>CM053334.1:32456209-33746619 GCA_028583605.1 Dastarcus helophoroides
TTTCTTCCCCTTCATTTAAGAATTTTGAGAAAAAGTTTCGACTTTTTTTTAAAAATTTGACTTTTTAAAAATTTGAATTATTTTTATTATTTGAATTTTTAGAAAATCTGGACTTTTTTCAAGATTTGACTTTTTCTTAAGATTTCGACATTTCTGAAAATGAAAAATCTGACTTTTGATTATTATTGAAAATTTCGACTTTATTGAATATTTCCACTTATTTTAAAAATTTCTAATTTTACTTTTTCCACTTTTTTTTTCGAAATATCCGTTTTCCAAAATTTGACTTATTTTGAAAATGTCGATACTTTCGCAATTTCACTTTTTTTAAAGTTACGAGTTTTCTTTTCCAAAAATTCGTCTTTTTCTGCAGATTTTAAATTTCGTGTTAATTTGAACCTTTACTGAAAATTTTAAATTTTTTGGAAATGTTGGCATAAAATTTCGGCCTTTTCTCAAAATTAACTCTGAATTTTTTTTAAATTCGATTATTTGGAAATATTTGTTTTAAACTTACAAAATTTCTACTTTTTTTTTGAACATTTCGACCTTTTCAAAGTTTTAACTTTTTTTTCTCGAATCTTGGAATTTTTGCAAATTCAAATTTTTGAAAAATTTTCCTTCTAAAAGTTTCGAAATTTATTGAAGAATTTAGGGTCTTTAATTGTCGATTGAAAGCTGGCATTTTTAAAAAGACTATATTTCCAGTTTAATCTGGAAAGTTTAAAAAATAATGGAAATTTTGATTTCGGGATTAAAATCTAAACTTGGAATTTTGAGAAAAACGCCACAAATTTCGAGTAAAAATTTAAAGTTACATAAAACACCTAAATTTAAAAAAAAAGAAATATTCAACATTTTTGTAATTCACAAATTACTAACGTGACAGCTCACCGGGCCTCCATGAAGTGCGGGCTTTGGAGCATTTGCCTCCCTGCCGCCTCTCTGTTCCGTGCAAATCTTTCGATCGATTTTAAACTAACTTAACCCAATCAACTAAAGACTTGAAGCTTTAAACATAGTTCAGAACTAGATGACAATGCAATATTTTAATTCAGTCATAGGTAAATATTGCAAAATAATGATATTAGAAAAACAAATGTATTTTCATATTTACATCAAAATAATGCTAAACATTTAAAAGTCCACTTTGCACACGAGCGGGAAACAGTAGCAGTTTTTTGGGTAAGGTCTACGCAAAGGCTAGATCCAAATTTCGATTACGGCAGAAAAATTTTTGCTTTTTTGTTAATTAATTTGTTCTGGACTGGGGCTGCCCATTTTTGACTAATAAATAAAACGTACAAAAATGTACATAATTGTTACTCGGAGTGCCAATAGATGTGAAAACCAGACTAATGTTAATAATTTTAATTTACAAATAATGAAAAAAAAACGGCTGCATTTTCTAGTTGTAAGTTTTCACTTCTGGTGGCTAGTCCAAATGATTGTCCAAATTTTTATTTGTTTTTTAAATTTTATTTTTGATTTTGACCAAAAAATGTGTTGTATCAGTAGGGCCAGATAAAGATTTTACGAGGCCCAGGTCTAAGTTCTATTATAAGGGTGGTTCTTCTTCCAAAAAAATTGGTAGTAGTCAAATTTAAGAATTTATGAAATAGTTAAATAACAAAATAATTCATTATGAACATTTCGAGTTAATAAGAGTCTAAAAAGATTAAAAAAACAGCAAAAAATATTGAAACATTTCTTTCTTATTTTGCTTTATTTTTAACAAAATGTTAAATATTGAAAGTTTAGCGTTTTCAAAATTTCACGATATCCTACAATTATGACCTGGTATATTTTTTATACAGTGTGCCCTAGTGAACTTGGGATAACTTCTTCATTCGTGGAGATAGAAAATCGGTTAAATGGGCGAAGGAGTACAGAATTGTATGCCCAACAAAATGCCACTGAGAAAACAATTAAATACCATCTTGTTTAGATTTTATTTAAAAAAAGGTGAAAAAATGTTTTTTTTATTTGTAGCCCGATTGAAAAAAACCTTGAATCATTTTTGCTTGGCTTCTTAAAAGCTTTGAAATGGCGTAGTTAATTATTTTTATTCTTAAATAATCTATGAGAAAATTAATGCAACTTTGTTTTTTCTTATTACGCCATACAGATTTTTTTCATTTTCGAATTCAGCAAAATTTTCTGAATAATTTGATGTGTCACATGTCATATATCTGAAGTGAAATATGAGCCTCCTCACAGAAAAACTATTTGTGTTGCTTTTGTCATATGGCAGGCCATGTAAAAATGGAACTATAATTATTATTTGAAAACAGGAAACAATTTTCAAAAAAGTAATTTTACGAAAACCCCGACATTCCAATATCACATTTTAGGCTCGGGACTCCCAGAGATGAAAACAATACTTCGAGGTGTAATACTGAAGGAATATTTAACACTAAGGGTCTTAATAGCAAAGATAATTGGCATATCGTGCACAATAGGCAGTGGTATGCCTTTAGGTAAAGAAGGACCTCTAGTTCACATGTCCAGTATAGTAACAACGTTGTATGGTAAATTAGTAGAAAAAATTAGAGGATTTGATGACAGCGAACTGAGAAAAACTGACATGCTTGCTGCTGCTTGTGCCGTTGGTGTAGCTACCACTTTTGCTGCGCCAGTTGGAGGTATTTACAGAGTTTATGATGTTCGTCTGTAACATATTTGGTAAATGATTTTCCAGGTGTTCTTTTCAGTATTGAAGTTACAACAGCATATTTTGCTGTTCGAAACTATTTTAGAGGCTTTTTTGCCGCGGTGTGTGGAGCTCTAACTTATAGGCTACTATCAGTTTGGATAGATGGCGTGAACACAGTGACACCTGTATTTAAAACCAACTTTTTCGTTGATTTACCGTTTAATCCACAGGAATTGGTAGCGTTCGCTATAATAGGGTATAGTTCTCACAATTCATCAAACAATTTTATTATTGAAAAATGTTTCAGAATTATATGTGGGGTTGGTGGAGCGGTATATGTGTGGTCACACAGACAATATGTTTTATTTACGAAAAGGAACATCGTTTTAAAATGGATTAATCAGAAATGGTACAGTTAAACCTACATATACAGTGTGGCGCAATTGAACTGTCATCTACTCAAAATGCTGAGTTATTTTTATTTTCTCATGCGTTTAATTGAACCATAGTAAAAAAATGTTTACAAATGGTGGAAGTTTTTATAGCGAATCACCAATTTTCGATATGGTCGCCCTTAACGCTTACTCTAGCCTTCAGACTGTTGAAAAACGATCGCACCTTGCCCGAATGTGGCTTTGTGGTATTTTAGTCCATTCCAGGCGAAGGGCTTGCTTCAAAGAATCCACACTTTGGTAATTTTTAATGCCAGCCCCGCTCTTTAGAATGCTCCAAATAGAGAAGTCCAACGAATTTGCCTTTGGCGAATTTGCTAGACATTGTGTCGAAGAAATAAAGTATGGAAAGTTGTTTTTTAGCTAGTCTTGGTTGACGCGCGTTTTATGAAACTATGTCGAGTCTTACTGAAATGTTCACGGTCTGCACCCACAATGTTTGTGCGCCCAAGCCTTCTATACTACTAGAACAGTTTCACGGTACATGAGCGTGTTTATTTTGACCCTGCGGTCCAAAATACGAAGAGCGACCATCGGCGGTTACAGCGGTCCAAACCATCACCATTGGTACCCTCTGCTTTCTAGTGACTGTTCAGAGGTGTAAATTTTCAAAAGACCTCTTTGGCAAGGTAACTCCGTCATTTTGTTTGCTAATATGTTACTAATTTAGGCATGGAGCCTCGACAGAGAAAACAAAATTCGGTAACTCATCGCTTGCGGCCAAACGAAGCAACTCCTTGATTCGCTTCGCTATAACTTTTTTTTTGTTTCAGTGTAGGATTGAGTAGTTTTTTTTGGACCTCAAGGGCTTTAATTAGAGCTTATTTTGCAATATTCGTTGCACGCTTCGCGTTGATATTTTCAGATCACCGGCCAATTTTCGGCCATAACTTTTCAAACATGTTTGCAGATGTTGCTATCCTTTTTCGACCACCACTATAACGTTTTGCGATGATTTATCATTGTATTTTTTTATGGTTCAATGCACAAAAAATTTAATTACATTCAAATGCTGAAGCTCTCTGATTATCGTCCTTTATGATTTTCTACGAAATATAAAGGATAACACTGTTCGGTTTTAACTCCAGGACTTGGAACTTTTGTCTTTTAAAAAGGACATGCAAGGCATTTTGTACATCTGTAAACAATATAATGGAGTATCATCACGTAAATTTTGAGACGTGTATCATCAACGGTTTGGCAGATATAGCAGTTTGAAGTTAGTTGACAGTTCAATTTCGCCAATTTGTATTATAAATTGCAGATTCATTTTAGAACACAACAACAAAAAATGAAATAAACCAGTTAATTAACTTTGAAAAATATCAAGTAATTTTTAAAAAGATAATTAATTCTACTAAGGACTGCAAAGAATTTCAACTTTAGCAATACATATAGTATTTTATAATACAATTAAGCTGTTCGCCCCAGGCGCCGGGCGTCATGGAATAAGCAAAAAGCAGGAAATAGAAATTAAGATTCTTTAAATGAATATTATTTTAGGAAAATCTTAGCGTCTAGGTCTAGAAGAATAGTACTGGCTAGGGCTAGTTCGTTATTATGGTTAATACTTTGTATTACAAATTATTATGCAAATTAGTTTACTCACCGGTGGCGCACCCAAAGGAGCTTTGAAGGCTTAACCTGCCCATTGAGTCTCCTGCCATAAAATATTTCTAGTTATAAGTAAAGATGAACAAAATATAAAAAAAGTAAACATTGTAAATGTAATGTTCAAATTTCGAAAAAAAATTAGAAATTTTTGTAAAAATTCAAAATTTTTGAAAAAATCTAAATGTTAGATTTTCTCTATATTTTTCTGATTTTTAAAATGTTTCTGTTATTTTTTAATTGTTTTCTGATAAATCGTAAAATTCAACTTTAAAATCTGAATTTTAATTAAGAACTAAACTTTTTTATTATTAAAGATACAAATTCGGTTAAACTAGCAAAATAATGTATTTTTCACGTTGATTATTATGATAATGCCAGAAATTGAATATTTTTGAGTTTTATCACAAAACCATAATTTTTTAAGTGGGCTATCCTGTATATTTTATAATTTTATGAAAGATTATGGAAGGTAATATAAAAATGGTTGTTATAAATTTTTTGTTAAAATAAATAATAACGGAGCTATGGGAAGAAAAATTTTACAATAACATTTTTATTCTGAATTCTGTTATCTTTTACAAAAATATAAAATATACAGGCTCTTGCATTAAAAAAATTATGACTTTCTGATATCACTCATAAACGCGATATTCAATTGTTTTTTTGGTATCACCATAATAATCAATGAGAAAAAAACACCACTTTGCTAATTTAACGAAATTTGTATCTTTAATAAGAAAGTTAGCAATAGTGACGACTTCATTTTTACACCCTATATATTGATTGTTAAGCAATAAAGGTTGTTCTCTCTGCAAACCCTACAGCACTTTGTCAAGATCCCTACAACATTCTATCCGAGCTCCTCTGAACGTTATGTGTAGGGTCAGATAATTCGATTCAACCGAAAAAAATCTATTTTACTTTTGGTGACATAAATTTAAAAATTGCTTTACTTCATAATTTTCATTTTGGGGTCTAAAGAAAAAGAAACTTTTTTAAGATTGCGACTTTTTCACAATTTAGGTTTTTCAAATTTCAACTTTCTTAAAATTTTGATTTTTTCGGAATTTCGATGTTTTTAAGAATTTTTAACATTTTTTAAAACTTCGACTTTTCTTGAAGATTTTGTTGAGTTTTTTATAAATATTTACTTCTACGGGGATTTCGACTTATTTCAAAATTCCGACTTTTTGAAGAATTTGATTTTTATAGAAAGTTTGAGCTTTTTAAAAATTTCTTTTTGAAAATTTCGAAATTTTAAAATTCTTTGAAATTTATAAAATTTTTCACTTGTCTTTAAAAATTTCGACACTGAAATTTTGATGTATTCTCGAAATCTAGACTTTATTTTAAAAATATCGACTTTTTTCGAATTGCTACTTTATTATATTCTTGGTGTTTTTTACATATATTCTGATTTTTCTCAAAAATTTTACATTTGTTGAACATTTTTTCTATTAAAAATTATCATATTTGAAAATATCAACTTTTTTGAAAATTTTATACCTTTTTCCAAATGTTGGTTTTTTTAATATTTTGACTTTATCTCAAAGTTTTTAATTTTTTGGAATATTTCGTTTTTTTTTTTAAATTTTCGACTTATTTTTATATTTTTTCAAAATTGCCTTTCTTATTAAATATTTATACTTTTTTTCTAATTTTGACTAGCAAAATTGTTTTTGTAAATCCAACTTTCAAAATTCCATTGTTTTTATTTCAATTAGTTTAAAAACTTTGAATTTTTGAAAATTTTTTGACCAGTTCGACAAATAACCAATTAAATGTTCTGCAATTAAACAATTAAACGTGGCGGAAGTTGAAAATACCTACAACTATAATCATAAACAAGTTTCGGCCTTCTTTGACCTCCTCAGTAGTGTAGGCTCGTTGTAAACACTTCCAACTTAAAGCCGCTAGTCAGCCGTATAAGTATCCAAGGGATTAAACTCCCATGCTTTTTACAGCGAGCGTACCCTACTGATGGGGCCAAGGAAAGCCGAAACTAGTCTATGGTTGTGGTTGTAGATATTTTCAACTTTCGGCACGTTTAACTGTTTAATTAGAGAACATTTAATTGGTCATTTATCGAACTAGGTGAAAGTAGTCGCACCACAAACCACTAACACTTTTGTTAGTGGTTTGTGTAGTCGCACAGAGGACGCTTGCATCAATGGGTGTTGCGATGCAACCTGTGCCTCATTTACGTGATCTTTGCGATTAACATCTGATATCCTTAAATTCTAATTAAAATTAAACTGTAATTGCATCGTAATTAACTTGTATATATTCGTATATACAAGGCTTATAATTTCGGTAAATTGTTTCATATTTAAAAAAAAAAATTCTAAAAACTATGACTATGAACTGGAACTTTCGAGAAGAAACTTCAAAATGTCTTAAACAAAAACGTTTCTCCAGATTT
Source organism: Dastarcus helophoroides (assembly GCA_028583605.1). NCBI lineage: Eukaryota > Metazoa > Arthropoda > Insecta > Coleoptera > Bothrideridae > Dastarcus > Dastarcus helophoroides. Next base: position 32,463,354 of record CM053334.1, read on the forward strand.
AGATTTAAACGTCGGAAGTGAGAAATTAAAGCCAAAATCTTTAGTTTAAAATTTAAATTTTTAGAGATCAATGGAAAAGAATTTGTAAAAAGACAATATGTAGGATTTACCTGCAAAGAAAATATTCTAAATTCATTTGCAGACACATTAATCAACGCTTATAGGGAACTTGATGAATGAATGGTTTAGACAATTTGGAATCGTTAACATTAAAAATTGTTGATCTTATCGAAATTTCGATTTCCAACTTCGAAGCTTTAGAAAAACTATTTACAACCTCAAATTTAAACCTGTTTCAGCTATTTTCTCAAAATTTTAGCTTTAGTTAAAATAAGTTAAACTTAAAATTTCGCCTTTTTTACCGGCGATTCTATTTTATATGAAAATTATTGGGTTTTTTCAAGCTTTCGACTTCATAATTTTAAAATCTGGACTTTAAATTCCAAGTTCTTTTAATTTTAAGTCATCATTTCGTTTAATATTCAAATATTGAATTCGATTCTTAAGGTTTCAGCTTTAGTCTCAAAATTTCGACTTTATTCCCAATAAAATCGAAATTTAGAAAAATATCGAATAATTTCTAAAATGTTGAATTGTTTCGATATCTTGCCTTTTTTTTCGAATCCTGGACTTTATTAGAATTTAAACCCTAGATTCGTCCTTTTTCCCAAAATTTCGAATTTAAAGTCGGAATCAACTTCAAAATTTCAATTAATAATGAGATTTCAACATTTAAGTTGAAATTTAAAAAAAAGGTAACCCCAAGAAAACCAGTTCAAGATCTTTAAAAAAATCGAAACTTTTCTGAATAAATGTAAATTCAAATTGTCGAGTTTTTGCTTTTATTTTTTCGAAATTTTCACTTTTTTAGATCTCAGAGTCGTGATTTTCACCTTTTGCTAAAAGTCTGACCTTACATTCAAAAAGTCTGAATTTTAAAAAGTGAAATTTGTATTTTAAAAGTTTTCTTTGTCGATCATCTTCCCTATTTAAAAAAAGCCACCCCTGCATAAGGTTGCGAGATCTCCTGTATATTACGAGTTCTCCAGTATTTCGGCCAGAAAAATTCTGTCCCAGTAAAAACGTGACGCGGATATCTCTGTGCAAATAGATTATTATTATTAACCTACACTGCTGCACGTGGCCATCTCAGCATGTATAGTGGGATCATAGGTAGCCAAACTGCCAACAATTAAGCCACAAAAGCTTTGCAAGCGGTCACTCTTTAGGAAAACCCCAGAAGACTTGATTCTAATACACAGATCAATAGGTTTGAACATTTATTTGGAAACCAAAGACAGGTTTCGATCTAATTAGATTTTGTCAATTTGGTAAACAACCCGAATGCTGACAAATGTTTCGGCAAATAGATGGTAAAGAATCATTAAACAACTTTCGTGAGACTCCCAAGTACCGCCAAATATTGATTCCATAGAAGAAACTGTAGAGAACTCCACAAATGTCGCCTGGAAATAGATCTGCGAGATCTAAGAAGATCGAACCGGTCTTTGGTTTCCAAACTCTGAATCTGATAAATGTTCAAACAGTATTGGTCTGTGCATTAGAATAGATATCTTTAATCTGATTGTTAATCGAAGATATTTAGCATACTTAAGCACGAAAATTGTTTACAGCCGCTTTATCTATCCACTTTTTGTTGTACTGGTAATCTCTTCCGTTACATTCCCAATTGGTATAGGCCAATATTTAGCCGGCCACATACCTCCAAAGATCCAAGTAACCAATTTATTCAGCAATTTCACTTGGATGAACACCAATTTAACGATTGCTCAAGAAGCCGTTCTTTCCAACTGGAGAACTTCTAGAACTGGCCCATACCTCCACTTGTGCTGCTTTATGGCATACATGGTGAGTATTATGAAATTTCCTTGATCAACAAGTAACAAAATATTTAGTATTTAGGATCCATCTTGTCATCGACGATGCCTGTACCGAACGGAACATTTATACCAGTATTTCGCATAGGGGCGGCTTTTGGACGAATAGTCGGGGAACTTATGCACTCTTGGTGGCCTAGAGGTATTCAAGTCTGGGAGTAGTAAAAACTAGTATAATGGTCTGTTTTTAGGTATGCTTCATGGTGGAAAAATGGTCAAAGTAATTCCAGGAGGCTACGCTACTGTAGGAGCAGCAGCTTTTACGGGCTCCGTAACTCAAACTATTTCGGTGGCTGTGATAGTGTTCGAAATGACGGGCCAGATCACTCATATCTTACCTATTATGGTTGCCGTTTTAATAGCTAATGCTATATCGAGTAAACTGGGACCTAGCTGCTACAATAGTGTTATTATGGTGAAAAAACTGCCTTATTTACCAGATTTATTATCTAGTTGTAGCGGTAATTTTCCAAGTTATATAAATTTTTTATTATAACCCAAATTAACTTATAGGAATGTACGAAGTTTGCGTCGAAGACTTCATGATCAAAGATATTAAATTTCTATATTATGGAATGACCTATAGAGAACTTTGTAATATTTTAAAAGAACATAAAAATTTACGCAGTTTTCCTTTGGTTGAGAATGCTGAAAATATGATACTATTGGGATCAATTAAAAGACGTGAATTAGCCTGGTTAATGGACCACCAGATAGGCAGACAAAGAAGATTAGAGTATATGTTGTCAAGACGCGGAAGCATTAGTATGCCTGAACTTAACGTAGAAAATAATTATGATGAAATCATTGACGACATTCGAAGAATTTCCGTGTACGATAATGTAGATGAAGTAACTGAGCTAGCAGACGAAGAAGTATGTTGAACTAGATTAGTGCGGAAAAAAAATATAAAAATATTAACGATTTTAGCTCGAAGACGAAGAACTGAAAGTAGATGAAGATCTTTCCGGAGAAAAAGAAGTACCTAAAGATAACAAAATTAAAGAGGCTTTTCGAAAAATATTTCGACTACCCACCAGTCAACAATATGAAAAAGATGAGAATCACTACGAAGGAAATACCCACAACACCGGCTAAATTCAAGCTTAAATTTTTTCCTAAATGGAAAACATCGTCCTTGGTAATTAAAAGTTTTGTATATACAGGGTATCTCAGTCTTAATGTCATTAATTTTAACCAGGTATTTGAAAGATTTAATAAAAATAGAAAATCGAAAAAAAAATGAAACTACCCTATTAAAAAATAAATAAATTTTCCCTAACAAGACGCTAATGATTCGAAGTAATCTCTTAATAAACGTTGTTTATGAATCCATAGTTCAGCAGATGCTTATATATCACGTGAGTGGTTGCAGAGATAAGGCAGACTAACAAGAGAGAAAAAATAGGCCTAACTAATGTGCAATAAATTTTTACATTTTATGCCGTATAATTATTTGTATTTCCATACAATTTCAAACTAACATGAAAATACTTGCGTCTACGAAAAATAAAATAGGAATTGTAAAATATAAATGGAGTAAAAAGTGTACGAAAAATAATTAATCTGTCTGACATAAACTAAAACGGGAATTCTAAAAAATAAATAGCGAGGCTTGTGGCTGCGTCGAAATTAATGTCCAAACAGCCGGATTATTTAATTTTCCAAGCATATTAAACATTTGTCGACAGTTAGGTTGTTTATGAAAAATGTGCCAACAACGGAATTTTCTAACAACCCAAAACATTTAATTTTTCTGGTTAGGTACAGTGTAGCACACCCAAGAGGGGGGAGCTTTGAGAACTTAAACCTATCTGACAGCACATTTCAAAATTTGGATTTTTCAACTTACAAATTATGACTTGATTCAAAATTATTAATTTTTTCCGAAACTTCAACTTTCCTCAAAAATCTCTTCAACTTTATTTTTTAATTTCGACATTCTTTAAAAGTTAATTTTTTTTAAATTACGACTTTCCTCGAAAATCTCGTTAACTTTTTTAAAAATCTGGACATATTTCAAAATTCTGACCTTGAAGGATTCGGTTTTTATTTAAAATTAAGACTTTTGTAAAAAATTCGTTATATTTTGAAAATTTCAATTTTTTTCCGAAAATATCGTTATTTTAAAACATTCACTTTTTTCAAAATTCGATCTTTTTTCGAAATTTTCATTATCTTTAAAAATTTCGACATCCTAATTTCTACTTTTTTTAAAACTTGACTTAATTTTGAAAATTTTGACTTTCCGAAAGTTTTATTCTGTTGGAAATTCCTTCCCACTTTCTTTAAATTTTGGCATATGTGAATGCATTTTGATTGTTCTAAAAAATCCTACTTTTTTTGGAAATTTGTTTTATTAAAAATTTTTCTTTTTAGAAATTTCCACCTTTTCAAAAATTTTAACTTCTTAAAATTTTAAATCTGTTTTTGAAACTTCTCTTATCCCAAAGTTTTGAAAACTTTCGATTTTTTTTTAATTTTCGACCTATTTTTAAAAATTTTGACTTTTTCCAAATTCCCCGTCTTATTGAAAATTATATTTTTTTTTATTTCACTCTCGAAATTTCGAGTTTTTCGTAAGTCTGATTTTAAAAGTCGATTGTTTTAAAAATGGACTTTTGAAAGTATTAACTCGCTTGAAATTTTGTATTTTTTTAAATGTCAACGTTTTTTCAAGATTTTGACTTTTTTTAAAATTTGAGAATTTTGAAAATAAGAATTGTTTAAAAAATTTCGTTTCTTAGCAAAAAATCTGGATCTTCTGATCTTCGACTTTTAAATATTGGCATATTTTAAAAATTTCGACTCAATTTCGACTTTTTTCAATAATTTGACTTTTTTTCGACTCTTTTGAAAAATTTTATTTTTTTATTTTGCCCTTACTAAAAATTTTGACTTTTTTTAAAAATTTCAAATTTTTGTAAAATCTTGACAATCTTAATTATATTTTTTCAAAATTTCGATTTTTTTTAAAAATTTTGTCCATTTTTTTGTAAATTCAGTCTTTCTAAAGGAGTTTTTTTTACATTGCCTTTTTGGACAATTTTTACCGTTTTTGAAATTTTTGACCTTTGTTCAAAATTTTGAATACTTCTCGAAATTTTGAGTTTATTGAAAATTTCAACTTTTTCTCGAAGTTTCGACTTTTGTCGAAATCTGTTTTTACTTAAAAAATTGAACCTTTTTTGAAAATTTCAAAACGTTGAATTCTTTCAAAGATTTGCCATTTTTGAAATGCTTGACCTTTTTTCAGAATTTCCTTCTTTATAATGAAAATGTTGACCTTGTATCATCAAAAGACTTTTTCTCGAAGTTGACATTTTTCAGAGTATGGCCTTTTTTCAAATTTCCACCGTTTTTAAAAATTTCGATTTTTTTAATTCTTATTTTTTCTCGAAACTTCGAATTTTTGGAAACGCAATTTTTTGAAAAATTAGCCTTTTTTTGAAAATTTAGAGCTTTTTGAAAAAACTACTTTTTAAATTGCGAATTTTTAAAATTGTGAACGAATTCTATAATATCAATTAAAAAGAAGTTTAACTTTTTTTTTGGCTTTTTTGCAAATTCAATTATGATTTTGGAACATTTTTTTTACATTTTTTGACTTTACCTGTGCAATATTACAACTTTTTTCTCAAAACTTTCAGTTTAAACTTAAATATAAATCTTAAAAAATTCTTCTTTTAAATTTGAAAATTTGCCCATAATTTTGATTATCATCTCAAAATGCCAATGCCCTTCTTTAAAAATTCCATTCTAAGTCGAAATTTAAATAAAGAGTTAAAAGCTTGAAACGAAAACTACAAATTTAAAGAAAATTAGAAATGTTCGATTTTATTTTTTGCTAAAATGTTCAGTGTAAAATTAAAATATATCATTTTACGATTGTTTAAAAGCGACACACTTTTAGTTTTGTGTAAAAAAAAGGCCACGCGCATTCATCGTGTAAGAATTTTTTGACGAGCAAAAGAACGTTCTCATAATCTCATGAACCTCCAATAAATTTTTGAAAACCAAAAAAAGTCCTCATGACCGCCTTCAAATTTTAATGACTAAACACAAAGTTGGTTATACATTTATAAATTTTTTCGATTTCTTATTTTAGCGACGCACCTGGGAACTTCGGCTGTTTCGATGTGTCACGACACATCGGTTGGGAAACACTGCTCTGTACAGTTGTCAATTTTGATAGTTTTACATATTTTTGAATTAAATTTTCGATTTTATTTTTCAAAAGAGCAGGAATTTTATTTCAATTATTCAGTTTCAGTTTTTATTTTTTTCTGATATTTCGATTATAAACTCACAATTTAAAGAAAAATAATGCAAATTATACTTTTTTTGGAAACATCTACTTTTTTCTCAAACTTCCGAGTTTCCACTTTTCATTTCTTTTTACAAACTTAGATTTCAGCCTTTGTTTAAGAATTTAATGACTTATCTTATTTTCGAAATGTCCATGGTTTTATCGAAGTGAGATTTTAAGAGAAACTTACATTTTGCATAAACTTGTTTTTTTTTATACGAATTGTAAGTTTTTTTTTTAATGTTGAGGTCCTAAACAATGCTTTTGTTTCTCCCAGTTCTCGATTGGAAATGATGGAGTGGCTGTCACATTATCTTAGCTATGTCAAAGCCGCTTAAAGCCAATGAAAACACGAAAATAGTTTTTTCAGCGTAAATATAGCCGAAAAATCTAAATAATAATAATATATTCCTAATATTCATATCAGACCACATCACATTTTCCTCCTCTATCATCTCTTTAAAATGAATGACATTATGATTAAAACATCCCATATATAGTACATTTTTTAATTCTGATACATAAAAAATTTCAATTATCTTATCTATTAAAACAACACTTTAAGCTAGAAACATAATTTTATAACTTAATGATGCATTTTTCAGCCCAAAGAACCGACTTTAGATATGACACCCACGGAACAGGAAATTTGGAAAAATAAGCGATTGGATCAACAAGTGGATTTTTCTTTGGTGCCAATCGATCCGGCTCCATTTCAGCTTGTCGCATAAAACTTCGCTGTTGAAAGTTCATTCTCTTTTCTCAATGGTGGGAGTGAACATAGCCTACGTCACTGCAATTGGCCGATTGATTGGGGTCGTCAGCTTAAAGGAAGTCAGAAAAGCCATTGAAGACGTCAACAGTGGAACTTTGAAGCCTCAGACCTTAAGAAATTTAATCGAAGCAGCAAACAATGTGCAGAATTCACAAAACCAGTATATTATTACTAAAGATGTTCAAAATCAATCATGGGCCAATTGATAAAGTATAGAAAGTTTATGAATACCTTACTTTTTGTTATTAATAATTTTTCTTTACATATTTTAATAAAATAAAAACTAAAAATGCACATCCCCAAAACTGCTTTTATAGCTTGATTTTTTTCACTTTTTTCTCGAAGAAAAAGAAATCGAAATTTTGCCTTCACTTCAAACGTCGCGAAAAAAATTGAGATTTCAACTTCTACCTTAACATATCCAATTTTTTTCTTAAAATTGAAAGTTTTCAGTTAAAATTTTATTGCAATCTCGAAATATCTCTAAACATATATTTTTCCGAAGTTTGAAAATTTCAAGAAAAAAGTGGAAATTTTGAAATTAAAATTGAGGCGCCAAAAAAACACGGCATTTGATTCTAAGTTAAAATTTTGAACAGAAGTAAATATTTTTTATTTCAAGCTGAACAATTTTGAATCTAACTCGAAACTTTAAAAAAAATTCTCGTATTTTTGGGCTTGAAAAATCGTTGTGATTTTATCACAAAAGCTTAAATTTTAGGTAAAACTTCAGATTTATAAAAAATAGAGTTAAAACAAATATTCGAGAAAAATTCAAGTGTAATCTCGAATTCCCTTAATTCAAAATTTCTTGCCTAAAGATAAAAATCTTTTAAGAATAACCAAATGATTTATTGAAAAAGTATTTTTCTCAGAATTTTGATTTTCACCTAGACATTTTAACTGCTCTAGAAGTTTTCAACTTCTAAGCAAAAAGTCGGGCATTCAAAAATTTTTTATTAAAGTTCCGAATTAACTACCTAACTTAACATTTAACTATCTAATCTGACAGCTGCGAAATCTGTATAAAATTGTATCAATCTCTAGTTTTTCTCGAAATTTCGTGTTAACTGCAATTTCCTTTTTAGAAATTTCGAGTCTCTCACAACATTTGATTTTTTTCAAAATGAAAATTTAGGCTTACAATTTGCAGACTAAAAAATTTGAATTTTTTTAAATACATGGATATTTAAGATTAAGGTCGAAATTTCAAGTAAAAAGGGAACATTTCGGAATGGATTAATTAATTAAAAAAAAACATTTCCTGAAAATTTTCAAATGTTAATTTTTTTGGAATTTGTTTGCTTATTCTCGAAACTCAAGGGCAAACTGGAAATTTTAAGGATTTTTATACATACACAAATTGAGAGGATTTTTAAAACGTCGAGTTGGTTATTAAACCTAAAACTTCATTTTAAATAACGAAGGCTTCCACGGCCAGAGTCAGTACAGAATATACTTCTTCCGGGATTGGATCGTGTCAAAGAACTACTAAAAGTGTTCGACGTTTCGCCCACCATCGTAGGGGGCTTCTTCAGGAACAAAGAAAAGAAACAATAAATGAAAAGAGGAATATGGGGGAATATGCAAAAATGAAAGAATCAAAAGGCAATTTCAAAACATCAGAGCACGGTAACTCAGTATGTCCACCATACCAGAGACAAAACTCTTCTGAATTGAAAATTGGTACAAAGGATAAGAAAGTTTAGACAGAAGAATTTCGCTTCTGGTATTCAGAAATTCTAAATTTATTTTATCTTACCGAGGCCAGTTTGTAAAATATTTCATTTTAATTTCTTGACGAGCCTCAGCTGCGTGGTTTTTAGTCGTTGGTAAATTCTTACTAAAATTTCTCTGGTAGATTTCTTTTGTAAATTGTTCAATCATTTTCGTGTAAAGTGCAATTAATGAGTATACAGTGTTTAGTTAGATGTTCTTGGCAATTGGGACGTATCGGTCTTCGTGTGTAATTGATTAAATACGAAGATGTGAGGTGTGTATATCCAATTCTTATGGGTGCTACTTCTATTTCCATAAATTTCTGAAATGTTTTAATTATAAGAGAGTTTTCCTATAAATTTGGTTGCTTTTATTAAACATTTTAGTTTCAACCAATCACAAAATGAATTGCAAAAGAAACTTAAGTTTAAATGATACATACTTTTTTGCCCCAACAAATACTTTTTTTCTTCTTTCAAAAGATAAACTGCTGTATTTTTCTTAGAAATCTTGGCCACCCTAACCCCCAAACTACTAAAATGAAGAAAATAAAATAATTATATTTTGCCATAGTTGAGGGAAATAATGAAAGGTATAGAAAAATAGCTATAAAATATTACTTTAACATGTATTAGTCAAAGAATTATGATAAATCAATTGCAATTTTTTTATAAAATATGAAACATCTAAGATAAATAGAAAAATTATTAGGAATGATAAGGAAAACTTAACACAATATATTAATATATTAAATTAAAACTTATATCTGTACAACATTTATTATTACAGAAAGATGTACAACAAGCATCTTTATCACACCTCAAATTTAAAAAAATATTTATTTTTACTTTGATTCATATAACTTGCTTACACAAGCACAAATACTGTCAATCAATTTTCACACAAATTTGACATATTTATTTCATATACACTTATTAATGGTGAAGAAATTTGAACTTTTTGAGACAATGAAATTACACAACAAATTGGGGAATAATTACGTCCCCTTTGTCTATACTTCTAAGAGCTTTAGACACATGTAATCAAATAAGTAAATAATCATTGATAAAATATTCATTTTGATTTTTGTTTACAAATAACAACCCTGTTTCCATGTAGGAATAATTTTCCAGCAGGATTCAACATATTTCTTCATAGATGACCATAAATAAAGGTGTTTAAATCGTTGTAAATGATTTCAAGATATGCACAAGTGGAATTTACACAACTCCATCGATTTCATTTCGCAATATATCTACCTTTTCAATAACCTTATCAATAAAAGGACGATCTGATGGATTAACAACAAGCATGAATACAATTAAATCATGCAATTTCTGTAAGTAAAAAGTTAGTATTTCAATTTTGAATATTACTTAAACAATTACCTCACTAAATGGAGTTTCACCTGGAAAAGTTACAGAACCTGATATAACAGCCAAATTAACAGAATCTCCTCTTTCATGGACGACATCAAAGGGTGACTTAAAATAACAAAGGGCGTAAAGTACACAGCCCAAACTCTAAAACAAACTTTTGTAAAATCCACTATCTCGGACTGTGCTTATTGAATCTAACCCATATATCTGTTCGTTGATCGATAACACAGTAACTTTCCACATGGAACAATTCTGGTGCTCTATATGTCATAGAACATCTCTCAGCCGCCAAATCCTGCAATTTTTGCGCATCTTGAGCGCCACAAATTTGAACCTTGGCTGGAGCACATGACCCTAAGTCCATTAATATGGGTGTCATACTTTCCGATAGACAAACATTAGCAGTTTTCAGATCTCTATGAGCTAAAGGCTCAGGATTTAAATTATGTAAATATTTAACGCCTTGACAAATCTCACTAAACAATCTAAGAACCTCCGTTGTTTCTAAATAACTTTTATTAAATGATCTTAAAGCTAAATAATCATGTAATGTCCCTCGTTTAAAATAAGGTAAAACTAAGAAAGCTTCTGATGTTGTATTTACCACAATATCAGCAGAACCTAAAATGCAAAAGCCTAGTAATTCCTTAGATAATTGTCTGTAATTGCATACCTTTAAAACAGGAGTCGATTAATTGAATAATATTGGGGTGTTTTATTTTTTTGTAATAATTAATTTCTTGCATAGCAATTTTTTGATCTTCAACACTGTGACACTTTATTCTTTTTAAAGCGTATTTCTTTTTAGTCGAAGCATTTTCTACTAAATCTACTGTTGAAAATCCCCTGCAAACATAGAAGTCCCGTAAATCGTAGTGTAAACAATATGGTTCAACTCTTACCCTTCACCCAAGTGCTCTTTGACGATATAATTGACGCCGTTTATATTAATGTATTCTTTTGAGCAAATGCACCCCATTTTCATTATAATACTTAAACCTAGTGCATTCATTTTGAAATTTGAAAAAAATTAGATCAGTACTCAGACATTTTGACAACACAACATAACCTACATTACTTAATATTCAGGGGGTCCAACCTGATAACCTTCAAAATAATTCATCTGAACTATTTGGCTTGTATAATAGTCACTAGAGCTACTAACACAGTGACGGTCTTAGTTTTTTATTAGGCCCAGTATTAGACAGATTTGTGAAGCAACAGATTGAAGTATTTGAAGAGGGAGGCGTATTTTCATATTGTTGGTCATCAAAGTCATTACTATTAAAGTCATATCATGACATTAATAAATACAGTGGTGCATTGTGCCTTAAAATGCCCACTACCAATGCAAACTAAAATGGTCAATCTGATATACTTTTTAGGAAACTAAAGGAACCAGGACAAAATTTACAGACTTTGTAGACATATTACGTTACTTTTAGGTGACCATCTTGGAAGAATGGTAGCTGTCATGAAGCTTTCAAATGAGAATAGGCTCTCCATCTCCACTCTTGCTCTAGGATATTGATTTGTATTTTCAAAATCGCTGTATTAAAAACCATTCTAAATACTTAGATAATTATACCCAATAAAAATTATAAAATTAGAGGCCAATTTTTTGATCAAATTTGTTTATCGTTAAAACAAATAACAAAATAAGTTGAAAAACTGCAATGTTAAAGTAGTTTTACTTTGTTTTGTATCAGTATCATACATAATTGCGCAACTAAATCAATAATGTTTTAATAATATATTACAATTGTGTAAAAAAAATAAATAATAATTACAACCAGTAAAATAATATACTATGCTACATAACTGTATTCTTCACTAGAATGGGCAGTTCGTTCAATATACTGCTTGTCAATCAGAGATTCGATACATTTTTTAATCAGCTGTATGCTAGGAGCAAATGAAACTTTAGACTGTGCGTACACTTCTTGAATTAACTGATTATGCTTTAAAACTTTCCTAGATTTCATTATTCTCACTATAGCAGCTTGCAAATACATTTTTCTGTCTTCCTCCACTGAATTAATTGTCTGCTCTACTTCTTGTGGGGACTCCTTTTGCACAGCCGCTGTAATTCGAAATTTCGTTCTCTTATTTGAATACTCCATATTCAATCGTAGCGTAGTTTCCTCATTTAGCTCCTGCAAATAAAGCATTTTTACGAGAGAATTAAAAAATCAGAATAACTTACATCATTGTCTGCCAAAAGGAGTTTAGACTCAACCAAACTAGCTGCATGCCTGTAGAAATGTTCCGCGTTTAATTGCAACGTGTCTTTAATTTCTTTGCAAGTGAGCGAGTCAGTGTTTTCAAATAAAAGTAAGATAGCCATTTGAAATGTTTGAACGGTCACTACATAAGTCTTTTTTAAATGTCCAAGTCTTAGTTCTGCTTGACAAAGGTGGTGCAGCCATGTAAGCTTCCTTCCATTAAATCGGTTGTGGTAAAATGACTCGAACTAAAATAATATTTTAAAAACAACTTATTATTTAAAATTAGATAATGAGAAAACCCCCACCCAACCAAGTGCAAACACAAGATCATTATTTGTTGAAATTACGTGGCAGTAAAAATACTTGGGAGGGGAGTGAAAAATACCTTCCCCCGCAATCATATTTAAACTCCAAATATTAGGAGAAAGGTCAAACATTTAAAGTGAAATTATGTAAATGAAAGTAAGTGCAATTTACCATTTGGACGCTTTTTTCCAACTGTTGAGGCAATGCAAAAGGAGTAACGATGGCCTGACCCAGAGGCCATGCTCCAGCCTGTAGCACATATATTCCAAAATTTATCCCTAGATCGATGTTATCTTGCTTTAAAAACGAATTAAATTTGTTATTAAGGTCAGCACTAACTGACATATCAGTAAACATCCTATGCAATTTACTAGTAAATTCGTAACCGCAGGCTTGTTTCAGTCGATTTATCATCGTTTCTTCAGCGTCCATACTCTGCGTCTGCTGATGTATAAGTCTTTTGGCCAACATCCGAGAGTAAAATTTCTGAAAAACGTCCTTATCGTCGATATATTTAAAAATAATAATGCTCTGAGCTAATTTTTCTTCTACATCAGTCTCGCTGATCCCTTTACTCGATTTTTTCAAAAGTGTATCGCAATATTTGGCCAGTAGTTCTGGGCTTCGACAGTGACTCTTTCCATTATTGGGCCTGTGATTGATCACATAATTGCAGGCTTTATCTAAGGCGCCCATGAAATTTTGGTCAGATTTGAACACCTCTTGTATGAGCTGCTTGTATTTCTTGTAAACAGCCAAGAGATTTTCCACAAAGTTGATGTGAACATTCTCTCCTTGCAGATTTCCTATTGCCTAAATAGTTAAACAGAATTACTAAAAAGGACAATAAAAAATATAATTCTAAAGAAGACCAACTCTTTTTCCTTATAATTATGCATTTTAAATAGTCAAAATTTTGAGAATTTAAAATGAAGAATAATTTCTATTTTACATGAAAATTTAGATTTTTTTAATCAAATTTTGTTTTTTTCTAAAATTTCGATTTTTCTGATAATTTTTGATTTGCTTCAAAATTTTGGCTTTTTTTAATTCAAACTTTCTTTGATAATGTCGAATTTTTTAGAAGATTTGATTTTTTCTAAAATGTCAATTTTACTTCAAAATAAACTTTTTTGTCCAAATTTGAAATTGTTTTAAAATTTAAAACTTTCCACCGTTCTCAAAATTTCGCTTTCTTTCAAAATTTTCACTTTTATTGAAAATGTCAACTTTTTTTAAAGTTACGACTTCCAAAAAATTTCGACATTTCAAAATTTGGATTTTTTTAAAACCTCGGCTTTTTTGAAACTTTCAGCATTTGTTCAAAATTTTCATTATTTAAAAATTCATACATTTCAATTTCTTAAATTCCAGCTTTTTTGAAGATTTGCATTTTTTCTTAATTTCGATTGCACTTGAAAATTTAGATTTTTTTGTCAATATTTTTTTCAAAATTTCGAATTTTTTTTCAAAATTTCAACTTTACCTAAATTTCTTTTTCTGAAATTTCGACTAACAATTTATTTTCTTCAAAATTTAAACTTGTTAAAAATTTTAGAATTTCCTGAAAATTTGACTGAAAATTCGGAAAGATTGCATTTTTTTAAATGTCAATTGTATTAAAAAAAAACTTTTTTTCTGTCCAAATTTGAAACTGTTTTAACATTTTCGACTTTTCTCAACATTTCGCCTTCTTTCAAAATTCTCACTTTTATTGAAAATTTCGCCTTTTTTAAGTTGTGACTTCAACTCTTTAGAAAGTTTCGACTTTTCAAAAATTAAGATTGTTTTTTGGAAATTTCGGCTTTTTTGAAACTTTCGACATTTGTGTAGAATGTTTAGTCTTTGAAAATTCCTAGTGTTTTCAAGATTTAAACTTTTTTAAAATATTTAATTTTATTTAATTTAAACTTTTTTTCAAAATGTAGGACTTTTTTAAAAAAATATATAATTTACCAGAAATTATAACAAATAGCGATTTTTTACGAATATTTAAATTTTCACATTATTGCAAAATTCAACTATTTTTAGAATTTTGATTTTTTAAGGAAAAATGTTTTCTTTATTTTGGCCTTTTTAAAAAATTGATTGTTTCCTTTTATTTGTCGTATTTGAAAAATTTAGATTTTTTTTATTTTCGTCCTTTAAAAATTTTTTACCTTTTTGCAACTTTTTCTAGAAATTTTGACTCTTGAACATTTCGATTTTTTACTTTGCAAATCTCGACATTTTTGTTTTCAATCTTTTCAACAATTTCGATTTCCTTAAGAATTTTGTTTTTTTTAAATATGCTGGCTTTTCTAGAAAATTTTATGATTTTCACCTCTTTTGAAAAATTGTGTTTTTTCTTGTAACTCTCGACTTGTTTTGAAAATTTAGATTCTTCAAAATTTCAGTTTTTTGTAACATTTTTTGAAAAATCGACCTTTTCTGTTTATAAATTTCGATTTTTAAAATTATAACTGAAAATTTCTAAGTTATTTTAAATTTCTTATTTTTCTGGAAGTTTTGACTTTGCTTTTAAATTGGACTTTTTTCAAAATTTCTAAACGTCTGTAAAGTAGGGAATTTGACATTTTTTGAAAATTTCGACTTTTTCTCAAAATGTTAACTTTTTTAAATTTCGACTCTTTTTGAAAAAAACTTTTACTGAAGAATTCGATTCTTTTTAATTACGACATCTCAAAATTTCCATTTTTATTTTAATTTCGATTTTTTTTCCTCAAGATTTTAAACCTATTTTTGATTATACTTAGTTGATACTTAGGTTTTTCAGTCGATTTTGTATTAGTATAGATAACATAACCTATATTTTTTTTTAATTTCATAATTTCGACCCAAGTATTTAACAAATTTCCTTTTTTTCTCTGAATTTCGACTTTCTTCAAATGTTAAGCTTTCTTTCAAAATTTAGATTTTTTTAAACGTCGACTTTTTTTGAAATTGTCGACTATTTTACTATTTTTCAAACGTTCGAATATTTTTGAAAATTTACCTTTTTTTCAGAATTTCGACATTTTTATCAAAATTTCGACTTTTTGAAAATTGGGACACTTCTCAATTTTTATTTATTTTCAGACTTTCAAACTTTTCATTGTTCTGATTTTTTTTGAAAACTTATCTGGACATTTTTAAAAAATGTTTACCATACATATTTTTGAAATTTAGAATACCCGCTAAAATTTCCAGTTTTTAAAAATTCCATTTTTAAAAAGTTCTACAAGTTTTTTTGGAAATTCCACCAGTCTTTCGAATTCCCGATTTTTTTTTAAATCTCGACTTTTCAAAACATGTCTGATTTTATTTTCAAAATATTTCCAGTCCAAAATATCTAAATTTTAATTTTTCATTATTTCGACTTTTTTAAATAATTTAACTTAACATTTTTTCAAAATTTTGTTTATAGTTATTTTTAAATTTTAAACAACTTAAAGTTTAGAACTTTTTAAAAAGTCCTAATTCTTTTAAAAATTTTTCGTTTTTACCAATTTCGTCGACTTTTTAAAAATAGTAGACATTATTCTAATTTAGACCTTTTCTTGAAAATCCTAACTTTTTTAATTTCCATAAAAATCTCGACATTTTCCAAATTTTCGAATTCTTGCTGAAAATTTTGAATTTTCAAAATCTCGATATTTTAAAGGTTTTGGCTAATTTTTGAAATTTTGATCTTTTTGTTTACATTTTCTTTGCTTAAATGTTGGCTTTTTCAAATTTTCGACTTTTTTCAAATCTTAAAATTACACTTTTTTAGCTTTCTGATGCTTTTTTAAAAATAATTCTTGATTTAAAATTTCAAAGAAGAGAAAAATTTAAAGGGAATCTGCTTTAAAGTATAAACGTCAGGTAAATATTTTGGAAAGGATAAAATTCTAAAATAAGTTTTTAAGCTTATTTCTTTCTTTTGACTTACAGAATCTCGTGTTGAAACTAAGAAATTAATTATGTCAAAAGAAAGATAGAAAAAAGATTAGTTTGCCGAATAAAAAAAAGCCGCCACTGTCGCCTTTAATCTCGAAGCTTGGAATTTAATTTTGAAATTTCAACTTCCATCTTAAAATTCTTCCATCGAAAAATTTAATACAAAATTGAGTATTCAACTGAATTCAATTTCGGGTTCAAAGTAAATATTTAGAGTTTGAAGTCAAGAAAATCGGAAATTTTAGAAAAAATCAGTTTTAACCAAAATTAAACAATTTTAAGATGCAGTATATTTTTTATTTTAATACTTTTCTTTTTCCTTTAGTTGTAAGATTTAAAATATCCACGTTTAAAGCTTGAAAATCAAACATAAAAGTCAAAAATCGAAATTTTCAAAAAATCTATAAATTGTGTTTACTTTATAACTTTTTTTCCATATATATTCCAGTAAATCCACAAATTCGGCATTATTCAGTTTTATATAGTGCCGAATAATTGAGATTGTACTGCATTTTGTCATTTCGCCCATATTCATGGACTTCTCATATGCAATTTATTTGTGGAACTTAACACTGATTAATAAGAAGCTTTGACTCTATGTATCTGCAATAGTCTTTCATTTTAATGACAATACTGATATTGTCAGAGATGGATTAGTCTTAAACATGCAAATTAGAATCAACAAAGGAAATGGATCTTGAATTTACACAATATCCACATTGCAATAAAACCTTTAAATATGTATCTGCTATAAAGTATTAGGAAATATAAAATTCATCCTTTAGTATAAATTGTAATTTTATTAAAATATGTTGAGAAAATATTGGTTATCCATAACGAAAATTAAAACTTTAAAAACAGAATTTGAAATACTCACCGACAATCCTTGGGTTTTTATATGTTCTAAAACAGTATCTACTAAAACTTGCATGGCATTTGGAACACTTTTAAGCAGATCATACATGTTGGAAAGATCTTTGTGCTTTTCTTTTTCCACCATGTTCATACACTCACTATACAAAAATTCCAAATGTTCTGCAACCATATGTAGCTCACATCTTTGAGAAACCTATCGAAAGCTTACAAAGTTATCATATTATCATAACAACATTATATGAAATACCTTTTGTAACGAACTTGAATGCAAAAACCTCCTGGCCCTACACAGTTCCTCATCAATTTTAACTTTAACCTTCTCCATGTACAAACTAACATCTTTTAGTTGCAATAACCTGGCGGCATCTCTTTTAAAATGTTCCCCACTGGCATCCAAAAATGGTTCCTCAAAGAGATCTTGGTACAGCTGCAGCTTAGCTTTCTTTTTGTAACCTTGAACCTAATAAAATTTGGATAGATTTTAGAAGTAAATAATATTTATTCCAACCTCAACAAAACTAAGTATTGTGCCCCTAACTGCTTCCAATGGTACCAAGGGTGGCTGTTGAGCTCTATCCTGGTCGATGGCTTCCAGCAAGAGTTTAACTAATTTTTGTCCCAAGGGTTTTATCATTCCCCGCTGCCACACTTCCAATGCCAGTTCCCCAATTTCCATCTGTTCTCCACCTGTGGCATCGGATCCACCATAAATAATTTCAGCATCAGACAGCTTCTGCGTTCTAATGTGTTGCTGGTTCAAATATAAATAAAGACTATGCAAAAATTGACTGCCGACTGAATATTGAGACCAATAAAGATAGTAGTTTTTAACCAACTGAGATTCACCGTCTTCTTGTACTTTTATTAAAAGCTTAGAGACATGATCTATTAAGTACTGCTTTGTTTCAGCATACAACCTATCAGCCATTGGTTCAGGATGAGCTACGCACAAAGAATAAACATCCCTACAACAATAACACTTAATTCTCACCAACAAAAACACTTTAACGAAACTTACGAAAACATGTCATTCCAAACCGTTCTTGGAACATGTTCTAAAGTAATAACGTGTTTAATTGTATCCCTGATTGCCCCCCAAGTGGCCTGAAAATCTACTTTTCGTGGTTTTAGAGACATTATCTTCGCCTCATAAACAATCTAAAATGTCAGAGTGTATATCTAAAAATAAAAGTCCGAATTATATGGAAACATCGCATTTAAAAATAGTATTTTAGCCAAAATTCATACACCGTCCTTGACTTCAATTTTCGGAAAACATAACCAAATTGAATATTAAAATACAAGTTTGCTTACCTAATTTTAATGATTGTGAAATATAAGATGAGTGATTGGTCTAAATGTTCCTTTGTTAAATGAATGTTTGCGTTGATATTTATTTATAAATGTACGTATTTGGAATTTATTTCAACCCCTGCATGACTTTTGGAATTGACGTTTATACTAAGAATTCGTAGTTTCGTAGATAGAGTAGTTCACATTGTACCTATTTTTTTATATTCTATGGATGCGCTGTGGCAGAAACAAAAGGAAGAAGAAGACAGAAAGCAAAGGCGTACCTACTGGGAAGAGATGGGGGCTGTCTACCTCCTTCGGTAAATATTTCGATAAGGCATTATTCAAAGTTTTTGTCTAAATTCAGCTCTTATTAGTAACCAATTTTTGATTAATGCGACCATTTGAGCATTCATTCTTTTTTGAACGAGACCATTCAATCGTTGATTGAACAACGATTCAATTTTTAAATTAATTTATTTAATTTGTCCCCAAGTTTAATTTCGGGAAGCTAAAATGTCCCAATTAAGAAAAGGATGCAGAAACAATTAATAATAAGCGTGAAAAAAATGCTGAGGTTACATAATTTCCAAAATTCGAAATTTGGACTTATAAACTCGCAAATAAAAAAAAACGAATAAAAATGTCAAGTTTCAGATTGAAATTTTTGATTTTTTTTTTAATATACAAACTTTGACTTTGCCGAAGTTGCAATTTCAAATTAAAACTCTAAATTTTTACTTTTGCCAGTTTTCAATCTTAATCTAAAATTTAGTCCTGAATTTTTCTCAAAATATATATAAATTTTAACGTTATTACCAAACTTTGGAGTAGTATTGGAATTTTAATATTAAAGTTAAATTTAAGAAATTTAAATAGAACAACTGTTCTCGATTAATTGTGGGTTTTTATGTTGAAGTTTCAGGAAGAAAAAATTAAATCCAATTGATCTGAAAGTCTTGTGAAAAAGATGAAATTTTGGGAGAAAATACTAAGAAGACCAGAAGAGGAACTTCAAGTCGAATAATTTAGAATTAAAACTAAAGGATTGGAGATCAAACTGAAATATTAAAAAAATATCAAAACTTCAAGAGATAATCAAAATTTATCGAAAAAACTTCAAATAACAAAGAAATAAAATAGAAATTTTGCAATTAAGATTGAATTTTCAAGAAAAAATGATAAGGCGTAATCTTTAGATGATGTTAATAAAATCAGGAGAAAAAGTCGAAATTTCGAATTTTCAATAATATAGTTTCATGATGATAAAATAAATAGTATAGTAAAACGTTCGATTTCAAATACATAAATTCGAAATTTTGAAAATACAAATTTAGAAATTATTTCAAAAAATTGAAAAAATAAAACTTTTAAAAAAAATCGAAATTTTGTTTTTTTTTTTTTTGATGGAACGGGCTGGTCTTTGATTATCTTCAGATAGAGCTCAGCCATGAGAAAGGTGAGAAAGGATTTCCCACGGCCGCACCCTCAAGTTTTCCATAAAACTCGTTTTTAATTGGGAAACAATTATGATCCATGCATATTTTAGTTAGTGAAATATATTCATCAGTGACTTCGCCCCAAAGGTAATTAGATTCAACTAGTTGTGGCATCGATACACTTTGAAAAAGGGAGGAAACATCAAAAGAAACCATCATTATACCCTCCAACAATTTACTCTTCATTCTGAATTTTTTGTACAAATTCTTGGGAATTCTTGACTTACAAAGTGGGTTGTTTTGATGGTAGCATTAATCTAATAATTATAGCTTGGCTACCGAAACGCGTTAGAGCAAGTGCTGTTGTGTTTTTCTTTATTTTTCTTGGTTTCAGCGGACAAGATTTGTGTATCAATCTTGAGTTTATGTTAAAAATTTCGTTTAAAATAGTAATAATTAAAAGTGAAAACTTTGAATTTCACTAAAGAGATTAAAATTTTTCAACTAAAGTGAACATTTCAAAAATAAGGTTAAAGTATCTAGAAACTTATGGAATTTTGAGTATAACGTAGACATTAATTTCTAACAGATGTCTTATCAGTGGAAATATGAAACTTCAAGGAAGAAGTACAACTTTCACGAAGAATCAGAATTTCTGAAAAATAGAAATGTTGGGTTTAAGCCCAAAATTTAAAAAACGAAAGAAAAGGTGAAAGGGTAGACCAGGCACCTTGGGGTACCAAGGCGTCACGACTGAGGTGCCACAACGTTTAAACATTTCTTGGAAATTTACTAAGTGTAGTTTAGGGTAACTCATTGTCAGTTCTATTTTGGTATTTTCGTACAATGAATAATTTCTTTTTTACACGTTGATGATTATACGACTTGGAACCGCCGAGATAATTTCCAGGGCAATTATGTCGCTCTGGTCCCTTACATTTTGTTTTATTGGGTACTAAGGAGTAAGATTTTCTATTTCAAACTTGTGCACAGGTTACTCTCTCCGGACCCCCCAGAAATCTGAGCGCAGAAAAAGAAAAATATATACAATTTTATTTTTGCTCATAAAAAATATAATTGACGTTTATACTTCAAAATTTTCCCTTTCACAAAAAAAATTTAAGAAAAAAGATTTCTCTCGTTTTCTAAATTAAAATTTTTCAGTTTTCAACTTTACTTTTTTCAAACTTTGGCATTTCTGAAAATGTTTACTTTTTTTAAGAATTTCAGCTTTTCTCGAATTTTTTTTTGAAAATTTTGATACCTTTTGAAATTTTGACTCCAGAAACTTTTTTTAAAAATATTGCCTAAATTTTCAAAATTAAGTCTTTTTTAAAATTTAAGACTTGTTCAAAATGTCCACTGGTTTAAGTATTTTTTTTTATGTTCAATCCATTCGCAAAGGTTAACCCTATTATGCCTTCAAAGCTCCGCGAGTAGGATGCGGAAACAATGATAGATGGCGATGAACCGTCTTCTTAAAAAAGAATAGGTTGTAATTTTAGGGAAAAATTTCGTTCGGTAACGAGTTTCATGGCTTGAAAGTTCTCCAAAAAAAAAGTCTCCGTAGACATCAGAATAATGCCTCACTGTGTCAAGCTGGACCGCACAGGAATTTGCTGTCTTCGACTGTCTTCTATGCCTCAAAAATCTTGCCCGTGGGGGGATCAGTCCGATTAGTTCCATTAGTCCCATGAAAGTACTTGTAGCAAAAAGATAAATCACTAAACTTCCGCCTGTTTCGAGAGAATCGGTCAAACTCTCGTCATCAAATAGGCGAATCGCTCTTATTTAGATTGAATTTAAAAGAACTAAAGGGTGCTTTGGGGCTGAACTCCAAACATGACAACAATATTCTAGTGTTGGCCTAACTTGGGCTTTGTATACTATGACTAGCTAATGAGATGTGAAGTACTTTTTAGCTCTCAAAAGAAAGCCTAGCTTCTGAGAGGAGGATTTGGCAATGGCGCAACATGATCGTTCTAAGAGAAGTTAGTGCGACTTATTTCCGAATGTTGTCTTTTTAAATAAAGATTTCAACTTTTTTTTGAAAAATACTATTTTTATTGAAAATCTCGCCTTTTTTAAAAAAAAAGATCGAATTGTTTCAACTTGTCTGAATTTTAACTTAATTTTGAAATTTTCGACCTTTGTATCTTGAAATTTTAACTTATTTGAGAATTACCAATTTTTTAAAATGTTGGCTTTTGTTGTATATTTTCTGACTTTTGTGAAAAGTTTTACTTGTTTTGAACATTTCGGCTTTATTAAAATTTTATTTATTGAAGGTTTAACATTTTAGAAAATTTTTTGAATTTTTCGGAAAATTGCGACCGTTTTCCGATTACTTCTATATTTTTCTCTTTGTTTAAAAATGCCCCTTCTTAAGATCTTAAGATCTTCTTAAGATTTTTTTTGTTGAAATTTTTAACTTTTATTTAAGATTTTGACTTTTCTCAAAATACTGACTTTCTGGAAATGACGACTTTCGATTTTTAATTAAAATTTTGGCTTTTGAAGTTGAATATTTTGACCTATTTTGAAAATTTTTCTCAACAACTTCACTTTTTCCAATTTTCAACTTATTTTCTATTCATAATTTCGCTTTTTTGAAAATCTTAACTTATTTTCTATATTTCGACTTTTATTCCAACATTTCGATATTTTCTGGAAATTATGGTTTTTTGTGTTAATTTGCACTTTTTTGAAAAATTTTAGAGTCTTTATTGAAAATTACTAATTTTCTGAAAATATTGACACAATTTCAACCTTTTTTCTAATTTTGACTTGTTTTAAAAAATTTTACTTTTTTCGTAAATTCCATTATTTTAAAATATTTTTTTAAACTTTTTCAGAATTTGTACCTTTTAAAAACTTCGACCTTTTGTCAAAATTTCCACTTTTTTTAAGACCTCAACCTTCTTTCAAAATTTAACTTCTTCTGAAAATTTCGATCTTTGTTCAAAATATGGCCATTTTTTTTAAATTTTAGAATTTTTTTGAATGACTGAATGAATTGTATTTATACAATTCGAAACTTGACTAAATGTCATTTAAAGAATCGTTCAATTTTAAACTGAACATTTTCAAAATAGTTTAAAATTTAGAATTTTTGTATTTAAAGTCTCAACAAAAATTTTGAGAAAAAGAGCACTTTTCTCGGTATCTTCTTTGCGAACTAGTGTTATTTTTATTCATTTTTTATTGGCTTATTCTTCGCCGAGCAAAGATTACGTTGGATCTTTGTTTGTCAATCGCTGTTTGTGACTTGTGACCTATCAGACAGGGTACACAAAATTTTAGAGAAAAAGAAATTTATTTTGATTTTCTGATGACGGGTAGAGAATAAAACTGCCCGAAAGGTTAACACTTAATAATAATCTTGTTGTTATTTATTTTTACATCGTTTAAGATAGTTTTAAGTGTTTTTCAGTATTAAGTCACAAACTGAGATGGACAAAGATTTAATTGCTTCATATGATCATAACATGCAAGGCTTCAAACCTTTAGCTTTTTCGTACCGGTTTTCGGTTCGAGAAAAAAATATACTGATTGGGTTTCGATTTCCATCGCGACAAAAATAGTGGTTTTTTCGGGTTTTCGGTTCAGTTCGGAGTTTCTCATTTTTTAAAAGTTTATTTTTCAGTTAAAAATTTATTTTCTAACAAAATTTAGAATATGTTGTCTTTTTTTCTCTTTGATATTACAACATATAACTCCAAAAATATGTTTACTTATTCTTGTGGTGGGATAGCGTGATATAAGTACTCTGAACTTGATAAAATTAAAGAGAATTTTATTTCATTTTAAAAATTCCTGTTGGATTAGTGAAATTTCGATTCTAAAATCCTAGTTTCGAAATATTCGAGTAGTTAATCAAATATTTTTACATAAATTTTAACTTTTCTACCCGAGACTTTGCTTGATTTACTTGACTTTCTTCACAACCTTTTTAGCTTTCTAAAATTTCATCTTTAATATTGAAAAAAAAAAAAAATTGTCGCTGATCTTAAAGTTTTAATTTTCCCACAGAAAATAGAAAACTTGGTTTTAGAAATTGAAGCTGCATTTTTCATAGAATTTTTGAATTATTCTTAAAATTTATATTTACATTATATTAAAAATTTTGAATTTTTGCCAAACTCGTTAGCAAAACGACTTAAATTTCACAATTTCGAGTTCTAGAAATGAGCTTTCGAGGAAAAAATCGAATATTCAAGGTTTTACACTTATAACTTCCAATTAATAATATTTAAATAAAATCAACATATCGAGAAAAAAGGTTATATTTGCTTAAAAAAAGGCTAAATTTATTTGAAATCGAAATTAAAAAACATACATAAAAAGTACAAGTTTAAATTTGAAACTTCAAAAGAAAAGTTAAAGTATCAAAAACATTCACAAAAACTCTCTAAAAAAATTTACTTTTTCTGAAAATTTTTAAGATTTCAGCAAGCTTTAAAAAAAATCGAATATTTGAGTTTAACATCAATCTTAAATTAAGGTAGAAATTTTGAGAATGAAATCTAAAGTTCTTTTTTTGAAATTTTGATTGTTTTCTCAAAATTTAAATTTAAAACTTGAAATTTTCATTTCTTTAATTCGTTCTCTTTGCTCTAGAAAACAAACTCGAAAAAGTTAAAAATTATTTTTTTTATAAAAACGAGTCAAAGTCAAAACTTCGATGCAAAACCAAAATTATGAAAAAATTTTGGTTTTAATAGTCAAATTTGGCATAAACTAGACGGTAAATAATTTAAGATTTTTTATGAAAATTCTGAGTTTAAACTCGAATATTTTTTTATAAATTTTTTTTCTTGACGTTTGAATTCAACACTCAGTGTTTTAGCTTAAAACTTTTAAACATAAAAATTCGGAAATATTTTAATGAAAAAGTTAATATAATTTATTAAAAAACAAATCTTAAAATTGCGAGTTTAATCAAGAAATGTCTTTTTTTTAATTATAGCACTAATTTGGAAACTTTGACTTTTTGTAAAAATGTTTAGCCTCGTTTGAGAAAAACATATAAAGATCAATTTTTGATACAAAAATTCAGGAAGGAACGAGATGATCTTTCGAGTTTAAACCAGAAATTTCGTGAAAACAATATCTTGGAAAACATACAATTTTGACTTTTAAAATCAAAACACCTAAGTCGAAATCTTGAGAAAAAATTCAAAGTTTTTAGAATAAAGTGGCTTGTTTAGCCTAACCAGTCCATTCTACAAAAATAAATAAATAAACAAATAAAACAAATAGCCGAACCAAACCATGTAAAAAATTGGAAGTTTAAATTAGACATTTTCTAACATGTCTCCATTTTAAGTTTACTCTCAAAATTTCTTGAAATTCCAAAATTCTAGGAAAATTTTGAAATAGCAAGATTGTAGCAGATATTACAAAAGGTGGACTGGAAATTTAGGTAGTTTTAGAAAGTCAGCATAATGATTAGAATTGAAATTGGGAATTTAGAGAAAAAACTGAAATATTGAAATCAAAGTGGCATTTGAAAGAAAACATTTAAGAAAAATCGAAATTTTCACTAATTATTTAAAAAAATAGCGATATTAGATTTGGCCTTAAACTTCGATTTTCTTTAGAAAGAAGAGTAAATAAATTTTCTGAAAAACTGAAATTTACTGAAAAACTAGAATACACAAAAAATTAAAACTAAAGCTCTTTTTCCTCTAGCTCCCATAAAAACACGCCACTGCTTTAGTCCAAAGTTACAGCAGAGCACATATTTATCTTAAGCTCGAAATGTTAGATGAAAAAGAGAAATATTTCAAATAATTTCGAAATAAAAATTCTAAATTAAAAAAAAAATCGGAAATTCTGATAAACGTATTCAAGCTAAAACTTCAAATTTCAATTTGGGTTGAAATTTTGAGATTAAGTCAATATTTTGTAGAAAAAGTGGAAATGATGAGTTTCAAATCTTTCAGAAAAACAAATCGTAATTTTGAGATGAAAGTTGCATGAATTTGTGTAAAATTTTGAAATGGAAATCGAAATTTCTAAAATAATAATCCAAGCTTTAGGGTAAACTAAAAATTATTTTAATTACAAATTGGGAGGTGACAGAAAAATTTAAAGAAGAAATTACGAAAAGAAATAGAAGAATTCAAAATTATTGGAGAAAAATCATAAATTTGAGATTAAAGACGAAATTGGAAAACTTAAGCTTTTAATAGGAAAAAAATTAAAAATGTAAACCCAGAATTTTCAGTAAAAAAATTAAAGAAAATATTCGAAATTTATTTCATAAAAATGTTTGATAATTTTGATTTAAACTTTAGTGATAAATGTCAAAATATCGAAAAATAAACACCAATATTGCTGGAAAGTCAAAATTTTCGATTTAAAGCTGTTTTAGGGACAAAATAAAAATAATTTTTTGTTCCAATTCTGAGTTTTAATAAAAAGGTCTAATTCAAGAAAAATGACAAAAAAACCCACAGACGATGACGATGTATAATACAAAAATAATAGTAATAGTCAAAGTTGTAGGTTGTAATTCGAAACTTTAAACCAAAATCGAGATGGAGCGCAAGAGTTTGTTAATGTGGGACCCTACATTTAAAGAAATGTGATGCTCATGAAAAAATTTTAGAATCTGCAAATACTTGTGTAAAAATGTAGCTTTTTCAGACCCTAAAAGGATCAAATAATGAATCTTAGTAGGGATGGCAGAAAAAATAAATATATCGATATATCGTATCGAACAATATATCGATAAATGCAATTTATCGATTTATTGGATAGAAGATATTTTGTCATATTAAGAGAAATAAAAATAAGATATTTTTTTTTATATTCATGACTCGATGGCTTTTTATCATTGAAGTCCAAATATTTAAAAATCTGATAAGTATTTATAAAATCCTTAGATTTGGAGTTTTAAATCAACATTAAAAATGTCTTTGGAAAAATTCAACATTTTAGGTAAGTTTATAGTACATATGCAATAAATTCATAACATTTTTAGAAGTTGAAATTTTATGAAATCATTTGCAAATTAGACAAAAACCTCAACATTTCGGAGTTAAATTAGAGATTTTGAATTTTTTTTAATACATAAAAATTTTTAATGTTAAAAATTTCAAGCTCAAAAACTCCCTACAAATTTTGATAAAAAATTCAAATGTTGAAAAAACGCCAAAATTTACAAAAATGAAATTTGAGTTTTAGTTTAAATTTTAGTTTACACCCAAAATTCGGAGAAAATTATTTTAAAAAAAGAATGATTTTTTTTTCAAAATTTTTGTTAATAAATTTTTACACTTCTCAAAAGCCTGGCTGGTTCTTTTTGAAATTTAAACTTTAATGCCTTAACAACATGTCCCACTATTTTATGCTTTGCATTAACGGGTGGTGTTTTCTAGTTGTGAAAAAATCATTGTTTTTTAATTTCGATATATTTTTTTAAATCTCGCTCTTGTCTAAAAAACTGTTTTTCAAAATCTCTTTTCTAAATTTGGATTTATTTGAAAATTTTGGTATTTTTACTTAATTTCTGTTGCAAAAATTTCATTTTTTTTTCTTTTTCTGGACGTTTCCACTTTTTTGAATATTTTGACTTTTTTTGAAAATTTAGACGGACTGCAAATCTCAAACTTTTTCAAAATTGTTGCTATTTTTGAAAATCCTGACTGATTGAAAAGCTTGAACTTTTTATAAATTTTTACAATTTTTTAAAGAATTTTGTTTTTTAAAAATTTTGAATTAAAAAAATAACTTTAGAAAATATCCATGCGTTTCTAGTTTTTTGGTTGAAGATTTTGTTTTTTATTTTGATATTTCGATATTTATAATTTACATATTTTCAAAATTAGTTTTTTTCTAAATTTCAATTTTTTTTCTCAAAATGTTGGCTATTTATCAAAATTTATTCTGAGAATTTCTATATTTATTTTAAAATTTTGATTTTTTCTTAAAATTTTAACGTATTTTGAAAATTTCTCCTTTTTTCCAAATTTCGAGTTTTTTAAACGTTTTGTTTATTTTGAAAATTTCAACTTTTGGGTATTTTTGAAAAACTATTTGAAATTTGTTCGACGAAAACTTTCAAAACGTGAACTTTATTCAAATAATTCTAATTTTTCTAGAAGTAACTACTTTCTCACACTATTTTTTCTCCTTTATGAAGAATTCGATTTTTCTGAAAAGTACGACTTTTTTTTTTAATTTTAACATTTTAAAAACTTTGACCTTTTAAAAATGTCAGCTGTGAAAATTTCAACTTCAAATTTTTGCCGTTTTATCGAAATTTTGATCCTTTTATAACTATCGATTTATTAAAAAAGTTCAACATTTTAAAATATTAACTGTTTTCAATTTCTCTTTTTTATTAACATTTTCACTTTTTTCTCAAAATGTTGACTTCAAATTTTTTTTTCTCATAATTTTGACTTTTTTTGTAATAACTTAAAAAATCTACATTTTAAAATTTTCATTTTTTTTTCACATTTTAATTATCAAAATTTCAATTTTTATTTAAAATTTGAAGTTTTTTGACAGTTTAGATCGAGAATTTTGACTTTTTGTACATTTTGGCTTTCTAGAAATTTAGTTTTTGCAAATTTTGACTTCCACTTATTTAATTTCGACCTTTTTGTATATTAATAATATTTTTTGGAAATTTCAGCTTGTTTGAAGAGTTAGACTCAAAATTTCGACTTTCTCTGAAAAATTTGACTTTTTAAAAATTCTAGCATTTCAAAATATCAACTTTTATTTTCAAGATGTCACTTTTTCAGAATTTCTACTCTTTCAAAATTGTAACTTATTTTTAAAGTTTCGATTTTTTCGCTGAAATTCCACATTCTTTAAAACTATGATTTGATTAAGAAGCTCCACCTATTTCGAAATTTTGACTTTCTACAAAAAGCATAATTTTTTGAAAATTTCAGATTTTGAAATTTTTCTCAAAATTGGCAGCTTAAACTCATAGAAACTGAAAATTAAAGATTTAAATTTGGAATATTAATAAAATTTGAAATATTAGATTCGCAATAGAACAATTAAAATTTGAGGTTTAAGCTAGTATTTTATTTTAAGATTTCTATTTTTAACTAGAAATCAACTTTTTGGTTAAAATGGAAAATGGTGAAAAATTCTAAAAAAATACCCATCAACATGTTTTCTTTGTGTTTACACCTTTTTTTAATTCTACGTTTCTTTGATACGAAACATAATTCGACAAATGTTGACCTAGATGTTGCCACTTTTGGTCTCTGTGCCTGTGTGAACAAGTCTTATTGATTTTTAAAGTTAATTTGATTTCGATATATTCAAAATAATCTCGATATATTTCCAATATATCGCCGACAACATATCGACACCAAAATATCGATTATTTTGGCTAATTTATCGATATAAAATATATATCAATATATCATTGCCATCCCTAGATCTTAGGGACCCTGAATTTCAGAATAAAATACTATAGGAGTCAGACCCTTTCTACAGCCATACTGGCCATTGCCTATGGCATTAAACAAGAGGTATTGTGATCAGCGGTTCTGGGAGTGCCTTTGCTTTGTTGATCTCATTGGACCAGCGTGTCGACCATAAGACCAGCGTGTAGACCATAAGCTCGGCATTCAACAAAAGGTAAAGATATACTAATAATTATGCATATGTACATATAACCCAAGGCAAAGTAATTATTCCGATGAAGCACATTTGATTTAAATGCACCTCTTTTAGCAATAAAAAAAACAATAGTAAACTGATAAATTACAAAATGCGTTTATTATTGAAAAGATTTATTTGAGATAGACATATATGGAGAAAAAACTCAATTTGGAATAATTTAGATGCTATGTACAAAATAAATGTTCATTTCAACATAATCAAAGACAAGATAAAGCAAAAATCACTATCAGAATTGGCAAGAAACTCACTTCTATTAACAATTTAAATACAGTCAATACACTTTCCCATTTAGGTTTTAATCGACAGAACCAAAACCTCATATCAAACTGGACTGTTCACTACTTGAATTGGTGATATCGCCAACTGCATTTTCCCCAATATCAGTAACATCTTCATCTGCTCTATTCGTACAATCTGGTTCATCACTAATGCAGTTGTCAAAATCATCACTGATTTTGGGTTTTTTAAAATGGACCAACATGTGACGTTTTAAATGATGTGATCTATATGTTTTATAATCACACTTATTGCACTTGAACTTCTTTATCGTTTCATCAGAACTATGGGTCAAAAGATGCATGCTTAAACTCTTCTTCCATTTTGTAGTAAAGCCACACGTATCGCATTTATGAGGCTGTGCATCACCAGCTTTATGCATTACTACATGTTCCGTCAAACAAGTTTTCCATTTTGTTGTGTAGCTGCAATCCGAGCATTTAAAAGAAGCTTCCGCTGAGTGCACGCGCATATGCTGCTGTAAGTTGTTTTTCCATCTGGTGACGAATGGACATTCTGTGCAACTGCAGGAAAAAATTAATGAAGAGACGACAATAATTACCAAATATTTACCTGTGTAATGTCAGTTCATCCCCAGTTCTATGTACGTGTAAATGTCGAGATAATTTACAACTGAATTTACTTTTAAAAGGGCATTCTGGGCAGTAATACAGTCTAACTTCATCATTTGATCTATGTTTTAGTTGATGTTTGTTTAAATTGTCTCTTCTTTTCGTTTTGAAGTCACATTCTGGGCATTTGTACTTTTAACGCTTCTTCTCCAGTCATGTGGACGACCAAATGTTGAGTTAAACTACCTGAAAACAATATATTGCAATAAGATTGCATAACTTATGGTGCTAAGGGTATGGGGCCGTAACTTGGGAAAGACCGTGTTAACTATTGTAAGTTTTTAGTGTAAAAATGAATCAGATCGCCACTTAACCTCCGGAAGCATGTGGACTGACCAGCGACCCTATTCTAACAATGCAGCACATGTGGGAGTAAAATTTGGTGTTTCATGAAATCTGCAGTTTTGTAAAAAGGAATTGCATCCCAGATCTCGGCGATGTCAGTTCAGTTAATAAATGTCGTTTAGTTTTCATAAAAACGCGTTTCATTTATCAGAGCTATCAAGACCCGATACTGATCCCAAACAGACTGGTTTCTTCACATAAGTAGGCATCACACTTTCTATTCTTAAGTAAATAAGTCTTGGAATACCGCAAATATGCATCAATTACACGTTCTGTACCGAAGCAGTTGAACATGCTATAGTTGAAAATATTTACACCAACAACTGCAGACTGGTTTTGGATTTGGTCTCATCAGCATAGTACAGTAGCTGTAAACATTTCCAACAGTCATTTGTCAACTGCATAAATACTCAAGACATCTAAATCCCACTAAGTGATATGTAACTGACTTTTGACTGTATCTCATGAGGAACATTGTTGCTATTTTTAAGTGTGAAAAATCTGCATTCTGGCATTGGTGTTAACTGAAATTTAAAATCCACCCATGGTCAAATTCTAGAGCCGCTGCTGATAAAAGCTAATTAAGATTTAACTAAATTAGCATAAAGCAATAATTAAAAATTGTACTAAAATACAGTTGTAAATTAATAACTGAACATGGTACTGAAATAATTACCCACAAATAAAATTTAAAAAATTATTTTTATGCTTACCTTTCCAATTAGTGCTGAATTCACACTCCTGACATTTAAATTTTTTCGCCATAGCATCACCAGCATGTGTCAGTTCATGTTGAGCCAAATATTCTTTCCATTTTGTTATAAAAGTGCATTTAGAACATTTATACATTGGTACTTCAGATTCATCCCTATGCACTGTCATGTGACGAATGAGTTTACTCTTCTTTTTGGTACCATAACCACACTCGGGGCATTTATGTTTTTTAAAATCAACTCCTTTCTGGTGCAATGACTTGTGATGTTCTAAGGATTTTTCTTTTTTGGCAGTATATCCACAATCATTACATTTGAAAATTTGCTTTTGATAACCTGGAGCATGAATGATTTTGTGTCTTACCAAGAAACCTCTCCGTTTGGTACTATAAGGACACAAAAGGCAAGCGAATCTTTGTTTTTTATTAGCTGGAGTCAAACTAAAAATTATTTTCAATTTAAAACCTTGTTGTGAATTATTAAACAGTGCTATCTTACTCATCATCCTCGTTTAAATCTCCTTCTGAATCATCTTCTTCTAGTTTAACTTCTTCATGAGTATAATCTGTTTCTTCTTTAATATCTGCACATGTGATTTCCATAACTTCTTTATTATCTGCAATCATACCAGACTCCATAAAAATTAAACAAATTAATAGATACAGACTGAAGATGTGGTTTTGTCTATTTTTGGCCACAGTTTTGACCTAATCAACCAAAACTAAATAAAATTTTAACCGTCACTGTTTCAAAATTATTAAAACATCAATGAAATGAATTACCTAAATCAATATTTTCATTTAGTAATTTCTCAGTTTCATTAGGATTTTCTTCTAATTTTACATTTTCTATTGATTGCACTTTTTCATTACATTTATCTTTTTCGTCTCCAATTAAATTTGTTTTATTTGGATTGTCAGTATCAGCTTGCTCACTACTTTGAGACAGATTAGCACCAGTAAGCATATTTTTTTCAGTTAATAGTTTCCCCGAGGCTGAACATTTGCTATGGAAGGCAAACGACATCAGTAGCATTGAAACACAATTTTTACACAGTATTGGTTCATTAGATAAATATGTATTCTGAAACAGATGTATTGTTGAAGTATAGTTAGGGTGTTATACCAAGAACATACCAGGTCACTAAAGCAAACGTTTAACATTTCGCTAATTTGGCACTGAATTCCCACAACTGTTCCAGTGGCACTTAGATATTCATTATTTTTCACTTCCATTAGGCATGTTCTACATACTTGTTGAGTTTTATCAAGGAATAATACCTCGCTCTTTTTCTAGTACCTTTATCAAATTTAGTGAATGATTACTAGAAAGGTAATCATTTCCCAATGCAGATTTAAGTCTATTCTCAGTCGATATGCACAATATTTTGAAGTTATAAGTTGTTCTTAAAAGAGACAAGCAAGGACTACATATAAGAACTTTGGAACACGGCGGACAGCGAGACTAGAACAAATATAATTAAAATATTGTACTTTTTTTATCAAAGATAAATACTTACTAGTGTAGTTAATTCCGTTTTAATAACATTAATCATCAAGCCTATTTCGTATATATTCATTTCTTGACCATCACTGTCTGCCATATTTAGGCAAATTTTACAAAGAAGGTCCATTTTAACGTAACTAGAAAAATTAGTAGTATTATTATATTAATTACATTGCTGTAAGTTAAAAAAGTACTCTGTATTTACCAAGTGACTGTCACTTATGACATTTGGCATGTTTACATTTTTCCAAGTATTTTATCTACTCTTGGTGCTTTTAAACTACAAACACAGAATATTGCCTGCGCTGATTAACAATGTACAGGGCCCATTCATTAAATTTAGGAATTCCTAATTGACCCCAAGATCCTGCCATGCCTTTTTTTAATAAGATAGGGATCAAAATTTAAATTTGGTGATTAAGGTTTTTTCTTATAAATTCTTAGTCTTAAAAAAATCCAATTTTTTTCTCTTCTACTTTTTCTTTAAATTTCAATTGTAAACTAAAGGCTAGATACCGATTTTTTGACAAATTTCGAGCTTTAAAAAATGTTAATATCAATACAATTATTCTCCAAATTTTTAACATCTCTTTTTAAGTTCCACTTTCTTCTTAAAATAAATAAAAACTGAAAGTGTAAATTTAAATATTTCGAAATGAATGCAGGAATTTCGAAATATTTAAATTTACACTTTCAAAAAAAGTCAGAGTTTACAGAAAAAGTAAATATGTATATTGAATGTGTAACTGAATTTTATACCAAATTTTGAGAAAAAAGAATAATGTAACATAATCTTTCCGACCAAGAAGAATCGACTATAAAGAATAACATAATTTACCTCAGAGAAATTGACTCAGCAAGTGTACGTCACATCTTTCCAAACAAACCCGTTACATTGCATTCAATTTTTTTTAGAAATTTTCAAGAATTTTTGAATGTCAACCTCTTTTGTGAAATTCTGTCAACTTTCTTTTAATTTCCGGTTTAATAAATTGAACATTTTAACTTTTCCAGAGATTTCACTCTTTCGATAAACATATATCTATTTTTACCTTATTTTCAAAATATTTATTTTAGTTTCAAAATTTCAATTTTTTTGAAATTCGAGATTGCACTTTTAATTTTCCTTTTAAATAAATGAAATTTTCAATTTTTTTTGACACTTAATTTTTATTTAACATGTTGAAATAATTTAGAAATATACTCATTTTTGCGAAATTGCAAATTTAAACTTTAAAAGTTTTTCTCGGTTCGAACCCGAAACGGTTATTTTTTTATTTCGTCATTTTGACTTTAAATTTTGAAAAAAATTGATTTTATAATTTCGATTTTCTTAAAATTCTCGTTTTAGTTCGAAATTTTTTTACAGTGTTCGTTTTTTTCTGTTCAGGATTTTAATTTTTTCTAAAAACTTTGATTTTAAAATTTCAGTTTTTTATTTTTTCAAATTCTAATCCTAGTCACGAATTTCTACTTTTTATTTTTAAATTTAGAGTTTAACGCGCCGGTCTGGTACTCTTAAAACGTCGAAATTCTTCGCTTGCCATTTTACAAACTGCGTCAATACTATCACTTAGAATTTAATGAAATTTGGTAATAATGTTAAGAAATGTTGGGGAATTTGGGCTTTGGAAGCAGATTTTTGATTTTTGTCTTAGTATTCCCACAGATGGGCGTACAATTTGTCTCTTTTTTGCCTGTTCTCAGAAGCGAATATCTCGTAAACTAAGCGGAATTTCGAAAAAGTACTTCCACTGCGCAAATTCGACATCCTTGCTTCATAAGTTCTCCAAATTTGAAAACAAAATATTGAAAAATAAAGGCACCATTTGTAAAATGCGAGAGCGGTGTTTGGCATAAAAATTGCGCTTAGATCTCGGTTGCCATCACTCAGATCAGGCAGGGTACGGAGACGGATGTGATGCGGAGAAATTTTTTCCCCTTTCCCAATACATCATCAACGAATGAAATATCTTCGACTTCCAAGCTCATAATTTCTTTATCTAAGCACGGCGGATATATGATAATAATAATAAACAATATTAAAACATTTGTTCTGTCAGAGTTTGAGAGTAAAATGAATTGTTTATTATTTGTAGCTTACAATCATTTACTGAATATTTAGTGTTTAGAGGAAATTTTTTTTCTCCTAATTAACATTTTTATATTACTCTTTGGAAAAATATAAATTGTTTGGTTAAATAAATGCTATGACAGATTTAAGCAAAAAAAAGAAAAATTGATTTTATATCATTTTAATTGGAAATGATACATTCTACTAGCATCACTTGTACTCGAAAATCGACCAATTATATCTGGAAAGAACGAAATTGTTTTTCACATAATTAATTAATAGGTATTTACATGCAAATATTTAGTTCTTATCTTGACGATAGGAGAAAATGCGTGGGAAAATAAAAATTTCAGCCCTTTGAAAATTTCGAATCCTTCAAAAATGTTGGCTTTTTTCAAAATTTCGTTAGTTTTTTGAATATCTACTTGTTTTTGAAAATCTCAACTTTTTCTACAATTTCGACATCTTAAAACTTTGGCCTGTTTTTGAAAATTATAAATTTTTTTGAGGAATATGATTTTTATGATAATTTGGACTTTTTCTTATTTAGTTTTGAAAATTTCGACCACTCACTAAATATTTCGACTTTTCTTGAGAATTTCTATTTTTTGATACATATTTCCAACTTTTTTTCAAACTCTCTAGTTTTTCTTGAAGAATTTGACATTTTCATTTCATTTTAAAATTTCCACTTATTTCAAATTCTCCATAAAAAAAAACAAAATTTTGACTTAATTAGAAAATAGTAACCATTTCCAAATTTTCATTTTTCCTAAAATAGTGCTATTTTTGGAACTTCCTAATTTTTCAAAATTTCAACTTTTTCAGGAAATTTTTATTTTGTTGTAGATCTTGCCTTTGTTTAAAAAACTCTGCTTTTTTTGACAATTTCGACATTTTAAAAAGGTGAACAAACGAATAACTCCTACCAGGGCAACATTTTTGAAAATTCGAATTGTTAGAAAAAAGTCGAAATTATTATAAAACCGAAGTTTAAAAAAATGGCAACATTCCAAAAGGCACGAATTAAAAGAAATTTTGGGGAAATTTAGAAAAAAGTTGTCTCAAATTCGAATTTTTCGAAAAAAGCTGAATTTTGAGAGTAAAGCCGAAATTCCAACAAAGAAATTTTCAGAGAAAATTCATAATTTCGAGAAAAGACTGTGCTTCCGTATCTTTGTAGAAAAGTTTATGTTCATTTGAAAGGAATTAACGGGAAACAAAAATGGTATAAGGAAGCATTTTTAAGTCACCTATTTTTATGTACTTTACCTGCTTGGAGAACTGAAAGAAGGACTACATGTCAAAGGATTTTTTTATAAGT
This sequence comes from Dastarcus helophoroides, assembly GCA_028583605.1. Taxonomy (NCBI): domain Eukaryota; kingdom Metazoa; phylum Arthropoda; class Insecta; order Coleoptera; family Bothrideridae; genus Dastarcus; species Dastarcus helophoroides. The sequence goes on from CM053334.1 coordinate 32,500,030, forward strand.
TTGCAATTTGTTAGCCCAATTTCAAGCTTTTCTCTCGACATTTTGAATTTAAAGTTTAAATTATTCGAATTTTCCTAGAGGTTTTGAAATTTCATGGAAAACGTCGACAAGAATATCGAATATTTCAATTTAAAATCAAAGTTCCTTACATAAATGTCATTTCTTTAAAAATCTGTTGCTATTTTTCAAAAATTTCAGTTTAAATATAAAATTGTTTTTTTTTTATAATTCAAGGTGCAATTCTAAAGAGAACAACTAGAATATTTTTAAAATGTTGGCTATTTTTTCAAAATTTCTTATTTAAATCTGAAATTGTTTTTTTTTATTTGCAATCGCAAGTCTAGAAAGAAAAATTAAATTTTTAGCCTTTACTTTCCAGTCAAAATGAACATAGCAAATGAAAAACTTATTTTTTAAATTTTAAAGTAAACTAACATTTCAGGTAAAAAAGTCGAAAAATAATTGTTTGAAAAAAATTCAAGCAACGTCTTTTTAATTTCAAAATTCTGTGAAAAATTTTTAAATTTTTGACATAAATTTGTTCAAAGGTTTTTCCAGAATGTTGACTTAAATATCAAATTCCGGATCCTAAATTCGAGTTTAAGAAAATATGGATTCTAAATTCGAGCTTAAGAAAATAAATAAATAAAAATGAAAATGAATAAAAATTGACATTTGTAAAATGGAAATTTTAGAAATACTGTAATTTCGACTTTTTTTCTAGAAATTCTATTACAAAATCTAAGTTTTAAGAAAATAATTTGAAATTTCCAATTTAAACTTTTTGACTTTTTTTCAGAATTTATTTAAATATATCCTTTTTTAAGTTTAGGATTTTCACTCGTTTCTCGAAATTTTGTCTAAATTTTAACAAACTCTTTAAATAACATAAAATTTTGACATTTTAGTCGAACTTTACAATTTTTCTCAATTTTGGTGGAACAGACTGGTCCTTGGTTATCTTCAAAAATTGAAATACAAAAATTGTCCCTTGAAACCAAGAAAGATTAAAAAACACAACAAAGGTTGCTCTAACGCGTTTTGACAGTCAAGCTATCATCTTCAGAGAGATACTCACTGAAACCAAGAAAGATTAAAAAACACAACAAAGGTTGATCTAACACCTTTCGACAGCCTAGCTATCATTTTCAGAGAGATGCTGAAGATGATAGCTTGGCTGTAGAAACGCGTTAGAGCAACTTATGTTGTTTTTTTAATCTTTCCTGGTTTCAGGGGACAATTTTTGTATTTCAATTTTTCTCAAACTCTCGACTTCATAATCTCAACATTTTAAACTTGTTTCTTGGAATTTCGATTTTAGTCTTAAAATTTTGACTTTATTCTCCACATTTTGTTTCCGAAGTCGAAATTAAAAAATAGTTTCTATTTTTTAAAAAAATTTAAGAAGTTTCTAAACAAAATTCCGATTTTAAGAAATTTTGAAACAAATTAAAATTTCAAAAAGATTTTAATTTGTAATTTTAAACCCGAAATGTTCACTTCTTTCACAAAATTTTGGTCTTAAAGTCGAATAGTCGAATAGGTCTTAAAATATTAAAGTTGTTTACTGAAATTTCGACTTAAATAACAAAATTTCAGTTGTAATGCCGAAAATTAAGAAAAAAAAATAGTAATTACAAGTGAAAACTTGAAACTTTGTAGATTTCGAAAAAGTTTCCAATTGTAAAAAATGTGATAGTTTTTGAATTAATTTATAAATTTTGATATTTCACCTTTTCACAATTTTCGAGTTTAATCCCCAAAAATTAAATCTTAAGCTTTCACTTTATTCTCAAATTCCGTATTTAATTAAAAAATAAATACTTTTTTGCAACTCTGGAATAACAAAATTAGAATTATGACTTCTGAAAAAACTCTACAACTCTTTACGGAGAAAATTGCGAATTTAAACTTGCGATTTTGTTAAAATAATTCAAAATTTGAATAAAATGGAAATTAGTAGATACAAAGTCGACAATGTTCAAAAAATCTTCTCGGAATTTAAAAAAAGGATCGATATAGAAAAAAAATGGTCAATAAGACACAATTTCACAAATAGAAGAAAAAAAAGACCCTTTCAGGAAAATTAAGAAAAGAAAAATAAAAGTTAAATGCCTAAATACAAAATTAAAAAAAAAAACGAAATATTGAGATAAAATCGATATTTATGAGTTACATAGCAAAGCTAAGAAAATCTACCGCACGGCTCTGAAGTTGAATTGGAAAAAAGTTAAATTTCGATAAATAACTAAAAAATTTCCGAAGAAAATATTTTTCGGGAAACTTTCGTTTTTTTTGTTAAAATTTCAACAATCCAAATATAAAAAAAAAGTTGAAATTTTCAAAAAATATTTGTCAATTCTGTTTTAATTGTTTATTAAAGCGCGACAAAAAAATACTAATTAAAGAAACAAGTCAAAATCTCCACATGCAAGTTTACAAACAAATATGAGTACTAAACCAACTGCCATCAGCAAATGCATACTTCCTTAAGGTATCCAAATGAATCAAGTTACACAGTATCATATATCATTAAAGTGACGATATGAAAGATTGCGAATTCGAACGTAAACCGAACTTCTTATCCAATTCCCCTCCGAAACCCCTCCCGTCTCTGTTCTCCTAACCCCTCTTAACAGGGTATTTAAATCCGAGAACCAAATCGTACTTTGCGATTTACCAGACCCCCGCCTTAAACCCGAAATTTTTCGTCATTAAAAAATTTTCGGTTCTCTCTCAATATTTCAATTTTTTCTAAATACTTCAAAGCTTCTGGATTTTGTTTGATAAGGTTATTTTCTTTTCTCGTCCTTTTAATTTTTTCTAATATTTTCCTCTTTTTCTGGAAGCTTTTATATTCACCTTTTTTTCTTCCTAAAATAAATTTAAAGTTTCGACAAAAATCGAAATTGCAAATTAAAATGGAAATTTCTTAATTTCATCTTTAATATCTAATTTTGCTAACTTTCTCTTTGATCTAAAATTTGATGATGTTCTAAAAATTGAAAATTCACTTATTTCTAAAAAACAATTGGGTGATTCTAAAAAATTTTTCAAAATTGCGAGATAGACTTAATTTGAAAGATTTAAATATCGAGACTGAAGTCGAACTTTCGAGTTTCGATATTATAGTCCAAATTTCGAAGTTATGGTTGAAAATTAGGGAAAAGTAAAAAATGGGCAGTAAAAAATCAAGACCTTTATTAATTTAATAATTCAACTTTTTCTTTAAATTTTGTTCATTCATTTTAGAAGAAGTTTATGTGTCTCTACAGTGGACATAAAAAAAATGAAAAAAAAAAACGAAAATCATGCCTGACTTACTTAACCCTACTTTACGTTTAATCTCATTTAAAATTAATAGCGTTAGTAGAAAGACAACATTCTAATAATAATAGGAAACTATTAATTATAACTTATGTAGTTAAAATTGGTGTAACTGTTTTAAAACGAAGAAAATTAGCGTTTGTTTGGAACGCAAATGACGTCACAGCTTATAGGAGTTATTGTTTGAAGAGTTCGATTTAACAATAAAAAAAAATCAAAAATTTAAAAGGGTTGATTTGGAATTTATGAAAACAAAGTCGACTTTCGGGAAAAATATTTCCAAATTTATAAAGAAAAAATTGAGAAAGATCCACATTTCTAGATTTAAATTTTAAATCGTAAATTTGAAGGGAAGTCAAAATGACCAGAAAATTTAGAGTTTAAAGATTCAATTTATAAGAAAATACTTTTTTTCTCAAATTTATAGCTCATACTTGAAATTTTGATTTTTAATTCAAACGACGCACTTTTCTGCATATTCTTGATTTTTAAATCAAACGAACTTTGATTGAAAATTTCAACTTGTTTTACGAAATTATGGATTTACTTAATACCAAACAAAAATATGGAATTTAAAAAGATAAGTTGAAACATTTAAATTTTAAATTTAAGGCGATATTTCGAAAAAATTGAACATTTCTAAAACGACAACATTGGGGGAACATTTGAAATTTCTAGATTGAATTGAATTTTTTTAAATTTAGAGTTAAGCCACAAAATGTCGCCTGCTTCAACTCAGAATTTAACCCTTTTTTTTCGAAATTCGTTAACTAATTGTAAGTTGAAACTTAGGATACGTAGTAAACTCTACGTTTCATTTTATCCCAAAAAATGTCTACCTTTATCTCGAAATTTTGTGTAAAACCGCAAATGTAAAAATTAAAACTATAAATGAACGGGAAGTACGTACAAAAGAACATATGGTTTTGTTTTTGGGAAATAACTGCTTTATTGGTAATTTACAATATATTATAATATACACGAATCATCTTTGGTTCTTTATTTATTGAAACCAACAAACGTTTATGGGATAAAAGTAACAGATATATACGTAAAAACCATTTAATTATTAACAAAGTTCCCAAATAAAGGAAGCTTGGTCCTTCTAGGAATATTGGTGCAAGAAGCTTAAGCCCAATGCGAAAAAATTATGTAATGACTCTTCTCCAGGCTTCGATCGTGACATTGCACTATATGCGTAGGCACTCCTCGTCATCATCTTGGAACATTTTCTTCTTCGCTGTCGTCTCCAAATAAGTTTGTAGTGAGGTTTCGTCTTCTCTTCAATGGGGGGATTTGGACATATTTTTTAATTTAATGTTCGTCAAATTAGTAGTACAAGATAAAACCAATGAGGTCTGCTGAGTCTTTGGTTTACCTTTCTTTGTCTACTAATAAAACGCTCTTTTGGAACTGAAGAAATCTCTTCAATAGTGATAGTTAGAGTACCTATAGAGTACGATGGATATTCTTTATTAGCAGCATATGAATGACTTTGATTTGGAAGAGAAGTTGAATCTAATTATTGATGAGCATTTGCTGCTGTAACCTGAGATGAATTGTCTGCTTATTTTTTTAGAAGAAAGATTCTGTATGCTGGCATATTAAATTTGACCAAAAAGCGTTTAGAAAGGCTAGGCAATGTTATTATGCCAGTTGTCTATGTATGTCATTTTGTCCATACAAGGTTTTGAAAAAAGGAAAATTCATAAATCAATAGAAAGAACCTTTTTTTATAAAAGTTATTTGAAGATAAATGCTGCAGAAATAGGTACTAGAGCAAAAAAAAACTATTTTTACAAAAAAGCTTGTAAAGAAAAAACTCGAAATGTCCAAAAACTTGTCGGCGGCCATGACAGATGCATAAATGATCAGGGCGTGTTCATGTTTTGATAGGTTCGTAAAAGCCTTAGATAATATAAATAATATACAAATAATATATGTATAGTCAAAGGTAAAAGCTATTCAGGTCAGGTTATGTCAGTGCCAATTACGCGCTTAAGTCTACCAAATTTGAGTTATGCCACCTACATCATTTTATACGCTATTTCCCCTACAATTTTCAGAAATGAGAAGTTATAAAATCTTAGTAAAAAAATAAAAATGTAAGCTTCAAATTATGAGACAAAATATGCCTATTATGTGTATATACAAATTTCAAAAAAATGATCTCTGAATTAAAATTGATAGCAAATCGACACTACGTGATTAAAGTCTGAAGTTCGAAAAAAAAAGCCAAAATGTAAACATTTCAAAAAAAAGCTAGAAACATGTAAAACAATTTGGGTTGAAACTCAAAATTATACAGTGTGTCCCACCGGGAATCGCCGCAATCGATATCTGACAAAGTACTTATCTAAATAATTTGAAAACTTAACAACTTAGCAAAGTTACACCGAAAGTTGATACCAACTTTGTTATTTTAAATAAGACACCCTATATATTTTTGCATTTTTAGATTTTATTAGATATTTTAAGGCCACTTTTGATAACAAACATTGTTCCTAAAATATATAGTTTTTAAGATAATTGGATTTTTATAGAAAATTTGATTGAGGCAAGGTCTCACGAAATTCTTTACATCTTTTTTCAGAAACTAGTCATTAATTTGATATTTGGTGCGTAAGTAAAACACATGCAAAGCTATCTTTCACAACTTTCATAAATTCAAAAACATTATACCGAGTGTTGAATTCACGTTTTAATATTTTGATAAATTCAAACAGTGATTACTTTGTTATTTTAAATAGAGCACCCTATATTTTTTTTAGCCGATCTTATGTAAATTTTAATTATCTTTTGTCTGATATATGCCTTTTTAGGGGTTGTTACAACTTTTAGAAATAATTGCATTTTTTTACTTTTATTCTCACATTAAATGGACTTTTATCGGGATCGCATATCAGTGACGTTATGAGTAAAAATAATCTCTATCGACAATTAAACTATCAGGAAACCATTTGTCAAATTATTTATAGTTTATTTTATAGTTTGTGGCGAAGCTAAAGTGAAAACATGCCTGACCATCTATTTTAGTAATGAGAATTATTTTAAACTGATTCATTATTTTCTGACGATGTAATCATAGTAATATCACGAACATGTGATAGTGATAAATTTGCTGGTCGATATCCAGATAAGGTAAAGCCCTCATGAAATTCAGTAAAGCGAATGGTAAAAAATGTCACAAATTTCGACTCCGTGAAAGAGAAATCAGATAGAAGAAATTCTGTTGCTGATAATAAAAATGTTCGAAATAGCATTTCCAATTATGTCGATTAGTCATGTTTTAATTTTAGCTTCATTACACACTATGAACTACTATAAATAAGTTGACTGATTGTTTCATAATTTAATTGTCGATATCGACTGTTTCTTTTTTTTTAAGTACATATCATTTTTTTCTACTCATTATGTCACTGATGTAGCTAGTCAACAAGAAGTCAAAGACTGAAATAAAGAAAAAAGGTACAATTGCAATTATTTCCAAACATTGTAAAATAAACTCCCGCAATGTCTATATCAGTTGAAAGATAATTTATATTTGCACTAGATAGGTCAAAAAAATATGGGGTGTTCCATTTGAGATAACAAAGTTATCGCTGTTTGAATTTACCAAAATATGCAGACCTGAATTCAACACTCGGTATAATGTTTTTGAAGATATGAAAGATCTGCAAGATGGCTTTATATGTGTTCTACTTACGTGCCAAATATGAAATAAATGTCCGGTTTCTGGAAAAAGATACAAAGAATTTCGTAGGACCTTGCATCTGTCAAATTTTTTATAAAAATTTAGTTATCTCAAAAACTATAAATTTTAGGAACAATGTTTGTTATCCAAAATTACCTCAAATTATCAAATAAAATTCAAAAATGCAAAAATATATAGGATGTCTTATTTAAAATAACGAAGTTGGTGTCAACTTCCGGTATAAGCAAAAATATTAAAACTGCAAATATTTTAGTTGGTTGGCCTTGTCGACTTTGCTAAAATTTTTAACTTTTTTGAATAAGTATTTTGTCAGATATCGATCGCGGCGATTCCCGATGGGACAAACTGTATAGAAAGCTAAACATTTTGAACAAAAAATCAGAGTTTATAAAAAAATCAGGTTATAAACTGTTTTATGAATTGATATTTAAGGAAAGGACAAAGTTTGTAAACAAAAGTTTGAATTTCATTAAATTAAATTTCGAAATTAGGATTAAAATGTGGTCAACATTTTTAGAAAATGTTGAGGTTGAAATCGCATTTTTAGAAAAAATAGTAAAAACTAAAAGTGTACATGCAAGGTTTAGAGAAAAAAGTAAAATTTTAACTTTATTACAATGGAAATCTGTAAAAAAGGGAAACTTGAACTAAAGAGTCGAAATTGGAAAAAAATTAAAAATAAAAAACAATTTGAAAAAATGTCAAAATTTCAAAAATAAGGCCAAATCTACCAACAAACATTTTATCAAAATTTGGATTTAAAAGTTTTGTTATTTTTAGCGAAATTTGGAAAAGTAATTTCCAGATATTTTTCGCAATGTTGAGAATTTTTTCAAAATCTAGAGTTCAAACATAAACTTTTTATTATTTTAAAATAAAAAAGCAAATTAAATTCTTTTTAGAAAAAGTCCAAATTCCTAGTTTGAAAACGTGCAAGATGAACAAACTTTATTAAAAAAAAAAAACAGAATTTCGAGTTTTCTAGACATTTTATTAAAATAGTGAGTTTACGCTTAGAGTTTTTAAATTCGAAAATTTGTTTTCGAAACTCAGACTTTTCTTAAAATACATTAAAACTTCATTATAAGTAATAAATTGTTTTTTTTTTCGAAATATTGAACTTCTTTTCAAAATTTAAACCTGAAATTTTTATTTTCCACTTTTTTTAGCTTGAACTCAACATTTTTAATGTTTTTCTCAACCTTGACTTTAAAATGAGGTTTTTATTTCCAACTGAAACGTTAAAATAGACTATGGTAAGGACAGTAGACAGATCATTTTGTTTATAATATAAAAACAAAATAATAATAATTTTTGAATCATTGTAACAGAAAGCAGAATTGTTCATTTTTATTTGACTTAGAAACATGAAAAGAAAAACATGATTTTCTCTTTTTTTCCTGGAGAGCTTTTTTATTTATAAAAGGTACAATACACCAAAAATAATGATAAATAATAATATAATAATTTTTTGCACTAATTGAAGCAACAGGTTAATTAATCTTTAAATTTTGGATTCAAAATTTGTGCGAAAAAATTTATTTTCAGGATTTTTAAATTCAAATTTTGACATTTCCTGTTTTTTTAAACCTCAAGCTTAATACGGAATTTTTGCTTGACAGTTCGATATTTTTTTAAATAAATGTTAAGCTTTTTTTTTAAATTTCGACTTTAATCCTCCTAAATTTTCAACTTTTCTTTGGCAAATTTCTAGGTTAAATTAAATATTAATTGGAATTTCGAATTTTCCAAAAGTTGAGATTTCTACTGGAGGTCCGTTGGGAAGCAACAAAGCTAATTTATGCTGCCACTTTTTTGAACTCATGCATATTTGCTTTTATAAAATTCTAATACAAACGCTAAACATTTTCTGCCGCAGCACCCCTACTAGTTTCAACTACAAACCATGCTGCAAATGCAACTTAAATTTCATGTTTGTCAACATAATTAAAATATTTGTCATAACATCAAAGATTAGAACTGTAAACAAATCAAATCAGGAATAATGAAAAACAGTAAACAAGGATAAATCATTTATTAACATAAAATACTAGATAAACAGTTACATATTTGCATTTAAGTTTTCAGTAAATCAATACTTTGGGGCAAAGTATGTTGGGCTATTACTATACACTTATTAAAATTATATCACATATTAAATTTTTCTAAATTTGTGTAGTAGGTCATGGTGTTATTTATATTGCACTGAAAAATTTCATCTTTGGTTACCAAAAATGCGAAACAGTCTGAATAAATAAAATAAGACGGCATTAACCTATTAATGCCAAGAAGAACTTACTCAACTATAAACGGAACTAGAAATTTAACTAAAAACACATCTACTATTATCTACTGAGGTTGTTAATATATATATGCTTTAATTCCGTCTTGGGATTGTTTTCGAAGAGAGCGGCACGATTCTGCCCTTCTCCCTTTTTTACCCAATGGCCATAGACCCGGAAGGCACAACCATCGACAATCTGCAAAAACTCGTACAGTGTAACATATCTAACATACATAAAAATAGACTTACTTTCCGCAACAATTTGATTCTATAAGGATCTGTCATGGCTGTTTCAACACTGAGAGGTTCGGGGGTGAACTTTAATCTTTGTAGTCGAACCACAACTCGAACGATTAGAATAACCCAGTGGAATTTCTGCCTGGGGTCAAACTTTCTACGATGCATGTGCTAAAAAACGTTTCGACTTAATTAATAATATTAGCTATTAAATTAGGGGGTAGTAGTATTAGATTAGAAATTGAAAAATATTAAAGGGTAGATGGACAAGTGGACAGTGTGCACAGCATTCTAACTCAAGCAAAACTAATGTTACCTCTGCTATGTTTGAAATTCTACTAAACATAGCACTATCCCTTCGCAAAGATTGCTTCAAAGGTGCTATATCTTGATCAAACAATTGCTGTAACGCCAACAAAAATAAATACTTAAAAGCCATGCTTTATTTGAGATTGGTGAATAATAGTATGTATGTACAGTTACCCTCAAAAGTACGAACACCGCAAGTTCTCCTTTCTATAGTTGCAGATATTAGGTTTAATAATATAATTTTTTGTTATAATTCCAGTTAATATATTATAAATTATATCTTAATTCTGTATATCACAAGCAAGAAGATATAAAGTAGATGTTGAAAAATAATTAAATTAACAAAACTGACAATGCGACAATACACATAATTATGCATATGGATCTTTGAAACTGATGAACTCGGTTGCAGTTACAAGTTTAGTGCTATAATGTTTATGACTCATAGAGAAAATACGTCAAACATACATTTACTTAAAAAGGAAAAAAATTTGATAAGACAAGTTGCTGCAATAGTCAAAGCTAGCCATTCGATTGTTGGATGTATAAGAAAAGATATCAAATATGAAAGTCTGCGTAAAAGTAAACCCCGCACGGGTTAACTACGAATATTATCAAATAGAGGTGAACACACTTTACAAAGAACAAGGAGATTAAATGCCTTTAAGTAATTAATATATTTAACCCCTACTTATTTTAATAGTAAACATTGTAAAGCGTTTCGCATTTCGGTCATTTTGTCCTGTTCCTATTATAGCAGAGTTAGAGGATCGGATCCTTTGCAAATTTATGTCGATTTTGTGAGATAAATCACAAAGTCATAAAAGAAATGTTGTATCTTTACACGTTTTAGCACAATTTTGGAAAATGCTGCTCTGTATGTAACTCCTCTCCGGTTAACTACAAGAATTTGACCAATAATAGGTCCTGAGAAAGATACAGAAAGGATTCGTTTAGAAAAAATCCAGAATATTTTTACGAATCACCAATCTTAAAACGATAAATGACAAAAGTTCATGCCGATCTGTGCCTTCGTTTATAAGTTACAGTGGTTTTAGTGACGCTACATTTGTTTTTTTTAAACAATGGAAAAAAGGAATTTTATATATCGATCAAACCCTGTTTTTTTATGGATCAAAATACCGCTGCAGCAAAGCAAGGTATTGATATATGTTAAGGGGACTCTACTCCATCGAAAACAACCGTCAATGTTGATTTGCCAACTTTAGTGGCTGTACAAGCCGTTTTTGATCATTATAAACAATGGCTAATTAAAGTTATATAACATGTCTGATATCTTAAAGATATGTGATAGCAGTGCGCCCCTATTTTACATAAACATTTGTCGTTGAAAAACTGTGTTTAAAGTAGAGATGTTAACGGATATCCGAAATAAAAAATATATGAATGTTTCGGATATTATTTGAAATAATTTTGCTAACTTCAGTCGACGACTGTTTCTTTTTTGTCAATTAAAATTATGAACTAGTCGGTATGTAACCTAACCCTACTCAATATTGCCACGTCCACTACTTTCTTTAACTTATTAATAAATTGACTTTTTTTGAATCTCGACATTTTCAAAAATTTGGATTTTTTTTTGAAATTTCCACATTTTTATTATTTTAATTTTTTTAAATTTTTGCTCTTTGTGAAGATACGAATTGTTCTCAACATTTTGACTAAATTTCAAAATTTCAACTTTTTATCAAAATTTTGACTTTTTTCAAAATTTCGACTTTTTTCAACATTTCGGTTTTTTTAATGTTTGATTTTTCAAATATTTGACTTTCCAAAATTGTCTTTTTGAAAATTTCGACATTTTTCAAAACTTTTACTTTTCGAGAAATTCAGATTTTCTGAAAATTTAACAATGAAAATTTTTAATGACGTTAAGTTTTTTGAAGGGCTCAATTTTTCCAAAATTGCGATTGTATTTAAAAATTTCGACTTTTTGCACAAATTTGATTTCTTGTCAAAATTTGGGCTGTTTTTAAAAATGTTTACTGTTTTTGGAAATTTCGATTTTTTTTGCCAATTTCGACTTCAAAGTTGGGGGTTGTTAAAAAGCATTTTTTGTTAAAAATAACGTTTCTGAAAATTCCGACCTTTTTGCAAAATTTAAAAAATCCTCACTTTTTTGAAAACCACCTTTTTCTCCAAATTAATTTTTTTTTGAAAATTGAATTTTTTTTAATCAAAATTTAGTACTACTTTTCTAATTCCAGTTATTTTAGATTACCGACTTTATTTAAAAATTTCCAATTTTTGTATAAATTGTAACTTTTTTTAAGTGTCCATTTTTTTGAATTTTTGTCCTTTGATTTTTTTGAGAATGTCGGCTTTTTCAAAATGTCGACTTTTTTCGATTTTAACTTTTTATAGAAATATTAGCTTTCCTAAATTTCGATTTTTTTGAAAAGATGGGCTTTTCTGGCAATTTCAGGCTTTTCTTGAATATTTAGACTTTAAAAATTTCGGAGATCATTAAAAATTTGACAGAGCATTTTTTTAAATCTCAATTTTTCTCAAAATTTTGACCATTTTTGAAATTTTAGATTATTTTTCAAAATTTCAATATTAAAAAGTGCGAACTTTTTGAAAATTTCTTATTTTTTCAAATTCACAAATTTGATTTTAACTTGTTTTTGATTTTTTTTTGTGAAAATCAGGATTTTTTAATTAAGTTTGGACTTTTTTTGCAAATTATAACTTCAACATCTTAGCATTTATCAAAATTTGTACCAGTCACACAATTTGCGGCTTTTTAAAATTCCTAAATTTTCTGAAAATATCGACTCCAACATCTGATCTATTTTTCAAAATTTCGACCTGATTTGAAGATTTGAATTTTTGTAAAAACTTTGGCTTATTTTTAAATATTCATTAATTTTAAAAATATATCTTCAAAATTTCAACTGTTTAAGAGTTTCTGTATTTCAAAATTTTCACCATTTTTCATGTTAACTTTTTCAAATTTTGGGCTCTTTTTAAAAATTTCCACTTTTTTAAATTTTATTAGTTCAAGGTTTGGATATTTTTTAATATCGAATTTTAATCGAAAATCGTGACTATTTTTCAAAATTTTAGATATCTATTTGGAGGAATATCTAAGTGCTTCCTTAGCCTAATACCAAATTATCTGAGAGTTATTGTACGTATGAAGAAAACATAAGTGATTCGATAAAACATTTGTTTAAAAAAATTTTGACAGCATTACCTATTTCCCTCACAAAACTAAAACATTTGAATCTAATAATTAACCATGGTTTCTTTCCAAAATATCGCAATTTAAGAAAGATTTTCTTTTGCAAATGGATATATTACCTTAAGGGAATGAATTGCCAAAAAAATGCTACAAATTCATGCAGCCCTCCAGGCGTGTATAGTGAATCATAGGTAGCTGAACTACCAACAGTTGAAACACTGCCACCACCTAGCGAAACGGTTGCTCTCTAGGAGAGTTCCCAGAAGACAAGGATTCTATAATGCACAGACCAATAGGTTTGAACATTTATTAGATTCGAAGTTTGGAAACCAAATACCGGTTTCGATCTTGTTAGATCTCGTCAGTTTGGTATATCCAACTCGAATGCTAATAAATGTTCCGACAAGTAAGTACTAAAGCATTCACAAGCGTCAAGCGAGTGACTCTTTAGTACTACCACCTATTGGCCCATAGAGAAACTATGGCCTTCGCCAACAATGTCGTATGCAAGAAGAATGCAACCTAGACTACAAATTCATGCAGCCCTCCAGGCGTGTATAGTGAATCATAGGTAGCTGAACTACCTATGATTCACTATACACGCCTGGAGGGCTGCATGAATTTGTAGTCTAGGTTGCATTCTTCTTGCATACGACATTGTTGGCGATGGCCATAGTTTCTCTATGGGCCAATAGGTGGTAGTACTAAAGAGTCACTCGCTTGACGCTTGTGAATGCTTTAGTACTTACTTGTCGGAACATTTATTAGCATTCGAGTTGGATATACCAAACTGACGAGATCTAACAAGATCGAAACCGGTATTTGGTTTCCAAACTTCGAATCTAATAAATGTTCAAACCTATTGGTCTGTGCATTATAGAAAAAAATGCTGATAAACTAACCGTGTTTCATAAACTGAAGTCTAAGCACCAATTTTTATATTTCCAACTTCAAAAATGAGGAACTTTCATACAATAATACAATTTTTTTCCATCTATTTAATACTCTTGCGGGACGAATTTTCAAAAATCTTTTCTTAGTGAGAAATTTCATGCTTCTAAACCTATCAGTTTAGGCTATGTGTTGCCTGTCAATCAGTGTTTAGAGCTTTATTAAAAAAATATAACTTGAGGATCTTTTCTTCTTGATTGACAAAAATAATTTAAAGATTTCTGTAACCGAAAAAATATCCGAAACTATCGGATATCCGAAATAAGTTCATATCCGTATCTGTAAACGAAACAGATATAATATTTGCAAAATATCCATATCGGTATCCAGATCCGAAATATCATATTCCTAACAACCATAGGTTCAAAACGACTGCCGCTCATGACCACAATGAACAAAAACAGCAACCCGTCAATCATTCAGACCATTGTTTAAAACTGCTAAAGGCCTGACGCACATGAAAAGATTAAAATACAAATCTTTCTTGGTTTCTGAGGACAAGATTTGTATTTCAATTTTTGAAGAAATACCAAGGACCACTCGTTCCACCACATGAAGAGCAAAACAGTTTTAGTCAAAAACGTTTTTGACTAAGGGTGTTCCATGTTGCTACTTCAATGTAAATTAAATGAACTGACGCCCACTGATTGGTCGCATATCTTAACCATATTTAGGCTGATATTGATCTGAAACTCAATGAATATGATGTCGATACTTCTTTTAGTAATCAGTATGCTTGAAAATGCTACTTCTGCGGACGAAATATATATTGTGTCATTATTTAATTGTCGATGTGGTAAAATTCTATGCACCTTCAAATTAATTGATTTTGCAGATTTTCTGGCCCATGTTCAATCGTAAACAACATATTTAGTACCATAACCTACACAATATGTGTAGCCTCATACCTCACCGTACCAATGGCGTAACTAACCTCAACCGTGCCAACGCCGGGTTAATGGTTGAAAGGAAGTATTAATAAAAAGAAATCTTGTCTCTATAATGAAAAATTATTTTTAGTTAAAGCAGGTGGGCATCTATATTTTCTTTTTTGATTTTGCCAGGTAGGCAATGCCTGTTTACATTCATTTACGCCACTATTACAGAGAATTGCAATATATTATATTGTTTTTATAAAAGTTTCACAAAAATCTGAACTTATGGCGTCCAAATACCTTTGAGAGTAACTGTATCAATAAGAGTTCAGTCACTAACTAGCGCAACAGGTGCACGTTTCTCGTTTAATTAATCTATATGTTACGGGCACAGTGGGAAATTAGTCATTGTGTGCAGTGCCCGGTCAATGTAAACAATGCCCAACATAGGAGTTCATTATGAAAAATATTTGTGAACCAACTAAATTGTCCGGGCATTGTTCACAATGACCATGGGACGTAGTAAAATAAAATTGCATTTACTTAGAATCTGTAGTCTAGTATTATATTTGTAACTTACAAAACATAAGGTTACAAAAATATAATTAGCAGATTTATACAGGGTGTTACAAAAGTCCGGGCCGCTACTTCAGGAGCATATTCTACACATTAAAATATGAAAAATGTTGAAATACATTTTTTTCTTTAAATTGCCTCCTAACGGAGATATGACCATTTAAAGATGGCGCCCCTAAAGTGGTTTTTTTACTACAAAAAGTTAACGGTTAGTAGCAAAGTCATGAAATTGGGCAAGCAGTTAAAGAATTGGATTAGGCATATTCTCATGTAACATATTTTTTAAATAAGCAGTAGCGTGGTGTGTAGAGGGTTGCCCGCGAATATTTTTTGCCGTAACTTTTTTGTATTGCAATATTTCGACACAAAAGTGCCATAATCGTAAAGAGCAACATTTTTTATATAAAAAAGGTACTCTTTCTCAAAGTCGCTAAAAGTAACCGTTTCCGAGAAAAAGGCGTTTAAATAATCCTATCCCGTCTTCGAAATTCTAACTAATTTGTATAAGAAAAAATAAGTTGGTCATACAAACTGATCGTAAAGAAAACAATTGTACTTGACAATATCTGCCAGAGATTGACGTTGTGTCACTGATAAAATTTGGTCGTAAGCTGTAAACTTTAGCAGTTTTTGTTGTCAATAGTAAGTGTAGTAGTTTTTTAACTTTTCATTATTTTGCTAAAATGGACTATTCAAATCAAGAAATGGCCGATATGCATTTAATGTACGGGCTTGCAAATTGTAATCGTGCTGAAGCAAGACGGCTTTATGCTGAACGTTTTCCTAATAGACACCTACCAGGAGAAAAATTGTTCCAGAAAATTCATGCTCGTTTATGTGTAACAGGAAATTTTGTTTTCAAAGGCGAACGTGTTGGAAGGCCAAACGCAGAAGTTGCTAATTTAGAGGAGCGTGTGCTTCAGCGAGTTGAAGAAGATCCTTGTGTCAGCACTAGACAACTTGCTTTAGCCGAAGGAGTAAATCACGTAACTATCTGGCGAATTTTGAAATTTTACCAATTTTACCCCTATCATTTTCAAAGAGTACAAGGGTTACTTGCTGCTGATTATCCTCCAAGAATAGAATTTTGCAACTGGCTATTGCATAGGATCGCTGAAAATGAGAACTTTCCATCGCTCATATTATTTACGGACGAAGCGGGTTTTACCAGAAACGGGATACTTAACTTTCACAACATGCATCAGTGGCAAGTTGAAAATCCCAATGCAGTTATTCAGTCGAGACATCAGCAACATTTTTCACTTAACATTTGGGAAGGAATAATAGGGGACTCTATAATTGGACCGTTTTTTTTACCTCATAGGTTAACAGGAGCATCATATAGACATTTTTTGCAAACAGAGTTACCCGTGTTACTTGAAAATGTTCCACTCATAACAAGACAGCGAATGTGGATAATGCACGATGGGGCACCTGCCCATTTTAGTGCAGTTGCTAGGGAATTTTTGAATAACAACTATCATCAACGATGGATAGGTCGAGGAGGTCCGATACCATGGCCGGCTAGGTCTCCTGACATCAACCCACTCGATTTCTACTTATGGGGACATCTAAAGCAGATCGTCTACTCCACACCAGTTGACAATATCAATGATCTTCGTGAACGAATTGAAAATGGGTTCAACCAGATTCACAATACACCAGGCATTTGCGAAAGAGTAAGGAGTTCCCTTAGAAGACGAGCCGAGCAATGTATTGCTGCAGGGGGCAGTAATTTCGAACACTTGCTTTGATTTTTTTTTTCTTAATTTTGTACTATTTTTATATCAATGCAGTTAGTAAGTAGTGGATAAATTAGAAATTTGCAAAACGAATTCTAATAAATGCAACAATTTTGTTTAAACGCTTTTTTCTCGGAAACGGTTACTTTTAGCGATTTTGAGAAAGAGTACCTTTTTTGTATAAAAAATGTTGCTTTTTACGATTATGGCACTTTTGTGTCGAAATATTGCAATACAAAAAAGCTACGGCAAAAAATAATCGCGGGCAACCCCCTACACACCACGCTACTACTTATTTAAAAAATATGTTACATAAGAATATGCCTAATCCAATTCTTTAACTGCTTGCCCAATTTCATGACTTTGCTACTAACCGTTAACTTTTTGTAGTAAAAAAAACCACTTTAGGGGCGCC
Organism: Dastarcus helophoroides; assembly: GCA_028583605.1. Taxonomy (NCBI): domain Eukaryota; kingdom Metazoa; phylum Arthropoda; class Insecta; order Coleoptera; family Bothrideridae; genus Dastarcus; species Dastarcus helophoroides. Next base: position 32,517,669 of record CM053334.1, read on the forward strand.
ATCTTTAAATGGTCATATCTCCGTTAGGAGGCAATTTAAAGAAAAAAAATGTATTTCAACATTTTTCATATTTTAATGTGTAGAATATGCTCCTGAAGTAGCGGCCCGGACTTTTGTAACACCCTGTATACTTGTTAATTGTTGAAGTATTGGTTGTCGTTATGGCATTATGAGTTATACAATTTTCCAGACTTGCGAAACTTGCACTTTTTGGTTTTGCATTTTTGATTACAAAAACATCTGTCATAGCCTTGATTCGCAACAGAGCAACATTTATTTTCTTGCACATTCCCGTAAATAAATGTAAACATTTTGTGGCACGTCATCTAGCGTAACCACTGACTCCTCGCAGATTGTGAACTGATTTCTTTAGTAGATTTGCTGGTCTTTTGTCTTCTTTCAATAATGAAATTATCAAACTTTTGAAACTTTCAAGTTTAAAATCTAAATGTATAAAATTTAAGCAAAAGTTCAAATTTTCAAAAAAAACTTTATAATTATTTAAAAAAAATTAACTCGAAATTTAGAGAGATAAATTCAAAATATCTACTTTGAATTCGACGTTTTCAGAAAAACAATCGAAATATTAGGATTAAGATCAAAAAATTTGATAATTAAGCCTAAATTTCTAAAAAAAAACCTAAATTTCAAGTTTTATGCCGAAATTTTAGCGAAAAAAAGAAATAAAAATGGCAAGTTTAATCTCTGAAAGCGGACAACATAGCGTGTCTGCACGTAAACAATGCAGTGCCCTTTGTAAGTGAGGTTAGGTCTGGCGTGGTAATCGCACTTAAGTGCTTTGTCCATAATTATTGTGGGCATTGTTCACAATAGGAAAATGCTGTACAATAGTTTCATATTTCCTACGATGACCAATATAAGCGGTCATTGCCCGGACATGTTAACAGTGTCCTAATTGCGCACTATGCCTGTAACATATTCAAAGCATCAAATGATAAATATGTGAGGGTTCTATTTAAATTTACTAGAATATCCTCTTACAAAGACTAGATTAATTCCTGTTAACTCTGTTTTCTCTAGCAACAGCAGGTAGTAACTATATTATTAGAAATCACAATAATAAAATATAATTCAAGACAATGTTACTTTTTAGCAAGTAACCGTCACTAGAGCCACTGTACATAATTATACATCAATGCACCACCTATTGTACTAAAAATCATAGAAACTTACCACAGTTTGGAAAAACGAATGCTGCAATGCCTCTTTTATTGATATTCTTTGAGCAGGATCAACAACTAATAGTTTTCTTATTAAATCCTTTGGTTCCTCTAAAACAGATTAAAATCAGGACAGTTTTAGCATTTTAGCCATATCTAACAAATTCAAAATTAAAATACCATATAACTTAAGGTAAAAATAACGAAATTTATTCGCACTTACATCGCCGAGATCTTATCTTAAACGCAAATGGTCAAATATAGACAACTTGCAACAGCAAGTTTGTGAAAACCAATTACTTATTGTATTATTTTTATAAAGGATGGTCAGTTTACCCTTTTCAGGTACTTCGGCACTGACCTTGCTAATGTTTAATAACGTAAAGCTACCAAATACCGACCACCTAACATTCTAAATTTTGAATATTTTATACTAGAGATGGGTAGCGCAGAGAAATTTGGTGAGTTAACCCAGTAACTCAACAGACTGAGTTGGCGCATCGAGTTAACTCAATTGCGCCATGACGCAGACAATGCTGGTTGGAACTTTCGTACGTTTGCGTTGTATGGACACGCGTGTTGATATGGTGAGTTGAGGATTCAGGAGGAGCACGCAGAGATCGCTTTAACGCTTCCGCACATGTGCTGGTTCATTACGTTAATCGTTTCATCTACTTTTCAATTTACAAGCAACGGCGATAAATATTATATAAGTTGCATATTTCTTATCTTATTACAATAATTTGAAACCTTTCATCTTAAAATAATAAATAATTTTATGTATTTCTGTGCGAAGTGCTGTACTTGTATTAATTATTTACTGCGACCGTCCACCTTGCTTATTGAGGTGGCAGCGTGAAGCCAAGCACTGCAACCTATATTCTACATATTCGCCCGCAATACAAATTTCGCACATCGCATCGCTACTCCTACAAAATCACAAAATGAGTTGTGCGCTGAGGCGCATCTAAAAAGTGCGTTAACTCAGTCGGCGCAATTGCGCGGCGCAGCGCAGTGTTACACACCACTAGTTTAGTACTACTGTCAATTAATATTATCACCTCTTCTTTGCAGGGTGTATAAAAAGTCTGGAATATTTTACTAGATATTTCAAAAACAATTAAATATATGTTTCCTAAAAATTGGCACATTTCGTGTGTTATACAAGACACGGAATAATATGTTCTTAGTGAAGGTAAAAACTCAGTCACATGGGCAAATTATTGTGGAATTCTGTGCCTATTTTTTCATTTGTTAAATAGTTTCTAATAAAATTATGGCAATTTTGTTATTTCTTATGAACGCCATTTGGATTTTCTCATTTTCAAATGCAATAAAATGTCCTGAATAATTTATTTTTTCAAATAGTAAGCTGTGTAAAGTACAATTATGGTCGACTATGGGGGAGTACAAGCCCCGCCCTGTTGTTCATCGTTTATCCCACCTAATTCTTTATACTTTAAGCATTTTAAAGGATATATATTCGTTTATCTGGAAAGTTTTTTTACATATGTTTAATGCAATGTACGCGCCATTCTGTCTACAATTCTCTTTTTTGGATTAGCTTAGAAAAAACCTATCAAGTGCAGTTTTTGCACTCTCCGTATTATTGGGTATTTTTCTATTGATTAAGCCCTGTAGCAAATGGAAATTTGGTGGTGCTATGTAGTAGTATGATTCGATGGGGGTAGCATATTTCATTCCGAATTCCATTAATTTTTGGTGAACCTGCGTGCACATATTGACTGTTATCGAGCTGAACGACTGGTTTTCCGCTAATCTAAGTTTCATTAAATAACCGTAAGCACTTGTTTTGAAAATATTCAATTATTCTGCTAAGCCTCTCATCGTATGTCAAAAACTTTCAATAATTTAAACTTCATTCATTCATCGTGTTGATTAAACGTTCAAAACGTTCCTCATCATCAAGGACCTCTCTCACTTCAAACATAGCAAATGACTTGTGAATTGTTTTCTCTGCAAAAATATTCTCTCCACATGCAACATATCTCTTCTGTGCTGTTTGTATAGCGTTACATGCTTTTCAATTATAAAAATACGTCCAAAGGCTCGAAAATGCTATTTTGGTTTACTCGCACTTTCGGAATCAACTCAGGAAAATAATAATTCAGATAACGTGAGATTCATCCTGACATTAGGTCGAACAAACGTCATGACATTTCATCAGCGCACGCGCAGTCAGTTAACTTAACGCAATTCCGAAATATATCCTGAACGAACCTTGTGGGCAACCTAATGATATACGGACACTATATCACGTATATATCTTACATGATAGTTATTGCTTATGTAATTAACATAATGGAACTGATTTAAAATTTGTATTTTATTGAATAATGTGCTAAAGTTAAAGGTAAGTAATGTTAGCATTGAATTCAAAATACGCCGTTTCTCCAAAAAGGAGCATTAGAAAACAATTATACTTTCGACTTTTTAAAAAAATGTCGTAGAATATTAAAAATAGTGATACCTTAACATTAACAGATGAACTAAATTGCTTTGACTGAGATTTCAGTTAACATTTAACGTTAATTTTCTACTGTTTATCTAAACTGGTGCTGTAATGCCTTTGAGCCCTCAGGATAACTAAAATATTACCACTTATCGAAGTCACAAGCTATTAATTGGAATATAAAAACATGTCTCCATCTAAGCAACTTGTTGCACCAGTAGAAACTTTATCACTGATTGACGATGTTTGGCGATAAATCATTTCTTGTCATTAGTAGCTCATTAAATAATTTAGCCAAATACTACTTTTCTTAGAAATGCTTTGAAATCAAAATTTATAAAATCTATTAACAATTAATGTCGACTGACTTGGCAGATCCTCAAACCCTTTACTTTTATTTGTGGAGTGATTTAAAATATTAAATTTACAAATATAGGCCGCTTAATACTGAAATTAACAACCGACCAGAAGCAGTACAAGTATACTTCTTGCAGGATTGGATCCTGTCAAAGAACTAGTAAAAGTATTCGACGTTTCGCTCACCGCCGTAGGAGATTCTTCAGGAATAAAATAAACAATAAATGAAAATTACAAAAATACTAGGAAAATCCAAATTCAAAACAACAGAGCATGGTAACTCACTCAGTATGTCCACCAATGCCAGAGGTGAAACTCTTCTGATCGAAAAGGAAAAAAAGAAACTTTATACATCATTCGTCCTGCGCGATTACTCCCGAAGATTACCGGTGGTTGGTTTCCAAAGGAAGGAAATCATGTAACCGTCGTCATCTGTTGATGTTTTTCGGGAATTTTTGAATTTCAATGGCCTCCCGTATCTTCCTACTGAAGTAATTAAGAATATTGGATACAACTGAAACATTATGCAAAGAATCTTATTACCAGTCGCATGTTGATGTTCTGCAATGGATGACTGCGAAAATGAACCAGACCTAAGACATCTTTGACGTTGGGATATTTGAAAAATCGACCCAGTTCTCCGATGTATACTACACCACAAGAACCCTGCACAGGCCATTAGATCAAAATGATGCAATTTTATTTTTGGGAGACGGTTAGATCTGTTACTCGGTGAACATAAGGAAGAAAGGCTTTAGAGCAGTGATTCCCAACCGGTGGTTCGCGAACCCCTGGGGGTTCTCAGTGTTTGCAGAGGGGGTTCGCGAAAATAATAGTGTAATGGCGGATTTTTTAAAACGCCATTAAAATCAGAAGCAAAAGAAAAACAAAACAAAAACACAAAAATTAAAGACACTGTAAAACAGAATGTTCGCTGCCTGTTTGTTAAGAAATCTATAATAAATTTCAATATTTTCATTTCTTATTTCCTTATTTGTTTTTCAAAATTATTTCATCAATATCAAATTATATCAACAATTTTATACATTATAATTTATTTCTCTTATTCAAGTAATCAAATACTATTCTCTTTTTATTACAAACATTTATTTATATTTAAAACATTTTATCAATGTGATTAATATCATATTCTGCTTTATATTTAAAACCATTGCAGCAGTTTTCCCTTCTATGTAATATTTTTTTTTACAATACAATTGGAAATAAATATCAAATTAAGGCAGTTTACTACAGATTTTAGAATTAGATACTTGTTTACAACCGGGAACTGGGAGAGTAATGTTGTATTAACGACGTTCATACATACGAGAGCGGTTCAATAAGTACCCGTGTTAGAAATGAAGACACCATTATTTTCAAAAAAATGTTTTTTATTTTTCAACAGTCCCCTTTTAGAAAGATACACTTCTCCCAACGTTCCGGCCATTTTTTTAACCCCTCCAAAAAATAGGATTTGTCGAACTCTCCAAAATACACCTCTGTCTCGGCGACGATTTCCTCGTTTGAGCTAATTTTTTCCCGCGAGTCATTTCTTCATTAGGGAACAAGAAAAAGTCGCAGAGAGTCAGATTGGGTGAATACGGGTGGTGCGGCAGCGATTAATAACGCAATTCATGCAGTTTGGCGGCGACAACACCTTTTTTTCCGCCAAATGCGGCCGTGTCTCCTTTAATTTTTTGTCGAAGCGGTCCAATAATTCACTGTAGTATCATCCAGTGATCGTTATTCCTTTTTCTAAAAAACCTATGAGAATGACTCCCTTAGCATCCCAAAAAATCGTCGCCATTACCTTACCGGCCGATGGGACCGTCTTCGCCTTCTTTGGCGCAGATTCACCGGGAGAAATTCATTGTTTTCATTGTTGCGTGGTTTTTGGTGTGTAATAATGAATCCAGGTTATATCAACGGTGACAACTCGATGCAAAAAGTCTTTCGGATCTCGCTTAAATTGCCCCAAACTCTGCTTCGAAGTTAACAGCCGCATCCGCTTGTTGTCCAGCGTGAGCAATCGCGGCAGCCATCGGGCCGACAAATTTTTCATCGCCAACTTCTCATGTAAAATATTAATTGCCGCTCCGGGCGACACACCTACGGCCTTTGCTACTTCGCGCACTTTCGTTTGTCGATCAGCGAGAATCATGTTCTGGACTTTTCCAATGATTTCCTCGGTAACCACGTCTGCCGGGCGTCCTGGTCGCTCCTCATCAAAAACGGATATTCGCCCACGTTTAAATTCGTTGAACCAATATCTAACTGTGGTCATAGATGGCGACGTGTCCCCATAAACAGCATCCAACTTTGCTTTTATCTTCTCGCATTTTTTCCTATCCAAAAACAAAAGGCGAATTACCGAAGGATACTTCTCTTTTTCCATCTTAGCGAAAATCACGTAACACGTCTGACTCGGATGGCTGCCAAATCGAAACTAACCTATCAATCAGTCTGAAATTTGTATTAGCGTCGTCTGATAGATGGCAGCACACGATGATAACACTAACTTCACTCAGGAACGTCCTCTGTCTTCAAACACGGGTACTTAATGAACCGCCCTCTAGGCTTAGCACTTGTAAAGCTTGAGTGATAGTGATACTGTGACTGTCAAGTTCTCGTGTAAATGATTTAATAATTATTAATTTAATTATTATTATAGCTTATTTTTATTATGGATCGATGGTTAAAAACGGGTCGTTTAGAAACGAGACATGATAATCGAGATTATAGTACTGAAAGCGATAGTGAGGTACCGTTTCACCAGACGAAAAACAAAGGAAATGATGATAGAAAAGGGAAAAAGCGAAAATATGACAGCGACTATCAACAATTGGGTTTTCATTTTACTGGGGATGAGTCGGAACCTAAACCGCTTTGTGTTATATGTAACGAAGTTCTTGCCAACAGCAGTTTAAAACCATCACTTCGTAGACATATTGAAACAAAACATCCGACGCACAAAAATAAACCTCTTGAATATTTCAAAAGAAAATTAGCAGACATCAAAAAGTGTAGCCTTTCTTCTTTCTTTACTTCAAACGAAGATAGTAAAATGGCCCTTGAAGCATCATTTCGAGTAAGTTATAGAATTGCAAGATCTGGACAAGCGCATACAATAGCAGAAAATTTAATTGGGCCATGTGCGAAAGATATCGCCAAATGTATGCTTGGGGAAAAGGCAGCAAAGAAAATTGAGCTAGTTCCCTTATCAAACAACACGGTGTCGCGTAGAATTAATAACTTGAGTTAATTATGTGGAGAACGAACTTCTAAAAAGAATAAGATTGAATTATTTTGCAATTCAACTTGACGAATCGACGGATGTAACAAATGCCGCAGTCTTGCTTGTCTACGTTAGATATCTTTTTATGAATATTGTTCAAGAAGATGTACTATTTGCAAAACTTTTGAAAACCTACACAACTGGAGAAGCGATTTTCGATATGATCAATGGGTATTTTGAAAAGAATGGAATAAGCTGGTCTTATTGTGTGGGTGTGTGTACAGATGGTGCAAAATCAATGACAGGAAAATTTTCTGGTCTTTTGGCACGGGTGAAGAAGATCAACGAGAAAATTCAATGGACTCATTGTTGTATTCATAGGCAAGCTTTAGTATGTAAGCGTATTCCTGGAGAGTTATCTACTACTTTAAGTGATGCTGTGAAAATTGTGAACTTTATAAAATCGCGTGCTACAAATTGCCGTCTATTCCGTACACTTTGTGAGGATTTTGGAAGTTTCGACGTTTCTTTACTACTTTACACAGAAGTTAGATGGCTTTCCCGTGGTAAAGTTTTGACACGTTTGTTTGAATTGAAGTCTGAAGTTCAAGCATTTTTTATTGATCATCCTTTTTATTTGTCTTCTTGTATATCCGATGTTCTTTGGCTGCAAAAGCTTGCGTATTTAGCTGACATTTTTTGTAAAATGAATGAATTAAATACAAGGCGAGGGTGTCACCATCTTCAGTGTACATGACAGAATTGAGGCTATGTTGAAAAAGATCAATTTTTGGATTCAATGCCTGCAGATGAATGAGTATGGATGTTTCGATTCTGTTAGCACTTTTTTATCAGAAAATTCAATTAAACTTGACGAAAATATTAAAAGGAGTATATGTGAACATCTGAACTATCTTCGATTAACTTTCGTTGACTATTTTCCCAACAGATGCAATATATCCATCTCAAACAACTGGATACGTAATCCATTTCAAGGAAATATAAGTTCAGAAACCTCTCTAAATCAACTGGAAAAAGAAAAACTTATAGAGTTATCGTGTGACAGTTCTCTAGAAGCAATTTTTAAGAATCAATCCTTAATTGACTTCTGGCTCAGTATACAAAATGAATATCCTGTTCTGTCAAAAAAAGCCATTGAAGTTCTATTACCATTTTGCACAACATATCTATGTGAGAAAGGATTTGCAACATATACTTATCTGAAAGATAAACACAGAAACAAGTTAGATGCAGAACCTGATCTAAGACTGAAATTGTCAGATATTGAGCCTAACTTTGAATTGCTATGTTCTATCAAACAGCCACAAATATCCCATTAAGAGTATTTCCAAATGTAAAACATAAGAACCAGTTTGTTAAATTTATCTTGTTTTCAACTTTTATAGCCATCATTTTAGTCTTATTAATGTTTTATTTAAATGTTTCACGATTAATATAATCAATTATTCTGCAATATGAAAAATATATATTCTATCAAATTCTATTGCTTTTTTTATATGTCATTAACGACTACATAGGGGGTTCGTCAAATTTTTTCGAACCTTTCTTTTGGTTCGCGAGGAAAAAAAGGTTGGGAAACACTGCTTTAGAGGAAACAATAAAATTTTGAGAAGGACGAGGAGTGAAGTGAAGATGTCGTTTAATGACAGATTCAATGTCACGAAATTTGTAACCGCTATTGCGGAGACTAAAACGAATTTTTCTCAATTCATCTGAAAGATTTGTTGACTGTGAATTTGCCATAGCTTGTAAGTCTAGAGAATTTACAACAGAAACACCATCAGCACCATTCCGAAAACTTTCAGTGATGATGAAGAATAATGTCACGCTTTTAAAGGTTCAATTTAAAGAAATTATTTAGATATTTCAAATAGCAAAGGAATTACGAATTTCTAAATGGACTCCAGTATCTCTAGTATTTCTGAAAAACATATGGCATGTCAAACACTATGACAAATGATTGTGGACAATAATCCAAGACTTTATGCAAAATCTAAATGTAAAATCAAAATTGATTATATTTCGATTAAAAAAGTTGGCGTCTGTTCGCGAAGAGATTTGTAACTCCAAAAGTGTGACGTCACGGTCGCCCTTTTTGTTGCAGTCGATGAACTGCAACTGAATTTCTAAAAGTGAGTTCCACACGTGTAGAGTGCCATAAAGTTATTCTAAAACAATTACATACTTTAATAGGATTTTCGTTGATTTTTTTCTTGGAGTAATGATCTCAAGTTGCTGTAGACATAAAGAAATGATTTCATCAAATAATTATTAAATATAATATGTGAAAACTGAAAAGTAATGTGTTATCTTTTAGAGGAAACAAGGTGATAAACTATTGAAGGTTGGGCAAAACATAACCATCATATTTTTTTATGGGTTTCTTGTCTATATTTATATTTAGCTAATAAACTTAAAAAACATACAATTTTATCATTACATAACATCACTGTAATTTAATGTTTATTTTTATTACTTTAAATAACTGTTTCACAGATGTTTATGGCAGCAGCAAGTAAGGTTTTAATAAAAAGTTAATGAACATTTGATTCAAATAAATATTTTAAAACTAGCTTTTTGCTTTAGGCGTGGAACTCACTACTTGAAACGCAAATACTTGCTTTCGGCTAAAAGATGGCGGCAGTGACGTTAGTAATTTTGTGACCTATTATGCCTGTATACCAAATTATGTATTAATACGATGTAGGCAAATCACAAATTGTCTAAAGGTTTTTTTTTAAATAATGTAATAAATAATTCGTACTTACCCAAACCTTTAGATTTATCCACAACTTCTCCAAAAGTCAATTTCAAGCTTTGGGAACTCAACATGAGTATGTCAGTTGAAGAGTTATAAATAAAAACTAAAGAAAAGACTAACAACTTAACACTTAATGGAAACGAAGGACCATGGCATGGTACATGCTGCTTATTAGATTACTTAATAACTGACGTGAAAGTTAATGCTCGAATCAAAGTAGGTCGTATTTGGTAGTTTTACGTTATTATAAATCTTTAAGATGATTAACAATATCATACCAGAAATATCAGTCCACTCTGGGGAAGAAAATGAATATTTTCCTTCCATTATGTTCCTCAACATAACCATTTGTTTTCGGTGCCAAAATGGTGGACATCCCACTAAACTAAAATTACAAGTATTAGTCCATTTTTTAATATAACTCAAACAACTTACAGAGTGTACATAATGACCCCACATGCCCATCTAAAACAATATCTCGATAAAATATAAAATATGAAAAACGCCTGATGATATCGAACCTACATGTCCACATGGTATGAATAACCCGGAGCATCCTCAAGCATATTACAACGTAAAGTTTCAGGAGCTAGATATCCAGGGGTGCCACATAATTCTGTTAAAAATGTTTCTCATAAAATACACTTCATTTGAAAAAGTACTATTTACCATGTAATAATTCACCAGCCTCCATTTTCTTGGCAAATCCAAAATCAGTAATTTTAATATTTAAATTATCATCTAGTAATATATTTTCTGGTTTCAAGTCTCTATGTACAACTCCCCTTTGATGTATGTGGTCGACACCTTCCAAAATTTGGCGCATAATGTAACGAGTTTTCTTTTCAGATAAGGTAACGACGGACGTTAAATAATCGAAGAGTTCGCCATTTTTACAAAGCTCAAATACTAAGAAAATAAAAGTAGTCGACTCAAAAACATCCTGCAATTCAACTAAAAAATCAGATTTAGGAGACAAGTCGTAAAAAATGTAATAAAAAAAAAGAGCGACTGCTGAGAATTACAAGTTTTTACTTTTCGAAATTATTTGTGTTAGACTGTTGGATAAATTTCAGTTGGATTGATGATTAAAAATTAAAATTAGTGTTTTTAGTTGCAACCAGTCATTAAATGTTAAATTAGTTTCAGTACTGTGTTTCGGTTACTGCTTTAATTCATTTTGGTTGTTAATCGCTGACAACAATTTTGACTGGAAATTTAGTGACGAGAAAAAATCTTTAAACTGGAAAATTCTTCAGTCTTGAATTTAATCGCAGTGCAATTAAAGCCCGAGATACATGTTGAGCAGCGAGAAACCTGACATATACAAAAAAAAAAAAATGTTTGAGTTTGAAGCACCAAATTTTAAAAAGAAGCCAAAATACTGGAAAATTACACATTAAAAATATCAAAATGCACGTAGAGACCGAAATTTATGAAAAGCAACTCTTTAAGAATTTCAAAGAAAAAACTCATTTCGAGATTTAAGGCGAAATTTCGAAAAAAAATCTAAACATCATAAAATGTCGAAATTTTAGGGTGTCTAATTTTGAGAAAAAAGTCGAAATTTCCAAATTAGTCGCAATTTTAAAAAGAAAAAAAACAAAATTTATAAAATGATGAGAGTTTACAACTGACATTCATAACTATTAAACTTTATTAACGATTATAAAGCAGCAGATATTAAAAACTCCGCAATGTTTCGATAAATATTTGTTAACATCGGACCAGGTTTCGCATTACTACATGATCGGCGGTTATTCCAGCAATGCTAACAAGCTCCATGGATCACAGACTCCTAGTGACATTTTTAAAAGAATTAAAAATTGGAACAGTCAACTTGAAATTATAAGAAAAAAGTCGAAACTCAAAAATTCCAATTTATAAAAAAAACCTTCATAAAATTTCTAGAAAAATGTCCAGTCTAAATCTTGAAATTTTGTGACTAAAGGTTGAGAAAAAAAGGTCTCATTTCAAGATGTCGAAATTAGAAAAAAGTTCTAAATATCATAAAACGTCCAATTTCAAAATTAAAATTTCGCAAAGAAAACCTTGAAAATTTACGAAAAACGGCGATAATAAATTAAAAGATTAGAGAAAAATAAAAAATGCAAAATCTGTAACTGAAGCCATAATTTCGAAAATAAAAAATTTAGATTTATAAACAATTCATGTTGAAAATTAAAATTTTAGAAAAAACTAAAAATCGAAAGAGACAATTTCAAATTATAAAAAAAAAGTCGAAAATGTCTATTTAAAAAAACATAAAACTTCTTTAGCAAATATCAGGACTAATTTCCGCATTCAGATTTAAGCAGAAATTTCGCAAGTAAAGGTCTAAATCTAAATGCTATAAAATGTCGGAAACTTCTAATTTAAGTTGAATTTTAAAAAAAAAATAAAAATTTATTACAGAAAAATCTTGAACAAAAACAAGATATAAAACAAATCGAGTCCAAAATTTTGAATTTATTAAGACACCTCTCACGAAATGTTGAGAAAGTCAATATTTCGAGATGATTCACATGTTTTATTGTTGACAAAATTTCTGAATTAAAAAAGAAATAAATTTTAAACCAGAAAATTTAATAAATCCAAAAATTAAAAAAAATTAAAATGATTGAATTTTAATTTAACATTAAAAAGAAAAAAAATTGAAAGTGTAACTTTAGGATTAAAAACAGGCGAAATTTATAAAAAAATTAGGAATTTACAAAACAAAACTCTTTAAAATGGAATGTCGAGAAAAAAGTGCACATTTTGAAACTTACTTCGACATTTCAAAAAATAAAATTTCCAAGTGTTTTTGAACGTCGAAATGTTGGTTGACACTTGAATCAAATTTTCGATAAAAATCTCGGAATTTAAAAAACCTAAATAATTTATACTCAAAAATCGGACAATAATTTCATATTTTTAGACAGAAATGGTAATTTTGAAAAAATTATAATTCATAAAGTAATTCGTGTTTAAAATTCAAATTTTAGAAAAAAGATTTTTTGAAATGCTCAGATTTTATAAAAAAGTCTGTTCTTCAAATGTTAATGTTAAGAAAAAATGTCTCCGTTTCGAGATATAACTCCAGAAAAGTTCTAAATGTCATAAAATGTCGAAATATTGCAGTTTGTCGCAATTTCGACATAGATAATTAAAATTTATAAAATAATTCATGTTTACAATTAAAATGTTAAAAAACGTCATAAAAATCTCAAAATGTATTAAAAATAAATCGAGTTCAACTTGAAAATTTGAGAAAACGTTTAACATTTTATGATTTAAGTCGTAAAAAGATCGAAAAACAAATAACTAAAATCCTAAAATATATTACAAAATTTAGAAAGTCGAAATTTTTCGAAAACTAGGAATTTGTAAAACGTGTGGATGAAATTTCGAGGAAAAAGTTCACATACTTTTTTTTAAGTTCAATCGATTAGCAAAGGATAACCCCATTTCAAGTGTAGTCTTGGAAAATTTATTAAAAAGAACTGCGAATTAATAAAAACACTTTTTTAAAAAGTGTCAAAAAAATTTTCTCAACTTAATTCTAAAAAAAGTCTAAATATTTTAGAATGTCGATATTTTGACATAAAATCGAATTTTCGAATAAAACCCCAATATTGATTAAAAGAATCAAATTTATACTCAAAAATTTGAAAAAAATGCCAAATGTTTCGTGCTAATTTTGATAAAAATTAAAATGTATAAAATAATTAGTGTTTAACGGACATTTTAGAAAAAAAAGTCGAAATTATTATAAAATAAAGCATTTAAAGACCAAAAAGGAGTCCAAGTATAAAAATTTTGAGATTAATGAAATTTTCAAGAAAAATCTCAAAATTCATTAAAATAATCAAGTTTAAACGAACGAAATATTTGTTAAAAATTAGGAAACAAATTGAAATTTCTGAAAAATTCAGAATTTACATATCTGTACCTCTTTATGAAATTTCGAATAGTAAATACTTTTAGATTTACCTCAAAATGTTAATTAATTAAAGCTCAAAATTTCGTATTTTTCTTATCTTTTTTTTATGTTCAAGATCGAACCGATTTTTTTTAAATAAATGTTTAATTTTGTATTAAATTCGACTTTACCTTCGATATTTTATGAAATTTATTTCAAATTCGTAATTTCAGAAAAAAACATGAAACTTTAAATTTTGAGTAATTTCAATCTATGTAAATGAAATAATTCAAAATAAGGAAGAAAAGAGTAAATCTGTAACCAACTTTTTGAAAAAAATAAAACTTAAAAGATTGAAAAATTGAAAATGGAAAGTTGAAATGATGAACAGGAGGAATTTCGAGATTAAGGTTAAAACTTCTAGAAAAAAGTCAAAATCTCCAGGAAAAGCAATAAATTTTAATTGAAAATCTAAATTTTAAGAAAAAATCGAAATTTAGAAACACATCAAAATTACAAAATTTTAAGAAAAAAGTCGAAATCATTGTATAGTAACTTGCAGTAGTTGAAAAGAAAAAAAATATGAAGTTATATAAATTTTGAGATTTTTTTTGCATTTAAATTATGTACTATTACTTGAAAACTTCGAATTTTTTCTCGATATTTCTAATTCGTCACTTTCATTATTCCATTTTTCGTAAAAATTCTGTAGAAAATTGATGTAAGTATTTTCAAAGCTTCATGTTTAATCATTTATTTATACTCAGTTCAATTTCAAAATTTGGCTTTATTTTCTCATAATTTCATTTTAAAATTAGGGTTTTTTTCAAAATTCAATCATATATCTAATTTTTATTATTAATGTAGCATTTGTTTATTCTGAAATGTTGACCATAATCTTGAAATTTTTACATTTTTCAGATATTTTCAACATATTTTCAATATTTCTCCTTTACTGTAGAAATTTTTCCTTTAGGCTTAAAATTTCAACATTTTCTGGACCAAGGTTTCCCAAATGCTGGCTTGCGACCCAGTACCGGGCCACAAAAACAAGATACCGGATCGCAGATTTGTCTCCATACTCGCAAATACACAAATATATACTAAAATAGTTAAAAAATCATTTTGTGGGTCATGAAGGGGGAGTATTAGAAACAACTGGGTCAGAACAAAAAAAAGTTTGGGAAATGCTGTCCTAGACAATTTGATTTTTTTTTCAAATTTTGACTTTAAGCTTAAAATATTAACTCTTTGATAAAAGTTGTGACAAATGTTTACCTTTGTTAATTTTATTTTAAAGTGTCAATGAAAGTCGTGATATTATTTCTCATAATTATGAGTTTAACCTAGAACATTTTTTTTCTTTCAGATTTTTTCTCTTGTTAATGTTTACCCTATAAGCTAACTTGTGCACAATTAAGTGAACTGAATTTTATTTGTAATGGTAAATAACTTTTAAAAAACTGTTATTTTCATCTAATAACATAAATATTTAATTTTGAAAGTAATACTCCTACAATTTGTTCAATAGCGGCTAAATAGTGTCAATTTGTATAATAAAACTGGAGAAAAAACCAGCAACATACTACGTAAGAAATTTGTACTTTCAACAGTCACTAAAAAACATTCATACTTATATAAGGATGTCCAGCAACATGTCTTAGTATAGCCACTTCTTGCCTCGTAGCTTCCAAAGCAGATAAACCATCTGAATTATCATTGCTAAGGTCTATAATTTTTGCAGCAAATTCTTTACCAGTTTCTTTCTCGATACATCGTCTTACAGTGGAGCTGACGCCTCTAAAACCAATAAATATACTCAATAATTAAACCAAGTAATGACACATAAGATTACCTTCCAAGAATCTCCTTAGGTTCATATTTTGCATAAAACTCCTTAGCTGCGTGTTTGTCTGGTAATTTATCGTCTTCCTCTTCCTTAGCCATTATAATACGGGGAATAGTTTCACGAGTTACACTAAGGTGAGGTGAAAAACTTAAAAATAACTAAAAACCTGCTGCAAACCTAAACTTTTTTAGAAGATTGTAAAGCAAGTGACATAGTCTATAATAGGTTATGATTTAGTGCTACTTATTTAGCTACGTAATTATTTACAATTAAGAGCAATAAATACTAAGTTTTAAATTACTGTGTTTTAATAAAAATTTATTGTTCAAAGTTGGAAAGATATCAATAAAGTCAATGTCAAATTTGACAGTTTGAAAGTCACAGAGTCCAAGGTCAAAGAACTAAAACTTGAGATTCTAAAGTCTTGGAATAATTCTATGATAATTAGAGATGGGTAATCGTGAAAAATTTCTTTAGTTCGGACACTCGTCAGCACACTGCGTGGTTATTACGATATGTGTAGTGATTTCGTGATTCTAAACATAATCACTTTATTCAATTGTATTAAATAGTTACTTTGCTGTATTATTACCAAATATTTTCGTACGAAAGGAGGAGTACGAAAGAAATTTCATTGGATATGGTGATACGGGCTGGTATATTGTGAAAAAAATCATTAGATGGGTTATTTGAATAAAAATTCAGAGGTCTAACGCGGCCTACATTAGTCCTAAAACTAATAATAAGCAAATATAATACGTAATAAACTGTATAGTGCATGAAAAAGCTAAGAAAACCTTAATACTCTAACGCACAGACCGATAAGCTGGAGCAGGCCCTCCGAGAGAACTACCGGGCTCGGGGACACTTATGAGGTCTGGAACCCTTTCTATATAATAGGTACCATGGAGTTCTAGTATATTCTAATTGCGCTCGCGAATTGATTTTTTTGAAAATTTCGAAACTTTCAAAATTTAGATGTTTTAAATTTCGCCTTTTTTGAAAATTCTGACTTCCAAATTTCAACATTTTTTTTAAAAAAATCTTTTTTTCAAAATTTCAATATTTCTGCCCCTTTTTTTCAAAATATAGAGCTCATTTCAATAATTCGACTTTTTTTGTAAATTTCGACCTCCCATGAATACGTCGCTTTTTTCTTTTGAACATTTGGAGCTCTTGAAAATATTGCCTAATTTCCAACTTTTTTTGAAGAATTCAGATTTTAATAATTGAAAATCTTGACACAAAATTTAGGCTTCATCAGAATGTTGCCTTTTTAAAATTTTCGACTTCTTTTCAAATCTGCATCTGTTTTCAAAATTTTTACTTTTTGGAAACAGTCTTTTTTTTCAAAATGTCCATTTTTTAGAATTTTTCAATTTTTGGTCAAAATTTTAACGTTTTCTTATTCAAAAATTTCGATTTATTTTTCCATTAGAATTTTATTTGAAAAATTGAGCCTGTTTTTTAAAAATTTTCATTTTTATTTGAGAATTTCGACAGTTTTTCCATGAAAAATGTTGACCTTTTCTATAGATTTCTTAAAATTTGAACTTTTTTCAAAAATTCGACCTTTTTTCAGAAATAGGAATTTTGTTTGAAAAATTCAACCTTTCTTCGAAGTTTTGACTAGAACTGGAAACTTTAAATTTTTGTAAAGTTAACTTTTTAATAAATTCGCAGTTTCCTGGAAATTACGAATTTTTGATTTTTTTGAGATTGTTTATTATTCAAAAATTTCAATTTTTCTCTGAATATTTTGACTTTTACATAAGTTAAACTTTTATTTCAAAAATTCTACTTCTTTTTTGAAAATGTCAAACTCTTTAAAAGGTTAGTCTTTTTTTCAAAAGTTTTAATTGAAAAAAAATTACATTTTACCATAAAAATTTCGACTTTTTAAAAATTTCTACCTTTTTCAAATTGTCAAATTTTTTCGTAAACGTAAAGCCTTTTCTTAAAATTTTGAATTATTTTTCAAGTTTTAGATTTTTCCGGAAAATTTCTAAATATTTTTTGTATTCAAAACTTTATTTTTTTCTCCAAATTTTGACTTTTGTGTAAATTTAACCTTTATTTCAAAAATTTGTCTTTTTGAAAAGTTGGATTTCTGCACAATTTTTACTTTTTTGATAATTTCGACCGTTAACCTTTTAAATTTCGACTTTTTCTAAGTTTTGAGATTTCAGAGCATGGACTTCTTTTAAAATTTCGGCTTTTTTTTCAGATTTTTATTGGAACTTTTAAAAATCATAACTCCCTGGAAATTTTGGTTTTTTCCCAAAGTTTCGGTATTTTTTGTTAAAACTTTTTATTTTTTTTTCATTAAAAATTTTTGATTTTTTTCACGAAGTTTTGTCTTTTATGTAAGTTTGACTTTTATTTGAAAATTTTGACTTTATTTGTGAACTTTTTTTCAAAATTTCCAATTTTTTTGAAGATGTTTATCTTTACTGTCAAAATTTTTATTGTTTCTCGAAGTTTTGAGTTTTTTCAGAACCTGGACTTCAAAATTTCGACTTTTTTCTGGAGATTTTTACTTTTTTTTCAAAATTTTCACTCGAACTGCAAATTTTAAATTTTTGTAAACTCGACTTTTTGAAAAATTTTCTTTCCTGAAAATTTCGAATTTTTTTGAAGAATCTGAATTTAAACTGCGAATGTCTTAAATTTTGAACGAATTTTCGATTTTAAAGCTAGTATTTTAAAAATGAGTATTTTCTAATTTTGAAGTGCGGTTGTTTTAAAAAAAAACTCGAAATTTAGAAGAACTTTCAAGGTAAAATCTAAACAGAAATTTTGAGAAAAAGGACACTTTCGCGTTAAAATTTAAAGTTATAAAAAAGTACTTTAGTGCCAAGCTAAAAGAAACAATTATCGATAATAACTAATTTCTTTCGGAATGTAGCACAAAAAAGGTTTTCAATCGGAAATTAAAATTTCGGAAATGAAGTTGAATTTTCACTTCTTCAGTGTTGAGCACGACGATGCACGCTTACAAAAAGCATGCACTATGCAGTATGTAATGCTCCGATGCTTAAAAAAAGCCAATAATTAAATTTTGGGGTACACCTCCATGTTTACATTGAGCAGACGGATTCAAAATGGCGGACAAGCAAACCTACTTTTTAGAGAGCCCTTCTTTTCTTGGAATTTTAGTCTATGATTCCAGGCATCTTTAAAGAACCCTATCAAGTAGATAAATCTATGTAGATTGTGAACTATTTTACTAAATATAATATTCCTAATCTAGTTATCTAGCAATAAGCCAATAGTGTTGTTTTTCGATCTTGTCTAATTATAAGGTGCATTGTTTAACAAACAACAGAGGGGAAGTATTTAATTGTCTATGGTTTATTTCTATTAGAGCTACTGGTGTTATTGTCTGTGTTTCGGCTGACCTCTAATCGTCATTTGAAGTTTGTTCTTAAAAATTGCCGGTGTATTATTTCAAAATCTGCTCCAAATTTCCACGAAAATGTCTCTAGATAAACTAGGTATCGACGCACTAAAATTGGCTAACAAGCGTGTACTCATGAGGTATTTATTGTGAGCCCTTTTGTTTTATTTAAATGATAAAACAATTTTTTTCCCAGAGTCGATTTCAATGTACCCTTAAAAGGATGGTCAGATAACGAATAATCAGAGAATTGTTGCCGCTATGGACACAGTAAGACATGCTTTAGATAAGAAGGCGAAATCGGTGGTGTTGATGTCCCATTTAGGGCGACCTGATGGGTGTCCGAAACCAGAATACAGCATGAAACCAGTGGTAGAGGAATTGAAAAAGCTGTTGTCAAGGTATGTTGTCATATTGTTGATAACGTGATTTTATTGTTGTAACAGGCAACGTACTAGATTTTTGTTTGGTTGGTTGATATGAAAGGTAAATTTTCTTTGAAGCACTAAAAATGGAATTGAACATTTTCTGTTTATTTGAATGTATACAGGGTGTTGATTAATAAGTGCGAAACAATTCAGGAGAAGATTCTTCATTTAAAAGAAGCATACATTTTTCCTACAAACTTTCTCCAAGCCCCGTTTTTTTTTTTTTGAATTAAGGTCTTCCAAAGTTGGGGAATAGGGACAGGTTTTAAATTTATTTTCTCAACAACAGGAAAACCTATCTAGGTGACCATTTTTGAATTGATTATCCTGAGCAGAGATTTTATAAATATTTTTTAGTGGTTCCTTCATTAAAAGGGAGTGAAGTTTACAACCCCCTTGTCGATTAAAATACTGATTTGTAAAATCATGTGTTACAAACCTTAATGATTTTCAGCATCTTTCATATTTCTTGTGAAGTGTTAATTTTGATATTAAAAATAAAATATATAGAAACACGTAAGGAGTAGTTTTAATCTAAAAATTTTGAATTTAACCCCAAAATTTCAGTCTTTTTATTTTCAGTTTAATTACAGCTCGAAATATTCGGTAAAAACTGAAACTTCTGCCTTAAAGTGAAAATTTCGAGTTTATAGGAGAAGTCTTGAAAAAGTTGATGTTAAAACTTCATGTAAAAATCTTAAAAAGAGTGACGTTTCAAGTTGAAGTTTCAAGAATAAAGTCCATGTTTCTAAATAAAGTTTTTAATAAATTGATGTTGAACTATCATAAGAACGATATTTATTTTGATTTTTAAGAAAACTGGAAAAAAAATTGCATTTTTAAAAACAAAAATTTGATGAAAAGGTCGTTATTTTAAATTTATTTAATAAGCACATTGTGAACAGACCTGCCGAGAGTATTTCCGGACTCTGGAACAATTAGGAGACCTGGGCTCATACATTCTACTTTTTAGATTCCAGTAATAGTTTTTCTATTTTAAATTATTTAAATTGTGCGTGCGGGTCCCTACAGTACTCTATTTGTACAAAATGACAAAAACCAAAAAGAGGAAGGTTTTCATCATAATTTTTAAATTGACAACTTCGCCAAAGAAGGTTTCACCCCTTTACCACATCGGCAATTAGATAAATAATTACGCGATACGTATTTCGCCAGCAGAACTGGCATTTTCAAGCGCACTAATCTAAAAAGATTAGCAAAAGATGCATCGACGTCATCTGCATTGAGATTCAACTCGATACTGGCGGTCTTTTGCTTTCTTTCCTATTTCTAATTGTTTAACACATCTGGTGCATGCAATTTTGACCTGCCACAAATAGCCTTCGATAAACTGGAGGTCGCCAATGGTCCTTTATCTCCGTTAAGGGTAACTGGCCTCTGATTGATATAAATTGTTTCGTATGCATCAAGTTCTCTGCTATTTGTGACCGATCTTAACAATTTTAAATTTTTAATGTTAATTTTGTGTCCTGTATTTATCATATGTAGGGCGACACTTGATTTTTCTTCTCTATTGTATCTAAAATGAGTGATATGTTCTTTAAACTTGGTTTTAATGGATCTCTTGGTCTGTCCAACATATGATAAATTACTTATTTAACTTATTTATTTAATTGCCGATGTGGTAAAGGGGTGAAACCTTCTTTGGGCTTAATCACAAGCCACAGTGTTTAGTTCAGTGCTTTAGTGACAACTTCGCCTTTTTTGAAATTTGACTTTTTTTCTCAAAATGTCGAATGTTCCCTATTTTTTTTTTTTAATTTCAACCCCTTTTAAAGATTTCATCTTTTTTTTAATTTTGATTTTTATTAAAAGTGGTAATTTCTTTTGACTTTTTATTTGAAAATTTCGGCGTTTTAATATATTCATTTTTTTAAAATTTTGTTCCTTTCTTGGAATTTTAACCTAACTTTGAAAATCGAACTTTTTTAAATATTGACCTTTGTGAAATTTCTACTTTTTTAAAAATTTTTGGTTCTTTGTTTATATTTTTGAGAAATTGTAAATGCTTTATTAACAATTTTCAACTATTTTGACAATTTCACTCTTTTTGCTTTTTTCTTTTGTTACTCGAAATTTCAACTTTTTTGAAAATCTGACTAAGAATTTGCTTTTTAAAAAAAATTCAATTATTTTTAAAAATTGCAATAAATTTTTAAAAATTTCAATATTTTAAAAAAATTCAATTTGTCTTAAAATTTGAATTTTTTAAAAATTTGTTTTTTTTAAATTTTAATATTTTTGAAAATTTTGACTCTTGAAAACATTGACCTGAACTTTTTATTTTGTTTTAAATTACCACTTTTTCAATTTTCACCATTTGAAAATGACAACATTTATGAAAATGTTGACTTTTCATTATTTCGATTTATTTTAAAAGTTTTGAATTCAAATTTTTCAATATTCTATGAAAATTGCCACTTTTTCCGGATGTTGACTTATTTTGAAGCTCTTTCATAATTTCGTTTTTTTTCAAAGTAGTGACTTATTTTCTAAAATTCGATATTTTTTCTGGAAAATTTTCGACTTTTGTATTAATTTGGATTTATAAATGTCAAGTTTTTTTTAATTTCGTCTTTACTGAAAATCATCACTTTTTCTGAAAATTTCGAATTTTTTGAAAATTTTGACACAAAATTGTTAATTTTTCTCAAAATTTGGACATATTTTCCAAATGTAGTCTTTCTTTTTAAGTTTAGATTTATTTTGAGACATTCACACTTTTTCAAAATTGCCATTTTCTTTGAAAATTTTGACTATTTCTTGAAGTTTCGACTGTTTTTAAAAATTTTGATTTTTTCTAGAAGTTTTGACTTTTATGTAAATTTGAATTTTATTTGAAAAATGTAACTACTGTTGAAAATTTCGACCTTTTCACAAAGTAGGATTTTTTTTAGAATTTCAACTTCGTTGAAATGTTTTTCATTTTTTTAGAATTTCCACTTTTTTTTGAAAATTTCGACCTTTTATCAAAATTTGGACTTTTTAAAAAATTTCGACCTTTTTTCAAAATTGAATTTTTTTTTTGAAAATTTCGATTGGTTTTATCGAAACCTCGTATTTCTGTAAATTCCACTTCTTGAAAAATCCACCTTTTTCTGAAAATTTTGGATTTTCTTGAAGAATCTGACTTTTTAAATTGCGGATTTTTAAAACGAATTATGTACAATGAATTGGAGACTTAAAATTTTGACACAAAATTTCAACTTTTTCTCAAAATTTCGACATATTTTTAAAATGTTGCCTTTCTTTATGTTCCGTTATTTTTTTTTTTGAGACATTCACATTTTTTTAAAATTGCTCTTCCCTGAAAATTTTGAATTTTTTGAAATTTTGTCTTTTAAAAAGTTCCTATTTTTTTTTTCAAAAATTTCTATTTTTCCTTGAAGTTTCGACTTTTATGTAAATTTAAATCTTATTTGAAAAATTTTACTTTTTTTGACGTTTTTGATTACTTATTTTTTTGAAAATTTTACCTTTTTTCAAGGTTGGTTTAGTTTCAGAATTTAAACTTTTTTCGAACTGTTTTACATTCTTTTAGAATTTCCACTGTTTTTGAAAATCTCACCATTTATTCTCAAAATTTGAACTTTTTTGAAAACTTCGACCTTTCTCCAAAATTTCGAATTTTGTTTTTTTTTAGATAATTTCGACCGTTTTTATCGAAACCTCGTATTTCTGTAAATTCCACCTTTTGAAAAATCCCCGTCTTTTCCTGAAAAATTTGGAATTTCTTGAAGAATCTGACTTTTTAAATTGCGATTTTTTAAAACTGAACGAATTATGTAAAACGAATTGTAGACTTTTTTAAAATTTTGACACAAAATTTCAACTTTTTCTCAAAATCTCGACATATTTTTAAAATGTAGCCTTTCTTTGTAAGGTTCGTTATTTTGTTTTTTTTCTTTGGAGACATTCACATATTTTCAAAATTGCTTTTTTCTGAAAATTTTGATTATTTTCTGAAGTTTCGGCTGTTAAAAATTTCCTATTTTTTTCAAAAATTTCGATTTTTTCTTGAAGGTTTGACTTTTGTGTTAATTTAAATCCTATTTGAAAAATTTAACTTTTGACATTTTTGACTACTTTTTTTTTGAAAATTTCGACCTTTTGATAAATGTGAATTATTTTCAAAATTCAAACTGATTTTGAAATTTTTAAATTCTTTTAGAAGTTTCATTTTTTTGAAAATCTCGACCTGTTATTCTTAAAATTTGGAATTTTTTGAAAACTTTTTCAAAATTTCGATTTTCTTTTTAGAAAATTTCGACGGTTTCCATCGAAACCTCGTATTTGTATGAATTGCACCTTTTGAAAAATCCGCCTTTGGTTGAAAATTTTGGATTTTCTTGAAGAAACTGAGTTTAAATTTGGAATTTTAAAAAGTTGGAACTAATTATTTAAAAGAATTGGAGCTTTTTTGAAAATTTTGACCCAAAATTTCGACTTTTACTCATAATTTCGACATATTTTCAAAATAATGCCTTTCTTTGTAAGTTTGGTTATTTTGATTTGTTTTTCAGACATTCATACTTTTTCAAAATTGCCATTTTCTCAGAAAATTTTGACTTTTCTTGAAGTTTTAAATTTTGTAAAAAATTTCCATTTTTTTCAAAAATTTCGATTCTTTCTTTAAGCTTTGACTTTTTTATGTAGATTTGAATTTTATTTGAAAAAATCATTTTTTTTTAATTTTTTGATTACTTTTTTTGCAATTTTCGACTCCTTTGCAAAGTTGTTTTTTTTAATTTCTACTTTTTTCAAATGTTTTAAATTTTTTTAGAATTTCGATTTTATTTTTTGAAAATCTCGACCTTTTGTAATCAAAATTTCGATTTCTTTTGAAAACTTTGACCTTTTTTCAAAATGTCGACTTTTGTTTTTTAAAAATTTTAAAAATATCGAAACCTCACATTTCTAGTAAATTTCACCGATTTTTGAAAAATCCCCCTTGCCTTAAAATTTTGAATTTTCTTGAAGAATCTGACTTTTTAAATTGCGGATTTTTTTTAAACTTTGAACGAATCATTTAAAACGAATTCGAAATTTTTTAAAGTTTTAAAGTTGAAACAGAAAAGATAATAAAAGTTGAAATTTTTTTCCACTTTGAATTTTGTCTTTATTCCTTAAAATTCGAATTTAACTTCATTTTAATTTTTATTCTTTATATTGCAAATGTGAACTGGAAATGTCAAGAAAAAAACTGAATTTGTAGTTGAAATTGCGAAGAAAATTTAGATCTGATGTCATAAAAATTTTTTCATATAAAAAGTCGCAATTTTCAGTTCATTAACGAAGTGTTAAGAAAAGTTCAGCTAAAGTCTACGAATTTGCAAGTAAAACTTTGAATTAAGGTTTATGTTTAACGTCAAAATCGAAATTTTGAAAAAAAATTGAAATTTCGATCGTAAAGTCTAATTATTGAAAATTTGTTGAAATTTAAAATCGAAATTTCATCGTTTTTCTAAATTTCCACATTAACTCTAGCATTCATAGAAAAAAATCTCCCTTTTTTAAGTTAACAAATGTTAAGCAAATAGAATGCAACTACTAGAGTATGCGGCCTTCTAAACTTAAATAGTAGATCATATGTAGCCGAACTACCAAAAATTGAACCATAAACGCTTAGCAAGCGGTCGCGAATAGATTTGAACATTTATCGGAATCAAAGTTTGGAAAACAAAGATTGTTAAAATTTAATCTCGAAATGTTGCATTTTCCCCAAAAATTTCGAGTGGTTTTCGTTATAAATTTTAAATTTCTTCTTTTACTAAATCAGAAAGAAATAATTTAGGGCGGCCAAATTCTAGTAGACACGCAGGCCGCTGTATATTTTATAATAGGTGAGAAAAATCACGTATTGTTTTCAGAGACATTATTTTCTTACCTGACTGTGTGGGTCCGGAAGTTGAGGCCGCTTGTGCAGATCCAGCCCCGGGTTCGGTAATTCTCCTCGAGAACCTCAGATATCACGTCGAAGAAGAAGGTAAAGGCGTCGATGCTGCTGGGAACAAAATAAAGGCCGATCCGGAAGCGACGAAAGCATTTAGAAAGAGTCTGCGTAAATTGGGCGATATCTACGTTAATGATGCTTTTGGTACAGCCCATCGAGCCCATTCATCTATGGTGGGCGAAGGTTTTGAAATTAGGGCGGCCGGTCTTCTGTTGAAGAAAGAGTTGCAGTATTTCGCCAAGGCATTAGATAACCCAGAAAGGTTGGTTCAGTTGGTTGAAACATTGGTATTCGTTGCTAATTTTTTATGTTGTAAGGCCTTTTTTGGCCATCTTGGGAGGAGCCAAGGTAGCTGACAAGATCCAGTTAATTGAAAACCTTTTGGATAAAGTCAACGAAATGATCATTGGTGGTGGAATGGCTTTTACCTTTTTAAAAGAACTAGAAGGAATGCAGGTCAGTTTATGTATTCATTATTTTTATTATTATTTGAAGGCATGTTTTATTATTTTATGACATGCTTCTTAAAATTTCTTTTTAAAATTTTTGGTAGCAACAGCTTTTATAATTGAATAGAATAGTTTAATATTTTATTAGTAACTGTCTCTGTGTGTGAAATTCTGATGTGGACTCGTGAAAGAGAAATATTTGTCGATACATTTCAGTTATATTTCAACAATTTGTTATTTAAAAAAGGTCAACAAGATGGAGATTTTTTATATTAACTTTATTCATGTGTAATATGGAATTAGAAAACATAAACTTCAATAAGATATGCATGCAGCATTAAAATAGGTTGGGTGCTAAAAGCGAAACCAGGTCCGGTCATATCAAATATTTATAGAAACATCGTGGACTTTTTAATATTTATTGTTAATAGAGTCTAATAGTTATGAATATTGGAGATTTCCACCTAATAAAGGTTAAAAATGTCAATTATTTGACATTTCAACACGAATCAGAGCCTGGAAATGAAATTTCAAATTATGATTTTGAGGTTATTTTAGAAATAAGTGAAGTATTTCTTAGGACCTTTTTAAGTTTAATTATATTGGGTTATCAATCGTATTTCTTTTTTTTTTTCAAAAATTTTTTAAATTTTTTCATATTTTTATTTTCCGCTCTAAATTTTGATTGGTCATTTTTTTAAAAATTACTACAGAAATAAAATCAGAGTTTGAGTTTAAAGCCAGTAAATAGTAAAACATTTAAAATTCAAATTTTTCGAGAAAAAAGCATTTCAACATTTTTTTTTTGAGTTTTCAGTTAAAATTGAAATTTTTGATTTTTGAATTTTTTCTTTAATTTAATTTTTTTTTAAATTTGGCTTGTTCCAAAATTTCGAAATAGTATTGAATTTAAACTCAAAATTTTGAACCTTTTCTCGCTTTAAGCACAAAATTTTGACTGCTCTCAAAAAAGTGGAAATTTTACAGTCAAAAAAAAAATCGAAATTTTCAATAAGAATTTCCAAATTTTTGTTTTTGTATGAATGATTCGATTTTCTTCAGTAATTTGTATTGAGGTCGAAATTTTAGTAAAAAATTAAACTTTTTAAATTGGAACTTCAAATTACGAGATAAAATTGATGTTTTAAAGTTTGAATGTTTCACTGAAATTTTAAATTTAAACCTTATATTTCCAATTTTTTATTTTTTCCATAAATATCATTTTTTTTTAAATTTCTAATTTTTTTTATTGAAATTTTAATTTTAATTAAGAAACTTTAAACTTTAAAAACAAAGTGTTGCTTTTAATTATATTTAAAATTTAAGGGAGAAAGTGGCTGAAGAGGTTTTTAGTAAATTCCGTTCCCATATTTTTCATAAACAGCAACATATTTGCCGGCAAATGTTTAATATGCTCCGAAAACGAATAAAAAGAGTCGAAAGTTGAAAATTAAAGAAGGCCCAAATTATTAAATATAAGTCGACGTTTTGAAAAAAGTGAAAACATCGAGAAAGGTCGAAGTTTTAAATTAAACTGAAATTTTCAAAAAAAAAGTGAAAATCTCTAGAAAAAGTCGAAATTTTGAAAAAGCCGAATCTCCAAGATTTTAATAATTAAAATTTTCGAATGTTTTGAAAAATTTTCAAAATTTTGAAAATAGATGAATTTTTAAAAATGTCGAAATTTTTAAAAGTGCGAAATTTTCAAAAAAGTTTGAAAAAAAAGTAGATTATTTCAAATCAAATTTCTATCAATTTCGAAATTTTCATAAAGTATAATCTTTAAAATATCAGTATTTTAAAGAAACTCGAAATTTTGGAAAAAAATCCTATTATTTTAAAAATTCGAAATATTTGAAAATGGTCAAAGAAACTCAAAAAAGGGAAAGTTTTGAATAAACGTCGAAATTAAAAAAAATTAAAAATTTGAAAAATGGAGCTATTTTTAAAAATATTCGAAATTTAAAAAAAAACAAAAAAATTAGAATAATTCGAAAATTTTAAAAAAAGTTTCAAATTCCTAAAAAATTAAAAATTTGGAAAAATAAATAAATTTTGAAAAATCGAATTGAAATTTTTAAAAACCAAAAAAACTCAAAACAATCGAAAGTTTTAACATGGGCCACATTTTGAATATCTTTAAAATAAAATCGAAATTTACATAAAATTTCGACATATTATTTTCAATTTAATGTAAATAAATTGAGATTTTCGAAGAATTTCAAATTTTGAAAAAAATGTTAAAACTTAAAAGAAGTCAAAATTTCAAAAAATCAGAAAGAAAGTAATTTTTAATAGAGTCGACAATTTAAAAGAGAATGAAAATTTTGAAAAAATGACGAAATTATTAGCAAGGTTAAGATTTTCAAAAAAATCGAAATTTTCGAAAAAATCTGGATTTGTGAAATTCCGAAATTTTCGGAAAAAGTTGAGATTTTCGAAAATGTCAATCCTTTCAAAAAGGGCGAAAGTTTAAGAATGCAAAAATTTTAAAAAAGTGAAATTTTTGAATTAAAGCAAAATTTTGGAAATATCCAACCCTTCAAAAAGCTGCATTTTCAAAAAAGGACAAAATGTGTCCGAATACACATGGTCTCCCCTCATGATCTCTTTGCGCCTCCCTAGGGAGCGCCACCAGCTGATTGGAAAGTTCTTCTATAGCATGTTGACTCACCCAGCATATCGTTCTGTTATCATGTTTTTTACCTCTATCGGCATAGACACTGAACTTTTTTCTTAGCCCCCTTGAAATTTTCTGGTGCATATAAAGAAAAAATTATTTGCTGCGCCGCACTGTTTGTGTTAAAAGGCGCAAGGTTTTGTGGATTTTATTGCATATTGTAGGTTAATAAATAGTTAAAATCTACTATAAGAAAATGACAATGTAAGAATCCACCTAATATTAGCGATAGGTTAAATGGATTAGATAAACCTATTTCCTAACAAAAAAAAGTTTGTAGTACTTGTTGCAGAAATTTTATTACACAGGAATTTTTTTATAAAAACATACTCAAAACTCAGATATTTACTAAAAAAATTATCAATGCAAATGTTCGTAGCGTTTGCCAGTTATTATTGCGAAAATAAAGTGGAATCAACACGCGTAGTCCAAATATCTTAGCGCAATAAAAATGCAGCTGAAAAAAATGGTGTAGAATGATTTCAAAAAAAGAACATGTTGTTTTTTCTGTGTAGCAACTATTTCCACCGTTCTGGGCAGATCCACTTCCAATTCTTGTTCGTGAATTGCTTGTGGTGCACTATCGTTGACAGTATAAGTGTAGTATTCTTCCTTTTCCATTTCGGATATGTTCGAGAGCATGTTTTCCGCCATTTTGTTCAATTCAATGGCCTTCAACATCCAATCTTCCTGGTCTCCTTGGTCAGCAACTTTCTGTTCTACTACTCTGCTGCTTTCAGCATTGGTTACATGCCTAGACGTTTCAGTTCTTGGGGTCATTGGCCTTGGGGTTATTGGTCTTGGGGTTACAGGTCTTGGGGTTATTGGCCTGGAGGTTAGTGGCCTTGGGGTTATTGGCCTAGATGTGTTTCTGGGAGTGGAATACCTCGAATTTAATTCCATACCCCCAATAATATTAGTAGTAACTGAAATTCTTGTTTGTGCTGGCGAGTCTAAGCTTTGATTACTGGTGTACATACTTTCATTTCCGGACAAAGTAGTGTTGGCGGTTATAAGGCTTTCATCGCCACTTGTTAAGTTGCTGTTACCTGTTAACATACTGTCATCCGTCAACATGATAGCATCACCGGTTGGGGTGCTAATACCAGTTAACATGCTGTGCCCTGTTGATGCGCTGTCAGCGCTTCTGCCAGTTATTGCGCTGCCGCCACAAATTGCGTTGTTGCCATCTATTGGGATGTGATCACTGATTGCGCTGCTACCGCTTATTATGCTGTTGCGATCTACCGTGTCGTTTTCGATTAAACCTGTTGCTGCGCTATTGGTATTCAGTGTACTATAAGGAGTTACAATACTTTGATTTGTTATAACACTGTTATCAACTGAAACGCTATTGTCTGTTACAATGCTACCATCATTTACTAATTCTATTGTTGTCGGTGGCACCACATTGTTTTCCGTGATCGCTTTTGTGGGTTCATTAATACTCGTCAATTGTTTATCATCCATGGATGTATTTTCAATCCCCGTTTGAATATTTTCTTCCGATGCTTTAATGTCGTCACTTAAATTGTTTGAAATATCCCCATCTTGCTTCAGCAAGTCGGGTAGATCGGCATTCAGTTCGGTATCATCTTGCAAGTCAAGAACATTTCTAGTACTACGTTCCGATGTGACTACTTTGGGGCTTGGCGGTTTTAAAACCATAATTTTATCGTTAAAAGGAGTAGTTGTTAACGAACTCCTGTGGCATGAGACGACATTGGTCGCGTTGGTTTGTTGCGATTGATCATTGGCTTCTACTTCCTCTGTTTTTTCCAATTTTTCGGTCGTCGGCTTCAACTCCAGAATTTTAATGCGGATTTTTTCCTCGAGTGTACCATCCACGTTTAAGTCAATGAAGGAACTGCTGCTGCCGTAGCTTCTAACTTGACCCTCTGTAGAACAATGATATCGTTTTAGGACCTTATTTTATCTTACAATTTCATTAAAAAAACTCTTATTTTTTATTGTGTTCTTAATGAAGGTAACTGGTAAGTGGTAAGGTCAGATTATAATCTGACTTTATAACCTGATAATTATCAGAGCTCACCCTCCTATATCGCTTACTGTACTTGGGTTGTACATGCGAGGCAATGGCAGTTTATGGTAATACCCGGTACTGTTGCTTAATTTGTGACGTATGGAGCACGAGTGTTCGTTTAACGTAATATGTGCATGTTTTTAAGGTTTGCCACTATTTAGGATGGTTTTTGTATTTTTTGTCTTCAGAGGGGAGAGAAATAATCTCCAACTTTTTTTTTGTTTTTTGTTAAACGGTATGTCTTCTGATCGCTAATTAAAAAGACCTTTTTAAGATTACAATCGGATTTCACGAGTATCAAAAGCATTGTTAGAAAGGCGTAAAATATCAAAAAAATCTTACCTGATTGACTAGATCCATGTGCGATTATATTCTTTTTCTTCTTGTGGGTATCTGTTTTTCTTCTTTTTCCGTCCTTATTCACCCTGTGAGCTGATTCGGATTCTATTTCTCTGCTAATATTAGAAAGCGTGTCCAAAAATTGTATTATCTGCGAATAACTGGTATTAACCCGATTCGGTAAGTCTTTGGCCCACATCGTTTTTGGCCTATTGCGGCAACGCTTCATTGCCTTCATGAATGGTGTCAGGAAGATCTCACTTCTGGTTTCGTCCTGGACCTCTCTCAGTCGTTTGTTGGATAATAACCTAAAATAATTAATGAAATCACACCCTGACTCGAAGTCATTAATGGGTTTTTTGTCGACTACTACTTCAAAGTCGAAATTTGCAAGAATTGTTAAAAAATCAAAATTTTAAAAATAGTTGAAATTTAAAAAAGCAAAATTGAAAAATTCAAATTTGCCAAAAATTTCAAAATTCCAAGGGAACAAAGTTTTGAAAAAAAAGGTCGAAATATTTAAATGTCAAATTTTTGAAAACTCTAATGTTTGAAAGAATCGAAATATTCATTTTGATAAAAAATCGAATTTTTGAAAATAAAATTGAATTTTTTTTTAAAATAGTTATTAAAAATATCAAAATTTTCAAAATAGTTCCATATTTAAAAGAAAGTACCATTCGCAAAAATTCAAGATTTACCAGAAGTTTCTAAATTCCAAGACATAAAATTTAAAAAAAAAGTCGAAAGTTTCAAAATGTTAAAATATGGAACACTCGAAAGTTTGGAAGAATCGAAATATTTATTTTGATAAAGAATCGAATTTTTTAAAGTAACTCGAAATTTTGAACAAAAGTGTTAATTTTAAAAAAAGATTGGAAATTTTGAAATGGCAAAAATTTCAAAATAGATTCGAAACGTTCAAAAAGTGAAGGTTCTAAAAGTCAAAATCTGTGAGAGTTGAACTTTTTAAAAAACGACATTTTGAGAACGTGTCAATATGTTCAAATCGAATTTTAAAAAATTTTCAAATTTTTAAAATATCAAAATTTCGAAAACTCAAATGTTTGAAAGAATCGGAATATTCAGTTTTGATAAAGAATTAAATTTTTGAATATAAAATTAGAAATTTTTCAAAACTGTTATTAAAAAATCAAAATTTTCAAAATAGTCCTAATTTAAAAGAAAGCAGCATTCGAAAAATTCAAAAGATTTATCAAAAGTTTAAAAATACCAAGAAATAAAATTTTGAAAACAAAAGTCGAAATTTTTAAAATGTTAAAATTTTAAAAACTCTTAAGTTTGAGAGAATTGAAATATTCATTTTGATAAAGAACCTGATTTTTTAAAGTAAGTCGAAATTTGTACAAAAGTCTTAATTTTGAAAAGAAAATCGCAACAGATCAAAAAATCAAAAAGAGAAAGTTCGAAAAGTGAAAATTTTGAAAGTTGAAATTTTCAGAAAACGAAATTTTGAGGAAATGTAAATATTTTCAAATTGAATCAAAAAAGTAGAATTTTCCTAGGTAAACATTTACAAAAAGTCCAAATTTTGGATAAAATTTTGGAATTTTGAAGAAGATTCCAAATTTTTAAGAAATGTAATTCTGATAAAAATAATAAATTGAAAAGCTTGGAATTTTTAACAAACTCGAATAACAAAAAAGAGCAAATCTCGAGAAAAAGTCGATATTTTGTAGTTGAAATTGTCCAAAAAGTGGAAATTTTCAAACGTTGACTATTCAAAAAGTCTACAGTCAAAAAGTACTATTCAAAAAGTCTAAAGTTGTCTTTTTAAAAAAGTCTACATTTTCCGAAAAAAAGTCTAATTTTTTTAAAAAATGTCAAAACATTTTCTGAATAGATCAACATTCTCAGAAAAAGTCGAACTCTTTTAAAAAGTTCAGATTTTGACAAAAGTCTAAAGATCAAAATTTTGAGGAAATGAGATTTTTTTTTAGATACGTACTCGAATTTTTCAAAAAAAGTGAAAACTATGTGGAGTCGAAATTTTGAAAAAAGTTGAAATTAAAAAAAATGATTTTGAGGAAAAAATCAGAATTTTGTGAAAAGTGGAAATTCCGGAATGTTAAAATGTTGGAATGTTAAAAAAATCGAAATTTTGTGAAAACTGGAAATCTTGAAAAAAATGGTAGAAATTTTGAAAAAAAAATAGAAATTACAAAATGTCGAAGTTTTAAAAATTATCGAAATTTAAAAAACAATTTCTTAATTTGTGACCAGTCGAAATTAAAAACGAATCCGAATTTTCAAAAAAGAAAGTTCTTCAAAAAAGTCGGAATTTTTTAAAAGTCCAACTATGGAAAAAGGTCTGATTGTTAACCACTAGGAATTTTCAAAAAAAAGGCGAAATTTTCACTTCCACAAAAAATCAATTTTTTTTAGGAAGTCAAATCTTTGTAGGATCGAAATTTAAAAAATTAAGTTCTTGAAAAAAGTCGAAATTTTGAGAAATCTTTATTTTTAGAAGTTTTTAAAAAAAGTGGAAATAAAAAAAACTAAATTTTCAAAGTGGTCATAACTTTCAAAAGCAGTAGAAGTTTTCAAAAACAAGATTTGAAAATTAAGTAAAAACTGTGAAATTTCGAAAATTTGAAAGAGTTGAATTTTCAAAAGCAGTAGAAGTTTTCAAAAACAAGATTGGAAGTTAAGTAAAATTTTTGAAAATTCGAAATTTTGAGAGTTGAAATTTTCAGAACAAATCAAAACTTTAAATAGTTTGATACAGGATCAACATTTTTTAAATAAATTAACATTTTGAGAAAAGTCGGGATTTTGAAAATGTGAAAATATTGAAAATTTGTAATTTCGAAATTTTCCAAGTCAAAATTTGAAAATAGAAAGAAATTTATCAAAACTCGAATTTTTTTATAAAATATAAATTTTTTTAAATGTCGCGAACAAAGTTTTTAAAAAAGGCAAAATTTAACTAAAACGGAATCGATGTTAAAATTTACAAAAAGGCAAAATTTCCAGAAAATGTTTAAATTTTGAATTCTAAATTTTCACAAAAAGTTAAAATTTGGAAAAAGTGAAAATTTTCAAAGTCGAAATTTGAAAAAAGCTAAAATCTTTATTAAAAAGGTCCGGATTCTGGTAAAAGTCGAAATTTCGTAAAAAAAAATCGGTTTTTTTAAGTGTGGATTTAAAAGTTAAATTTTCGAGAAAAAGTCCAAATTTTGAAAGAAAAAAATCAAATATTTGAAATCATATTGAAGAAAGTAAGTTGAAATTTTGAAAATATATTTCAAATTTTGCGAAAAGTGGAAGTTTTTAAAATAACTGAAATGTAGAAGTTTAAAAATCGTTTCAAAAAAAGTTAAATTAAAAAAAATTGAATCTTTAAAAAATTTAAAATTTTGAGAAAAGAGATTTTCAGTACTCACTGAAAATCTATTTTCTGAAAAAAAGTATAGAAATTTTC
Organism: Dastarcus helophoroides; assembly: GCA_028583605.1. NCBI lineage: Eukaryota > Metazoa > Arthropoda > Insecta > Coleoptera > Bothrideridae > Dastarcus > Dastarcus helophoroides. The sequence continues at coordinate 32,552,209 of CM053334.1, forward strand.
AAATAAGTAATTTTTGAAGAAAAAGTCCAAGTTTTAAAGAAAAATGGGAACCTGAAATGTAGAACTTTAGTTTTTTTATAAAAAAGTTTCAAAAAAAATGAAATCTTTAAAAAGTTCAAAATTTTGGAAAGAGATTTTCAGTGAGTGAAAATTCTCAGAAAAATGTTGAAATTTTCAAAAAATTTAAATATTTAATAAAAAAATTAGTACTTAAAAAGAATGAAGTTTTCATAAAAAATGCAATTTACGTGAAAAGGTCCTAAATTTTCAAAAAAAAAAAAATAATTACATTTTGAAAAAAGAAGGGAGTTTTGAAAAAACTTTGGAGGAAGAATGTGGAATCATGCTTCTGAACTTTTTCGCTTTTTAATGAACACCCTGTAAAAATAAAAATTGAAACTGTTCTTCTCAAAATAACTTAAGGGGTCAATCAATATCGACACATATCGCCTGTATAACATTCCTAAAGAAGAATATGGATAGCTGAAAGGGGCAGTGTTACCTGGAACGTATCTCTAATGCCTCTTCAAGACTTTCGCTACTTGATCCCTTCTTAAATGGCGACGGTGGCAGTAGTGTCTCAGTAGGAGATTTTTCCAAGGTTTTCTTCTTCCCTCCTCCAGTCTCCCCATCGCCTCGTTGGTTAGCGTGTACAGCAGCTAAATTCGTTGTTTTTTCTTCTTTCTTTATTTTTATACTTTCAGTTTTTAGTACGTTGAGGTTTATTTCTTTGGATGACGCGTTGATCAAAGAAGTACATTTTTTCCCTCCACTAGTCAATTCCGATGACTTCTTTCGGATTTCCGCTGTTCTGTTCATTTTTACCTTTTGCTCCAGATTCTTGTGAGATGATTTCGTTTCCGCTTTGGTTGGGATGGCTTTGGATTTGGAAGTGATGTTTTTGACTTCCTTTTCTTTTGAGACTGTCTGGCGTAAAATAGGTTTTAACATTACGCGTTTGTTTGATAGGTGTCATTGTTTGTTCTGTCTTCCCGATAACCTTCGTCTCGCTTCTTGTTTGCTTTTTTTCCACCTTTGGCAATTCCTCTTTTTTTTCTTGCGACTCTTTCAGTGATTTTTGACTCTTGTTTTTTTCAATGTTATTCGGGTTTCCTTGCATCTTTACGGCGATTTCAAAGGAAGTACGATCATCGGTTTCTTTGATGGAGGATGTTTCTTCGGTCAGTTTGGAGAAAGTTGAAGATGTTATTGTAGAATCTTTGTTTGTTGTACTTGCGGTAGTTGAAAAATTACCATGACCGGATTTTGCCGCTTCTCCTGAGCTGGTCTCGTTACTGAATGATACTGTCCTTTTTTTACTTGACGAAGTATCTCCAGTTGAAGAGACGCCCTCGGGTTTGCCTGAACTAGAAAATAGTGGTCTTTATTAAAAATATATTTGATAAATTCATGAGTATGAAGAAAATGGATAATACAGAGACTAAATGTTTCTCGTACAAGTTAATTTGTTAATTTGCAATTACTAAGACTAGTTTTTAAAGATTAATCATCTGCAGAATATATTTCAGATAGTAAATAAAACATAATTTATTATTTAAACTTATTTTTTATTGCTATTTAAAAAACTCTCCAAATAGATTAAATTCAAAATTGAAAAAAGTCAAAAGTCCAAAAAAAAGTTTATATCACAATTTTGAGAAAGAGTCTAAATTTCAATAAAGTGAAAATTTCGAAATAAACGTCCACATTTGAAGATTAAAGCTGAACTTTTGGAAAAAACAAGACATTCGCAATTTCAATATGGAAATGGAATTTTTGGTTAAAAAAGATTAAAATCCAAAAATTCAAAATGGGAACGTTGAGAAAAAATCTAAATTTCGAAAAATCCCATCGTATTTACATAGAAAAGTAAAAAATTTAGATTAATTTCAAGATTAAAAAACTACATATTCTACTAATTTCGAGAAAAGCAGTTGGTATTTTGAGGTAAAAGCGGAAATGTTTTGAAATAAAGTAAAAATTAAAAGTGCAAACCCGAAATTTTGAGAATTTAAATTTCAAGAAGAACATCCAAATTTATGTCAACAAAAGAAAAATGTTTGAGTGTCAACTCTTTGAAAAATGTTTTATTTATAAGCTCGAAATTTTAAAAGACCAATCGAAATACTGCAGCTAAATTTTCAAAGAAAATAGCTCACTCAACATTCTTAGGAAAAGTCGAAATTTCGAAAAGTTTTTAAGACAAAGTTTTTTAGACATTAAGTTTTGTTTATGTTTCTTAAAGAAAACTTAAATATTATTTTAATCTTTAAATTTTTTTCCAGAAACTTTCATTTTTTTCAGTTAGTCAAAAATTCTAAAAAAAACCCTCTCAAAATGTTGAGAAAAAGTAAATTTTTGTGAAGAAATCAAAATTTCAATAAATAATTCGAAATTTATGAAGAAGTCAACAGAAACAAAGGAAAAAAAACATGTGTATTTTAGTGAAATTCGAATTTTTTCTGGAAATTTTCACTTTTCGGTTTAAAGGTAAGAACTCCAAATCAAAAAAACTTTCTCAACAATTTTCGTAGTAGTTCAAGTAACAAAGAGAAAAAATCTCTACTATTCTCTTATTAAATTTGGAGATTTTCACTTTTTCTAAATGTCCCGAAGTTTTCATTCATTATTTTCGAGTTTAAAGTCGAAACCTGAAAAAAGGCGAAATATCCAAATAAAATCGCAATCTAAAAAATCGAAAAAAAAAAACTTTTTAAAAATATTGACATGACAATTCAGTATTAAAAAAGTGAAAGTCAAAATTTCTAGAAAAATCGAAATTTCGAAAATAATAAGTTATATAAAAAGATTCTTAAAATTTTGAGATTAATTCGAAATGTAAATAATAGAGACCTGCACGAGTGAGTATGGCATCGTCCGATTACAGATACAAATACTCGTTTGACGAGTACAACGATGCCGATTATGGTAATCGTAACGTCACGAGACGAAAATGAGTAATAATCGGCATCGCGTCTGATTATGTAATCGGTAATCGCCATCGTTTGGAAAATAGAATTTTGAAATATATTTTTTATGTTTATATTTTTTTAAACTTTCTAGCTTGAGGTTCTTTGAATCTGCAAAACAATCTAGATAAGGCTCGTTTTGATTGCAATTCTAAATAATCATATTTTTTTACATTTTATAGTTTTACTAGTTAACATTTCATCCAATTCCACTCTGTTATAACGGTCACTTCTTCCTTAACGTGTTATATGAATCGATTTTTTTTTAATTATGACATTTTTCCAAAAAAAATTTTTGATTGAAATTTTGGAACCTTTATATTTCTTTTTTTTTTCAAAATTTTCCAAACTTATTTTACAAACACCATAGTAAATATTTCGAATCTTGGATTTTGGCTTTTTGAAAAACTCGTCTTGCAAAAATTTTCAAAATTTCAGTTTTTTAAACATTTCGATTGTTTGTGAAAATGATGTCGAATTTTTTAAATGGTTGAATTTTTCTCAAAATATAGTTATTTCAAAATTACGACTTTTTTATTAAAATTTTGACTTTTTAAAAATCTTAGCTTTTTTAAAAACGTTTGACTTTTTTTAAATATGAATTATATTTCAAAGTTTTGGCTTTTTGCGAACTTCTTAAATTTGACGCCTTTTTGAAATTTTAGATTATTTCTCAAAATACTGACAATTTCATAATTTTTTAAAATACTTAAATTTTTTGAAAAGTGTCAAAATTTTGACACTTGACTTTTTAGAAAATATTAGCATTTTTTGGAAATTTTAACTTTTTATGAAAAACTTAACATTTTGTAAAACTTCGATTGTTTTAGAAAATTTTAAAGTGCTGATTTTTTTTTGAAATTTTTGATTATTTTGCAAAATTTTGAATTTTTCCACTTTTTTCAAAATGTCGACTTTTTTCTAAAATTGTGACTTTTTTTTAATTTTAGTATTTTTTAAAATTTCAGAGGTTTTAAAAAAGTTGTTGACTGTTATTTCAAAATTTTAACTATTGAAAACTTTGTCATTTTCCAAACATTAATTCCTCAAAATTTGTTATTTTTTTACAATTTCGACTTTTCTGATAATTTTGGCTTTTTCTCAATATTCAGACTTCGACAATTTTGACTTTGAGATTGAATTTAGTGGCATTAACATTTTTTTTTGAATTTTTACTGTATCTTAAAATGTTGATATTTCATTTTCAAAATTGTGATTTTCCTGATAATTTTGTCTTTTTTGAAGTAAATTTACCTTTTGGAAAGTTAGGTTTTTTAAAAAGTTGCATAAAATTTCTTGTAATTTTTTTAAATCCCGACACTTTTTTCAAATTTTGGTTCTTTTTGAAAGTTTAAATTATTTCTATTAACTTTCTATTTTCTATTTCTTATTAACTTTTTGAAAAATTTAGAATTTTGTTGAAAATTTTGTCATTTTTTGAAATAATCGACTTTTTTGAAGAATGTCAAAATTGTGACATTTTTTGACTTTTTAGAAACTCTTAACTTGTTTTCTGGAAATTTTAACTTTCTTAAAAATCCTAACATTTTTTAAAATTCCAATTGTTTAAGAAAATTTTGATTTCAAAATTTTCGACTTTTTCAAAATTTTATTTTTTTTTTGTAAAATTTTGACTGTTTCAAACTTCTGAATTTTTTTTTAAGTGTTAACTTTTATTGAAAATTATAACTCTAAAATTTCGACTTTCTTATAAATTTGAAATTTTTTGAAAAATTTGTCTTATTTTCCAAACATTCAATTTTATAGAAAAATTCATTTCTTTTAAATTTTCACATTTTTTTTATGTAACTGATTTTTAAAATATCTTAATTTGTGAAAATTTTTACTTTTCCAAATTTCGACTTTTTTTTCGACAGGTTTCAACTTGTAACATGCTACACGAAACTGATAATATAAAGTGTACGATTACAAATGAGTATATTCGGGTACGGTGCCACGATGCCAACGATGCCAAACGCCCGATTACATATTTCGGAAAAGTAATCGGTGATTAAAATCCGATTACATTTTTACGTACTCGTGCAAGTCTCTAGTAAATAAACTTCGAAGTGTATTAAAAAATATCGAAATTTTGAGGGAAAAATTCGCAAATAAATTGAACATTTTAGCAAAAAAGGGGACATATCAAAAGTGCAAACACTAGATTTTGGAGGCAAGGTCGAAATTTTGGGAAAAAAGTCCATACTTTTAAAAGCGAAATAGACCGTCAGAACAAAAAATGTTTAAATTTCGTTGGCAAATTTCGATTTTTTTTTACGTAATTTCGATTTCGCCTCCAAAACTTAGTGTTAGTGTTAATACACTGAACTGAACCGAACCGAAAACCGAAAAAATGTCGGTTTATTTAGGATTAGAGTCAGAATGCGTTCAAATAGGAGTAAAATCATTATTAGGATTGATTGGTTGATTGGTTGATTGATTGACTGATTGGTTGGTTGATTGATTTTATTGATTGATTGAATGGGGGACGAGTTAAGTTTTTTAATTCCAAATTTTGTGTCCAAATTTCATTTTTTTCTGATAATTACAGTGAAAAAAAGTGGTAGGTGCAATTTGAAAAAAAAAGAGGATGGGAGCATGGTTTCTTCAGGATGCGAACAACTGCCAAAGTTTTGAGGGCGCATAATAATAAATTAATTGATGTAATTCAAACATTTTTTTGTTTATGTCTATCTTATCAATTAACCGAGATATCGCCTAATATGGACATCGTGGGACACGCTGTATATCATGTATCTTGGAAATGGCTCTAACGATTTGGATCAAATTTTGTATTTAGACAAGGTTTTGCTTTACAGTAATCTGTATATACAGGGTGGACCATAAGTAATGGTACACAAAGCGATGGTGGATTTTTCGAATAAAAATAATGTGATTTAGCTACATTTACCTTATACCAAGTTGATATTAACAGATATAGAGTATCAAAGTTGAAACAAAAATTTAGATTTTTTCGTATAATTATGGAATGAATTGTAATAAAGGTACGAAATTTGGCACAAGGGAGTTTCTTAAGTCGACAAACTAATTTGCTAACATTTTACCAATAGCTGATAGGGGGCGCTACCTGCGCTATCCTGCATAATTCTAAATCATCATAACTTTTTTGTGCACCCACGTATATTAATTTTAAATGGCTTATTTTATTTCCTCATCTTTATTGCGTAAAAAAGGTGTACTTTCTGAAAGTTGATACGAGCAACCGCTTCCAAGATATTTGCCTTTAAAGCTTGACATATGCCTTGGTTTTAAATTACTAAGATACTAAATGTTCCAAGTAGGCTTGAAAAAAAAGTAATCATAAGACAGCTTTGAAACCCATTTATGTCAAATATGACTTTGCTGATAATATTATTACCTAAATTTTGAAAATCTCAATAAAGAAAATCCAAAAAATTAAGACGTAATTTATTTTCTAACATAGAGATGTGAGGTATGATCTCTGAGTCCGCACAAGAAAATTTTAATAGTCTGGGTGGTCAAAGCAGATATTTGGGGATAAATTTCAATAAAGGACAGCTAGATTTTTCATTGTCTACAATCCCTTTACATGGAAAAGGTCATTTCCCACATACTTATTTTTGAAAATAAATTTTGTTTTGGTATTTTATTTAAATTTGCTTTAGAAATTTAAAAAATATGTGTAATAATAATATCAGTAGAGAAATATTTGATATAAACTATTTTAGAGTCAGTTTTATTACTTTTATTTTGAAACCTACTGCAAAAAATTCACATTTACGTAACTAAAATAAACAATAAAAAGCAAATATCTTGAAAACGGTTGCTTGTATCAACATTTAGAAAGAATAGCTTTTTTCCGAAAAAAATGTAGGTAAATAAAAATATCTATTTAAAATAAGTGTACATGAAGGCACAAAAAAGTTATGATGCTCTAAAATAATACAAGGTACCGCAGGTGACGCTTCCTATAAGTTACTGACAATCTGTTAGCAAATTAGAATTTCTTGACCAAAGAAACCCCCCTATACCAAATTTTTTGTCTATAGTGAAATGTGTTCATCAGTTATGCGAAAAAATCATAATTTTTTTTTCAACTTTGACACCCTGTATCTCTGTTAATATCAACTTTTGGTGTAAGGTGAATGTGGCTAAATCACGTTATTTTTATACGGAAAATCTACTCTTGCTCTATGTACCATTACTTATGGCCCACCCTGTATAATCTGTTTGGATGTCTATCTTGAAAAAACGCGATTTTTACACAAACACTTAATTTTAAGCAAATTAAAAACCGAATTCTGACAGAAATGTCTAAATTTTCAGAAAAAAATGTTTGACTTTTTATAAAAACTCTGTTTTTTTTAAATTTTGAATTTTTTCAAGTTCTGTTTTCTGAAAATTTCTAACTTTTTCCTAAAATAAGACTTTGAAGAAAAAAGTCGAAATTGTGATAAAATGAGTCAAAAAAAAACTTGTCCAGAAAAAATGCAAAATTTTAAAAACATATTTTTCTTGGAGTGTATACTTTTTCAGTTAAAATTAGAGATAATCTCAAGAAGAGAAAACTGGAATTTTCGAGAAATATTTTTCTTGAAATTTCCAAAAAAATTTTTGCAAATGTTTGCTTTTTTAATTTAAATTTCGAACTAATTGAGAAGGTAAACGAATTTTAAGAAAGAGTCAAAATTCGTAAAACAACGTTAAATGTTTAGAAAGTCGAAAGTGTATTTATTTTGGAATTTGAATTTTGGGGAAACGGAAAATTTTTAAGGAAAGAAGAATTTTAAATAAAATAATTAACATTTTCGAAAAAAAGTTATAAGTCTTCAGAAACAAGTTCCTCTGGAAAAATTAAATTTTGAGAAAACAAGCTTAGTTTTCAGAATAAAGTCGACGAAATTTAGAAATAATATGGATTTTAGGCAACAAATCGAGAGTTCCAGAAAATCGAGAAAATCGCAAGTTAAAAAACCAAATTCTGACAAAATAGTCGAAATTTTCAGAAAAAAATTTGGTTTGAGATTTGTGTAAAAACTCGTTTTTTTTAAATTTTGAATTTTTTTAAAGTTCAATTTTCTGAAAATGTCTATTTTTTTTCTTAAAATTATACTTTGAAGAAAAAAGTCGAAATTTTGATAGTGTCTTTTGAGAACAGTCGAAAAAAAAAACATGAAAAAACTCGAATTTCAAGGGAAAAAATGCGAAATCTTAAAAACATATTTTTGTTGGAATCTGAAGAAGAAAAAACTGTAATTTCCGAGAAATATTTTTCTCGAAATTTCTAAAACAAATTCTGCAAATGTTTTGCTTTTTTAATTTAAATTTTGAGCTCATATTGAGAAAGTAAACGAAAAAATGGCGTAGTTTGCCAAAACAACAGTAGAAATTTCGATAAAAGATTGCCATTTGGTATTATTCCTAAGGAAAGACCAATTAGCAAAAATATCGAATTTTGGAAATAGGTCGAAATTAAAAATAAAAAGCGACGAATGCGGCAAAACAAATCAAAAATTTCAGACAGCCCTGTTTAGAAAAAGTTGAGTTTTGGAAACAATAGAATTTTTAGAAAAGTGGATAAATTTCAAAAAAGTGATTTCGCCAAAATAATCGAATTTTCAAACAAAAATGCTTAATTTTGACAAAAATATCGAAGTTTCCAAGAGAAAGTTAAATTTTGAGAACAAAGTCAAAATTTCAAGAAAAAGACTGATGGTTGTTGAATGGTTGAATTAATGATAGAAGACCTTAATTACGAAAAAGGACGTATTTAGAAATCGAGTTATGTCGCAATTTCCGAAAGTTCGAAATGTTTAGAAAAAGCAGAATTTTTGACAAATCCCGATTGTGAAATTTACCGGTTTTAATAAATTGGAGTTTACAAAAAAGTCTTCAAATTTTGATGGAAAAAATGTCAAATTTTGAGAATAAAGTCGAAATTTTAAACAAACATACATTTTGAGAAAAATGTAGTAATTTCAAATTCCTTAGAGACATTTTTTGAGATAAATTAAATAAATTAAGGTCGAAATTTCGAAATGACGAATTTTGGCGAAAAAGTTTCATTTTCGATCGAAGTACGACAACTAAAATAAAATGTGAAATTTCGAGTAAAAAGGGACCTCAGGCCTATTTATTTATTTTTGCTCTATAACATAATATAAGGATAAGTGCTCCACCTTAACCAAACGTTGCACCCATGTCAGAAAATTAAGTTTGTGATAAATGTCGAAATTTTGAGGAAGACAAATTTTGAGTCCAAAAAGTCAAATTAAAGTGAAAATTTTCGAGAAATATTACGAAATTTTTTTAATAGGCAATATTCAAAAAGTCCAAGAAAAGGTTTTTAAAATAAAAGTCTAGTTGGAATTTTAGGAAACTCAGATTTAGAAAAGAATCGAAATTTGTCTATAGCAACTTGAAATTGTCAATGTAAGATGATAAGTTGAAAATTTGATTAAAATAAATGTGATTAAACAGAAATACAAATGGAGGTCGTGATCGCCATATTTTTGGAGTCTATTAGTGCCCTAGTCTAGGAAGGAAGACAAAAAAAATTCGCATATGCGCCGCAAAGAATTGATCAGGACATTAAAACTTACGCAACTGTTTTGGAGTTTTCCGACACAGTTTCCTGATAAATGGAAGGCAGTGAGGGTTTTTTAGACAGGCCAATTTTTTTATTTGGTTCACTGGTGCCGCTGGTGGTGCTTTCAATATTCGGCGAGCTGCTGTTGGTTAAATCTGAAGATGTGGAACCTTGCGATTGCATTCGTTTCAACATCTCCAAATGCATTTGACACAGCTTTCTCGGTTTTTCGTACCTTTTGTGCTCTTCAGCGGGTTGACTAAGAATAAAACTCAAAAAATCTTGTGAAAGTTCTGTGTTACACTTACCCTTCTTTTTGCTGATGCTCTGGTTTACCGACTTTATTGGCGTCTTTGTCCTCTCCACTTTTGTTACTTTCTACTGCTTCCATGTCTTCAATTGAATTCAGTTTTTTCATCAATAACTCTGTGCTTACCAATGCAGCTGTAAATAAAATACGTTTATATGGATAAATATAAATAGCTAATGAATGTTACCATTTTTCTTGTGGGATTCAGTTCTTACGTTTCCAGACAGTAGCATTTGAGCTTCGCAGATTTGTTTATTTAAAATTTCTTCATTCCTCATCATTTCCAGCACTGTTGTTATTTCTTTTTCCATCTCGTTGAAAGCTTCGGCGTTTTTCCTGCTGTCCGCTGTTGATAATATATCAACCATGCGGCTTTCAATGACGTTCACAGCTCTTTGGATGTTCTCGTGTAAATTTATATTGTGATTTTTTATTTGGTGGAGGTGATTTATCATTAAGCGCTGTTTATCTTGTCTAGACATATTGGCCAATGGGCGACCTGTTTGGGGAAAAATGATGATTTGACGTTATTAATAAAAATATTAGTCTAACAAACGTGTACTTGTTTTAATGAAGCCTGTCACAATTACGTATGATATTTAATTCAGTTAATTTTTTTGTAAGTACAATCCACTTAGGAAGGATTGCGCTAGTATACCCTTGCAGCACCTATGTAAGTAGGTTGCGGAAAAAAAGGTAGATGGACGAACAGTAATATTTTTATTGAGTTAAAAAAATCAGTTTGCCTTCCCATTTGGTCGCCATATTATAAAGAAAGATTAAATACTGTTCTTTATTATTATTATTATTTTTTTTTCGAATTCCACTCATCACTTTAATGGGGCTTTTATCGGCTTTCCCTGTATCTAAACCTAATAATAATAAGTTTAAATTAAAAAAAAAAAACAAATTCTGGAAAAGCCGAAAATTCCAAAAAAACTAAATGTTTCAAATGATGAATTAGGTTGATTTAACCTTTTCGAAAACCAGTTTAAAAAATATTTAAGCTTTTAGTAATTACGTTAAATTAGTCTAATTCATTAACTTTTCGAGCAACCTTTGTTGTGTTTTTTAATCTTTCTTGGTTTCAGGGGACAAGATTTGCATTTCAATTTTCGAGTCAATAAGAGCCTAAAAGAAGAGTTTAAAATGAAGTCAAAATTTACAAACAAGTTAATATTTAGAGAAAAACAGTAATAAGTTTTGAAAAAATTCAAAGAAGTGATAATTTAAAAAAATTCTTTGAAAGAGTCAATATTTACAAAAAGTCAACATTTATATAGAAACAAGTACTTCTCAGAAATAGTCGAAATTTTCAAAAAAAATCAAAATTGGAAGTTTTCATAGATTCAGTATTTTTAAAATGAATTTTAAAAAAGTAGAATTCTTTTCAAAAATGGTCGAAATTTTAATTCCAAATTTGTATAAAAGATGAATTCTTAAAAAAAGTCAACATTTTCAAATAAACCAAAATTTTCCTACTACTCAAAATTTTGAAGAACGTATAGATTTTCAAAATATAAAAGTGTTCGAAAAAAAGTCGACATTTCAAGAAAAAGTCCTATAAAAGGCGACTTTTTCGAAATTTTAATTTTTTTGAGATTAAAAACTAAACAATCACAAAAATAATAAAAATGCATATTGCCATCCGCTAATATACATAATGTAGGTAGAAAGATATTGAAATTGCGAAAAGAACGTGCTGCACTTCTACCAAAAACACCGCTGCTTTTAACTATGGTAACCTTTCGTTTGGTCAAAAAGTAGGATGTCAAAGTCAAAGTAAAAACGGCAACGCTATCTTTACTTTAACCAAAAACTCATTAAAGATACCGAAAATCGGACACGCTGTACTGCTGTGAAAGAATAAAACGGCTTTAGAAGTGCCATTTAATATTCTTGGAAAAATGTTATATATTTTGCAAGTTGATCAAATTCTTTACCTTTTACGAACGACTTGTTCAAAGACTTCGAGTGAACAACGGTTATTTCTTGGCTGGAAGGAGCATTTATTGATGATTTCCTGGACGGGGTGGAACCATCACTTGGCATCGGTTGCAGTGGTTGATTTTCAATGAATTGTATCAAGCGTTGACTGGGCGTCTTTCCATATTTAGAAGCCCAAAACTTCTTTTCTTCGGTTGACATATAATGACGGAAAAGTTTGCTTCTCACAAATTGTGGATTGTACCTGTTTGTAGCCCTAGCATCGTCAATTTGTTGAAATCTCTGCAAGTGTTTGCAGCATTTTTGCTTTTTATTATCATCAACTGCCTTTGTGGCAGCAATATATTTTTGGTGTTCCTCATGGGTCGGTTCGCCAGGCGGTTCCAGATCCCTTGGTGCTAGTTCTCCAGAACCACATGCAGTTTCAGTTTTAGGAATTTCAGCCCTCTCGAAGAGCGACCTATACTTCGCATAAGCATCGTTGTCGTAGAAAACCTTAACTGGCATTATGGTCATTGTTTGAAAAACTTTGGACTCTGGATCGAACATATACTGAACCAATTTTTTGTTTATTTTTCTATTTTGGTCGGCGTTATCGATAAGTTCTTCGTAATTATATTTGAAAGTTTCCTTTTCAGGTTTCTTGTCGCAAGCTATCGAATTAATAGATTTGTTATTTTTTGTTCTCATTTTGAATAGAGGTTGACAGGCGGCCTCAATTTCTTTTCGAGCAGTTTCTATTCTGGTTTTAACTGGAGTGACCTCGCGTTTTTCTGGCGTTTTTACCCTCTCCGTGCGACCCGCTGATTTCCTTGATGTTTCTTCAGGAGTCTTTTTAGCATCCGTTGCTTTGCTTTGTTTTTTTTCCACGTTCCGTTTTCTTTTCCTTGAGGATGGTTTCCCTATGGATATATCCGTTGTATCCTCTTCTGGTGTTTTGGGTATGGATTTATTGGCAGCACTTGCAGAAGAGTCTGTCAGCAGGGTTGGCCCTGATTCATTCTAAATAAAAAAATAATAACATTATTTTAATAAATTCTGTTATGGTTCCGATTATCCTAAAAACGCTTAGAGATAAATAGAAAATTACAATATTTGAAAATAATTTTGATAATTCCAGTCAACGACTTTTTTTTGGTCGACTTAAATTATGGCACAAGTTTGTCCTACATCAGCGGGTTAGCTGGTATGTCAGGCGACCTCACCACTATCTTCCCATTTTTTAATTTACTTTTTGTGAAGATTAGATGAATTTTTCTCAAAAATCGACTTCTTTAAAATTTCAGTTTTTTAAATGTTTGACTTTTCAAAATTTCGCTTTTATGACAATTTCGAAGATTTCACATTTCTTAACCGTAATAGATATAAAAATTTCAAGTATTATTTGAAATAATTTTCCTAATTCCAGTCGACGACTTTTTTTTGGTCGACTAAAATTATGGAACAAATTAGCTGGCATGTCAGACGACTTCACTCATTATTTTCCCATTTTTTCATTTATTTATTTTTTTTATTTCATTTTTTGTGAAGATTAGATTAATTTTTCTCAAAATTTCGACTTCTTTCAAAGTTTTAATTTTTTAAATGTTTAACTTTTTTCAAAATTTCGCTTTTATGAGGATATCGAGGATTTCTGATTTCTTTGGAAAGGTGACCATAAAAATCTTTGATGATGTCGAGCTTTTTGAAGGGTAGATTTTTTTCAAAAGTTAGACTTTTGTTGTTTCAATTGTTTCTGAAAATCTATTTTTGGAAATTAAGCATTTTTTTTGAAAATCTCGACTTTTGTAGAAATTGCTACTTTTTAAAAAGTCTTACTTTTTCGAAGATGTAGTTTTTTGAAAGCTGGATTGTTTTAAAAATTGAAATTTTTTTGGAAATTTTATTTTTGCAAAATTCTAATTTTTAAAAAGTTACTTTTTTAAATTTCAACCATTTCGAAATTTTCACATTATTCGAAAATTTTCTTTTTTTAAATTGCGTTATTTTTTTGACCTTGACTTAAAAATTTAAATTTTTTTTCAAAATTTTAATTTTCTTTAAAATTTCTGATTAAGAAAATTTTAATTATTCGAAACTTTTAACTATATTTCTACATTTTTTTTTTTCAAAATTTGACCTTTCTAATTATTTTGGTTTTTCCGCAATAACTACTTGGACTTCGAAAATTTTAGATTTTATTTATTTATTTTTAAAATTTTTAAATTTTTCCTAACGTTTTTTCAAAATTTTACCTTTTTAGAAATTTTTAACTATTTTTTAAAATTTTCACTTTTTAAGAGTTCTAGTTATTTCAAAATTCCGACTTTTTTGAAATTCCTGATTTTTATTTGAAAATTTTAAGCTTTAAGGAAAATTTCAAACATCTTCAAAGTTTCCATTTTTTAAAAATTTTATTGATTTTTTTGAAAATAGCGAATATTTTTTTTTAATTTTCAGTTTTTCAAAATTTCAACTTTTTGAAAGTTTTTCAAAATTATTAAGACTTCAAAAGCTTGTTACCTTCGTTATTTGGGAATTTTCAATTTTTTCAAACCTTTTTTTTTGAATTTTTGATTATTTTTTATAATTTTAAAGTTTTTTTTCTAATTTTGACTTTTTAAAAATACTGATTTTTTGATAATTTGAACTATTACCAAAATTTCTACCTTTTCCAAAATTTCGATTTTTTTTTTCGGCTTTTTTAAAAATTTTATTTTTTGCAAATTACAAATCAAAATTTCGTTTTCTTTTTTCTACTTTTTTTAAATCCATCTGTTTTTTAAAATACCGATTTTTTCAAAAATTTGGAGCCATTTAAAAATTTTGTTTTTGAAAAATTTAGAATATTGTTTTTAGCAATCATTGCAAACTTTTAATTATTTTTTTTTTGAATATATTTATTTTTGAAAATTATAGTACAACTCCAAAATGTCGAACATTTTTACATTTTCAAAATTCGAAATTTTTTCAAAATTTTGTCTTTTTTTAAAAGGTTCGGGTTTTTCAAATTTTCGACCTTTTTTGAAAATACATCTATTTTTCAAAATTTTGGTTTATTAAAAATTTTCAAAAATTTCGAATGTCTTAAAAATATTGATATTTTTCGACATATTAAAATTTCGTTTATTTCAAAATACTTGATTACTTTCCAAAATTTCGATATTTTTTTTAAATCTTGACTTTAAATTCAATTTTCTTGAATTAAAATAGTAGACCTTTCACAAATTGTGATTTTTTTTTTTAAATTTTAATTCCTTCAAATCTTTTCAAATTATTATCATTTTTATCGACGTTTTTTCAAAATTTTAACTCTTTTTAGAAATTTTGGACTTTTCCAGAATTTCGACTTTTCAAAAGTTCTAGCATTTTTTCAAAATTACGACTTTTTTGAAAATCCTAACTTATTTGAAAATTTTGACTTTTCAGAAATTTTTCAAAAACCTTCAGTTTCGTTTTTTAATTTTAATTTTTTTTAGAAATTTGGAAAAAATCATCTATTTTTAAAATTTTCTACTTTTTTATAAAATTTGAAATTATTTGACAATTGTTTTTTAATAAAAAAAATTTGAAATCTTTTTAAATTTTCATTTTTTTTTGGAAAATACAGTTTTTAAGAAATTTTGAAATTTTTCAAAATTTTGACTATTTGAAAACCTTAACCTTTTATTGAACCTTTTGACTATTAAAATTGCGACATCATTAAAATTCCGAGTTTTTAAAAAATATCGAGATTTTTGCAAAATCTATCCATTTTTTAAAATTTCCACTTATCGAAATTTGGTTTTTTAAAAAATTTTACTTTTTTTTAAAATCTCCCACTTTCACATTTTTTGAAAATTATAGATTTGTTTTAATATCGACATTTTGTCGAAATTTCGTCTTAATTGAAAATTGTACTATTTTTCAATTTTTCGATTTTGACTTTTTTCGAAAACCTTGTTGATTTATTTATTTATATTTATTTAATTATTTTTAGAAGTAAACACCAAAGTTTTAATTTATTTGATTATTTTTATAACTGAGATGGAAATGTAATTTTTTTTATTGTAACAATGAAGAATTTTTAAGGGGCATTCTACGTTTTTCATAATGCGGGAAGACTCAGATTTGGAACCACTGTTCTAAATAGTTTAAGTCGAGATTTATAGGGAACAAATTTTCGTAATTTATGAAAAAAGAAATTAAAATTTTGGAGTTTAAAGTCGAAATTTTAGGAAAAGAGGTAAACATCTCGAGTTTAAATCCAGATTCAATATTTCGAGGAAACATTTAAATTTTTTGAAAACATTTTATTAGAAGAAATAGGATTTGAAGTTCAAAATCTCGTGAAATAAATTAAAATTCTAAAAAAAATCGCAATTCTAAGCTAAAAGTAAAAAAATTAAAACTCAGAATTTGAGACACAAAAAATCAAAAGTTGGACAAAAAATTCCCAAAATATTGAGGAAACATTTTAGACAAAAAAGATAAAATCGGAAATTTTGAGAAACAGGTAAAAACTTCAAAAAATTTGGAATTTTTAAAATCATTTTCAAATTTACTTGTGTTATAATTAAAAAATAAAAGGAAATATCTATTTTCAAATACACACTTTTTTTCTACAATTAGTCGCAATATTTATGAAACTGGTGACTGTGTTTTTGAAGTCTTAGGTAAAAAGCATTCATTCGCAATTCGTAATGAGTTGATGACTAACACAATTTTTGAGATGGCCTAGGATCACGCTAAAATGTTCGATTCCAACCGCAATTACTGGGTTGCGTGCAATTTCATAAACTCCAGAAATATTCATCCAAGTAAAATAATATAAAAGACAAATTTGATCTGCATTCTATCCTTCGGCTAAATCGAGTTTTTTATTTGAAATAAAATAATTCTATATGGACAAATAGCCTTGGAATGCAAGCACCTATTTTTTCATAAAATATTTTTTTCTCAACAACTACTAGGATATCAAGAAACCTGCACTTTTCCGATAATATATGACCCAACATCTACTAAAGCTATTAAAATTTAAATTTTATCTGTAGAAACCTAGGAGATCCGGAGGGACGGGACGGTAACTTTTTACACACGGTTCCATTTTTTTCTTTTAAGTTACGGAACCCTAAATAAGTCAAAATTGCTAACATAAAGTCGACATTCATTTCCAAAGTAGTTGAAAATTTCTAGATAAAGAATTTCGCAAACTTGTGAAACAGTTTCTAATATAAACTCAAAAATTTCTTTGAAATATCAAAATTTCTCAGTTTCAGCGAGAAGTTAGAAATTAAAGAAATAACATTGAAATCCCAATTGGAAAATTTACGGAAATTGTCTAAAGTTCGAAACTAAAAGACAAAACGACAAATTGAAAGTCCGCAGAAAAAGTTAAAATTTTGAGTTTACCTCAAACCTGAAATTTTCGAGAAGAAAGTGAAAAACGATTGATTAAGATTGCTATTTTCATCCAGCATCAGCTTGAGAATAAGTACATTTTTTTTAAAAAATTTCGAGATTTATGTCGCATTTTCAACAATTTTAAATAGAAGAAATTGTCGAGTTTAAAATCGAAATTTCAAGAAAAAATGTTTAAGTTTATTAAAATTTAAAATAAAATCAGTATTTTTAAAACAAAAATGAAAATTTTAAAAAATGTTAGGGATAAAAAATTTTGAGAGAAAGACTTTTAGGTTTATCTTTTAAAGTAATGGTAATTTAGAAAAAAAGATGAAGCTCTTTAGTAAAACTCGGACTTTTGATAAAAAGAGCTGAAAAATTTCAGAAATAGGTTAAAAGATCTAAATAGAAAGGTTATAGAAAAAATACAAGAGCAAAGTGACTGCTAGAAAACCCCACATTCAGGAAATATTTATTAAAATAAAAAGAAATCGTGCATAAATCAAGAAGGGGCCTTGGGCCGCTTGGTCGGATGACCCAAATACACTCATGGTCGTGGGTGCATAATAAGCCGCTTATGGGCACACTTACGCCCGTGGGGGCGATGTTAGACACCCCTGGTGTAAATATTGTTCTTTGAACTCTCGGCCCATTTTGATGAAAAGTCTTGATCTCTGCGCCAGTATATAATTTTTTGATTTCTCTCTTTTGTTTAATAATTTATTTCATTTTTTCGCCTACTCCCTCATTCTTGAGGCTATTTTCGGTATCCCCGCAGGTTCACTTACCACAAGTTAAGAAATGTCGTGGTAAAGCTCCAAAACCTTCTATTGGCTCATGTTTACAATTGTTGACATAGTCAAAGCAAATAATAAAAACAACTTAGGTACATATTGCGGATTTATTCCTTAAAAGGCTTTATAAAATTATCATAGCCTTACCTTCTTTCGAAAGGGTCGACACGTTTCACAGTTCTTTGACCCACACATAAGTTGCGGCGACAAAAATTCATACCAAACATTGTCATCTTTTTTCTTAGGATACAACATTTTGTATAGGAAAGATTTTTGAACTTGTTTAACACCAGCATCCTCCAGCGTTCTAATATCGTCTTTGCGGGGATACTCTGCGTTGAAAGGAGCCAAATCCGTAATGCACAAGTCGTCTAATGTATCCAAAAATTGAACGTCTTGCTGACGGAATTTTCTCATGTTGGCACCAGTTTGTTCGAGCTTCGCTTTCATCCAATGCAAGCGGCATCTCGAACTGGCATTTATGTGCGTTGGGACGACATTTCGGACTCTTAAATCGCAGGTGCATTGAGCTGTTGAAAGATAATATAGCGAGTGTCTTATGTAAATAAAATGCACTTACTATCGTCGCATCTGTCTCTCCTTCTGCAAATAAATTTTCTCTTCTTCTCATCCCTGGAATCTCTGGAGTCTCTCGATATCAAACTTCTACTATCACAACTGCCACCTCCGGACGCCAGGTATCTACAAAAAGATTCCAATCGATAAGGCTTTGTGTAAGATGAATCTCTCTTTAGCTTGAAATCCCTTGGAGAAAACCAAAGGCTGTTGACGAATTTTTTGGAAAATTCATAAACGGAATTTCTGGCATCCAACGCTGTGCTCCGTTTAAATTCTTCCAGAGGTCTTCTCATAATCTCGTTTTGCCGGGTTACATCGCCCTGTAAATACATCTCTAAGGAAGTCATATTTGAAATTACTAGAATTACCTGTTTCTTCCCACATATACCCCCTTCTGTTTTTTGCATCAATTTCAAGAAGGCCAAGAAACTGTCGGTGGTGTCAATTTGATTTTGCATTTTTTCATGCAAATCGCAAAAAGCTCTCTTTCTGTGTACATCAGGAACGACTGGTATCTCTCTGATCGGCAGTATTCTCTGCCTTGGGATCATCGTACTGGATGAGCTCTCCAATAGTTTTTCGTCAATATCTTCGTTCAGAATGAGTAAACCTTTTCTTCTTCGACATTTTACTACCATACGCATAGTTTTGACGTTGAAGTCGCCTTTAAGAATCTAAAAATGTTACACTTTATGTCTAAAAGAGTTACATTAGTAGTTCAAATTCATGACTAAAAATATTTTGGGGTGTAATATCCATATACACATTGAACCATCTTTGGAAATTATTTTCTAATCTTCTGGAGGCACGTTAACGCCGGTTGCAGAACGGAACGGCGTGTACCTCCACGTGATACACGAATTTTTATAGATATTTTGCTATTTGGTGCATCATAATATTTCCTATTGATGACGATGATCAATTTTCTTATCTAGCTAATTACCAAAAAATCTACATTACCTAGTTTCGTGCTGACGTGAAACACTAAAAGATGTTTCGTATGTGAAAGCTTTTAATGAGAAATTTTCAACAAAATAAAAGGTGGGATATTTGAAAATGACGACATTATTGAAAAATGTCATATTTGAAAGTCTTAATTTTCGACAAATTTAAATAAACATCAACATTTTCAAAAAAGCAGATCTTTTTGAAAAAAACCTAAAGGTTTAAAAAAAACCCAAAATTTCAAGGAACCAAATTTTTAAAAAGTCTACAGTTTTAAAAAACTCGAAATTTTGAAACAGTAGACATATTTAAGGGTCGAAATTTAAAAAAATCAACATGTTTAAAAAAGTCGAAATATACAAAACAAGTAGAAATTTTGAGAAAATATTGAAATATTTAAAATAATTCAAAATTTTGAAAAACGTGCGTATTTTGATAACCAGAATTTTCAAAAGGAGTAAAAATTTTAGAATGTTAAAATTCTGAAAGAAAAGCTAAATTTAGAAAAAATGGAAATTTTTAAATGTCCAAATTATGTAAAAGTTAAAATTTGAAATATAAGTCGAAATTTTAAGAGAGTTGAAATTTGGAAAGTAGAAATTTTGAAAGTTGAAATTTTGAGAATGGAAATTTTCCAAAGTCCATATTGCATATAAAAGTCGAAATTAATAAGAAAGGAGAACAATTTTTCAAAGTACCTCAAAATTTACAAAAAGTCGCAAAGTCGAGATTTAAAATGGTAGGAATTTTGAAATGTTGAAGTTTTCAATGAGAAGTTATTTGAAGTCGAAATTTTCAAAGAAAATTAAGTACATTCATTAATCTTCGAATTAATTTTTAGAAAAACTCAACAAAAGTGCCAAAATTTTGAAACAGTAAGAATTTTCAGAAATATCGAATTGTTAAACATATAAAAAATCAGCCAAAGTTTTGAGGAAAAGCCGAAATTTTAAGAAAAAGTTGAAATTTTGAGAAAAACTTAATATTTTGGCAAAAAATCTCGAGATTTTGGAAAAAGACAATTCGGAAAAAAGGGGGGAAATTTTGAAAGAAGGAAATATTTCGAAATGTTGAAGTTTCAAAAAAAGTCGAAAATTTCAATTGCAAAAATTTATACAAAAAGCCAAAATTTCTAGGAAGAGGAAAAAGTCGTACTATTCAAAAATCATAATTTTGAAACGTCTTCATTTCGATACAGAATCGAATATTTTAAAAGTTCAAAAGTTTTAGTAAAAAGCAATATTTTGGAAAGTGAAAATTTTGAAAAAATGGAGATCGTGGAATTTGAAATTTTCAAAGGAAAAGTCAAAATTTTTAAAAAGGCAAAAAATGTTAAAATTTAAATAAAAAAAAAGCCGACATATTCAAAAATAGTCAATATTAAAAAAGTCCAAGTTAAAAAAAAAGGTGGAAAAATTTTTAGTCGATATGTATTTACAAAATCAACACACAAAATGTCGGAAAAAATTCACAATTTGAGATCAAATGTTTGTGAAAAAGTCAAAATCTAGAAAAAGGCGGAATCCTAAGAACAATCGTATATCTAAAAAATTAAATGTTGATGGAAAAATGAAAATTTTGATAAAAATGGGAATTCGAAAAGAGAGTGAAAATTTTGTTATATAGAAATTACAAGGCAAAATTGCTGGAAAAGTTTGAAAAGTTGAAAAAAGTCTAAATTTTCATTAAAAATTAAATTTTTCAAAATTCTAAAAAATCCATATTTCGAAAATTCGAAATTTTGAAAAAAAACAAGAGTGACAACTTTGAGAAAGAGTCGAAATCTTTAAAAAAGCCAAATTTGAATCAATTGAGAATTTTCAGAAAACTATTTTCAAAACACAAGAATCAAAATTTCCAGAAAAAATCGAAATCTTAGATTCAAATTTCCAAAATATTAAGAATATTAGGAAGTAGTCAAAATTGTGAGAGAAAGTGGAAAAGGAAAAAATGAAAGAATTCGAAATTTTGGGATGTTAAAAGTTTACAAAAGTCAAAATTTAAAAAAAAAACTAAAATTTTCAAACGCGTAGAAATTTCCAAATTCACAAAAAGGCAGAATTTCGTGACAAAAAGTTAACTTTTTAAAATAAGTCAAAATTTGAGTTAATTTGCTTCGAATTAAAAAAAATGAAAATTTTGCAAAAAAAAACTGGAAATTTTGAAAGTCAATATACAAAAAAAGGTATGACAATTTTTCAAAGTAAATTTCGAAAAAAAAGCCGAAATTTTAAAAAATTGACAGTAGCCAAATATTTAGAGACAAAATTTTGAAGCAAGTGGAAAAAAATGTAATTAAGATGATATTTTGATATGTCAAAGTTTACAAAAAATCGAAAGTTAAGAAAAACTAAACATTTTTAAACCCAAGAAATCTTTAAAGTTTTTAAAAAAACCAAAATTTGGAGAGACAAAAAGTCGAAATTTTTTAAATGAATCGAAATTTTTAAATGTCAAAATTTGAGTAAAGGTCCCATATTTTGAACAAAGCGAAAAGTTTTCTGCAAAATTTTGAAAATCTTGAAATGTCGACATTTTAAAAAGTGAAAATTTTAAAGTCGAAATTAAATAAAATAGACGATAATTTCAAAAGATTTAAACATTGTCGAAAAAGTTAAAATTAAAACAAAACAGATTTTTTTAAATTAAATATTTACAGGAAGTCAAAATTTCGAGAAAAAGTCGAAATTTCTAAATTATTTGAAAAAGTCGGAATTATGAGAAGAATCGGATATTTAAAAAAAAACACAAAATACTGATACAGAGTCGAATTTTTTTTTAAAACGGGAATTTGAAACAACTGGAAAATTTGTAATTCCAAAGTTTATAAAAAGGTCAAAATATTGACTTATTTCAGATGGCCTTATTTCGAGAAATAGTCCAAATTTTTAAAAAAGTTTAAATTTTAGAAAAATTAGAAATTTTCGTAAAACATTGAATTTTGCAAAAGTATATCAAAGTCCGAATTTCCTAAAAAATATCCAAATTTTTTACAAAAAAAAAGGAAAGGTTCGGGAAAAAGTCGAAATTTCAAAAAAAAAGCGTAGAGATTTTCAAAATAATTCAAAATATTGCGAAACTTCTGGGAAAAAAATTGGAAATTCTAAAAAAATGAAAATTTTGGAAAAAAAGCTTTGAAGTGTTGAAATTAAAAAAGGCGAAATTTTCAAAAAATCGATTCTTTAAATTTTGAAAAAAAGTCTAAATTTTCAACAAAAAATCGATTTTTTAAGAACAAAGTTAATTTTAAAAAATCTATTTTGAATACCATTATTAAAATAAAGTTGAAATTTTGAAAAATAAAAGTAGAGATATTCAAAATAAAGACGAAAATAAAAGAACTTTCCTTCTTGTCAAATTTCAAGTATGTGTCGGCTTTTCTCGAGGTGTGTATGATATTAGTGGTAACCATTATGAAATCGACTCATTTTAATTGTTCTCCTATCAATAATTAATTAATTAATACATTTTTCATATTTTAAATAAAATGCTACCAGCCAATTGCAAGGCTTAAAAACTTAGTTCAATCAATTTCTTAAAACCTTGATTTTGCTTACATCTATTGTGTAATCCTCCTGTGGTTCTTCAATTTTCATCTCCTTAACCAAATCTTGCAACTTTTGCAAAATATTTAAAATCGAACTTCTATGTGGGCCAGTAGATTGGTCGTTAGTTATTTCTAGAGAGTTCTTATCACCTTCTTGTTGATCCACCAAGCTCGGTTTTGTCACTATTCCTCTTTTTTCCAGCATTTCATCCAGATCAGTTATTTTGGTGGTAGTCTCACTGGATATGAATTTTTCCATTGTCAGGTATTCTCGACTTTTGGTATTTTCCATCTTTTTATTCCAAAGTTCTTCTTGGATTTGTAGGGTACCAACTGATAAACGCTTTTTTATTTCTTCCACACTTGTTTGGTCTGCTGAAGTATCTGCCGTCTGTGTTTCCTCTTTTTCGAAGACTGGAACTGGAAGTTTTTTCAGTGGCGTTTTGTCTTTTTGGAAGTGCTTTATGTAGTCTGAAGCTTTGGCATTTATAACTCTAAGACAACGCTCTAATTCGTTTGGCGGTTCTACTTTTTCATCCCCTATGGTGATTTCAATTCTTGAACCACTAGAAATACTTTGTATTTCTTCCTCCTCTTCATCTTCTCTGCGCAAAACTTCTCCTGAAGAAGTGGGTTCTACGTTAGATTTAAATGTTACTTCGCATTTTTCATAATCTTCTACTTTCGTATCCAAATTTTTACCGCTGGAACTGCGTTCTTCAGCTACAGAATCCAGAATATTCGGGAATTTTTCTTCCTTAAGTGAGGAGAAACTATCGTTACGGGAGGAGCTTTCCATCATTGCCATTTCCATTTCTTCTTCGGATTCGCTCATTACTATCACATCTTTTATGTACTCTTCTTTAGAAGTATCAGATAAGTCTTGATTGGTAATGTTGTCATCTTTGCATACATTTTTGTCAAATTCTTCGTCGTATTTTTTCCAGTTTACATCATTACCACTGGTGATTTCTTCCATATGTTTTTCAGTTTCAACAGTAGCGTTCACTGAATTTGATGTTCCTTGTTCTTTCGTATTCATGCTTTTAGATCGAGCAATTTGCCTTTCTTCTCTTCTTTCTCCGTTCGAAGACTTTTTCTTTTCATTTATTTCTTCCGTAGTTTCTTCATTTTCGGTATCAGTTTTTTCAACTGTTGCCTGAAAATAGAATAGAAATGTTAAATCCTCATAGATCAAATATTGACTTTAACCAAAACAGCTTTATTATCTAAATTTCGAGTTTTTTCAACTTTATTGTTCACATTTTGACTGTAACCTCGAATTCTCAGCTTTGTAATCCGAAGTTTGATAAATAGTTTTCGGATTTTTTTCACCTTTATTCTCGACATTCTCACTTCAAATTTGAAACTGCGAGACTCAGCTCCTAATTTGGACTTTCGCATCCAAACACGAAATTTAAACTTAATCAAATAATTTTTTGAGATTCCAGAATCATCGAAGTTTTTCAAAAAATTTTGAATGTTAATTCGAAACTTTGTTGTTATTTTTTTGTAAATTTCATTTTAAACTATTTGTTTTCATTTTTTTAAAGTTTAATCCACTCGCAAAGGGTAACCCCATTATGCTTTCAGAGCACCGCGAGTAAAATGCGGAAACAAGGATAGATGGCGATGAGCCGCCTTCTTAAACAAGGTTAGGTTGTAATTTTTGGGGAAAATTTCTTTCGGTAACAAGTTCCATAACTTGCAAGTTCTATAAAAAAAAGAGTCTCCGTGGACAGAAGTCGTGTGTCAAGCTGGACCGCACAGAAATTTGCTGTTTCCGACTGTCTAGTATGCCTCAAGAATCGTGCCCTTGGGGGGATCAATCCTATTAGTTCCTGCGAGCATCTTCCATGATAGTACTTGTAGAAAAGAGACAAGTCACCAACCATACGCTTGTGCTCTAGTGTTTCGAGAGAATCGGTCAGACTCTCGTCATCAATTAGGCGAATCGCACTTCTTTGAATTGAATCCAAGAGAGCTAAAGTGTGTTTTGGGGCTGAACTCCAAACATGAGAACAGTATTCGAGTGTTGGCCTAACTTGAGCTTTGCTTAGTGTTAATAGCTGATGAGATGTGAAGTACTTTTTAGCTCTAGCTAAGCCTAGCTTCTTAATCACGAAATTGGACTTTAAACATCAATTTGTTGGAAAAAATCGTAAGTTCAACTTTAAGCTCAACAAATGTAATTTTCACTCAAAATTGCGAGTTTTCAACCAAAACGGGGGGAGGATAACAAGGGGCATCAAAATTGGTATGCAAAAAATTAAAAGAAATATTTTTTAACCAGAAATTTGGTAAAAAGAATACATAAAATAAATAATTAGGGAGATTCTCGAGTATTTAATAATTTGACCCTTAAGGGTAAAAGTTTAGAAAAAAAAAATTAAAAAGGGTTTTTATAGACCAAAATTCTGTATAAGGGTTCGTTTAGATTAGACATTTTATTCCGCATATTTCTCTCTGACATAAAATATATTTCCTCTCTGACATAAGTGTCAATTATCCTGAGAGAAGCTACCTCGTGTCTGCTGTGTAGATAAGTCTCGCATAGCTTCTCTCAGGATAGTTGACACTTATGTCAGAGAGGAAATATATTTTATGTCAAAGAGAAATATACGGAATAAAATGTCTAATCTAAACGCACCCTAAGAATACATGAGATATTATTAAACACTTCCTCATTTCAAAAATTTAAGCCATAAGCAGAGTGAAAAAAGATATTTAGTTGAAATACTGTGAATTAAAAAAGTTTTTGAAAGCCAAAAATACGGCATTTTGAAAAGGAAATGGAAATTACAAAAAAAAGTCAAAATTTTAAAAGATTCTTTTACAAAAAGTAGTAAACATTTTTATTAAGGTTGTAAAAATAATTCAAAAAAGTCAAAAGCAGAAAAAGTAAAACCAGTCAGGTTTTTGAAAAATGATCGAAATCTTTATAAAAAGTGAAAATTATGCATAAAAGTCGAAATTTTCAAAGTTGAAATTTAGCAACAAAATAGATAATTTCGGGATAAATGAAATAAATAAATAATAAAAATTTCGAAAAAAAGACGAAATCCTGAACAAAAGACGACATTTCCAAAAAAAGTGAGGACCTAAAAAGGTGGAAATTATGAAATATTCAAAGTTAACACATCGAAAAAAACTCAACATTTTGAAAAAAGGTCGATATTTTGAAAAATAAATTAATATTTTCAGAATTGCAAGTCACAAAAAATTTTTGAGGAAAAAACGAAACCCTAAAAAGTCAATATTTTTTAAAAAGTTAAAAATCTTGACAAGTAAAAAGACTTTTTAAGTGTTAATTTTCAAACAGTTAAATTTTTCAAAAACAATATTTTTTAAAAACTAAAATTTACAAAAAATTAAATTTCGAGAAAAAATAAAAAAAATTGAAGCAAAAAAATGGGTCTGAGATTTGAAAGAATTCCAAATCTTATTTTCAAAAAAAGATTTTCCAAGTCAATATAAAAAAAATGAAATTAGCAATTGTTGAATTTAAAATAAGGTCAAAATTTTTAAAAACCCAAAATTTTCAAAATTTCGCGTAAAATATGAAGTTGTGAAAAAGCCGATATTTTGAAAATATTCGAAAATTTCAAATTAGAAGTGTCAAGAGGTGAAATTTTTTAAAAAGTCAAAACTTCGAAAAAGGTGAATAGGTATTTTCAAAAAAGTCGAAATTAGCAGAAAAGTTCAAATAATTTTTTTTTAAATCAAAACTTTCAAACGAGGTAATTTTTTTAATTTCTACGATTTTTTAACAAAGTGAAAATTTTTAAAAATTGGAATTTCCAAAAAATGTAGAATGTTGCAAAAAAATTCAAATGGTCAAAAATTTCAAAAGAAGCGAAATTTTTATAAAACTCGAAATTTTCGAAAAGCAGAATTTTTTCAGAAAAGGTCGAAATTTATAATAAAATAAAAATTTCGAGAAAAAGTCGAAATTTTGAAAAAACTTAGAAGATTCAAAAAAACAAAATTTTTAAAAAAGTGAAAATTTTGAAATAGTTAAAATTTTCAGATTAAGTCAAAATGTCGAAAGTAAGTCGAAATGAAAAAAAAATGAAATTGAAACTATCGAAACTTTCAACAAAAGGTAGACATTTTGAAACGAGTCGAAATTCTCAAGAAAAATTGAAATATTTCCTAGGTAGTCGAAATTTCGAAAAAGTCAGTTTTTAAAAAAAGTTCAAATTTTAAAGTCAACGTTTTCAAAAAGAAACAGATTTAAAAAAAAGTATCCAAATTTTGAAAAAGGTGGAAATTATCAAAAAAACTATTTTTTTAAATTAAATTTTTTAAAAAGGTCTCATTCCTCAAAAAATAAATTTTAAAAACAGTCAGTTTCGAGAAAATGTGTCAAAATTTTCATACTTCCACGCTTGTCCTTACATCGTGGGAATACAAATAATTATGTGAAAAAACATTTCGCTCTTTACAGATACAATTGGTTGATTTTCGACCACAAGCGATGAGAGTAAATAATAATCTCCAAAGTTGAATTTTATTATTTTATTTTTTTGGTTCTTGGTTATCTTCAAAAATTGAAATACAAATCTTGTCCCCTGAAACCAAGAAAGATTAAAAAACACAACATTTTCATAGAGATACTGAATATCTCTCTGAAGATGATAGCTTGGCTATCGAAACACGTTAGAGCAAACTTTGTTGTGTTTTTTAATCTCAAACACAACCTCTTCAAAGAGATATTAAGTATCTCTTCGAAGATGATAGCTTAGGTATCAAAACGCGTTAGAGCAGCCTTTGTTGTATTTTTTAATCTTTTTTGTTTTCAGGGGACAAGATTTGTGTTTCAATTTTTCAATTTTATTATTTTTGTATTTCTTGAAATTCAACTGTGAACCCAAAATTTCAATTTGAATGTAGTTACTTTACCATAATCTTCAACTCTTAATTTTAAACTTTTTTTCATTGAACTTCGAATTTTTGAATTTCTCGATTTTTTTAAACAATTTTCAACTTGAAATTTCGGCTTTGCTTTCCAAAATTCGACTGCAAAATGAAATTTTGAACTTAACGCTTTACTTCGATATTAATATTAAATTTAAACTATAAACACAAAAAACTTGGGAGAAGGATCGAAATTTTTATCAAAATCCAAATTAGAGAAAAGTTTAAATTTCTACTTTATTTTATATCCAAAATAATTAATCTTGAAGCTCGATTTTGACGTCTAAATCTACACTTTTTCCAAAATTTCTACTTTAAAGGTATAATTTGGACTTTGGTCCCCAAACTTTTGCTTTAAATCCGAAATTTCCACATAATATCCGAAATATTTAGTTACTTTAACGTCTAACATTAATTGTAGAATCGAATTTTCAACTGAAAGTTGATCTTTTAATTTCAGAATTTGGTCTTGTAAGCTCAAAACTTTCAGATAAATAGAAATTTCGAAATTTCAAGGAAAAATGAAATTTCTGCTTTATATCAAAAATGTTTAATTTTGATTTCCTACCTTGAACTCGAAATTTTAGGTTTTTTGCTTCATATCAAAAATATCTAACTTTTAATTTCGACTTTGAACTCCAAATTTTAAGTTTTTTGCTTTATATCACAAATCTTTAATTTTTAATTTCGACCTTGAACTCGAGATTTATTTTTTTTTACAATACGTTATATTAAAAATGTTTATTTTTGAAATTCGACTTTGAACTCTAAATATAAACTTTGCCCAAAATTTCGACGTTATACGCAAAGTAGGTTAGTTTTGAAATTACTTTCTGAACTAGACCTTAAAATTGTTCTCTAAAATGTCCACTTCAAAACTCAAAATTTCAATTTGAATCTTTTAACTACAAGTTCAAATTTTAAAGTCACAGTTCAAAATTAAAGTCGAAACTACGAGAAAGTGCAAGGTCAAGTTTGTCAAAGGATTGAGAAAAAATATTAAATTTTAGGAAAAATAAAAAACCAAATCACGGAACATTTGAGAAAGGAAGTTAACATTTTCCAGAATAAAAAATTATAAAATATGAAAGAATTTTTTGGCTTTTGATATATTTTTAAAATGTACACGGCTTCCCTTCAATAATATTTTCCAGTAAGCAGATCATAGAGCTCTCTAGATTCTGGACAATTTAATCTTTTTTAATTTCACTGGTATCATTGTTTTATCGTCATTCAAAGTGAGGAAGTTATTTTTGACTTTGGTGGTCTTTAACCCGCTGTGGTTTTAAAAACTGCAATATGTTCTCTGGAAGTCCTAGCTATTGGTTTTTGATCAAAAAAAGTTAATATGAGAAAGTTGATTAAAAACGAGGTAAACAATTCCTTTTTGACTTTATTGCAGTAATGTAATAATAGCTCCTTTGCAGCGCTTTTCAGCTGCTTTATTGTAATAGTTTTTTAAATTAAAAACAAATAACCAACTTCTAGAGAATGTTTTGTAGTTTCTAATACTCTACTTTCATTTTCTCTACGATGGTTATTTCTGGAGTTATTGATTACTGAAATAAAAAATTACTCTTCTTTAACTCAGCGAAAAATCATAATCATTCAGCATGATACAGTACCATAATCATAGAGAGCTCGAAAACTGATCAAATTAAAGGGGATTGAATTATCTGGAAGAGATTTATGATGGGATCAATGGCAATAATTTATTGAAGTCTATGGATTTTTTTAAAGGTAAGCAAAATGTTGGATTTTTTTTCTAAAAGTTTTCTTAAGATTACTCCAAAGATTCTGATAATTAAACTTTTTTGAACTGAAGATTTCAAAACTAGAAAATTGGATCTTCAATTTATTTTTCTATTTTTTCTCTGCGACGATTTTTCTTTTCAAATAATAGCCTTTTGAAAATGTTCTTAATTTCTGTCATTAATAAGCAAGCAGAACAGCGAAGTTGAATGTATTATTCAATATCTCAGTATATTAATAAAAAAAATTGCAATACGTCAATTTTAGATTTTGAAATACATCCTGCAACCTGAAAAATCACCCCTTAATTCAACCCAATTTCGAGTGACAGTTGCGACCACTCTTATTTATTGTACTAGATAACTAAGTTATGCTACAATTTTTGATGATTCGCAAGTACGCGTTATTTTCATTAGTAAACTGAAATGCTTCCCTATTGAAAAACTTTTGGATATGAAAAACGTATTTTTATTATTAGAAATCATCATTTTGCTCACAGGAACTAATAGGATTAATCCCTCCAAGGGCAAGATTCTTGAGGCGTCGGAGACAGCAAATTCCTGTGCGGTCTAGCTTGACACAGTGAGGACTTCTGTCTACGGAGACTCTTTTTTCTATAGAACTTCCAAGTTATGGAACTTGTTACCGAAAGGAATTTTCCCCAAAAATTACAACCTATCCTTGTTTAAGAAGGCGGTTCATCGCCATCTATCCTTGTTTCCGCATCCTACTTCTGCTTTGAAAGCATAATGTGAGTGGATTAAACAAAAAAAAAACCTGTACAAACTAGAAAACAAATTCGTACAAAATATGGTGAACCAAGAGGTCTATTTTGGTTGAAGTGAAGTGAATCTTCTACCCTAACAACCACACTCAAAAAATCTACAACATGTACCTCAACTTCCCCTATTTCAATTTCTTCTTCGGCTAATTCTTTTTTTAAGCGCTCCCGTTCTTCAGTTACTTGATTTATTATCAAATTGTCTGTGACATCTGGGCGATTTTCTCCTCTAAATAGCCTTCCAGGTTCTCTATCCAGTTCGCTTAATTCGCCCACTTGAAGAACCAAATGTTCCTTTTGTCTTCTAGCTGGAAAAGAAGCAATTTCATAGCGTAGCTTTGACAGGGAGTTCCTAAATGTCAGTGTGTGTTACGGTGCATAAGTACCCGCGTTCACTAACAGCTCGCGAATATTCACACATTATGTTCTTTGGAGCTTTCCCGCTGACTTCAGTAATACCAAAAGATATGATGATAGATCTCATGGTACTTATATTGTTCGCGAGCTGTTCGCAAATTGTTCTCGGGTGGATACGCATCATTAGGCAAATATGGCGCCCCTTCGCAATATACTTTGACGATTAAAAAAAAGGCATGCGCCCCAAATTATTTTTCGTGACTAAAAAAGTTTTGCACTCCCATGAGTGCCCACTAAGGAATCCTCCGAATTACATCACACGAATTTCATAACTTTTTGGACCTCTCTCTCCGTCCTTGTTACAGATGGTCAGATTGATCCCTTCTCCCCTGACATGAAGTGACATATTTGCAATTTTCAATTAAAAAATTATTGTATTATTAAAACAGCGGTTCAAAAATTATTTATTTTTTTCGGTATATATACAAGGTTTTCTTCGGAATTTCCAGAGAATTTTTATTAGAGATTTTTTTATATCTAAATTCATTATAGTTTTTATTTATTTTCCCCAAAATTGTGATTTAAATTCGAAATGCCCATTTTAGAGATTTTAATTTTATTTCGAATTTTCGACTTAATCCCAAATTTTTCTCATCGAAGTTTGAAGATCTAAATAGAGATTCTAATTTAAGTTCTCCGGATTTCTTCGTAATTTCTGTTCTACTGTTTAAATTTACATTTTTATGAAAAAATTCGATTAGAAAGTAAAAAATTGAAGAATTATTTTTTTCGATATGTTTTTCTTTTTTGAAAAAATTTGATTTGTATTCTCGAAAGTTGGATTTAAGTTCTTACTTTTTTCTTAAATGTCCGATTATAAGCCCATAATTCTGATTTTTTTACATATTTGGGCTTTGTTTTCGAAATTTTTATTGATCTTGTGAATTAAAATTTGAACTTTAAATTCAAAACTCTTTTAGTTTTTTTTTTTCCATTTTTACTTGAAGCTTTAAATTACCAAACTTACGAAGACATTTTAACTTTTTTCAGAATTGCTACTTTTATCTCGAAATGTCTTTTTTTCTGGAAATTTTTAGAAATGTTTGTTTCTAATCTTAACTTCTTTTTTGAATTTTCGAAATACCCCTTATTTTGAATTTAAATATATTCGAAATTTTCTTCCATTTCCATTTTTTTCTGGAGTTGAATTTTGGGTAATCATGGTCATAGATAGGACCGGATTTAGACCTGGTAAGGCCCTAAGCTATGGGGCCAGTGTTGTCAAAATTTATTAGTTCGCCGTAAACTTTTTAGCGATCAAAAAAAAAAGGTCATCACACTTCGGTGACCCCTCTTGAGAGCTTTTGGTAACCTAAATAAAAGCTTTTCCTTTCTAACGTTTCGACGGGGCCCAAGAGTTTTGGCAACCAAAAAAATAAAAAAAGATTCTTCACACAAACAATTGTTCCGCACGAGTCTTCCAATAATTTTATCGACGTCTAAAAATAAGGTCATCAACCCTATGTTGTTTCGATAAATTCTACTGACTTGGCAACACCTGTATGGGGCCCTTTTTAACTCGCTCCAGATATTATATATGATTTTTTGGGGGCCTTCAAGATGGTGGGGGTCCTAAGCTACAGCTTGCATAGTTTATATTACTGGCCATAGGCAGGTTTGCTTAAAGCGATAACAACACTTTTAGTCGAAAACTTGATGATCAAATAAAAAATCGAAATTTCTAAAAAAATTTAATTTTCATATTGTTGGAATTTCCAAAAAAATAATTGAAATTTCCAAATAATACTCTTCTGAAAGCTCAAACAAACTTTTATCAAAAATGTTGTTTCTCCAGAATTCAACGAATTTAGACAACATACCAATCAAGGTAATTTGCAAAGTTTTATTAAAAATTGTACGTTTTTTTTTTCAATTTGGCATAATTTTGACATTTGTAGAAAAAAGTTTTAATTTTCAGAAAATATATTTCTCGGAGTTTCAATAAAAGTTTTAGAAAATGAATGACCGAATAAAATAATGAAATGGGTTGTGGCAAAATTTAAAAAAAAAAATGGAAAATTTCGGCTTGGAGATAAAAATTCCCAAGCAACTCAAGTTTTAAAAAAAGCAAATCGAATTTTAGCAATTTTAATGTGAAAACAACGAAAAAATACAAATTTTGAGAATAAAACGAAATTTCTAGAAAAGAAAAACAGATTTGGGAAACACCTCGCAATTTCTAGGAAAAGGTTGAACTTTGAAAAAACGCGAAAATTCCCAGAGAAAGTCAAATTTTCGGAAAAGCTGAAATTTTGAGAAAAGTCCAAATTAAAATAAGAGCTAAATTTCCCAGAGAAAATCAAATTTCGAATATAAAAATGTTTGGGACAAATTTTCAAGAAAAAGATAAATTTTGAGAACAAATCAGGGTAGGGCGCTTGCCTCCCACAAAAATTCGTAGAAAATTTTTTCTGCAATTGTAACTGTTTAGAGTTGAAATACAACTTTTTGGAAATTTCAACTTGTTTCTCAAAATTACGGCGGTTATCTCAAAATTGGACATTTTCTGACTTAGGTTGGGGCAGATCAGGATGCACCTCTGCCTATCAAGCAGGCACGAGAAAAGTCGGAAAACTTCATTTTTCTCAAAATTTCGATAAAATTTGACTCAGTTTACTAAATTTCGACTCTGCGTTGAAATTTCGATCTTTTACTTAAAATTTAGATTTTATTTTAATTCGATTTTGTTCTGTAAAATTCCGAGGAAAATATCGAAACTACCAGAAATAAAAATGAAATTTAAAAAAATCGAAGTTTAAATATTTTTCTCAAATTTTTCGAAAATTTAAAGTTTTATCGCCAAATCCGATCCTGTATGTTACTAGAAAGCTGAATATTTTTCCTTGAATTCGTCTTTTTTCTTAAAATTTTGATTTTCTTTCAAAATTCGTCTTTTCATAACTGCTTAATCTCAAAATTGTACATTTTTTGTAACATTCGACTTTCTCCGGAAAATTTCGATTTATCTCCATTTCATAGTTTATCTGAAATTTCGACCGTTTACTCGAAATTTTTTCTTTTTTTTTTTGCGAAATTCCATTATTTTTGATGTTTTTCTGAAGATTTTAAACTTTTAGAATTTGATTCTTCAGAAATTTTGACTGGTTTCTTAAAGTTTGTCTTTTTCTTGAAATTTTTATTTTTATCTCAAAATTTGATCTTTATCTCTTCCTAAAAATTTCAAATTTTTCTCTTAAAATTAGCTGCTAAATTCGCTCTCTTTTGAAATTTCGATTACTTTTTCTTTCAAGATTTCGTCACTTTACTTAG
The DNA here is from genome assembly GCA_028583605.1 of Dastarcus helophoroides. NCBI lineage: Eukaryota > Metazoa > Arthropoda > Insecta > Coleoptera > Bothrideridae > Dastarcus > Dastarcus helophoroides. The sequence goes on from CM053334.1 coordinate 32,586,372, forward strand.
TTGTTGTCTTGTTTTTTTAAATTCGACTTTTTTATATTTGACTCTGGAAATTTCAAAATGCGATGTTATAGTTTCTGAAAATGTCGACATTAAAATTGGCTATTCCTTGAAATTTCGCTTTTCTTGAAATTTGTTTGTTTTCTCTAAATTAGATCGGTATGTTATCAAAAAGTACAAATATTAAGAAAAATGTTTTTGGGAAATTTCGAGAAAAAAATGTCTTGTCAATTTCTTTACTGAAATTTAAATATTATGTCAAAATGGGATAAAGAAGTAAAAATTTTGAGAAAAATATTGTTGCAAATTGAGATTCTTTCAAAATTCGATTACTTTTTCTGAAAATTGCGACCTTTTTCAGAAAATTCGATCTTTGGAAATATTTTGGCAATTTTCAACTTTTTTCGAGTTTTCCCAAAGGTTGGGTTTTTATTAATTTGGTTATCTAAAAATTCTAACTTTCCCAAAATAGTGTTTTTTCTCGAAATTCGTCGCTTTCGACTTTATTTTGAAAAATTCTACTTTTTTCTTCCCAAAATTGGACTTTCTTTTGCAAATGCTGAATTTTCTTCTAGAAATGTCGACTTTTTTTCGAAATTTTGACAATTTTTTTGGAATTTGGATAGTATTTTTCAAAAATTATTGTTTTTTTCGAAATCCTTCCTTTTAATATTTAGCTGTTTTTTAATTGTTTTTTTTTAATGTAAATTTTGTATTTCTCAAAATTTGTCTCATTCTCGAAATTTTGACCTGTACTTCAAAATTCGATGTTTTATGTTTCTGGTAATCTACACTTACAGTGAAACATTTTTTCAAAATTTCGTCTTTTTCTGAATCTGTTACGTTTGTTTACAAAATTCGACCTTGGGAAATATTTTTTCGAATTTTCAACATTTTTCGAGGTTTTTCGAAAGGTTAGGTGTTTGGTTTAAATTTGATTTTCCAGAAGTCCCAGTTTTTCCCAAAATTGGTTTTTTCGTGGAATTCGTCTTTCGAAATTATTCTTAAAAATGTTACTTTTTACTCTCAAAATTGAATCTTTCCTTAGAAATTTTGAATTTTCTTCCAGAAATTTCGACCGTTTTTGCGACATTTCGACGCTATTTTTCAAAAATAGTTATTTTTTCGAAATCCATTCAGTTTTTCTGAAAATTTCTTTTTTTTTTAATTTGCGATGCGATGCGATTTAACAATTTTACAATCAAAATGTTAGCAAAATGTTCACTCCTTTAAGGGTTGAATTTAAAAAAAATCCTTTCTTAACGGATTCCTACGTTGTGTAAGGAATCTATTTGCCAAATTATTTCTAATTTATAAGTTTATTAGATACTGGGATGTTATGTTGAATAAATGAGTAAGTGCGTAAATTTACAGAATAACCTTTAAATTTTGAAAACAAAAATGATCGGATTTTCGAAATTTGAATTCGAAAGAGTATCCGAAATTTATTAAAAAAACTCCATAATTCGGCTTTAACCTTTAAATTTTAAGGAATTAGTTAACATTCGAAATTGAAAGTATTTTTGAAAACATCTAAATCCCTTGAAAAGGATAAAATGTTTAGCTAGACTTTAAAATTGGACTTTTCCAAAAATTCAGTTTACTCTCCCATTTTTTAAAAATCTGTTTATTAACTACTCCGGGTTTCTGAGAAGGCTGAAGCCCCCTTAGCCTCATCCCTGGCTACATGCCAAGTGCGTGTTTGATATGCAAATCACACAATACAACACCAACCGGAAAGCTCCTGATCTTTGAAGGATTTACTTTCTTGCTTTTCCTTTGCGTTACGAATTTACAGTGACATAGAAGACACTCGTGCTACTAAATTTAATTAATATTAGCGTACTATAGGACTATTGGATAATTTTATAAATGTCGATAAACCGTACTTCATATGAATAGGCGTAGTGTCAATCTTAGAGCGACCGGAGTGTAAAAGAACAAAATTTTAGAATAGTTATTTAAAAGACGCCATTTTTGAGATGACGTTTTCATATTTCGATTTTAATTATTGGTTACAATTATATACTAATAAACAGATCATAATCTGTCAACTTACACTGATGCCTTTTTATTAATTTATCCTTTGCCTTCAAAGGAGCTTTGACCAATCTACTGAGTACTTCTTGCTTTTGAATTATTAAATTTTTTTCTCTGACCTTTTCGCTTATTCGTTCCTCTTGAATATCTCCGTGGGATTTAGAAGTTGAATCTGTAATTTTCCCTGCGAAGTCGTGGACTGCAAGTCTCAAGTTTACATAAAAGTTTATACCTGTTAACGTACTTCCCGATTCTTTGTTTAGAATCCAGTTTCTGTCGATCTCTTTGAGGCAACTGTTGACTTTATTGCATATATTGTCGATGCTCATCATACTTTCGTTGAGCATGGAATTTAGATTATGATTAACGGCAATAAAATTTGCATTAGCTCTATTTCTGTAATGGTTAATAGAGAAAGGGGAATTAAAATTTGAAACCGCTGATGTTATTGAAAGGTTATCTTTCAAATGCTGTTCACTAGTTTCTTTTTGGTTCAATGATTTATCATTGCTTTGTATTTTCGTATTGTTCGTATCAGAGGTAGAATAGCATGCTGTAAAACAAAGATATTTCACAAAAATGCGTTAAGCTGTTCACTTTTTCAAACCTCCCGTATTATTTCTTCCATAAGGAAAACGTTCACAACTACGATTCATTTGTTGTAAGAGGCTTTGTACAACTTCGGAGGCTGATTGGATTTTTTCTTGCAGGGTGTTCATGCTGTTTTCGCGCAATTTTTGCCAGGGCTATTAGATTTTTCACTTGGTCGGAGGAAACCCTAAAATATTTTCATTGTTACACTCGATTTTGATAAAATTAATGACAAAATGTTGTTTTATTGACAAACACTGTGAATAATGACTTGGCGTGACTTGATTTTCGATTACTTCTCAATGACATACTTAACTCTATGAATGGGAAAATATGTGAACATTTAAATATGGCGTAAGGCACAAAAATTTTATCGTAGCAACACTGAAAACAAATTACGGTCGACTCCTGCTAAAGTTGCGCCCCTTAAAGTTGCACGCTCGTTGAAGTTGTCAGGATACGATTGTTAAAGTTGCGCGGATATTGCCCCACTCTAGTTTTCGAACAACGAATTGGACTTTCGAGTTTTAGCGCCACTTTTGAATAACCCACTCAACCGCGCAAGGAGCAATAAAACGAGAATGGTAGGGATTACGAGGAGTAGCAACTTTAACGTTCGATCCAGTACGGTGAGCGCAACTTTAGCGGGAGTCTACTGTAGCATGTATAAAACAACTTTTTGGAAAGAAGGGCGCAATTAAAAATGTTCATGAACTTTACGCAACCACCAGTATAAATCACATACGAGGACGGTCCGATAAGTACTTAGCCTCACCGCTCGATGGCACCACTATCGCAAGAGAAATTTACTATCGTGTAGTACATTCTCGTAGACGGCTGCTGTCGAAATTTCAACCGAATCGGACTCGTAGTTTTGTTTTCACCGCTTGCGGAAAGGGGCCTGTCTGCGGATTTTAGAAAAATAGAAAAAGAGCGATACCGGTCGGTGATTCGATTCTTGTTTTTGGAAAGGAAATCGCGCAGCGGAATCAAAGAGCGGTTGGATGCTGTGTACGGTGACCCTTCTCCTTCGATGGCGACCGTCAAAAATTGGTTTAATGAGTTTCAGCGTGGTCGCACGTCGGTTTTTGATGAGCCACGTCCCAGGTGCCCCGAAAACGGCTACTACGGAGGATAACGTGACAAAAATCCACGATCTCGTATTGGCAGACCACCGATTCAAGGTACGCGAGATAGCTAAGACAGTAGGCATCTCAAAAAACAGCGTGGGTCATATCCTGCATGAAATTTTGGGCATGAGAAAGCTGTCAGTGCGATGGGTGCCGCGTTTGCTCACTCCGGACAACAAGACCACTTTCAGAGCAGTGTTTGACACTGTTTAAGCGCAATCCGAAGAAGTTTCTGCGTCGTTTCGCGACTGTCAACGAAACATGGATCCACTGGTACACGCCAGAGACCAAGGAACAGTCGAAACAGTGGACTTCACCCAGTGAACTTGCTTCGAAGAAGGCGAAGACTGCCCTATCGGCCGGAAAGGTGATGGCCACCGTTTTCTGGGATTCACAAGGTGTGATCTACATTGACTACCTGGAGAAGGGCAAAACGATCACAGGGCTGTACTATGCCGAATTATTGGGCCGATCGACGCCGAATTGCAGAAAAAACGACCTCATTTGGCAAAGAAAAAGTGCTCTTCCAAAATGACCACGCACCGGCTCACACTCCGCCTTCGCCAATCGGCAAATTGGGCTACGAACTGCTGCCCCATCCATCGTATTCTCCAGATTTGGCACCGTGCGACTTCTATTTATTTCCAAACTTGAAAAAGTCACTCGCCGAGCAGAAATTTGAGTCGAATGAGGTCATCGCCGCCACTTTGCAGATCTCGAGAAAACGTATTTTTCAGACGGGTTAAAGAAGTTGAAGCATCGCTGGGCAAGTGTATCGAGTTAAAAGGAAACTACGTTGAGAAATAAATCGCCACTTTTCCAAAATTTTCGTTTTTCTTTTGCAGACTTACTACTTATCGGACCATCCTCGTAATATGTTCATTGATCTAAATGAGGACTTCCCAACTAGTGAGGCGCACCTCCCTAAAAGGGCCAAAGAAATCAATAAAGGGGACCTAATGTAGTTCGGACATTTAAAAGAAAAAAAAATAGAATAATTAATTATTTATTAACACTCTCAATTTGCAGACTTCACTTGCATCCCCACACTGAAAATATATTTTTTTAAACTATTCGACATAATTAAAAATATAAAATGTAGTTTTTCCTTTAAATTTCAATTTTTTGAAAATTGCGTCCTGTTATAAAAAAATTTTACTTTCTGAAAACTATAAAGATGGGATTTTTTTCTAAATTTCCAGTTCGCTTTTTCTCAAAATTTTGCTTTTTTTTAACTTTAATTATTTCTGAAAATGTAGGCGTTTCTGTATGTTCCGAATTTTCTCAAAATTTTTATAATTATCAAATTTTCGATTTTTTCCAAATATTAATTTATTCTATTTATTTTTTGAAAATTGCATATCCTGAAAATTTCTGCTTTTCTATTAAAAAATTTTAAGTTTTTCTTAATTCGACTGCATTTTAAAATTCAGATTTTTTTGAAAATTTAGAGTCGTTTGAAAATTTCATTTTTTTTATTTAGATTTCGACGTTTTCGTAAATTTTGATTTTTCAAAATTCAGTATTTCTCAAAATTTTCGCCTTTTTGAGAATTTCGACTTTTTTTAAAAAGTTTGAGTTTTATAAAAAATTTCGATCGTTTTGAAAAACTTGACTTTTTTTGAATTTGAAAATTTGTAATTTTCTTAACTTTTTCAAAATTTCGACTTTTTGAAAATTTAGTTTTTTTTAATTCGACTGCATATGGAAATTTAGATTTTTTCGAAAATTTAGACCCGTTTGAAAATTTCATTTTTGAATTTAGATTTCGACGTTTTTGTAAATTTTGATTTTCCAAAATTCAATATTACTCAAAATTTCGCAGTTTTGAAAATTTCGACTTTTTTTAAAAAGTGAGTTTTATCAAAAATTTCGACCTTTTTGAAAAACTTGACTTTTTTTGAATTTGAAAATTGGTAATTTTCTAATCTGTTTTTCAAAATTTCGACTTTTTCTGAAAATTAAATTTTTTTTTTCAAAGCTTGACATTTTTTAAAATCTCGACGTTTTTAAGTTTCACCGTTTTTGAAATTTTTGCCTATTTTTCAAAATTTTGCCTTTACTACATAATTCGAGTTTTTTTATCAAAATTTCGATGTTTTTGAAATTTCAAAATTTTAATTTCTAATAAAAACTAAGTATTTTCAAAATTTGGACTTTTTTAATTTTCGACTTTTTTGGACAAATTCTGTATTTCTCACATTGACTTTTATGAAATTTGGAATTATTTTTAAATGTTGTATTTAGTAAAAAATGTCGGACCTGTTTAAATTTTGGAGTTTTTCATTTCGAATTTTTGATTAAAACGTTCAAGTTTTTAAAAATTTCGAATTATTTCAGAACTTTGACTTTATTTGAGAATTTTTACTTTTTATTGAAATTTTTAACTTTTTATGAAAATATTGAAATCTTTTAAATTCCCCATTTTTAAAAATGTCGACACTTTTTTGAAATCTGTCTCGTTTCCAAAATTTCGATTTTTTTCGAAGATTTTGAATTTTTGTTGCAAATTAAGTAGGCATTTTTTAAATTCCCAATTTTTTTTGAAAATTATCTTTTTTTAACATCTACATTTTTTCAAATTTTCGGCTTTTTTTTTAAATACGAATTTGGTCAGGATTTCTACGTTTTTCGAAAATCTTCTTGATTTTTCAAAGGGCGATCTGGATATATTTGTCATAATCAGGGGGCGCTAAACGCAAAAAAGATCTGAAACCTCTGTTCTAAATAGCTTATGAAAAAGAAGTAGGAATTTTCAAGTTAGAGTCGATATTTCAGGAAGAAAATGAACATCTCGAGTTTAATAATTTTATTTGACCTGCGACCCACTTTGGAAATATTTAAATTTCATTAATAAAAATATAAATATTTCCAAACTGGGTCGCAGAAATGTTGAAATGTTAAGTAAAATTAATAAACATAATGTTTCTGACCAATAAGAGTCCACACCATGAAGAATAATCTCGAGTTTAACTCCCCATTCAAAATTTTACGTGGAAATGTCGAAAAACAAATTCAAACTCTAAAAAAGCCGAAGTTTCGAAAAATGGGGCAAATCTTAGGGATCGAAGTCGAAATTTTGAGAAACCACAAAAATTCTAAAAGGAAGGCTAAATTTTGAGAAAGAAAATCATGAAGTTTTGAATTTTTTCTAGAATTTTTCGAAATTTAACTTTGATCTTATTTCCTGGGAATTCGCTTCGACCTTAAATATTCCTCAAAATGTCAATATTTTAAAATTAATCAAATGTTTGGGCATTGATATTAAACTTAAAACAAAAAAAACTATTGTCCAAATTTCGATTTTTATCTTAACATTTATAAAAAAATTCAAATATCATGTTTTAAAATGTACTTCAAACTTAAACCGAACATGATGAGAGAAATGTTCGTTCGAATCTCGAGAAACCTCATAATTTATGAAAGGAAATTCCAGTTTTAGCATGAAATTTCCGTAAAAATGATGTTTCATTTCCAAATTTTATTGTTAGTAAAATTTAACATATTCAGCTTTTGTTCACAAAATGAGAAGCACGTTACGATTATTAATATTAAAAACTAATTCAATATTAGACAGTTTGTTAGAAAATCTTTTTCTTTGCAGATTGGTGGTTCATTGTACGACCCGGAAGGTGCCAAAATCGTCAAAAACTTGATGGAAAAGGCCAAAAAGAACAACGTCCAAATCCATTTACCTGTAGATTTCATCACTGCCGAAAAATACGATGAAAAAGCAGCTGTAAGTTCAGAATGCCGAAGTCAAATCTGGATAGTGCTACCATATTTTTTTTCTTATTAGGTTGGTGCTGCCACTAAAGAACAAGGCATTCCAGAAGGTTGGATGGGATTGGATGTTGGACCAAAAACAATAGAGTTGTTCAAAGCGCCTATTGCTAGAGCTAAAGTTATCGTATGGAATGGGTAATAACTACAATTTATTTACTGTTTTTTCTTCTAATGTCAGATATTAGACCACCAGGTGTTTTTGAATGGGTCAATTTCGAAAAAGGAACAAAGTCCGTTATGGATGAAGTAGTTGCAGCTACCAAACGGGGCACCATTACCATAATTGGTAAAATTCTATTGTGGCTGAATTAGAAAGCGAAAGTCATATTTTTATTTACAGGCGGTGGAGATACTGCCACCTGTGCGGCCAAATGGAAAACTGAAGATTTGGTTTCTCATGTTTCTACCGGTGGTGGAGCTAGTTTAGAATTGCTGGAAGGTAAAGTTTTGCCCGGTGTAGCAGCACTTTGCGGACCCGTAGCGTCGTGTACTTGCTAGAAGATAAATATCAATTTATATCATGTTTCAGCCAAAATGAAATATTAGATATTTATTCCGATAAAGATATATATTTACTTTCAATTTATATCAATAAATGATTTCTGATATTTACAATCTCGACATTTATACCTTAATATTTCCTACTTATTTTCTGCATGAGTGTGAATGAGTTCCTCCGATATTTTGCGACTGATGGAAGTGGTTTGCTTTTATTATTGATTAATTTTGATTAAAATTCATTTAACAAGTTTTTTCCTTTCATATAAACATTTACGCTCTTCGTTCAAGTAATCGGTATAATGATAGCAAATCTATCGATCTATCATCGCTCAAGAACATTAAACAACACTGATATGTTTTTAATAATGTGGGACAAGGTAAGGAAAATTACTTGAGTAAAACCCTGCCTTGCAAAAAGGTGAGACCAGCTTCAAGTATTTCATTAAAATTTTAATCATTTCTTTTTATTATTTTGCAAATGATTAAGACCTGATTCATGACACAAATAAGATTTAGCTAACATGATGTATTATATCGTACACGTTTTTGCGCTTCCAATGTGAACAGTTCCCTGAACAATCTAAATTACTTTGCGGACTCTCCAATTGACTTCTTAACTTTAAATTATTATATTCATAATTAGTGAATTAAACTGTGTTAGGTACTGTGCTCCCTTTAATATCTATTACTGCTAATATTATTTTTTGTATTTCAATTATGTAAATTGCAGAATAAATAAGTTGATTAATTTTTTTGAAGTAAAATCTTTTTAGGCACGTTAAGCGACTAAAGACAGGGGAAAAACTGAATGGTTTCGCGTTACCAAAAAACGCCGCTTTGAACTACTTGCCAGATAATCTATTCGAAAATATGGAAGATTTTAGCAAATTTGCGGTTTTTTTCGAACTATTGCACAATTTCAGTAATACGACACCCCACTAATCTGAACCTCGCTTATCCGAATCTTAGAAATATTTTTAAATTTACTACGCAAATATTAAATTTAAGATAGTGTGACAAGTTTTAATATGCATAACCCAAAATAGACAAGATCAAAGACTAGATTGTATACAAATATAAAATATATAAAAACTAGAAATAATTTTAATTTACAAATTATGAAATTTTTATTTTTGATAATACAATTTGACAATTAAAATAAAATACCTGTTATAGTTTAGGTTTTCACTTCTGTTGGCAGTCCCCATAACAGCTCAAATTTTATTTTGCTTGTCAGCTATTTCAAAGTTCCAAGTTTACATGAAACATTCTATTTCTGTCAAAAATCTAGATATTTTCTATAATTTTTAACAAAAGTCGCGATCCTCGAAAATTACCGAAACTTTACAGGTTTCGAATCCTGTTACTTACAAAATTTGATTTTTTATTGAAATTTTGATGTTCTTAAAATTTTTCAATTTTAATTATATATTTTCTGCTTCCACTGCTCCCCCTTTGTTTTCGTAACTTTAATCTCAAAATTTCGAGTGTCATGAAAATTCGACTTGCCAATCGTCATGTTCATAACTAAATTAGAAATTCCTAAAATAAAGTAACAGCCGTGCATCACCGGCGGTACACGAATTTTTATAGATATTTGTTGATTTGATACGCCACTTATTTTTCTTCATGATGACAATTAATTTAGCCAAAAAGTGTACATTACCTTCATTTCACATGAAGTCGTGACGATGTAAACTGTAAAAGATTTTTGGCAATGGAAAGTTTTCTGTGCGAAACATGCGGAAGGTCAGAGTTTTTAAAAAAATATTCAAAAAGTTGAAATTTTCAAAAAAAGTCGAATTATTCAAAACAGTCCTACTTTTCGAAGAGGGTAGGAATTTTTTTTTTAAAAAGTCGAAATCAAAACAAAAAGATCAAATTTCAAGAAAGCCGAAATTTTCTAAATATAAATAAAAATTTTGAGAAAAGTATATTTTCATAAGCAATCGAAATTTTTGAAACAATTCGAATTTTGTAAAATGTCGAAAGTTTGGAAAAAGTGAAAATTTGGAAATGTCGAAGTTTTCAAATAAAAATCGACGCTTTCAAAAAGTCAAAATTTGAAAAAAAATTGAGATTTTTAAAAGATGATATTTTCAAAAAAATCAATTCAATATTTTGATAAAATCAAAATTAAAAAAAATGTGTAATGCTTCAAAGTGAGTCAAAATTAGAAAAATCGTCGAGTAGCCCAAATTTTGAAGTCTAGCTTTTCGAAAAGAACAAAATTAATAAAAAAAGTGTATTTTTGAGAAAGAATCGAAAATTTAAAGTAACTCGATTTTGAGAAAAGTAAAAATTGTTATAAAAATGGGAGTTTGGAAAAAGTTATAGTTTTGAAACAACATACTTTAAAAGGTGGAAATTTACAACAAAAATTAAAAATTTTAAAGAACTAGAAATTTTGGAATATCGAAATTTTCAGAAAGTTGAATTTTTCAAAAAGATTAAAGCTTTAAAAACTAAAAATTTTGAAAAAATAAGATATTTATAAAAAATCCGCTTTTCCAAATGTGGAAATTTTGAAAGTCGAAAAAAGAATTTTGAAATTTCAAAGATCCAAACAAAACTGGAAATTTTAAATTCGTCAAAATTTTTAAGAAATTAAAATGTCCAAAATAAAGTTTCATTCTGCAAAAGAAATCGAAATTTTGAAAAAGTTTGAGATTTCCAATTAGTCAACATTTTCAAAAAAAATCCCAAGTATTTAAGAAGAACGAGATATTCAAAACAAGTTAAGCAAAAATTGCGATTTTTAAAATGGTCCAAATTTTCATAAGCGAAATTTTTCAAAAAAAAAAGGTAAAAAGCTCCAGGTTTAAATAAAAGAAAAACAATATTTTTCGAGAAGTCGAATTTTTGTTAAAAAAATCGAAATGTTGAGAAAGTTAAAATTTTGAAAACATGGGATTTTTGAAAAAATGTTCAAAAAAGTCCATACTTTCGAAACAGTCGAAATTAAAAAAAAGTAAAGTTGATATCGCAATATTTTGTAGTTCAACTTTTCAAAAAGTATAAAATATAGAAAAAAAAATCAGAATTTTAAAAAAAAATTGAATATTTGAAACAATTATCGATATTTTTATGACAGTAGAGGAGGAAAAATTTTGTAATTCGATTTTTTTTTTAAAAAATCAAAATTAAAAAGATCACGAGGAAAAGGTTGAAGTGTTCATTAGAAATTCTAAATTAAAAAAAAATGGAATATTGAAATCTCAATATTTTCAAAGTCGAAATGTTCAAAAAATATTCATAGGTTAAAAAATCCCATATTCACAAAATAAATTCAAATTTCTAAAAACAAGTGAACATGACGATTGACAAGCTTTAAAAAATTTTGAATTTTCATAAAATAATCGACTTTTTTAAAATTGACTAAGATGGAATTTTTCAAAAAACTGTCTTGATTTACTGAATTTATTCCAAGTTAAAGACTAGCACAGTATAAATAAAATTTCCATTTTGAAAAAATTTCGAATATACTTACTTTTTAGAAAAGTCAAGGTTTTAGTATTAATGTCTAAATGTTCTTGCAATATTTTCGCTTTGTAGACTTCTTTAAAAAATAAAAATCAAAGTTCTGAAAAGAGCAAAAATTATAAAAGATTTCTTCTCAAATTTCAAAATTTTCAGAAGAAAGTTCTTAAGATTTGATTGTGCTTTCGAAATTTTGACATGATTCTCAAAATTCAATAACTTAAATTTGAAATTGTTGTACTTCTGACCATGATTCTAAAAATATTCGAGAAATTATGACTTATTTTCATGGAATATTAAGTTTAAACTTTAAAAATTGAGGTTCAAATTGAGAATTTTGATAAAACTCAAAAATTCAATTCAGAAAGTTGAAATATTTTAAGTAATCTAAATTTAAATATTTAATTGTGAAGATGTCGCCAAAACCTCAATAAATTTATTAATCTGTACATGTAAAAAAGAAAGAAGTCATGACTTTTATTCGATTTAACCAGACTAAAATAAAGCTTACAAGATACACACTAGACAGTGAAGGTATAATGTAAATTTTAACAAATACTGTGACTTATGATTGAATCCAAAGAAGGTTTTATCCCACTACCACACCAGTAAATATTATTATTAATTCATTTCAATTTTAACCCAGAAGAACTCGGTGCTTTTTTTTTGCTCATCAGTTAGATTAGAAATATGAACGATAATGCCAGTCCTGTTGGTAAAATAGTATCGCAAAACTATTCACTAGTTGTCAATAAAAGAATAAAATCTTCACACATTTCAGTTTTGACTGAAACCAAAACAGAAGGCGATATTCATTTTCAGCTGAACATCTAGTTTCAGCCACTCTCTCAAAATTACTATATTTATAATAAAATATAATAAGTCAATAAATAGTTTATTTCTATATACAAAACATGATAATATACTTTGAAAACTATAAAATGTGTGTAAACAGTGGTGTCTTATTGCCTCTTCTAAAAAAATCTGTGCGTTGTAGAAGATATGATGCAGCATTTGCCAAGAAATAACCAGAAACTGCTCCCAAAACACATGGTGTGGGCCAAATTTGCCATTCTCTGTCCCAATCCAGCGGAATGGTAATTGCGCCTAACCATGCTCCGAAAAACGTCAAATGAGATTGAAAAATAATCACATTAGCTGCCATGTCTTTTGGAGGTGTTGTCAAAATATCGAGTAAATGAAACAAATTCACTACATCAAAATGTAAACACAGAGGAATTACACCTAATACAGTCAGCATTATTACAAACATGAAAGTCTCTTCGAAATCGGATAAAAACGGTGCACCAAATAAAATAGTTGTTACATATAAAAACACCATAGATGAACTCAAAGTCGTAATAGTTTCTTATAAGTTTGTCAAACTTATTAGATCGCTTCTTTGATTTCTCAATTGGTAAAACACAATTCGACTTAAATATCCAATATTTAAATACTTCGGAGGCCAATAGCAGAGCAGGGACCCGAAAATTTTCGTATCTTCCCAACCTGAAGAGCTCCTGGACCCAAGTTAGGAAAAATACGAGTACTGACATGTAAACACACGTAAATACGTTCAATTTTCCAATAAGGGGGCTGTTTTTGTCCTTTGGCACATTTAGAAACATCATGGGAATTTTCATAGGCTTATTTTCAAACATTTCGGCACAAAACCATTTGACGTAAAATCGGCCTCTCCAGCACTTCAGGGTTACATTTAAATGACATTTGTTTTGCAATTTTTAAAACGAATATTGCAGTGCATTTGCTCTACTGAATTATTTAACTACGGATGCGATTTTATTTTTGAAGTTTGTTGACTCGAAACTCAATCAATTAGATATATTGTTTATTAACGAGCACAGCAAAACCACATACGGCCCAGTATTGAAAATTATTCTAAATATTTTTAAAATTAGTATGATAGTAATTAATTCTATGATAGGGAATAAAATAACTGAGAGCGTTGATTCAACGCTGAGAGCATAATAGCAATAATGTTCTGTGTTAAAAGCCTAACACACTGTTGCCAGACGGAGGGAAATTCCAGCGCTTGAGAGATTTTTTGCACTACTAACCTGATTTTTGTCAAAACTATGAAAATTTTCTGACTTTCAGATATTATTAATTTTTCTTTTTGCTTTATAGTTCACATTTTAATTGCGCTTCAATCCTAGACTTATTTTCTGAGGAACACTGTCGTTTCATAAAAGTTAACAGGTATTCCGTAAATATCGACTACAAAAAATGAAACAATTTTAACCGATTGACATCTTTAACGTGGTAAAGATATAACAAAGTAATTTTATTTGAATTCGGTTGCGAAATTTGTGCAAAATTAAATATCAACACGCTTAGTTTTAAAATTATATTCACTTTTTTTTATTTTTTCAATTATGTTGTATTATTTACAAATGTGCAGATTGAGCTTTAATTTAAGAAATAGCACTTTTTAGTAATTTCGAGATTAAAATCAAATAACAGCTTACAGTGAAATCTTTCAAATTATAAATTAAAATTTCACGATTTTAGTTTGTGATAAAAGCAAAAATTTTGACTAATTTAGGTCAAAGTTCAAAATTTATAAAAAAAAGTTAAATTTTAAGGTCAGAATTTGGACAAAAAGTCTAAATTTTGGGTTTAGAATCGACTATTTTTGATATTGCAGACAAAGTGTTAGGAAAAAAGCGAAATTTCTAAAAATTAAATTTTTAGCTTGAAGTTGAAATTTTAAGAAAAAGCCATAGAAATTTTAAATCAAAGTTGGAAAGTCTGAGAGAAAATTTAAAATTTATTTAAGAAAAGTTTTATCGAAAGTTTAAATTTAAACATTTCAAATTTAAATTCGAAATTGAAAGAAGAACTTATGGCACATTTCTAGGAAAATATGGATGCATATATTTAAAAAATTAACAGAATATGTCGAAAATTTTATCGAAATTTAGAGAAAAAAAATACAGTAATTATCAGATGAAGTATACAGTTTAATGTTTAAAGTACATAAAAGGGTTAAGAAAGATAGATTTATTTTAAAAAATTCATCACCAAATTTCGACACAAAGTTGATATTTTGCGAATTAAAATCAAAACAGAAGTGAAGGGATTAAAGTGGAAAGCTTGATGAAAAATTTTAGATAAGTTTTAAAATAACTAGCAAATTTATTTTGAAAAATTCGAGTTCCCTCAACTTCAAGCTTCAAAATTAAACTCAAAATTTTGAAACAAAGAGCCAAGTTTTGAAAATAAAACTCAAAGTTCATAAAACAAATCGATTACGAAATTGCAAGAAGTCAAAAATTTCAGACTAAAATCACAGCAGAGTAAAAAAATTTCTCAAATACTACGGTTTCATATTCAAATGACTAAAAAAAGCATCATAACATATAACTTTCCAAAGTAAATAATCTTCATCACGATAATAATGAATTTCAACTGATCAGATTCCAATCTGCTAAATTAAAAAGTAAATAATCTTCATCCAACTGATTAATTAAATAGCTGAAAATAATTCAATCTGCAAGATCCAAACCTATCAGTACATTGGATTCCAACTACTAGAACTAAACATCGGACGAGGCTAATAAAATAATAATTCCTCATTTTATCTCGCTATTGAATCGTGATTTCGCTTTGTTTTTAAATTCCTGACATTTCGAAGGAATCTCTTACACATTGGCAACGCTGAAAGACACATTTGTCATATTTGTGGTAAGCAGAGACTATTTCTCTATGGTAGTAGGTATTTTGATAGCGTATGCCGTTTCGTAGTTCAATTATCTTGGAATTTTGAACAAAACCAAAATCAAAATATTCCTGTAAACAAACATGTTTTGTATAATTTGTTTGAAATTGGAAAGCGATCTGATCGATATTAATGATGTTGACTCGCAGGATTTATCTATTTTACAGAAGATAAAGATCTGCGTTCCCGAAGTGGTACGTAAAAGTCTAAATGCTGTAATGGACAGGTTAATGTCCAATATAATATTTTTTAAAGGAATGGAAAACAGAAGGAGCTATCTGCAAAGTAGTGTTTAAATTTATTATCCAGTGCCTACACTTTTCGCCAGTTATGCCTCAAATCTAAGATATCCCCATTAGAAAAAGTTGAACCTAAAAATGAAGATTTTGATGAAGGGACTACCTGAACCAGTTTCAGTGGAGAATTACAACTCTGACGATGACATTAAGATTGAAACTAAGTCAGATTTAAATACATATTCATGTTTCCATTGCGAGAGAATTTTTAATCAGAAGAATGTGCTTTCTAAACATATTCTTACAGAGCACTTAAATAGACCCAAAAGAAGTAAACATTTTGAATGCACTTTATGTTTAAAGCAATATTCTTCGCAGCTCACCTTAAAGAAACATTCTGCTGTTTGCAAGGGAGCTCCAGAAAGCCAAATTATTGGTGAGTGATATTTGTGTAAAAGCTTGTTTGCAATACTTTAAGCTTGTATTACTCTTGTTTGAATGCAAACATTTAATTAATCACAGATGATAGAAAAACTAATTACCGTCCGCTCTCGATAATTTCAAAGGAACCAAAGAAACATTTCAAATTACCTAAAGTTCAAAATAACAAGAGTGGTGGATCCAGGTGATTTTTAATTTGTTAAAAAGTTTAGACTATTTTCGAAAAATTTCATTTTTATTTCAACTTTTTTCAAAATTATAACTTTCTTGAAGATTCAACGCTTTAAAAATTTCGATTCTTTTTAGGAAAATTTGATCTTTCCCGCAAATATCGATTTTTCTCAAAATTTTGACATATAATTTTGTTTTTTTTTTTAAAAATATCGAGTTTTAGAACATTTCTACTTTTTTAAAATCTTAATTTTTTTACAAAACTTTAGCTTATGAAAATACTTGACTGGAAAATTATGTTTTTCTTAATTTCGACTTTTCTAAAAGTTTTAACATGGTTTTAAAATTTATAAAAATTTCGATTTTTTTTTAAATTTCGACCAATTTTGTCTCTCAAATTTCAATATTTTTTGTAAACTGACTTTTTTAACAACTACGTTTTCGCGTGTTTTGAATCTTGTTTGAACATTATTTTATGCATACATTTTGACTTGACATTTCAATTTTTTCCTAAATTAAATTTTTTGAGAAATTTTACCTTTACAAAATCTTAACTCATTGAAAATTCCGATTTTTTTCGGCATTTCTACTCTACAAAATTTAGATTAATTGTTTAATATTTCCATTTTTTTTGTTGAAATTTTAACTTTTCCGAAAATTCCAAATTTTTTATTGTTGAAAATGTCGATTTATTTTTGAAAATTTTTCCCTTTAAACATTTCGGTTTTTGGAAATATCGACATTTTATAATTTTCACTTCTTTCAAGATTCTGACTTGCTCTTAAAATTTTGACTTATTTTGAAATGTTTGTGTATCAAAATTGCAACTTTTTTAAAACTTTTTTATTTACTTTGAAAGTTTATGACTTCTTCTGGAAATTATACCTTATTTTTTAATCAATGTTTTAATTTTCCAAAAATGCTACTTATTTTGAAAATTTCCATTTTAATGAAAAGTTCGACTCCTTTCAAAAAAGTCTTTTGGAAAAATAGCCCTTTTTTCAGAATTTCCTTGAAATTTTGCCCTTTTTTTTGGTAAATGTCGACTTTTTGAAAGAGGTTACTTTCTTATAATTTTCTTTTCCAAAAACTTTAATTTGTTTTAAAAAATTTCACTTTTTTTACAAACTTTTTTTAAAATTTCGACTTTTAACAAATTTTTAAGTCAATTTTTTGCAAATTATAAAATTTTGTCTTTGAAAGTTTGACCATTGTAAATTTCAATTTTGAATGTTTTGACTGTTTTTTTTTCTAAAAAACTCAATTTTTTTCTAAAATTTCGACTATTGAATATTTGAACTTTTTTCAAAATTCAAACCACCTTGATATTTCGCTTTTTTCAGTCTTTCTGACATTTTTTTCGAAATGTTCTTTTTCTCAAAAATTCGATCTTTTTGAAACTTTGGAATTTTTTCAAAATTTTGATTTTTTAAAGTTCAATCTTTTCCAAATTTCCACTTTATCAAAAATTTCAACCTTTTCTCGAAAGTTCGCCTTTATCAAAATCTGAACTTTTTCAAAATTTCAACCGTTTTGAACAATTCGAATTTTTCAGAATTTCGAATCTTTGTCAAGACTCTTTCCCTTCTCTTTCTCCCTTATTCCTTGTCCTATTCCGCATCATCTTCCTTTTCTTCTTCCTGTTCCGATTTCTCTTCAATGAATGAAGATTGAAAATTGAAGAAATATGTTTTACTAACCCTACTTGCATTCATTTATTTTTTTTTTCAAAATATTTCGCACCACTCGCGATATTACATTAACTTATTTTTGAATTTGTCGCCGTTATCGGTCGATTTTCATGTGAAAAGACAAATCCATCCAACGACTTCTTTGGGGCTCTCGGAATTGAAAGTATTACTTAATAATTGCATGCTTTTCATCTTCAGGCATAACCTAAAAAATGTTTTGTTTCTCGCTTGTAAGTGGTGCATAATCTATCGACGTTGAAGGCGCGTAAAGTCTATGATAGTCTGAAAAGGGGTTTATGATTTAAAAATACTTTTTGATGTAACTATATATTTCAAAAAAATTGAAATGCTGTTCATATCATGCTTATGTTTTTCTATCTTCTCTTGAAATTAATGACACTATTGCTGAGACACCCTGACGAAAGGTGAACTGTGAACTGTCTTTATATCATTTATGGAAAATTATTATTTATGTTGCAGGATTTTTTTTTCTTTGTTTTATTCAATTCACTTTCAAAAGATATTGAAGATCAAGAATATTTAGAGTTTATTTAAAGTCGGTTGCAACTGAAACAAGTTTTCAACCTAGTAAATACAAAAAAAAAATTAAATAATTAACTACGAAGATAATAGATTTATTTTAATATTAAAAAAAACTTACTTTATGTAAAAAAATAATGATTTGTATTTGCTGTTATGGAAAAGAAACTACAATTTTTTCACAAATAGTATGCTTAATTATTAAGAGGAATTTTGGTTTATTACTTCAGATAAATAACTCTTATGAATATTAATTATTGTTGCAGTTAAACCAGAGGTTGAAGAGATAAAGACTGAAACATCTGCTGTAAATACTTCGAATGAATGCAGCATTTGTCATGCCACTTTCACCAATAAGTACTTACTGAAGCGCCATGTCCGCAATGTCCACGCCACTGAAAAAAAGTTTCAGTGTGATCTCTGCAAAAGTTGTTTTGCTTCGGCCGTGTATCTTAATGCCCACAAACGATACCACAGCGGCGACAGAAAGCATATTTGTTCATTTTGTGGAAAAAGATATATCACAGCCTCCGACTTATATCATCACGAGAAAATACATGCAAATAAAAGGGCTTACCGTTGTGAGAAATGTATGAAGGCGTTTAATACCTCATCCGATTTGCATAAGCACAAAATCTGCGTTCATTTGGATCGCGCGCTGATGGAAGTACGAATGCAATTTTTGTCAGAGGAAATTCCCCTTGAAAACCAATTTGGATACCCATATCAAAACCCACACAGGCGAAAAAAATTTCCCTTGCCATCTATGTGATCGAAAATGTATTAATCGTTCAGTATTGATGCGCCATATTGACAGTCATTCAAATGTTAAATCTTATAAATGCCACATATGTCAACAGGGTTATAAGTACCAAAAATCTTTAGATATACATATGACGAAAACTCATGGAATTGGTGATGCAAAAATTCCGGAAAGAGTCAAAAAGTACTTTTGCCATATATGCCCTAAAAGTTATTTTGCAAATAATAAGCTCCAGAAACATCTGAGGAGTCACACAGGCGATCGACCATTTATGTGCCATATATGCAACAAAAGTTTCATTGATAAATCTTATGTGAAACAGCATCTTAAGACAGCACATGGAGTTGTAGAACAGGGTAATCTGTGTAATCTTTGAAATACGGATCCTTACATAATTTGTGTAAAATGTTGAATGTCACTGGACTTATGAGATAGTTGGGAGGAGACAACAAATATAACGCTCTCTGGCAAGCGACCCTGAAGTTTGTGGAGGAAGTGTGGATTCTTTTCCCAGATATTAACAAAACTTATAATGTTGTTCAATTGTTCAAAAATTACAAAGGACTGGGAATTAACTTCTAGAATTTTGTATGTAAAAGAATCTTTTAGAATATTAATAAAGTGGTACATTGTATTTCTTTCAAATTATTGTCCATTTAAAGCTATATTTGTCAATAACTCGTTGTGCTGCAGAAGTCTGGTTCTTTTGTAGCAATGTAATTACAAACCAATTTTTCGCATCCTGCAAGTTGTGAAGTGCTCGCTAAAAAAATTCGATTGTTTTGGACACAACAGAGACTGATCGAAATTTCAAAAATGAACAAAGCTTCAATTTCAAAATTAAACTCAAACTTTCAGAAAAAAATACAACAGAAAACTTGAAATTGTAAAAGGAATTTGAAATTTCAATTTAAAAGGCGATAATTGAGAAAAAAAAGTATAGATTTAAAGCTTAATTTGAACATTTTTCAGTCATAATTTAAAGAAAACACTCGAAAGTTATATGAGGGTTGAGGGTCTAGGATCGACGCTGAAGTCGTCAGGCATTCACAAAACTGAAATTTATTTAAAAAATTTGACCGAATTTAATTTCAAATTTACGATTTATTTCCTAATTTTTACTATAAAGTAGGGCAGAGGTCGGCAAACCACCTCATGCGAGTTGTTTGCGCCTCTTTCATGAAAGCAATTGCGGCTCTTCCAGTTTTTGGATATCAAATTGAATTTTTAATAAAACAGTAAAAGAGCGTGAATTCTGAGGAAAGGACGAAGTTTCAAAAGAATCTACAATCACAAAATTATTAGATTTTCAGGTCAAAATAAAAAAATCTTAAGTTTTTGAGAATAGAATTAAAATATTTCAGGAAAAAAGTTGAAGTTTCAAAATTAAACTAAAAATTCTTATGAATTGGTAATTTTAAGGAACAAGTTCTAACAGGCTCGAAATTTATTTTAAAAATCTCAAATTTTCGATTTCTAACAGGGATCTTCGAGGAAACGGTTAAATTTCAAGAGTAAACTATGAATTAAAAAAAATGTCAATTTTAAGAAAAAATAAAACTACCAAAAAAAAAGGAATTTAGAAGAAATCTTAATTCAAACTTAAAATTTATTGAAAAATCACAAATTTAAAGTCTAAATTTGGAAAAAATTCAAAATATCCAGAAAATGTTCAACAGTTTAGGAAAGAAGTTAAAATTTTTCGAAAATTAATTTTATTCTTGCTAATTACTGTTATCTGCTTGAGATTTCGGAAGGGGCTTAAATTCACTTAGCGTCCTCCTGGCAATATGCTAAAATGGCTTTTTGGAATTCCCGAAATCGATTTTTTTATTTCTGCTGGCTCTTTTGCCTTAGAAACTTGCCGACTCTTGCAGTAGGGTGGTTTTTGTTTACCATGTTTGCTTTTTATTGACATAAGTAACGGACATACTACCATACAGGGCGAATTACAAATAGCTCATCGGTCTGTAACGTGTAAACCAAAAGCACTAGAAAAAATTATATAACAATAAATGACTGGTACGCAAGGGTGCATCACCTAAAAATATTTTTGGCTATATAGGGCGATTCAATATTTAGGTACTCAACAGATTTTTTCCCAAGTGGAACATTTTGTGTATCATTAACATTTCTGATAAGAGTATTCCACACGTAATACTCCGCTTTGTATATTCTGGATTTGGGGTGGGTTGCCTAAACATTTTTAGGCCCCGGTCCCGTTGTGCTATCCTCGAGATTGAGGCATCCTAAATCATTCATTGAGTCATCCAATATTGTTGAGAAACTAAAGAATGTTCCTTGAATGTGTCTCTCTCAAACTGACCATACTAGGTCAGAAGTCCCCCAGCGTGGATCTTATGATTGATGCTAGTGCCGGGCAGTGACATATCAGGTGGTCAACACTCATCTTTTAAATACCCCTACAGCTCGGGTCGTTTATAATTCCCATTCTGTAAAGATGTTTGTTTAATCGACAGTGACCTGTTCAAATCGCTACAAGTTTCCTGAGGTTATCTCTTGGAAGTTGTAGGCATAATTTCCTCCTCTTCTTCATCCACGGCATTTCAATGAATGCGTGAGACTGTCGGCATGTTGTCATTGACGCCCATTGGGCTTTGTGTTTACGATGAATTTCTTCGTTAAGTAGGAATCTTACGGTTGATCTAGTCAAGGGAAGGATTGGTTCTGGTCCAACAAATTTTCCCTCCGACCCTTTCTCGCCAGTTTGTCGGCACGTTCGTTTCCCTTTTTTTTCCATAATGTTCTTTGATCCATATTAGATTAACCGTATTTTCACGTGATAAACATTCTAAAGCTAGGTGACAGTTCTATACCAGCAATGAATTTGCTTTCTCGTTCCTCATAGCTTTAAGGGCTGATTGACTGTGCGCCTTTATTTGGATATATTTTTCTGTAATGTTCAGTTGCGTCGTTTCCTCAGCGCTATATAAAATTCCCAACATCCTCCGCTTGGAAGATTGTTAAGTATTTGTCTAATTTAATAGATACACACAATGTCAAGTCTTGGACTCCCCCTTAATCTTTTTGTCAGAAAACCCAAATACATTTATAAAAATATATTGTTTTCTGAATCTGTTTTTTTTTAGAAAAGAATATTTTCGATAAACTGAGTACTTAGAAAATTAAAAACCAGCAAATGTGACATTTTTGACAAAATTTATTAAATCAATAGAAGTAACAAAGCAAGTTCTCTACTTGACTAATCGTCTGTATGACCTCCACCACGTTCCAATAGCATATTGACACGTCTGAGCATTGAGATAATCAAGCGATTAACGACCTCTTGCGAAATATTGTTCCATTTCTTTTCTGCCGTCACGACTAACTCATCTACAGTCTGAGGTGGCGGAATACGATGAATGGCTCTAGCAACGAAATCCCACATGTTTTCAATAGGATTCATGTCAGGAGAATTGCTTGGCCAATTAATCTATTGATATCTCCTGTTCTCTTGAACCCTTCTTGCGCGATGTGGTCGAGCGTTTTCGTCCATAAACACAAAATTTTCACCTAATTCATTACGTAATGTGTAGTTAAAGTGTGTAATAACTTGTTCGATGTAAATTTGGCTGGTCATATTCTGTGGAATGCGAATTAATGGCGTGCGGCGCTTGAACATTATTCCACCTTAAAACATTACGGTACCCCCTTCATACGGAAAAATTTCACGGGGAAAATGAAGTTGAAGACTTGATTCTCTCCAGACTCTTTTTCGATTATCATTAGTAACCAGCCCAATTCTGGTTTCGTATGTAAATAAAACCCACCGCCACTGGCGTAAAAGCCAACCCCTATGCTCTCGCGCCCACTGGAGACGGGCAGCACGATGCCTTGGAAGTGGAGTGGGGACCCGTTATGGTCGTCTAGCACGTAAATTTGCGTTGTGGAGTCATCTTCGAATAGCAGGTTCCGACATAACACGGCGAAACGTACTTTGAAAGTGGGTCCCGAGAGCTGAAGCTGTGCTGTGTCTACGGGCATATTGCACCAAATACCAATCCTCCCTTTCATTAAATACTCGAGGACGTCCACTACGTGGTCTATTTTCCACTGTATCAAATTCTTCATATCTGTGAACTATTTGTACAACAGATGATCTAGGAATGGTTAACATGTTCGATATCTGATGATTAGAATGTTCTGCATCACGTAAAGCAGTTATTCTTGCTCGGCCTCACCCAGAAATTTCACGTCCTGGCACTAATGTACAAAAATTCAAAGGAACACTTGGCTGAATACACTGATAAACTCACCAGATTTGTAAAAACATATTGGTAATAAAGTAAAGGTTTAAGGTCTGCAATTTTTTTATTGTCTTATTTGTTTCTTAAGTACATGTACTTTTTTACCACATTAAGAAAAACCACTAGGTTTATTCGAATCATTTTGCATACAGGGGGTCCAAGACTTTTGACGGTGTGTGACTACTTACATTTAGGTTATCTTCTGAAAATATTCCTGTTCCAGTTCCAGTTTCTATCCATTCGTGTATATCAGCTGTAACCAAACTTAAGGGTTACTTTTTCTGTAAATTACAGTCTGCGGGCGACTTTTGAATATGGGCAACAATTTTAAGATTTCTCAAATTTTGCATAGTGCAACAATTTTAAATTTAAGTGAAAGCAAATTGTTCAATTTTAGCTTCGCGATCTACTTTCAAAACCTTTGCGTTCGATCAGTCGACCGCGGTCGAGGTGTTGGCCACCCCTGGTGTATGCACTTACGTCTAGGATTCTTGCCTGTGGTTCATTTATTCTTAACGATAGGATTTTGTGAAGTTGTACTTCACTCATATATTAAATATTCCTGTATTGCCAGTTCGCTATTCTCTCTGTATGTGAAAGCTGCCTCCTGCGTAAAGGATAAATTCCAACAACGTCTAAGGAGATCGGCGCCCCCAGAATGGGCGCCCTTTTCACATTCATCCAGCTCGCAAGCGAAGAGTCGAAACCATCTGTACCTCCCCCTTGAGAAATAGATCGAGAGGTGGCAGAGACACGATCGCCTCCATAGCCGCTGTTGGAGTAGATTTCATCGCTCTTATCACCGCCAGTCACGCTAGTCTTTGGATGTGATTTAGCGTTTGTTTTATAGTGGTGCAGTTTGTCTTTGGCCACCAAACTATAACACCGTACACTGCTTTGTATATAGCCCAAAAGTCATGTTAGAGGATAACCCCTAAGACTTCCCGGTGGCCCCACAATATTGCCAGAAGATCTTGTAGGCTTTATATAATTTATTATGTTGCCAAATTTAGTCAATTTTTATAAAAGAAACAATAATGATAATAATAAAATAATCATAATACAGAGATTTCGATGTTTAACTTCAAGGATAGGTAAACATATCAGTTATATCTCAATTTTTACTATTAACACAATAATTTCCATACAAAAGAAAAAAAAATGTTTTGTTATACAGGAGGCTAGGGTTGCCACCTATAACTTTCGGATTTACTAGAGATTAACGTAATATATAAAAAAAAACAGGTTTTGCAATATTTTACGGGAGATTATTAAAATAGATAATTCAAAATACGGGAGATTTGCTTTAAATATGGGAGACGGCATTTTTTTTGGCTAGAATACGGGAGAACCCGAAAGGAGGAAAGGAGGCTCCTAGCAGAACAACAAACTGCATATAGAAAGTATAAGTTCTTTTTAATAAACTCCTGGACAAAATGAAGGCAACATTTGATTAAACTAAAATAATTACTTAATGAGAACAATATTAAACTAAATTATAATAGGTTATAAATTGGGTCTATATAATCATTTGAGAAAGAAATCCAAGAAACATAACATTATTTTAAACCATTAAAGACTGAAAGTGAAATATGAAAACTAAAATTAAAATGAAAATCATTTAAAAAATTGAAAACGATAGAATCAGCGGATTCAGTGTGACCTGAATTAACTTGTAGGTCTTCGTTCACTCTTTACCACATCCATACGCCTTGTCATGTTAGTGATTAAATTTTCAGTGGTACCTTGGAGATATTCTTTCATTCTTCAATTAATGCATTTACTAGTTGATTGTGATTGGCAAGTGAGAGTCTACGACCTTGAACATTTTTTAAAGATAGTTCCATAAATGTTCAAAGGTGTAGGTAATATAAGGGTGGCTATTTTATTAAGGGAATACCAACAACATTCAAGTAGTCTTAGTCAGCAACCTGTTTCACAAAAGGTGGACCCACATTGTCCTATAATAATGAAAAAAATGGGACCACAAAAGGAGCAAATGGCATTACTCATTTAAGTCGACGCTTTCTAGATTTTAATTCGCATTCACTTCTCACGCATAAGGACCTGCTCTGTATGAGCGATGAAGTGAATGCCCTCACCAAGCGTTACAGAGCCGCAGAATATTGATGGTTGCAAATTTCCCTCCTCCCCTTCTTCAGACGTGCTCATGTTCTTTAGGTGATTTTAAACTAAATTCGATTTTGTCAGTGAATAAAATCTTCCAATTAATTACAAACCAATGTTGACGATTTCTGGCAAATTATAATTTTTGAACTTTGTGCTCTCTAGCAAGTAATGACTTTTTTTGCTGGTCCACTGCAGATAAATTCGACTTTATTTAAACATTTTTTGATTATTCCAGATGGTATTACAACAATTCGAATCGCTGACCTCTCCTTTTTTAACACATTATTAGTGGTTCACTAGTTTCTGAGAGCCGTTGATTGAATATGGAGTATGCATAGAGAAAAGTGGGGTACGCATTTTGTGATTGAGTTTGCCTATCTAATATCTAATATGTATTCAATCAACGTGAGAGCTGATAGTCTTGAAAAGGGGTCATTTGTTTGATTGGTACATTGTTTTTCCTCTTGATTTGGCCTTCGAATGTAAAATCCTGTTCCATCAAATACTCAACCATATGCGTTAATTTTGTCTAGGAGTTTAGCTTTTTCTCAAGGAATATTTACAAAGTTAAAAATAACTCTTAGAATACTTTCGATTTAACCATAACATGCCTAATCACAAGGAAAAAGGAGAAAATTCGCGAATTTTAGTACCAAATCTCTTTTATCGAATAAGGAATTGGAAATCGCACAAGTTTGTAATATTTGCCACACCTGGCAACACCGTTTTAGGCAATAGCAACGAAGTGCGCGGAACTACTTCAAGCAGGCTGTCAAAATCAAATAAATTTGTTCTATGATCTCTTGAATTTTACCAAAGATCTACCAAGAAAATTATCTACTGCTTTGTTTACGTATTGTTTATGTTTACATGTTACAAAATGTTGGACCTGTGCGCGATTTGTTTAATATATTATGAAAATTTAAGAAACACCCTTCATATAAATGAAAACAATGCAGACGTTTTAGAAAAATTAAAAAGCTGTGTTCCAGAAATTGTAAGTCTTTATACCAGTATTAAATGTGATTAAATTGGCAAACTTATTTTGTTTTACAGGAATGGCCCTTAGATTCAAAGTTTTGTCTTAAATGCTTAGACCGGTTAAATGCCGCCTATGATTTCAGGAATTTATGTCTAAACTCGTACCAATTGCGGATAACTGATTTGAAAGTTTCCTGTGACTTGAAAAATGATTTAAAAAGCAAAGTTACCGATTTGGTACAAAGCTTTACATGTTATGATTGCAATGAAGAATTTAAAGAGAAAAATTTATTAATAGAACATACAAGTATTCATTTAAAAACAGAAAAGAACTTTATCTGTTTATGGTGCTCAAATGCTTATAGTACAGAGAGAGGATTAAAGAGGACATGCACATTTTTGTAAACAGGAGGTAAAAGAGGATAATAATGGTAAGAAAAATGTCCTTTAAACTTTAAGATAATAGCACACTTTCTAGTATATACTTATTTATGTTTTTATATTTGTCAATATGATGTTAAATGTTTACTGCAAGCTCAAGTAGGTTTTTTTTACTATGTCAATTATTGATTTATCTCCTAAGAGAAGGGGTGACCATAGTATTAGTGGAATTTTTTTCTATTTGTTCTGCTTCTCTTGTTGTCAATTTAGACTTTTTCTCATTTTTGACTCTTTCTCAAACTTTAAAGTTTACACTTTTCATTTTTTACTTTTCTTCCTAAATTGTCGTCTTTCATATCAAAATATAATTTTTTTCAACGTTTTAGAAATAATTTTTCTTATACAGTTAATTTTTTTATTTAATTCACTTTAAATAAGTTGCGCATCCAAACTGAAACATATTAATTTTGAGTATCATGTCTCATATATCCTTTAACATTTTGGAGTCATGAGCATCACATGTGATGTACAATGAGTTCTTTTGATATCACCAGTGATTAGGGTTGCCATCTGTACTTTATATTAAAGTATTGTAAGTTATTTCGAGAAATTGTACTCTATAATTTATATGAATAATAAAGTACGAAAAAATTCTCCATTCCACAGTTAATTTGGTTTTTCCAGGGTTTATTTTACCTAAATTATTAAAAGGCAAAAAAGACCTGCCTGGCAACTAAATTCAGTGTCCGTCTTTGACGTTACTTAATCTTAATTATAGTGCATAGATTTATTTGGATTCATTATTATTAAATTAGAAAATCATGAGAAGTTATTTTGTAAACTTACTAGAAAAGTGTCGAACAATTTTGCAAAATTTATTAATGCCCAAAACTGAACTTGATTGACATTTACCTCTTTGTAGCCGATGGGAGGAGGCAGGATTTTCTTTAAGGTGGAGGGCAACAAACACTTTGACAAAATTAATGGCCAAAAAAGAAAAGAAAAACCTGCCAGCTGAGTATTGCATATTTTCACTTAACTACATAAACTAGGAAAAACGAATTTCCACATTGAAGTTAAAATTTTTAAAAAGAGCCAAACTTTGAGACAAAACAATTTGAAGAATTTCAAAAAAGTTAGAATTTCTAAAAGTTGAGTTTGATGAAAACAGTGGCACTTTCCAGAACAAGTCGAATTTAGAGAAAACAAATTTCAAAAATATTTTTCTCAAAATTTTTACTCTTTAAATTTCGTCATATTAAAATTTATAAGAAATCTTTATCTCAAAATGTTCTAAAATTATTCTCGACATTTTTAGATTTTTAATAAGATTTCGATTCAATTTTAGAAAAATAAACGAATTTTGTGGAAGTTGAAATTTTAAAAAAAAGTCCAATTTTAAATGGTAATTTCGTAAAATAAATTATCGAATTTTGAAGTAAAAGTTAAAATTTGGCGAAAAACATTGATTTCGAGAAACAGGCTGAAATTTTCAGAAAATCCGATTTAATCAGAAAAACCGAATACTAACAAATTGGACTTTGAAAAAAAATTACCTTTGGAAAAAAATCCATAAAAGATTTCAGAGGTAGAATTTTCTAGAAAATATTCAAAATTTTAAGGACAAAGGCTAGTTTTAAGAGGAAAAATTGGAATTTTGACAAGAAAGTTGTAATTTCACGAAATTTTTTCACCAAATTCAAAATATTTTTCGCAACATTTTTATTAACATTACGATTTAATTTAGATAAAAAAGTCGATATTTTCAGAACCATCAAATATCACATTTTTAATTAAAATTCAAAATTTTTTGAAAAAGGCAAATATTAAGAAAATCCACCGAATTTTAAAATAAGTAAATGATTTGAGAAACAAAGAACTGGAATTTTGAAAATAAAATCGAAATCTCGAAAAATACGAATTTTAAATTTTCGGAAAAAGACTATTTTAAGAGAAAAAGTCAAAATTTCGAGAAAAAAGGTGAATTTAGAGAAAGAAATCGAAATTTCCAGAAATATTAAATATCGAATTTTGAAATAAAAATCAACATTTCGTTAAAAAAGCAAACTTTCAGCAGTCGCTCAAAATTTCTGAAAAATCAGGTCCAAAAAGTTCGAAATCTTCAGATAAGTCCAATATTCAGAAAAATAATGGAAACTCAAATTTAAAGACATGGAAGACTGAAATTGTCAAAATAAAAAAAACAAATTAAAAAAAAACTTCGAAATTCCGAGAAAAAGGCGAAATTCTCGAGAACAAATAGAAATTTCGCACGAAAAATCTAATTTTAATAAAGTAGTAGAATTCTCAGAATAGTCGTTTATAAGAAAAACTAGATTTTGAAAAAAAATCCAAATTTTGAAAAAATGACCAACTTTGAGAAAAAAATTATAATTAAATTTCTAAGAAAATATACGATTGGATTTTGAAATAAAGTCCAAGTTTCGAAAAAAGACAGATTTTGTGGAAAATGTCAAAATTTCGAGAAAAAAAACGAATTTCGAAGAAAAAAAGGAAACTTTTAAAGACAAAAATGAATTTTAGAAAAATCCAAATTCGAGAAAAAGATCGACATTTCGAGAAAATGATCGATGTTTCGAGAAAATGATCGAAATTTCATGAAAAAGATATAAATTTCAAGAATAAGGTTGCATCTGTTAAAAACTCAAAACTCCGAAAGAATCGAATTTTGTCAAAATTAAGAAAAAATCGAATCTTAAGAAAAAAAATCTAAAGTTCAGGAAAAATGGCGAAATTTCCCTGCTGAATATTTATTTCCCCCTGATTGCTCTAGTCAGGGGGAAATAGGTGCCCCATCCTGTGTCAGAAAATGTCCAATAAACGTCGAAATTTTGACAAATAAATTAAAACTTCGAAATTTGGATTAAAAAATAGTTGAAATTCACAAGCAACATTTTCTCGTCATTTTTGTCGGTTTAAAAAAAAAAACTTAAGTTTTCAAAAATATCTTTCAAAATTTTTAGATAAATATTTTTTTCGAAAATTTTACTCTTTTATCAAAAGATTGATAAAATTTGGTGGAAAAGACAAATTTTAATAAACAAACAGTTTGCAGAAAGTCGAAATTTTTAGAAAAAGTCGAATTTTAAGAAAATGGAAATTGGTTGACAAGAAAAGTTGGATTTTATTAATAAATTCGAAATTAAAAAAAAAGAAACTTTTGTGACACAAGACGAAATTTAGAAAAAAAGTCGATAAATGTTTCAAGTATTGTAGCCAATATGAAGGAAGGTTGACACCATCCTCGACCTAATGCTCGCTCGGCGACGGCCATAAAAATTCCTGAAGAGTTTATTATTTTAAGAATTAGGGTTACGCTTGTTTTAAGTTGAGAATAACAAGGCAGTCTGTTTTCGGCACTGAATATATTGAAAACCTCGAATGTATTAATCCTGTTTTCGGTTGATTAAATATTAGTTCTTTCTAAAACCGTGAATATTTATACCCCTGCTCGTAATAATCCTAACAGTATGAATTTCAAAGAAAAAATGAAAATTTTTGGATACAGTTGAATACATATAAATTTTGCTGCATGAACCAGAGGGAGCGTCGCACCTCACCCTTCCCTCTCCTAGCTGCGCCAGCATAGTAGCCTCGATTTAAATTTAGATAGAACTGTAAAATGATTAGAAACTATAACAAACAGTTAACAGTTTTTTATTTTGATACAGTGTACTTTTTTTTCTAACCGTTAACAACTAGTATACTCTATTTGCTCAAAGAAAAGGTGGCAACCCTACCAGTGACGGTCAAGCAATAATAAAGTCGTGAGCATCACTGATGATTTCAATTTTTATAACAAAAATATATATTTCGTTTCAAAGAGTAATAGAAGTTCAGTTTCCTTAAACTTAAGTATTTATTTATTTTTTTACTGACACATGGGAAATGCTAATTTTCTTTTATGGCCGCAATCAACATGTTAAAAGAAATAAGTTATCAAAATTAAATCTACTTTGAAGGGTTTAGAAATGGAAAAAGTTCTTTATTCGGTTTATTATTTGTTACATTGTTTTGTACAAAAAATGTAACTTTACAGTACAATCTTGATTACATTTATAAAGTGTTCTTCTATCGTTCACTAATTTGAATTGCAAATAAATTTTTAGTGGATAATGATATGAACCTGCCAAGTGAGACTGATGACTTTCCAAAAGAAAACAGTAGTTCCTCAAAAGAAAAGAGTAGTACCCCACAAGTTGAAAAACCAACGACAGATGTGGATCATAACAACAAACATATGAAAAGAAGAAAAAAGGGCAGACCGAAGATTGAAAATGTGATTCATAATTGTGAAACCTGCAGTGTGATATTTGCAAGTAGGACTTTGTTAAAAAGGCACGTTAGAAATGTTCATGCCACCGAGAAAAAATATAAATGTGATATGTGCGACATGGCCTTTGTCTCACCATCTTATCTCAGTGGTCATAAGCGATATCATATAGCAGATCGAAAACACATATGTTCTTTCTGTGGTAAAGGTTCGTAACTTTCAATATTTTTAGTTTAAAAAAGTATATAAATTTACATTTTCAATTGTTACTATTTTCCAATTATTTCAAATGTTAAAAAATTCGATAATTTGTTTAAAATAAATTTCGAGTTTTTTCTAAGTTATCCATTGAAATAGTTGGGAAATAGTAATTTATGTTAGAAAAAAATCGAACTCCCAAAATGGAAGAGAAGTTTCACAAATATTCTTAGATTGCTGTCCCCTCCACTTTAGCATATTTAATCAACAGCGTCGTACTTCTTCAAATAAAAGAGATATCAGTGTTGAGAGTAGAAAAATAAAAGTAGCCACACTGTATTTTCATTCTTCAATAATGGGAGTCGTGTGCATAGAGCCAAAAAATTAAAATACAGAGAAATTAAAAAAACAGTAAAATAATAATACTAAATGTCTCAATGAAAATAGACAATTCCTTCAGTCTTTGGTCTAATGGTAAACCGTTAAAAAACTCCAAACCCATCAGGATTCTGAAATACATATCTAATAAAATGTTCTCTTATTTGTAGGTTACATAACAGCGTCAGATCTACACCAACATGAGAAAATACATACAAATAAAAGGGCCTACCGCTGCGATAAATGCTCAAAAGCTTTTAACACTTCATCAGACCTTCACAAACATAAAATATGCGTACATTTGGACCGAGCTTTGTGGAAATACGAATGTAGCTACTGTCAGAGAAAATTCCCAAGTAAAACCAATTTGGATTCACACACCAAAACTCACACTGGTGAAAAAAATTATGCGTGTCACCTGTGTGACAGACGCTGCGTTAGCAGATATGTTTTATCCAGGCATGTCGAGAGCCATTCCAATGTTAAATCTTTTAAGTGTTCAGTTGCCACCAAGGATACAAATATAAATATTCCCTAGATTTACATTTAGCTCGTGCCCATGGTATCGGTAATACAAAAATTCCCGAAAGGGTAAAAAAGTACTTTTGTCACATTTGCCCAAAAGCTTACTATGCTAACAATAAGCTTCAAAAACACATACGAACTCATACTGGCGACAGACCTTTCCATTGTCCAAAATGTGAAAAGACTTTTACTGATAAATCCTACGTAAAACAACATTTAAAAACGTCCCATGGGGTTGTAGATTTTGATAACTGACTTCATTTAATATCTAGTTGAACAAAGTGAAGATAATACCTTAATAGCTAAACACTGACTGTCGTAATACCCGATAATGGAGCGGTATCGACTATTAAGGGTACTAGTAGCCCCGAATGCATTCAGGACGGTGTTTAGTAAAAATAAAGGAGCAGTGAAAGCATAAAGTAGAACGAACATGAAAAAATTTGGAAATGTGTAGAACTTTTTTCACTTGTGTAACATAAAGGATATTATTTTAGAGACCAGTCAAAACTAAATTTTCAACCGAAACCGAATTTCGGTTTCTATTCTTGTTTTGGGCAAAATTGACGCTTATTTAAGTTTATAAAATATACCCCCAAATTTGGTGCATGTTTGCTCAACTTAGCTTATTTGGGTTAAATCAAATAACAAAGGCTGCCTTTCATAAATAGGAAGGTAGATAGATAGAGGCAACAAATGAGACTTTTCAAATTCAGATCAAGTCACTTTAAATGAATAATTACTATACTTAATTCTACTTTTGATTGGAATGCATTTTAAAAAGTTATTACTTCTATTTTTTCTATATTACTAAATATAAAACTACCTATAACTTACTTGGAATTAAGAGATATTCCATATTTCATTCATTTCGTAAATAATAGAAAACAAGATAATATTTTAAGAGAAAAGTCGATATTAACGCCAAAATGTTCGGAAAAAAATTAAGGTTTGAACTTAACAGTTGAGACCATAGTCAAAAATTTCAGCACTTCTTCGAAAAAATTTAAGATAATTAAATTTTGGGAAAAATTTGAAATTAAAAACCAATTCAAGATTTACCTCGAAATTCCCATTTTAACGTTGAAATAAAAGTCCTGGAAAAGTGAAAATATCAAGATTAAAATCGAAAATTAAAAAAGCAAATTTTTACATAGATTTCATAATTTCAGTTTGTTCGTTACTTTCAATTTTTTATGTAGAACCTAATTCCAATTTCAAACCTGACATTTCGATATTAAACTTACAAGTTTTATATTATTATTCATTTTTATTAATTCCGCAATTTCTTGAAATTTTAACATTTTTATTAAAATTCAGAGTTTAATTATTTTGACCTAAAATTCAGTTTTTTTAAGAATGTTAACCTTTAAAAAGTATAATTATGAAGTTGAAACCTAATCCTAAAACTAACCCTTATAAACTAAGAATATGTACTTCGTGAGTAATCGACGGCATCGGAACGCTCATTCGCATCTAATCATTCCCATCGCAGTGTCCACAATTACTGAATCTATCAACCTTAACTATTTTCAACAGAGATTAGTGGCCTAAAGGCCCAACGCAACCATTCAGAAGGTTGTCTCCAGCCTAATGGATGGCTAAGCTTTCACATGCATTTAACATAGAATTCTCATTTACTACTTTTAGCAAATAATATTAAACTGTTAGGAGTAATAAATAAGAATTCTATGTTAAATGGATGTGAAAGCTCAGTCATGCATAAGGCTGGAGACAACCTTATAAATAGTTGCGATGGGCTAATATGCACATGCGCGTTTATACAACCAAAAGATGATAGCAAAACCTACAAAATTATGGCTTCGCACATGCGCACTTGGGTGTTATATTGACGGGAAACCGGAGATGTGTCTGTGAATAGTACTCTGTGGTAATATTATTCACAAATCTTTAATTAACACCCAATTCTTCGCTATAAAATCAATAGACCAATATTATTTTAGCCCGTGACTGGATGATTTCTTAACCTTTTGCTCATTGTGATTTTCCTGAAAGTGGACCATTCAGAAATACCTATAATTATTCAAAATTTAGTCACCATGTGAAACTCCGGGTCAGTGGTTTTTTCGATTTTTGAATTGCCAGTAAGTACTGATTTTTGGGCAATAAATGTCTTGTTTGATATTTGTGTAAAATGTTAAATTCTGTAGATAAATATTACAACACAGTAAATTCCAATATTTAAAATACATTTGGATTTTTTCGAAAATATGTCCAAAGTATTAAACTGATTGAAATAAGTTATTTGTAACTGTATTGCTACGCCTACTACAGTGATGTCTAACTAATCTTAATCCGCGGGCTATTTTTCATTAGCATACACTTTGGTATGAAGGGGGGGGGGGTCAAAAAGTCAAAAAATAACCATATGCGCCCCTGGACCATAAGTTGGGCAGCGCTGATCTAAAGTATTGTACTTAAGGTAGTTCATCGGAGTAAAAAATTTTTAGAACGTTATATATTGGCTGCATATAGCGAGACATAAGATCCAAGCTGCCATCACTGTTGCCTACTTCAAGATGTTACCCTAACCTGCGGAATGAAACATCAAAATTTCGTGAAATGTTTAATTTCAGATTAGGATTACCGCTAGGGATCCTCCTCATATTTTACCATTTAATTTACAATGTGACTACATAATATATTACTTTTTTATCAAAATTTATAAAAAGGTTTGGCTGCAATAGATCAAAATCTCTTCGAAAACATTCTTTGGCGTATACTGCCCCATACCAGGCATGATAAAAAATCACAGGTTTGACATTGAATATCTCGCTTTCGATACTGACATGGGTCCTTTAATTTTGCAGGTGTTTAGTAATATCTAATGGAAATTTAAAGAAAATATATATATAGAAAAGCAATTGACCGGTGAACTACCTTAATCAATTTTAAAATGACTGTAATTGCAATTAGTAACTGAATATGTGTGTGTATATT
This sequence comes from Dastarcus helophoroides, assembly GCA_028583605.1. Lineage (NCBI taxonomy): Eukaryota > Metazoa > Arthropoda > Insecta > Coleoptera > Bothrideridae > Dastarcus > Dastarcus helophoroides. The sequence continues at coordinate 32,621,597 of CM053334.1, forward strand.
AGAAAATTGTTTATTTTTATTACCGTATTATTTATTGCCTTGACTGTAGATTAAAACATATTGAATGAAATTATTTTTTTATGTATAAACTTGTTTTCTTTCACAATGCGTCAATAAAAGTAAAGCCAAGTCAGACCATTACAGTAGCTGCCATAAGTCACTTATAATAGTAACTCATATGAACTATTTCATGAATTTCTATGAACCATTAGTCCATAAGCCACACGTAATAATTTAATAGTTACTCTTATAGTAACGATTTTTATAGCAGCTAGTGTTAGGTAAGGTTTACATTGGTATAGTAAGTAGTACAGTACGAAAGTAGAGTGCCTACTGTCTCTTTACTAGACTAATGTAAATGCTTTGTGCTAGTAAGAGTAAAGTACTAAAGATAGTCCAGAAGTCCCTCCAGAGCTAGAGTAGAGTGGATAGCGCATGTGGAAGAGTGCACTCTACTACCCCACTCCCACTTTCAGAATTTTACTCTACGATTTTTAGATCACTATTAATGTACACTATTTGTCGTTACATGCCTAAACACTCAACTAATCCTTTCAATTTACTGGGTACGTGGCTTATGGCTTACTCTTGTCAAAATAGGTAGAGTAAAAGAGCTTGGAAAAAAATAAGCTAGTGGAATTTATTATTTACAATACCAATGTAAACAATGGATTATGGTCTGACTCCAGCTTAAAATATGCTGGTAAAAATGTGGAGCAAAAAAAAAATTGATACTTCCTAATTAGAATACTTCGTCTTTGTGAGTGGACTGCACTGGAGTACTCAACTGAATACTGTGGCTCATAATTAGGTCAAAAGTTTTACCCCTTTAACACATTGGCAATTATTAATGAATAATTACGCGACACATATTTCGCCACCAGGACTGGCCTTGTCAAGTGTACTAATCTAATCAGTCAGCAACAGAAGCTTAGAGGTCATCTCCGTTGAAATTTAAATCGATACGGCCGTGTTTTGCTTTTTTCTTATGTTTTTAATTTTTGCCCACCAAACTTTTACAATTCTCGACTCCTATTAATAAATGTTGGCAACTAGCTGTCGCCAATGGTCCTTTAACAGTATCACGGGTGTATCTCTTGTTAATGTTAATTGTTTCGAATGCATCTGTAGGGTAGTTCTTAACATGGTTGTTTTTGAATTATTATGCTCCAAGGAGCTTAAACGCTTTCAAATTCAAAATAAAATAAAAAACCTGAAAATAAGTCGTTAAAAAATATACTGACAATTATATCAAATGTAAATTTTTTATACAAAATTTAACGATCTACAGAATAATTCTGATGCATAAAATTCGTAAATGAATGCGTCTATATGTTAATTAACGTTTAGTTTATGATTACAACATAACGATCAGATCGAAAATGTTTTACATTTTTTTATTATCTATTAGAGCAAAGTAATATCTTATAGATACCATTCGAAAGTTACAAACACATTTGCTCGAGATAAGCACATTTGCCAATGTGCAAGATATCGCTAGATAATACACGTTAATTGCGATACAATTCAATATCACAAATACATATACAGGATCGGCCAGTACACTATTTCGGTCTGCTTGCCAATGAGAACGACAAAGCAAACTTCTGATATGAGGCAAGACGGAAAGAGAAACTAAATCGGCAGATATGCCACATGGTAATTCATTTATGTGTATCTCCTTCATTATGACCGGGATAAATCGCTTCAGCGCTTCTTCGATTCAACAATTGGGAGAATGATAAGGGTACATGTGTAGCGCACATGTCACCTGGCATCGATTGGCATTATTTCTACATGGACTTACGACTGGACCGAATCTGCATTAAATAAATCATCCTCTAGTAATCCGTCCGTTGCGGGCGTAAGGAGCATACAACGCATACGGGCGGCACTATCGAGGAGGCGGCAATAGGCATGTAGTCGGGGATTTAATCCAAATTAAAAATACTTCAAAATCGAATTTTCCGAACTTTTAAACTCAAATATTTCATATTGTTCCTTAAATTGTGACAGTAATCCGAAAATGTTAGTCAAAAATTCGCGGAAAAAACCGAAGTTTCTAGTTTTTTCAGTTAACACTCAAAAAAAAGTAGAACTTCAAAAAAAAATTTAAAATCTCTTGAAAAAAAACGAAGTTTTGAGTTTATGCCTACAATTTAAGAGAAAAAGTAAAAATTTAAAATAAGAACTCGAAATTTTGTGAAAAAAAAATTTGTAAAATTTTAAAAATAAAGGAAAAATCTCCCCAAAAAGACAAACTAGCTTATAAATTTAGTTTTCTTGAAGATAATAAAAAAGTATAAATTTAATACTTAGAATTTAGGAAATAACTTCCAGCAAAAAAAAAGAAATTTTCAGCAAAATGTTTGGATGAAACTCGACAAAAAAGTAAAATATTAAAAAAAAATATTTTAAAAATGTTCGGCACTTTGAGAATAAAATTGAAGATTAATCGCGAGTTCAACCGCTACTTTGATACACGCTTCGCTATCGGCCAAAAAAAAGTGTTTTCATTAATTTTACATAAAATAGGCCGTTTGTTAATTTATAAGGTTTCTAAAAATGTGTAAATTCGAAGTCTGGTAATTAGTTAATTGTTAAACAAAAGCTACTAACTAAATTCCTTATGTGGAGATCTTATGGCAAGATTAAGTTGTATACTAATAGGAAAACTTGCAATGTTTTTAACTGTCATAACATTATAATTTAGATATTAAATATACTATCTAAACTATTAAGAAATTTAATTTTTTTTAGGTTTTTCATGGTTTAAAAAATTAATAATTACCAGATTGATTATAACAATTATAAATATCGCAAAATTACAATAATATTAAGTATAGTTGCCATAAAACCTTAGCGAAGGAAAAAAAAACATATTAGCAACTTTAATAATTATTATTCTACTTGGAATCTAAACGAAAAATCTAAAACTTTATGTAAATCATTTTTTCCAGCAGATTTTTTTTCTTTTACAGTTTTAGATGATTTGGTCAATTTGTGAAATTTTTGAATTAATATTTAATAACATAATAAAAAAGAATTTTACTTGCTTTGTTTTTGAAATAATTGCGAAAAACTGGACTGTTTTTTTCAAATCTTTAATTGTTAATAACAGCGGCAATTGTTTATGTGTCGATATTTAGATCCAGAAATTCGGACTTTTTTCTCAAAATAAAAAACTATAAATTTCCAGAAAAGATAAAACTTCGAAGAAAATAATTAAAATTAAGCAACATTAGTCGAATAATGTTGTATAAAATTTTACTTTTTTCTTTGAAATTTGAAGTCTTACTTTCAGATTTTAAAACTGATATTTATCGAATTTAAATACAAACTTTGGTTGCTATTTCTGCAACTTTAAATTTATAAAGGGATCATTTTGTAAAGAAAGAAAAAATCTGAGAAAAATACACCATTCGTTGAAAATTCAAAAATGTTTAAACAAATTTCTGGAGTTGAGAAATTTGAGTTTAGACTGAAAATTTTAACAAAAAAAAAGTGTAATTTTCGAGAAAGCATACTTTTTTAAAATATAAATATTCTAGACATTACGAATTTTTTCTGAAATTTTATAAGTTATTTAAATTTAAAGATTTTTATTTTTTGACTTAAAATTTTGACCTTTAATTCAAATTTCTAGAAAAAAAGGTTGAATTTTGAAGTCAAAATTTAAACTTTGCATTTCTTAAAATCCAAACTCCAAATTAAAAACAAAACAAAAATAATACATTTCAATCAAGAAAACACTCAACATTTAGACATTTTTTGGGGTGAAATTGTGAACTTTTTTTGGAAATTCTTTTTTTTTTCTCGAAATTTGAACATTAAATTAAAAATGAATTATGAATTTTCGACTTTAAAGACGAATTTTTTTCAATTTTTAAACTCAATTTTTCAATGTTGTTGCAATTTTAAAATTGCGACAAATATGAGAAAGTGTTACTTTAAAAATGTGAGAAAAAATTTGAAATTTTGATAAGAAAGTTTCTGAAAAAATCAAAATTTTGGAAAAATTTTAAATCTTATAAAAATAAAAACCAGAGATTTAGAGTTAAAACTATTATAATTTTAATATTTTGAGAATACATTTCAAATTCTTTAAAGCACTTTTACTTTCTTATAAAATTCCTAATTAGTTACTTCAAATTTTATTTATTTATTTTTTTACTTCAATTTTATATTTCAAAGTCGATTTTTTACATTAAATTCAAACTTTTAATCTTGTTCTTGAAATTCGTTAAGAATGGTTTCTGAAATTTCGATTTTCAATTCGAATTTCCGAATTTTAAGTCAAACTTTCAAAAATAAGTTAGATTTTTGAATTCAATCATTTTTTTAAATAAAAATTAAAATTTTAATTAGTTTAAATGATTGTCTTGACATTTTAAGAAAAAAAATGAGATTGCGAAAAAATTCTACATTTTAAGGTCATAATTTTAGAAAAGAGTAGAATTTCGAATATAAACTCGAAATGCGGACGCATGGGTTCTCATAATTTGATAAGAGATTCGGTCGAACAGTATTAAATTTATTGAATCGTCCAACAATTTCCACTCTTAACCATCTTCTTACAGAATTCGAGTAATTAATTTGTCTTTACACATCCAGCTGACCGAAATTATGATGTATTGGCCAACTCGGGATGTTATTGTTATTCGATTCAGAAGAAAAAGTGCTAATTATTAAGTGGTATTTAACCTCCCAGAGCGGTGAAGAAGTCGTTGGGCGATTCGCTTTTTCCTACGAAGATCGACCAATACCTGATGCAAAGACGGTGTTAAATATCGTCCACAAATTTGAAAAATCGGGATGCATAACAGGTTGTAATAACAAGTGTTGTTTGGAAGCGCGTCAACCTGAATGTGACAGGCCATTATCCGACGAAAGAATGGCTAAGGAGTTAGCTGTATTGCATTTGTCGAAGCAAAATGAACCTTGTTCTAGTGAACAGATCGCAGAAGAAGTTAATGTGCCATCGCGAACAGTGCGAAATAGAAATGGGTACAACTGTTATAAAGTTTCTGAAACCCAAGAAATATTTCCTGAAGATCGATACAAACGTCTTGAGTTTTGTGAGTCTATGAGAGAAAAAGTTGATGTCGATGGACATTTCTTAACCCACGTACAAGAAAGACCATGTAATTTAGACCATTTACGGGATCGAATTGTAGAAGTCCTAGATAATATTTCTCCTGAGATGTTGGCAGGCGTAAGAACTGAATTTTACGACAGATTAGGTTATTGCAAACACCAGGAGGGAACATTTTTGAACCACTTATTACATAAGCATTTTTTCTTCCATTTTTTTGTTGAATCATTTTTTAAGTTTTTAGTTTAGATTGTCATCACACCGGCTGATTATTTTTACACAGAGTTCATTTATCTTTTAGAATTTTTGTTTTATTTTTCGTGAGACCCGGTTGATTAAAGAAAACAAAATCGTAAAGTATCTGCAATTATTTTCATACTTTTTAGGGTGTGAAAATAATTGTAGAATCAATTAATAGGTAAAGATGTATTTTCCATTTAAAACGACACTCTTTTATCGAGCTCCGATAAGGTTCTGATGCAATATCTACAAGACAGGTGTGCAGTTTGCAGCGAATGCGTGGTCATGATTTGATAAGCGCGTCTATCGAGCAATATATTGAAACAGTGTAAATCATACCATCCTTCTCTTTCCTTACAAAATTTTGATATGTTCCTTGTTCTTTACACGTTACAGCAGACCGAAATCGTGTACTGGCCCGTAGTGTATCTTCATTGCAACTGAGACAACTTACACATTGTTAAAATACAAGATGTCGATATGCTGGTATGCCTGAATGATAACAACATGCTAATTATAACTGATTAATTATATCGTGAAATAACACGTAAACACTTAATAGAGAGAAAGGGAATAGTAATTTTCAAAAAAAATTAAACAAAAAAGTCAAACATTACAAAAAGGTAGAAATATCCGATAAAATACAACCGAGGCAAAATTTTGAAAAAGTGCAAATATTTTAAGAAAAGACAATATTAAAAAAAGTACTTTCTTTAAAAAAGTTTGAATTTACAAAAACCTCACAGTTTAAAAAAAAATTAAAATTTGTAACATAGGTCGAATCTTCAAAAGAAAGGCCGAAATTTTGAATATTTCAAAGAAAGCCGAAGTTTTCATAAAAGTCTAACTTCGCAAAAAAAGTAGAAATTTTGAAAATAAGGCGAAATGTTCAAATATTTTTTAAGTACAATCCATATTGGTCTGTCCCGTCATGTGACAAATTGCAATTGTGGTATAATTCCATAGATTTTTAAGATAAAAAGAGAATCTTTAGGGAGAGAATTAAAATTTGTTTAAAAATTCAAATTTGAACTCGTAGTTTTAAGAAAAAACGAAATTCGTGATGTGAATAAGAAATTAGTATTAGTTTTGAATTTTCAAATTTTGAATAAACATATTACAATTAAAACCGGAAATGCAATATTAAAGTTGAAATTTTGAGAGAAAATTGGAACCTTATACAAAGTCCTAATTTCTAAAAAAAAATCGTAATTTCCAAATAAATAGGTGAAATTTTTATTGTCTTCATTTGCCAGTTTGAACTCGAAAAATTGGGAGCGAATAAAAGCAACTCAATTTATTTAAAAAAAACATGAAAATTTCGAGTTGAACCTCGAAATTTTGAATTTTTTCTCTAGACTTCTATTTTTTTCTAGAAATTTGAAGTTTAAAAGTTGATTTTTGGTGTCGAAATTTCGAGTTGCAGATCAAAATAAGGCAAACCTGTTCGGTTTTAAAAAGAAGGCAATTTTGAAAGAAACTAGAAAGTGCAATTTCTATTAAAATTTTCGATTTTTTTTGTTCTCTTTGAACTTTAAGACTTGAAATGTGAACTCTAATACCAGAAATTCGAGAAAAAGTGTCAAAGAGAAAATTTTAACAAAAACGCTCAATTTTTCAAGTGTTTTAGAATTTCCAATCAGCAGATCAGGCCCGTAACCAGGGCTGCAGCTCCCCTCCCCTGAAATTTTTTGGCTTCACACTAGATAGAACTGAACTTTCCAGTCTGCGACTTTTTTAAAAACCAGTTTTTAATGGATCATTTTGTTTTCGTACTGAAATCCAAGTATGTTTTTTTTTTCAAATTTGGTGTCCATTTCTTATTATTAGAGGCCGGATTTTAAGCACAATCAAGCAAGGTAAAAAGGTGAGCAAAATGTTAAATTAGCTAAAAACAAAAAGCTAAAAAAAGCGCCAAAAAGGATAAAATATTCTAGAAAAAAGTCATTAACAAGTTAAAACTCACAATTAACAAAAAAAAAACATTTTAAAATCTCTGTCGAAATAAAAAAAAACAGATTTTAGGTTATACTCAGGATATTCAGAAGAAGTATAACATTTTCAAATGAAAGTTCTTAAAATTTCGAGTTCATTCTCGAATTTTCACCCCAAATCTCAAAAATTTTTACCTTGAGATTTTACCTGAGATTTTGTTTCTAGAAAAATTTAAAGTTTTCTAGAAATTTCTTTTTTTTGTTTGAAATTTTGCAAGTTTTTCAAGCTTAAACTCCCCATTTTGAAAAAAAATTCGAATTATAAAAAGAACTGGAAATTTATACAATTTTTTTCGAGATTTAACACCAAATTTTGGGAAATACTTGGATTTTGTGATAATAGTTTTACAGTTTTGGAATTTAAAAATTTAGATTTTAAATTAGCTATTTGAATTAAAATTTCAATACTAGGCCCTTTACTAAAATATCAAAATCTCTTATAAGCCATTATTTTGAGAAGACATTTTTTAATAAGTTTTTTATATAAATTTCTTTTATAATTTTTCTAACAGGGCGATTGAACTTTAAAAAAATGTCTTAAAGGTCGATTCTTTTATAAATTTCGAGTTTTACACAAAACTTGAGCATTTTTAGGTTGGAAAATTCAGGATTTTTTTAAATAACTTTAACCCATCAGCTTAATTCGAAATTTTTAATTTTTTCAAAAAGTTTTAACTTCATAATAAAAAATTTCGAAACTTTTTTGTTATGAAGTTGATTTGTTTATATTTTGATTACGATTTCGAAAATTTGACTTCCAAGTGAAAACTTCCAAAAAAATATTGAAATTTTTATCTTAGTTATTAAATTTTAATTAAGAAATACATTTTTTACTTTTAATCACTACATTTCAACTTTAAATTCATATTGTTAGACAATTTATAAAATTTTTGCAACTTTTTACGACGAGTTTAAAAATGTCAAAATTAAAGTCGACATTTTGAAAAAAAAATGAGCTTAATGAATCAATGAATTTTTACGTTAGCAATCGTTCAAAATTCAGACTTCTTCAAAATATTTTGACTTTATTTCTAGACAATCCCCTGGCCATTTTGAGAAAGCACTAAAGTTCAGGAAATATCAAAGTTTATTTTTAAATTTTGTTTCAAGACAAAATGTCGAGTGTTATTAGTTTTTGCTGGAAGAGTTTCCGTCTCTGGTATGGTGCACAGTACCGAGTTACCGTGCTCTTCTGTCTAAACGTTCTTATCCTTTGTACCAATTTTCAATTCAGAAGTTTCACCTCTGGTATGGTGGAAATACTGAGTTACCATGCTCTGATGTTTCGAAATTGGCTTTTTTCTTTTTTGTATATTTCCTTGTATTTTATTTTTCATTTATTGTTCCTTTGTTCCTGAAGAAGCCCCCTACGATGGTGGGCGAAACGTCGAACACTTTTAGTAGCTCTTTAACACGGTCCAACCCCTAAAGAAGTATATCCTGTACTGACTTCTGGCCGTGCAAGCTTTCGTTATCACATTTTGTTAATAGATTTTATCTTTTGGAAATTAGAGATTTTTTTAGAAAATTTTGACTTCAAACCTTTTTTTTTTCAAAAAATCATCTTTTTTTTTCAGATGTAGAAAGTAATGCTAAATGTCAACTTATTTCTAAAATTTGGAATTTATAAAACCTAAAAATTTCGAGTTCGAAAAGGATAAATTTGTTAAGAATTAACATATCCTACTTTTTGTTCGGAAATTCAAAATTTCTAAAACAGAAATGTTTATTAATGAATTCTGGTTACTTTTAAGTATAAACACGGTCGTAATTAAACTTTTTCTAGAACGAATTTGTCCACTCTAAGTATAGACTTTTCTAGACATTTCGAATTAAAATTCCAAATTCAAAAACTCAAGATTAAGTTCAGAATTTCGATATCTGACATTTTTCACAAAAATGTTGAAATGTTGGCGAAATTTCCAGGTTTCTAGAAGGAATCGAAGTTTAAAAAAATATTTGTGGGTTTGAAGTAAATACCAAGACTTTGAATTTTGAGAAAAAAAAAAGTAAAAGTATTAACATACTTCGCATTTAACAAAAAATCTAATTCAAATTAAAACTTTTCAAAAAAGGTCGAAATTTTGAGATTAAAGGTAAAACTTTAAAAAAACGATAAATAGCTTTATAGCAAAAACCTTTTTTCGAAATTCGGAAGAATCGAATGCATATCGACATTGCAAATTCAGATAGCAACAATAGTTCCCTAAATTGCCCAAAATAAAAAATGTAGGTAATTAAAGTTGTTGCCAGTTAGAAAAAAATTGGACGCTAAGAGGAAACTTGAACTTAAAAAAAACATTCCAATCTTCCAGAATTTAGAAAGAATATCCAAATTCTAAATGTTCGGGTGCAAACTTTAAATTTGAGATAAAAGTTAAAATTGATTGAAATTTAAAAAAAATTGAAAAAAAAAAGATTTTTCTCCAGCTGATTCCAAACTATGTCTTTAAATAGAGCACTTTCTATAGGCATTTTTCATACACAACTGGAGGTTATAGAAGACAGTTCAAAGATAAATTTTAGAAAAGGAATATCTTTCGAGTAATTTTATCATCTTACCCACACATCTGTTTTTATTTGTCAGAATGTTAGAAGAGTTAGACTCTAGAAATGGTTTTAGTATATTTTTTTATATTTTAGTATACTTGTATACAATAATAATATTAATAGTAAAGTAGTATTGGACCGTGGCTTCTTAGCTCTAACCCAAACGCAAACAAAGACTAGGTAGTTTTAGCAGAAGGATCGCAACTCGATTTATTTAAAAAACATGAAAATTTCGAGTTGAACCTCGAAATTTTGCATTTTTTCTCTAAGACTTCTATTTTTTTCTAGAAATTTAAAAGTCCAAATTTGATTTTGGTGGAACGGACTGGTACTTGGTTATCTTCGAAATTTGAAATACAAATCTTGTCCCCAAAACCAAGAAAGATTAAAAAACACACAAATTTTGCAGCAGAGCAACATTTGTAGTGTTTTAATTTTTCTTGGTTTCAAGGAACAAGATTTGTATTTTAATTTCCAAATTTGATAAAAATATAGAATTTCCGAGTTATATTCTTCGAATTTTCACTATTCGAAATTCCTGAATTTAAACTTTTGTAATTTAAAAATTGAAATTTTAAGAAAAAAGTTTAAATTTTGACTACAGTAACACAATTTTGTCCTTAACAGCGAAATTTCGATATTTTTTCCTCCAAATTCTAACTTATAAACAGTAAACTTACAGTTTCCTTTTTTTAATAAAATGTCGATTGTAACGTTGAAATGTATTTTTTTTCTAATAATAATTTTGAAGATCGAGTGGCTGGGCTCGGTAGGCTAAAATATATTTAGTGTCATTTGATTTACGCTTCAAACACTGTTTGAAAAACTTGAAATATTCACTTTACTTCCGAAATTTCTACTTTTTTTAGAAACTTCAAGGAAAAAATTTAATAAGTTCTAATAAAAGCCGTCATTTTGAGAAAAAGGAGTTTTTTTTATATTATTTTGCCGTTTTTTTTCTTCAAGTCGAAGTTTCGAGTAGCAGATCAAAATAAGGCAAACTGTTCGGTTTTAAAAAGAAGGCAATTTTGAAAGAAACTGGAAATTTTTAAAATGTGATTTCTATTAAAATTTTCGATTTTTTTTGTTCGAGAAAAAGTGTTTAAAGAGAAAATTTTAACAAAAACGCTCAATTTTTCAAGTTTTTTAGAATTTCCAACCAGCAGATATAAATTTGGAATTACTGAAATAAAACTAAGAATGCGTTTACACTAGACACTTTATTGCGTACATTTCTCTCCCAGATAAGTGTCATCTATCTTGAGAGAAGCCAAGAAGTTGTCAGATTTATTTACACAGCTGGAGGTCTCGAATAACTTCTCTCAGGATAATTGACATTTTAATATATTTTATGTCTAGGAGAAATGTATGAAATAAAATGTCTAATATAAACGCACCATAAGGTGTTGCGTAATTTTTTAATAATTTAAAATACTTACATAATTATAGTACAAAAAATATTTTTAAAATGTAATTAGAATAAACCAACTACCTATACCTCTCAGAGAGCAGGTAAATACATGAGATAAATATAGTAACCTTTTCCATTAAAAAAAGGGGGGATAACAGACAATAAAGGTGATAACGCCTTGTTAATGTGGCATGCATATTAACTCCTGAGCAAGTTAAACCTAAATCGAAACATTTATTAGGAACATCCATTTTTTAAAGTTATAAATTAAAGAATCCACACAACTATCACATGTTACTCTTCATATTCAACAATTTCATAAAAATCCCCAACTTTTAATGCTACTCCCTTATCACTTTCAATTTTTTCTGGCATAGTCCTTATTTCAGGATTTTTCTCACTTGTGTCACTTTGACCAGTAAAAAGGTTGATTCTTTCATTCAGCTGCGTTATTTGCTTTTCCAATATTTCACTTATTTCATTTTTGGCCTCTATTTGCTTCTCCAAGTGTTCTATTGTTTGACTGTGGGTTCGTAGTATAGTGAAAGATTCTGGATGTGCTCGATGCTCTACAAAATATTCACCTGTGTGCACCAAACGCCCTGGCAGATAAAGTCTTTTGGTTAGTGGAATCATACACTCGAATTCCGCTTCGCTGTTGTAGGTTTTAATGTTCCTTATCGTTTCTTCTACATGTTTTATGTTATTACTATTTTTCTCCGTATCTTCTTCGGCTTTCCGTAAATCATGTATTAGGTGTGTTAAAAATTTATCCCGATTTAATTTTAAACGACTCAAATCCAATTTACCATCCATAATGTTTAAAATTAGAGAATTTTCATTTAGAAACTGAACATTACAAACATAACCTATTCAATAGATCACAAAATCAAAACCACAAAACATATATATTATGAAAACATTCACCGCAGAGTGCCACAGAATTCTATGATTCCCCATAATACAGTGTTGCCAGGTTCTTTTTTGAGAATTTCTTAAATTGTACATACGTACAGTGTGTATTATTATATTATTTATTCAGTCAACGAATTGTAGCTCAAAGCTTCTTCCACAGTTCATTCTGCAATGAGCAGGGACGGACTGGCTCCAAATTTTGTGGTGGGCTACTTAAATCGGTGGCCTTGTGCTGGGGCGCTTGTTATTTCATTATTATGCTGTAGAATCAGAAGCTAAATAGACTGAACGTTTCAATCTCGTAACATGTGAACAGCTGAATGTAAAACCCGGGGAAGTGGGGTGCTGCATCCCAGTACTCTTTGACATGGCCGGATTAAGTAAAATTTATAAATACGAAACTTGCCGCGTAACGGTTCTAACGATTTAGATATAAAACTTTGGAATTAGGGGCTTCTGGGCCAAAAGGATAATATTGATAAGTGCTTTTTGGTATAAGTTCAGGAGAACTATTTTCAAAGACATCTTGGTTTAATAGTAAATAATTCTCTTTCAATACGCGACGCCTGTGTACAATATTGTTAAGCCGGTGATGTAAACACGTGATGATTGCAGTGAAACGAATGTTTATATATTTTATTTTTACTATTCCCAAAGAATGAATCTCTTAATTTTCCTTCACTAATGGGTTCACTGCGGTTTCGACAATGTTCCACAATTCACTTCCCCATATTTACAGCCCATTTTCTAAAAATAACCCGATGCTATCTTCGCAAAGGTCTGTCAAATAATAAGAGGGCGTTGTGAGCAAGGTGGAGCTAGGCTTTCGCCAGGCTTTCAGCTGGCTTCACTGCTTAACTGCTTACCGCCTTACGTTCAGTCTATTTAGTCTCTGTGTAGAATTCAACTGTAAATCCAGTTCACCAATCGATCGAATATTTCGAGATTAAGATCGAAAATAAAAAAAAATCACAAAATCGCTAAATAATAACAAAATTTTGAATTTACAGTAAAAATTGAGGGAAAATGGAAATAATTAAAAGCCCGAATTTCAAGAATATATTTCAGGCTTTTAAAAAATTAATAATATTCCAGAAATTTCGAAACAGAAGCCGAGATTTCGACGTTGGGAAAATCATTTTGCAACAAAAGGTCAAAAATCATTAGAAGCAAAATTAAAATCGTGCATTTATAGTTAAGATTTTGAATAAATAGCTTCAGTTTTTGAGAAATTAAATTCCAAATTTAAAAAAAATCCTCCTTAAAATGGTTAAGATCTTTATTGATTTTGCGAATAACAAAAAAAGTGATGTTTAAATTTTGAAACTTGAATTTTTAAAGAATACATACTTAATGTAGCAAAAAGTGTTCCCGAATTTCCTAAAAGATAGTTGATGTTTCGAAATTTACATTGAAGTTTTGAGAAAAAAATCTTAATAATTTTGCTAATTTCATGTCGACAAATTTTTTTTTTTTTGTCGACTAAAATTATTAGACAAATAAGCTAGTATTTCCCTCGACCTCGCTCTTTATTCTTAATTTAGACATTTTTCCAAAATTTTGATTTCTTTGTTGAAATTTTCACCTTTTTATTTTATCATTTTTTTTTAATTTTGGATTTTTGTGAAGATGAATTTTTCTCAAAATTTCCACTTCTTTACCAAAATGTCGATTTTTTTTTAAATTTCGGTTTTTTAATGTTTGATTTTTTAAAATGTTAACTTTTGAATTCCTATTTCTTCCTTTTAAAAATATAGACCTTTTTCCAAACTGTTACATTTCGAGATTTTTGGATTCCTTTGAAAACTTAAGAATAAAAATTTCTGAAATGTTGATTTTTTTTCAAAATTTCCATTTTATTTCAAAACTTGGACATTTTTGCAAAATTTCAGCGTGCTTAAAATACGTGCATTTTTAAAAACGTTAATTTTTCCCAAAATTTTGACTTTTTCAAAATGTTTACTGTTTTTGAAAATTCCGACTTTTTTTATGTTTCAACTGTTTCTGAAAATGTACATTTTTTGAAAATTTCTATTTTTTAAAAATTTTGACTATTTGATGTTTAGATTTTTTCGAAAATTTAATATTTTTTAAAATTTGGGCTTGTTTAAAAATTTTAACTTTTTTTGCAAGATTTATACTTTTTAAAATATCTTTCTTCATTTTTTGAAACTGTAGACATTTTTTAAAAGCTGGACTTCGAGTTTATCTAAAATGTCATATTTTTTTCAAAATTAAAATTCATTTTAAAATCATAATTTATTTTCAAAATTTTGAGTTTTAACGGTTTCATTACTTTTTTATATTGCTGAAATTTTTTTAATTTTATACTATAATTTTATGATTATTTTAATATTCTCTAATTTTTTTGAAAAGCTATGAATTTTTAAAAATGTCTACATTTTTCAAATTTAAACTTTTTTTCAAAGTTTCAACTTTTGTAAAATTTCAAGAGTTTTTACATTTTTTTTAAATTTCCAATAAAAAATTTTAATTATTCAAAACTATTGTGTTATTTTTGAAAATTTCAACTTTCTAAAAATGTCTTATTTTTTCAAATTACGAATTTTTCAATGTCAACTTTATCAAAATTGTGATACTTTTTCTTCAACATTTTGATTTTCTTCCGAAAATCTAAACTTTTTTTTTATTTAACTTTTCTATGAAAATGTCGTCTTTTTTAAAGTTAGACTTTTTTTTCAAAGTTATAACTTCAAAATTTTAGACTGTCAAAATTCTTATCCTTTTTCAAAAATATTTTCGAGTGTTTTCAAAATTTGTGACTTTTTCAAATATTTAATTTTTTTCATAAATGTCGGTTTCAAAATCTCGTCCTTTCAAAATTCGACTTTGTTTTTCAAATTTGGAATTTTTTGAAAATAGTTGTCATTTTTAAATTGTCATTTATTTTGAAAATATCGTTTTCTTCGAAATTTCAACATTTTTAAAATTTCAACTTCTTAAAAAGTTTCTGTTTCAAAATGTTGATATTTTTCAAAGTTTTAAATAATTTTTAAGATTTTGACTTTTGTTTGAATATATTGATCTTTTTTAAATGGCGATTTTTTTTTAATTTTCGACCTTTTTTAAAAATTATCTTTTTCTTGAAAATTTTACTATCAAATTTTCCATTTTTTAATTGTAACTACTTAAAATTTTACATGTGTAATTGAGAAATACGCCTACAAAAAAAAATGGTTCTATGTTTTGTACTCGTGTAAGTGCTTAAAAAATGTCCGACAGCATTACATGTTTCCCTCATAGATTCACAAAACTCAAGACATTCGTAGTGATTAATCATCGTTTTTTTTTTCAAAATATTCAGCACTGTTAGCAATTTAAGATTTTCTTCTGAAAATTGATATCGACATCGTATATTTTCTACTTTCGAATACGAAATCGTTGTATTGTCTTAAACCTTAAACAGATTACTTCCTAAGGGGATAAATAATCAAAAACGTTGATACAATAAGCTGTTATTTATAAACTTAAATCACCAATTTTCATATTACCAACTCCAAAAATGAGGAACTTTCATAAACATTTTTATCCACTATCCAGCACTCTTGCGAACAAATTTTCAAACAGTTCTTTCTTAGTGCTCACCTACAGTTATTTAAGGAACTTAGGTATGAAATGGCATGTTTAGGCAAGCGTTGTGTGTGAGTCAGGTGTCTTTAGTTTTATTAAGTAGATACAACTTAGGGACCTTATTTTACCGAAACCGATATAATATTTCAGAATATAGCCATATCCTTATCCATATCCGAAATATCATGTCCCTAACAACCCTAATTCAAACCCAAATAATTTAAAAAGTCGTATGCCTTTATGAAAAAAGCTTGAAAATGAGATGACCAAACTACGGGAGAACTCGGAAGGAGATCTGGCAATCCTACACTCGACATTTCAAGTTTGGAGTAGCGTCTTTGGAATTCGTTTCCTAGACACCAAACTTAAGCCATTAGATCTTAACAAAAAAATTGACATGTCACAAGTTTTTTATTTCCCATATTTTTCACGTGGAAAGTTTTAATTAACACACATATTCGAATCTTTTTTAAATCTTCTAAACTAATTAAAAACCAATACAAGAATTTCGGATTTTAAACCATCATAGGGGGGTCCGGGCCCGAAAACGCCTTCGTGGATCAGTCCCTGGTTTAAAGGTTTTTAAGGGACTTAGTTTTAAATAAAACTATATTTGACATTAAAGTCTTAAGTAACCTTTATTTAAGGTATATTACAAATAGAAAGTGTTGCAAATTATATTTGTGCCTTTTTACGTGCCTCGAGCATATTTTCCCGCGCCTTCTTGAAAGCTAATAAAACTTGTTCAACGCTCTTTATAAGACCCGAACTATTCAATTTTTCAAAAACCATTCTTCCTCCATCTTTTGTTATGCCTTTTGAAGTTTCATTTGCACAAACTAAAGTTTGTGATTGGAGTAAAACATTTAAGCGGAGAGTTATTTCTCCTGTACCCACCGTGTTTACCCCATATTTATTTATTATATTTTCCTACAAATGATAATGTTAATAACTATTATTATATATTCAGTTTTGTACCTTATGGTCATTTGGTATACCAATCCACGTTAAATCTTCGTAATTGTTGCAATCGCCGACAAAAAATCGTCTTAAATTACCACATGGGCCCCTTGGCATGAAGCGGAAACACTGCAACTTATAGTGATATATGCCTGCTTTACTGATTGGTAAAGCTTGATAACAAAGCCCTTCTGTGCGATATATCTGCCAGTTATCCTGTGATACTACTTCGATATAAATGTAAGGAACCTTGGGAATGTCTGAAAGCAAAAATGTTGTACAAATATTTTAGAAACTTTTACATCTCTTACTAGCTGATTCCAACCTATTTAGGTCATATTCTAAAACTACATCGAAATGGTGTCCAAAGTATGCAAGGTTTGCTTCAGTTTTCACACTAGAATTCTGTGTCATACCGTATAAACCTTCTTGGTCCTTTGTAGTCCAATTCTCTGGAAGATCTATCATATACTGAATATGTATGTTGTCGTATTCGAACAGTTTAGCTTGTATAATTTCAAAGAATAGGTACACATGGAGCTTATTCTTTTTGGGAATGCGAAAATTCGATTTCTGAATTTGTTGCTTAAGCGAAGCCTTATGGTGATAAATCTAAAAGTAAAAATATTGTTGGTAAAATGTATTCCTATTTCCAAGTTCAGTGAATGGTCAGTTTTATAGAGTTAGTTGTTCATCAAGTATAACTCGTATGTTACCTCAGATTTTCCATACCTCTTGAAATAGTTGTTCTTCTTTTAAAGATATTTCATGTGGAATATGATTTGATGCATTTTCAATAAAATACAAATATCTCGTGTTAGAATTAATTTGCATTTGAAGCACATATGGAGTGTCTTGAGTAAAATCGGGGAAGATTTTCAAAATTCCCATTTCTTTGTTAAATTTTATCGTGCAGAGCAAGTGCTCAAATTTAACCCAAGCACCCTCTATGTATTCTCTGGAATGTAATTAATCTTATTGTATTTCCAATAAAGCGAAGATTCATAATTATAAAGTGGAGTCCAATGAACACTTTTGGGTAATAGTAGTATAGAACTAGATACTTATTGTTTTTAGTTTGGAGCAGGATATTTTTTTCTGATTATAACATCATCACGTCAAACACGAAGGCGAATTATATCTAAAGAAGACCAAAGGAAAATGGACCGGGTCTAACACTGGGGAATCCTTCGAATCCTTTAAGCCAAGATTTCTTAACTTGGGATTCATGGACCCTTGAGGGGTCCATAATATGGTGGTCCATGGCTTACTTAAATTCATTAAGATAATAATTAATACTCTCTCTCTCTCAAAATTCGCATTTTTTTCGAAATTAACCCGTTTTTGAAATTTATCTTTTTCTAAACATTTAGATTTTTTTAATTTGAAATTTGCAGAAAATTTTGAGTTTTTTATCAATATTTGCTTAAAATTTGGTATATTTTTTGATAAAAAAGTAAAAATTTTTAAACTATTATTTTATGTGGAAATTTTAAACAACATTTTTTGGAATTTTCGAATTTTTGTAAAAAGACAAAAATTGGAGAAAATTTTCTTTTCAAATTTCAACTTTATTTTGAATCTAACTTTCTGGAAGTTCCAACTTATTTCTTAAAAGTTGCAGTTTATCTCAATTCTCTGGGGTAGGATGGGCAGCTTGTCTCTTGAGTCAGGCAGTCATTAGAAAATAAAAATTCAGCCGAGAAATTACGATCCTTTTCTTAAAATTTTGACTTTTTCTCAGTAATCGCTTTTTTTTCCAAATTCCAAATTTGGGAAGTTTCAAATTTTTACTAAATTTCAGTTTTTTTCTCGAAATTTCGACCTTTCTCCCAAAATGTCGATATTTTCTCGAAATTTCGATTTTTATTTTCAAAATTCGTTTGGGGTTTTGAAACTTTTGATTTTTACCTCGGAAGCGGTATTTTTTTTAGAAATTTCTATATTTTTTCAAATAACGTCTTATTTCCGAAATTTTGACTTGTCTCAAAAATTGTTATCCCTTATGTTTCAAGAAATCTCAAGTTTTTCTGCAACTTTTGACTATTGTCTCAAAATTCTGTGCGAAATATTCATTTTTGTTTCTCGAAATTTCGTTTTCATCGTTGAAATTCCTCTTTTTCTAGGATGTTATTCTATTTGTTATAGGTTAGGGTATTAACACAATTATCCTTTTTTTCTTAAAATTTGACTTTTTCTGGAAAATTTCGATTTTTTTTCGAAATTTCGTTTCCTTGAAATTACAGTTTTTTGTTCGAAATTCCGTTCTTTTTCTTAAAATTGAACTTTTTTGAAAATGTTGACCTTAATACTACACACGCACAGATAGTCCGCGCTTCACATTGGGACAATTAAATTGGTACCGCACTTGTACGGCAAAAACAAATAATTAAATAAATAAAATGGGAAAACCAAAATCATGAAGGAAAAAGAAATAGTGGGATCAACACACGCACAAGAATAAACAAAATTATGAACGGGAAGAAAAAGACAAAAAAAAAAATAATAAAAGACTTGCAGGTTTTTAAGGCGAGGTACAAGCACGACACTATTCGAAAGGTGGCGATGTGGACGCGCACTGATATTCGGACTTAGCGATGAGATGTGTTTTTCGAAAAACCAGCGGATTCTGATCTTTCTGTCCCAAAGTTGACCGCTTTTATACTTGTTCCGTGAACATTAGTGAATTAGAATTTTCTGAAAGGTTCTGTCTTCCTAGAAATTAAGTACTGCGATTCGTTGGCGTCCTCTATTAATTTTGTATAGGCTATAAAAATGTTTGT
The DNA here is from genome assembly GCA_028583605.1 of Dastarcus helophoroides. Lineage (NCBI taxonomy): Eukaryota > Metazoa > Arthropoda > Insecta > Coleoptera > Bothrideridae > Dastarcus > Dastarcus helophoroides. The sequence goes on from CM053334.1 coordinate 32,641,136, forward strand.
AGGATTTTCTATTTTGTGAGGCGCGACTAGTCGGCGTCCTCTCTAATATCATTTTCTGTATGATTCATTTTGTCAGACCGCAACCGATTGATAATGGGTTTGACTGTTACAAATACAAAACATTTATTGTGAAATGACTAGTTGGCGACTTCTGTAATTGGTATTTTCTTTTTTTTCTTTCGAGTGTAGCCTTTTAGGGGAACGCTCACAGCATCAACCTTTTAGTAATTGATTTTCCAGATAATTTGACTGGTTTACCTTTTTCCCGAAATTTTTATTTTCATCCCAAAGTTCAATATTTAATATTTATGTTAATTTCGACTTTTTCCTCAAACTTCGTCTTTTTAACGAAATGTCAACTTTTTCTCTTCATATTAGTCTTTTTTCCTAAAATTCGCCTTTTTTTTCTGAACATTCAATTCATTTAAGATTTTTGACCTTTACTTTAAATTTCGATATTTTTTGAATACTGTAACTTTTTTAAAATTGCGTTATTTTGTTGAAAATTTCCACTTTTTTCTGATAGGTTCGTTAGTTTTTTTTTTTCTAACATTAAAATATCAAATCAAGAGTGTATGTCTGAAATGAAATCATATTTGTAAAAAATGTATCCATAGAAAAAAGTTTACTTGTGGAATTATACGCAAGGCGGTGTCATGCTATGATGCAAAGAGGCAACCGTATCAGGCGGCACCTTAAGGGGGCGGCATAAGCAGCTAAATCAAAATATAATTTGAGCCTTCAATAATTACAAATTCTTACAATCGCTTTTCTACATCGGTCAAAGCTAGGCAAATTCGGTTCTTCATAAAATTTTAATGCCTTTTTTTAATTCAGATGATACAATTCTTGCTAAAAGTTTAAGCTAAAAATTAAATAAAATTCCAAAGTGTATAAAAATTTTTCGAAACTACAAAATTAAAATTATGATTTCTGGAAAAGTGCAGATCTCATTACGGACAAAATTTCGCGATTTTCTTGAAATAATTAAAAATTTAGATAAAATGGAGATTTGTAGATATAAAAATGACAAATATTCAAAAAGAAAACTTCTTGAAATTGAAAAAAAAGTCATCAATCACGTCTCATCAATTAAGACCCAATTTTTCAAAGAATAAGAAAAAAATAAAGACGTCGTTTGAGGAAAATTAAGAAAAATATAAATAAAACTTGAGTGTCACCTAAAAAAGGTTTAGAAAAAAGCCAAATTTTGAGATAAAATTGATACTGATGAAAAGAAAAAAAAAACTAAAAAAAAGTTTGATCGTTTTTCATAAATGTCGAGTTTATTCTCGAAATTTTCGTTTTTTCTTAAAATTCTGGGTTTATATTTTACGATTCTTATTATGTTCGAGAATAAACCAGAAATTTTGAAAAAGAATCGAAATTTGAAAAAATGTTTTTAAAAATTTTCAAATAAAAGATGGACAAATCGGGATCAGATAAACGAAAAAACAGTTATTATTTCAAAAAGTCAAAAATTCAAGGTTACAATCAAAATTTCAGGAGAAACGTGAAAATTAAATTTTGGCCCCGTAAGACAAAATTTTGAAAGGTTAAAAAAAACAGAGAATTCAAAAACTTCAAGAAGGTCAAAATTTTGCAAATACAAGTAGGTTTAAAAAAGTGGCTTTTTAAATAATTTAATAATTATAAAACCAAGGAATTTTAAAAAGAGTTCAAACTTGAAAAAACCGAAATATTAAAATTGTTTTTAGAAATTTAGAGCAAAAGTCGAAATTTTGAAAATAGGACATAACTTTCACAAAACAGTTAAAATTTTGAAAAGTAGTAAAAAATTTGAAAAATGGTTGGAATTTTTGATAAAAGTGAAAATTATGAAAGAGAAAAAAATTTTTAAAATCGATATTTTGAAAAAATAAAAAATTGCAAAAAAGTTGGGATTTTTGATTAAAGGGAAAATTATGAAAAAGAACAAAATTTTAGAAACCAACATTTTGAAAAAATAAAAAAATTGAAATACAAAACTTGTCCCTTGAAACCAAGAAAGATTAAAAAACACAACAAAGGTTGCTCTAACACGTTTCGACAGTCAAGCTATCATTTTTAGAGAGATACTCAGTACTTCAGCATCTCTCTGAAGATGATAGCTTGGCTGTCGAAACGCGTTAGAGCAACCTTTGTTGTGTTTTTTAATCTTTCTTTATTTTGAAAAATTAATGGGCAAAAAAACAGACGCAAAGAATCTTTTCGCCGAGTATGCTGCATATTTTCACTGAACTGCATGAACTTGGGGGATCGAATTTCTAAAGTAGTCAAAATTTCGAAAAAGGATCGGACTTCCAGAAAAATGAATTTTAATTAAAACCCTAATCTTTCGGAATATTAACAAAAGTGCTGGAATAAAAAGTCGAAATTTCCAAAAATCGAATTTTGTCACAAAAATCTCGCCATTTCCAGAGTAAGTGGAAAGAGAAAAAATTGAAATATCCAAAAATATTTCTCTCAGGATTTTACTTTATTTGTAACATATATATCCCAAATTTACAAGATACTGTTCCTAGAAATATTCTAAAATATTATTCTCAAAATAATAATATTTTATTAAAATTTCGATCCAATTTTGGAAAAAGAAACGAATTTTGAGAAAAAGCCGAAATTTGGAGGAGGTGAACATTTTCAGAAACAAGACATCGAATTTTGAGGTACATATTGTTTCGGGAATTAAGATGAATTTGGAAAACCACTGGAAATTTAAAAGGTCAAATTAAAAAAAATTAAGAAAAGTTTTGAATTAAGAAAAATGAATTTCGAAAAATACATCAAAATTTCGAGACAATGATCGAACATATCACATCTCATCAGCTATTAACACTATACAAACTCAAGTTAGGCCAACGCTAAAATACTGTTCTCATGTTTGGAGTTCAGCCCCAAAACACACTTTAGCTTTCTTAGATTCAATTCAAAGAAGAGCGATTTGCCTAATTGATGACGAGAGTCTGACCGATTCTGTCGAAACACTAGAGCACAGGCGTATGGTTGGTGACTTGTCTCTTTTCTACAAGTACTATCATGGAAGATGCTCGCAAGAACTAATAGGATTAATCCCCACAAGGGCAAGATTCTTGAGGCATACGAGACAGTAGAAGACATCAAATTCCTGTGCGGTCCAGCTTGACACAGTGAGGACTTCTGTCTACGGAGACTCTTTTTTCTATACAACTTCCAAGTTATGGAACTTGTTACCGAAAAGAATTTTCCCCAAAAATTACAACCTATCCTTGTTTAAGAAGGCGGTTCATCGCCATCTATCCTTGTTTCCGCATCCTACTCGCAGTGCTTTGAAAGCATAATGGGCTTACCCTTTGCGAGTGGATTCAACTTAAAAAAAAGCCTAATAGAAGAAAAGAAAAAGTGGAAAAAGTAGAATTATGAAATAAAGTGCTAATTTCAAAAAAGACAATTTCGAGAAAAAGTCAGAATGTTCAGAAAATCAAATTTGAAATAACCTTCTAGAGAAACTTCAAAAATGTCGAAAAATCAAAAAACAAAGGTCAAATTTTGTGAAAAAAGTAGCAGTTTTAGATAAAAAAACGAATAAAAAAAATCACAATTTTCTAAAAATATTTTAATTTCGGTAAAGAAGTTTCTTTAAATAAAAAATTATTTTATTTATTTATTATTCTGCTCAACACTGTTGCTTTTGTATTAACATTCCGATCGAATTAAGAGAACATAAACGAATTTTGAGAAAGTATAAATTTCAATGAAAAGGCAATTTCGAAAAAAAGTCTAGAATTTTAAAAACATAAAATATTGCAAGATAAAAGTACAATATTTCAAAAATAAGACGAATTATGAGGCAGAAGTTGAAATTTCCGGAAAGTCTAATTTAAGTGTAAACATTCAGGAAATAGCAGAATTTCGATGAACGACAAATATTAAGAAAAATAGGGCAACTTCAAAAAAATTTTTTTGAAAGAACATTCCAAAATAAGGATTTTGAAAATACAGACTTAATTTCGAATTTTTGCTGAAAAGGAAAATTTTGGAAAAAACTAATTTTAAGAGAAAAAAGTCAAGATTTCGAAGAAAAGATGAATTTCAAGCAGAAAGTTGAAACTTTGAGAAATATCAAATGTCGAGATAAAAGATATCGAGGAAAAAGCAAAGGAAACTGAGATTCTAGAACGTTGGAATTTTCAGGAAAATAGGCGAAATTTTGAGAAATCGGTTTGAAATTTTAAGTGAAACTTCGACATTGAAGATTCGACATTTTTCAGATAATGTCAAGTTTTAAGAAAAAAAGTCAAATATTGCAAAAAAAGTCAAAATTAACACCAAAAAAATAATGCAAATCGACGAATGCAGAGGAGAAAGATGAAACCTCAGGAAAAAAAATGGAAATTTTGCACAGAAAGTTAAATTTTGTGAAAATAGTATAATTTTAAAAATATTTTGTTTATTCAAAAGAGAAATTTTGAAACAAAAATCGAAATTTTGAGATAAATGCGAAATTTAACATTTCTTTGTTAAATAAATTGAAAAAAACATAATATTTCCGGTCAATAAGGGTCTACCATGAAAAATAAATGCGAAAGTTGATATTTCCAAGAACAAAGGATTGGATTTGAGATAAAGTCAAAATTTCTAAAACAAAGCAAATTTTGACAAAATTACTCATATTTCTAAAAAAATGATTTATTTAAATAATTTTGACAAAATTACTCATATTTCTAAAAAAATGATTTATTTAAATAAAATTATTTAAACAAAATTTAAAAAAAATCAAAATTGCGAGAAATAATTCGAAATTTAGTAAAAATTCGAAATTTTCCATAGAAAGTTAAAATTTGACATAAATGAAAGGGCAAATTTTGAGAAAAATTACTAAATGTGAAAAAATTGAAATTACCAAAAAACGTCGAAATTTCAAGAAAAGTACGAATTTTGAAGAAAAAATGGAAGTTTCGGTTAAATGTAAATTTTCTGCGGCTTCAGAAGCCAGGGGAGAGAGGAAAGCGCACCACCCTGCCCTATTTTAGTTGCGCCTATATTACTTAATATTTTAAATCCTAACAAAAAACATGCTCAAAATTTTTCACGCTCATTTAGAACTCAGTGGTAAGGTTGATTAGGTGGTAGTTATTATAAACAAAGTTTGTTTTGTTGGCAATATTCACTCCTTGCTCGGCGTAGAACTAATGTTCATTAGTATTATTTTAATTTAAAATGTTAAATAGAATATTTTTTGGTGGTTACTGTCGCCTACCCGAGTGTCCGAGTTTAAATAGCATGAGCCGCCACTGAGCTACACAAATTGCACACTGACTTTTAGCTGACAATTTTTTCTTTAAATACTTGTAATGAGTTCATTTAATGAGATGCTTGCTACTGAACAAAACATTTTTATTTACAACCACTGTAACTGGTGATATGAGAAACGCAATATGATCAGAAATATTTTTTGTGAAACGCATATTTCATTATAAGTTATGATCACTCAATGAAGTGATATTCTATTTCAATGTGTTTACCTATATTTCCAATAATTTTAAGGGAGAAATACATAATATGGATATATTGCCTTTTTTGGAAGCTGGAGTTTAAAGTAAATATCTCCAGTTTAAAATGATCGAAATGTCAAAAATAAGTAAAAATTTTAACTGTAACCTATAAAGCTTGGACTTTTAGTTTTACCAGCGATTCTTGATTTTTTATGAGGAAATTTGTGCGAAGACGAAAGGTAAATGCTCTCATTTTTCGAAATTAGCTTCTGCAATTGTGTTAAGTTTTTTAAAAACTAAAGAGATTTCTAAATGTATATGTCGGGATCAAACACCGATTTCGGCCAATGGCCGAAGAAAACTGCCAAAACGCGTTCTAGCCACCAGCAAATTGCCAATGTCCGAAATATCGCTTTCTGGCCGTTTGATATAGACCAGGACGCGTTCTGGATCTCTCACGACTGTCAGAAAGCGAAGCTGTTGAATAATTCGCGTACTGGCTTTCTGAAAATAGCTAGAACGCGTTCTGGCATTCGTAGCTATACCAGAACGCGTCGAACACATAAACGAAACGTACAAAAGCCGATTTTGTACTTGTCTCAACATGTACACTGGCTAAATCTATCTTCATTCGAGTGTGTAGTGGGTAGTAAGCAGTTTGGTGCAACTGTGATAGGTGGTAGGTTAAAAATGTGTACTAGTGCCATAGAAGAGCTTAAGTTGCGTTTCAATAATGATTTGCAAAAAGTCATAAATGATAGCAATGATCGTAGCAACATTTTTACAAGAGAAAGATACGATCAAACTCTTGTAGATGTAAAATTAGCAAAAGCATGTAAGAGTAACGGTGAAACAATTACTTCAAAACAACGACGACCATTAAAAAGGTACGATATTTTGAAAATTGGTGAAACCGAAAAGCTAATAGAGAGCAGGACGGAAGAAACTGCTGAGTTGCGTTACTTTTGCACGACCGACGAATTATTTGACATCATTCATTCGGCGCATATAGGGACAGGACACAAGAGATTACGAGGTTTGTTATTTTTTTTCTACGGTTTTTCGCTGGGATATAAATCTATTTATTTCTTTATTTTCAGTTATGGATTGAGAGCTGAAAAGAAAATATTGTAACATAACGCGGCAAATAATTGAGGTTTATTTATCACTTTGCGAACAATGACAATTAAAAAAGAAAGTGAAAAGAAAAGGTTTAGTTGTAAAGCCAATTGTAACAGATGAAATGAACTCTCGCTGTCAAGTAGAATTAATTGACATGAACAGTGAACCAGATGGTGATTTTCGTTTTATCCCCAATTACCAAGACCACTTAACAAAATTCACGGTACTAAGGGCATTAAAATCAAAAACAGCCGAAGAAGTTGCTTATCATTTAGTAGACATTTTCTGTTTGTTTGGCGCACCCATGATTCTACAAAGTGACAATGGCAGAGAATTTGCAAACCGCATAGTACAAAATTTTTTTGAAATATGGCCCGGTTTGAAGCTGGTGCTTGGAAAACCTCGCCATTCCCAAAGTCAAGGGTCCGTGGAGAGATCGAATCAGGATGTAAGAGATATGCTAGTTATATGGATGGCAGACAAAAACACAAAGAAATGGTCTGAAGGGCTGCGATTTTTGCAAAGTAATAAAAATCGTTCCCTGCATACGGGAATAACTAAAAGTCCTTATGAAGCTATGTTTGGCACGCCTCAGAGGATTGGGCTGAAAGATTCATCACATCCAAAGGAACTCTTGACAAACATTGAAACAGAAGAAGCGCTGCAAAAGTTGTTTGATTAAGCAAACCCACGCATGCGTGAGGACGGATATTTGTGCTTAGATGAGGAAGATAATTTGACAAACAGAAGGAACACTGAAAATGAAGAACAAGGAAAAGATGTGTGTACAATTTGCACAAATGAAGTTTTAGACAGTCATAAATGTTTAGTGTGTTCCTTACCCGTTCACAATATTTGCGGGACAACTAATTACCGAAGGAAATGGAGGAGGTGAACAGAACATTAAATGTAACCGATGTTTGAGAAGTGAAAAAATAAATGATGTACGGGCCAAAAGTGGACTTGAAAAGCAGGCCGAGAAAATGGTTTCTCTGTTCAACTCGAACTTGCCACCCATTGATGTAGGAAGAACTGTTATTGTTCGCGTACCTGATGTTGACAGAGGTAGGCTTGCCCCAAGAAATATGTTTGCTGTTGTACTTGGTGTTAACGACAGTGGACTTTATCAGCTTGGTAGGTAAATCAATTCGGATTGTATGCTTAACACACTTTTAAATCAATTTTCAGGTACGAAAGATGGAACTTTGCAGTCGCTGTACGGTGGTAATGAGTTTACCTTAGCCGACTCCGATTTCATTGATATTTCATCAGTTCCGTCATCGTCTGTATCCCTCCGTACTGTTTCGGGCCTAGCATCCGGATCGACACAGGGCTTTATACAGTGTAACTGCAAACGTTATTGCATCAACAGAAAATGTGCGTGTAGGGCAAAGAAAGTAATTTGTAACAGCAAATGTCATAACAGTTCGTGCAAAAATAATATTAATATAAGTATATTGAAAAAGTACTCATATGCGGAAAATATATTTTATGTTGAAATCGTTCCTTTATTGTGTTATTCTTAAAGAATAAAAATATTTTGTTTTTGGACATCTTGTTCTTTGTGCTCGACGCGTTCTGGTATTGCTGCAAATGCCAGAACGCGTTCTAGCTATTTTTAGAAAGCCAGTTCGCGAATTATTCAACAGCTTCGCTTTCTGGCAGTCATGAGAGATCGAGAACGCGTCCTGGTCTATATCAAACGGCCAGAAAGCAACATTTCGGACATTGGCAATTTGCTAGTGGCCAGAACGCATTTTGGCCGTTTTCTTCGGACATTGGTCGAAATCGGTGTTTGATCCTAACGTATACATCAGTTAGAGAATTCTAAGGGTTTGCTTTTCTATCCAAATTCCCGTGATTGAAGCAAAAATATCCTTCTCCAAACTAATATTGGCCTTTTTTTACATCTACACTAGTTTTACCCAAATCAAATATGATTTGTTGGCCTCTCTGTATGTCTTAAACAGAGATATATTTACCCCAAGTCTGCCATTATAAACATATTTTCATATTTGTTAAGTATTACTGGGTTTTTTATCGCTGATAATAATGATCCTCCATAATCATAATCCTCATTCTTGTTTATCTCGAAATCCACCTCCTTAGTTTTATCAATTTTGAGAAATTCTAATTGTTTGAACAACTTTGTTTTAGATTGATACGATTCCTGTAATATATTATGGTTAAAATTTGAATTAGTTCAAATTATTTTAATTATAAATACCCATCTGTTGCCATTGAAGTGATCTTCGTTCACATAGGAGAACAATAAATTATTTCCTTGATCATTTATCTCATTTAAGAATTCATTGTATTTCACTTCTGCATCGGTGGTGCAATTCTTGATATCACAGTAGAATTCTCTTTCGTAATTATTAAACACTTTTTCTTGCCATTTGAATTCTCGTTCTTCCCAAATTTCTTTTTTGGTTTCATTGCTGTCGTTGTCCTCTGCCGTTCTAATACGCAACCTGTTAAAAACATATAAGAAGTTGTCAAAAAAAGTGCAGTGACACTAATAAAAATTGATAACTGAAGCAAACTTAAATTTTTGAAAACAGTCTAAATAAATTGAAAATTTCGAAAATAAAGTCAAACTCTCTGTACAAATTTCAATTCTGAGTTGGTATTAGAAACCTGCACGAGTAAGTAAAAATGTAATCAGATTTTAATCACAAATTATTTTTTCGAAATATGTAATCGGACATTTGGCATCGTTGGCATCGTGGCATCGTACCGAATATACTCATTTGTAATCGTGCACTTTATATTATCAGTTTCGTGTTGCATGTTACAAGTTGACACTTGTGGAAAAAAAGTCTAAATATAGAAAAGTAAAAATTTTTAAAAATTAAGATAATTTCAAAATCAGTTTACATTAAAAAAAATGCCAAAATTTAGAAGAAATAAAATTTTCTATAAAATTAAATGTTTGGAAAATAAGACAAATTTTTTAAAAAATTTCAAATTTATAAAGGAAGTCGAAATTTTAGAGTTGTAATTTTTAATAAAAGTTATCATTTTAAAAAAAATTAAAAAGTTTGAAAAATACGGAATTTCAAGAAAAAAAAAATTAAAATGTTGAAAAAGTCGAAAATTTTCAAATCAGAATTTTCTAAAACAATTGGAATTTTGAAAAATGTCAGGAATTTTACAGAAAGTTAAAATTTCCAGAAAACAAGGTAAGAGTTTCTAAAAAATCAAAAAATGTCACAATTTTGACATTCTTAAAAAAAGTCGAGTATTTCAAAAAATGACAAAATTTTCAACAAAAATTTTTCAAAAAGTTAATATTTTGAGACACAATCTAAATTTTTAAAAAGAATCAAAATTTAAAAAAAGTGTCGAAATTTAAAAAAACTAAAGAATTTTTATCAAACTTTTCAAAAAACCTAACTTTCCAAAAGGTGAATTTACTTCTAAAAAGATAAAATTATTAGGAAAGTCAAACTGTTTTAAAAATCAAAATTTGAAAAATGAAATATCAACATTTTAAAAAAAAAGTAAAAATTCGAAAACAATGTTAATTTCCATTAAATTAAATCTCAAATAAAGTCAAAATTGTCGAAGTACGAATATTCAAAAAAAGCCAAAATTATCAGAAAATTCGAAATTTAAAAAAAAAATACCAAATTTTGAGGAATTAATGTTTGGTAAATCACAAAGTTTTCAATAGTTAAAATTTTGAAATAACAGTCAAATATTTTTTTAAAACCTCTAAAATTTTGAAAAAGTCACAATTTTGGAAGAAAGTCGACATTTTGAAAAAAAAAGTGGAAAAATTCAAAATTTTGCAAAGTAATCAAAAATGTCAAAAAAAAATCAGCACTTTAAAAAAATCCAAATTCTCAGATTTAAAATTCTGAAATTAAAATTCTCTAAAACAATCGAAATTTTGAAAAATGTTAAGATCTTCATAGAAAGTTAAAATTTCCAAAAAATGTTAAAATTTTCTAAAAAGTCAAAAGTGTCAACATTTTGAGATTTTTCAAAAAATTTGAGTATTTTAAAAAATTATGAAATTGTCAGCTAATACTTTGAGAAATAATCGAAAATTTTAAAATAGCGTCAAATTTAAAAAATCGAAATTTAAAAAAAAATCCAAAGTTTGCAAAAAGTAAAAATTTTGAAAAATAATTCAAACTTAAAAAATAGTCGAAATTTTTAAAAATGAAAATGTTTAATAAGTGGAAATTTTAAAAAATGTCAAAATTTCAAAAAAAGCCAAGATGTTAAAAAGGCTGAATGTTAGAAAAAAATTGAAACCTTGAAATATGAAATTTTCCAAAAACTAGAAAAGCTGGTCAAACGTAAACAAAAGTCGAAATTTAAAGAGATGCATATTTTCCAAAAACTAGAAAAGCTGGTCAAAACGTAAACAAAAGTCGAAATTTAACGAGATGCATATTTTTCGACAAATGAAAATGCCAAGTGTCGAAATTAAAAAAAAATCTAAACTTTAAAAAAGCGTCAAATTTAAAAAAGCGAAATTAAAAAAAAATCGAAAGTGCAAAAAGTCAAAATTTTGAAAAATAATTTAAATTAAAAAAATAGTCGAAATTTTTAAAAATCAAAATGTTTAATAAGTGGAAATTTTAAAAAATGTCAAAATTTCAAAAAAAGCCAAGATGTTAAAAAGGCTGAATGTTAGAAAAAAATTGAAACCTTGAAATATGAAATTTTCCAAAAACTAGAAAAGCTGGTCAAAACGTAAACAAAAGTCGAAATTTAAAAAGATGCATATTTTCCAAAAACTAGAAAAGCTGGTCAAAACGTAAACAAAAGTCGAAATTTAACGAGATGCATATTTTTCGAAAAATGAAAATGCCAAGTGTCGAAATTAAAAAAAAATCTAAACTTTAAAAAAGCGTCAAATTTAAAAAAGCGAAATTAAAAAAAAAATCGAAAGTGCAAAAAGTCAAAAATTTGAAAAGTAATTCAAATTTAAAAAATAGTCGAAATTTTTAAAAATCAAAATGTTCAATAAGAACAAATTAAAAAAAAATGACATTTTGAAAAGAGTTTAGCTTTTAAAAAGTATGCATTTTCAAGAAATTACAAATTTTCAGTGGAAATTTTAAGAAATGTCAAAATTTCAAAAAAAGCCAAGATGTTAAAAAGGCCGAATTTTAGAAAAAAATTGAAACCTTGAAATATTAAATTTTCAAAAAACTAGAAACGTTGGTCAAAACGTACACAAGAATCGAAATTTAAAGAGATGGAAATTTTTCGAAAAATGAAAATGCCAAGTGTCGAAATTAAAAAAAAATCTAAATTTATGAAAAAATCTAAATAGTGAAAAGTGAAAATTTTCAAAAAAATCGATATTTTGAAAAAGTACAACTTTTTAAAATAATTAAACTTAAAAAAAGTTGAAATTTTAAAAAATTTAAAAATTTGATAAAAGTCGAAAATATGAGAAAAAGTCGAAAGTTTTTGAAAAACAGTATTTTAAAGAAAAAAAATGAAATCACCAAAAAGATCGAAATTTTCGAACCTTTTTTGAAAATTTATAGTTTCTTGATAATTTCGATCTTTCAAAAATTTTGGATTAAAATATAGAAAAATGCCGAAATTTTTGATAAAGTTGATTTTTGAGTCAAACGTTTTTAAAAAAGCTAAGGTTTTTAAAAAGTCAAAATTTTATTTAAAAAAATCGTAATTTTGAAATAACTACATTTTGAGAAAAATTCAACCATTTAAAAAATTCGACATCATATTCACAAACAATCGAAATGTTTAAAAAACTGAAATTTTGAGAAAATATGAAATTTTTGCAAGACAAGTTTTTCAAAATGCCAAAATCGAAGATCGAAAATCGAAATGTTCGAAATATTTGCAATGGTGTTTGTAAAATAATTTTGGAAAATTTTGAAAAAAAAACGAAATTTAAAGGTTCCAAAATTTTAAGCAAAGAAGTGACCGTTATAATAGTGAGTGGGATTGGATGAAATGTTAACTAGTAAAACTATAAAATGCAAAAAAAATATGATGATTTAGAATTGCAATCAAAACGGGACTTATCTAGATTGTTTTGCAGGTTCAAAGAACCTCAAGCTAGAAAGTTTAATCAAAATCGTTAGAGCAATTTCAAAGAAAATATAAACATAAAAAATATATTTCAAAATTTTACTTTCCAGACAATGCCGATTACATAATCAGACGCGATGCCGATTATTACTCATACTCGTCTCGTGAGGTCACAATTACCACAATCGGCATCGTTGTACTCATCAAACGAGTATTTGTATCTGTAATCGGACGATGCCATACTCACTCGCGCAGGTCTCTAGTTGATATACAATCAAATATTTAGGCAAAAAAGGACAAAATCGAATTTCATTTTAGGTATTTCATCGAATTTTTAACTTTGATCTCAAAAACCTAAGTATTTTTAAATGTCGTGTTTCTTTTGAAAGTTCTGAACCATTATTTTTTTCCCTAAAATTTCGAAGTAAAATTCGAAATGTAATTGTTTAGGGTTTTTGTCTCTGATTTTAAAAATGTTTACCTTGATCTTGAAGGTTGAACTTTTTCCCGAAATTTTGAATTCTGAAACTTTTCTCCATATTTCATGTTAAAACTGAATTCTTACAAATGACATATTTTTAAAGAAATTTTTCTCAAAATTTGGTATTTATATTTAGGAATCGAAAATCTGAGAACATTTTTGTTATAAGCACGTGTTATATCTACATGTCGACGTTTATCTTAAATCTTAAAACGGGGCTCCTTCAAGTGCGAGGCCCTATTGGATCCAATCGCCTTCAATACGGGCCTCAATTTCGAGAAAAATGTCTGAAGTGTCCTGTTAAGTGTTTACTTTTTTTGGCAAAAATGTTGATGGTAAACTCTAAAGTTCAAGAAAAGTTATTTACTGGTTTATTTTTAAAGACTTTCTTTTCTAAAAAGTTCGATTTCAGTTCTTGTTTTTTTTTCCCTAAATGCAGTGGTGGCTGGTGCTAAAAAAAATTGGGGGTTGCAAAGAGACACTTACCAAAATGTGCCGAAATTGGAAATTTTAAATTAATCTGGAATTAAGCGATATTTAGGATTTAAATGATATATGTTATACATGTATAGTATATTATTAAAATTTCCCTTTATAATATGCACAAAAATCAGACATTCACTTATTGGAAGCGGAAGTCCATACGATGATCTTTGGCAGATGCAAATTTATTAATAATTTTTGATTCCGGTCGGGTATTCCTTGGATTATGACCTTTTCTTTGGAAAGCATCGTTAATGCGGACAATTTTTCCTGGCATAATGTATTTCTTAAAAGTTTTTATTTCTTTTCAGGATGGAGAAGCACCCTCTGCTTCAGGAAATGCCATTGGGATAGTTATAAAGATTTTTGAAAGCATTTAGAATTCCACTAAAAATTTACTAAGCCCACTGTTTTCTGAAATAATGTTGGAGAGTACAAGTAAACTAGAAGCCGATTTGAATCCAAAAATGGATAAAACTTAGTGGTTTCTTTAAAACTCTTTTCGGGAAAAGTGGTTCTATATTGATTAAATTTTTCAGAAAAAAATAAGGTTGCTGCAATTAAATGGCCAGTGAAGCTGAATCGTTCTTTAGCTTGGCGGATAATAATGTTGCATAATACTTTAGCTTCGCGAACTACATAGTTCTGTTAAAACTTCGCTCTTTACTAAACATCGTCTGCAGAATATTTAAGTCTGAAATAGGTCATCCAAGTCGCTTAATTTCCAGTTTTTCCGACACAGATCGGTTACAGAATGGTTGTGCAATTAAACTTTGCACTGAATTCATTTTTATTTGTGTTTCACGGTTCACAACATTGGTCACAACAAATTAAAATAGCGAGTTGCAGGCACGTAGCCAGGATTTTCGTTCGCGGAGGGTCTAACTCCCCCCTTTTTTTATGTTAGAGACATAAACTTCTTCGAATTGAGCAATATTGCAAAATTAAAAAAAAAAAGTTGAGTTGTTAAATCAATTTCCTTGGTCTTTTACTTAGTGCTTATTTTTTTACTTTTGCGTAAAATTTCCAATCTTAACTTCGAAATTTGAACTATAATTTGAAACTCTCAAATTCGACTTCAGTCTCGATATTTAAATCTTTCAAATCTAGTCTATCTCGCCATTTTGAAGAAAAAATTAGTATCACCCAGTATTTTTTTCAAAATACGTGATTTTTGAACTTTTCAGAACAGCTTCAAATTTCAGATCAAAGACGAAATTGGGAATATTAGATATTAAAGATGAAATAAAAAAATTTCAATAGAAGCTTCCATTTTAATTTGTAATTTCGATTTTTGTCGAAACTTAAAATTTATTAAAAAAAAAGGGTGAATCTAAAAATCTTCAGGAAAAGCACAAATTTGGACGAAAAATTAAAGGTATGAATAAAGAAAAGAACTTTATCAAACAAAAATGTCGAGTTTACCGGAATATTTAGAAAAAATTTAAATATTGAGAAAAAACCGAAAATTTTCTGATAAAACAAAAATTTTGGGTTTAAACTAGAATTTTTTTTTAAAAGTAGAAATAGACTAGAATTAAAATTGGAAAAAATTAAAGCATACAATTTTTAGTGCAAAGCGAAAAATTTAGAAAAGAAATAAAAAAAACTGAAATGGTAAAATAAAGATCTTTAGAAAAATTTAAAATTTTAAACAAAAAAAAACGCAAACATTATAAAAAATATTTCTAGCTAAACTGAAAAGTTTAAGAAAAACGAAATTTAAAAAATCATTTTTTTAGAAATTTCGATTTTAAAGTCGAAATGGAAAAATAAAAATGTTGATATTTCTAAATTATTTCAAAATGTTAAATAAAAATTAAGTCTTAAAAACATCAACAGTTGGAATTTCAAATGAAAATTTCCTTTAAATAAAAGAAAAATTAAAAGTCCAAACTTGAATTAAAAAAAAGTTTATATTTTTAAACTAAAATGAATATTTTGACAATAATGTCAAAATCCGTATAAATATGTTTATCAAAAGAGAGAAATCTCTGAAAAAGTTGAAATGTTGAATTTGAATCAAAAATTAAAAGAAAGTTGAAAGAATTTTACAAAAGAAGTTAATATTTCGAAAATTTATAAAAATAATCGAAATTTAGAAAAACTTTGCAATATATAGAAAATTTATGAATCAAAAGTAAAACATTTTTGAGAAAAAACACCAGAATTCGGCAAAAAATTATTTATAAGTCCTTGGAATTTAAAAAAATAAATTAATGAAATCGATTATGTGCTTACTGAGACGTAAAATTGAAGAAAATAATTTAGAATTTTCAATTTAAACCTGGAATTTTGTTAAATTATCAAAATTTCTAGAAAATATTCTTCAGAAAATATAAGAAGACACATTAATTATTTTTACGTATTCGTGACCTTAACATTATATAGATTTGATAAATAAAAACGTGAAAATTACTAAAGAAAAGTTTCCTAATATCCATTTTAAGTTCACGTTTTTAACTTATCATCGATCAAGAGTCGACTTGTCGACTAATTCTTAACTCGTACCATAATCATAATTTGTATTGTATTTCCTATGGCAATTTGGCAATATGAAACATGAGCTAATATGATAAAGTAGATTAGGCATAAGAATATGTCCTTTGACTGCAATGCCGCTGCTGCACGTACGTGACGATTGAAGCATATATTGGGAAGCCTTGAGCTCATTGCCAATTTTTCTTAAAATGCCTACATGGCGATTTTGCTTAGTAGTTAGCAATTTCGGAAATTATTTACATGCTTAAATATACAATCAACCATTTTTCTATTGATATTTCAATTCGTATCATCGTAAATTTTTTGGCGAATATTCATTTCGGGGGGGGGGGGTCCGGACCCCTTGGACTCCCCCCCTGGCTACGTGCCTGGCGAGTTGATATTTGGTTTGCATCAGAGACTAAATAGACTGAACGTAAGACGGTAAGCAGTGAAGCCAGTTGAAAGCCTGGCGGAAGCCTAGCTCAACCCAGCACTCTCATTATTTGACAGACCGTTGCGAACATAACATCGGGGTTTTTTTTAGAAAACGGCCTGAAAATATGGGGAAGTGTATTGTGGATCATTGTTGAAACCTCAGTGAACACATTAGTGAAGGAAAATCAAGAGTTTCATTCTTTGGGTAGGTAAAAATGAAATATATAAATATTCAATTATCGGCGTGCGCGCGCCGCCATTTCACTGCAATCATGACGTGTTTACAGCACCGGCTTAACAATATTGTATACAGGCGTCGCGTATTGAAAGAAAATTATTTTACTATTAAACCAAGATGTCTTTGAAAATAGTTCTCCTGTACTTTTACCAAAAAGCACTTGTAAAAATTATCCTATTGGTCCAAAAGCCCCTAATTCTAAAGTTTCATCTAAATCGTTAGAACCGTTACGCGGCAAGTTTCGTATTTATAAATTTAACTTAATCCGGCCATGTCCAAGAGTAGTGGGGTGCAGCTTCCCACTACCCCGCATTTTAGCTTCAACTGAACGCATGAGACAGCATTGAAATGTTCAGTCTATTTAGTCTCTGGTTTGCATCCACAAGTGCAATCTAATGCTTGCTTATGGGCAACTATTTAAACGAACAAAATATGAGTTAAGGCGCTGGTGCATATGTGGAAAGCAAAGTTTGCAGTCTAGCCTGCAAACTCTGCAAACCATGAACCCAACAATCTCGCCAAATTCTAACGAACCGGGGGAATCCGTTATAGTTATGTTTGGTAACGGTAAATATGTTATATTAATAAATAAAATAAACAACAATTACTTTATTTTTTATCCCGGCACATTTTTTTTTTGAGGTTGCGCAAACCTGCAAACCTTAGCACTAGCCGCCACTGCCTAAATGTTGGATTGCTAATTCATAATTTCAATTGTTTTTCTAGAAATGAGATTAAAATTTCGACATTTTATCACATAATTTCAAATATGCATTTTCAAATGTTGCTTTTTTTGAATTTCTATAGTAAATGAGAGTTTATTGTTCAAATTTTAATAAAAAAAATTCCGACAGTGTTTCTAAATTTAAGTTAAACTCGAAATTCTTTTCAATTTTTTTTAAGCTTTAGATTTCCAAATTTTTTGTTACATTTTGAACTTTTTTAAAATATCAATCATAACATCGAAATGTTCTCTTTTAAACTGTTTTTTGTGCAATTATAACTTTCGATATTCTGGAAATTTCGAATTTTTAATTAGAAACTTATTTCTTTTAAGTTTCAATGTTAGGTTTATGGACAGTCCCAAAGTAAAAACTAATAGGTGAAAATTGGTTTTTTAATGTTTGAGATTTGAAAAGTTGCTGAAGAAAATTTTTAACAACGGCCCTGCAAAAGGCGTACATTTTTAAGAAATAGGGGGCCCTGAAAAGTTTCTTGGACGAGGACCCATTGATTCTTAGCTACGCCACTGACTGCCACAAAAATGTTGGACATATATTACATCTGTGACATTCAACACTAATGACTAATGGTAATCGTTTTATGATTCAACAAGAGGTCTACCTACTAATAAAAATACTACCTTATTTTAAAATGCGTTATATCATCAGGGCAGCGATATACACCAACATTTTTCGTTAATAAAACGCGATCCTGATTCATTAAGACCGTAGAGATTTGTTTGTATTCAGCGATTTGAATAACACTGACATTGGCTGTCACTGAATCGGAAGATGTTACATTGCAATAATATGGTCCTAAAAATAATAATAAGCGTTTTATATTTAAAAGAAGGCTTCTAAAATGGAAATTAAAATCTAAAATTTATAAGCAAGAAATATTTTATTTAAATAACTATCGCGCAACCCTTAATACAGCTGTGTGTTACATAGTTGCGTACAAAGGTTATCTAAATTTAATATATTTTGCATTAATTTTACATACCTGTTAGTTTAACTAATAAGTCAATAAGTCAACTTTTACTTTCATTAAAGGGTGAGAATTATAGAAAAAAAAACTGGATCTTGTTGAGAAATCTGGCTATATGTTTCATTATCTGAGGCCAATCTGCCGGAATGAAGGGATGACATTTTCGACAGTTGCTAAAAAATGTCAACAACATCAACAAGTGTTTTTTAATGTTATTGTGGATTAAACAGGAATAAGCCGAACAATAGAAAATTTATGTAAAACTTTAATAGTAGTGCTGTCATACGAAAGCTTCGTTTAATTCATTCAAGCTACATTCGCTCCGTTTACGACAAATTATAACGGGTTTTTAATCAGAGTGAGGTTAGTTTCGATTTTTTCTTTATACTTTCGGTTTCTTTTATTTTGTTGTAATAATTGCAACGTTATCTTACAGATCACAAATTGCTCAATTTTTGAACATAAATGCCGACGTTATAATGTCAAGACAGGAAAAAGCCAAATCAGGAAGTTTTGTAAGTAGCTCTTACTTCATTGTTCCTTGTTATTGTTTTTTTGCGTTATTTTGTATTTCTATCTATTTTGTGTTACCTGTCTTGGATGCAGATGATCCCAGTTGTGCAGAAAGTCGTATGATGCATCTAATACACATATCAAAATTCTTTGTTCTGCTTGCATCAAAGAGGTTACTATTTTTTTCTACTGTAATCCGAAACTACTATTAATTAGGAAGTGCATTACCTTTTATTCGCTATGCTATCTTAAACTAATTTTCTGAAGTTGCCATTCATTTCAATTGAAAGGTATTTTCATGATAAGATAAGGGTGTGACTCAATGATTGTATGCTTTTATGTATGTACCTGTACCTACTATAAACTGTTCAATTGTTGTAAAATGTGGCATTTTATAAATTCAGGTGTGTTTTAAATACATAATATGGAGCCCAGTCTTAGAAAAAAATTGGAAAGGCGTTTATCTAAAAGATACAAAACATCGTCTTCTGTAAGTAGGACATATTTTGAGGTTTTTTTTGCGATTATGTAACGCGCTTTGGTTGTTAATGTAACCGTTTTATATGTTTAAATTGATCTAATTGATGTATGTTGCGTCTTATTAGAGGTGTGTTGCAAGCTAGCAAATTCCTGTTACCTAAAATGTGAAAATGACTGAAATTGTAGAGAAATTAACACTTTGGTTGCAGAAGCTTTATATAAGGTTTTCTTGAAATATAGGAAAACTAGCTTATTTTATTTTAATGAACTAATTTTAATTCTGTTGTACTGCTTACCCCTACTATTCTTGTATACGTTTTTTTTTATTATTTATAATAATGTGACTATTCCTTAATTTTTGCATTTGTTCTGTCACTGCTGATTTGAATGTGTTGATTTCGCGCTAGTGTTAAGACTGATTTGTGTTTTCATAAAGTAACATAAGATTTATACATTTTTTAACCCTCAGATTTGGGTGTGTGCTTATTTAAAGAGTACGATGTTGCCTAAATTAGAACAAAGTTGCGCATTTTAGTGCTTAACTGTACAGTTAAAAGAAATCTGCAGTAAATTTAATATTGCTGGAGTTATTTGAAAAAACAAAAAACTTAAAATGACTTTTGTCCTTTGCATTTTCTTCAAAAATGTTAGTAGCAGCGATTTTTTTTTAATTAAAAATATGTTTATTACATATTAATATTACCTCTTTATGGGGGAGTTAAACATGCTACTAATTTGGATTTATTTTTTTTACAAACATCCCCACAACAAACGTTATTTTTTGTTAAGGGCGCAATGTTGAACTTTCGCAAAATTGAAAGAGGGTTGTTTTTTCGATTGCATCCATGTGTCATAGTGTAGCATTCATTTGATTAACTAATGGTCCCTTGGTCCCCGCGACTTGCGTATTTTAAATAGTAACCGCCCCTAAAAGAGCATGACCGTTTAACTGCTCTATGGTGGTCATGGCATGCCCGTAGTCCTCTAAGCTTAACAGCATCACAAATTGGCTTGCATGAATAAAGAAAATAACAGACCACACTAAAACATGCCCGAGACGTCATCGTTTCTAACCTAATCTATTTGGTTTCTTACCAAAGCTCAGCAAGCGGTTTAGCGCTTTTAGACTTAACTCGAATTTTTGAGATTTAAAGGAACGTTTTAAGTCGAGAGAGAAAAGAAAAAAAAAGTAAAAAATTAAAAAATTGAACACTTTAAAAATGTTCCAATTTTACCTTAAATGAGAATAAATTTTCTCCCAATAAACTTAAAATTTCTACCTTAAAGCCGGGCCGCCTTTTTTTATTTTTCTAGTTTCTTTTAATGCAACCTAGACTGCAGTAAGCAGTTCTCTAAACGTGTGCCGGATTACCAACAATTGAGCTACAAACGCTTAGCAAGCGATCGCTCTCTGGGGGCAACGACTTGATTCTAAGGCACAGACCATTTTGAAAATTTATCAGATTCAGAGTCTGGAAATCAAATATGGGTTTCGATCAGTTTCCTCTATGAACCAAATCTCGAAAATTTGTAAATTTCTGGTATTTGAAATTATTTTTTGAAAAACAATTCGTGGTAACATTAGGCTTAACATTTTTAAACTAGAACATAGAGAATTTTTTTAAATTATTAATAACGTGTTAGAAAATCTCAAAATTTAAAAAAAAATTGAAATATGGTGAAATTCCCCATAGCGGACAACTTTAGTGGACGGACGTCTATTAAGTGGACAGTTTTTCATACTCCGGACTTGTGTAAAGTGAACCTCTGTTGACCAGACTCAGTGTCTTTCTATACAAAACGTGCCAAAGCTGTCCCTTATCCGAACACCACAAAATTACGCGCAACGTTGACGGGAGATTTCACTCAAACATATCGAAAGGAAAAAGTAAATTCGTCAAGGGATATCTTCAATGTAGACCAGTTCTCCGTTGAAGCTTCACTTGAAGAATGGATAAGTACATATTTTTATTTTAAAAGGAAGGAGCTGGAAACAATGATTTCCAATTATGTAGCTAAATGTCCATTTTTTTTCTCGAAATTTTGAGTTTTGAGCAGCCGAGTTTCCAATTTGTCTTTTTTTTTTTAATTCAAATTTTAGCTTGAAAGAGAAAATTATAATTTTTAAAAAAGTGTAAATTTCTAATTAAAACGAAAACTACGGAACAAAACTAATGTTACTTAAAAATTAACAAAAGTACCACTTGCATCGGGAAAATTTGATTTTTTAGAAAAATGTTGAGGTCGAATATTCAAGACGTAAAAATTTTGAATTTAAACAAATTTTTTAAATTTGTTAATTTTATTTAACATTTCTGCCACCCAGTTTGAAAATATTTCAATTTTTAGTAACTTTTATTATTCGAACCGGAAATGAACCGAAAACCGTTTAGGAACGAAAACCGGAACAGAACCGGAAAAAAAATAACGGTTTATTTCGGTTCGTTGAATTTGTATGTACTTAAAATAATTTTTACTTTACCCTAAAGTTTGGGATTCTTTTAGAAATTTCCCTATCAAAATTTTACACAAATCCACGCAACTTTCAACTCAAAATTACGAGTTTACTTTAAAGAACATTTTTGTGAAAGTTCAATTAGGAACTTAGAGTTTCCACTCTTTCTAAGAAAATGTTGGTTTTCTTTTCAAAATGTCGAGCCAAATTGAATTTTAAGTTGTATATCTTGAATATTCTTTTTTCAAAACTTTCGACTCTTTTGTGAAATTGGACCTTTTTCTCGAAATATTTCTTTTCTTTTCCTAAAATTTCGAGTTTAAAATAAAAATTGTATGTGCTCCACTCAAGCAGTGGAGCCTTTTTCATTGAAGCCCAATTTTCTGGCAATTTTATTTGCAAATTCGAATTTTTCCGTAAATTCCAACTTTTTCTTCAGAACAAACACTCAAAATTTGTTTTTTTTTCTCAAACTTGGATTTTCCCTTTTATAATCGGATATCTCTATTTTTTTTAAAGTGATTCATGCAACTTTCATCTCAAAAGAGTTTACTTTAAAGAACATTTTTTAAAGTTCAATTACAATTTCCACTCTTTCTAAGAAAATATTGATTTTATTCTCAAAATTTCAAGCCAAAGAAAATTTTAAGTTGTGTAACTTAAATAAGGTTTTATAAATTTTCGGCTCTTTTTTGAAATTTGGACCTTTTTCTGGAAATATTTCTTTTCTTTTTTTAAAATTTCGTGTTTAATTTTATGTGCTGTTGTAAATATGGACTCAAGCACTGGAATTTTTTTCATTGAAACCCAGTTACCTGACAATTTTGTTTGCAAATTCGAATTTTTTCGAAAATTCCAACTATTTCTTCAGAACAAATACTTAAAATTTGTTTTTTTTTCTCAAATTTGGATTTTCCCTTTTATAATCTGATATCCCTATTTTTGCAGTTATTAAAAAAAATTTCGAGTTTTTTTGAATTTTTTCCTTCAAATTTCACTTTAATTTAAATACGCCAATTTTTTTCCTCGACATTTCAAATTCTCACGATCTCCTTACGATGCCGACTTCATAGAACTTTCAAAAATTCCTGGATTTGGCTTTTTTTTTCAAAACTTGCGATAAAATCTCGCTATTTCTAATTTTTCCTAGAAATTGGGAATTTCAGTCAAAATTTTAAGACAATTTAAGCCGGGATCTTGAAATTGAAGTCGAAATTTTGAGGGTAAACTTGAAACGATGACATGTTAGAAAATGTTTGATTTAAGCTTTCAATTTTTATCTGGTTTTGTTGACGCTATATTTGACTTTTTTCTTAAAATTTCGACTTTAGCCTCGAAGCTGCAAATTTTTTTTCAGATTGTTTTGAATTTGAACAGCTTTAAAATCGAAATTTAGTGGTCTTAAATTCGTTTTGTAGAATTCGCTCAAAATTTAAAAACTGGTAATTTGGAAAATTAGATTCTTCAGCAAAATTGAAAAAAAAATCTGGAACGGACGAATTTTGAAAAAATGTCGAAGTTATCACAAAAACTCGAACTTTGGAAAAAAATGGAAATTTCGAAAAAACTTCAAATTTTGAATGAAGATGTATTTAACTTTGAAAAAAGTCCCAATTTTGATGATAAAAGGTAAAAATTTTCAGAAAAAGATTAAATCCTGATAAAATTCAAATATTTTAAAAAGTTACAATTTTGAGAAAAGTGAAAATTTTCGGTAAAAAGTTGGAATTATCAAAAAAACAAGTTAAAACTTTGACAAATAGTAAAAAGTTTGAGCTAAAGTGGAAATTTTTAAAAAAAGGTAAAGGTTTAAAAAAAATGTTTCGACATAATCATATAAAAAATCCAAAATTTAAAAAAAATTGAAATTTTGAGAAAAAAAAACTTTGTGTTGTCAAAATTTTGAAAAAAAGAGAAAATTGTTTTAAATAAAACAAATTCTGAAAAAGTTACAGCTTCGAAAAAAAGTCGAAATTTTCAAGAAAAGTCTAAATTCTGAAAAGGGTTCGAAAATATTAAAAATGTCAAAATTTTGAGAAAAACTTAATTTTTCAAAAAACAAAAATTAAAGGAAAATCTAATTTTTCAATTAAAAGTTCAGTTACTACTTCTTAAAAGTCGAAATTTAAAAAAAAAACTCAGTTTTCCAAAACAATCAAAACTTTGAGAAATTGTCAAAAGTTAGACCAATGTGAAAATTTAAAAAAACAGGATAGAAGTTTTTAAAAGTCAATTTTCCAACATAATTAAATCTACAGAAAAAATCAAAATTTTGAAAACAATTTGGAGAAAAGATCGAAATTAGGGGTAAAGATTTTCAAAAAATTCAGCATTTGGAAAATAAATTAAAATCCTAAGGAAAAGTCAAACTGAAAAAGTCTTGCGATTAATAAAATAAATAAACATTTAAAAAAAGTAGAAGCTAAAAAAGAAAATTTGAATTTCAAAGTTTTTAAAATATAAAGACGAAATGCTTTAATGAATTCGAAACATGTTTAAGAATTTTCAATAAAAATCGAAGGCAGACTTTTCAAAACGTAATCAATTCTAGAGTCAGAATTTTGCGAAAAAGTGAAAATTGAAAAATGTTGAATAAAAAAAAAACAAACACTCGAGAGAGTCGATATTTGCAAAAAGTTAAATCTTTGAAAAAATTCAAATTTTTAAAAAGAATTGAAATGTTTTAAAAAAACCGAATTTAAAATTAATAAGATTTGTAAAAAAAAGATGAAATTTCGAGTCTGAAGTTTCTAATATTTACAAAAATAAGTTCAAACATTCAAACTTCGCGATCAATTCCAAATATTCAAAAAAAATTTCAAAAAATAAATTATTAACAAGATTAACAGTTATAAAAGTAAAATATTCAAAAAAATCAAAACCAACCAAATTAGACAGAATTTTGAAGAATTTGGAATATTCAAAAAATTAAAATTTTAAAAAAGTCGAAATTTTCAAAATCAAGTTCAAATTTCGAAAATTTGGAAGTCAAACGAGAAAAGATCGACTTTGTGAAAAAGTGGGTTTTTATTATCGAAATTTTCGAAATAAGTCAAAATTTACAATAAAAATTGAATTCTTCAGAAAAATCGAAACTTTCAAACAGTATATAACCAAAGGATCCTTTCTCTTTTTTCACCTAGGGGAAAGCGCGGGTATCAGCTAATTTTTTTTTATAAAGTTCGAGGTTTTTTTAAAGTTTAAATTCAAAATGAACCCAAAATTCAGAGTTTCAGCGTGAAATTTTTAAACTCGAAAAATCGAGAAATATTTTCTTTAAATTTTAAGCATTACCAGAGTAGTTATATGCTGTAATATTTAGAAAAAGAGAGAGACCATTTCCTGAATTATGTTAGCTAATCAATTCAAATGAAAACTTTTAAAAAATTAAAAAATGAGTTACCCGGAACTGAACCGAAAACAGGAAAAAACCTCTATTTTTGTCGGAACGAAAACCGGAACGGAACCGATATGATTTTTTTTCCGGAACGAAAACCGGAACGAAAAAAATCGTAGAAATGTTAAATAAAATTAATAAACATTATGTTTCCGGCCAATAAGAGTACCATGAAGAATAAAATTTTTAAACCCAAAAATATTTCTACTCCCAAGGTTTTCCCAACTTTTGGTGTCAAAACTCGATTTTCTTTTTTATAAATTTTGAATTTTTCCCGAAGTTTAAGCTTGAAATGTTGAAACTGGAAATTTAAAACTTTTTTTTATAAATTTAGATTGAAATCAAAATTTAAATTAAAAATATTAAATTTTGAAAAAAGTAAATCCTAATTTAAAATGAAAAAGTCATAATTTTGAGAAAAGCTTTGATTATTTTAAAATTCACAACAATTCGTGTTTGTTCTCAATATGCTCGACTTGAACTCCAATTTCGAGAAAAATTCCAAAAGTTCAATTTTCGATTCCAAAATTTTCACTTCAATTTAGAAATGTATACCCTAAATAAAATCGAAATTTGAAAGATTTTTTGTTTTTATCAATTTAGTCTGCGCATTTTAAACTTGATTTTCCTTTTCTCTTTAAATTAGAAATTTCGATATTTAATATTCTGGAGGATATTTTTGGACATTTGGAAGTTTGTTCTCAAAATTTCAACTTCAAAGTTAATTTCATTAAACTTATTTGTAGAAAATGCAAACATTATTTGACGTTAATTCCTATGTTACGCTCGAAATGTTCACTTAGAGGTTAAATTTCAACTTTAAGCGCTAAATATTTAAAATGTTTTTTTCATAACTATTAAACTTTATTAACGATTAATACAACAGATATTAAAAATTCCACGATGTTTCGATAAATATTTGCAGTGAACAACCTGGTTTTGCTTTTTTGCTGTCCTTCAACATTTTCCCTGTACTTAAATTTGAATCACACATGTTCGACCTTAAAATTACATTGAAGAAAACAATTAAAAATTTCCAAATTAGTCTTGAAATTTTGGAAAAAAAATGTGTAGATATATGAAAAAACTTTAGAAATTTTCTAGTTTTGACTGTTTTATAAAAACTTTAATACGAAACTTTCAACTTTTGAAAAAAAATTGAAAATTTCAAATTAAACTTATGTCAATCTCTTTACATTTTTACTTTTTTCTACACATTGTTTTAAGAAATTTCACAATTTTTAATTTTTTTTCCGAAATCTTCATTGAAAATTGTGTACTTGGGTTTTTAAAGTTAAAAATTAAAAATTTTGAGTATTAATTTAAAATTTTCTCTTTTTGTCGATGTTCGACTTTCCTTCAAATTGCAGTTTCGAAATTTAGACTGTTAATTCGATTTTTTTTTTATCAGAACATTTCGAGTTGCCGAAATTTCGAATTTAACTTTAATAACATTTTGAACTTGTTTCTTAGAATTTCGACTTAAGTCCCAAAATAACCATATTTCATTTTTAAAACAACAAAAAATATATAGAAATTCCTATTTTAAATTTTAAACTAAAAAGTAGAAATGTTTAAAAAATATCCGACATAGTAAAATATCCCGAAGATTTTTTTGACATTTTGACCTTTTCTTAACTTTTTTTTTTAAGATTGAATATTCGAATTTAGGAAATTTCGGCTTTAATCTCAAAATGTTAATTTTAGTTACTTTAAACTTCAAATATCTAGAACAACTTCTTTTTTAATATTCCAAAACTGTTCTGCAACATTTTTTCTATAATTTAGACTTGAAGTCCAAATTTTTAATTTGTGGGTGGCAACTTTAAGAAAATGGTTACAAATACCCAGTTTAAACCTGAAATTATAAGAAAAATGTCACTATTTGTAAAGCAAATGTCATAAATCCAAATAATTTTGAATCTTTTCTGGAAATTTTTCTTTTAAAATTCGAAATTTTAAGAAACAAAATCTGAAATCTTCAATTTTAACTTGTTACAAGCTTTTTCCATAATTTTTTTGTAAATAAAAATTTTGAGATTGTAATCGAAATTAATTTCTAAAAACTAGAAATTTCGACCATTTCCTCAATATTTTAAATTTAATATTGAATATAAATTAACTTCAATATTCTTGCGTGTAATCGGGTCCAAAATTAAAACTCCAAATTTTACAACATTTCGTTACAATATTTTATGGTTGTTTCTTGAAGATTCTAGTTTTAGTCACGAAATATGAACTTTAATTTAAAAAAAAAAAAAAGAATTTCAGAAGAAGTTCAAAGACATTTCTGATGTCTGATATCTAAAGAAACGGAAATAATAAGTAATCAAACAAATTGTGGTTACCATGTCTCATAAACGGACATCTCTGTTATGCCGACAGTCCCGAAGGTGTCCCCTTAAGAGAGATTTCACTGTATTAATTAAATGTCCTGTAATCAAACAGTCCAACCCCCTACAGTTGAAAATATTTACAGCCAACTCCAACAATTATAGGCCGTTTTCGGTCTCCTTGCCCTCTTCATTATGGTACAGTTGCTGTAAGCGTTTCAAACTTATAGCCATTAGTCAGCCACATAAGTGATCAAAAGATCTTAATCCCATAGAGTGACTTGTAAATGATTTTGAACTTTATCTTACGAGAAACATTTTTGTTACGTGCTAATTGAAGTAATTGTAAGTTTATTAGTTTTGACTTTTTTGAAAAATTCTAATCTATTTTTTTTTATTTCTACTTTTTCTCGACTTTTATGTAAAATTGACTTTAAAAAAAAAAATCTTTTTAAAAATTTTCTTTTTTGAGAAGTTGGATTTTTGTCAAATTTCGACTTTTTTTTAAATTGCGATTTTTTTCTCAGAATTTCCACGTTTTCTGACAATTTCAACCGTTGATCATCAAAATTTCGAGTTTTCTTCTAGGTTTTGATTTGTTCATATTTCAACCTGTTTTAAATATTTCGACTTTTTTTTGAAAATTTAAGCTTTTTTTGAAAACAACCTTTTTTCAAAATTGTACCTTTGTTTGGAACCTGAGGAATGTAGACAATTTGCGTTTTTAAAAAATTCGCCCTCTCCTGAAAATTTCCAATGTTTCTAAAGAATCTGATATTTTAAATTGCTAATTTGCAGCTGGCGCATTTTAAAATTGAATATTTTTAAAGTTTAAGCTGAAAAGTTTTTAAAAAAGTCGACATTTAGAATTATTTCCCAATTTAAAATCTAAAGATGGAACTTTCAGAAAAAAAGCACAAATTTCGAATGTTACATAAAAAAACCTGGTTTTTTAACATTAAATTTCGATAAAAAGACGGCTTATTTTTGTAATTTACGAACCACCAACATGATAGCTCCCCGGGCCCCATGAGCGCGGGCCCTGGTTTATTAGTTTTGACTTTGTTGAAAAATTCTAATCTTTTTTTTTTAATTTTTACTTTTTCTCGACTTTTATGTAAAATTGACTTTAAAAAAAATTCTTTTTAAAAATTTTTTTTTTTGAGCAGTTGGATTTTTGTCAAATTTCGACATTTTTTTAAATTGCGATTTTTTTCTCAGAATTTCCACGTTTTCTGAAAATTTCGACCGTCGATCATCAAAATTTCGAGTTTTCTTCGAGGTTTTGATTTGTTCAAATTTCAACCTGTTTTAAATATTTCGACTTTTTTTTGAAAATTTAAGCTTTTTTTGAAAACAACCTTTTTTCAAAATTGTACCTTTTTTTTGGAACCTGAGGAATGTTGTCAATTTGCGTTTTTAAAAAAATCGCCCTCTCCTGAAAATTTCCAATGCTTCTAAAGAATCTGATATTTTAAATTGCGAATTTGCAGCTGGCACATTTTAAAATTGAATATTTTTAAAGTTTAAGCTGAATAGTTTTTAAAAAAGTCGACATTTAGAATAATTTCCCAATTTAAAATCTAAAGATGGAACTTTCAGAAAAAAAAGCAC
Organism: Dastarcus helophoroides; assembly: GCA_028583605.1. Classification (NCBI taxonomy): domain Eukaryota; kingdom Metazoa; phylum Arthropoda; class Insecta; order Coleoptera; family Bothrideridae; genus Dastarcus; species Dastarcus helophoroides. Next base: position 32,670,385 of record CM053334.1, read on the forward strand.
AAATTTCGAATGTGCCATAAAAAAACCTGGTTTTTTAACATTAAATTTTGATAAAAAGACGGCTTATTTTTGTAATTTACGAACCACTAACATGGCAGCTCCCCGGGCCCCATGAGCGCGGGCCCTGGGCAATTAGCCGTCTCACTTTCTCGAAGGGCCATAGTCAAGATTTTTCAACTTACGGATCAGTAATAAAAGGAGAATTGCGCAAGATTTGTTATTTTTTTAGTTAATTTGGATATAACTAACTTGAATATTGTGCAAGTGAATACATTTCATTACAAGTTAGTGTCGCTTCTATTTTTCAACTTAATCCGTCCTATAAATTTTAACAAAGTGCACGAAAAAAATCCTGTTGCCAAGAATGCAAATAATGATATTGCTCCTAAATAAAAAAAGTGCGTCAATTGTACTTATTTGAGGACACATATTTAGATGTATAGATTTGTCTGCTTTATGTAGGTGTTCAATGTTTGTTTACTCAAGCTTTATTTCGGTAGATTATTTAATCCTTATTATCTCAACCAACAAGTTGATGTTTTCAATCCTCACATGCTCTTTATGACATCATTTTAAAGGAATAAATGTTTTATCACCCATAGACGTATCATGCGTTGGGTTCATAATATATGTTATCGAGAGAAGTTCTGACTGAGCAAAACCGTAACTATTGAAGTTAAAAATACAAAAATTTGGATAGTAATTTTCCTTCATGATCTATTATTATCTACCTACGCAATTTGAAAAGGTTTTTGGTGATCCATCCTGTAATTGTAAGAGGGGAGGGTAAAAAGGGGATAAATAGGGATATCAACATTAATATGGAATATTGAAAAAGGTTCCACATGCTTTTTAGAACAGGAAAGTTGGGGTAAAGGATCTATGAAAGAAATAATTAAATACTTATTTAATTAATTTTAACAATTTAGTCCCTAGAGGGGTGAAAGAAAAGAAAGTTGATACGCATCGTACAGATCAATTTTTTTGTAAAGAATATATGACCAAACATTTGAGCACATATTTAACCGATTTAAAAAAAACCCTAAGTTACAAAGGGGGCTCACAATTAGATTGAAAAAAAAAACATATCAAAGGGTTTTATAACCCAAAACTATGTAAATAAGGAAATAACCAAACACGTACTTGGTCGATTTTAAAATGTCACCCCTTATTAGGTTAGGTTAATATAAAAAAATGTAAAAATGCATTTCGTAACCTAGAATTTTTGGAAAGGACCTATGAAAGAGGTAAACATCTACTTGATCACTTTTGACAGTTAAGGAGGTTAAAAAGTTAATATGGAGAAAATCTAAAAATGCCTTTCATGACCCAAAACTTTGTACAAAGAATTTATTTTTTTATTGAATATTACAATTTCGAGTTCTGCTTCAATAATTAAAATATCGAGGAACAGAAGTTCGATAAAAAGTCGAAAATGTAAAGTTATAATTAAATTCTAAAGAAAAAATGTATGGAAATTAAAAATTTATGTTTACAAGTGAAATCTTGAGAAAAGGATTAGAATTTCGATGTTGAAGACAAAATGTTCTGTAACATTTAATATTTCGATGCAATATTAAAATTTCGATTATAAACCTGAACTTTCACCTTTTCTTTCTATAATTCAACTGCAAATTCGAAATGTCTAAAAAATCAATATTTCGAATTTAAAATCGAAATTTCCGATTTACAATTCATATTTCGACGTTAAGGTTGAGAAAGAAAATAAATTTTAAGTTTCAAATCGAAATCGTAAAAAAAATTCCGTTTTTAGTGTTATAGTTTTGAAGTTTTACGTTAAAGGTCAAAATTTCGAAACAAGCAACATTTTCCTTAAAATTGATTTTAAAATATCTAGAGAAAAATAGTTTTCACTTTGTTTACATTTTTTATTCAAAATTGTGTCCTTTTTTTTCGAAATTTCAACTTTTTTGTGATTTGAATTTTTTCCGATATTATTTGAAAATTTCGACTTTCATCATTTTGGCTGCAAAATGTCGATTTTTTTGAACATTCCGTCCTTTTTTAAAGTATTTGACTTTTTTTGAAAATTCGGATTTGTTTTGAAACATTTGACTTTTTTGAAAATTCGGATTTGTTTTGAAACATTTTTGACTTCGTTAAAAATTTCAACCTTTATTATTTCCCCCTTTTTTTTTAATGTTTTCTTATTTTCTTCCAAATTTTTTTTCTAAATTATAATTTTTTGAAATTCTCCTTTATTTTAAAAAATTAGGCTTTTTATTAGAAAATCTCGACTTCCTTGACAGTTTTAAGCTTTCCCCAAAATTACGACTTTTGTCATTTTGGCTGTAAAATGTCGATTTTTTCCTTTGAAAATTTTGACTTTCTTGAAAGTTTTGCCGATTTTCGAAAATTTTGAATTTTTGAAAAGAATTTACTTTTTTAAAAAATTCGTTTTTTTTGAGTTTTGAGTTTTTGTTAAAAATGTCGACTTTTTTCAAAATTTTTAGTTTTTAAAAATTTGCAAAGTTTCGACTTTTTGTCATAGCTTAACTTTGGAAGTTTCGAATTTATTAAGAAATTCCACTTCTACTACTACTTCTACGACTTTTTTTAGAAAATCAAGACTTCCTTGACAGTTTAAGCTTTCCTCAAAATTACTATTTTTTATCGTCACTTTGGCTGTAAAATGTCGACTTTTTTTTGAAAATTTTGTTTTTCTGAAAGTGTTGACTATTTTTGAAAATTTTGACTTATTCAAAAGAATTTGACTTTCTTTTGAATATTTGATTTTTTGGAAAATTTTCACTTCGCTACAAATTTCGACTTTTTTCAAAATTTTTAGTTTTTAAAAATTTGAAAAATTTCGACTTTTGTTGTCATATGTTAACAATTTTTGAAGATAACCAAGAATCAAGTTCGTTCGACCAAAAATATTTTAACTTTGTTAATTTCGAATTTATTGAAAATTCCACTTTTACTAGAGACCTTTTTAGAAATTCCAGACTTTCTTGGCAGTTTTTATGCTTTCCTCAAAATTTCGACTTTTTATCGTCGTTTTGGGTATCAAATGAATACTTTTTTGAAAATTTCATCTTATTTTTAAGGAATTCGACTTTTTTGAAAATTTTGGTTTTTGTTTTAAAAAATTTTGAATTTTTAATATTCCCACTTGACAAAATGGACTTCTTAAAAATTTCGTTTTTTCCAAAATTTATACTTTTTGTCATACGTTGGCTTTGTAAATTTCGACTTCATTGAAAAACTCTGGCTTTATAGATTTTGACTTTTTCTCGAAATTTTGATGAAATTTTGAAAATTTCGACCTTTTTTCACTTTTTTTACATGTTTACGTTTTTTTTCAAAATGTTTAGTTTTTCTTGTAATCTAAAATTTTTTATTTCGTTTTATTTTGAAAAATTAGACCTTTTTTAGAAAATCTCGACTTTCCAGACAATTGTGTGCTTTTATCAAAATTACGACTTTGTGTCATCATTTTGGCTGTAAAATGTCGACTTTTTATAATTTCGACTTTTTTGAAAAGTTTTATTCTTTAAATAATTCAACTTATTATACTTTAAAAATTGGGGCTTTTCGAAATGTGGACTTTTTATTAAATTTCGACATTTTTAAATTTCCTTCTTTTCAAAATTTCGTCTTTTTAACTTATTTGGAAAATTTTTGTAGTTTCCTCCAAATTTCAACTTTTTATCTTCATTTTGGCTCTAAAATGTCGACTCCTTTGAAAATTGCATCTTTTTAAAAAATTTTTATATTTTATTTTGAAAAGTTTGATTCTTTTAGGAACATTTTCACTTCTACAAATTTCGACTTTTTTCAAAATTTGAACATTGTAAATTTCGACTTTATTGAAAAATTCTACTTTTTTTAAATTCCAACTTTTTCGAAATTTTGACTTCTTAAAGTTTTGATTTGTTTTTTTTAAATATTGGATTTTTTAGAATTTCAATTTTTTTGAAAATGTTTAAGTAACGTTTTTTCCTTAAAGTTTTGACCTCTTTTCGAAATTTTGATTTTTTTGTGATTTGACTTTTTTTTTGGCAAATTCTACTTTTGAATATTTTCAGTCTTATTTTGAAAATTTCGCCATTTTTAAAGTTCCTATTTTTTCAGAATTTTGACCTCAAAATATCGAACTTTTTTCAATTCAATTTTTTTTCGAAAAGTGGTTTTTTGCAGTTTTTTTTACTTTCTTCAATATTTCGACTTTTTATGGTCATTTTGGCTGTAAAATTTCGACTTACCATAATTTCAACTTTTTCAACAAGTTGGACCTTCTTTTTGGAGATTTTTTTTTCATTAAAAATTTCTTCTTGTTCAAGGATTGAAACTTTTTTTTTGAAAATTTTATCAGAATTTAGTCTTTTGTTTTCGAAATGTTGACTTAGGTATATGCTGAAAATGTCAACTCTTTGAAAATCACGATTTTTTCAAAAGTTGACTTTTTTATCATTTTTACTTTGTAAATTTCAACTTTATTGAAAAATTCTAATTTTTAAATGGCAACTTTTTCAAAATTTTTGCTTTTTCTTGAAGTTTGATTTGTTTGGAAATTTGGACATTTTTCAGAATTTCCACTTTTTTGAAAATGTTTTTCCTTCACATTTTTTTTTTAACTATCACTTTATTTTATAATTTCGACCTTTGTTCAAAACTTTAATTTTTTCTCGAAATTTTGACTTTATTAAAATCCAAACTTTTCAAAAATTTCATCCATGTCCAAGTTTGGATTTTTTTTTGAAAAATTCGATCTTTTTAAAAGTGTACTTTTTTGAAAAGTTCGACTTTTTTCAAGAATTTCCACTTTTTTTGAAGATTTCGATTTTTGTCATCAAAATTTCGATTTTTTTCAAAAATTATAACTGGCAAATTCGATTATTATGACTTTAAAACTTCAACTTTTTTTCAAAATCTCAATTACTTTTTTTTTGAAATGTTCGGCCTGGGTTCAAAACTCGAAATTTTATTTTTTTTAAATTTTTTCAAAATTTTACTTGATGTAAATTTGACTCATCATTTCGAAATATTCGATTTTTTAAATTTCGATTTTTTTGAAATGTTTGACTTCAGAATTTCGACTTTTTTCGAAGTTTAACTTATTTGTAGAATGCGAACTTTTTCAAAATTTCGATTTTTTTTCCCTAAATTATGACTTTTTTGCAAATTCGATTATTATGATTTTAAGGCTTCAACTTTTTTCAAAATATAAACTTTTATTGAAATTTTCGGACTTGTTTCAAAATTTTGATTTTCTCTCGAAATTTTGAGTTTTTTTTTAAACTTCGACCATTTATCAAGTTTTAATTTAATGTAAATTTGATTTTCATTTTGAAATATTCGACTTTTTTTAAATTTCGACTTTTTGAATAATTGATACTTTTTTCAAAATTTCGATTTTCTTGAAATGTACGACCTTTTTCGAAATTTCCACTTTTTTTGAACATTTCGCCATTTTATTATCAAAATTTCTACCATTGGTCGAAGTTGTAACTTTTTTTTTGTTGAAAATTCCGACTTTTTATAAACTTTGACTTTAACTTTGGAAAATTTTATTTTGTTGAAAAATTAGATTTTTTGAGAATTTTCACTTTTCTGAAAAGTTTAACCTTCTGATTTTTTATTTGCGGAATTTTAAAATTTTGAAGAATTGTATAAAATGTATTCGAAACTTAATTAAATTTCGATTTTAAAGCTGATATTTTAAAAATGAGTATTTTTGAAGTTTAAACTGAAAAGTTTTAAAGACCTTGAAATTTAGAAAACTTTTCGAGTTAACAATCCAAACAGAAATTTTGAGAAAAAGAACACAATTTTGAGAAAAAGAGTGGGTCTTCAACACGTGTGTGGTTCACGAACCACTAACATTACAGCGCACCGGGTCCCCCTGAAGTTCGAGACCTTTGCCCCCTCTCTCGAAGGGCCTGTTCCGCATTTATATATTAGTTAGTATTATTTGAGCTATTTCTATTTCTCTCTCGGGTCTCAGTTCAAATTTCGCAAAATATGCCTAATATAATGCTACTGATAGAGTGTGCCGCTTTGGTAATTTTCGAACATTCCTCAGTTTTTAAAAAAAATAATTTTGGAAGATTCTAATCTAAGATAATGCTGATGATTAAGTCCAAAAGAAACTGTCATCGCTTGATCTCATCGTTAATTATAAATAATTACACGATACGTATTTCGCCACCTTAATTTGTATTATCAAGCATTCTAATCTGCTTGATGAGCGAAAGGTACATTGAAATCATCATTGTTAAGATTCGCATCGATTCAAATTATACGAGAAGAGTTCACTGGGGGTTTGGCTAAATACGTTGGTTATATCAGTTCACTTGGCGAAATACATATCGTGTAATTATTTCTAATCACCATGAGGTAAAGGGGTAAAACCTTTTTTGGATTTTGTTATTTATTATTAATAAAAAACCAGAGGGTTAAGTTCAGTGTTTTTGGAAAAGTGATAACGATAAAAAAGCAGAGAAAAAATTAGAAAAGTTTTATTTTCCAGTAAGGCTATTTCAGGGCATGATTTATTTGTGTATTTATGTCAGTACTGATTTAAATTGATTTTCCGGGTCATCGTCTCCAATTAACTTAGCCTTTAAATGGAATGTGGATAGATATTATTCGATGTTAATGCGATAGGTACGCCTATGGCTAAAAATATTAAATAAGCGCTCGCGGGTCAACGTTAAGAATTGTATGTAGGTTCAGTATGTTTTTGACGATATTTCTAATAACTCGATAAAAATAAATAAGGCGCTTAGAGGTAATACTTGGTCGGCGTTTGGAAAATTAAAACGCGAATGCGCCAGTAAGATACGCAGTTTAATTTTTTTGTTATCGGGAATTGTCGGTGTTGTTGGTGATATGTGAAATAATTTTTCCATTTTCCCATTTTATCACACTAGAGAATGTATAGTTATGTAGGTATACTAAGATAAATAATTATTATTAACCTTATTTTAATCAATATTCAAGCCAGTTGAGATAATATTTAACTAATAGAGATATCTGTTTATAAATATTTACGTGCGATTGAGAAACTTTACATTTTTATTTTTTAAATATGTTTGCTTTCTGAATTGGCGTAAAGTTAATGGAAAAAACAAACGATTTAGTGAAATTTAATATTTATAGAGTACCATCGATTTTAAAACAATGTTACAATAGTAAAATGCATAAGATGCACTTTGGTTATCTAGAGAACCGGTTTAATAAATGAATCATAATCCCGATGAACTTTAATCGTCTAACATTGAAAATTTTTATATATGCCTTAAGAGGAACGAAGATTCAAATGTAATTCAAGGTTTCCGTTTGAGCAACCTTGTTTTTTTATGAAATTATTTCTTGATATATTGACTTGCATGTATGTGTTTGCTTTTAAATTATTTATAGGACATAATTTTTGCATAGGCTTTTAACCAACGCAATGATAATAATAATGATGTTTCATTGTACATATTTGAATTATTTTATTATCGCTTGCTTTAAGCGTCTCAAAAAGGCATGACAATGACGTCATCGGTTCATTAAACATTTAATTTGTAAGGGTTTCAACATGTTTGTGATTAAAACTAAAACTCACTGAAGGTGTAAAAAAATCATCAATTTTTGTTTTTAAAAAACGCATCTTGCTTAATGAAACTTCCGTTGTAAATAATGTTTTATTTTCGAATTACGAAGTGAAGATCAATTTTTTATTGAACCTCGTATTTTTTCATCATGGATGGAAAGCAGTTGAAATCACGATTCCAATAATATGTCATGGATACTTTTAATATAATAGAGTTTAAAGTTGAAAGGGGTGACTATAATCATGTTTTTTGAAATGCAAACAATTAAATTTTTTTGCTAAATTAGGAAAGTTCAACGTTATGTTTTACATTACAAAATAGGCAGACCCGGATTTAAGACGATTGGAGCAATTGGACCCAATCGGGCCCCGCACTTAAAGGGATCCCGCGTCACCACCAAAATTAATAAAAAGTTATTTTTCGAAATTCAAAATAAATTGCTTTTGACAATAAAGGATAAATGATAAATAATTTAAATGAATTAACTCGCATTGGTGGATGAGATTTATTATATTTATTATAATGCTAGCTGCTACCCGCCACTTCGTCCGCGTGGAATTAAATTACTGTTTTTCCAGAAAATTTTAACATTTTACTTCCTCGAGGAAAATATTGATTTTATTCTCAAAATTTCTAGCCAAATTGAATTTTAAGTTGTATAACTTGAATATTCTTTTTTCAAAATTTTCGGCTCTTGAAATTTGGACCTTTTTCTTGAAATATTTCTTTTCTTTCCCTAAAATTTCGTGTATGTGCTATTGTAAATATGGACTCGAGCACTGGTGTCTTTTTCATTGAAGCCCAGTTTCCCGGCAAATTTATTCGCAAATTCGAATTTTTTTGAAAATTCCAACTTTTTCTTCAGAAATTTGTTTTTTTTTCTCAAACTTGGATTTTCGCTTTTATAATCTGATGCCCCTATTTTTTGAAGTTATTGATAAAAGTTTGAAGTTTTCTTAAATTTTTTCCTTCAAATTTCACTTTAATTTAAATATGCCAATTTTTTTCTCGAAGCTTCAAATTCTAATGATTTTTTTACGATGCCGATTTCATAAAACTTCCAAAATTCCTGCATTTGGCTCTTTTTCTTAAAATTTGCGATAAAATCTCGCTATTTCTAATTTTCCCTAGAAATTGGGAATTTCAGTCAAAATTTCAAGAGAAATATTCAACATTTATATTCCAATTTAAAGCCGGGATCTTGAAATTGAAGTCGAAATTTTAAGGGGAAACTTGAAACGATGACATGTTAGAAAAAGTTGAATTTAAACTTCCAATTTTTATCTGATTTTGTTTATATATTTGACTTTTTTCTTAAAATTTCGACTTTAGCCTCGAAGCTGCGATTTTTTTTTTTCAGATTGTTTTGAATTTAGGCAGCTTTAAAATCGAAATTTAGTTAAGTAGTAAATTCGTTTTGTTCAATTCGTTCAAAATTTAATAATTGGTAATTTAAAAAATTAGATTTTTCGGCAAAATTAAAAAAATTCTGGAACGGGTCAATTTTGAAAAAATATCAAAGTTGTTACAAAAACTTTTGAAGAAAAAAATAGAAATTTCGAAAAAAACTTCAAATTTAACTTCAGTGCTGTAATATTTAAAAAAAGATAGAGATTTCCTAAATTATGTTAGAAAATCGGTTTAAATAAAAACTTTTAAAAAATTAAAAAATGAGTCACGCGGAACTGAACCGAGAACCGGAAAAACCGCTATTTTTGTCGGAACGAAAACCGGAACGGAACCGACATAATTTTTTCCCGGAACGAAAACCGAAAATCGGAATGAAAAAGTAATGGTTCGATGCTCTGAAAAAAATACCCCAAAAACCATAATCAGGTCCCCAGCACACATAACTTTTTTGTGGACCTGTAAACAATCTTGAATATTTTTTAAGTTTGAAGTCGAAGTAAAAAAAATGTCGAAATCTTAAGGTGGTCAAAAATCTTGAAAAAAGGTCAAGATTTTCAAAAAAATTGATATTTTCAAAAATATAATTGAAGTTTTTGAAAAAGTCAAATTTACAAAAAAGCTATGAATTTTCAATAAGAAGGGAAATTTCAAAAAAGGTTTAAATTTTTGAAAATAATTCAAGACTTTGAAAAGAAGTGGAAAGTTTTAAAAAAATTAAAACTTTGGATAGCCAAAATAGTCAAAAATAATCTAACATTTGAATTCTAAAAAAGGTAAAATTAATGAAAAAGCGGAAAAAATATCGAAATTTCCAAATTTGGGTTAAAATTTCTAAAATAAGTCAAAATATAAAAAAATGGAAATTTTAAAATGTTGAAATTTTTTTAAAAATCTTTTTTTTCCAATAATAATTAAGTTTATGAATAAGAGCCGGGGTTTTCAAAAGTTCAGTGTTTTGAAATAAGTCGAAATATTTAAAAAAAAATCGCAGTTTTCAAATAAATCGAAATTCTCAAAGGAATTTGGAATAAGGCGACATTTTTTTAAAAGGTAAACATTTGTGGGTCGAAATTATGAAATCTCAATTTTCAAAAAAAATCGAAATTAAAAACATCTAAATACAGTGGAACTCCATTAATCCAACAATGACGGGATTGAGGGGTAAAAAAATCGATTTTTTGTGTTTTTTTATTTGTCAAAACGTGAATTATAAGTTAGATAAGCTTTCTTTTTTTATTTTGTGCCGTTTTGCCTAAAAAAGGTATTGCAGGGGCCCGCGCATTTAATACATAGAACGTAAGGAGCTCGAAGCTTATAATTGCCCCCGAGCCCTGGGATCCTCTTGACGGGCCTGGTTTCATAACCACAAAATATTTATACACCTTTATTTTATACATATTTTTGGCATAAAAAAATTACAGTCATTAATGGCGTCGTCAATGAAAAATGTTTGAAGTAGTCCTGGCTGGAAATGATCGAAAATTGGGTTCATTCATTTTTTACGAGATAATTAATTCCAGTCCTTGCATTCTTTATCCAAATTGTTCAGAAATTGGAGTCAAACGAGGAGCAAATTTTCAAAATAGTTATCGTTAAACCATCGTTTAAGTTTTTTTCCACCATCAAAATTACAGTTCTCGTCAGTCAACAATTTAACAACATAATTCTTTCGCAGTTGGAATCATGGTTCAAAGGAAGCAGCACCAAAGGCGGTCAAAATTCGAGACCGAACTCTCAATCGTACTCTCGTCCGAATTCAGAACTAGACTTCGGCGAAACGGACGATGCCATCAAAGAGTACGAGAACCTGATTAAAAACATGAGCGAAAAAGAAATCAACGCGAAATTTGAGGAAATGTTGGTAAGTGTTTTATTTTTATCTAGAAATCCACCATTTAACAGTTTTCCATTATAGAGTGATATGAATTTAAACGACGACAAAAAGAAACCTCTTCGATTGATGAAATTGGAACAAAAACGGAATATGTTAGTGATGAAATGCAAGGGCTTGGCACAAGAAACTGGGCATAAATTTGATAAACCCCAAGAGTACCACAATTATTTGGAGTCCTATATGAGGCCGGAATATTTATCTTTGAGCAAATTGCTTAACTGCGTTGAAAGCCTGCGGATCGCGCTTACCAATAATCCAGTGTCATGGGTAAATGATTTCGGAGCTGATGGTCTCGATAAAATTATGAAAGTTTTGGAAATTGGGCTTAAACAGTAAGTAAATTCTATTTCCTCTCGCCTTCTACAATTAATAAGGCCAAACAACATTTAATTCTCTACCACATGAGTATTTAGCAATTATATAGGCTTTTCGCCCGCCTAATTCGCATTTTATGCATAAACATGCCTAGTGGCATAGCTAGGAACCAACTTTGTTCAAGAAGTTTTCAGGGCGCCCTATTTTTTAAAAATGTATGCTTTTACATGATCGTTGTCAAAAATTTTTTCAGGGGAGTTCCAAATCTCGAAAAATGAAAAACGATATTCATCATGTAGTGAGGAGCCATTTATAAATTACCTAAAACAGATTTTGTTCATTTTGATTTTAATCTCCCTCCCCTCTTCTGGATTCTGGGTTCGAGGTGGGTTGCCTAGAGTTTTAGGCCAGTACTTAGGTCACCCTTTCCGGGCCCATGGTAGTTTCCCCGTGATTGAGGTGTCCTTGGTCATTCATTCAGCCACCCAACCTTGTTCAGAAATTGAAGAACATCCCTTGGATGTATCTCGCTCAAACTAGCATCACTAGGTAGAAGTTCCTCAGCGTGGATCTTTTCATTGATGCTAGTGCCGGGCAGTGACACACATCACGTTCTGACACCCTTATCTTCTTCTAAACACCCCTTTGAAATCGGGTCGTTTATAATTCCCATTCTGTGGAGGTGTTTGTTTAATCGACAGTGACCTGTTCACCCCTTCCCCCTCATTGTAACACTTAATGTCACTCAAATTTCACTCTTGAGGCAAACTTGAACTCGAGAAATTTACCAGAGAACAATTTCAAGAAAAAGTAGAAATTTCAAGATTAAACTCATCATTTTATGTAAGGACAAAATAAAACATTTCCAGATTAAAGTTTCAAAAAAATCAATAAGTTCAGAGTATTTTGAAATTCACGAGGGAACCCAAAAAGAGGAACAGGTTTTTTTTTCTTAATATTTTACAACAAATTTTGATCACCTTCAAGTATTCTCCCTTGACCACAACTCACCTCTGCAAACGATCCTTCCCTTGTTCAAAACATTTTTTAAATTCACTTATCGGGATATCCTTTAGGCCTTCCAGCGATTTTTGTTTTACCTCCTCCACAGTGGCAAAACGCTTTTCTCCTATGTCCCTTTTGAGTCTTAGGAACAAAAATAAATCACAATGGGCTAGATCCGGTACGCCAAAAAACCTGCCTTTTTCCTGCCATCTTTTCAAAACTTCCAAGTAGAACTTCTGGTTGACCATTTTGACCTGGGGTAACAAAGTCCACGTGCACAATACCTCTGCAATTGAAGAAACAAAAGAGCACTGTCTTGATGTTTTACTTCACTTGGCGAGCTTTTTTGGGACGAGGAGAGCCAAGTGTCTTCCACTGGCTTGATTGCTGCTTTGTTTCGGGGTGGGATCCATAGCGCCACGATTCATCACCAGCAATTACCTTGGAAAAAAGCTCATAGTCCTCTTTAAGCTGACTTTAAAATTCAAAACATGTCTAAAGTCGACGCTCCCTTCGCTTGCCTATGAGGCGAGGGACAAATTTGGCTGCAACTCTTCTCTTGTGAAAATCTTCTGATAATATTCTCCGAATTGAACTCCATGATTTCTCAGACATCTCATAGCGTTGATCATTGAGAGCATTGATTTTGTGGACGTTTGCGTCACTTTTTGATGTTGAGGGGCGTCTTGAACGAGGTTGGTCTTCAATTGACATTTTTCCATTTTTAAAACGTGGAAATCATTCGTAGACTCTGGTTTTATTTATGGCAGCATCCCCATAAGCATTACAATAGTTTTCGCGGCCGAAACAAAATTTCACAGCCGCACCTTACTCTCGACAATCGACCATCACGTTTTCAGCGAAATGGAAAAAGTTGTTTCACTACAAAAATTCCCACTGGCGAACCGATGCTTTCACAATGACAGAACTTCACACACTAACTCAGGAGACGTGTCTTCTAATGTTAACAGTAAAGCATGTTGTTGACGAAATTAGCGTGATGGTAAGGCGAAACGATAAATTTAGTCCCTATCCAAAGTCGCTAAACGCGCCTAAAGAAGTTTTCATTTCAAAAAATATATTTTTTAAATAGAACACCCTTTATATCATTAACTGAAATCAAAAATGTATTTTTTTTATTTTCAAAAATATACAGGGTGTGGCAGTTAAATCCGGACAAATAAAACTTTGTTTTCAAATATAATATATTGACACAAAGAACAAATGTAAAAGAAAATGTTTTGACTCAATATTCGTGTGACCTGTCAGGAGTACAATTACTCAATATAACCGCCGTTGGCCTCAATTATCGCCTCCATTCTTGTCCTGAAGCGCCCGCACGCTCTCTGTAACCTAGCGCTGTCCATATTGGTGAATGCTGCTTCGATAGCGGCGCGTAGAGACGCGACATTAGGGTGCCGTGACTTATTGGTAACCCGTTCAACAACGCTCCAAACATAATAGTCGAGGGGCTATTCGGGGGCCAAAACTCTTTGGACCAGAACATGTCCGCATTGTTTGAGAGCCAGTTTTGGACTAAATGGCACCTTGATTGTGTAGGACTTGTATCGCAGGTCCTCCTCTGCAATCCGACGCATTGTTCGCTCGCTGACACCCACCACTGATGCCAATTTCCGCAACGATTGTGCAGGTTCCTCCGAAATCAGCTGCTGAACTTTTTCCACGACCGCCGGAGTTCCTGACAACCGTTCCCTCGAACGGGAACTTCTCGCCAGCGGAACCTTCTTTGGACTTCTCCGAAGCATTGTACTTCGCCACAACATCAAAAACGGTCGATCTCGGGTACGAATCGAATGATCTCGGCCGCCGAACGCCCAGCGCGAAGGCTTTCAATAATCGTGACCCTTCGATTGTACTCCGCACTTGTTCCCAGCATCTCGGCTTTTTTAAGGTTATATATCTTTACTAGACACCCATAGCCTTCGAAAGCCGCAATCGCGACCTCTGACGGAACTACGATATAGCGCGAAATTCAAATTGAAATTTGTCCGGATTTAACTGCCGCGCCCTGTATACATTATTGACATCTTAAGTAAGATGTTTTCGAAACAACCCCCACCTTTCATCGTAACACATAATAACACAAAATCCAAACCCCCTCTCCCCTTAATCACATTGCGCGTTACGTAATTGCTCGAGACAAACTTCAGCTCGAGAAAAATTAGAAATTTACTATCAAAATATGTCCAGTTTAAATTCGAAATTTCGAAAAAAATCTAAATTTGGAGGTTAAATTCATAATATCATTTCACAAAAAAAGATTGCGATTTATAATAAAAAATGTTCTAAATTAAATAAACGACATTTTAAGGTTTGAACCTAAATTTTGTAATATTCCGAAATTTTTTGAGAGGGTATAGCAGGATAAGCATAGGAAATTTACCCCCAGAGCCAAATGTGATAAATGTTATATCGATCAGTAAGTCATCTATCTGTTATAATATTTCCATAGTTTTGACCGCCTATGTTTTACTGTCTTTGAGTAACTTTGAAAAATGCCCTTTTTGCAGGGCATTTTTTGAACTTTTTTCTCCGTAAATAAAGCTACAAAGATGATTCAAAAATGAAATTGTAGACAATATTATGATAAATATTGTGCACATCTATCCTAATTATATCGTGCGATAATATATGTTTTTTTTAATGGAAATATTTTTCCATTGCATTTTATTTTAAGTTTCGGCGAAGTGACCACTTTCTAAAAATTATCACAAATTGCTATTATTATGAAAAAAAACTGGTATAAGTTTCATTAAAACCGGATGGCTGCAACCTGTTTAAAAAAAATAATTGTTGTTGCTTAAGAGTCCTGGTTGATCGCCAATTATAGGTGTCTAATACCTTTGTTTTTAGGTTTCGGTAGAGTAACCTTTTTCGAAAAATTACTGAAAATTTGTATTAGTATAAAGATTGAGTGGTGTAAGTTTCATTAAATCGGATGGCTGCAAACTGCTGAAAAAACAAGTATTTTTACCTAAAGCCCTGGTTGACCGTAAATTATAGGTTTCGAATAGCAAAAAGTATATTCGATTGGAAATAATCTTTATTTTAAATTAATTATTATTACTATTTGAATTAATGACAACAGATGCATGGTCTTTAGCGAATATTTTTTGAACAATCACAAGTATAAGGTTTGATGTCAGTGTAGCTTTTTCCATTTGGAACATAATCAATGTAGCAATTATCAGTCTTGCTATTTTTATGCCGTGATTTCAGTTCTACTTTCAGTATATTTGATGATTCTTTTATACAGATGTTTTGGCGCTATTTATAAGAAAAGGAAAAACGATATAAGAAATCTGAAAAGAGATTCTTACATTGGATTGAATAAGGTCCATTTTAAGCTAAATGTTCATATTTTTTCATATTTTGAAACCAAAGTATTGACGTTGTTGAATGTTTCAAAAATTCTTCAGAAATAGTCCTATATTTTTGAACATTTAAAAAGAGCTAATTTTCCTAAACAAATTTTGTAAACAAAAAAATTTGGTATCTTTTTCCGTTAAAAAGTTATAAGCAAATTTATCGTAAAAAATGTTTTATTAAAAATTCGCAATTGGTACGATTTAATCAAACTCTTCCAAGATGGCCGAGAAGAAGCTGACGACGAACCTGGCTCTGGACGCCCCAGCACATCAACAGCAGAAGATATCGTCGAAACTGTGAAGAAAATAGTTTTTGAAAATCGTCGAATTACCATAAGAGAAATTGTTAAGGATGTTGGCATATCAGGCGGCTCGTGTCATGCAATTTTTTCGGATGTTTTGGGCATGAGACGAGTGTCAGCGAAGTTTGTTCCGAAACTTCTGAATTTTGATCAGAAGAACCGTCGCATGAGCATCGCTCAGGAGCTCTTGAATGACGTCAGTGATGATCCTGATTTGCTCAAAAGGGTCATAACTTGTGAAGAATCATGGGTATTTGGTTATGACGTCGAAACCAAAATCCAATCGTCCCAATGGAAGCACCCAGGAGGTCCAAGATCGAAAAAAGCACGCAAAGTCCGATCAAATGTCAAAGTTTTGCTCACTGTTTTTTTTGAATTCCATAACGTAGTGCATCAGGAGTTTTTACCTCAAGGTCGTACGGTCAATAAGGAGTATTACCTTGAAGTTATGCGCCGTTTGCGAGAAGCAATACGAAAAAAACGTCCGGAATTAGGGAAAAATAATGCATAGCTTTTACATCACGATAATGTACCTGCTCATTCGTCGTTGCTTGTGAGAGGTTTTTTGGCCAAAAACGACAATCATGCCTCAGCCACCATATCACCGGATTTGGCCTCCTGCGAGTTTTCCTGTTCCCAAAACTTAAAAGACCCATGAAAGGACGGAGATTTGCTATGATTGATGAAATAAAAACTGCATCGCTAAAGGAGCTTAAGTCTATACCAAAAAGTGCTTATGAGAAGTGCTTTGAAGATTGGAAAAAGCGTTGGCACAAGTGCATTTTATCTTAGGGTAATTACTTTAAAGGGGGCAGTATAAATGCTACTTTTTGAAAACACCTCGTAAAGTGATGGAAAAGGTTATCAATATCTGAAGGAGAATAGAATCATCTCGGACAGGCAATACCGTTTCAAACAACAACGCTCATCTGGCCATCTACTGGCATATTATGTTACTCATATCTGTAACGGTGAGGCTAGGATTAGATATCTTAAAGGCCTTCGACAGAGTCTGGCACCGATCTCTTCTCGCCAAATTAACATTTTTTGGTCTTCCTCCTGGACTCTGTCATTTGATATCCAGTTTTCTGGCTGAGAAAGGTCGTCGCTGATGGCATCTCATCCGAGACATTTGCGATTAATGCAGGGGTGCTTCAGGGTTCTGTTCTGTCTCCTACTTTGTTTCTGTTCTGCTTCAGCTATACAGTTACGCAGATGATAGTGGCTTGGTGTCATATTTTTTCTGCGACAAACCATTATCCGTCGCAGCAGATACAAATGATTAATCAGGATCTAAAAATCATTCGGGAATGGAGTAAGAAAAATCTGGTCGACTTCGACGCCTCAAAAACTCAGGCCGCGGTTTTCTCTAAGAAAACATCAAGGGATAATACAACAAACTTATGGACGGTAAAATCCTCCCGATGATGAGGATCATGTGCGCGCCATTGATAAATCCGCCTTTCAGAAGCTGGGTTTTCTTTTTAGCGCTTAAAAGTACTTCATCAACACTAGAATACTGTTCTCATGTTTGGAGTTCAACCCCAAAGCACACTTTAGCTCTTTTGGATTCAATTGAAAGAAGAGCGATTCGCCTAATTGATGACGAGAGTTTGACCGATTCTTTCGAAATACTAAAGCACAGACACTCTTTTGTCTCTTGTTTCTTTTCTACAAGTACTTTCATGGGAGATGCTCACAGGAAGTAATAGGATTGACCCCCAAGGGCAAGATTTTTGATTTATGAGGCATACAAGATAGTCGGAGACAACTGATTCCTGTGCACTGTGACACAGTGAGGACTTCCAAGCTTTCGAACTCGTTACCGAATTGAGTTTTTCCCAAAAAATTACAACCTATCATTGTTTAAAAAGACGGTTCATTGCCATCTATCCTTGTTCCCGCATCCTACTCGCAGTGCTTTGAAGGCATAATAGGGTTACCCTTTGCGAGTGGATTGATCATAAAAAAAAACATAATTCGGTCTATTTTTATTTTTTGTAGATGTTTCTTTGCAACCTCCACATTTTTTAGACTATCCGTCACTGCGTTATTTATTGACTCAGGGTCGATTAAAAATTTGATCCGCCGTAATCTTGAGAAATTCATTACTTTTTTTTAAGATTATGATAAAATTCACCCGCAGGCGAATTTTATGGAGGTAAAATTCTCCATTTACCAATTAATTTTTAATTGGGAATTTCCCCCGTGAAATTACATGAATGACATGCTGCTGATAATGAAAAAAATAATGGAGCTGCCAAACACTTCCATATTGCAGAAATGTGAATTTAATGACATTGTTATTGACGGGGATGAAAGAACTTTGAGAGACTTAATGGGTGGTATCTAAATTGTTTGGCTACGCTCCATTATCAAAAAGAATTTATTAATGTTGTATTATGAATTTTAATCCTTCCAAATAATTCTGCATTAAATGAATCATTGTTTATAACAAGAGACCGGATTTTATGCCCAACCAAATAAGGTAAAAAAGTGAGCAAAACGTTAAATTAGGCAACCACGAACGGCTAAAAAATGCATTAAAAGGTTAAAACTACAATTACCTAGTGATCATTTTGAAGATGAATTTATTCCCAACTACAAATTAATTGCCTTAACATTTTCCATTGTAAAATTTGTGCATTTCCGCTGCAATAGTTGTAATTAAAAAAAAAAATTCTCTACATCAACAGACTCTTATTCTTCATAAACTCTTATTGTTCTTCATGGTAGACCCTTATTGACCGGAAATATTATGTTTTTTTCAATTTATTTAACATTTCTTCGGCCCAGTTTGGAAATATTTAAATTTTTCATGGTTTGTTGATAATTTTCTAAACAATTTTTGAAATGCGACTACGTGATATTTAAATTTATTGAAAACGTCACTTCATGACAGTTCACAAATTAAGAGGTTAGTTTATTTTACATAGAATAGGAATAATGAAAAATAGAAGACCAAAAATTAGATATGAAAAAATAAAAAATTTGTTTTTTAATAAATTAGGAAAATATAAAAAAATACATAAAAAAGATTGTAGCACTGGACATCGATGTTTCGCTCTCATTTGAGCTCGTCAGCAGTGCATAACATGGAAAGGGAACAATGAGGAAGAAATACTTAAAAATAAAAAAATTTTAAAATATGAAAAAGAAAAATCAAGAAATTTTAACATGAATAGACGTTTCATCATCAATTTACTGTGTTAAAAATTTAAAAAAATCAAAAAATTTAAATATTTGAAACCCGATCCACAAGAAACAACTACTCCGAGGGCTAATATTGCTAATTATCAACAAACCATGAAAATTTAAATATTTCCATACTGGGCCGAAGAAATGTTAAATAAATTGAAAAAAACTCTTATTGGTCAGAAGTTTTATTTAATATTTCTGCGACCCAGTTTGGAAATATTGTCACCATTCATTAATAAAAATTAATAAACATCGACAGACACTAAGGTGCAAAAGACCAAACTGCATCATTCGATAACGAGCTGTTGCATTCACCATTAGTATGAATCTAGCCAGATGCGCTCCCAAATGTTTAACTGTTCAGCCGCCTGCGTGTTCATTAGAATTTGGCCGCTCCCAATTTTTTTTCTGTTAGTACTCGAAAAAAGAACAATATCAAAAGTGCGAACTTTAAATTGTGAGAAAACACTCCAAATTTTAAAGTTTATAAAAAATTTTGAAAAGTCGAAATTTCGAAAAAGAAAGAAATTCTGAGTTTTTAGGCGGGCCAGGAAAAAGTGAAAAATGCAATCGAAAATTGAAGTCGAAAATTTATATTAAAATACAAATTTTCCTGAAGTTTCGAATTTACAGTCTAAATTTATTATAAAAGTGAAAATAAGAGTTATGAAAAGAAAGTCGTTATTTAAAGAAAAAAACCGAAAAATTTATGAATGCTAAATTGAACATTTCGAGTCAAATTGTCGAGATTAGGATCGAAATTTTAAGAAAAAAGTTAAGTGTCTAATTTGGCATTTCGTGAACAAAGAAAATTCGACAAAAAACACTAATAAAAACTGTCTCGAAATCTCATTAAAAAAAAGAACGGCCTTTCAAATTGAAATGTCAAAATAAATGAATATTTCTAGAATAAACCTAAAATTTGAAATTTCAAATTGAATTTTTAAGAAAATAATTAAATTGCAAGCCTGAATTTTAGTAAAATATGTTTCAAACGAATCTACAACTTCAATTTATTATTTCAAATAATTTTTATTGTTAAATTTTCGGGTTTCAAGTCAAAATGAAAAAAAAAAAATCAGTTTTCGAGTATAGAATCAAATATTTCGAGAAAAAAATCAGAATTTCAAGATCAAAGTGAAACTTATGGCATTAAAAGGCCAACAATTCAATTTATAAATTTACGAAAAAATTCGAAAGTTTGCGATTATGGCCGAAATTTTGAGAAACCGTGTCAAAATTAAAAAGGGTTCGCCCAGAATGTTAAGAAAAAATTAAATTTTAGATTATATTCAGGATATTTAGAAGAAGCATCATATTTCCAAATGAAGAAATTCTTAAAATTTCAAATTTATTCTCGAATTTTCAGCAATCTTGTATTTTGTTCTTTAATTTTAAATGTGATTATTCCCGAAATTTTGATTTTTAAATTTGGGATTTCGTTTGAAGCTTTGAGATTGAAAGTTCAAAATTTGAGCAAAAAGGCAATATTTGAAGACTAAGCTTGAATTTTTGAGAATTTAAACTTTTCTAAAATTTCTTATTTTTTATTCGAAATTTCGACCTTAAGTTCTAAATTTTATATAAAATGTCGAATTTTGCAGTCGAAAAACTTAAAGCTTAAACTTCGCATTTGGAAAAAAAAATTAAATTTTAAGGACGTTTCAGAATTTGTACATGAAACGAATATTTGAGATTCAGCACGAAATGTCGAGAAAAACTTGGAATTTGTAATATTATTTTTAGAATTTTCGGATTCAAAAATTTAAGTGTGGTATTTGAATATTTCACTCTTTACTAAAAATTATTTCTTGTAAAGCCATAATTTTAAGAAGATACTTTTTAATAGGAATTTCTTCTATAAATTTAGTTTAAAATGTCGATTCTTTTGAGTTTTACACAAAATCTGAGCATTTTTATACTTCAGGATTTAAAATTCAGATTTTTTTAATAACTTTTAATTAACCAGTTTAACTCAGAGTTATTAATTTGAATTGACTTGTTTTAATATTGGGTTTTTGATTCCGAAAATTCGACTTTTTTTTCAAAGTTTTGACTTCCAAGAGAAGTTCTGACTGGGACTGGTTCTTGGTTATCTTCAAAAATTGAAATACAAAACTTGTCCCCTGAAACCAAGAAAGATTCAGGGTTTAGGGGACAAGTTTTGTATTTCAATTTTCCAAGTGAAAATTTCGGAAAAAAGTTTGTCGTTTCAAATTCAGATGAAACTTCGACCTTAATTTCCAAATTTCAACTTTAATTTATAATGTTTTTACTTTTAATCACGACATTTCGAATTTATATTTTAAGGAAAACTTGATTTATAACATTTTTACAACATTTCAAGTAACTGACATTTCTCACCTTTGTGGAATTCTTCAATATTCATATTTATAGAAATATCGTGGAATTTGTAATATCTGTTGTTGTTGTTTTAATTGTTAATAAGGTTTAATAGTTATGAACATTTCAAGTTTTAAAATACCAAAATTGAAGTCGATATTTTGAACAAAACTGTTTTTAAAAACTTTAGTTTTTTTCTTTTAAAATATTCACATTGCCAGTGGCTCAAAACTCAGACCTTTTTAAAATATTTTGACTTTTCTCTCTAAACATTTAAACTTTTTTTTTAATTTCCTTTTTAATTTAGAGAAGATAGTGAAGAATTTAATAAACCTCTAAGTTTTACTCCAAACTTCAAAATTTTTAGAAAATGTTCAATTTTAATGGTTGTTTTTTTAAATAGATTTGATCTTTTTAAATTTTAGACACTTTTTAATGGAGTTCCTTATTTAAACTTGCCATGTATATTTTAAATAGTAATTCTAAATGTCAGCTAGCTTATTTTTAGAATTTCAAGTTTTAAAAACTGAAAATTTGGAGTTCAAACAGTGAAATTTGCTAAGAATTAATATATTGAAAAAAAAAAAGAAACTGAATCCATTAATAAATCATTTTTAAAAATATTCATTTTTTTAGAAGTTTCGAACTTCGAGAAAAAAGTGAATATTTTTAGAAATGATTTATTAATGAATTCAGTTTCTTTTTTTTTTTTAATTTTAAACTCATTCGTAATTAAAATTTTTCTAAACTGACTTTGTCCACTCTAAATGTAGACTTTTCTGAACATTTCGAATTAAATTAAGTTCAGAATTTTGATATGTGATATTTTGAATAATGTTTGCTGTAATTTAACTTACCAAACTATTACAACAAAAGTTTTTCAACATTTAAAATTAAACGCTTTTTCTCCAGTTGACTCCAAACGTCTATTTACTTAAAGCACTTTACCTTTCTGGAGGCATTTTTCACACACAAGAGCACTTTGCAGACGACAGTTCAAACATAATTTTTTTAATTTTAGAAAAGGAATATCCTTTATCATTCTACCACCACATGTGTTTTTTACTCAAAAATTAAGATAAATAGGTACCGTAATTCAATTGTCTCCTGTCATAATAGCAGGCAAAATTTATGGGGGATTGGGTGGGTCATAAGAGTAATTGCTATTAAATGACATTGCTTGGAAACTTATGCTTGAAGTTTATTATTGTTATTATTAAATTTCTGTTTTATTACCTATGTATACCTATTTCTGAGTAAACTTCAGAAGTTTTAATGTACTGGGGAAACACATAGAAAAGGATAAATAGGTCCAAACCATGTATAAAAAGGCAAAAATCAAGCGAAATTGGAATTTAGGCCAAACTACGAAAAGGGTGAAAAGGTAGGATCATAGGATTTTACCTGAATTCCGGTCTCTATTTATAATTATTTATGTAATTAAGGAATTCTTAAAAATAATGTTAAATCAACAAATAATGTCAATTGAATGCTCTGTAATAAAACTGTTGAACATACTACAGTTGATAAATATTTACAACCAACAATTATAGAATGAGTCCGGTATTCCTTGGTCTCATTAGTATAGTACGGTGACTGTAAACATTTCCAACTTATAGCAATGAGTTAACCACGTACATGCTCAAGAGGTCTAAATTTCATTGAGTGACTTATAACTGACTTTCGACTGTGCGTTGCGAACAATATTTTTGCTCCATGTTTATTCAAGCAATTACTGTCGAGAATTATTACCAGGTTATGTACGATGTAATGTAACTTAAGTCACAAAGGTCACTAAATTTGATACCTCCTTTAGCCCTCCTTAGGGATTGTTAAAATATGTCATACGCATTTAATATTTAATTATATAATAATCACATATATATTTACAAGTTCTGATACGCTTTTTTAATTTTGTCCTCATCAACTTTGATGCCCATTTTCGCCCCCCCTTAGAGATTGATTTATTAAAATGCGTTAAATCTTAAATTACCTTTTCATGAATTCTTTACGCCAGGTTTTGTTATAAAACGGACTTTTATAGGTATTTTTACCTCTTCAGAGGATGAATTTCCATAAATTCTTTCTTGAGTGCTTAGGTTATGAAGAGAACGTAGTTACGATTCAAATTTATCCTTCTGACTTCAGTAGTTGATGCGTTGATGAGTCGGTGAATCAGAACTTCTCTCTTTTTTAAATTAAATTGTAAATAAAAGATTTCGGACTGATTGAAGGATCGATGTAAAATTTAATTCGATGGGGATAGAAATGTGAAAAATAAGTCTAACGATTTGTCAAAGCAAATATTTTTTCTCTTATCAATAAAATCTCAAAGAAAAAGGGGTGCTAAAATCTCTAGAAGAAAAAATAGATCCATTCGTAATAAAACTGTAGCAATAGATAAGATTTATTTTCAATCCACAGTCTCATGGTTTTGAATTTTCTATTTAAATATTCTAGCAATGATCAAAAAATTCAGTACGAGTGTCTAAGATGTACAGAGAAATTCATGAACAACACAATCGGTATTAAATGTTTCTTGAAGAATACTAAATTTCACGAAACGGTGGCCAAATGCCTGAACCACGAAAGGCCGCAAGTGATGATACAAGCTTTAAAGGTATTAACAATCGAAAACAGCGCGAAACAAACATTTAATGACATAATTTTTAGATTCTAGCTCCATTATGTTTAGTACCTGGCGATCATGGGAAAAATTCGGGTATGGAATTAGCTTTAAGAGCAGTGACGGTAGTTGGCGAAGAAAGAAAAGTCGAACGATTTCTACCAATAGTTAATGGAATTACAAAATCTAATAATAATGCGGAACTGCAGGTAAGTTAATGCTTTTAATAATAACATAATTAGGCGACAGCATTTTCTGGCTTATCCTCGTAGATATTGATCATTTGTATAATGACCAAAGTTTTTCGCCTACCTTAAAAACAGGCACATTAGTAATCGGTTATCTCTCATTCAACATGTCTCAGTATCTGCAATTCGTAACATTGTTGCTGCAGTGTTTTTATATTCGGTTTAGTGGGAATTTTAATAAGATGAAATTCGTTTCTGTTTGGTTTATTTTTGATTTTTTGATTTATGTTTGCGGATGATAGTTTAGTTTTTGCATCTAATTTTTATTTGGGAATTTTTAATTATGAAGTTAATTAAGTGGTCGCAAAGACGTTTGTTTAATTTCGTGGTAAGTCTAAATCTAACCTATAAAAGAATGTTCTGTTACTGTTTGTAAGCAAATAAACAATATACTAACGAGTGTTGGATGTAATCATTAATATTTTCAGTCTATTGATAAATCAAACTAAAATTTTAATTAATCATTTTAGTTAAAATTGAATAAGTCACGATTAAAAAAATTAGTATTAGTTATGATTGAAAATTAATCAATCGTTAATTAGAATTTTTTTGAAATGTTGACTAAATGTTTCTGTCAAGTTTTGAATCAGTTTTATAAAAATATTGATCAATCCATTTTTTTTCCAAGATTTTGACTTTGACGTCAAATTTTTACCTTTATTCATGTCGCTTGTAAACTTAAAATTTCAATTTTGTTTTTAAAAATTTATAGCAAACTAGAAGTGACCGCACTTACGTCTACGTGAAAGAAGAGAAAGAATTCTTGGATCACCTTTGCTTGAAGTATTTGATTTTTGTTGAAAAATTTAAATTATTTTGCTAATTTTGACCTTTTAAAATATGCGCCCTTTTAAAATTTTCCCGTTAGACTTTCAAAATTTCAACATTTTCTCGAAATGTTGACCTACTTTTGAAAGTTGAAAGTTTTCACTTTTTTGGAAAAATAGTATTTCTTTAAAATTCTGGCTTTTTTGTATAACAGAGTGTAATCTCAAGGAGTATATCATTCTTTTATCACGTGAGAAAGTTAACAAAAATGGTTTTTATGTCATAACTTAATTTTCTTAAATGGCACTAATGGTACTGTGGTACCACGAAAAAGTATAATTAATGGCGAATCTAACTATATTTTCATTTTTTATATGAATGTCAATAGAACTGTAGTTGCAGCAAAAATAATTCGAAATATTCGGTTTCAATTTATTTCGAGATTTATTCAAAAAATACACAAAATATCTATGGAAAACAAATTAGAAAAATTGACACTTCCTAAGTTTTCATAATTTAATTTTTTGCAGCATTGAATGTGGTCGGTTAGAATTAATTAGGATGTCATGACGTTTTAGGTTGAAAAATAAAATGGGACTAAAAAAATGTTCGATCCTTTAGAAAACACTTATTTTATGTGTATTGTATTAGGAAAATTGTGCAGATTCCAAAAATGTAACAATCTACAGGGTATTCCATTTAAATATCGAAAGTTAGTATCAATTTTAGCGAAAATGACAGAGTAGGAATGCCATTTTTGTTAAAATGTGACATTTCATAAGTACATCAGGTGTAGCAAGTTTGAAAATTTTATCTTTTTAAATAAAGAAAAAATAGGGGGTGTACCATGATCCTGTTACTCCCGATAGATAGCAAGTATTATTTACCTCTATTTAACGAATGTTGTCAACTTATAACCTTTATGTAACGTACCCTATCAATTTATAATCAATTTCACAATAATTCATGTCTCGACAGGTTTACACACGTTAAATTTTTGATAAGAGAATCATTGCTGTTTGATGTTAAGTATTGTGAACACTGCTGTTTGTTACTATTATTAATTTTAAAGTTGCAATTGTTGAGAAACGAAAATGATTTTCCATAACTATCGTAGAGAAACGAAAACTCCTCATTAAAACGAATCGTAGTCCAACGTAAGCTCTATATAACAAATTATTTGGTATAAAAATATTTTCTAATTCCCTTCAGTTTTGTAAGATTGAGGTTGGGCTGTATCAACATTTTAGAAAATTTCCTTTTTACGTTTTAAATTTTTAAAAATATTTTTACTTCATCTCGAAGTTTTGAATTTTTTAAAAAGTTTTCACATTTTTGACTTTATTTTTGAGAAGTTTTGCCTTTTCTTATCTTGTTATTAAAATTGTATACCTTTTTTAAAATTTCGACTCGAAAATTCACCTTTTTTGCAAATCCCACTGTTTTTTCTAAATTGGGTTTTTTTCAAAAACATTGCAACACTTTTTGAAAATTTAAATTTTTTAGGGTTTGACTCTTCAGAATATTGACTCATTTAAAATGTTTGTTTTTTTTTAATTCGATTGTTTTTAAAATCTCGGCTTATTCTTAAATTTCTGAAAATGACGATTTCTTGACTTTGTATTTTGAAAATTTCGGATTTCCGATTTTCCATTTTTATTTACTTTCTAAATTTCAATCCTTTAACAATTTCGTTTCCCTCTAACATTGTGATTTATCTTCCAATTTTTTAAAAATTTTCACAGACAATTTTTATTGTTTTATAAATCTAATTATCTTGAAATATTTTTTTTTTGAAAACTTCTACCGTTTTCCAAAAGAACCATTTTTTTAAAATTTCCTTTGTTCAAACTATCTACCATTTGTTTAAGTTTTTACTCTATTATTTTTCGACTTTCTTTTCAGCAGTAAACTGGACTTACAAGATTGAAAAAATCGATTTATTTCTGAAAGTTTTTGCTTTTTAAAAAATTAGATTCTCTTCAAAATTTTCGACTTTTGAAATTTTTTTTTCGACTTTTTATCATTAAGTTTTGAATTGTTCTGAGCGTTATGAGTATTTTCGAAATTTAAACTTTTTCAAAATTTCGAGTTTTTATAAAAACTTCGAATTTTTGTAACTTAGATTTTTTGAAAAATTCGCCTATTCCTGAAAAATCTGACTTTCTTAATTTCGAATTTTTAAAATTTTTAACGAACTGTATTATAAAACGAATTCGAGATTTAAATAAATTTCGATTTTAAGGAAAATTTTAAAAGGAGTATTTTGAAGTTTAAACTGAAAAGTTTCCAAAGAATTTAAATATATAAAAAAATTCGATCCTAACATCTTAATAGGAATTTTGAAAAAATGAGCACGACGAAAAATTTTGGCTTTAATGTAAAAATGTCTACAAAACTGCTTCTCGAAAATTTGAATCCAAAAGCAAAATTTGGAAACGATTTCGAAATTCCGAGAAGAAACTTTAAAATGTCTAAAAAAATGTTAATCAACATTTGAAGTTAAACATCGGAAGTGCCAAATTAAAGCCATAGTTTCGAGTTCAAAATTTAAATATTTAGAAGATTGTATTAAAAAAATAGAACTCTGATCGCCTGCAAAAATGTGGATAATTTCGTGTAGACATGTTGATAAACGACGTCATCTCTCAACGTGTGTAGGCAACTTTAAATACAGTCGCGTGCATTATTCATTGCATAAGTTTTAAGAGGTTTCTAATGTCTATTTTTATTACCTTAGAGGCTAAATATTGAAAAAAATCCTCTCTTAATGCTCACCTACGTATTATTAATAATACCTGTGTGAAATTTCATGTTCCTACACGCACCGGTTTAGTTTTTGCGTTATCTGTTGTTCAGTGTTTAGAGATTTATTAAGTAGATGTACAATTATGTAGCTAAAAAAATTAAGCTTTTACATTATATTTTGAGAAAAGAGTTCACAAATCGCGAGAGACCCGAAATTAACACAAAATTCTACATTTAAAACGAAATTTTAATAAATCAGATAAAGTCCAAAGAAGGTTTCCCCCCTTTACCACATCGGCAATTAAATAAATAATTACGCGATACGTATTTCGCCAGCAGAATTGGCATTTTCACGCGTACTAATCTAAAAAGATTAGCAAGAGATGCATCGACGTCATCTGCATTGAGATTCAAATCGATACTGATACAGTATGGATTTGAATCTCAATGCAGATGACGTCGATGCATCTTTTGCTAATCTTCTTAGATTAGTACACTTGAAAATGCCAGTTCTACTGGCGAAATACATATCGCGTAATTATTTATTTAATTGCCGATGTGGTAAAGGGGTGAAACCTTTGGACTTAATCACAAGCCACAGTGTTTAGTTCAGTGCTTTAGGAAATCAGATAAAATTAATACTTTTTGCTGAGAAGTTGCTAAATAAGAAAAATTTTAAGGTTAAAAGTCGCAATTTCCCTAGAAATCTTAACATTTTTTAAAATAGCCTAAGTTTTAAGAATATTTTTGTTTAAATTATTTTTTGAAAACTCTGATTTCGTTTTAAACATTCCAAAACTTTTTTCATTTTCTTAAATATTGGTGGTACTTCGAACCTGAATGTTGGCTCCTTTTTTTCAGAAATTTAAATTTAATTCTAAAAATTTACTTTTTTTCGAAATTTAAAGTTTAAACTCTTCAAAAACTTAATAATTCAAGTTTAAACTTATACTGTTTTGTTTTAATTGTAGTGTATACTAATAGAATTTTCATAAGTTTCGGTTTCTGTTTCGTTTTCGACCGAAATCAGAGTAGAAGCCGAAATTCGGTTTCGGTTTCGACCAAAAATCTAGTTTGGGGCCCTCTAAAAAATTAAAATTTTGAAAAAAGTCGAATTTAAAAATGGATTGAAATATTGAACGTACCTAATATTTAAATACTATAGAGTCTAAAAGGTTGGAATTTTCAAAACATTCCAAATTTTCAAAAAGGGTCCAACATTTTAAAACAATAAAAAACAACCTGGCGATCTAAAGAATAAAACTGGACGATCCAAAAAATCGAAATGTTCAATAAAAATATAAACTTTTAAGCAAGATAAAATTTCCGAAATGGTTAAATTATGAAAAATGTCGAAGTTTTCTAAAAAGTTAAAATTTCCAACAAAAACTTGAGTTTCAAAAATTGTCAGTACTGTAAGAAAGTCGACATTTTAAAATAATTCGAGAATTTGAAAAAATGACAAAATTTTTAAAAAATTCGAAATTTAAAAAGTTGAAATTTTGAAAAATAATCTGAAATTTCAAAAATTTCGAGATTAAAAAAAATGAGAAATTTTCAGTGAAATCATCTAAAAAGAATCCCTTTAAAATTAAAATAAAAAAATGATAAAAAAGTCAAAATTATCAGAAATTCCAGAATTACAAAAAAACTAGAAATTGTAAACAAACAGGCGAAATTTTGGTTAGTTATAATTTTAGTCGCACATTTATAAGGACATTTTTTGTCACGATTAAAAAAAATCGATATTTTTCGATAAAGTCGTCTTTAAGTTTTAAAGAAAGTTGAAATTTTCAAAGAGTCAAATTTTTGAAAACTGACGAAATTTTATAGAAGGTTGAGGTTGTCTAAAAAAAATCAATCCTTTGGAAAATATTGTCAACATTTTGAAAAAATAATTTTAAAATTTTTTGAAAGGTCAACATTTTCAAAAAATTCAAGGATTTTAATAAAACGACGAAATTTTCAAAAAAAAATCGAGATTTAAAAAATTAACATTTTGGGAAATAATCTGAAATTTCAGAAATAGTCAGTTTTGAAGAAATGTCGACATTTAAGAAAGTTGGAAGAATTTTCAGTCAAATTTTCAAAAAGAAAAACCGAAATTTTCGAAGAGCCTAAATATTGAAAAAAAAAATATATAGAAATTATCAAAAACTTGGAAAGTTTCAAAAAATTAGAAAAGTTAAAAATTTTGAGTAGTTAAAATTTTTAAAATAAGTTTAGTCACATAAAAATCATGTTAAAGAAAAAAAAATCCCCGGCTTAATAAATTGTATTGCTCTGAGGGTATTGCTGTGTAGGTCAAATATCACGTACTTTTTTCATTAGGTACAGTAAACATCTTGCTGCCTTCAGAAATAAACATCCAGAAAGATCAAATTTTGCAAAGATTCCGAATTTTGAAATTGAAATCTAACTTTTGTGATTGGCGTAGATATTTTGAAAATTCGAAATTTTTAATGAAAGTGGACATTCTGGGAGAAAAAGTGCAAAATTTTAGGGAAAAACGTCATTTCAACTTATAACTTAAAGTTTACTGGGTTCGGGCAATAAATTATCGATTTTTTGCAAATTACAGAGTATGTGTCTGCAGTTCATCAATGCCTTACTGTCGCAAACGGACGATTTTGAATTCAGGATGCATTTAAGGAATGAAATAGTTAGGATAGGTTTAATCGATGCTTTGGGTGAGTACTTTCAGGAATCAGAAGAAAATTAAATTAATTTATAACTTTTAGCCGACCTAAAAAATGAAACTAATCCATTGGTGAAAAATCAGTATGACATTTTTGAATCGCACAAAGAAAATGATGCAGATGAACTGCATGAACGATTCGATAAAGTCAGACTAGATATGGACGATATTCAAGACTGTTTTGAAGTATTGAAGAATACAACACTGGAAACTGCCGCGGAACCTTATTTTCTTAGTATATTGCAACATTTATTATTTATAAGGGACGACGTTAACATTAGGTAATTATTCTGAATTCCCCCATAACCCTCTTTACATAATATGTATTTTAGACCGGCCTATTATAAAATTATCGAAGAGTGCGTTTCACAGATAGTATTGCATAAATCAGGTTTAGATCCTGATTTTACCAAGAAGCATTTCGATTTAGATCTCCAACCACTCCTAGATGAATTGAAAGGTAACCAGCTGATGTTTTTTGGTCTTAAACTTAGTAATATATTTTTAGATAAACCACCAATGGTAGTTGACGATAGCGCGAAAGTAGAAGAACTAAAGAAACAATTAGAAGATGCTTTAGCAGCCAAATCGGAAGCAGAGGCCAAGTTAGATTTATTAACAGGCGGAGGCAATGTTCCGATCAAAGCTGTTGCTAGCAAAACTGGAGCACCGCCGCCTCCGCCTCTTCCTGGGATGGGTGGTCCACCTCCGCCGCCTATTCCTGGAATGGGAGGTCCACCTCCTCCACCGATGCCCGGAATGGGTGGTCCGCCGCCACCTCCTATGCCAGGAATGGGTCCACCACCTCCACCTATGCCTGGAGCTGGAGGAGGCGGACCTCCACCTCCCCCTATGCCCGGTAGAGGAGGCCCTCCGCCACCACCTATCATGGGAGGGATGCCACCGCCACCAATTCCTGGAATGATGCCAATGGCCATGGCTCCCGATGTCTTGCCTCATGGGCTTAAACCGAAAAAGAAGTGGCAAGTCAGTGGACCTTTGAAGAAAGCTAACTGGAAAACAGTAAGTTATCTTAAATGTTGAAGTGTGGATCTGGATTTATAATCTGGTCATCTATTCCAATAGACATACCCTTATTTTCTATAGCTGTATCTAAATATCACAAGGCTCTTGTGGTGATCACTATTTTCTGAGATTTACGAATTGCGCTCAATATAAAATTAAAAAGTAGTAAGGATAAATACACAATTTAGCATTATCAGACAACGCTAGATAATACGATACCTGCGACACATCTTATATATGACTTGTTTTCATTGCAACCGAGATAAATAAAACATTATTTGGGACAGAGTTAAATTATGACCTAAAATTTTCAGCTTAAACGTTAATATACTTTTTATTTCTAAAATATCGCCTTTTAAATTGAAATTTCAAACTCCTTTTAAAATTTCAAGTTTTCTGTTGTATTATTTTTCTGAAAATTTTAGTTTAATCTTGAAATTGCAGTTTTATTCATTTTTGAAATATCGATCTAGTTGTGTGTCCAAAACTATCGACTTTTTTTTTAAATAAGGATGAAAACATTTAAATAAATAAGCGATACCGGCAGAGCCGGTTGATTAAAACCAATAAAAAGACAAAATTAATACAATTATCCAGGTCTCCACAAAAAATTGGCTTGACCATCATTTTCTGGGGTATTTTTTTTCCCGCTGAACACGAATCTGAAGTTAAAATTGGGGGTCAATGAGCAAATAATCGAGGAAAACCCAAAAAACAGATAAAAGTCACGATATTTTTATCGGTTTTTTTGGGTTTTTCTCGATTATTTGCCTCATCGATCCCCACTTTTAACTTCAGTGTTCAGTGGGAAAAAATACCCTAGAAAATCATAGTCCGCCCCCCAGCACACACCACTTTTTTGTGGATCTGTGTTATTTTCATAAAGGAAATAGTTATATGTTAAAATAATGTGTAAAAGTTTCATAGTAAAAACAAGGGAGTGATCTTAGGATTGTAAAGAAGTCAATAGTTTCTAAAAAATTTCAAAATCTTAAAGAAAACCTAAATTTTTAGAAAAAGATCAAAATTTTGAAAAAAAAATCAAAGCTTTGACAAAAAGCGAATGTTTTTGAAAAATTCGACATTTTCAGAAAAGTTCAAATTTCAAACAAAGATTGAAATTTTCAAAAAACGGAAATTAGAAAAAGGTAGAACTTTTTTAGAAAAAAGGTCGAACTTTTGAAATAAGTCAAAATATTCAAAGGAATCAAATCTTCAAGAAAATGTATAATTTGAAAAAAAAGTAAAAGAAAATTAAAAAAGTAAAAAATTTGAAAAAAAAAGGCAAAATTTAAATAAAAATCGAGTTATTTTTTTAAATCAAATTTACAAAACAGTCGAAACGTTGAGATAAAGTTGACGATTAGGAAAATGTCAAACTTTTCAAAACATCAAAACTAAGAAAGTCAAAATTTTGAAAAAGTTCAAAATTTTCAAAAAAGTGGCCACTTTAAAAAACATGAAGGCTTTTAAAAAGTCATATTTTTAGAAAAAGGTTATATTTCGAAAAAGAATTTTTCAAAAAGTAGAAATTTACAAAAAACGACACAATTTCAAGGAACGCACGAAATTCCGAAAAAGAATCGAATATTTTGAAAAAAATCGAAACTAAAAACAAGTCAAAATTTTAAAAAAATGGCGATTTTTTAAATGTAGGTCGAAATTTTAATATGTCATTTTTGAAAAGTTAAAATCTTGAGCAAAGTGAAAATTTGAAATTTTTAAAAAACTTCATTAAAAAAACTGAAATTTTCGAAAAAATTAAAATTTTGAGGTCGACATTTTTGATTAAATTGAAATTTTCAAGAATCAAAGATTTTAAAAAGTGAAATTTAAAAAAAATAAAAATCGAAATTTAAAAGAATGAGGTTTACAAAACAGTCAAAATATTGATAAAAAAGAAAAGTTGAAATTCAGGAGAATGTCAAATCAAAAGTATGAAAGTATTTTTCAAAAAGGTCAAAATTTTTTAAAAAGCGGACATTATAAAAAAGATGAAATCTTTTAAGAAGTCGTACTTTTCAAAAAAGTTGTAATTTCGAATAATCTGAAGTTTCCAAAATGAAGCAGAATTTTTAGAAAGGCAATTTTTAAAGCAGGTAGATATTTACAAAAAACGGCACAATTTCAAGGAACACACAAAATTCTGAACGAGTCGAATGTTTCAAAAAGTGAATATTTTGAAAAAATTCGAAACTAAAAACAAATCAACATTTTTTAAAAATAGGAATTTTTAAATGAAGGTCGAAATTTTAATATGTAATTTTTGAGACGTTAAAATCTTGAGCAAAGTAAATACTTGAAATTTTTAAAAACTTTATTAAAAAAAACTTAAATTTTCTAAAAAATTAAAATTACGTCGAAATGTTTAATTAAATCGAAATTTTGAAGTCAAACATTTCAAAAAGTTAAATTTTTTAAAAAAATAAAATAAAATTCGAGTTTTTAAAAAAATTAAATTTACAAAACAGCCAAAATATTGATGGAGATAAAAGTTGGAATTTAGGAAAATTTTGAAATTTTCAAAAAATCATTATAGGAAAGTCAAAATTTTTTAAAAAGTGGACTTTATAAAAAAGATGCAACCTTTTAAAAAGTCATACTTTTGAAAAAAATGTTAAGTTTCGAAAACGTCGAAGTTTCCAAAATAAAACAAAATTTTTGTAATTTTTAAAGCAAGTAGAGTTTTTCAAAAAGTAGAAATTTACAAAAAAGTAACACAATTTCAAGGAGATTCGGAAAAAGAGTTGAAAAAAAATCGAAACTAAAAACAAGTCAAAGTTTAAAAAAAAAAAAATAGGAATTTTTAAATGTAAGTCGAAATTTCAGTATGTCGATTTTTTTGTGTAACCTTATGGTCCTTGTTATCTTCAAAAATTGATTTGCAATTCTTATTCTCTGAAATCAAGAAAAATTAAAAAACAGCTGTTTTTTTTCATCTTTCTTGGTTTCAGAGGACAAAACTTGTATATCAATTTTTAATGTCATTTTTGTAAACTTCGAGTACAGTGAAAATGTGAAATTTTTTAAAAAATTGATTAAAATTTCGAAAAAGTTGAAATTTTCAAAAAATTCGGACTACGAGAAAAGTTAAAATTTTCAAAACAGCTAACTTTGCAAAAGAATTAAATTTGAGACAAAATTTTCAAAAATTTGTGAAAAAACGTCAATATTTTAAAAAAGGGTTAAATTTTTTAAAAAAGTCGAATTTTTCCACGACAAAATGGAAACATTTTTTAAAATTTAAATTTTCTGTACTTTTAAAAAATAGTTCAAAAAAGAGTTCAATTTTTAATTTGGGAATAAAGAAACTTACAAAAAATTCAAAATTTCGAACCTCAAAATGGAAACACAAAACAACATTTTGTTAAAAATATCAAAATTTCCTAAAATAATCAAAACTTTTAGAAAAATCGAAATTTTGAGAGTTGATATTTTAAACAAAATTTTTAAATATAGTTCAAATTGTCTCAAATCGAAATTATTTAAGTTTGGAGATAAAGGTTGACATTTTCAATAAAAGTCGACATTTACAAAAGGTCGAAATCTTCAAAAATATTAAAATTGTAAAAAAGTTAAAATTTACAAAAAAAGTGGAAGTTTTGATAAAAGCAGCTTGAAAATTGAAAAATCTCAAGTCAGAATTGTAAAAAAATCTGAAAAGGGAAATTTGAAAAAAGATTTTAAATTTTCTTCATAGCATCAATTGCAATGAATTATCATCTGAAAAACAAATTGAATTTCGTAACCTTAATGTAAATTCTAATTCAATATTTTTTTCATATAAACATTTTTGAAAAGGCATTTTCCTAATAATAATAATAATATTACATTAACACGTCCTTTTTGCAGATTGTACCTCATAAAATGTCAGAGAAGGCGTTCTGGATTAAAGTACAAGAAGAGAAGTTGGCATCACCGGATATCCTCGATGGATTAGCCCAAAAATTCTCTTCTAAACCCACCAAAAAGACGGAGGATGTCACTGATAGGTATTGATGTTGTAATTTATAAATTCTCAATTTACAATACTCGTTCTAGGTCACAACATATGGGAACACTTAAAAAAGTGAAAGAATTGAAAGTGCTTGATGGGAAAACGGCACAAAATATACTAATTTTATTAAATGGTTCCCTTAAGCATATGAACTATAATGAAATCAAAACTTGTCTTTTAAAGTGTAATGATGAAGTTTTAACTGGGAATGTAACAGAGCAGTTAATACAGGTTTGAAGGCAATATTTATTTTTTCCACATTTAATTAAGTGACGTTTTAGTATCTGCCACCTCCAGACCAATTAAATAAGCTCCAGCAGTACAAAGATCAGTACCATGAACTAACGGAAGCTGAACAATTTTGTGTCAAATTGACAGAGGTGAAGAGATTATTGCCCAGACTGAAATCCTTAAGCTTTAAGCATCATTATACTGAAATGGTTAACGATACAAAGCCTGTAAGTCTAACTAATGTAGCGTTGATCGATGTTTTGCATATTCTTTGTTTGCAGGACATTGTGGCTGCTACGGCGGCTTGCGAAGAAGTCAAGAAAAGTAAAAAGTTTGCTCGCATCCTAGAATTAATTTTATTATTAGGTAATTACATGAACTCAGGTAGTAGGAATGCACAGGCATTTGGGTTTGAAATGAGCTTCTTAACTAAGGTAAATTTGGTTTTAATCATAGTGTTACCTCATCTGATAATGTTTTTACTTCAGTTAACAGGTACAAAAGATATTAATAATAAGCAAACATTGTTACATTATATTGTTGAAACTGCCGAGAAGAAGTTTCCTGATCTCTTAAATTTTTACGATGAAATGCCTCATATAGACAAGTAAGTTTTTTTTAATGTATTTTTCGTTACTAACCTCACTTTTATAGAGCTAGTAGAGTCTCATTGGATATAATTAAGAAAACTTTGAAACAGATGGACAGCAATATTAAAAATTTGCAAATGGACCTGAATAACAATAGGATACCTCAAAGCGAAGATGATAAATTTTTGGAGGTTATGGAGGTAAAGTTTTTTCATTATCTTATTCTTAGTTTTGATAATAGATTTTTGATTGATTTGATATAGTTGGGTTCAATTCTTATATGGAGGATCTTAATGTGCTCTTATTTTAAACCTCCCAATAATATGTCTAAAAAATGTTTTAAAATTTTTGGTTTTTTCTCTAAATTCGAAATTCAATATTTTCTCGAAGTGAGAAAATTGCTTACAGATAACCATTTTTGAGAAAAGTTATTGTTTGTGTCAGCTTTTGTAGTGAAGGCTACTGAATTCAAAGGTTTGGTTCAGGAGACCATCAAACGAAATGTATGACAATTTCATTTTCAGTAGAAATTTTTAATTAACGTTCTTTAACTTATTGGACCCGTTTTCAAAAAAAAATTAATTTTTTTTTATTTTGGCTTTTTTATTTATGTCTAATTTTTTGGATGTCTATAATTCAATTCTTTTTTCGTTCATGTAAAAAAAGCTACTGATCTATTTTTGTCAGGTCATGAGGTAAAGTTTTAAGAATTTTAAAACATCTTGTGCCAAAAAATGTTTTGAAAAGTAAACAATTTCAATTATTTAGTAAATAATTCGAATATTCTACAAACTGGGCTAGTAAGCTAAAATAAAATTTTTGAAATTATTTGAGTAATTGTAATTTAAACAAATTAACTATATGTTCTGTAAAAAAATCAATTTTAAACTTGAATATATTCGAATTTTTTCTCGAAATTTTCATAAAATAAAATCATTGTAAAAATTAAGATTTTAAAAACCTAGAATTTATTTTAAATAATCTGACATTTTGAAAAAATAATAATAATAAAATAAAACTAAAATCTAATCTAATTTTAGAGTTTAGGGTTAAAATTTTGAGAAACGTTAACATTTAAGTGAAAGAATTTTGAGAAAATATTTGATATCTTTAAGCAAACCCATAATTTCGATAAAATGTTCCCTAAATTTTAAAAATTGTTCATAGTCCAGATTATCCAGATGGCGAGTATTGGGCGCATCGCGCGCCCTTCCTTCACGTTTGGTTAAATATAATGTTGCCAGAAGCAAAGAAGGGTGGTAACATTTAAATTGGTTGACAGCACACTCGGGTTGCTCGCCATCTAATATCTGTTGGATAGACAGACAATATTTAAAATAAACATTTTGGAAAAACTGTCGAATTTACTATTTCACATCCAAAATTTTGAGATTAAGGAAGAAATATTTGAAAATCTAAATCTGCGAAAATCTGAAATTTTCTGTTTGAGGACGGAACTGTCGAAGGAGGAAAAACTGAAAATGTGAATTTAGTAAAAATATTTTAGGTTCGAAGAGACCCGTAATTTAAGTATAAAACTTTTTTTTTAATTCTGATATGACACCCTTTCGAAATTTCAAGAAAAAATCTTAGGCTTTCAACTTACTTTCAAATAAATCGAGATTTCTCGATAGGATGGAAAACAAATCAAGATACTTAAATTTGAAAGTAGTAACTTTAAAATGTCAGCGCTTGAATTTTGAGAAAATTTTGGGAGAAAAGATATAAAATTATATTCGAAATTCTGAAAAAAAATTAAAATGGTTAGAAAAATTCGAATTTTAACTATAAATCGAAACAGAAAATTTGAGTTTCCTTTTATGAAACATTCGAAAAATTCAACATTTTGAGTTTGTGTGAATAATAAAAATTTCAGGAGAAAAAGTAGAACTTGCAAACACAAACGCTGGATGGTGTGAACAACGTCGAAATTTCGAGAACATACCCCAAATTTAATTTTGATCTTTTCAGTTTAAACTCGAGATAATTAGGTCTACCGGAATTTAGAACGTGAAATCGAAATTTTAGAGAAAATGAAATTAAATTAAAAGTCGAAATTTTGGAAGAAAAAAATGGCAAGCTTATAAGAATAAATAAAGCAATATTGATAATTAAATAGAACAAAATTCGAAATTATGAGGTTAAAATTTGCATTTGGGGAAAAATTTAAAATCTAAGATTTGTCGAAATTATAGGAAAAAAAATCAGCTTCACTATTTTTAATAAAGATGCGAAAGTTGAAAAAAGTTGAAATGAGAGGTATTCATGTTCATTAATTTTATTTAACATTTCTACGACCCAGTTGGAAATATTTAAATTTTTATTAATTAATGTTGACAATATTCTAAAACCTTTTTTGAAATATGACTTCGTGATATCTAAATTTATTGAAAACGTCACCTCACGACAGTTGACAAAAAATAGGTTAGTTTATTTTACATAGAATAGGGAAAAAATGAAAAATAGAAGACCAAAATTAGATATGGGAAAATTTATTTTTTTTGATAAATTATCAAAATATAAAAAAAATAAAATTAATATACATAACGTTTCCGACCAATAAGAGACCACCATGAAGAGAGGTATTCATATTAAGAAGTCATCAGCACGAATGTGATTTTTGGTGAGAAGAGGATTTAGTCTGTCTTTGACGTTTTGTTCATGCAAAAATAGTTTTATAAAAAAAAGGCTCTTACGAACTTGCCTATAATCTTGCTAAAAAAATATGTTTGGAAGACAGACTCCACAGTAGCGAACCGTAAGTCTCACTTGCGGCTATTATTAAAACTTTATGCTCATGTGGAATATTGACAATTCCATAACTTGTAGAATATACTAATCGATACCTAACTGCAATATTATAATATTAATATTCCTTAATTTTTTTATTATTGTAGAAATTTGCCGCAACAGCAAGAGAACAGTGTGACGTAATGCAAAACATGTTTAAGAAAATGGAAACGTTGTACAGCGACTTGGCAGAGTACTATGCTTTCGATAAAGAGAAATATACATTGGAAGAATTCTTTACGGATTTAAAAACTTTCAAAGACAATTTCATTGTAAGTATATGCGATTTTTATGGCTTTTTGAAGTGTCACTTTGTTTTAACTATGTATGTGTGATATGTTCTAAGGTTATCTAAGGGTGCGTTTAGATTAGAGACTTGTAGAAATCTCAGGTACCCGAGACTAAATTTCCTTGTCCGTTTACACTATGACACAAATAGAGCTGAATAAAATTGCTGACACTTCTTTGATACTTTAAATAAACAAAATTGTTTAATTAAATTTGCAAATTACTCATATGCAATAGTATCTCAATATTATAAATGATGTACAACAGTTATTCGCATGAAATATTTTGAGAGAAAGTGGATGACTACAACTTCTGAGACATATGTCAGACACTGGCTGAAATTTGTATTGACATTTTATATCATGTAATTTATCGCAGCTGTGTGATTAGTCTCTGTATTATGTCAAAGAGAAATATATGGAATAAAATGTCTAATCTAAACCCACCCTAAGCTAGAAGTTATACTAATGAATGAATTTTATAAGATTTTTCGTTTTTTGTGGTTTAGGAAGCTAAGAAAGACAACGATAAAGAAAGGGAGCTCGAAGAAAAGCGAGAAAAAATGCGACTTGCTAAAGA
Organism: Dastarcus helophoroides; assembly: GCA_028583605.1. Taxonomy (NCBI): domain Eukaryota; kingdom Metazoa; phylum Arthropoda; class Insecta; order Coleoptera; family Bothrideridae; genus Dastarcus; species Dastarcus helophoroides. The sequence continues at coordinate 32,710,398 of CM053334.1, forward strand.
AAAAGCAGATAGAGAAAAACGAGAAAGGGAAGCTAGAAACAAAGCGCTGATAGACATGAATCCTTCGGAAACTCAAGAAGGAGTTATGGACAGCTTGTTAGAAGCACTCCAAACTGGAAGTGCTTTTAGTAGAGAACAAAAAAGAAAACGAGCCCATCGACCTGCTGGAGGTAAGATTAAATTTAAACTATTTCCTAATTTACTAATAAGACATGTTTCGAAAGATTTCATTTTGGATGAATTGTTTTGTAAGTAGGCTTATACATTTTTTGCTAATGCGCATGATATATTTATTCTAAAGCGGTATTAATTTTTCAGCGGAAAGAAGGGCACAATTAGTAAGATCCAGATCAAGAACAGGTTTAATAGCTGGTCGTGAATTAACTAGGTAAGTTTTTCAATTTTGAGAATTTTCGTTTTAATATATGTATGTTTATGTTTACAGTGAAATTATGGCCTAAGCTCAACACCAAGGGAACAAATATGTAGAACAAATTGTACATATTTTCGCGTTTGTATATTTGGTTTTATTGAATCTCTAATTTAAGCATAAATAATGTGAACTTTTGTAAATATAACTATTTTCAATTCCAATCAGATTCCAATTAAAAATGCATTTATGCACTTGTTTTTATAATAATGTACGTAATTTAGTATATGTAAGTGCATTTTAAAAAAGTAGATTTTCTTTGTAAATCGCAAATTAAATTTATTTATTATGAAATATATTTTTAGATAATCACTTTGAAATTTGTAAATTAGCAAAATTTTTATACATTATATTGTGAATATTCATACAATTTTTTAAATAAATTATTTAATGAACTGTTTAAGCCTTTTTCACTTTAAATTAATGAATCCAAAAGTAGGCCATTGCAATCATGAAAGAATTGAAATAAATAGACACTTGAATGGGCATTTCATATGGGCGTCCTCAATAAGGGGACAGCAAAGTATAGAGTTGAAAAATAGATATATAAATCTTGTTCCTTAAAACCAAGAAATATTAAAAAAGACAAGATAGAGACAGAGATAGTTAGTGAGGGCAATTAAGACCGAAATCAGTCTATGATTTTTATAAATATTTTCAATTGTTTCACTTCCAACTGCTTTATTACAAAACATTTAGTTGACATTGTTTATAACATACCTAAACTCATGTCTTGACGAGGACACTTATATTTAATGGATATTGCTATGCAATCCATAATTAAAGACAGTTGCTTGAATCCTAGTGATCCTTTTAAAGTTAATTACATCTGACATAATCCGGTTATTCCCTATTTTTGTTGCACTGACTACCTAATATTTTTGTACAATATTAAATTTTGTAATTTTATCTTACCTATCTTATTGTTATTGAAAATTTTGTTTACTGGTTTATAAAGGCATTGTATTTCATAATGTCGGCTCTAGGAGCGGACAAGCTGGACATTATTGTTCGGAGCGGAAGTCCAAATGGCGCCGTTTTGTGTGTGAACTAGTGTTGGCTAGTGATTCGATGTTTCGAAACTATGATTCGAATCACAGCCAGCGTTCACTGATTCGAAACAAATGTTTTCAGTGATTCGAAACATCAAATCATTTTAAAAAGAATAATGGTCAACGATTCTCGAAATGGGCTGTGTCGGTCATCTGGTAATTTTTACACTAGCGGCAGCACCAATTCACTGCATTGAATTGACCTGTTTGAGGCAGTAAAATATAATAAGTTGACAACTCAGTAAATTTATGATCGGATCCATTTCCGTTCGGACTTTCAGACAGTTTTTGTTTCAGTTGGATGTCAGTTTTGTGTAACGCTGTAATGTGTATTGTTAGCTCACATCAATTCGTTGCTATTTTCTGATTTTTTAAACGTTCTTATCAATTTAATCCAAGTGACTTGCTGGTGGTGATGTACCGCGTCTCGCGAAAAGTAGTATTATTGGTTATTACTAAAAACTTGAGTTCTTTAGAGTTACCTATTTAAAAAATAAACATTCTTTAAAAAATGCCTTTAAATAGGAAAAGGAGTTTGGTTTGGGATTATTTTGTTAAACTTGATGGACAAAATAAAGTTAAATGTAGTGTTTGCTCAGCGACTTTTATCATTTATACCTGGGACTACTTCAAATATGAGAAGACATTTTAAATTAAAACACCCATTGGTGAAACTAAACGAATCTCGAAAACGTCCAATTTTTGAAGAAGACAAAGAATACGACATAACAAGGAAACCAACTGAACAGGATATTACAGATGATGGTGAAGCTGGAGGTAAAATACATTCTACTACAACAGCTAAATCTGTATATCCAAAAAGATTAGAAGCACACCAAAAACAAACAACTGTAACTAGTTTTTGCAGGAAACCTTTGGGGATTTCAAAACAACAGTCTATAGATAAACAGTTGTTAAAATTTGTGATTAAAGATTATCAGCCATTCAATATCGCAGACAGTGAGGACTTCTAAAAACTTCTTGGTATGTTAAATCCCAATTATGCAATTCCCGGCAGGAAAACTCTGTCTAATAGCTTAATATCCTGCGCATATGAAAATTGCCTGGAAAAGGTTAAATCAGAATTAAAGAATATTGAATATATCGCCATAACAACGGATGGATGGACATCTATTAATAATGACAGTTTTTATGCAGTAACAGGACATTTTATAGATGCTAATTGCATAATGAAAGCTAGATTGTTGTCATGTTTAAAATCGTCAGGGCCAAGTACTGCCGAAAATATAAAAGAAAACATATTATCTGTATTGACAGAATGGCAAATGGAGCATAAATTAGTTGCTTGCGTTACTGACAATGCTGCAAATATGATTAAAGCAGTGCATTTGGAAAACTGGGAGCACATTCCCTGTTTTGCCCATACTCTAAATCTAATTGTGCAAGCAAGTTTGAGAGCAATTGAAGAACTTTTAAATAAAATAAAATTAATCGTAGCCTTTTTTTAAACGAAGTAGTAGCGCTATAGAAAAATTACAAAATATGCAAAAGCGCATGGAGAACAAAATTTTAAAACTTAAACAAGACTATCCAACAAGATGAAACTTTACGTATGATATATTGGATAGATTTAAAAGAACAAAAGAGCCTTTGCAAAGCACTATAGCAATTTTAAATAATTCCACTTTTCCAGTACTAGCTCCTGAAGATTGGTACATAATAGACAAATGCTATGAAATATTGGGAATATTTTATGAAATTACAGTGGAAATTAGCTCAGAAAAAAATGTGACCTTATCCAAAATTGCAGTTTTAAGTAAAAGTGTCATAAAATATTGTACACGTTTGAAAAACGAACACTTTGACAGTCCTTTTTATTACAGATATGGTCTCCATTCTGTATGATGAAACGTGCAATAGATTTAAAAAAAAGTACAGACATTTAAACACTATTTGGGAAGCTACTTTTTTTGGATCCACGTTTCAAGCAACATGGCTTTCACGACGATGATGTTTGGAAACAAACGCAAGAAAATTTAATTGATGAATGTAGGAAAACAATTTAAGACAACAAGAAAAATAACAGCAATAATAATAATATGGACATTGAAGTAGAAGATGTAGAACCACTTCCTTCATCAACATTAGATAGCCAGAAAAACACTTCAATGATATGGGCAGATTTTGACACAACTGTGGAAAAGCTGATTGTCAAAACTGATGACCCTCGTGCAGCCAGTATTATGGAGGTAAATTATTTAATAATGCGTTGTCAATATCAAATTTATGTATAATGTAAATTTTAGATTGATAAGCATTGCCAAATGCCACTTCTTTCACGGCTTGACAATCCTCTTGTATGGTGGCAAGAAAAACAGCACATTTTTCCAAATTTATTTAAAATAATAAAGAAAAGATTATGTATCCCTGCCACATCTGTATCATGTGAAAGGATATTTTCAAAAAACGATCAAACTATAGTAGACCGAAGAAACCGCCTGAACACAGAGAAATCTTCAAAATTATTTTTTTTAAATTTTAATATGAATTAATAATAATAATAATAAAGCTTATAGTTGTTTGTCATAATATTTTTTAAAATTCAAGATAAAAAGAATATGTTTTGTTTTTGATTTATTTGTGATACATCATTATAGTTATATGCAATAAACAAAACTAGAGGTTTATGTTTCATTTAATTAATAAATAAAATTTAAGTAAAACTTTATTATATTTTCACAATAATCTACCATAATGTGAACCTAGAACTTCAAAAAACACAATTCAATACTGACTACAAAATCGCCCATGTTCGAATCAGTGATTCGAATCGCTGATCCGAATCATTTTACTGAACTGATTTGAATGATTCGAAACATTAAAATGAGTTGTTTCGCCCATTACTAGTGTGAACATTTATAATCATACAAATTTTCGAGTGACATAAAGTTCAATAGAAAAGTTACACTAATAATTGTGAAATGAATTACTCTAAAGAAGAATTAATAAATATGGTGTACGCCGTAGGAGAAGCTCATGGTAACTGTTTATTGATTGATTATCCTTTGACAGGTGCCTACTACGTTATCTTACAAATAAACTATTTGTAAACTTCGCATTTTTTCATAAAAATGAGATTTCATGAGAAACTAATGAACTTAGGTATACGAGCAGGTGTAGCAAAGTTGTAGAGAATTTAATTCTGCATCTCATGGTATGAAAATATACAGGGTGTTGCATTTAAAATTTGCGAAATTTTTCAATTTTTAAATTGTCAAGTTTGACATGATATTTTGGTCACCCTGTATAACGCAGGGCAGTTTTTGGAGCACGATTCGGAAGAGTCGTCCTTACTAAACATCTGATAAAAAAATGGGCATAGTAGCTCTTAGCATAACCTGTTAGTATCAAATAATGTAAGCAGCCAATATCGACTAGAAAAACCTTTCAAGCGAGATAACTCAAAAACCGTGAATATTCGAATAGGACTATTCTACAGAAAGTACTCTTTATTTTTGATGTAGAATCCGAAAAAAATATAAAAATGTGTGTTTCTATTTAAAAAACAAAAGTTGGTGTCTGGCCAGGAAAAGTGGAACACCCTGTGTAGTTGAAAATATTTTTAGTTTGTACATTTCGAGAAATGTGACAACACCGTAAAAAGAATAATCCATATATTCCTCATTTTAACATAGTTATTGGACACGCTGTATATGTATTGTTTGAATTTAGAATTGGAATTTCGAGAATAAAAGAGAAATGTTAGCAAAAACTTGAAACTTCGATTCGAAATTTAAAATAAAACACTTCAAATTAAACTCTGAACGTCAAAATATAAGAAACAAATCTAGGAAGTGTTCAAATTTTGAGTTTGAAATCCAAATTTTAGAAAAAATAAAGATTTAAGGATAAATTTTAATTTCAGAAAAAACACATCGCTTTTTTGACCTAAAATTCGAGTACGTAGCAAAAATTTAAAAAAAAAATGTGAAAATTTAGAATGGTCGAAATTTTATAGAAAAATAAAAATAAGTTGAAATTTGTAATTTTAGGAAGGGAGGCAAAGCAATTCATGTTTTTTCGCAAGAAACGTTAAAAAAATAACCTCGACGAAAGGTCGAATAATGTTTCTATTTTATTTCTTACTTGGTCTTGGTCTGTACACACCAAATTGACATTCGCTCTTGCTTTTTTTAGGTTTTTCCTAAGTAAGATTCAACAATATAAGATCTTTCCTCCATTGAAACGTTAAATCAATAAAATTGTTTGCTTTCATAGGAATAAAATTATATCACTTTTTCATGAAACTGCATTTGAAAATAAAATGTATTGTATTACAACGTTCTAATTAAACTCTACAAAAACACACAAAAAATATTTTCTTAAACAAAATTCGCCTACGATCTTTTAAAGAAATCAAGTGTTCATAACTTTCTCATCAAAATTGTTTGAATGCAAATTTACAAATTAAAAATTAGTCCCTAAAATGGGTACTGCTATCTCTTTGTGACTAGAGGTACTATTGGCAGTTAGGGCTGTAAGCGGCACAATTAGCAATCGAAATCAGATCAGCGGGCACCTATACATTTAGCATCATAAACCGTAAATACACACTCCAAACTCTGACTTGTACTCACCATTTGGCAATATCGCATAAGGGGAGCGGCGTACCCCGGGCTAGCTTTAACGTGGTTTTCTGTAGTTTATTTCTCCGCATCCCATGAAGGCCGTTGATTGGCATCGCACGGCAGCCACGCTAGGTGCATAATTCTACGCGCACCAACTTATTTAAATTTCCTTATAATATATAATGTAATGGAATCAAAGGTTTGCTTACTTTATTCCAAGTCACTCACAAGTATTATTAGTTCATTAGGAATCATTATTTTGTGTTTAAAAATGTGATAAACCCAATTTTCTGTTACATTAAACAGAAAATAATAGATCGCTCATTTCACGAGGTGCGGGCGCTCTTGCGCTCTTTAAGACCAGCCGCCACTGCTTGTTGGTGCAAAAAGGGTATAAGATCACTTGCACCAGTCATCTAATATTTTAAAGATAGATATGTCATACTGAGGTGGTATTTATATTGATAACGAGTGGTTAATAGGTGTTTAAATTGTTTTTTGTGTGCTACATCAAATCAACTCTATAAACTTATAAAAATTTAGGTTGCATCATTGAAAACGAAGAGCAGAGAGAAGGCAGAATACCAGTAAATGGAAAAGAAGTGAAAAGAAGAGATTACAAATAGAAGGGAAATTGTACGTAGAACACAAAGGCGTAATGCATCCAAATAAACAATTAAGAATGTTTAATCATGTGTGTATCTAATGTAACGAGAACATTTCTGAGGCTGATAGACAAGTATTATTTATAAAATTTTATAAAATATCTAGTTATGATTTACAGACAGCGTATTTATCATCTTGTATTAAAAAAGAAGTTACTAGAAGGAAGCAAGGATCTCAAAAAGGCCGAAATTATGCAACAAAAATAATGTGAAGGTGAAAAAATGAATGCTTTGACTGGCAATCGGGTAATGCTCAATCCCATCGCTAACCCTTATAAAGGTAAAAGTTTAATGTTATTCCACTTTTACTGCAAAATATATGTCAGAAAAAGCATTATAGCAATAAAATTAAAACCATATGTTGTGTTTAATTATTCATATTATTCTATAGAAAAAAATTAACTCAAGGGGTAAATTACCCCTTTCAAGGATTTTTTTTTGCAAAACTCCGAGACAGGTCAATTTTGCAACTTTTTAACATAACCAATATGTTTTTCGAAGCGCCTTTTTATAAGTAATGACAGAGTGCTTGTTTCATCAAAAAATTCTAATTAATTCTTGAGTTATTAAAGAAAAAACTGTTTTTTAGGGTTAACTTCAAGGGATGGTTTCTCCACTTAAATCGCCGAGTTAGCATCTAAAAAAAAATACATGTCCAATATTTTGTTATGTACTATAACATATCACAAAATGAAAAAAAATCGGTGGGATACACCTCGGGTACTTTCATTGTGAGTTTAACCTACGCTTTCCTAAGCCCCCCACAGCGACACTTGCTCAAAGTATGACAACTTACAGAATATTTGTAATAATTCAGGTAATGAAGAGTGTACATGCTGCTAAAGTATCTTTAAAACTACATCAAAGAAAAGCTCAAAAAGCATGTGATTTGAAAAAAAAATGGATATCGAAAGCAACAGAGACTCCAGGGACACAGTAGTTATATGTTTTGACTTACAGCAAACCCTACCTACACCCCTGCTTACTACATCAAAAGTCTTCTATTTGAGGTAAATTTGGACGTATAATTTTGGCATACATAATTTAAATACTGGAGAGAGATGTATACATGGGATGAGACTATATCTGGCAGATGGCCACCTGTCTAATGAATTTTTTAAAGTTGTTGCTATCACTAAAGTAATTGCCTATAGTGGCTCATGTGGGGAGCAAAACAAAAATAAGAACATTTCCAAAATGTTTATGTTTTTAGTAAAAGCCACCCATCTAAAAGAAGTTCATCATAAATTTCTGGAGCCTGTCCACACATATATGGAGTGCGTTAGGGATTTTGCTAGAATTGAAAAGTGCAAAAAAAAAAGAATCCCCAAGTTTTTATTCCCGAGAATTAGAGAGAAGTGATTGCTGGTTCCTGCAAAAAAATTATAGTACATAGTATGACCCAAGAAACGTTCTATTCTTTTGAAAATAAATTAATAAAAGATACAGAAGGAAGGCCTATTATATTTAGAGAAATAACCCACTTTAGATGAGTAAGAATTCGAATAATTTTCCTTTGACTTTAAACAAGTATTGGATGATCTTTATCCATTCTTGAAATATATATCTGGATCAAGTTCTACTGGACGCCCATCTTATTTGTTTGATGACACATTTACACAGCTGCATACAGGTTTAGTTCCAATTAAATTTGAAAAATGGAAAAATCTACAGAGCCTTTTAGATTATATACCTCCAGTGTACCATTTATTTTACACAAACATGAACCATGAGGAAGATTCCAAAAGTAAAACAACAGGAAGAAAAGGAACATTGAGACCTGAACTCAGCACCACTCAAGAGGATCATGAAGAGTCCGACAACGAAATCGGCATCGATGACGATGACATAAGTTCTGACTATGTACCATGATAGTTTGTTATTTTTTTGCCAACAAATATTTTTTGGTAGAACTGCATGTGTTTTAACAATACAATCATTGAAATGAATAAATATATTAAATATATTTCTGCAAAAGGGTATAAATACTTCAAATTTGATTTTTTTACAAAAATACACTTTTTTCGAATATAATGATTTTACTATTAAAATTATACGTTATCTTTTCATATAATTCATTTTACTAAAAACTTTTGCCGTTATTACAAAATTTTAAAATAACAATAAACTTTGGGAACCAATTTCTCAAAGTTAGATAAGACGTACTTATATCCTTTTTGCTCTAACGCTTACTTCAAATTATTCATTTCTATGGAAAATTTTAAAATAAACAAAATATAAACAACTAATATGTAATTAAACACCAAATGAAAGAAATAAACTAATAATTAAAAATTACTATTTTTCACCATTATAAATTATTTCTAGAGAGAGGTGGGGCATTGTGGTACTAATATTGCTAAAAATTGAAATAAATGCCCTTTTGCTTAACTGACCTACTAGTGGGGTACACTGTATATTAGGAAAATTATGTATTTATCATGTTTAAAAGAATGTGGCAAGCATTGTTTCTGTGGAATGCATTTGTGCATTTTTAATCGATAACTATTAATAGAAAAGTGATATTAGTTTTAAGGAATCATTAGTCATTAAAATATATAATAATTTTTAGGCATAAAATCGATAAGCTGTTGCTTAGATTTGAAGTAATTATTGCAGGTGAACATAAAACATATTTGAACTTAAACTAACCATATACCACAGCCTAATGTTTACCAAAACTAGTCACCGTGACCAGACTGACTAGACCTTGAATCCCTAAATGTATATCTATACAGTATTCTAAAGTAATAATTAAAAAAATAAGTTTGCACTTGAAATTTTTTTAATTTCAAAATTGCGGCTTAAATTTAAAATGTAAGAAAAAAGTGCAATTTGAAATCAATACTTGAAAATTTTGCTTTGTTCATTGTTGTTCGAGGTTCAAAAACAAAGAGAAGAAAAATTCAAAAATAACATCTAAATTTCGAAAAAGCGTCAGAATCTAAAAAAGTAAAAATTTCGAGTTGATGGTCAACATTTTAGGAAAAAAGATAAAATCAGTGTAATAAAGGTTTTAAAAACTTAAAATATTAAAGAAGCGGTAACTTCTATTTTGAAAAAGAAAATAAAATGACAACATAATAAAACTATCTAATTTCGTCGGTTTGAAAGATATTAAAAAATCTAAAAAAATGAAAATTTCAACACCCTGTATCTCAAAAACGATACGTTTAAGAGACATTATTTACTGAAGTTGTATTGTTTCTTTGATACTCCATTGTTCCCTGAAATTTCCATCATGTAAAAGGAAAAAATTCATCATTATCATTTCTCTCTGTCTTTCCCTAAAATTAATGACATTCTAAAACACTAAAAATAAAGGTTTAAAGAAATTTTGAAGTTTTCGCCTTTTTTTTGAATAATTCAGTTATGATTTAAACTCAAGGGGGATTACTCCTTAAAGCCCATTCTCTATGCCACCGACCAGTGACTGTGCTCGCAATCTTTGATTTTATTAAAAAAATAATTTCAACCAACGGCAACGTCGCAAAAGTTTGAGAATCCCTGCCACTGAATATCCCTGCCAAATCCCTGCATAGTTGCGCCGATGGACCATAGATGATTATTTGTAGCATTCTATGGCAATTGTTTCATGACATAGCAGATAGATCTGCGCAACCGTGAATTGTTGTTCGATTTGTCCTTTTTGACATTGAATAGGTTTAAATATCAACATCAATGTTTAATTAACTGCAAAATCAAAGTGCGATATCATTTATTGTTCTAAGCTTGCAATTTGAAATTGTTTCAATCTTATCTAGACTCAGGTAATAACAGTAAATCCTTTTACTCAGCATTATTACACAAAAGCAAAAAAAAAAACATTTATCTCATGATTACTAGATAATTTTAAGTAGACCCGAATTTTCCAAGATATTCGGTAAGATTGTGATCTCTTTATCATTTTCTAGTGTCTTTAAATTGACTACTTTCAAACATTTTCTTTCTCGTATTTTTTAGGTTAGGAAAATGAGTTTGAAGTCTGAGACAAGGAGTACCCAGCCCTTCGAGGGCCAAAAGCCGGGTACCAGTGGATTGAGAAAGAAAGTTAGAGTTTTTATGGAAAAAAATTACACCGAGAATTTTGTGCAGTGTATTTTGAATGCTCTCGGTGATAGACTCAAAGACTCTACTCTTATTGTTGGCGGCGATGGAAGGTACTTTATCAAGCAGGCTATTAATATCATTATCAGGATAGCTGCAGCCAACAAGGTTAGTTCCAATTTTATTCTGTTCTCGTTTTTAGTGTGTTTTGGTTAATAAACCAGTTTTATTATAACTGTCTAATAAGACAGGGGGACCATGGTCCAGTGTCATAAGCGCTGCGACTACTGGGTTCAATTCCCACTGGCGGCTTCATCCACCGCCTGTTTTTAAGAAACGCTCTGGTTTCCAAGCTTGACTCAGCCTTAGGGTGAACTGAGTACTCTATTGTAACTCGAGGTAATAATAGGCAGCTGAAGTGTAGTGCTGGCCACACTGCCTTCCTTGTATGCCATTCGACCCTAGTAGTAGCAGCTTATACCTGCTATTTCCCATAGCGCTGGAAACCTCTGCAAAAGTAAGCTAATAAGACAGTTCTAAAAAAATTACATTTACAGTGCTTCATGAGTGACGATTGAAACCAATAGCAATTTTCAAGATTTTGACAGACATGAGTAATGAATTCCAAAGAAATAATTAAATTTCTCAAGAATTTTTTTGTGGTTTCAATAATGTAAAAGCAAAAGTCTTAAAAAATTATTACTTTTATTTTTCAAACCACAATCAAATTCAAATCAATACTTTTATTTTCACTGTACTGGGATGCACTTTTCAATGTGAAAGATTATGTATATGTTTGCTTGAATAACTTGTAGTATTATTATCAACAAAGGTCTTCATATTTGTAAAAGGTCAGTTATTATCTCATAATAAATTGGGTTATCAAAGGAGAAGTATTTAATTGCTTTAAGGAAAAGCATGAACTGTTCTTTTAAAGAAGATCTTTTCACTGTTTATGGTTAAATTCCATTTTTTTAATAATTACTAAACATGTTTCTGTAACTGTGAGATATATTTTTATTTCTTAATTCTATTGACATTAAATTAAATTTTATTTACAGATAATCTTAAAATTTAATGAAATCAAATTAATATTTGAGATTATCATTTAAAGCTGAATATAAATATAAATTTCTAGATAATAACCCCTTAAAAAAATATAATATTCAAAATATTTGCTGCAATTTAATAAAGTTTATCATTATAAATAAATAGCTTTTTGCCTTCCAATCAGCTGAATGATTTGGGTAGCTAAGTAACCTGCAGACGGTGTCTAAGTGCTTCAATTCGTTTCTACATAGCAAAAAGTTAATCTATTAATGTTTTCATAGGCGCAGCTAAAATAGAGCAGGGTAAGACATTTGCTCCTGCCTGGCTGAAGCAATTAATAGAAAATCTATTCAATTGGGTCGAGTTATCAGAAACTTCCATTTTTTTTCCCTCTTCTTTTTTTTTCACAATAATTCTTTCCCTTTTGAAATTTCGACTTTATGAGATTGGAAATTTAAAAAAAGAGTCAAAAATTGAAATTTTGAAAAATGTCGACATTTTAAAATATGGTCCAAACCTTCTAAAAAGTTGATACTTTGAAGAATGTTGAAATTTCGGAAAAAACGAAATTTTCAAAGTATTGGAAGCTAAGGCAGAAGTTTCAAAGAATTCCAAATTTTCAGGAGACTAAATTTTGAAAATTGACAAAAAGGTTCAAGAAAACTTTAAGTTTTAAAAAGCAAAAATTTTAAGGCCCAAATTATTCAAAAAAAAGTCGAAATTTTTAAAACGTTCATAGACACTTAAAATTTCCAAAAAATAGTGAAGATTTTAAAAAATAGGACAAAATTTTGAAAAAAGTAGACATCTTGGAAATATCGACATTTTTAAAAATTTCGAAAACTCGAAAAAATTACCGAAATTTTTAAAAACAATTCGAAATTTTTAAAAAGGGGAAATTTTGATAAATAATAGTCTAAAAGTTAAAAACAGTCGAAATTTAAAATAAAAGGTCCAGATTAAAAAAAATTGTGATATTTTCGGTCTAATTTTCACAATTTTTGAAAATTCTAAAGATACTGAAGAGAAGCCCCCCCCCACCAAAAAAGAAAATATTCAACATTTTCAAAAGGCCGAAATTTTTTATAATTTAAATTTTCAAAATATTCAAACATTTTTTAAAAAAGCCAAAATTTTTGAATGAAAATTTTCATAAAAAATAAAAATTGTAAAGAAATGCTGAAATTTAATAAAAATTGTTGAAGTTTTGAGAAAAAAAAATGTCGACATTTTGAAAAAATTCCAAATTTTGTCAAAAGTTGCTAATTTTCCATAAAAATTCCAAATTTTAGGCAACATTAAAAAATTTTATTAAGTCACAATTTCAAAGAAATTAGAAATGCTCGCAAAACAAATCGAAATGTTGCAAAAATATTAAAATTTTAAACAAAATGAAATTTTCCAAAAATTTTGTTATAACCGAAATTTTCGAAAAACATCGAAATTGTAGTGCCAAAATTTACAAAAAAAATTTGGAATTTAGAAAAAGGTCAAAAATTTAGAAATAGGTGGAGGTTTTCAAAAAAAGTCGCAATTTTGAAAAAAAAAATATCGACATTTTGGAAAGTCCAAATTTGATCAAAAATTGCAAAATTTTCAGAAAAAAATTTGCAGAATATATTTTAAAAAAGTCAAAATTTCAAAAAAGTAAAATTTTTCCAAAAAAAATCGAAATTTTACAAAAATGATATTTTGAAAGTTTTCAAAACAATTGAAAATTTAAAAATGGGCAATATTTTCGGAAAATAACGATCTATTCGGCAAAATTTTTAAATGGAAACTCATGAAAAATAACATTTTTTGAAAAAAGTACATATTTGCCTAAAACTTATAAATTTTCAGAAAAATTCGAAATTTTACAAGATAACCAAAAAAAAATCAACAAAGTCAAAATTTCAAAGAAAACCTAAATTTTCCAAGAAAAAATCAAGTCTGCAAAAATTATGATTTTTTAAAAAAAGGACGAAATTAAAAAAAAATTCCTGTTTTCAAAAAAATTTGAAATTTTGAAAAATAATTGTTGAAATTTTCGAGTTGAAATTCACAAAAAAAATTTTGACAGAGCGTAGAAATTCTCAAAAAAGTTTAGGTTTTTAAAAAAATTGAAAAATCTCCAAGTTTCAAAACAAGCCGAAATTTTCGAGAATTTAAAAAAATGTTAAAATATAACTATTTGAAATTTAATTTAAAAAAAATAAAAATTTGCAAAATAGTTTAAAATTTCCAAAAAACTGTCAAAATTGTTAAAATATGTCCTAATTGAAAAAAATTGTAATATTTCCAAATTTTAAAAAAGCCGAAATTTAAAGGTGTAAATATTGAAGAAATGCCAAAATTATCAGAAAAGTTAAAACTTAAAAAGTTAGAAGTTAAAAAGTTTTTAAAAAAAGTAAATATTTTGGAAAGTTAAAATATTCAAGTCTTAAAAATTTTAACAAGAAGTCGAAATTTTGGCAAAGTCTAAATGTTTAAATAAAATCGAAATTTTTAAAAATCTAACCTTTAAAACGATTGGATCTTATCAAAACCTTTCATAGTCAAGTTTTAAAAGATTTCTGAATTTTTCGAAAAAAAAAAAACTTAAAATAGTCGAAATTATCAGAAAGGTCAATATTTTCAAGAAAGTCGAAATTATGGAAGAAGTTAAAAGTTTGAAAAATGTCAAAATTTTGGATACAGTTAAAATAAAAAAAAACATTTTAAATAAACTAAAATTTTCAAATAAGTTTTTGCTTTTTTCAGGGTTAAATAGTATTTTGATATTGATAAAAAATTGATGATGATTGGCAAAAATTTTAAAAAAATCAAAATTGTGGAAAAATGTCGAAACTAAAAAAAAATCTGTACACGATAAAGAAAGTTAATAAGTGTGGTCGGGTGACATCAGCTAGTTAATATATAATTATTTTAATTCAATGCGAGCGTTTTTGTTCCTTTTGTCAACAATCTTTATCCTTCATTTGGGCCACCCAACAAATTTTGATACAGGGTCCATCTAAGGCACGTTACGCCTCTATCAACTACCTAAAAATCTGCTACTATGCGTTCTTGATTCATAAACGGCTGCATTTTGCAATCTAGGTCGTATTCTATTTGTACGTTTTGACGTTATTAAAGCTAGTCTCGGTTTTTACGTGATCTGATAGATGGCGTTTATGGATGTTACTACTGCTGGCGGTGGTGTATTTATCGGATATTGGTTGGGTATACTATACTGACACAACTGACGGTCTCTGGTCCACAACTTTGAATAACAAGTCCTTCAATCTATCGGACTATGCATTAAAATATTGAGCTGTAACTTTGATTTTTTTCCATGCAGACCGGCGCGGCAAGGTGCTGGTCCTTGTCAGTCGCCTTTTATCAAAGTTATTTAAAACATAAATCCATCAGAATATAAATTTGTCGCTTTGATTGGCTATTAGTATTGGCCTATGGAATTCGAATTATAACTGTTTACAATTGTTTCAGGTCAAAAAATTAATAATAGGCCAAAGAGGAATTTTATCTACTCCTGCCGTATCAAGCTTAATAAGAACTCATAAGGTGTTAGGTAAGTAGTAGCCATTTACCATTTATTTCTAGTAAACACTACGAAATGTCTGTTAGGTGGTATCGTCTTAACTGCATCACACAATCCCGGTGGCATAGATCACGATTTCGGCATAAAGTTCAATATTGAAAATGGTGGTCCAGCTCCCGACGCATTTACCAACAAAGTCTACGAATATACTAAAAAAATTTCGGAATATTACATTGTACCAGACCTGGATTGTGACTTCTCCGAAATTGGGGAGTACAAATTTGAGGTAATACTTCATTATGCTTTAAAAATTATTTTTATATTCAGTTATTCTTAGGTCGATGGTCGTGAATTTACCGTTGAGGTTGTTGATTCCTCAGACAACTATGTTGCACTAATGAAGGAGATTTTCGACTTTAAAAAATTAAGAGAATTGATCAAGGGTACCGAAACTACTAAAGCTTTCAACGTTTTGATTGATTCTATGAATGGAGGTAAGTTATTGAAGATGTTCACAATAACCTCTACCTAACAATAACGACCAGTTACCGGTGTCTATGTACGTCGCATCTTCGTCGAGGAATTAGGAGCCAGTCTGGACACCAATGTTCGCCGTATTATTCCACTGGACAACTTTGGCCTAATCCATCCGGACCCCAATCTTACTTATGCCAAGGACCTGGTGGAGGAGGTTAAAGCTAATTCTTCCTATGATTTTGGTGCGGCCTTTGATGGTGATGGTGACAGAAATATGATATTGGGACGCAACGCTTTTTTCGTTACGCCCAGTGACAGTTTGGCCGTAATTGCTGACCACTTAGAATGCATTCCGTATTTCCAGAAGAAGGGTGTGAAAGGGTATGCCAGGAGTATGCCAACTGCTGCCGCGATTGACAGGTACTGTGTTCCATCCACGGGAAATAATTTTAATGGTTTTTTTCAAGTAAACAGTGCATTTGGCGCGCTGCGAATATAAAATTTGTTGTTCAGTGTGACGAGTCACTGGCTCAAACACTTAGCAGTTGGCTAGGAAATAAAAGGCCTATTTGGGAAAACTGCTCTGAGGAAGATATAGTTCTATGTCTTGTTTTGTCACTACTTTATTTGCAATAGCAATTATTCAATTTATATAGTTATTTTCATTTTATTAACTAGACCAGTGATCTCAAAGCATATGCTATAGAGCAGCGTTTCCCAAATTTTTTTGTCATAACCCGGTTATTTTTAAGCTCCCCCTTCGTGACCCTCCAAAAGATTTTTTAACTATCCTAAAACTTCATTTTTCTTCTAAGAATTTTGACAACATTTTGAGGTTAAAAGTCAAAGTTTCGTATTTTCTTTCAACAATTTTTATTCTTCTTTTTTCAAAATGTAGGCTTTGATCCCAAAATGTTGCCTCGAAATCCCGAATTGAAGTTTCAAACTTCTCTATTTCTCTTCAATCTTAAAACTGAATTTTTTTGTCACCAAGCTGAGTTTCTTTTAAAGGTCCGGTACTTTTCTAAAACTTTTTCTAATTTTGGTTGAAGTCTTGCTAGTTTGAATTTCAAAGTCAAAATTGAAAGAAAAATGAAAAGAATTTTGAAAATAAAATCAAGCTTTTGAGGGGGAAACAGGAAATGGTAAAACTTTTTTAAACATTCCGAATTTAAACTTCCAATTTTTTATGTTTAACCTAAAATTTTGTTTTTTTTAATTTGACTTTTTCTAGATTTTGACTTTAGAAATAGTAACGTTTTTTCAGATTTTTTTGTTGATTAGTTAAAATTTCATTTTCTTTTTATTTCTTCGAACACAAACATTTAATTTTTTTTAAAATTTCTGGTCTAAACTCAAACTCGTTTCCTAAAGCCAATCTTGACTAGAATTTTTCTCAACGTTGAAATTGACATTGATTTTTTCAAACTTTTAGTGAAAATTGGAATTCTTTTCAACCCACGATATCGACTTTAAATATAAATTTGGACTTTTTTAAATTTAGAAATTAGAAGTTATAATTGGGTTTTTTTTCCTAAAATTTTAATTGAACTTTTTTTATTGTGAATCCGTAATTCAATATTTCAATTTTTCTCACTGCCCCAAATTTAAATAATCAATTTCTGCGAGTTTCAACCATCAATTTTGAGTAAAACATTTGAAATTTTCAAAAAAATTAATATATACTTTTTAAAGGAAGTCACAATTGAGTAAAAAAAGGTGGAAATATTCAATATAAATCATACTTTTCAAAAGAGTCGGAATTTTGATCAAAAATTGAAATTTATGAAATTACTTAAAGTTTTGAAAATAAAAGAAAAAAATTTAAAAAAAGTTATGGAATATGTATGTACAACACAAAAAGTCGGAATTAAAAAAATAGAATTTTTCTTAAGTCAAAAAATTTACAACAATTTCTAGAAAAAGTAGAAAATTTGAAGTCAAAATTTTGAGAAAAAGTCTAAAAGTTCATAAAAATGGGAACTTGAAAAGAGTAGAAATTTAATTTCGAATGTCGAATTTTTGTAATAAATAGATATTTAATATAAAAAGATAAATATTTCGATAAAAAGGCGAAAATATTAAATCGACATTTTTACAAAAAAGTCCGAATTTAGAACTAATGAAAGTTGGAAATTTCAACAAGTCAAGACGGTCGGAATTTTCCAAAAAAGTCGTACCTTTCATAAAAATCAAATTCTTCAGAAAAGAGTGAAAATAGTCAATTTCTCATTTCGAGAAAAAAGAGAATTGTCTTTTAAAAAAGTCGACCTTTTCATAATTTTCATGAGAAAAATTTTAAAAAGTTTTTAAAAGCTACAATAAAAGTAAAAATTTCAAGACAAAGTACGAAATTTAGAAAATATAAAGTTTCAAAAACAGAGTAAAAGCTTTGAGAAAAGGTCAAAATTTCCCAAAAATCCGACATTTTAAAAAATGTGGATATTTTCAAAATAAGCCAAAAAATTGCTCAAAATGTCGAAATATTGAAGTAAGTATAGAAATTCCCAAAATAAGTGAAATTTCTAAAAAAAAGGCCAACATTTTGAAAAAAATAAAAATTTTGAAAAAGCGCAAATTTTGAAATATAAAGGAAATTTTTAAATGATGAAGTTTCAAAAACGGTCGAAATTTTCATTAAAAATTTAGAAACAATCGACATTTTTTAAGAAGTTATTTTTTTTAAATTGGAAATTTTCAAAAACGAAATTATTCAAAAAAAGTTGTTTTTTTTTTATAAAGTCAATGTTTTTAAAAAGGTCGAGGTTTTCAGTCAGATGGAATTTGCAAAAAAGTAACAATTTTGAAAAATGTTGAAATTGTAATCGATCGAAATTTTCAAAAAAAAAGTCAAAATATTCAAAAAAAGTCGAAATGTTCAGAAAAAGAAATTTTTGCAAAAATTTTAGTTATACAAAGGTGGAAATTTTCAACAACAAAAAATAAATTTAGAAAAAATTATTTTAAAAATCGGTTTTTTTAAACAAAATTTTGAAAAAGCCAATCTTATTTAAAAAAAATCTTGCTTCGCATTTATAGGGTTACAAAAGGCACTAGAAATTTAATCTGTTATTCTGTTAGTTTTTATGAATATGACTAAACAATATGAAAAGCTCATTTTCCCTTCAGTACTCGACTTGTGTACACAAACCGTTACCTCACTTCGATACCAAATAGAAATGGAATACTTTGAAATTTTTTTTCACTTTAGAGTTTCCTCTAATTTGACCATACTTTTCGAGAACCAACTCAGGTAAATATTTTCATAATATTCGCGGAACCTTAAGTCTTCGACAGGAACATGAAGTTTTGCATTAGGTTTGCATTGTGTTACTCATATGTTGCCATATTGTAAAAAATGACTTTCGGGGGGAATTAAGGACCACTTTTGTCGTGGAATTATGGGCCACTCAATTCTTTACATTTTACAAGCTAATTTCGTGTATTTGATGCATATAAGTGATTATTCATGCAAATTTTCAGCACAGCATTATTTTTCGGCAATTTCTAATAGTTTTTTGGTAAAATAATACTTTTGTTTCAAACTGATTTTCATTGCCATTTGTCACTTCACTCTACTTTGTTTCTCTTACATAATAAATCTTCTGCCATTCTGAATTAAAAACAAGAAGATTTTGCTACATTTTTCTATTTTTAATCGATTTACAAAGTGGTCCGTGATTCCCCGACATTTTTCAAAATCGCAAAAATTGCATTTTTGCGATTTTGCCAATTGTTATAAGTTGTATAATTTAATACAGTTTGACCAAACTGTTGCGATCCAAAGAGAGATTATTAGTTGTATTACAAATTCAAGCTTTTAAATTTTCAGAAAAAAATATTTTTTTGCCAGTTTTTAGCCAACATAAAAAGGCGGTCCACTATACTCCAGTCTCCTCTAAATATTGCTGGTTAGCTTGGTTATCCATGGTGTTTAACACGTTTATGCCGACCTGTACTGCCATTGTTTCTTGCAGTTCTGTTTTTTATTCTCGAAATTTGCCCTTTTTCCGGACATACGTACGGCTTTAGAACTGCATGTACCACCTGTGGTGATACAAGAATTTTTGTGGATATTTTACGAATTGATGCGCCACTGATTATCTTCTGTTGGTGAAGGTAATCAATCCACATGGGTAACTAATAAATAGTACATTACCTCATGTGGCGTTATGAACAGTAAAAGCAAATGAAAAGTTTTAACGCGAACTTTTTAAAATAGCGGAAAGTTTGAAAAACGATTGAATTTTCAAAAAGTCGATATGTTCAATAAAGGTGAAATTTTAAAAAAGTAAGAAATAAAAGAAATTTTGAAAAATAGTGGGAATTAAAAAAAAAGGGGAAAAGTCAAATTTTGAAAAAAGTGAAATTTTTGAGAAAAAGTCCAAAATTTGAATCTTGAAATTTTATAAAAAGACGAAAATTTAGAAGTTAAAATTTGTCAAAATCCTCAGAAAATCAAAAGAGTAGGATTTTTCAAAAAGTTAAAACACTTTGCGAAAATTTTACATTTTAAAATAGGTTAAAGTTTTCAAGAATCTAAATTTTCAAAAGGGCAATATTTCCAGTGAAGGTCGTAATTCTTAATTTTTTTTATTTTTTGAAATATTCGATTTCTTTTTGAAAATGTTAACTTCAAATCGAAATTTTTTGAAAATTTTAAGTAAGTATTTTAAAATATTCACATTTTAAAAAAAGACGAAATATTCAAAAAGTTGAAATTTTCAAAAAAAAATTTTAGAAATACAGGATTATTTCAAATCTAAAATTTCAAAAAAAGACTTTTTCAAATACAAATTTACAAATAAGTGCAAATTTAAAAGTCACATTTTCAATTTTTTTCCAAATATTGACTTTTTCGAAAATTCGATTTTTTTTTAATTTTAACCTCGAAATCGAAATATATTGGAAATGTGAAAAAATGAATATCTGAAAGTTTCGAAATTTTTAAAAAAAGCCAATATATTTTAATTTCAAGATTAGAATTTTCGAAAAATCGCAATTTAAAAAAGTAGAATTTAATAAATTAAAACTTTAAAAAAGCCAAAATTTTATAAAAGGTTCAAATTAAAAAAAAATTCATAAAACATGTTGGAAAAAAATAATTGAAATTTCAAAAAGTAGAAGGGGAAATTTGAAAATGTTTAAAAGCTTTTAATTTTTAAAAAAAGGTCAAATTTTGAAAAAAGTCGACATTTGTAGTAAAAAACGATTTTCTTTGGTTTTTTACTACGTTTCGGCTTAAAATGAAATATTCAAAGGTCAAAATTTTAAAAATCTTAATATTAGGAAAAAGCTTAAATTTAGAAAAGTCAAAAATTTTCAAGTCAACATTTCGAGAAAAGGTGTCATCTTCTAATGTGATAATTTTCAAAAAAGTCAAAATTTCAAAAATAAGTCAACATTTTTAAAAAAAGGGAAAAGTTGAAACTGGAAATGTAGAATTTTTCAATAAAAGTTAAATGTAAAAGTTGGACCCTTCAAAAAAAAATCGTAGTTTTGAAAAATGAAATTTTCAGTAGAAGCTGAACATTTCAAAAAAGGTAAAAATTTTTAAGAAAAAGCCGAAATATTCAAAACTAGTCGAAATTTTCAATAAATAATAAATAAAGTCACATTTTCAAAGATTGAAAAAAAGCTGAAAATTTCAAAAAAAAACAAAAAACGCAAATTTTCAAAAAAGTATAGTTCTTCAGAATATTCGAATTTCAATTAAAATTTTGATAACTTTTTGATAAGCTGGATTATTGCCATCTAATTCATATACTCGTTTTAAAGTTTTCAAATCGGTGCGCGGTTTTAAACTGATACTGATACTCTTTTTTATTTTCCATTTTTATTTAAATATTATTTGGTATTTGTAGAGTTGCTAAAGCTCAAGGAAAAGAGATGTTTGAGGTACCTACAGGCTGGAAATATTTTGGTAATTTAATGGATGCTGGAAGGTTATCGCTTTGTGGAGAAGAAAGTTTTGGCACTGGATCGGATCATATAAGAGAAAAAGATGGAATTTGGGCCGTTTTAGCTTGGTTATCCATTATACAACATACCAATCTATCAGTGGAAGAACTACTTACCAATTACTGGAAAAAATATGGCCGCAACTATTTTACTAGGTAAAGAAATAATTTTAAAAATTAATAAAAATTTTCAATTTTTAACTTGCTTCATCTAGATATGACTATGAGGAATGTGATACTGATGCAGCTAATAAAATGGTGGATCATTTGGAAAAATTGCTTAGCCATAAAGAACTGGAAGGAAAGCAATTTAGCGCCCATGGGAAAACTTACAAAGTGTTAAAATGTGACAACTTCTCTTATACTGATCCGATTGATAAAAGTTTTGCGTCTAATCAAGTAAGATGTTGTAACTTGTCTTCTGGCGCACTGATCTTTTACTTTCAGGGCATCAGAGTTCTTTTTGAAGATGGTTCTAGAGTTATATACCGACTGTCTGGCACAGGAAGTAGTGGAGCCACCATTAGGCTATATATTGACAGCTATGAAAAAGAAAATGTCACTGCCGACGCCCAGGTGATATTAAATAAATCATTATAATGAATAGTTAGAATGAATAACTTGATTTTATTTACAGGAAATGCTTAAACCCTTGGTATCCATTGCCCTTGAGATTTCCAAACTTCAAGAATTCACTGGTAGAAAAGAACCGACTGTGATTACTTAAGTTTTATTTACTTTTTTTATCATTTTTGTATCACCCTAAAAGGTTAGTAATCTTGCGCTTTTTATTGTCGTCATTTTGTTATGGTTGACAGTAATCTTCCATATAATAAAAGGTCCTTTTGCCAATCAATCTAGTTTTTATTTTAAAAATAATGTATTCTATATGTTGTAGTTATAAAATCGGCAAATACTCAACTGCTTAATTTTGTTACATGTTTTTGTTGTTTTATCAAAAGTCTGAAATATATTGTTTACAGCAACACTTGTATATTTTACTCACCTCATGACTGAAAGTAAATTTAGGTAATCGAGGGAAATGAAAAAGTTAGCCAACATAAAATTTTTATTTTTAACCCAGAAGTGATTCATTCATGGTAATTGTCGATTTTGATAGCCATATTTTTTCTTACTTCGGTCATACAATCAGTAAAAGTCTTATTATTTTCAGATGTGCAGTAACACTTCGCTATAGTATATTCATCGGTTTCTTCCCCCTTATACAAGTTGTACCTGAAAATTTATTTTAATTTAAATCTGCTGACTAAGGACCTAATTGCTGAACAGCACTTTATAAGATTGTTACATATTATTAGGTTTGTTCCAACCGAACATTTCTGATTAGTTTCCGACTAATTCATGAACTAGTTCGTACGCATGCGTGCATTCCGTATTATACTCCGACTGGTTTGGGATTGTACATGTTGGAACGCACTTTGGGACTTCTCGGAAAACCTCTGGTCTTCGCCGTCTGTCTCAATCGAAAGCGATGAAAATAAATCTTCATCACATATAAATCCCTCTACGAAATTCATTTTTGTTATTTTTGAGCAAATATAGTGGATGAAAAATAGAATTCAGAACTTAACAACACAATTTACATTTGCTCCGATAAGATCAAAACATTTGACAATCGTATTGACCAATAACAGCTGAGAAATTAGATACCGCTTATCGATTACTTATTGCGCATGTTCCCAACTGCCAGTACAAGCTCTCGGCTGCTGACTGTTCTGATTGATCACAAATCAATTCACGAACTAGTCAGAGGCACTGTTGGAACACCGGACTGCCAGTTGGGTTGGAGTTTGCACTTGGTTGGAACGGTAAATTTTGAATACACATGCGCCGGACGGTTGCAAACTAGTTTGATGTTCGGTTGGAACAAACCTATAGGTTCATTGATAATACTCTGAATTTTAAACACATGAAACTAGTAAAACATCGAAATTTTATCTTCTCGCCTCTTTTTAGGTCATCCGTTCTCGAATATTGGACTTTTAGAGAAGTTTAGAACAAACATATGCGTATGAATCATTCTAATCAGCAATCGGCGAGTCTAATTTATCGTTCTTAAAAGTACTACTATATTCTAGCGCGATGTTCCGCTACCTTTTGTGTCTATCGACCCAAAAATAATAATTAAAAGACGACTTATTTGCGTTGAAATAAACATCATAGGACAGCAATTTTATTTTACAAACGTAATAGTTTTACGCCGGTATATACTAACGGATCTTCTACCCCCGATTCTCCTTTATCAGATTGTCCATTCTTGCTTCAATTGATCTACTTAAAAGCAATATTTCTTTAGGTGGTTATCTTCAGATAAGAAAAATTGTTAACTGTGTACAGGGTGAGCGAAACTCAATGTCTCAGCTCTATTATAAGACAAGGAAAAGCAATATAGGAAATCTGAAAACAGGTTCTTAAATTGGATTGAATAAGGTCCATTCTAGGTAAAATTTGCATATTTTTCCAGATCTGGAAACCAAAGTAATGACGCCATTGAACTTTTTTTTCCAGAAGCATACCTGTATTTTTGCATTTTCAAAAAGACCTAGTTTTTCTAAACAAATTTTGTGAACAAGAAAATGTTGTAAATTCGTAATTACCACGATTTAAACATGTAGCCTTTGGAAATGCAATATATCAAAAATCAAAGTATAGGAGCATCTGTTAATAATTGAACTAATGGTTGACAAACATTTTTTGTTGCCAACCAAACGTTCACGTAAATCATATATGGGCCAAGTCAGAAAGAAAGGGCCAAATCTAAACTGGAGATACTAGACACCAAAATATTACGATTGAGCTTAACATGCCTTATACCTATGTGGCTGGTTTAAGAGATACAGGGTGTTGAAAGTTTAAATTTTATTCTGAAAGTTTTTAATAATTGAGAAAGTTTTGATTCTATAAATTTAATATTTCGGAATTTTATGTTTTTTGGTGTGAAAATTACGAATTTTAAATTTATATTGACGTTGCTCCCAGAGGGCGCTAATTTCACATAACCATTTACGTAAATTAAAACATATTTTTTTTATCTGTTGAGTTGTACTTAAAACAAGTAAACAATATAAAAGAATAATCAATTTTACAAAGAAAAGGTACTCTTGCTTAGGTCATCTAAAGACAACGGTTTTCAGGATATTTTCATTTAAAAGTTTCAATGTATTTTTTTATGATTTTTGAATATTAAATTTACAACACCAAAACTTTCTCAATTATTGAGAAGTTTTAAAATAAAATTTAAACTTTGAAGGCTCTGTATCTCTTAAACCAGTCACATTAGTATAAGGCATGTTGAGCTCAATCGTAATATTTTAATGTCTAGTATCTCCAGTTTTGCATTGGCCCATTCTTTCTGATTCCCCCTGTATTATTTATTAGCTTATGGGGAATTTAAAAAAAACCCTAGAAAAGCAGGTGAATACTCTCTAAGATACCACGAACAGGTTATTGCAAACTTACGAATATTTAATAGCTTTGTCTCCAAAGGTTGTTTGATTAAATAGTACCAATTGGGAATTTTTAATAATACATTTTTTACAATAAATTTGCTTATAACTTTTGAACGAAAAAAGATACCAAATTTTTTTGTTAAAAAAATTTGTTTAGAAAAATTAGTTGTTTTTAAATGTGGTAAAATATAGGTATGTTTCTGCAGAAAAAAAATTCAATGGCGTCAGTGCTTTGGTTTCCAAATCTGGAAAAATATGCAAATTTAGCTTAAAATGGACCTCAGATCTCTTTTCAAATTTCTTATATGGTTTTTGCTTTTCTTATAATACCGCGCCGAGACATCGAGTTTCGCTCATCCTGTACAATGCTAAAGAAAATCCCTTCTTAAATTTCTCGCTTCGTCTTCAGATCCTATGAACGTACTCTCCTACTTTACCGGAGCAAGCTCGTTTCTTTATTTAATTAGTTTACCATTAAATTCATAACTATTAAACTTTATTAACGATAAATACAAGAGGTATTAAAAAGTTCACGACGTTTATATACATATTTCGGATAATTTTGGATGTTATTTAAAATAATTTTACTAATTCCAATCAAGGACTTTTTTTGCCAACTAAAATTATGAGACAAACTAGCTGGTATATCACTTGACCACTCACTATTGTCACGGTCGCTTCTTTCTTTAACATGTTAGATGAGCCTATTTTTTTCCTAACTTTCATATTTTTAATATTTTCATTTTTTTTAATTTTCGCTTTTTGTGAAGATATGAATTTTGTCTCAAAATTCCGGTTTTTTAATGTTTTATTTTTCAAATTTTAAACTTTTCTATATTTCGCTTGTTTGAAAATTTCCAACAATTTTGAAAGCTTTTATTTTCCGAAAATTTCACATTTTTCTGAAAACTTGACAATAAAGATTTTTGATGTCGAGTTTTTTGAAGAGTTATAATTTTCCAAAATTTTGATTTTGTTTAAAAATTTAGACTTTTTAGAAGTTTTGTCTTCGTGTTAAAATTTGGGCTCTAATTAGAGTTTAATATTAATTTTTATAAAGTTTTAGTATGTATTTGTCTGCATTTATTAATAAATATTCATTCTTTTTGAAAAGTTCAACTTTTGCTCAAAATCCTTACTTTTTTAAAATTTAAACCTTCACGTTCTTAATATTCAGTTTGACTAAGAATTTTATTCTTTAATGAATATTTAGATTTTTTACCATATCGACCTTTTATAGATATTTTGACTTCTTTTGAACATTTCGATTTTTTTTGAAGAGTTCGACTTTTCTTCAATATGTAGAATGTTTTCCAAGAGTCGTCGTTATGGAAAACTTATTTCTAATTTAAAATGTCGACTCTTTGAAACTACAACGCTTAAAAATTTCAAACATTTTTCAAGATTTTCACTTCTGAATTTCTTCTTTTTTCAATATTTCGACTTTTTCTCAAAATTCTGACTCATTTTGAAAAAATCTTGTTTGAAAATTTCCACCTTTTAAAGAAATTTTTTCTTTTATTTTAAAACATTCGAGTTCTTTTAAAATTTCGACTTTTTCTCCAAATTTTGACGTTTTAATAAAACTTTGACTTTTTTGATAATTTTTGCCTATTTTCTTCAATATTTAGACTTCAAAATTTTCGATTTTTTTTTAAAATATGACCAAATATTTTTGTAAATCTCGATTGTTTTCAAAATTTGGACCTTTTTTAAAAATTATAACTTTAAAATTTTAAAAAATTTTTAATTATTTTTGACTTTTTAGATTATTATTCAAAATTTCAACTTTTTAAAAATCTTAACATTTTCTTTCAACATTTTATGAAAATCTTAACTTTTTTTTTAATTTTAACTTTCCATGAAAATTTCGAATTTTTTTGGAAATTATAACTAAAAATTCAGAACATTTTTGTTTATTTTGGAAATTTTAGATTATTTTTCAAGATTTCAACTTTTTAAATATTTCGAATTCTTTTGAAAATTTCTCATTCTTTTAATTCACGAATTTTTTGAAGATGTCGACTTTCAAAATATCGACTTTTTTCTAATTTTCGACTTTTTTTAAATTCCCATTTTTTGAAATTTTTGGATTTAAATTTTCATTTTTTTTAATATCGACATTTGTTCGAAATTTTACAGTGTATCTGGCAAAGTGCGTATCTTCCGTAGACTAACAGCGAATTATCTGAGGGTTAAAATACAAATCTTGTCCCCCGAATCCAAGAAAGATTAAAAAACACCAACGAGGTGGATCTAACGCGTTTCGATAGCCAAGTTATCATCTTCAGAAAGATATCTCTGTTTTTTTCTTTGTTTTAGAGGACAAGATTTGTATTTCAATTTTTGAAGATAACCAAGGACAAGTCCGTTCCACCAAAATCTGAGCGTTGTTGCCCGTGGTAGACAGCACTTATTAAAAAAAATGCCTACAACATTACGCGTTTCCCTTATAAATTCACAAAACTCAAGACATTTTTAAGTTTAATCCACTCGCAAAGGGTAACCCCATTATACTTTCAAAGCACTGCGAGTAGGATGAGGAAACAAAGATAGATGGCGATGAACCGCCTTTTTAAACAAGGAAAGGTTGTAATTTTTGGTTAAAATTCCTTTCGGTAACAAGTTCCATAACTTGGAAGTTCTATAGAAAAAAGAGTCTCCGTAGACAGAAGTCCTCATTGTGTCAAGCTGGAAGGCACATGAATTTGCTGTCTCCGACTGTCTAGTACGCCTCAAGAATCTTGCTCTTGGAGGGATTAATCCTATTAGTTCCTGCAAGCATCTTCCATGATAGTACTTGTAGAAAAGAGACAAGTCACCAACCATACGCCTGTGCTCTAGTTTTCGCGAGAATCGGTCAGACTCTCGTCATCAATTAGGCGAATCGCTTTTCTTTGAATTGAATCCAAGAGAGTTAAAGTGTGTTTTGGGGCTGAACTTCAAACATGAGAACAGTATTCTAGTGTTGGCCTAACTTGAGCTTTGTATAGTGTTAATAGCTGATGAGATGTGAAGCACTTTTTAGCTCTAAAAAGAAAGCCTAGCTTCTGAGAGGCGGATTTGGCCATGGCGCACACATGATCGTCCCAAAAGAAGTTAGTGCTCGCATTCACTCCTAGAATAGATAGATTAGATCCCATTGGAAGGATTTTACCGTCCATTAGTATGTTTGTTGCATTATCCCTTGATGTTTTCTTAGAGAAAACCACGGCCTGAGTTTTTGAAGCGTTGAAGTCGTCCAAATTGTTCTTACCCCATTCCAGAATAATCTCGAGATCCCGATTAATCGTCTGTATCTGCTGTTCCCTTAGTCGATCTGAAGCAGCGATATATAATGGTTTGTCGGAGAAAAAAGATGACAGAAGGTTACTATCATCTGCGTAGCTGTATATAGGATTGGAAGTTGAAGCTTAAAGATGGTTTATGTGTAACAGAAATAGAGTAGGAGACAGAACAGACCCCTGAGGCACCCCTGCGTTAATCGCAAATGTCTCGGATGAGATGCCATCGACGACGACCTGAAGAGATCTGTCAGCGAGAAAATTGGATATCAAATGACAGAGTCCAGGAGGAAGACCATAAGATGTTAATTTGACGAGAACAGGTCGGTGCCAGACTGTCGAAAGCCTTTGAGATATCCAATGCCACAATCCTAGCCTCACCATGTTTTTCCATAGCTGATTTACAGATATGAGTAATATGTGCCAGTAGATCGCCAGTGGAACGTTGTTGTCTAAAACCGTATTGTCTGTCGGAGATGATTCTATTTTCCTCCAGATATTTGAGAATCTCGATGTTGATAACCTTTTCCATCACTTTAGATATAACGGGTAACAAAGATATAGGGCGATAGTTGTTAGCCACATTCCTTTTTCCCTTTTTAGGGACAGGCTGCACTCTAGCAGATTTCCAGATGTTAGGGAATACACCTTTGTTGTAAGAGAGTGTGAACAATTTGCTTAGGACAGGAATCAACTCTGGGCGCACTTCTTAAGAACAATAGCGGGAATACCATCAAGGCCAGAAGCTTTCGAGGTGTCGAGCTCGAGGAGAATCTTCCTGACTGCGCGTTGTCTGAAAACAACTTCAGGCATCGAAGTGCCAACCATATGAAGAATAGGGGGTTCTGCGTTTCGAGAATCAAGATTGGAATTTTCAGCAAACATTAAGGCTAACATGTCAGCCTTTTCCTTGGAGGTAGTAGCAATACTGCTATTTTCATAGAGTAAAGATGGAAAATTTGAAGATGTAAAATTCTTTCCAATCGACTTTGCAAATCCCCAAAAGGACCTGCGCCAGAGGCTTATCAACTGATAAGCCTCTGGCGCATTTTACTATCGAAATCACCTTTTGCCTCGTCAATAACCTGTTTACAAGAATTTCGTGCATCTACAAATATGGTCCGAGTCTCGACTGAGAGATTATTTCGCCAACGACGATATGCGCGATTTTTGCAGGAGACAGCCCGAGCACATTTTTTGCTGAATTTGAGATTTACTGGAGGCAGACTTCTTTGGGGATTGGGAAATTGAGCATTCCATACCAATCAGGATAGTTCCGTGATGGATTCGGCGACTAAGGAAGGGTTGTCTGAGTTAAAGCAGACTTCCTGCCATGGGAAAGATGCAAAGAAGTCTTTTAATTCTTCCCAATTTGCAGAGTTAAAGTGCCAAACCCTACGGGACTGCGTCTGGGAAGGAGGTGGTATATGAAGCTAAGCGAGAGGCTGCTACAAGCTTGTGATCCGAATTTCCAAGCGGTGATGTCACAGAGATTTTATACGAATTTGGTGAATTTGTAAGGAAAAGGTCGAGTAGCTTAGGTTGATGGGTATCTACATCAGGAATTCTTGTGGGTTCCTCAACTAATTGGGGATAGTCCACAAGTGATGGCGAAAGTCTCTGCCACCCTTCCCGCGTCGTCAGTTCGGGAAGAAAACCTTAACCAGGGGATGTTGTGTACGTTGAAGTCACCGAGAAAAAGCAACCTCAGCTTTTGGATAATTCGTCTGTAGGTGATCAAAGGTTACGGAGAGATAAGAGAAGAGCTGTCTGTATGAGGGGACCGTTTGGAGACAAATAAAGTGAACAGATGAATATTACTTTGTTTTTGGAGCAGATTTTTAGCCAAATCACATCATGATCAGCAGATTCCAGTGCTTCTTCTCGTTGACAGGACAGGTCGCTATCGCGTAAAAGCACAAATTTCCCTCTTGTGTCCGAAATTTTGTGTGCAAGTCGTAGTGGGGAGACTTGGGTTTCTGTCAGAGACAGCACATGTGGTCTTTCATTTTGAAGAAGTTAATGAACCGAGTTTAGATTTGAGTTTAGACCCCGAATGTTACAGGATTAAATTTTGAATGAATTGTTTGAAAGAAACTTGGTACATTAAAATTTTCCGTCTATTTTGGATTCACTCGTACACCCTCCACCCGGACATCCGAACAGGAGGGTAGTTTACGTCCGCAACTTTTTGCACGAAAAGAATCCATCGACTTTGTTTTTAATAATTAGAAGAAATTAGTCATAGTTTCTTTTCAAAATATTCCGCATTGTTCGCAAAAGATAATTTTTTTTTCCGCAATTCGATATCTGTACCGCATATTTTGTACTTTCGAATACGAATACGAAAGTAGATTACCCCTTAAACGAAAAAATTGCCAAAAACGCTGATAAAAGTGTTATTTATAGACTGAAATCCGAACATCAATTTTCACATTTCCAACTTCAAAAATAGGGAACTTCCATGCAATCATACAAATTTTTATCATCTGGTGTTAACGCACTTGCGGGAGGAAATACTTTATGTATTCACCTACGTTAAACGAAGAACTCATGTACAAAATGTCATGCTTTCAAACGATCAGTTTAGGCTATGTGTTTTCTGTCAATCAGTGTTGAAGGTTTATCAAGTAGATATAACTTGAGGATCTTTTCTGTTTGATCGACAAAAATAATTTAAAAATATCCGTTACCGAAATAATATCCGAAACTATCGGATATCCGAAATAATTTCATATCCGTAACCGAAACCGATATAATATTTGCAATATATCCGTATCCAAATCCGAAATATTAAACCTAGCAACAACTGATGAAAGTGGATGGGGATTATATGCATATATGCAATAGCCCAATTGTACTAAGTAATCATTTAGCTGCAGCTATAGACTGAAAATTTTTTGAAAACAATTTCATAGATTTACCTGAGGATGCAGATGTTCGATTGAATATTAAAAAATGCATTTACTTTCAACACTTTTTCATTTTATTAGTGCTGTAATCGATGATCTTAATAATCGTTTTCCACAGCGCTGGATTGGCTATGGTGGTTTTTAAAATTGGCCACTAAAGTCAACAAATTTGAGTCCTTTGGATTCTTAGCTTTGAATATAGCTTAATTCCAATATTTTCCAACTGAGAAGTTTTAATCGGCACAAACTTTATGTACCTATTCTTAAAGACAACAATAATAAAATGTCTGACAATATTTACAAACATAATAAGCAAAAATCCTGTTTGAAAATAAATCAAGATCTCCAGTAATCGTTGATTTAAATAACATCTAAATTAAACTTGGTTAACAAAAGTTATTGCTTAATTACAAAATTATGTTTCTAGATAAAATAATGAATAAGGATTCAAACACATTTTTTTTAGTGTTGACCTACGAGGAAGTAACCTTAGCTTTATTGATTATTTCAAGTAATTTGTAAAAAGTTTTGATACCTACCTAAAATCCCATACTTTATCGAATGAATATGCCGAATTAAATGTTAAATTTTCTAATTTTTCCATAAATTCAGTAATGTCCTTATCTTCATATAATCCGACTATATTAAGACAATCTTCATTAAATATTACCTAAAATTAAGATATATGTACTATAATACTTAACTCATTTTAGAGATCATAAAAAAATTAGTAAATTCAATGTATTTTTTAATTAATCCATTAATCATCTTGTCGATTTTGAATCTTTTTTAAAACCTAATTACCTTTATTTACTTACCTGAAACAAATTAAATAAAAGAACAAAATATAAAAATTGCTTCATATTGAAACATACAAAGTAAATTATATAAATTAAACATCGTTATCTTTGCTGTTTGCTTGTAATCATTTTGACCAAACAATTGTTGAAAGCTAATCTTATCTAACTTCGCTCACTGATATGATTCCATAGAATATCACAATTAAATCTTACATTTTTTGAGGAATAAAGGATGGATGATTAAAATAAGCATTTTGTAATGTAAAAACTGTTTTTACTAAACACACATCTCACACAACATACAAATATATGTCATTATTTCTTGGATTTATGTATTACAAAAACAGACCTGCATGTGAAAATATCCACTAAAAGTAGTTAGAAAAACTTATTGCGAACTTTTTTGAACTGATATAAATTTAGATATGTTACCTACGGATAATTATTTCCCTAAATGTTAACATCTGTCAGATATCAATCTCAGACAATTAAACAAACACATTATTATAAAAAAAACGTACAAAAACTGTATAAATAGTGTAAATAGTCTATAAAAAATTTTATTCTTAATTATAAATGTAATATAATAATTTGGCATGTTTCGACTTAATTAGGTTATTAAAATATAAAAACATATTTACAAGATATAAAATAGTCAAATTAAAGCCATTTAATTTTCAGTGCTGCAAAATGTCATATTAGTTAGGAGCTGCAACAGGTATTTTAAATCAGGGCTTCGAACTTTGATCAAACAACTGGAGAAATCGTTATTTCTGTCCAAATAAAAATGCAAAAATATCTATTTATTTAGGTTCAGTACACGTTCAGACATGAACGAGTTAACTTATACTCTTCGTTTTTAATTTGCCAAGTCTGTGAAAATCATTATGACTGATTACCATAGAGTTGGTTTATTAAAGACATTTTTTTAGAAATTTCAGTTATTTTTCGTAGAAAATCCGGTCTTTTTATGAAAAAGTTACGATGTTTTGTCAACCACGTTTATATGTATGTATGTACATTTTGACTTTTTTTTTTGTTAAAATTCCATTTTAAAACTGCAATTTTCATTTTTATCTCTAAAATTTCGGATTGAAAATTAGGCTGTAGACTTTTTCTGGAAATTTTTGTTTTTAATTTGCAAAACTTTGACCTTAAAATCACGAATTTAAACAGCAGGATGACGAAACCATCGGATATCTAAAATAAAAAAATATCCGAATCCGTAACCGAAACTGATATGAATTTTTCGGATAATTTCGGATATTATTTGAAATAATTTTGGTAATTTCAGTCGTTTTGTTTTGTCAACTAAAATTATGAGACAAACTAGCTGGTATGTCACCTGACCTTACTCGCTAATTGCCACGGCCACTAACTAATTTCTTTAATGTGTTAATAAATTGATTTTTTTTAATTTCAACATTTTTCCAAGATATCGATTTTTCTAAAATTTCCACATTTGTAATATTTTCATTTTTTTTAAATTTTGGCTTTTGGTGAAATGAATTTTTCTCAAAATTTGGACATAATTTCAAAATTTCATCTTTTTTATCAAAATTTCGACTTTTTTCCAAAATTTCGCTTTTTTTAAATGTTTGATTTTCCAAATATTTGACTTTTCAAAATTTTGTCATTTTTCAAAACTTTTACTTTTCTTTGAAAATTTAAATTAAATTTAACAATAACAATTTTTGATAATGTCGAGTTTATTATTAATAAAGTTAAAATAAGGCTAATCCTTTTGATTTGTGGCAATCGGGACATCTATAGCCATTTCATGTATAAATTTTTAAGCGCTGATGTTCTTTAACTCAAAATCTATAGAATCGACGTTGTCGAAAATGTTCGGTAAACTACGACTAGAGGTTACGCGAACATTAGAAATGCTACTACTCGAATAACCAAAATGTTGAGTTTTTTGAAGGGTTGGATTTTTCCAAAATTGTGATTTTATATAAAAATTTCGATTTTCTGCAAAAATTTGATTTCTTGACAAAATTTGGGCTTTTATGTTTTTCTTTATGTTTACCTGTTTCTGAAAATTTCGCCTTTTTTATGCTTTACTTGTTTCCAAAAACGTCTGCTTTCTTAATAATTTCGATTTTTTTTACCAATTTCGAATTTGAAGTTTGAAGTTTTTTTTTTCGAAAATTTAGTATTTTTTGTTGAACATAACTTTTCTCAAAATTTGAAAAATCCTCACTTTTTGAAAATTTCACCTTTTTCTGAAAATTAAAATTTTTTTGAAAATTAATAATTTAAAAAGAATCAAAATTTTGACTTTTTTCACTACAATTATTTTAAATTATCGACTTTATTTACAAATTTCCAATTTTTGTTTAAATTGCAACTTTTAAGTGTCGATTTTTTTTAATTTTTTTAATGAATTTTTTGAAAATTTCGACCTTTTTCAAAATGTCGAATTTTTTTTTTGATTTTAACACTTTTTAGAAATCTTAGCTTTTCTAAATTTTAATTCATAACTCTACTTTTCAACATTTCGATTTTTTTGAATAAGTTCGCCTTTTCTGACAATTTTGGCTTTTCTTCAATATTCAGACTTCAAAAATTTCGGAGCATTTTTTAAATCTCAATTTTTCCTCAAAATTTTGACTATTTTTGAAAATGTCTTATTTTTTCAATTCACGATTTTTTGAAAATGTCGACTTTATTAAGATTTTGACTTTTTTGATTTTTTTTGTAATAATCAGGATTTTTCAAAATTTCGACTTTTTTTGAAAATTATAACTTCAATATTTTGGCCTATCAATTTTAATCTTTTTAAATATTTTCGGGTTTTTCATACAATTGACGATTTTTTTAAAAATTTGACCTTTTTTTCAAAATTTCGACTTGCTTTGAATATTTGAAATTTTTTGAAAACTGTGACTTACTTTTAAATACTTATTTATTTATTGTTTTTTTTTGTAAAAATCAGGATTTTTTTTTTAATTTAAACTTCCATGAAAATTGCGACATTTTTCAAAATTTCGACATTTTTTTGAAAATTATAATTTCAAAATTTTGGCCTATCAAATTTTAATCTTTTAAAATATTTTCGAGTTTTTCATACAATTGGCGATTTTTTAAAAATTTGATTTTTTTTTTGAAAATTTCGACTTGCCTTAAAAAGTTTGAAATTTTTGGAAAACTGTGACTTACTTTTAAATACTTATTTATTTATTGTTTTTTTGTAAAATTCAGGATATTTTTTTTAATTTAAACTTTCCATGAAAATTGCGACATTTTTCAAAATTTCGACTTTTTTTTTGAAAATTATAATTTCAAAATTTTGGCCTATCAGATTTTAATCTTTTAAAATATTTTCGTGTTTTTCATATAAATGGCGATTTTTTTAAAATTTGACCATTTTTTCAAAATTTCGACTTGCTTTAAAAATTTGAAATTTTTTGAATACTGTGGCTTATTTTTAAATATTTATGTATATATTGATTTTTTTTTTTGGTGAAAATCAGGATTTATTTTTAATCTAAACTTTCCATGAAAATTGCGACATTTTTCAAAATTTCGACTTTTTTGGAAAATTATAATTTCAAAATTTTAACCTTTTTTAATATTTTTGAGTTTTTCATACAATTGGCGATTTTTTGTTAATATTTGGTCTTTTCTTCAAAATTTCGACTTTTAAAATTCGACATTTTAGTGTTTCTGGAAACTGCGACTTTTTTGACGAAATTTATCTACATATTTTCAAAATCTTTGACCATCTTGAATTTAACTTTCTCTGAGAAATTTTGACCTTCAACACTTCAACACTTTTCTTGACATTTCTATGTTCTTTTTGAAATTCGTCCTTTTTCCAAATTTAGCCATTTTACCCAAATACTGACTTTTACTAAACATTTAAAACTTTATTTACTTTCTACAAATTTGGACTTGCTTCGTAAAATTGGGTTTATTCCAAATTTCGACTTTTAAAATTCGACGTTGTTTCTGCAAGCTGCGATTTTTTCGACGAAATTCGTCAATTTTCAAAATGTTTGACTTAATCTCAAAATTTGACCTTTCTTTAAAGTTCAACATTTTTCTCGAAACTGGAAGTTGTATCAACATTGTCTTTTCTTCCGAAATTATTTACCAATTCTATCAAAATTCAAATTTATCTGAACATCTGGAGTTTTTTTTTTTAAATTCGTCTTGTTCTCGAAATTTCAAATTTATTCTCAAAATTAACTGTCTCTGGAAACATGTTAATTTTTTATTTTCTTCTTTTCTGAAAAACTTTGGTTTCTTAAAAGTTTGGACGCTTCCAATTTTTCACAAAATTTAAATTTGTCCAAAAATATCAGGTTTTAAATTTTGTTCTGGGTTTTAATCTATTGTCGAAATTCGACGTTTTTTTTTTTAAATTTTATCTTTTTTGAGAACTTTTGACAAATTCCGAAATCTCTTTTTTTTTCAACATTCGGTTTCTTCTGGAAATTTTAACTTTTATTTCGAACCAAAGATCATCTATTTTCAAATCTCAAAATTTGATTTTTCCTTAAAATTTGACTTTCTCTGAGAAATTTGGACCCTTTTTTAAAATTCAATACTTTTTCTCGAAACTTGAAGTTTTATCGACGTTCTCTTTTCTTTCGAAATTATTTTACCAATTTTTTCAAAATTCGAATTTATCAGAAAATTTGGATTTTTTTAGTCATCTTGTGCTCGAAATTTGAAATTTCTTCTCAAAATTTAATTTCTTGGAAAATTTCAAATTTTTTGTCGAAATGTCGAGATTTTTTAAAATTTGACTTTTTTCTTTGAAAAATTTCGTCAATTTTTTTTAAGTTTGCAGTTTATTTTTACAATTTCTCCTTTTGATATTCTACAACTTTTCAAAAAATTCAAATTTGTCTAAATATTTCAGGTTTTTAATTGGTTTGGTTCTGGATTTCAGTCTATTGTCGAAATTCGACTTTTTTTTTAAAAAAATTACCTTTTTGATAAATTAATTTTTTTCGACATCTCTTCCTTTTTCTCAATTTTTTTCGAAATCTCTTCCTGTTTTT
The DNA here is from genome assembly GCA_028583605.1 of Dastarcus helophoroides. Lineage (NCBI taxonomy): Eukaryota > Metazoa > Arthropoda > Insecta > Coleoptera > Bothrideridae > Dastarcus > Dastarcus helophoroides. The sequence continues at coordinate 32,747,675 of CM053334.1, forward strand.
CAATTTTTTTGAAGTCCCTTTCTTTTTCTCAATTTTTTCGAAATCTCTTCCTTTTTCTCAAAAATCGGCTTTTTCTGGAAATTCCACCTTTTATTTCGAACTTTGATATTTGCTGTTTCTGTAAATGTAGATTTTTTCCTCACAGAAGTAGTTCAATTTTTTTTCACGAAATTTCAAGGCTGTAGAAAATTTAAAATAAAAAAGTAAAACAAAATGAGAAAAATATTTTTTACAAACTTCAACTTCCCAGATTGGTCTTATTTTATAAGTTTCAAGTTTCATGTATTTTTCCAAAATGTTAATACAAATCAATCAAAAATTTCGGAAAAATACTTATTGAAATCATGACTTTTTTGTCAACATTTAAGCAAAACGTAAAAATTCTTAGAAAAGTATTTTTGGAAATTTCGCCTTCTGTAGGTCACTTGTGTAATAAGTACTCTTTTTCTGCATGTCCGTCCATTCTAGCTTTAATTTATACATTTTTTAGGGGAATTTAAATGGTTGCAATTGTCTGTTAAAAAGAGGCGCATGCAGCTCGCGAACCACTGTTTGCCGACCCCCGTTCTAGATATTCGAGAATATTTCAATTGTATAATTTTTCGAAATTGGTTCACAACATTTACACGATTTGTCTAAGCCAAAACAAAATTTGGTTTGGTTTTTATAATGACAATTTTGTTTACCTAAAACATAAAAAATTATCATATTTGCCAGAATGAAAACTGAACATATATATTTATTTTACAAAGACGCTTTAAAGATCGAAGCCTTGTTAAATACAAATGATTAATAATAAAATGTAAGACTGTATTAGTGAAAGGGCACAATACAGACTGACTTCTGTAGTTCACGGATAAAATTGTGCGCCTTTGGTTTAAACTGTTAAGGTGATAAAAGGAACTTAAAGAGAGCAATACTTTCAAACTTTACATCGTCAACTTAATTTCAAAATTATCACCATTAGCATTAACTACCGTATTTTTCGGATTCCTGTGCCTTTCCAAAGACTCCTCTTTCCTGATCCTTTTCTCCGCGCTCTTTTTTTTCGTCTCACTGCTTAAACTAGTACTTTGGGTTTTGTTACCGACACTAGAACCTCTGCTGGTCAAGCTACTTTGGCTAGCGTTCAATTTGCCGGATTTTCTAAGGTTACCTTCGCAAACGGTTTGTTCTGAACTTCCCCCAGATTTTGAGCTGTGCCCGTATTTATTATGACTGGACAGGGTATGTTCCGGTGTTCGATAATAAGGAATCATCGCTGTTCCGTTTGGAAGGCTGCAGCTGTTTTGCTGTTGCTTCCAGACACGAAGCCTGTGGGTTATTTCGGAAAAGGTCGGTCTTCTCACAGCCAACTCGGCCCAACACTCCACCATCAGGGCGTAGCAGAAACTTGGACAGGATTCGGGGCAAGGCAGAAGCTTTCTTGAGCGTATCATGTTGATTACCTCTTGATTGTTGAAACCATAATAGGGCTGTAAATAACTGAAAATTAGTACAAAAGTTTAACATACATTTTTATCTAACGAAACATGCGTATCAGAGGCGCATCATAGCTTTGTTAAAGTCTAATCCACTCACAAAGGGAAAACACTGGGAAAAAAATAAAAGCGCACAAGATGATTTTTTTAATGTTTGAAATATCAATCTTTTTTCTTCGAGTTGACACTCGATTTTCACATTTCTTTTTAATTTGCGACTTGTGTTTAAAATCTTGACTGCTTCAAGAGATTTTAATTTTTTTAGGGCTTCGAATCGGAACTGAATTAAAAATCGGAAACCGAAAAAATTCATCATTCATCATTCATTCATCAAAAGAAAACCGGAACCGAACTGAAAAGGAAATATCGATTCATTTCGGTTCAGTGCTGATTCAAAAATCCATAGTTACCAAAACCATACTCCCCGCTTCAATTTCATTTTAACATCTTGACATTCAACTTAAAATTTCCGCTTGGCTTCCAAATTTTGAAAAGAAAAATTAAAAGTTGTTACAAGAGTTCAGTAATAACACGAAATTACAAGGAAAGGGTCAACATTTCGTGTTTATATTCGGAATTTCGAAAAAAGTTCAGTCTTTGAGATAAAGTCAAAATTTTGAAATTCATTGCCAAAATCCCTAAAAAAAACTAGGTTTTGAAAATTTCAGAGAAAAATATTAAGGTTCAAGTTTGAATTCACAATTTTCAGGAGAAACTCGCCAAGAAAGTCTTAAAATCAGGGCTTCGAACCGGAACTGAACCGAAAACCGGAAACCAAAAAAACCGTTCTTTTCGTCGAAACCAAACCGGAAAAAAATATCGGTTTATTTCACTCCGTTCAATTTATGTACTTTAAACAGTTTTTATTTTACCCTTAAGTTTAGAATTTTTTCTTAAAAATTTCAATTTCTTTGATCTTAAAGCTAGAAGACTTTCAATCTCTCATTTCTGTTTAAAAATTAGATTAGAAACTAACAATTTCCAAATTTTCTAGAAAATGAAAGAAAAGCCTCTCAAATTTTCGATCGCCAAATTTCATATATCCCAGAACTTTTTAACTCTTGGGTATATAATTTAAGACTTTTATGAAAATTCCGAGTTTAAACTTAAATTTAACATTTCTTGCATCCAGTTTGGAAATATTTAACGCAGAAATGTTAAAAAAAATTAATAATGATAATGTTTCCGATCAATAAGATTCTGCAATGAAGAATAATTTAAAATCCAAAATTGCGATTTAGTTTTTTATAAAATCCAGTTTTTTCTTGAAATTTGAACTCAAATTGAACTCAAAATTCAGGGTTTCAGCTTGAAATTTTTTAACTTGAAAAATAGAAAATATTTTCCCTTTTTTAGGCAAGGTCAGAGTATTTACATTAAAGAAAAAAACACATAACATTTTCTAAATTCTGTTCGAAAATCAATTTTTAATTCAAAAAACTTTTGAAAAATCAATAAAATGAAACTGAACCGTCGGAACGAAAACCGGAACTGAACCAATATAAAATTTTTGCTGCAACAAAAAGCGAAAAGAAAAAAATAAAAGTTCGAAGCCTGGCTTAAAATTTCAGGCTCCTTCTCGAATTTTGAGATTAAAAATAAAGTTAATGAAATAGCATTAAACTTAAAATTTTTGCGGGACTTTTTTTTAATAAATCGAACTTTTTTCGAAATTTCGACTTTTCCCTCGAAATTTCGGCTCTAAGCCTTAAAATTTCAAACCTAACCACCGCATTTGAGAAAAAAGTTTAAATGTACTGCAAAGCTAAAAATTGATAAACATAAATTTCAAGAAAACCTTGAATTTTATCATTTTTTTGCTATAAACTTTAGAGTTTGTGAATGTCAAATTTAAACATGGAATTTTGATAATTTTCGAAAATTTTAAGATTAAAGTAGGAATTTTTATTTTTTTTAATAAATAACGTTTTTACTTGGTGCAAACTTTCTTAGGAACTTGAATTTTTCTCGAAGTTTTGGAATAATTTTTTTTTATAAATTCGAAATTTCATCCATTGTATTAGTAATAATTTAAAATTTTTAAACTCGAAAAAACCGGAAGTCTCCTAATAGCACTGATTTTTATTAAAATTTCATTTTATCTGTTAACATGTTTAGTTTAGGTTAGGTTAGGTTACTATTAGGTCACTAGTGTGGATTTAAAATGGACCAATCACTACGCGACTTACGTTATATCCGTTCACTAGACTGATATGGCCTATCTATCCTGCTCGCAAGTTATAAAGAAAACAGTCAATATACGGGTGGGAGTGGGAAAATAGTAATTTGTACAACAAGAGCGAATATGATGTCCATATCGCACGAGAACGAAGTTTGAGCAGGACGCCGTAGGCGGAGTGCCTCAATCGTTCGAGTGCGATATGGACAATTAGCTAGAGTTGTACAGCGTATTTTTCCTACGACTACGATCTATCAAAGACTAAAATATGATTTAGCAAATTAATAATTTTTCATGTGACATTTGCAGTTTCTAATATATTTTATATAGTGTCCATGTGTCAATGAAACGTCATAAATTTATCGTAACAAAATTTATATTTACTTTTGATTTCTAAGGTAATAATATCTTGAATATTTCACTTGCAGCCTCAGAAATGTCCGCTGGGATAAAGTTTACTGATTCTGCACTGAAAGCACTCATTTTAAATAATTTTTTTGGTAAATACCGAAGTCAGTTTGACAGATTCTATGGTATAATTCTTAATCTAAAAATGACATTCGCCTTTATCGCATGCCATGATTGGTCAATTTCATATTCACACTGGGGTGGATATGAAATCGACCAATCACGGCGCGACTTTCGTTATATCCGTTCACTAGACTGATATGGTCTATCTTTCCTGCTCGCAAGGTATAAAGAAAACAGTGCATACACGGGTGGGAGTGGGAAAAATATTTTTTAGAAATTTCGACTCCCCAAGTTGGTCTTTTTCTAGAAACCTCAAATTTCATGTGTTTTTTCAAAATGTTAATACAAATCAATCAAATATTTCGGAAAATTACTTCTTAAAATCATAAGTTTTTGTCAAAACTTTAGTAAAACGTAAAAATTCTTAGAAGTGTTTTTGGAAATTTCGCCTTCTGTAGGTCACTTGTTTAATGAGTGCTTGAGTGTCTGTCCGCTCTAGCTTTTATTTATTTATTTTATTAAGGGAATTTAAAGAACCGCACTTTTCTTTTAAAAGAGCCGCGGTTTGCCGACCCCTGGTCTAAGGTATCGTTTTTATCTCAAATTGGGATCGCCCCCCCCCTCCGCATTTGACAAAGCCATGCATGCAGTGATCGACTACACATGGGGAAAAACTAGAATACCTAAAATGACAGCTTTATTGAGTTTCGCGTTTGTAAAATAACTTAGAAATATTTCGCCTTATATCTATCAGATTCATCGCGCCCGACAGAGGATTAAAAAAAATAAAAACTAAATTTGAACTTGAGATCTTCAGAATATGATAAAACTTTGAAAATAACCTCAAAATATCTTCTCCTCAAAATTTCAAAATTTCGAAATTTTGATAAGTTTTTGTTAATAGATTTGATTAGTTTTTCGAAATTTTGACATTTCTCCTAAGTATTCATAACTATTAAACTCTATTAACGATAAATACAATGAGAGATTATTAAAAATTCAATCATGTTTCAATCAATATTTGCTATGAAAGATTGTGGAATTTTTAATAGTATCTCTTGCTGTATTTATCGTTAATAGAGTTTAATGGTTATGAATATTGAAGGATTCCGCATAGTAAAGGTTGGAAATGTCAAGTTATTTATCTTTAAAATTCCTTACTTTAAATTGTAATTTTTATGTTTAATTTTTTTAATTTCGACTTTCAAGCACGAAATGTAGTCTTTTTAAAAAAATATTCACGCTTTAATCTCTGAATTCGAATGTTTAAAATATCTTTTACTCAGAATTACTAAAAACAGTTTAAGATTTGAGAAATTTATATTTATGAATTTAATTGTTTTTTTTGAACTTTGATCTTTGGTTGAATCAACATTTATTTATACCTAAAACTGTACAATTGTTTCCTCTTTTGGATTTTTTCCTCGAAATATCAAAGTGAAACACGAAAATAAAAAAATGACAAGCTTTAATCCACAATTCTAAGAAAGTAGGTAGTCAAACAAAAGAACCTCGAAAGTTACGTAAGAAAATTCTAAAATGAATCATAACATTTTAACTTTCAAATCGATTGTTCGAGTGTTTTGTGGAAACTTAGGATCTTTAGTGTAAGTTGGAATTCTGCAACTCAATATGTCCTTTTTTTTAATTCTAAATTGTTTGCAAAATTGTGAAATTATCATTCTTTTTTTTAATTCTATTTATTCATTATTCGATATTTTTCACCTTTGTGGCTCGCATAAAATTTTTAACTTAAAGGTTGCCTACCACTGTTATAAACTTGAGATTTCGAATTTTGTTTTTAAATTCGAAATTTTGGTTTTTCCCAATAATATTAAATTATTCTTTTCTTTTTCTTTCCGAAATTTCGTTTTTAATTCTGACCTGCAGACTTTTTTTATTTTCGATTTTTTTTTCATAATTCTAAGCTTTTTACAGAAATTTCGATTTCGTTTTCAAATCTTTAGATACATCCATTTTCATTCTAAAATCTTGACTTTACATTTTCAATTTCAATTTTTCTTTTGAAAATTGGATTAGAAACTCAAAATTTTAGCATTTTCTAAAAAATATTGACTTTACTTTCAAAATTTCAATCTAAATGGAAAACTTTAATTTGAATTTTCTTTCCATAAACCATTCTTTCTTGAAATTTGAACTTTTGTTTCGAGATTACACGAAATATGTTCTTTCTTTTAAATAAAAAATTAAAAATGAGTCACTCGGAGTTGAACCGGAAACTGGAAAAACCGTCATTTTTATATGGAAACTGGATATGAATCGATATAATTTTTTCCCGGAACCAAAATCAAAAATAGGAACGAAAAAAAATAACGGTTAGAAGCCCTGACTTTTTTAGTTTAAAACTGAAACATCTATAAAAAAAATACAAACATTAACATACCTGTAAACCATAACTATATATTTCCCATAAAACAACTCCATAGGACCACACGTCACTTTCGGTTGTGAATTTTCCATATAGAATGGACTCCGGTGGCATCCAACGCACCGGCAGCAGGGATTTAGATTGTACTCTATAATAATCACAACTGTACATGTCTCTGCTCAACCCAAAGTCGCTAATTTTAACCACGAGTTCGCCCGTGACAAGACAATTTCGAGCGGCCTAAATCTCTGTGGACGTAGTGATTCTCTGACAGGTACTCCATGCCTAAAACGCTTCAGGTTATTTAACACCTTTGGGAGTACTGGTTATACCAACCTTGAGCAATTTGTATAGCGATGTGCAAAAATTGATTTTGGCTCAAACTTTTGCCCTCATTTGGCGAATTAGCTATAAGAAATTCATGAAGATCCCCCTGTAAACATTAGAAGGTAGCAAACAACGAGATCTAACATAATCAAACAAACCTCTGACATATATTCAAAGAGCATGCAGATTGGATCTTGCTTTAAAACAACACCCAGCAAACAAATGATATTGGGGTGCTTGAGCTCACTAATTAATTCTATTTCTCTTTGGAAATCAGCTTGGGTTTTCGCACTTGCGTTCTCTTTCAACGATTTGACAGCTACAAATGTACGACCGCCATTTTTCATCTTCAATTCCCCTTTGTAAACTTTGCCTAAAATTACACTATTTAACGTTGAATGAAGCAACTAAATTAAGACACATACCAAATGCCCCTTCCCCCAATTCTTCAACAAAGGCTACCTCTTTATGCGAATATTGGGGTACATTGGCAACACCCCCACCTTTCGTTGAATGTTGATTTCTCTGTGGAGGTATGTTAGGGGGTAGTAAACTATTCATCTCGATTGGAGAATTAGGGCCGGGGTTACCATATATATTTTTATCTGCTGTAGGAGTGTTCATCTGAAAATTGTAAGGTTTTGCAAAATTGCATTTCTAGAATGAAATGCTTACATTTCGTAAATTTTTGGCTACCTTTTTTCTTCTACAACAGTAATATGTCACGATTATACCAACGAGCATTGTTACAATTACGAACGAAATGACCGCAGCTAGTATAACAATGTGGGCTGAAATAAGAGATTAAGAAGGAAACAAAGCGAGGAAAATGGTATTACTTACCACATTTGGTAAGGCCACAAGTTTCTTTGGTGTTTTGATCAATGTAACAAAAGGGTTGACTCTCTAATCCTCCTGGATTTCTAAAATTTGTGTACAAAATAATATATCAAGACTAGTAGGTCATTAAAGATCAAAAAACACAAAATAATTAGTTAAACCTATTGTACACAAATCGTAAAATGAATGGGATACTAATTGGCATAATAATAATTTTAAATTTACACATTTTGGCTTATTTCACTATTTGGTCAATTTCAATCCATTTTTTTTTTTGTTATTTCCAATGCAACTGTCTATAAATTTATAGATTTGGATAGACAATAAAAAAATGATTTGTAAACACCCCATATAAGTATTTTTATTGTCAATGGTTTCTTTGTTATTTACAAAAAACACTTTCTGGTAAATGATTGGTATAATAAACAAATAAGAATTCCTGACCTATTCTGGTTTTTTAAGTCCTCAACTCATGAGTCTATGAAGAAAAAAAATATAATTCGTCAGTAAACAATACATGGTGGCATCACACAGATTCTTTATAACACTTGCACTCACTCCGCACGATTTTACATTAATTTTCTTTTGCAATTCGTTATCGCTAGCGGTCAATTTTTATTCGAAAAAGCGAATCATTCGACAACTTTTTCGGGATCCTTAGAACCGAAAGTATCATTACTGATTTGCATGTTTTTATCTTTCAGACATAACCTAAGCAATGTTTTGTTTCTCCCGATTCTGATTGTACAGTTTTCGCATTTTTCTTCTTTAGCGAAGTCGCTTGGAGTCAGTGACAACCCAAAAAGGGATTTAAATAATGATTTGAACATATATTTTTTTTCAGCGTAAATATAACTAAACAAACATTGTTAATCATGTATTCGTACTATACTCATTTTTCTGCCTTCAATTAAAATTAATGATACTATCAGTGGGACAACCAAATTCGATTCTACCTATTTACATAATAACTAACCTGCAATAGTTGTGCCCAGCTAATTCTTGATAGTTAGTCATGTCTATAAAAAGATGAGACCATCTTAAACAGTTTTTTCCAGAAATACTTTTGTCTTGAATCCCTCTATACAGTCTACCATCATCCCAATAACAGTTATCATCTATAACAGAACCGTTACTTTTTATATTTTCCTGAAAAGTATGAGCAACAAGAGAACGATATTCAATACTTCAATTTTTAAATGGGGTACTGAATATTATTACCTTGTTGACGATGGCAACAAGGCAAGATTTCAACATTCAGAACTTCCATTTCTGTTCAAAATTTTGATATTTTTTTGGAATTGTCGCGTTTTTTCAAATTTTCGGATTTTTCTCGAAATTTTGATTTGGCAGCTTTTGACTTTTTGAAAAATGATGCTCTTCAGCAAATTTCGGCTTTCAAAGTTTTTACCATTTGAAAGTTTCGAATTCTTTTGAAAAATTTTTGACCTTTTTAAAAAAACTGACTTTTTAAAAATTTCGACGTTCAAATATTCTATCCTTTGAAAGTTTTACATTTTTTGGAAGATTTTGACTTTTTTGACAAATTCAACTTTTTCGACATTTCGACTTTTTAAAATTGCCTTTTTTCAAAATTTTCAATTTTTTAAAAAAGTTCAACGTTTTTTTTTACATTGAAAGTTTTAACTTTTTTTGAAAAAGTCTATTTTTTTGAAATTTCGACTCTTTTGAACTTTTTTTTAGGTAAAAAATTTTCATTTTAAGGAATCAGGGCTTCGAACCGGAACTGAATCGAAAACCGGAGACCAAAAGAAGCCGCTATTTTTGTAGAAACAAAAACCTGAACAGAACCGGAAAAAAATAACGGTTTATTTCGGTTCGTTAAATTTGTATGTTCTTAAAATGATTTTTAATTTACCCTAAAGTTTGGGATTTTTTTAGAAATTTCCTTTTCAAAATTTTACACAAATTCATGCAACTTTCATCTCAAAATTACGAGTTCGATTTAAAGAACATTTGTTTAAAAGTTCAATTACAATTTCCACTCTTTCTAAGAAAATGTTGATTTTATTCTCAAAATTTCAAGCCAAATTGAATTTAAAGTTGTATAACTTAAATAAGTTTTTTTCAAAATTTTCGGCTGTTTTTTGAAATTTGGACCTTTTTCTGGAAATATTTTTCTTTTCCTAACATTTCGTGTTTAAAATTTTATGTGCTATTTATTGTAAATATGGACTCAAGCACTGGAGTTTTTCTCATTGAAGTCCAGTTTCCTGACAATTTTGTTTGCAAATTCGAATTTTTTCGAAAATTTCGACTTTAGCTCAAAGCTGCGATTTTTTTTCAGATTGTTTTGAATTTAGACAGCTTCAAAATAGAAATTTAGTTAAGTCTTAAATTCGTTTTGTACAATTCGTTCAAAATTTAATAAATGGTAATTTGGAAAATTATATACTTTAGCAAAATTAAAAAATTTCTGGAACGGGTGTTTTAAAAAAATGTCGAACTTGTCGCAAAAACTCGAACTTTTGAAAAATAAAATAGAAGTTTCGAAAAAACCTTCAAATTTTGAATGAAGCTATATTTAATTTCGAAAAAAGTCCCAATTTTGATGATAAAAGGTAAACACTTTTAAAAAAGATTATCATCCTGAAAAAATTTAAATATTTCAAAAAGTTGTAATTTTGAAAAATGTAAAAATTTTCGGAAAAAAGTCGGAATTATCAAAAAAAGAAGTTAAAACTTCGAGAAATAGTAAAAAGTTTGAGCTAAAGTGGAGGTTTTCAAAAAAAATGTTTCAACATATTACTATAAAAAATCCAAATTTTTGAATAAAATTGAAATTTTGAGAAAAAAAAACTGTCATCAAAGTTTTTTACAGGAAGTCAAAATTTTGAAAAAAGAGGAAATTTTCCAAAAAAATCAAATTCTGAAAAAGTTACAGCTTCGAGAAAAAGTCGAAATTTTGATGATAAAAGGTCGCAATTTTCAAAGAAAGTCTAAATTCTGAAAAAGGTTCGAAAATATTAAAAATGTAGAAATTTTGAGAAAAAATTAATTTTTCAAAAAGTAAAAATTAAAGGAAAATGTTATTTTTCAAACAAAAGTTCAGTTTACTACATAAAAGCCGAAAACTCGAGAAAAAAATCGAAATTTAAAAAAAAATCTCAGTTTTCATAAAAGATCAAAGCTTTGAGAAATTGTCAAAAAGTTGGACCAAGGTCAAAAAGTTTAAAAAATAGGGTAGAAGTTTTTCAAAGCCAGTTTTTCAATATCATTAAATTTACAGAAAAAAATCAAAATTTTGAAAAAAAAAATAATTTGAGGAAAAGATCGAAATTATATGTAAAGATTTTCAAAAAATTCGGAATTTGGAAAATAAATTAAAATCCTAAAGAAAGGTCAAACTGAAAAAGTCTTGCGATTAATAAAATAAATTAACATTTGAAAAAAGTGGAAGCTAAAGAAAGGAACATTTGAATTTCAAAGTTTTCAAAATATAAAGACGAAATGCTTTAAAGAAATCGAAAAATGTTTAAGAATTTTCAATAAAAATCAAAGGCAGACTTTTCAAAAAGTAATCATTTTCAGAAAGTCAGAATTATGCGACAAAATGAAAATTGAAAACAAACACTCGAGAGAGTCGATATTTGCAAAAAGTTAAAACTTTGAAAAAATTCAGATTTATAAAAAGAATTGAAATGTTTAGAAAAAATCGAATTTAAAATTCGTTAGATTTGCAAAAAAGATGAAATTTCGAGTCTGAAGTTTCTGATATTTACAAAAAATAAGGTCACACATTCAATTTTCTAGATCAATTTCAAAACCGACCAAATAAGACAGCATTTTGAGGAATTTGGAATATTCAAAAAATCAAATTTTAAAAAAGTCAAAATTTTCAAAATCAAGTTAAAATTTCGAAAATTTGGAAGTCGAACGAGAAAAGATCGACTTTGTGAAAAAGTGGTTTTTTATTGTCCAAATTTTCGAAATAAGTCAATATTTTCAATAAAAATTGAATTCTTCAGAAAAGTCGAAACTTTCAAAAAGTATATAACCAAAGACTCCTTTCTATTTTTTCACCTAGGCGAAAGCGCGGGTATCAGGTAATTTTTTTTTCTTATACATTTTTAAAACTATTACCTTTATTTACGTTTTGAAGTTCAACGCCCAATCCTAGACAATTTCTTGACGCATCCTCAATGTCATCAGGTAAAAGTTCACACTCTTCCAATTCAGGTATTTGCCCTGAAATCATTTACAAAGTATTAAATTATGCACTTTTCGAAGCATAAGAAACGCACCAATAACTGGGTGTCTTTTAGCAATAGCATATTCTTTACTGCATAGCTCAGTTTCTAGAAGTAGACAATCAGACTTGCACATTCTTCGCAAATACGTTTTCAGAGTATTCCTCATATTTTTAAAGGATTCATTTGACAATCTTTCGCGATTTTTTATCAGCATCTCCGCTTGGTACGTATTGATGGACTTAGGATCAATGCATATTGGAAAAGCAGAGTAGCACATACTTGGATAAACGAATTTAGTTAGCAAGATGACGAAATATCACTAAAACGAAGCAATTAAAATGGATGACATTAGAACATCAGAATAACAAACTTTGAGCCTGATATCACCAAAAAGGCACTGTTCAATTTTTCTTCGATTTCAAATTGTGTATACGGCGGTTGAACAAACACATATTTGTTCTCCAGAAGATCTTTGCATCTGTGCCCACTATATATTTGACAAAAAGGTTCCGTGAAATTATTACGAAATTTGTGATTTGGATTTTGAGGTAGCAATTTCCCGTCCGCATCTAACTCAAATTGAATTGAGTTGCTACTTGCTGTGTGGGTCAGGTCAGGAGGAAGTAATCCCTCTTGGCGTGAGTTGTGCGCATTCGGAAGAAACGTTGTCATATCACCAGTACTGTAATAGTGATAATGGATGTGGAGGTATTTTTGAAAAATGGAGATTTACCTGTCAGGGTCGATTTCGTCTGATCGTAGAGCATTGGATGATGTGCTTCCTAAGAAATAATAAAATGTTATGTTGGTCAAATCAATAGTCCTACGTAGGTAAAAAAAAATTAAAGTAGAGCTAATACTTTTTAAGTTATTTGAAAAAAAAAAAACTAAAAAAAAAAGAATAGAGCATTGGCGTTGTGATCTACATTTAGGTTTTCTTAATTTTCGTATGTTCTCTAAATTTGTTTTTTGTTGCCTTATTCGAATTTGATTATTTGTTTAAAATTTCGTCAACATCGATTTATTCTTGTTATTTATAAGAATATAACCGACATTATCAACTTAATTAATATCGATTCCATACCATAATGGGACAAAGTATAATCGGTTTTCTATTTATATTGTATAAAAGCACATTGCATAAAAGAAAATAATTTTTTAAAATGCGCCAAAAACATAACACATATCCTACAAAAAAATTAAATTTCAAAATATAACTTCTGTGGGGAGTCATCCTTTTTCTGTCATCAATTTCAGAAAATTTTCGTAGAATTTCCAGTTTTTCTCGAAAATTTCTATCTCAAACATAAATATCATTTTTAAAAATGCAGAGTTTTTACTCGAAATTATTTTAAATTCGAACTGTAAGCTTGAGATTTTTAAATTTGAAAATTCCAAAAATTATTTTATAGCCTACGTTTATTATTGAGTAAAAAAATAGAAGGTTCGAAAAAAGCTTCCTTTTTAAATAAAATTAGAATTTTGAATTTAACTTTGAAACGTTGGCTTTTAAACAGGAAATTTCGAGAAAAATTTCAACTTGAAATTAGAAATTGTTACTTTTATTTCAAAATTTTGACTTCAATTAATCACAAAAACAGAACATATTTTATTATTAATATTTTAGTAATGTGTGCTGGCTTCGACACTCTTTGCCTCCGACCTCAAAGAGAACTTGACCAGCATAATGTATCCCAATAGTCCTCTCCCCACAACCGTGAGGTAACAGAACTACTGGGTCCGCAATTCGTGCATCCTGAGTAAACGTAACGACCTGAGTATAACAGCCTTCTGCATGTTGGCGACTAATGTGTCTGTCCCTCTCACTGCAGGCCGGTGTGATTTTAAGTTGAGCGAGTAGCATACTTCCTAGGGTCCCTATTATCAAACCACGAGTCTTATGGAATAACCAAGGGTATAGCCTGCGAAGTTCAGATAGGAGATATGAGCAATGTTTCCTTCGGGGGGAGCCGAAAACTCGACCACGTAAATTGCTTTGATTTCGTGGTCTTGAAGAACAAGATCCAGTTTATTGGCTCGTAAATGCCTCACCGTATTGAACGAGAAGTTCCAACCTTCCGTTCTCTATCACAGATTCGATATCCCCCGGCGAATGGGGCAATACTGGTGCCTCATCTATTCCGTAATGGTGCCGTAGGTAAAAATACAACATCCTTGGTGCTGCGTTATGGCGGCGGAGACTGCATATGTATCACAAGATGAAAGCAGATGCGTCAATGTCTTCGGTGAATTATGACACGCCCTACAGTCTGTATAAGCGACCTCTCTACCCAAAACACGGCTTCGATAGACAAGGGTGTTGATAACACCATCTTGGCAGGCTATCACAAAGTCTTCGGTCTCGGATTTGAGCCCACTTTATCTCAGAAAGCAGAAGGTCAAATCTCTAGATAACCCCAAATACTTACAGCGAAGAGACTCTTTAACCTGATGTACCTCCTGAACATGACTCTGTGCCAAACCCAAGTAGGTATAAGTAGGCATCAAGATATCGTAGGAGACTTCCGTTGATAAATTGCACTGCAATGACTTCCCGGCTTCGTCCTCTCTTGAGGTGAACCATTGCACCATTGTCTAACCCAAATTCCATACCGACATCACGTGTGTACTGCTGCATAACTTTGAGGGATTGTTTTCATTCCCTTTTTCCGCAAGCTTAAAGCTTAGGGTCGTCCATGTAAAACAAATAGGTAACCTTATGCCTGCAGTTGCTTGGTATACCACAGTTATAACTTCGGGTCATTCGGAGAACAACAGATAGCGACAGCAGCGAGATGCAAAACAGAAGTGGGCTTAAAGAATCGCCTTGATTTATCCCCCTTCTGAAAGTTACCAACTCTGACTGGACCTTAGATGTACCGGGTGGTGTAATGGTAAATCTGGTCCGCCACAATGGCATCAGATGTTCAATACACCTCACTACTATATCGGGTACCACAAACATTCTTAGCAATATTCCCATCAACTCATGAGACGTTGTATCAAATGCCTTACGATAGTCAATCCATGCCATCGAAAGGTTGCGCTTATACTGAATTGTCCTGCGTGATACACCTATCGATGAGTATATTCTCCTTACAGCCAGCCACACCTCTCTTAGACTCCCTTCGCTTGTATATCCGTGCATAGATTGTCAACTGAAGCTAGTACACGCGTATATAGGATACGTGTGAATAACTTATAACACGTAATTCAAACACGTAATTGGTCGTAATTTGGACTAGACGGATCTCCAGTTTTCGGTAAAAGCACGGTTCGCCCTTCCACAAACCACTGAGGGATATGCATGCTCATTATTCAAGCAGAGGTTAAAACTTCTAGCTAAATGGGGGTGGTTGGATGGAAGGTATTTCCACCAATAGTTCCTGATGCCATCGGGGCCAGGAGCAGTATTGTTCTTTGTGCCTTTAGGAGCACTTCGAACCTCCTCAGCAGTCATTGCATGTAGTTCTTTTTCTTCTGCCCGAGGACTGGAATTACAGAAGTTTCTGAACTTTTCTACAGTTGGAGTATCTTCCTTTAGCGGACGCGTTTCTTTATAGATCGACTTCCAGAAGAGTGTTACTTGATTCACAGATGAAGCATTATCTACAACACGTTTCGGTGGTTGAAAGAGAAGTGAAGATTTTTTACGGAATTGTGCGTTTTCCGCAAAGCTCTTCGCTCTAACTGCTAGCGATTTTTTGACAGTACTAACGCCCGTATTATTTGGAAACTGTGCTGCTTGATGACTGGCAGCACTCTCATATTGAGTGTGTGATGAAGATGCCCTGATGATCTTGCTAAACGTCTTACTTTGGTAGTGAACGGTCTCCCTTCCACCACATAATTCGTCACACATTGAATATGGGATGCGTGTTGTTTCTCCTTCCGGATATTGATGTCTAATGATTGAAGTCGCCTGTTGAGTCCTCCATTTGAAAAGTCTTTCACCCTGTTCTCTCGTTGGAGCCCGGTGGCAATTTCATAGATCGGGCAATTAATGCTCCAGATGTTCGTCTCTTCCGAAATCGATCTACTAAGATTCGCGTCCACTTCTTTTAAGTCTCGGATGTTGATAAGCTTTTAAAGGTAAATCGCCCTTTTGTTTATTAGGCTTTCTACTTCTTGCGGTATACTATTCCCTGGGGTTCCTGATCCGCCACTTGTTGTGGTTCCCTGTACTCAGCATATGGCGGTTGGGGAGGCACCCGTACGTAACGTGCATTTCAACCCACTGTCTATGCATACGCGTCATGTTTCCTCTTCGAGTCGGGTTGATCCTCCTCTCATAACACTGCAGAAGGTCGTCACATAAACCGTCAGTTCACTAAAGATGTCTTTGATCGTAAAGGTTGTTGTCATCGATGAGCCGGTCTTGTTGGACCCCACCACCTTGACCTTGACCCCTATCCGAATGAGGTCGCTTGTGTGGGTCCGTTCTTCCTGTGGGTTTAAGCGGAAGTTGAAGATGTATAGGTGGATAACCTTGTACACCCCCGGCCAACATTTGCAGGAAAACAGCATTTCGTTCTGGACACGCTAAAATAGCTGCCGGTCCGATTTGCGCCCTCGGCTCAGGATGGGTGGTGGCGCTACTCACCAAGGACTGCGATGTTATCTGTCTTCCTTGCACTTATTATTATTATTATTACAAAATTTTCTCCACTTTAATCTCCAGATTACCATTTTGAACTCGAAGTCGGCCTTTATTTAGAAATTAAATTTCGGAACTTTGGAGAAATGTTTTTTTAGATATCTCGAAGTTTCTTTTCAAAATTTCAATGTACTTTGAGATAATTTCCTAATTTCGACTCTACACTTTATGAAATAATTTTATGAACATTACGAAGAAATCGAAAGTTTAAGGATAAAAATTTCAATTGAGATTTTAAATTTCAAGAAATTTTTGGAAATTTTAAATATATTTCTTCTGTCTTAATGCCAAATTTTGGATTTTATTGTTAGAATATTAGGAAAATAAGAGAAAAAGGTGGAGATTTTTAACAACATTTTTTACAATCTTAAATGTTATCTAAAAATGTTACCTTTTAACTGAAAAATTTGAGTTCAAGTGGAAATTACAAATCTATCCCAAAATATTGAACTGTTTCTTGTAATTTCGACTTTTGTCTGAACATTTCAATTTTGTCCTTCGAAATTTCGTTTTAAAGTCGAAATTTAAAAAATTAGAAACATTTGAACCAGAAAAAAATAGTTTGGTCTTTTTAAAAAATTTCGATTTTTTTTTTCTAAATCTTCCACTTTAAAGTATAAATGTTAAACTCCAAAATCGGATAAAACCCAAATGTATTCAAAAAAAGGGAAAATTTTGAAAGCTAGTTCACAAGGAAGAAAATTTTCAAAGTCGAAATATTTAAAAAAATCCAATTTTTCAAAAAAGTGAGCATTTAAAATAATGTCGAATTTTTCAATTTTTAAACAAAAGTCCTGTCGAAACTCTAAGAAAAAGTTGAAATATTTGAAAAGAAGCTAGAAATTTTCAAAAAAAAATCAAAAGTTTGAGAAATAGTTTGAACAAAGGTGGAAATTTAAAAAAAGTAAGTATTTTGAAAAAGGGTATATGTCTTTAAAAACACAATATTTCAACATAATTGAAATCGTAAAAAAAGTCAAAATTAAAAAAAAATCGAAAATATGAAAAGTTGTCAAAATTGTCAGTATTTTCAAACAATTTGAAGATGAATCAAAAAGGTTGAAATTTACAAAATAAGTTAAAATTTGGAATTGAAGTGAAAAAAATGGAAATGGAAAATTCAAAATTTTTAAAATGTAAAATAGAAATATTCAAGAAGTCAAAATTTTCAAGAAAAATCGAAGTCAGATTTTTCAAAAAACGCTATTTTCAGAAAAGTCAATATTGTGAGGAAATTTTGAACAAAGGCGAATTATAAAAAAAAAATATTTCAAGTGAGTCGATGTTCCCTAAAGTGGAAACTTTCAAAAAATACAAATTTTCAAAAAGAATTGAAATGTTTTGCAAAAAAAGTTCAAGTTTCGAGTTAAGATTTTAAAAAAGGTGCTTATACATTTTTAAAGTAAGATTGAAATTTTGAGAAAGGTAATACTTTTTCGAAAATAAGGTCAAAAATGTGAAGAGTAAAAATTTTCCAAAATATTCAAAACTTCGAAATGAAGTTGAATTATTCTAAAAATTTGAAATATTGAAAAAGCGATTTTCAAAAAATTTCCGAAAAAAAATCAAAATATAGTGATGTCCGCTTATAACAAACCTCGAGGGACAGAAAGAAATCGGTTCCTTATGAGCGAAGTACGTATTAAACGAAAAATAATAGAAGTAATTTAATCATTTCGTACATTACTATGGTTTTTTATAAACGAACGTTCGTAATAAGCGGACGTTACTGTATATACAAAAAACCGGAATTTTCAAAAAAAAGTGAACATTTCGAAAAGAATCGACATATTCAAAATGAATTCAAAATTTCGAGAACAAATTGAAAATTTTGAGAGCCGAATGTCGACATTTTGAAAAAGTGTATATTTTAAGATATCGAAATTTTCAAGATAATACGCAATTTTTGATAAAAATTGAAAAAGTTGGAATTTCTTTTTCTTCTTTTACGCAGACGAAGGTCTCTTAGTATCTAAATAAAAAAATGCGGTAATCAATACATATCCAAATACTTTCAATACATCATAATGCCCCGTTATACACAAGTGTCCCGCATTACCCTTCTTATATGTAAAGACCGCCTTACGCTGAAATGTTGTCCTTTTTGAAAATTTCACATTTTTTGAAAATTTGTATTTTTACATTTCGATAATTTTAAATATTTAAACTTCTTTGAAAATATCTGCTCTTTTAAAAATCTGCCCTTTTTTAATTTCGAATCTTTTCAAAGTTTTTTAATTTTTAAAAAATTATATTTTTTTGTAAACTTTGATAAATTTTGTTTTAAAAACTTCGCCTCTTTTTGAATAATTCGACCTTTTTTGAAAATTGCGAGTTCTCGAAAACTTCAAATAAATGAATTTTACTTTTCTCTCAAAACTTCGACTTATTTTAACAATGTTTACTTCTTTTGTGCTAAAATTTCCACCATTTTTTCCAAAAAATTTTGACATGTTTAAAAATTTAAACATTTTTATAAATTTGAACTTTTTGATTTCGACTCAAAATTACTTCTCTTTTCAAGAATTCTTTTTTTTTAGTATCGACAGTACTAAAAATTTAATCTTTTTAAAAATTCCGCCTTTCTGAAAAATTTCGTTTTTTTTTAATTACGACTACCTAAAAGTTTTCACTTTTTTGGAAAATATCGACTATTTTAAAACTTGGTTTTTTTTCAAAATTCCCAATTTTTAGAAATATCTACTTTTTCCTAACATTTGTAAGTTTCCTTTTTATTATTATTTTCATTTTTTGAATCCTTACTAACTTGCCTTGAATTGCTTTAAAAATGTTTACCTTTTTATTTCAAACTCGAAATTTCCTATTTGCCTCAATATTTTAGAAATTTAGCTCAAATTATTTATTAAAACTTTCAAGTTTTTTAGTCGACATTTTGATTTTATTTTCTTCCCAAATTGCGAGTTTCAGTTATTTACTTTTTTTCTAAATTTAAGCTTTTGCAACTTTTCAAGATTTTATTTTGTTTTTCGAAACAACTTAAAAATCCGATTTTTTCCGATAGTCTTCGACAAATCTAGATTTTCCCTCGAAATATTGAATTTCGATTCAGACTCAAAATATTCATATTTTTTTCTAAAATATTTACTTTAACTTTTAAAATTTCTGATTTTTTTAAATAAATTTCGAATCAGTTTTTTTTTAAATCTCGACTTTAAATTCGAAATTTTGAACTAAAATTCAAATTTTTGATAAAAAATGGTGGAAATTACAAATTTTAAATGGAAGTTTTAGCTTTAATTTTGAAATGTCGATGTCACATGAACAATTTTGCTTAAAGTTGTAAGTTAAAAATTTGATTTTGAATTCGAAATATTAAAACTCTTCTACTTAATCTCTAGTCAATTCGAAGAAAAAGTGTAAGTTAAATTTGCCAAAAAAAAATTTCGAAATATCAAGATGTATCTCGAAATTTAAGGTGTGAGACTAAAGTGTATTGGAATTCTTTAAATGTCGAGACTTACAAAAAGTTAAAGAAAGTAATGGACGTATTGTAGTTACTTGTTATTTTTTATATTTTTTTTAAGTGTGCGAGAAGACTACGATAGAATTCAAGGGGGGGCCAATTCGGATTCTGGGAAACTGCGCACATGTTTAGGAACAACATCGAAAATTTTATTTTAAAAGTCGAAAAATCTATCTTTGAATTCAAAATTTTTATTGACATTTCCAACCCTTACTTCGTGAAATTCTTCAATATTCATAACTATTAAACTTTATTAACGATTAAAACAGCAACAGATATTAAAAATGCCACAATGTTTCGTTAAATATTTGCTAAGACCAGACCAGGTTTCGCTTTACATGCACAAAAAATTGCTGGTATAACTCGCCGATGATGCTGTAAAGCGAAACCTGGTCCGGTCTTAGCAAATATTTGTCAAAATTTTAAACAAAAAATTAAACATCTTACATTTATTTAGGAAAAGTTAAGAATTTCTAACAAAAATATGTTTTTAATATCGAGTGTTTTATCAACATTTTTAATTCTTTAAAACTTTTCCCGAAATATCGAAAAATTCTATTTTTTTTTAAATCTAAATTTTATGTAAAAGTAATTATTTGAAATTTGGACCTTAGATTTCCAGGAAAAGGCAGAAGAAACAGGACACAATTTACATTTTTTTTCTCAAAATATAAAATTTAAAACAATTATATTATTAAATTCTTGTTCACTTCCAAATTCAGATTTTTATCTGAAATTTTTTTTTCCAGAAATTCGACCTGATCTTGGACATTAATAAATGTAATTAAAAATTGTAAACTGAAACTTTAAATTTTAAAAACAAATAAAATTTGTTTTCAGTCCAAACTTGAAATTTCTGAAAGATGTGTCTTCGAAATATTATCGAAATTTTAAAAGTTTAAAGTCTCATTTTTAGAAATTTGTTGAATTATCGATTTTAATTATTCTGCGTTATTTTAAAATAGCGTTTTTTACCTTTTTTAAGAAATTTTAAATGGGGGCCTCCGATGAAGTTAATCCGCCACTGCCTTAAGTATAATTTCTTTTTACAATTTTTGCATGTAAATTTATCATTCGTAAATTTAACCAAAAAGTCCATAAAATAGGAGCACATTTAAGAAAGCAACAACTTACCAAATTTTGCAAGGTCGTTGTTTATATCCAAAATGGCCTGCGATTTAATCCTTTCCAGTGTATTATTTGCGATACAATCATAGAATCCTTTATCAAAATATTCTAAATCTGTTATTCTTAAAATTGATTTGTACTTATCATTTTCCTAAGGTAAAAAATGCTTACATCATAAAATGTACTAGGTTTCAATCAATATACCTACCTTAATTGTTTTAATAGATATTCTTTTACTTCGTTCGATTGGGGCATTACTTTTTAACCAAATAAAAGTAACTTTGGTAGTATTTACATTCAAATTTTGAACTTCACAGATCATCTTCACCATTTTCCCAGGATCTCTAGTAAAATTCTGCAATGTTTTAGTGAAAATGAGGGTACCTAAAAATATAATTAACATGTACAACTCCTATTTTGCGAAAACGAACACCATAATTTACAACACATACTAATTTAGCAAAAAACTAAATGAAATTACGATAAATCCACAAATTACAATTATATTTCGTTGTGAAAACAATTCCACTAACTTTGTGAAAAAATGCAGTGGCACACCCAAGGGGGGCTTTGGAGTCTTAAGCTCCCCCACACCCCGAGTCTCTCTAACGTCACATATTTTTCTGATTTTTAAAAATTTTGTGGTAATTTTTATTTTTCCCTGATACGTGGAAAAATTCAATTTTGAAATCTGAATTGTAAGTAAAAACTAAGAATTTTTCACTGAAGTTTTTTTAGTGTTTCCTCAACTTCAGGTACGTTGTGCTCGCGAACTCCTACAGCACTTTGTCAGGTCCCCCCGGAAAGTTACGTGCAAAGGAAGATAATTTGATTGGCAGAAAAAGAAAAAAAATCTATTTTATTTTCGATAACATAAAATAAAAATCAGCTTTACTACATAATTTTAGTTTTGAGGACTAAAAATAAAATTACAAAAATATAGACTTTTTTGTAGGACCTTTTCAAAATTTAGATTCTTCAAATTTTAACTTCCTTGAAAATTTTATATTTTTTAAAATATCAACATTTTTAAAAACTTGTAGCTCTACTTCAAATCTTTGATTGTCCTTAAAAGTTTCCTTAGCTATTTTTTCAAAAATTGACTCCTACTCAGAATTTTGAATTATTTCAGATTTCCGACTTTTTTAAAAATTTCGATTTTTATTGAAATTTTAGACTTTTTAAAAAATTCAATTCACTTTGAAAATTTCCACTTTTTTTTTGAAAATTTCGACTTAAATTTACACTTTCTCCAAAATCTTAACTTTTCAATATTTCAATTTTTGAAAATCTCGATCTATCTGTTAAATTTGGTTTTTTTCCGAATACTTCGGCTTCGAAAATTTTATTTTTTATTGAAAATTTCACTGAAAATTTCCCAATTTATCAAAATTTCAACTTTTTCAAAATTATTTTGAAGACTTCTTCATTTTTTCATATATCTCAAATCTCAAAGATTTTTTGAAAAATTGAAAATTTGAAACGAACTCGTGAATGCCAAAAAAGTCAACATTTGATAAAAATGTCTCGATTAAAAAAACTCTAAAATTTGCAAAAAAAGGCGAAATTTTGAAAAACGGTTGACACTTCAAAAAAAAGATAGTCGCAATTACTAAGAATCGAAATTTTCAGTAGTTATAATTTTCAAAAAAAAATTTTTTTAAAAGTTGGCATTTTGAAGTCAAAAATTTAAAAGGTCAACATTTTTTAAAAGTCCAGCTTAAAAAATTCTGCATTTTCAGAAAAAATATCGAAATTTACAAAAATATTTACAAAAGAACCAACACACTAGACAGTGGAAATTTTTATGAAAAGACGAACATTTTCAAAATAGAATCCAGATCTTCGTAAAAGTAAAAATTTAAAAATAATGAGAAAAGTCAAGTTTTTGAGAAAAAATGTCAAAATTTTGCAATAAAATTGAAACTTGGAAAAAATCCAACCTTCCAAATAGCTCGACATTATTAAAAATATTCATTGTTAAAATTTCAAAGAAATCTGAAATTTTCGAAAAATAACATTTTAAAAACGTAATTAACACAAAAGTCGAAATTTTTAGAGTCGAAAGTTAAAATTTTGAAAAGGTATATGTTGGATAAAGTTGAAATTTTGAGAGAAATTTAACCGTTTAACACCACATTTTCACTTTTCACAAAGTTAAGTGTTTCTAAATTCAAAAATGGAAAGTTTACGTTTTTGTAAATTTAGACTTTTTTTTCAAATTTTCGACATTTTTTTCAAATTCCCATTTTTATCAAAAATTTTAGTTCTAAAAACGTTACCTTCAAAATTTAGACTTTTTGTGTAAATTTTGTCTTTTTTAAATTCGACTATTTAAAAAGAATTAAAGTTTCAAAATTTCCACTTTCTTAAATTCCCATTTTTATGAAAATTCCGACTTATACACAAAATTTTGAATTTTTAAATGTTCATTTGCAAAATTTCTGCTTTTTCTCGAAATTATGATTTTAAAAAATTCTTCTATTTTTTTAGGTAATTTCAACTATTTTGAAAAAATCGAAACTTTACGTTTCTGTAAGTTTCGACTTTTTTCTTCAAAATTTTGACACCTAAATATTTCCATCTTTTTTCAAACTCACACTTTTATATAAAAATTTAGTTGCTCTAAAAACATTAACTTCAAAATTTAGACTTTTTCTCTAAATTTTGTCCTTTTTTGTAAATTCGACTTTTTTTAAAAATTCGACATTTCAAAATTCCAACTATCTTAAATTCCCATTTTTATGAATATTTCGACTTATACATAAAATTTTGAATTTTTTAATTTTCATTTGCAACATTTCGGCTTTTTCTCGAAATTTTACTTTTTAATTAATTTCAACTTTTTTGAAGATATTGAATTTTTTAAATATTACGTCTCTTCGAAAGCTTTAACTCCTTAAATTTTATTTTTTTAAATTTCGGCATGTAAAAATTTCCGCTTTTTTTTTTAAATCATATTTTATTATTGTTCTGAAAATGTTGACTTCTCTCGAAATTTTGTCTTTTTTTTGCAAATTTGACTTTAAATAGAAATCGGCATTTAAAAATTTTCACTTTTTCAAATTCCGATTTGCAAAATTTTGACTTTTCTCGAAGTTTTCTACTTTTTAATTAATTTCGAAAACTTTGGATTTCAAAACTTCGACTCTTTAAGTTTAGACTTTTTTCAAAGTAAGTACTAAAGAATTCACCGACGTCAAGCGTCTAACTTCTTAGTACTACCGTCACTTCGCTAGGTGGCAGTGTTTCAACTGTTGGTAGTTCAGCTACCTATGATTCACTAGACACGCCTGGAGGGCTGCATGAATTTGTAGTCTAGGTTGCATTCTACTTGCATACGACATTGTTGGCCATGGCCATAGTTTCTCTATGGACCGATAGGTGACGGTAGTATTAAGAAGTCACACGTTTGACGTCCGTGAATTCTTTAGTACTTACTTGTCGGAACATTTGTTAGCATTCGAATTGGATATACTAATCTGACGAGATCTAAACAAGATCAAAACCGGTATTTGGTTTCCAAACTTCGAATCTAATAAATGTTCAAACCTGTTGGTCTGTGCATTAGAATCTGACATAAGTGTTAACGTTCGTGAGAGAAGCTTATCTCCTCCTAGCTGTGTAGATAAGTCTCTTATAGTTTCTCTCAGAATAGTTGATATTTATGTCAGAGAAATGTACGGAATAAAATGTCTTAATCTAAACGCACCCTTAGCTAGGTATCAAATAATAGACTAGTGCCCTAAATAAATGGGTATGGGTCGATTTTGAAAATTAAATAATCAGTTTGGATACTAATGTATTGCTCTTAAAAGTGTCCAAAATGATGTCTTTTATTTTCTATTTTTTTTCCTTATTACAAAAAAAAAGACGACCTGTTGCCTGAATACTGGTATGAGTTAGCGAAAGAGCTCTGGATACTGTAATTTGTGGAATAATTGTTCAATATTTGTCCTAAGTCCAAACTTACCGTTTGTGGAAACATTTGTGATGGGAATATCCTCATAGTCCTCCTCATCATACTCGTCAAAACCAGATGACAAAATCACTGCAACAAAATGATAATAATAATAATAATGTTTTTTGAAACGTAACATACTACGTTTTATGGAAAAAAGCACTAATCATTTTTCGATATTTTGGCTTCTTTTCTTGAAACCTCGACTTTCAACTTCTACTTTTAGAAGTTAAACTTGAAAGATCCACTTTATCTCAAAAGTTCGAAGTTAAAACCTCAATCTCAGAACTTTTAAATTTCGGCTTTAATTCTAACTGTTAATTTTAAAGTCGAAATTAAAAAATAACAATCTCAAGTTTAAACCTGACATTCTAAAAACCAAGTCGACATTCAAAAATTCATATTTCTAAAAAATCGTAACAAAACAATTTCGAGTTTTTTCGAACTATCGATTTTGTAATCTCGCACTCGAGATTCCACTTATTTCTCAAAATTTCGAGCATAAATTTGAGATTTTAGTTTTAAAAGTTGAAGTAAAAAATATAGAAATTCCAAGTTTTAACTTGAAAATATAGTCGAAATTTTGAAAATAAAATTTGATATTTTTTGTAAGTTATTTTAATCGATCCCACTTTAAAAACACGACACGCTACACTGTAAAGATCTCTCCATCGCAAATTGAGACCGTCTTGGTTGAATTATAAAAAAGTATTAGACAGCAAAAGTTTACTTTGCAATAATCTTAGTATAAAATGTTAGTAAAAGTATAAAAGCATTTTGTACAACTAAATAACATGCGTTTCGGAATGTGCCTCAAGACATTATGAATGACTAAATAAAAAAATAAAATAAAGAAATAAAATTAAATTTAAAATAAAACAAAAAAAAAAACATTTTACGATGTTATCTCAAGAGGTTAAAAATTCGTAAGATACAGCTGTAAGTAGGAGTCGGCTAAAGCAATTAATTGAGTAACATCATCTGAACTAGAAAAATATTTACGAGAAATATAAAAATTAATATAGCGAAAATGTAAACAAGACCATGCCGTTACCATATAATTTTCCCCAACCGTAAAACGTCGTCATCCAATATTTTCTGTTAAAAGCCATCACTCATTAGATTTTGCAAACTCCGAGTTGCAAAAATCTCTATAAACTCCGATTGATATTTAGTCAACTTCACAGGAAATTGGCTCTTATTTACAATCGCTGTAAACACCAAAATAGAAAACAGTCCAGCACCCAAAATAAGCGAAAGATATTAATAGATTTCAGAGATTATAAACATCACAGTTTCAGTTATTTCAGGTTTTCTTTCAGGAGCGCATGCATCGCCACATAAACCGTCTTTCGCGAAAAATTTACGAACTCTTGAAGTGCAGGAAGTTCCAAGTTAAAAATTCCAGTGGCTCGGGTTAATTAGTGCATATTGTCGAATGTATTTTCAGTCATGCTTTCAGCACCCAAGCACCTAATTGAATTAACCCGGACAACATGTGATTTTCGGTGTAATAGTGAACTTTCTGGTTAGGATTTGTATAAAAATACACGGTAAGTTGAGTTTGTGTAACGTTTTTACGACAATAACTTTATATATAGGTGACCCTAAAAATTTACGAGCGGTTTATGACAAGAAGTAACAATGTGCCGGATATCGCGAATCTAAGACCCATGAAAAAATATGCTCGGAGATACGAAACACTTAAAAATGTACCAGATTCATCACTTTATTTGTTAAAAAACTAGATGATGAATTGCCACATACTAACAAAATATGTTTAAATAATTATATTATATGTGTGTATAAAAAATTGGAATAATTAATGATGCAAAATAACAACTGACAGCGCTAAAAATGGTAATGTCTATAATAAGTTAAAGAAATGAAAATTTTATTGCTATAAGATAGGTAGCATGTGCGGTGAAAATTTTATGTAGTATAATGTTGTGGTATTAATTTGTGGCAGACTGTCGGGTTTCCTTCATGTTTTATTTGCCAGTTGTGTTAAATTATAAATTAAATGTGTATTGTAACGCGTTTGTTAATAACTTGGTATAATATAAGTTCTATTTTAACCCTTGATCATATAATGTATGTTTGAAAAACGACAAATGAAATAAAATAACTGAGAATGCCCCTGGGATTACCTCATTACATCTGCAACCACTAATCTGAATGTTGTAGAACTATTTCATCATCTTTTTGAAGTCCTATATCTTTTTTAATTGTTGAATCGAATAGAAATATCACCATGATCCACGTATGATTGGGTCATCTTGTCAATGACAAGTCCTTAAAATATAAATCCAAAGTATGTGTCAGTCCGTCTGTTTGTTGCCGTTTAACAGCTTAACCACTGAAGCGATTGCAATGAAAACTAGTCAAGAGGCTTTTTGGATCCCTACAAAAGAAACAGACAACTTTTTATTCCGAAAAACTGTTCTCAACGAAAAGCATATTGTCATATTAAAAAATGGTAGAACTGTGGGGAAGGGTACCCACATAAATTAATATTTATAATTAAATGATAGATTTATTTGCGTTTTGCTTTTATTTTTTATTTATTATTATTGACAGTCTTATATGTCACTACGATTACTTTGTTATTAGTACAATTTTGATTAGTATTTAGAAAATATTTGAGTTGGTCGCCAAAGAACGAGGTTTAACACCGCCATCTATACGGGGGTAGGCAGAACTTGCTTCAAGGAGAGGCAAATTCATGCTGAAAAATTAATGGTCAACAAAAAAAAAGACGTAATCTGCAGGAAAACTCCCAACTGACATATTTTATCGCTTGTCTACGCATAAGTGATTTGAAGTTTTCAAAAATTTTATATTTTATGAGAAAGTTGAAACTCAACAATATTTTTCTTTATTTTATAATAAATCACTAAGCATTGATTGGTAGACAACGCATATCCTAAACGAATGTATCTAGAAGCGTGAAATTTCATACAGATGTTTTCCGCAGTAGGTAGATAACAAGTAAGAGAAGGTTTTTCAAAATTCATCCTCTAGGAGAGTGAACATTGACTTAACGGATAGGCGATTTTTATGTAATGAATAATACACAAGATTGCATTTTAAGTTGTGTATAAGCGTTGAGAGCTGACATCGTTAATCAATGTATCCAGGGGCGGGTAGATCTTTGCGAGGTCCTTATCTTTGTGGAATTAGTTCTCACATACGCGTAGCTACATCTTACTTAAAATTTTGACTTTTTTCAAGATTCGTTTTTTTTCATGAAAAGCTATTCTCAAAGTTGTACTTTTTCTCAAGCTTTGAATTTTTTCTGGAAAATTTCGATCTTTGATGCTTCATTTGGTAGTTTTTCTAGCAATGTAGACTGTTTTTCAGAGATTTCGTTTTTTTTAATTCCTTTATTTATATTAACATCAGGTTTTTCTGAAGATTTTGATCTTTTAGAATTTGATTTTTCACAAATATTGACAGGTTTCTTAAAATTTGCCTTTTCCCCGATATTTTTATATCAAAATTCGATATTCAACTTTGCTAAAAATTTTAAATTTTTCTTTTAAAATTGGAATACAAATCTTGTCCCCTGAAACCGAGAAAGATTAAAAAACACAACAGAGGTTACTCTAACGCGTTTCGATAGCCAAGCTATCATCCTCAGAGAGATACGAACACCTAATCCTAAAATTAACCCTTATATACTAAGAATATTCACTTCGTGCATGATCGACCGCATCCGAACGCGGATGCACATCTAATCATACTCGTCGTAGTGTCACAATTCCTTATCTAGCAATTATTTTTAACAGAGATGAGTGGCCTAAATGCCCAGCGCAATCATTCATAAGGTTGTCTCCAGCCTTATGGATGGCTAAACTTTCACAAGCTGGAGACGCCATTCATATCTGACATCATAGCTGACAATTTGAATATCTCTTAGACAAAAAATGCTATCATTATGAACTGCAATACATATCGGGGGATTGGAGGGAGAATCAAAAAGTACTACTTATTTTTTTTTAGAACTAACCTATCTTGTGCGGCACATCGTTGGAAAGCTCGTTGATTTCTCTTTACAGTCTTATAACAAAATATTAAATCCTACGATTAGTTTTTGAAAATTTAATTTTTTTTTCAAAATTTTCAAAAATTTTCATTTTTTTAATTAGACATTTTTTTAAATTAAACTTTTTCTCGAAGTTTAAACTTTATTAACATTTCAAACTCTTTAAAATTTCATTTTTTTCTCAAAATATAAGTTTAACTTTATTTGAAAAAGTCGATTTTTTAAAATATTTATACTTTGTTCAAAATGTTAAGTTTTTTCAAAATTTTGACTTTATTTTTTGATGTTTTTTCAAAATTTCCATTTTTTATAATTTCGACCTTTTTTTAAAAAATTAACTTTTTCTCGAAGTTCAATTTCTTTTGAAAGGTGTGACTTCAAAATTTCAGCTTTTCCATTAAATTTTCACTTTCAAAATTTTGATTTTTTTCTCGAAATTTTGACTTTTGGGTGATCCTCATTTAAGAGGTTGTCAAATGATGTAAAATGCGGCAAGACTATGAAATGTTAAAACTGATCTTGTAGCAGTATTTTATTATTCAAGAGACTCATTTGGTACATGTCTATAGGATGGTCAGTAAAGTAATCATTTTTTTCATTGTTTATGGGGCATCAGGGGAGATATTTCATGCAGGGGAGAGACATATCGAACAGGGGAGAGACATGATGAGTAGAGGAGAGACTTAATTGCTCGATTATAAAAAAAACACTATCTTTTTTTAGGAAATCAACTTTAATTATAATGTCTTACAAACTTTAAAAATCATACGTTTCGTTTTTAAACAGTTTTTCTTCAAAAAATACTATGATAATGAACTGAAATTGAAAACTTTAATAACTAATAAACGGCGTTGTCCTAAATATATACGTAACATAAATATTTTTATGTATCGTAAAAACAAAATTTAAAGATGTTACCCCAAGTGTTTTGATCTTAAAAAAAAACAATTTTTATGTGCAAAAAAGGTTGTCATTTGTTGGGACTTTATAATTCGCTGGGATATTAATGACGCCAGCGGTTCATCATCAGAATCAGGTTTGGTTCCATATACCTTCATAATTTGAGGACGAGAGTAAAAATTAAAGGATAAATAAATCACAGAGCCAATATAGAAATGACTGCAGGCATTAAAGTCACAAAAGCAACTTGAAGTTTTCATTGTTAGGTGATTAGGAAGATATATGCTTTCAGTAACTTGGCAAATTTGCAGTGTATCTGGAAAAGTTTTTATATTTTTAACTAATTCAATTTGTGTTTCTTTGTCTGAGATGTCTGCGTCTTCGATAGTTAAAACTTGTATGTTGAGACAACTTTTTTGAAGTGCTTTGGTCAAATTTTCCAACGACGAAATATCAGTGCCACTCGCGACAAGTCTATCGGCAGTCCTCTTACATGTTGCACCCACCCCAACGGAAGAGCCCTTCCCATGGCCGGCTTCGTGATAATTCCACGAAAAAGTTATCAAATTAAACATAAGATCTTCATTATTTGAAATTGGAGGTGGCTTTACGAAGTTCTCTGGGTGTCATCTGACTTACAGTTTTAAGAGTGCCTTTTTCTATTTTCCTTGCATATTTTTTTCTTTTCTTTATGTTTTTGTTGTGTATATTTTTCAGGGTCATTTTTTATACGCTGATATCGTAACATTTCTGCTAAACGCTTTTTTTCCAGGGTTCTTCGCGCGTCAATTTTTTTTTGCTTGCTATCTGTAAGAAAATTCCTATATTTCAACAATTCTACTGTGTTAAAGCTTAAGAAAAACAGTCTGATCTTATGTTATCATACCTTCCCTGGTCGCTTGGTCCCTTCCATGGCATCTGAAAGGCCAGGGGAGATATGGCAGGGGAGACATTTTTTCATTAGAAAACAAAGATAATCTTAAATGTATCTAAGGTAAAGAAATAACTTAAACGCATGACAATGTACCCACAAAGTACAGTAAATATATACAATTAAATTTAAATAATTAAATAAATAATTTAAAATTAAAACTTACCAGGGGAGAGATTGCGTTCACTATTCACACCCGCACAATAGAGTAGGGCGACTAAAATTACAGCTAATGATAGCACATGAATGTCTTGAGCGACTTCGATCCTTCATCTTTGGTCAATTGTCAATCATTCATAAGTTTAAATTCCCAAGAAAAAGGTATATGCATAGTATTTTATAAGATTTCAAATGCCATTGGAGGAAGTGCGAAAAATGCGGGACAATATTTGTCCTGATTATTTTTTATGAAAAAAACATTGTTTAATAATTTTACTTGTAGCATTATAATTGTCAGTTATGTTAGTTTATGAAATTCAATGCAATGAAGAATTGTGATTTATTTAGACTTATCTAATGTTATTAATTTACTGTACATACAGCAAAGGGACACACCAGGAGAGAGACATTTCTGAAGGTTTAAGTGCGATTGTGCCAAAACAAAGTAATTTATAATAATGAAACTTATGGTCAGTAGAGTAGACGTTTTACTTCAAGAGATTATTACGTCATTTATAACAATTTTGTTTTTAAACTATATTTTTTAATCATGGACGTCGAAAGTACCTCTTAAATGAGAATTACCCTTTTATTAATTTGACTTTATTTTTTGGAAAAATTCGAAACTTCGACTTCATTTTCTCAAAATGACTTTAAAATTTTAACTTTTTTGGAAGTATGCAGGTAGAATGCAACCTAGACTACAAATTCATACAGTCCTCCAGGCGTGTATAGTGCATCATAGGTAGCTGAATTACCAACAGTTGAAACACTGTAATCTAGCGAAGCGCTTGCTCTCTAGGAAAAAGTTCCCAGAAGAAAAGAATTCTAATGCACAGACCAATAGGTTTGGACATTTATTAGATTCGAAGTTTGGTATTGGTATTTGGTTTCCAAACTTCGAATCTAATAAATGTTCAAACCTATTGGTCTGTGCATTAGAATCCATTTTATGAAAATTTTAGACTTTTTTTGAAAATTACGACTTTTATAAAAATTTCGACTTCGTTGCAAATTTCCCCTTTTTGAAAATTTCAAATCTTAAAATTTCGAAAATTTTGTAAATTTTAACTTTTTTGAAAAATTCCACTTTTTTTTTAAATTTCGACATTTCAAAATTGACCTTTTTAAAAATTTCGACTTTTTCTCAAATATCACATATTACTTTAGTTAAAACATTTAGCCTTTATGTTCAAAGCCTATACTTCTATTTTAAAATTTTTTGAGATTTTCGTATTTCGAATTTAGACTTTTGTTAAAATTTGGTTTCAGGGGACAAGATTTTTTTTTCAAAATTTCAAATCTTTTCAAATATTTTACTTTTTTTATAGATTTCATTTTCCAAATTTCGCCTTTTTATTAAAAGTTTGACACTATTTTGTAAATTTCTACTTTTAAAAAAATTCTAATCTTTTGAAAATTTTTATTTTGAAAATTTCTACTTTTTTGATAATATCGATTTAGAACTTTTCTCAAAATTCGACTTTTTTGTAAAATTTTTACTTTTAGAAAATTTAAGCTTATTAAACATTTTGACTTTTCTGAAAATTTCGACCTTTTCGCATAATTTCAATTTTTTTAATTTTGACCCCTTAAAAATTCAACTTTTTCTTAAAATTTTAACTTTTCCTCTCCAATCTACAATTTTTGAATATGTTGACCTTTTGAAAATGATTTTTTTTTAGAATCGCAACATTTTTTCAAAACTTTCCCTTTTCTCGAAGTTGACTTTTGAACGTTTCGATCTCTATAAAATTTTAACTTTTTCCCAAAATTTTTATAAATGTAACCCTATTTAAAAAGATCTACTTTTTAATTATTTTTACTTTTTTAAAAGCTTAGTTTTAAAAGAAAAAAGGAGATTAGTTTTACAAAAGAATTCGAAATGTTGGCCTTTTAGCGACTTTCTTGAAAATTCGTCTTTGAAAATGTAACATTTTGGGATTTTTATTGTTAACTTTTTTCAAAATTTAGTTTAAAAAATGTATACTACATATTTCAAAATTTTGACCATTTGATAAATTTCAACTTTTCCTCAAAATTTATCAGACATGACCAAATTTTATTTTTTTAATTTTCATCTTATTTTTAATTATAGAGTTTTTTGAAAGGTTGGAATTTCTTCAAAGTTTCGATTTTATCTCAACATTTAAACTTCTGTTAAAAATTTGGTATGTTTTCAAACTTCCAAAATTTTGAAAAATTTCTTTTTTTAATTATCTTGATTTTGTTTAAAATTTTGATTTTTTTTCAAGATTGCGATATTTGCCAAAATTTTTAACTTTTCTCAAATTTTTTATACTTATTTAGTTTGAAAATTTCTACTTTCTACTTTTTTTGAAAAACCCTACTCTTTTCGAAATTTCGATCTTTTTAAAATTTTCAATCCTATGATGCTTTTTTAACCTTTTTAAAACGATCTATTTTTTTGTTTTGAAATTTCGACCATACTGTGTAAAAAATTCGACTTTTTCAAATTTTCGACATTTTTTGAAAATCCCCATTTACTTTTTTTTATAAAATGTTGACTATTTTAATTTCGACCTTATCTTTATTTATTTTTTAAAATTTTAACTTGTTGTTAATGTAATTGTTGTAATTTTTTTTTAATTTCGACTCTTGAAATTTTGGTTTTCTTTAAATTGAGATATTTCTTTAAATGTACTTTTTACAACCTCAGATTTTTTTTTAAATTTCGTCATTTTCTCGAATTCTCGAAAGATTAAAAATTAAACTTCTAAACTTTTTTAAAATTTTTTCTTTTCAAAACAATAACGATCCTTCCAAAATTCCTATTTTTTTTTCACATCTCGATTTTTTCCTTTTTGAAATTTTCGACTATTTTTTAAAATTTCGAGTTTTACTAAAATTGCGACTTTTTCTAAAGTTCAGACTCTTTCAAAATCTTGACTATTTACCAAATTTCAATTTTTTGAAAATTAGTATGACTGTCCTGCTAATTTTAAAAATTTCAGTTTTTTTTTACACCTCGATATTTTTCAAATTTCGTACTTCTCCCAAACTGTCGAGCTTTTATAAAATTTCGTCGTTTTTGTAAAAATCTTGCTTTTTTTAAATTACACGTACGAAAATATCGACTTTTTCAGTTTACCTTTTTTCAAAAATTTACGTTCCAAAAATTTTGACTCTAAAATTTCGGCTTTTTTAAAAATTTCGACAGTTTTGCAAAATTTCGACAGTTTTTCAAAATTTCCACTTTTTTGAACATTTCGTCTATTTTTAAAAAATCTGAGTTTTTCGAAAATTTGGAATTTTTGAGTAGCTTGGCTTTTTTTTAGAATTTTGGAATTAAAAGTTTCCGCTGTTTATCAAAATTTTGAAATATCTCAAAAGTTCGATTATTTTTCTAGATTTTGACTTTTCTCAAGATGATTACTTAGTCCAGTAAAAATAGACACAAAAAAGTCGAAATATAGAGCTGAAAATCTGTACAGACTTTTTTTTACAATATTTAACCGTTTAAGAGATATTTACGAAAAACTAATTTTTATGACCTTTGACCTTGAATAAACATTTTAGGACATGTTGGGGTGATTCGAATTTTTTACATTTCATTTAAAATGACTATTCAAATGTCTGTGCCAATTTTCAGCTCTGTGAGAATTTTGTCCAAGTTAAATACCTATCTTGACTGAACCAACTTTGATTTTTTGATTTTTTTTTTAAATTACGACTTTTTTCAAAATTTTTACTTTCAGATTTTGGATTTTTTCAAATTTGGATTTTCTTTTAAAATTTCGATAGTCTTTACAGATAGTTTTCTTTTAAATTATACAAGTGCTGCATGCTTCTAATATGATCTTTTAGGTTGCTTGTGCTTCCACTCGATTTCTATTTTACTTTACATAATTTACCAGCAGCAGACAAATTTACCAACAATATACCCATAACAAACTTGCCGATACACGCGCCTTCGTTCGCGTGAAAGAAGAGCAAGAATCCTTGGGTCGACTTTTTGGAAATTCTGACTTTTTTTGAAAAATTCGAATTTTACTGGGAATGTAGAATTATGTATTTTGAAAATTTCGACATTTTAATGACTGTCGACATTTTCTTATTCGACTCCCAAAATTTCAAGCTTTTTCGAAATTTTGACTTAATTTGAAAAATTTCGACTTTTTTCGAAGTTTTTACTTTTTTTGAAAATTCTACCTTTAAAATAATGATTTTTGGGTATATTTTGATTTTCTTTTTAAACATTTGCTTTTCAATAGTTAAAATTTTTAATATTTTGAGTTTATTTCGGAGTTTTTTTGGAAAATTTTTGACTATATTTTTCAAAATTTTGACTTTTTCTCAAAATTTCCGTCTTTTTTGCAACGGTTTTTAAAATTCCGACTCGAAATTCTAACTTTTTTGCAAAGCTGACTGCTTTTTAATCGATTTTTATAAAATATTTGCATTCTAAATTCGACTTTTTTTTTTAAATTTCAGCTTTTCCTCATTTCGACTTTCTGAAAGTAACATTTTTTTTAAATTTGACTTTGATTTTTATTGAATATCTTGACTTTTTTAAACATTTCGACTTAATATTTTAAAAATTTCGAATTCCCAATTTTCCATTTTTTTTAATTTTCACTTTTTCCAAATTTTAATTTAATTTGTAAATTTCAGCTCTTTCACCATTTTGATCTAATTTCCAATTTTTTGAAAATTTTGATGAAAAATTTTGATTTCTCATAAATTTGACTTTTTTAAAAAAAAATTGTTTTTTTAAGTCTGATTCTGTTAAAATATTTCTTTATTGAAAACCACGTTTTTTAAATTCCACTTTTGTTCAAATTTTTTATCATTTCTTGAAGTTTTAACATTTTTTTAAAATTTAGACTTTTTTTTCAAAAGTTTCAACTTTTATGTAGTAAATGGGATTTTCATCTAAAAATTAAAAAATTCGACTCTTTTTTAAAATTTTCACTTATTTGAAAAATTGGATTTTTCTCAATTTCCATTTTTAAAATTTTCGAACTTTTTTTAAACGTTTACTTTTTTTGTACTTTGACCTTTGGTCATCAAATTTCGGCTTTTTTCTTAAATATGATTTTTTCCAGAATTTAAACTTTTTTCAAAATTTTAATTTTTTCTGAAAATTTAGACCTATTTTTCAAAAATTTTTAATTTTTTTCGAAATTTCGGAAATGGTATTTTTATTTGAAAATTTTCATTCTTTCAAAAATTGGATTTTCTCTCAAAATTTCGATTTTTTTGAACTTTTTTTAGAATTTTTCACTTTTCTGAAAGTGTTAACCTTTTGTCATCAAATTTCACTTTTTTCTCAAGATATGACTTTTCCCAATTTAATTTTTTTTTGAAAATTTCATTTTTTTGTAAACATTTCCACTTTTTTTTCAAAAATCTCAACCATTTTCTCGAAAGTTTCGATTGTTTTTTAGTAGAGTGGGATTTTTATTTGAAAAATTTTAAAAATTCGACACTTTTTAAAAATTTGCACTATTCTGAAAAATTAGATTTTTCTCAGAATTTGGATTTTTAAAATACATGAACTCTCGTCGTTAGATGACGATGTCGTTGTGTCAGTCATTGCGGAGCTTTGCATTTATTTAGATAGAAAAAGTGTCGTGCTATATGTGCGAGAGTACAAAATCGAGAAAGTGCGCGAGATCTGGCAACACTGAAGCTGGCGAACAGACAGACAAACACAAGTTCGCAATTATGTATTAGTAAGGATTATAGGGTAAAGTGTCCCAAATTGAACCATGTTTTAGAAAAATGCCTGTAGTTTTGTAAATGTATGATTGTACTATTTTGTATGCCATTAACATTTGAATTACACTTTTGGAAATCTACTGCAGCCTTATGAACCCTCGGAATGTAATACTTCCGAAGTAAAAAAAATTGTTTTGAAGAGTTGCAAATAGTTCAATATAAGAAACTGGTTGTCAAATTTGAACCACTAGTCTCTCAAATTGAAACTACCTCTAAAAATTATGAAGATGGTACTTTCGAAAGACTTACTTTTACGCATTTGCAATGAAACCTCGTTTTGCACTTCACACATCAAATCATATCCTGAACTTCCTCTTTACATTCCTTACAATATCAAAGTTGCTCGTTAACCGTCGTTGCTAGTTTGGTCCAATTTTTTTTTCTCAAACTTTTGGAGGGACTACTAGTGAGTTCTGCTGCTTTCTGAATACCAAAGGCTTTGCTGCTTTTCTTTAAAGATGCAGCTTCGACACATTTAGATAATGGGGCAATTTCCAGTAAGCTGGAGGAGGATATTGATGCTCAGGTTTCTGATGAGGTTTTGGCAACATCCATAGAGAGAGGTGTTGAACAATTTCTGTTTTGAATTTTTTTTAAAGTGCTAATGAAATATCATCTTTAGGACTAAAG
The DNA here is from genome assembly GCA_028583605.1 of Dastarcus helophoroides. NCBI lineage: Eukaryota > Metazoa > Arthropoda > Insecta > Coleoptera > Bothrideridae > Dastarcus > Dastarcus helophoroides. Next base: position 32,785,219 of record CM053334.1, read on the forward strand.
CCAATATTTTGAACTTTATTTGGTTCAGGCTTAAGAACTACGGATTCAGCAAAATTCGAATCTTTAAAAACATATGTATCTATTGGCAATAATCAAGATTTGGTTCAGGCTTAAGAACTACGGATTCAGCAAAATTCGAATCTTTAAAAACGTATGTATCTATTGGCAATACTCCAGGTGTCCTAAATCCATTAATGACATTTTCTATCGTTGTCGTCTCTCCATAAAATTCATTTAATAATGAAGCCACTTGCTACTGTTGCACTCTGTCCAAGATTTGTCCTTAACCATTTTTCCAATGCTTGGGTTTGAAAAAAGAACGGTCAAGTGGTTGCAGACGATGTGTCGTATGAACTGGCAACTGCATCATAACAATTTCATTTTCTCGTGCCAGTAACAGAGCATCTAAGTAAGACTTCGAATATTTTTTACAGTGAGTCGAAAAAGAGATTCTGAGACTTTAATAATAGGGTTCGACAACAATTCTTCTAAAGTAGTATTAAAAATAGGGTTCTTGTCTAAAAATTTAATAGAACCTTTGGCCACTTTGTTTGATCCTCGAATTTGCCGAAGTAACGTCGATTAAGGTATTCCATAATCATTACTGAATTTATTTAGACTTTTTTCCCCCTCTTTGTACGCTACTAGCGCTAGTTCCAAATCTTTTCCCCTTTCCCCTTTTGACATTTGCAAAAAAGACCAGACCACTTGGAAGCTTGTAAAGCAGATAAAAGTTTCCTAATTCGAGGTTCAATTTAGGCAACCGTTTATGGTTGAAATTGGGAAACTGGGAAACAATAAAATACATATTGTAACCTTAGGTTTCTAAATACGTACATTTTAAATACTTGTAAGTAGTGTTACGTATGCCAAAAACTATGGCAATTTTAGTGACAATTAGAAAAATATTCCTTCCTTTAACAGAATATCAAAATTCTTTTAGAGACTTATATCTAGTTTTATGCGAAAACTGCACACAACACACACAGGCAGGAAATTGCTGAATTCTTCAGAAATTATTATAAAATTGCTGAGCTGACCTCATCTACACACATAGATTCAGCTGTTTAACGCAGGTGGCGCTAAGAGTTTAATAAAGTAGGAAAATTTAGGGGGTTCAATTTAGGAGGCGGTTCCATTTTGGGTACTTTACCCTATTTCTATAATTCACAGAATGACAGAATGCACACTATTGATGGGTAGCTAAAGCTTACTAAATGTTCGAACCTGTTGCTTGCCTTAATCCTTAATTTATAAGTTTTTGTTGGGTGTGTTCCCGTTCAACCATAGATAGCTTCACTATCATTTTATGAAATTGAAGGAGAGCAAAATTGGTATTTATGAGGGTGAATGTGGACGTCATCTAGCGACAGGAGGAGAAAACTTGACATAAATATAAAATGGTCGGCTACCTTGTATTTATAACTGTGCATTGCCATTATCCAATGTCTTCTTTTAATAAAGATGACACATGTACACATAATTAATGTGTTGATAGATTAAGTTACAGAATTTTAAATGGCAACAGAAACAAAACTCATTAAAAACCATTTTTTAAAAACTATCGAGATTACCGAACAATACTATCGATAGTTTTCGATAGTCAAAACTATAAATATTATCGATAGTTTTTATCGATGTTTATGAACACTACTGATAAGCAGCAGTACTGAAAACTTTCTTTTTTATTGCAGCAGATTAGATTAAATAAACCACTATATTTCGTCCCAGGAACCTAAAAAATTTTTATTTTTAGATAAATTGCAATTTTTCTTTTTATCTGACGCAATTAGATTTTTTCATTAATTTCAAAATAAATGATTTTTCTTTTTCTATTTCAGATTCCCACCATGACGTTCCACATAGAAGAAGATAGATAGCCTGCCAGTGATATTTAAATAAATAATAAGAAAAATGTAATGATTTTCAAATATCTTCTAGTGTGAATGTTTAACAGCGTGGTTCTGAAGTGGACTGCATAATGTCTAGGTCTTTAATGCCTGGTAACATGCTAAGAACCAGACGCAGAGATAATAACGTGAAGCCAAACAGAAGGTAAAAGATTTATTTGTGTTCACATTTAAATAAACCAGGAAACATTAGCCATCATTATTTAATTTATGTAATCATTAATTTGTAGTGATAGGTAAATTCTACATTGCATCTTATTCAAAATGTACATTTGAAAGATATCACGACCCAAGTCAAGAATGTTATTATAAATAACATTTGCAAATAACAATAAATTATGTGCAGTAATTTGCATAATACTTTTTTTACACGTCTGATATGTACAATTTAATAAACTTCGAAACATTCATGATTATTCATCATTATGGATGTTGTATTATAAAAAATGTAGTCATAAAAACCAACAACCAAAATTACTAAATTAGAAATTTCATTACTATTGCTATACACAGGCGCCTCTTGAAATTGCACCTGAACTATTTAATGTGTTATGATTATATTTTTTTAAGTTTAATTTTATTTTTTTTATATTTAGTTTTTTTGTCGTTTTTATTTCAAAATTCAAAATTTTGGGTTTTTAAAATTCTTGCTTAAAATTTCTCTTATTTACAAAAATATTTTTTTAATTGCGACGTCAGTAAGTTTCAATTTTAAATTCGAAATTTATACAATTTTTATGTTATTACTATCATTATTTAGTACAGTTTTAGTGTTATACTGCTAAAATCTTTATGTCAACTCAATCATTTTATAAAAATGTTGACTATTTTTCGACACTTCGAAATATACAGGGTGGACCATAAGTAATGGTACATAGAGCAAGAGTATATTTTTCGTATAAAAATAACGTGATTTAGCCAAATTTACCTTATACCAAAAGTCGATATTAACAGAGATACAGGATGTCAAAGTTGAAAAGAAAATTGTGATTTTTTCGCATAACTGATGAACACATTTCACTATAGACATGAAATTTGCCATAGAGGGGTTTCTTTGGTCAAGAAATTCTAATTTGCGAACAGATTGTTAGTTACTCATAGGGGGCGTCCACCTGCGCTACCTTGTATTATTTAAAGCATCATAACTTTTTTGTGCCCTTATGTATACTTATTTTAAATGGATATTTTTATTTACCTACATTTTTTACGTAAAAAAGGCATACTTTCTAAATGTTGATACGAGCGACCGTTTTCAAGATATTTGCCTTCAAAGTTTGCCGTACATTTATTTTAAGTTATGTAAATGTGAATTTTTCGCAGTGGATTTCAAAAAAAAAGTAATAAAACTGACTCTAAAATAGTTAATATTAAATATTACTCTACTGACATTGTTATTACACATATTTTTTTAAATTTCTAAAGCAAATTTAAATAAAATACCAAAACAAAATTTATTTTCAAAAATAAGTATGGAAATGAACTTTTTCATGTAAAGGGATTGTAAACAATTAAAAATCTGGCTGTCTTTTATTGAAATTCATCTCCAAATTTCTGCTTTGATCACCCAGACTATTAAAATTGTCTTTTATTATCAACTTTTGGTATAAGGTAAATGTAGCTAAATCACACTATTTTTATTCGAAAAATCCACCGTTGCTCTGTGTACCATTACTTATGGTCCACCCTGTATTTTATTAATTCCGAATTTTAAATTTTTAAGATGTTGTTTAAAACGTCTTATAATTCTTGATTTTTTTTTCAAAATTTAAATTCGAAATTTAGACCTTTTTTATATTTCGAGTTTTCTTTGCTAAACTTCCCTGTCCCAACTTGCAATTTATTTTTTTATTTATAATTTTGATAGTTTTGAAATTTTCACTTATTCTTCGAAATTGTTACTTCTTTAGTTCAAACCAGTGTTGGCAAATATCAAGATTGATATACAGGGTCCTGCAACAGTGCGTCGGGCACCTATAGGTCCTATAATAAAGAAGTTAGGAATTCCGTTCACATGCAGACCTTAACTCTGTACAAGAATGTATGTCAGGAAAATATAGTCACATGTATAGGGTATCTCCAAAAAGTGTGAGCCGCTGAGGGTGAATTTTTTTAAATGGAACCCCCTGTATTTTTTTACATTTTTGGGTTCTTTTCTGACAACTTTACATATTCCTAAGATATTGTTAAATTTGGTTAGATAGTTCCAGAGTAATAAATAAATAAAGAGAGAAAAAATATTTTGCAACGTTTTCTTTAAAAATTTATTAAAAATACAAAAACGCCCCAAAATCAAAACTACGCTAGGTGTTTACTGTAGTGGGTCACTAGTTACTTTGGTATGAATATCTTAATCCTAACTTGTAAAGGATGTCCAAAATTCAATGCCAAATTGGCTAAAATATAAAGCAATTTTTCTTCGTTTTTTTAAATGGAACACCCTGTATTTTTTTTCTATGAGATACAAAATTAAAAAATGAACATTTTTTGTACCTACAAATATTTCGAAATTTTTAACGGTTAAGCAGATATTCGTCGGATTATTACATATGGCTCTTTGGGCACTAAGATACAAGACAAAAAATCATAGATGGCTTTTGAAATTTTGACATTTTTTAAAATTTCCACTCTGAAAATTTGTAATTTCTTAAAAATGTAGAATTTTTAAAAGCTCAACTATTTTCAAAATGTCGGTTTTTTAAATTTTCAAATTTTTTTCAAACTTTCACTCTTTTCAAAATTAATTTTTTTAAAAATTTTGACTTATTTTTTAAATTTGAATTATTTTTCAAAGTTATGACTTTTTGCAAACTTCTTAAATTTGACGCTTTTTCAAAATGTTGAGCCTTTTTGAAATTTTAGATTATTTCTCAAAATATTTATTAAGTGACAATTTCATAATTTTTTAAAATACTCAAATTTTTTTTAAAAATGTCAAAATTTTGACACTTTTAACTTTTTAGAAAACCTTAACATTTTTTGGAAATTTTAACTTTCTATGAAAATCTTAACATTTTAATTTCAGAATTTTAAATCTGAGAATGTCGATTTTTTTAAAGAGCTGATTTTTTGTTGAAATTTTTGATTATTTTGGAAACTTTTTCCACTTTTTTCAAAATGTCGACTTTTTTTCAAAACTGTGACTTTTTCTTCAATATTAGTCTTTTCAAAATTTTAGGTTTTAAAAAATTTTTTTACTGTTATTTCAAAATTTTAACTATTCAAAACTTTGTCATTTTCCAAATATTAATTTCTCAAAATTTGGTAATTATTTGAAAAGTTTTACTTTTCTGATAATTTTAGCTTTTTTTCAATATTCAGACTTCGAAAATTTTGACTTTATTTGAGATTGAATTTAATGGAAATTATCATTTTTTTCGAATTTTTACGTTTTTTAAAATGTTGATATTTCATTTTTTAAATTGTGATTTTTAAAACAGTTTGACTTTCCTGATAATATTGTCTTTTATGAAGTAAATTCACCTTCTGGAAAATTTAGAATTTTGTTGAAAATTTTGTCATTTTTTTACTTTTTAGAAAGTACTAACTCGTTTTCTGGAAATTTTAAATTTCTATAAAAATCTTGACATTTTCCAAAATTCCAATTATTTTAGAAAATTTTGATTTCAATATTTTCGACTCTTTCAAAATTTCAATTTTTTTTTTTTGGAAAATTTCGACTTTTTAAAACTTCTCAATTTTTTTTAAATGATAACTTTTATTTAAAATTACACTCTAAAATTTCGACTTCCTTTATAAATTTGAAATTTTTTAAAAAATTTGTCTTATGTTTCAAACATTCATTTTATAGAAAATTTCATTTTTTCTAAATTTTGACATTTTTTTTAATGTAAACTGATTTTTAAAATATCTTAATTTTTGAAAATTTTTACTTTTCTAAATTTCGACTTTTTTTTCGACAAGTGTCAACTTGTAACATGCAACACGAAACTTATAATATAAATTGCACGATTACAAATGAGTATATTCGGTACGATGCCACGATGCCAACGATGCCAAATGCCCGATTACATATTTCGGAAAAGTAATCGGTGATTAAAATCCGATTACATTTTTACTTACTTGTGCAGGTCTCTAGTACTTACAATCACCACTGTGTCTTGTGGTATATTCTGTTAATCTAAAAGACTTCATTTTCAGTTTGCCTGAACACATTGGTTCGTATAAACAGTCGGAATTCCCTGTAATATGGTCCAGGGTATAGCTGTATGTCACGTTGCTTACACGTGCAATTTTTGATCTATATTAGCTAATATATCGCTAATGTATACATTTTACATGGTTTTTAATGCCCATTTTTACCCCCATAGAGACTGAATTTTCAAAAATCTTCCTTTAGTATTCATCTACGTATTAGGGGAAACATGTTTCTGAAATTATATAAGTTTGGGATAAAAAGTAGCGGCAACGTGCAATTTTGGTGAAAAATGTTGCATCAAATTCTAATGTAAACATTTTTAAACTCCAAACTATAATTATCCAACACCCAGATTCCAGTTAAAACTAATTGCAATTGACATTCAATTACATGTTCAATGAAAGAGGTAATTAGCATGTTGAAAAGATTTCGCCAACAATAAATCATTTTTGATGCACTGCCAGATAAAATTAAAAACAAACAGAACTTTATTACTTGACATTACGTTCAGGAAGTATATTAGAAAGTAATTACTGCTGAACTAAAAGTATTCGTTATTTTTTGCTAGATATACGTCTACTTGGTTTATTTTTGAGAAAAAAATAAGGATTTCTAATTATGTTTCTAAATATTTTGGCACTGATTAATGAAGATAATAAATTTTTGTGGAATTGTTGAAAAAAACACTTTGGTCATTGCCAATGGATAAATATGAGGCCAAAGGACGTATGTGTTTACGCAACTATGGGTTTTTGTCCCAATTTCAACACTTTACTATTTATTCGATCAAATTGAACACTGTTTATCCCATTTACCCCGGTTTTTTGACGGAGCATAAACAAGAGTGCTTTTGTATCGACGAAAGAAGAACAAAAATAGGGATAATTTATTTAAAATAGTTTACATTAGCTCAGCGGTATAATGCAAGGTATAAACGATAAATAATATCAGGACTGCTGGAAATTGTTTTCGCGTCATAAATACTGTTTAATTTTTCGAATATCCACAGTCAAAAACTACCCATTATTTTAATAATTTACTATTTATAAAATATATTAAAACTTACTCATTTCTATTTTGTCTTCAAATTAACCGTACGTAATTTTATTTAGCATATAGTTTTTCTTTTTTAAGTAAACATTATTTTAAAATAACTAGAAGTGATATCACTCACATTATGAAGCAAATAAAACCGATATTCGGCAACATTATCTTGGCCACATGTTTTTGTAATTTTATCAAATCGTTTTCTTTTCTTCGGCTGCTTTAAAAAGTAATTATTCTAGTTTTATTTCTATATCTCTTCTTTTTCTTTTAAACTAAAAACTATTTTACGTTAGTAATAAGTAGGATTTTTATTATGAAAGAGTAGGACAATAACAAATAAACTTATGGATATGCAACGACCTAGGTCATAGTTTTATTTGCTAATGGTTAAATTTTTTTTCCTTGATCTCTTAAAATCAATTTACTTAATAAATCTCTAAGCGCTAACTGACTGACAGACAACGCACTACCATAAACCTGTTGGTCTAGGAACATTAAATTTCACATAGGGTGTTCTCCGTAATACGTAGGTGAGCACTGAGAGAAGTTTTTAAAATTCAGCCTCTAAGGTGGTAAAAATGGGTATTCAAAACCACCTAAAATGTATACAATGAATAATACACGAGATTGTATTTAAAGAAGTCCACAGGCGTTGAGACCTGACAGCGATTGGTGATTTCCACACGAATTTATACAAATGTTTGCTTTTTCTTGAATATAAAGTCCTAAACATTTAAGTTTTAAACTCGAAATTTTGGCTTTAAATTGGCAGCTCAGCTGTTTAAGTCAAAATGTGGAGGAACAGTTTTTAAAGTTCCTTTCGAAATTTTCAGTTAATACAAATTTTCTTCACAAAATCGAGTAATTTTTTTGTTTTTTCTAAAAACTCCCCGATAAAACATGTAATTTTTAATTTACCGAAATTAAACATTTTTTTCAAACTTCCGAATTTTTCTGAAGTTTCGAGAAACAATTGGAAACCAAAAAACAGATGGAAATTTTTTAAAAAGTTCAAAATTTGAAAAATTCGACCTGAAAAAGGGCCAAAATTTTGAAATATAGAAACTCTGAACGGTTGAAATTTTAAAAAAGTTTTGAAGATTTATTTTTAAAATAAATAAATATTTAAAAATTAGCCAAGGTTTTCAAAAAATGTTACATTTTCAAAACAAGTCGAAATTTTGAAAAATAGACGAAATTTTGGAATCGATATTTTCAGAAAATTAAGAAATTTTAAAAAGCCGCAAATTGTGTGCAAAAACTCGAAAATATCAAAAAAGGTTAAAATTTTGATAGAGGCTACAATTTTGAAGTTATAGTTTTTAAAAAAATGTCGCAATTTTCATGGAAAGTTAAAATTAAAAAAAATCCTCATTTTCACAAAAAAAAATCAAAATTAAAATCAAAATCATGACATTCTCAAAATATTCGTGAATTTAAAAAAATAAGAAATTTTCAGTTTGAATTTTAAAAACCTAAAATTTCGAAAATGGTCAAAATTTTAAGAAAAATTAAGATTTAAAAAATCAAAATTTTGAGAGAAGTAAAAAGTATTAAAAAGTAGTAGTAAGTAGTAGTATTAAAGTATTAAAAAGATTGCTCAAAAAAGTGGAAAAATGTCGAAATTTTAAAAAATTCGAAATTTAAAAAAAAAAATCATACGAACAAATTTCAAAAAAATTGATACTTAAAAAAGTTACAATTTAAACAAAAATCGGATTTTTTTAAATAAAGTCAATAATTTAAAACAACTGGAATTAAAAAAGTAGTATAATTTTCAAAAAAATATAAATTTTGAGAAAAAGGTAACATTTTCAAAAAAAGTGCGGATTTTGCGGATTTTTCCAAGGTAGAAGTTTTGCAAAAAATAGGGATTTTAAAAAAGTTCTTACTTTCAACAAAAAGCTCTAAATTTTCGTAAAAATCCAAACTTCGAAGTCTAAATTGGTAAAAAAAATAGAAATTTTCAAAAAGTAGACATTTTTGGAAACAAATAGAGCATAAAAAAGTAGAAATTTTTAAAAACACTAAAAATGTTTAAAAAGGGCCTAAATTTTGACAAGAAATCAGATTTTTGCAAAAAGTCGAAATTTTTAAATAAAATCAAAAATTTTTATTGTCAAATGTTCAGAGAAATCTGAAATTGTCGAAAAAAAAGTTTTGAAAAATGTCAAAAGTTTCAAAAAGACAAAATTCGGAAAAGTCAAATATTTGAAAAATCAAACATTTAAAAAACCGAAATTTTGAAAAAAGTCGAAATTTTGACAAAAAAAAGTTAAAATTTTGAAATGAAAAAAAAAAGCCAAAATTTAAAAAAAAAATGAAAATAGTAAAAGTGTGGAAATTTAAAAAAAAATCGAAACTTTTGAAAAATGACGTAATTAAAAAAATCAATTTATTAACACGTTAAAGAAAGTAGTTGATGGCCGTGGCAATAGTAAGGTCAGGTGACATACCAACTAGTTTGTCTTATAATCTTAGTTGACAAAAAACAGTCGTCGACTGAAATTAGCAAAATTATTTCAAATAATATCCGAAATTATCCGGTTTCGGTTGCGGAGTCGGATATTTTTTTATTTTGGATATCCGATAGTTTCGGTTACGAAGCTCCATAAGGTTCCTAGTCTGAGTTTCCAATTCTATCCAAATGTTTTTGTCTATTTCTACAATCGAACGGAATATTTATGGAATTAGTGACTGTGTTGATAATGTCTCAGGTAAAAAGCATTCATTCGCAATGAATGGATGACCAACACATGTATATGAAATTGCTTCGGATTGCACTCCAACGCATTCCAACCGCAATTACTGCATTGCATACATTTTAATAAACCTCTGCTAACTCTGAAAATATTCAACTAAATGAAATCATGTAAAAGACAAATTTGATCTACATTCTATCGTTCGACTAAATCAAGTTTTTTACTTGAATAAAATTATTACTCTGAATCAAAAAGCCTTGGAATGCAAGTACCGTATTTTTTCATAAAATGTTTTTTTTATCAATTATGAAACTATCGTTTTTCCGATAATCTATGACCCAATATCTACTAACCCTATTAAAATTTAAATTTTATCTTTAGAAACCTAGGAGGTAAGGGAAGGAAACTGTTATTTGTTACACATTTTGAGCTGTGTCTTTAAGACCACTGAACCGAAAATTAAAAAAATATATATTGTAAGATCTTTATAGGTAGCATTTTTAAATGATACCTCACACGATATATTAATTAAAACTTGATTTTTCGGATAACCAAATTAATCCCCCATTTTATTATAAAATATTTTCTTTTACTAATTCGTTGACTGGCGGTATTTGCTCGAGTTATCGATAACTAGCTGCGGCAAAATTTCAACTTTCTACCATGCATAGTTTTAAAGGAAAACCTCTTGTAACAGAGGGACGGATGAACGGACACGAGATTATAAGGATTCCGTTTTCTCCTTTTAATGTACAGGAACCCTGAACTTTTTTTAATTTATGTGGCTAACTAATGACTATAAGTTCATCGTCTCCTATCTTTATTTCCGCATGTTACTCGCAGTGCTCCAAAGGCATAATAGGGTTACCCTTTGCGAGTGTTGTGCTTAAAAAAAAGTTGGAAATGTATCATACTGATGAAGCTAAGAAAGGCCGAAATACGCCTATGGTTGTTGGTGGTAAATATTTTCAACTGATGCTCGTTTGATTATTTCATTAACTAAAGAATGTACAAAGGCATGACAAGGGTCTAGATTTCTTTTAATATACATTTTAACAATAACAATACCTTTAGAATAGGCACAAACCAAAGAGTAATTAGTAAGGAGGTGACACCTTTGAACCATCTAAACCTTTCGAGAAGGTTTAACTAGCTGAAAACTCTGGAAGAGAATTTCTTTAGCATACAGATATTTAAAGCATCTAACCTTTAAAAAAATTCCATTTTACTGAAATATTTTATTTTAATGTCTATTCTAGGCCAAGATAATTTTGCAACAAAAAAAAAATGCAGAGCGATAAATATGTCGGGCTACAACAGATTCAAGATACACACCCTATTTTTTCCTTTATTTATGGAAATAAAATCTTTACACTTGCCACACTTAAGACACTCATGAAACTTCGGTTTTTGACGTATAAATAAGATATGAACCTAAACAGCCTCTCTACAGATTTCGATGATTTTTTGAAAGCTCAATTTTTTCTCGAGATTGATTTGAACCTCAAAATTTCGAGTAGAAAATGATTTGAAAATTTTAATTTTTTCGCGAAACTTTGTACCGTTTTTCTCAAAAATTTCAGCTTCACATTTTTTTTTCTTTTAAAGCAGCGTTTCCAAATAGTGGGTCGCAAACCGGCACTGGGTCATGAATCATTTCCCTATTGTTCAGTTACAGTGACTCACAGCTTAAATGATGCAGTTATCATATTTTATTATAAAAGCGCATATAAAAATAAGCAAATGAAAACTAGGGGAAATGTTGTTTGTAGTAAATAGGGGTATGTGTATGTAATTTACCCCTAGAATAATATGAATACAATGCTGACAATAACCAAAATATAAATAAAAATTTATGGAAACCGGTAAATTCAGCATCACAGCTTAAAAAATGCATTCTGCAGCACTTGCCCATATCATCAGAATTACGGAAGAATTTTCCGATTTAGCCAATTATTAGATGTTTATAATGGTAAATCTTAATTTTGTGCCACATTATTTATGCTAAATGTTTGTAAAACAGACACAAATAACTGTGCGAACCGTCATACCACAAATGATGATTAACCATTTTTATAATGGCTACAACTTATAGAAAATTGCTAAAATGGTCAAAAAGGTCATGGAACAGTTCAACATATTAAAAAACATTATACTAAAACAAAATAGAACCATAAATAAATTAACAAAAGCTTATAACAAAATTTTTACTCAAACCGACAAGGAGCAGATGTAAGAACAAGCACCAAAAACCCCAAATTAAGTGCCTTAAAGTTAACAATAGAACTTCATAAGACATCAAAAAACAACGTTGCACACAAAAAAAATAGACCTGTTTTAAGGGGAGTTAATTTATACGGGAGAACATCTCGGAATATACCCCTCAAAAGAAAGCTAAGAATGGAATTCACTCAGAAGCATCTAATAGAAGCATATAATAGAAAATGTATGGTCAACATAAAAGAAAAAAGTAGCTAAACATAACGTAAACAATAAAAATGAGTTAAAGATGGATCATTGAATGGGCATCAATAACAACATGCCGACAAACTCACGCATTGATTAGAATGCTGTGCAGGGAAAGGGCAAAACTATGCCTACAGCTCTCAAGGAATAATCTCAGGAAACTTGTAGGAATATGGACAGGTCACTGTCGATTAAACAAACACCTCCATAGAATGGGAATTATAAACGACCCGAGCTGCAGAGGGTGTTTAGAAGAAGATGAGAGTGTCGAGCACGTAATATGTCACTGTCCGACCCTAGCATCAATCAGAGGATCTACGCTGGGGGACTAGTGTGGCCAGTGGCTCTCAACAAGGTTGGGTGGCTGAATGAATGACCAAGGACACCTCAATCACGGGGATAGCACAATGGGCCCGGAAAGGGTGGCCTAAGTGCTGGCCTAAACTTTAGGCAACCCACAACGAATCCAGAATCCAGATCATTGAAGAACGAAAGGCAATTTCTTCTCAATACACCCAAATCTTAGGAGAAACAATGCCTAAAAGATTACATGGCAATTATTGATAACAAAGAGAGACCTTTAGGTTACTAATAAAGTACAAATTTATGGTATTTTATGGTTAGTATCATGACTGCATCATTTTAGATGTAAGCTCTATTTTATAGGCGCATCCCTTTGTTTGCATTTTTTTGTCAAGTACATTACTTTTAGAGATTGACATACCATAAAGTTTGAACTATATTTGCAAAGGTTTATAACTATTAGTAACTCTTTGTGTTTAGTTCTTTCTGTATGTTTGTGCCAGTAGTTTTATCTGTTGTATGCTCACTGCATGATTTAAGCTGTGAGTCACTGTATATGTTTAAAGGGGTACAATGAAGGAAATCAAATTAATTTTATTTATTTTTGATTTTTTAACTTACATATGTTCGTAATTTTTATTTCAAAGAAGCTAGTTACACATCTGTCTAGTGTTTATTAATTTTATTTAACATTTCTACGACCCAGATTGGAAATATTAAAATTTCTATTAATGAATGTTGACAATATCCAAACTGGGTCATAGAAATGTTAAATAAAAATAATAAACATAATGTTTCCGACCAATAAGAGTCCACTATAAAGAATAATCTGTCTCGTGAATGTGAATACTTCGTTAAACTGTGAAAATGATTGATTTTCACAGTTTATCTCAGGGGTGTCTCCTATGTATCTATTCGTTTTGCACAAACTATAACATTCCACTTCTAATTTAGTTCGCAACATAACATTATTCACCTTTTTGATAACCTGTTTTAACAACTGATTAACTTGAACTCTAATTTTTACAGGGAATACAGGGTAGGAAGGTCAGTAGGTACATTTGTTGATTATTTTGAAAATGATTTTGGAAGAAAAAGCTTTACGAATTTTACACGAAACAAAGCAGAATTGATTATCTTTACCTAACATTAAATGCAACATGTTTTTTTTTTCGAATTTATTATTCCTTTGTAAGCTTAAATACCATATACCAGCATTAAATCTAATTAATAATAACTTAAATTTCCTTACAGTTTCACGCTTATTATTAATTTATGGTAAAACTATCAAACAAAATTTCGATAAAAAATTCGAGAAGGTTTGGCACCGTTTCAAAAATAATGTTTCGGAAGTAGAAATAGCACACGTATCGAGCGTGAGATAAGTGATCAATTCTGCTTTGTAAAATCTAAAATGAGACAAGAGTTTGTTTTTTGCTTTTTTATGGCTTTTTAACATATTTCTGAATAAATTACCGCGTGCAATTAATGTAACACTGAACTAATGCGTAAATTTCAGATTAGACAGAAAATCATCCAGAGGTATGATCTATGAAAATGAAGAACTTAGGTTAAGGACAATTAACATCAATGCTGAAATTGAAAGAGGTAAGTATGAAGATGTGAACGTGGAATAGACCTTGAATATCTGTTACAGCTTAAGTATTCAATTAACGAGACTACAAAACGCTGGCCATTATACATAATGACTAGATCTCCTGAAGTATGAATAGATCAAAGTAATAAATTCTTTTTTTTGTCGTTCTCCCTGTAGCATCGTGTCGTCGTCGTCGTCGTCGTGTATACTAACTAGTCCGTCAATCTGATTAGTAATGTTAACCCTTGAAATGGCGTACCTTCTGTACATTCCTATTGAACGAAATTTTGACTTTTGAAATTCGACTTTTCTCTAAAGCAGTGGTGCCCACTATATTGAAGTTTTGACTCATTTTCGAAGAAATAAAGGGATTGAGACAAAAAAAATCGAAATTTTGAAGAAACAACAAATTTTCAGATAAAGGAAAAAATGAGGCAATCTTGGAGACTACCGACAGAAGTGAAAACTGAAATAACAGTGTTTATGTAGTGTAGATCGAACCCACACTAGTAAACAAGTCAGAACATTGGAAATATTTTATAAAATAATTGCTCTCAAACTGATCTACCTTTTTTTATATTTGTGGTTTGGAAGCTTGTAGTCGTGTGGAAACGAATCTCATATTTTTGGTAATGAAGTATCTACACTTATAAACATTCAAATCTTGCTTAATGTTTATTATTTCTTACACATTTTGAGGTGTTTCTTTATGACCATTGGGCCAAAAATTATAAAAAACATATTTTAGGATCCTTAGAGATAGTTCTTTCAAATGACACCTCCCACGATATAATAATTCAAACTTGATTTTTCGGTAACCATATTAATTCCCCATTTTATTATTAAAAATTTTCTTTTTCGAATCGTTGGCTGGAGATACTGCGTGGGTCAACGAAAACTAATGCTGTGCAAAATTTCAAGTTTCTCAGTTACATAGTTTTCAAGAAAAACCTCTTTGTGGCAAACGATGATGGACACCCGGACATAAGAGTGAGATTATAAGGGTTCCGTTTTTTCTTATAAGGTGCGGAACCCTAAAAAAGGGAAACTTTAAACAAAAGAGTCTAATGTTTTTTTCAATTTATTTAACATTTCTTCGGCCCAGTTTGGAAATATTTAAATTTTAATTTTTTTTTTTCCAAACTGGGCCGAAGAAATGTTAAATAAATTGAAAAAAACATAATATTTCCGGTCAATAAGGGTCTACCATGAAGAATAAAAGAGTCTAAGTTTCGGTAAAAAAACTAAAAAATTGGAGGAACAAAAATTTGAGGATACAAAATGTTAAATTTTAAGAGAATTGTCGAAATGTCGGGAAAAAGCCAAAAAATCCTTTCCAATAATTTATATTTTAAATAGTCGAAGAAGTGAAAAAATATCGAGGTGAATTTTATTTAAAAAAAACGAAATTTTAAAGAAAAAAAAATGAAAATCTAGGAAAAAATTATGAATATAAATAAAACTTCGAAATTTTCACAAAGACCGGACTTAAAAAAAATTTAAAAATCCTAGTCTCTTAAAAAATAGAAAGACGAAAAAAGACTAAACGTAGTAATTCGGATTTTTTAATAGTTCAAATTTTGAGATAAAAACCTCCCATTTAAAAAGTTCAAAATTTTGAAAAAAACCGATTTAAAAAAGACTGATTTTGAGAAAAATGGCAAATTTTCTAAAATAGACGAATTTAGAAAAACTTTTAACTTCCAGCAAAAGACTGGACTTAAAAAATATAAAATTTCTCAGAGTCTTTTAAGAAAAAAGTATTTTTAGAAAAGAGTCGCATTTTCCGATAAAAAGACAAATTTTGAGAAAAAACGTCTAATTTAAAAAAAACAAAATTTTTAAATAAACCAAAAACTTTGAAAAAAAAAAATTTTGCAAAAAACAATTCTGAAAAAAAAACAATTTTGAGACTAAAGTGAAATTTCGAGCAAACGACTAATTTAAAAAAGACATTTTTTTAAAAAAATGATAACTTTTCTGAAAAGACAAATTTAGAAAACTTTCAGAAAATAACCGAACTTAAAAAAATGATGAAATTTCTCAAAATGCCTTTTGAAAAAAAGACGAATTCTAGAAAAAGTAATTTTAAAAGAAATTCAAACGTTTGAGAAAAAAAGATAACAGAAAGTCAAATTTTGAGAAAAAACGTTCAACTTAAGAAATAAATTCGAATTTTTGGAAAAAGACCAATTTTGAGAATAAATCGAAACCTCGAGCAAAAGACCAATTTAAAAAAAGACATTTTTTAAGAAAAATTACCACTTTTCTAAAAGGGCGAATTTATAAAAAAACTCTAAATTTCCAGATAATAACCGAACTTAAAACAGTGGTAAAGTTTTGTTAAGAGAGTTTTTACAGACAAAAAAAGACGAATTCTGAAAAAAGATAATTTTATCCCTAAAATTCAATATTTTGAGAAGATCAGATTTTCCAAAAGAACGTAAAGGTTTCAAAAGAACAGTCCAACTTTAACAATTCGAAATTTTGAAAAAGATTCAAGTTTAGGAATAAAAAGACCAATTTTGGGAAATACATTAAATTTCGAAAAAATACTTTTTTTTTTAAATGACCATGTTCTAAAAAGGGCGAATTTAGAAAAAAACTCTAAATTTCCAGAAAGTAACTGAACCTAAAAAAGTGATAACATTTCTCATAGAAAGATCTTAGAAAAAAAAAGAAAACAAATCTGAAAAAAAGAAATTTTATGAGCTAAAAATTCAACATTTTGAGAAAAAGACGTCAGTTTCCAACAGAGAATAAAATTTTTCAGAAAAAACGCCCAACTTTAGCAATAAATTTGAAATTCGAAAGACCTTCTAGTAGTGTTTAAATTTAATCACTTTTTAAGGTCAGTATGATATCAAGAAATTAAAAAGAGAAAATGAATTACTCAAGAAAGAAATATGGTGCCTACGAGACGAATATGAAAAACTAGATAAACTCCTAAAGGAAAAAGAAATTGACTTTTCCTCATCTTCCACGACTTGCAGCTCAAGCGATACGGTAACTTAATCTTGAGAGAAATAATTCAAATAATCATAACGCCATCCGCAGGAGAGTTGCAGTTCCTGCACTGAAGAATGCACCGAAGTCGAAAGCAATCAAAATCTGGAAAACGTCCAAAAAACCGTTCACGACTTTGATCACTTATCCATAGTACCTGAAGAAAGTACGGAGAACTCTGAAAAATCTTCGTTACCGAATGAAGAAAGTGACATCTTAAAAGCTGACCAGAGCTACCCCGACATGAGCCAGAAACAGCTACCGACGCCGAAAAATTTTTTCTCTCCCATCAAAACACCGAAACCGGAAGAACACGAGTACATGTCATCTCCGCAAGAGAACGTGATCTACCCAAATGAGCTCTACAAAACACCTTTTCCCAATGCGGTCGCCTCAAAATTCCACAGGATCAGTCATGTTTTGTCAGTAACAAACTCGTAAATACAAACGCCAAGAGTTTTTACCAAAATATAGTTTTGGTGCCCAGGAAATCGGAAAATATGATGAATATTGAAGGCTTGGAGAAGAGTGATACGGACGTCATCATCAAAACTGATAACCACTGGTTTTGTCGACCAATTCACGGGGAAACTTCCTAACCCCAGCTTAAATAGTCCAAAGTACTTTCAGCAATGGAGGTAAGGAATACATGATTTTTAACCACAATACATAAATATTCTTCCTTAGGTAATCTGGAAGAATTATTGAATGATATAGAAAATATCTCGCAGGATATTCTAGCTTATTCAAAACAGCAACAAGGAATAGGACCAGACCAAGTCAATCTGGAAGCAGAAGCTTTAGGCGTCGATAACTCAATGTAATAAACCTTATAAAAGCGAACTCAATGTAGTTCTGATGCCTCAACCGATGCCTTTGATTGGTTTTGATAAGTATAAAAATATACAGAAGAGTTTTGAAAGTTTACATTCAAAATCAGCCGAAAATATTACAAACCCATCACTTCAAAAAGCGATATCACAAGGTAAATATGCCCTTACCCTGACCATTTAAGAATTCAAGTGAGATATCATTCATTACTAACATTCGAGTCTCATTTCCATGTGGCTTAATTCAATTATATTTTGGTTATGAAATATTTTTAAACAGTTACTTTAGTTTGATTTTCTTTTTGTTACTTTAACTCATGGTTTGTAACTGGTTCTCTTTATTAGCAACAGAATTTAATTTGAGCTATTTCTGCTTATAGAACTTCAGACTAGGGACAATGAAAAACAATTTTATCATCCGCCCTTTGTGGAGGTTTCTCCATTGCTAAGCCCATCGCCCGGATCACAGAAAGTTTCACAAAGCAAATCTCCACACGACGCTGCACCGAAAAATGAAGAAAATCCATTTTTCTTTGGGAATATACAAGAAAATTTTGAACATTCCGATTTTTTTGTTGCTAGATATAACCCAAATAACTATTCAGAAGACAAGGAGGCAGAAATAGGTATTTGTCTTTTTTTTTCATTTACAGGCCGAGAAAAGAGAGAGTGAAGAGAGAGTGAGAGGAGAGAGAGAGAGAGGAGAGAGAGAGGAGAGAGGAGAGAGGGGAGAGAGAGGAGAGAGAGGGGAGAGAGAAGAGAGAGGAGAGAGGGAGGAGAGAGAGAGGAGAGAGAGAGGAGAGAGAGAGGAGAGAGAGGAGAGAGAGGAGAGATAGAGAGAGAGAGAGAGAGAGAGGAGAGAGAGGAGAGAGAGGAGAGAGAGGAGAGAGAGGGGAGAGAGGGGAGAGAGGGGAGAGAGGGGAGAGAGAGGAGAGAGAGAGGAGATAGAGGAGAGAGAGGAGAGAGAGGAGAGAGAGGAGAGAGAGAGGAGAGAGAGAGAGAGAGAGAGAGAGAGAGAGAGAGAGAGGGAGAGAGAGGGGGGAGAGGAGAGAGGAGAGAGGGGAGAGAGAGGAGAGAGGGGGGAGAGGGGAGAGAGAGGAGAGAGGGGAGAGAGAGGGAGAGGAGAGAGAGGAAAGAGAGGGGAGAGAGAGAGAGGAGAGAGAGGAAAGAGAGGGGAGAGAGAGAGAGGAGAGAGAGGAAAGACAGGGGAGAGAGAGAGAGGTGAGAGAGAGAGAGAGAGGAGAGAGAGGAGAGAGAGGAGAGAGATGAGAGAGAGTAGGAGAGAGAGAGGAGAGAGAGAGGAGAGAGAGGAGAGAGAGGAGAGAGAGGAGAGAGGGGAGAGAGAGAGGAGAGAGAGAGGGGGGAGAGAGAGAAGAGAGAGAGAGAGAGAGAGAGAGAGAGAGAGAGAGAGAGAGAGAGAGAAAGAAAGAGAGAGAGAGAGAGAGAGAGAAGAGAAAACATAAAAGAGGGAGGAAGAAGAGAAAGATAAAGAAAGAAAGAAAGAAGAAGGGAGAAAGAGAAGTTAAGAAGGAAAAACAGTAAGATAAAGGCAACAGAGAAAGAAGGAGAGGCGAAAGAGAGAAAGAAAAAAAAAGAGGAAAAGAATGAGAGAAGGAGAAACATTAAAAAAAGGATGTAAAAAACAGATAACGCAATGAGAGAGCATGAAAGAAAGAGAAAGTCAGAGTAAGAAAGAGAAAGAAAAGAGATACTGAGAGAGAGAGAAAAGAGGAAGAGAATGAAAGATAAATATAGAAGGACAAAAGAGAAAAACACAGAAATAAAAAAGAGGAAAAATTTTTTTCTCCCCTTACAGTAACAACGAGCAATGAGTATTAACCCAAAATCCCAGATTAAATACAAAAAAAAACTTGAATATAAAGACTTCAGCTTTTCAGGCTTTTGTAGAAATTGAAACTTGTTAAAACTGAAGCTATTTAAAAGCGAAATCATAATACTTAAATAAGATCAAAAATAAACGCGTTTTCTTTTAATCATCCATGTCTAGTTTCTTTTTCTATTTACAGCAAAAGCAAATAAGACAAATCCACAAAACACTTCATCGGATCCGGTCTCTAGCGAAAACGAAGAAAATCTAAAACTAAAGAAACAGGAATCATCAACAAACGAAGAAACAAAGGATGCGAAATCACCGAAGCTAAGTATGCGCCACAAAGTATCAATACATTTTAAAGGTAAAAAGGACAAAGGCAAAAAACTGCACGTCGAAATCCCAGACGAAACCACCCCCAAAGCTTCCCCAAACATGGAAAAGAAACATTCACTATTCGACATCCGCTTCGCCGGGGAAAAAGCTGACAAGATAAAAGTGGATCATCAGAAAACATCGAGCTTGGACTCAAAAAAATCCGCGGATATGGGGCAAGAACCGAAAACCTCCTCCAGTTCAGACAGCAAGACAAACAGGGAGAAAAAACAGCGCAAGAGTTCATCGGCTAGTCCGGACAGAAAACACGTTCACATGAAGGAAGACAAAAAGTGTCATAAAAAACATAGAAAAAGTGAGCGTGCCAAACTGACGATGAGACGCGCCACTGTGACGAGCATAGATCGTGGACATAGAGAACGATCGTATTCCGGTTGCACGGACAGATCGAACGCGTTCGCGTACGGTGCTACTAACGCTTTTTACGACGATTACTCTGAAAGAGACAGTATGAGTAGTTGCGATACGATAAAAACGAGAAAAATGTCGAATATTTCAAACATTCCACTAAACGGAAAAGTACCTTGGTGCGGTTGTTGGGGAAACGGTTGTCTTTAATTGCAAACATACTTTTTAAAATAAAAATTCCTAAAATTGTCTATTGTTAATTTTTATATTTCCATGAGTATAATAACAGTTAATAGATATCGCACAATATAGACGTTAATTCCCAATCGCCTAGTAGTACTTGTGCGAATAAGCAATTAGATTTCGATTATGTATCGGATGCAGTCAACTGGCGAGATAAAACTGCTGGTTGACAGTACCCTAGGTAAGTAAATACTGTATGGGCACCCCTCTCAAGCTTTGACGACTAAACATGTTTTCTCAAATTGCACTCTTTTTTTTTTTCAAAATTCCGCATCCTAGATTTAAACTGGTAATTTTTAACTGGGAAACATTTTCATTAAACTAAACTTTCCATTTTTTCTGAAACTTTTCAGTATTGACAATTATACTTATATAAAATAAAGTTAGTAAGATTGTAACTTTCAAATCGTAATTTGAAAGAAAATCTCTAAAAACTATTTTATACACTTTGAATACTTTCTCTTATCGACTTTTGTCCAAACTATTCAGGTTAGGAATTTAGTCTAAAAATTTTGGACTTTGGCATCGAAATTACGCTGAACACGAATTTAATTTGATTAATCTAGTCGAATTCCTTTAATTTTGAACAAGCTTAATAGTACAAATCTTGTCCCCTGAAACCAATAAAATTTGAAGTTGTTCTAACGCGTTTCAATAGTCAAGCTATCATCTTCAGAGAGGCACAGACATCTTCTCTCAAGATTTGTGTATCAATTTTTGAATACAACCAAGTACCAGTCCTTGCTACCAAAATTTACACAATCTAATAGTTTTATATCTTATCTTACAAAAACAATCAATATTTTTTTTCCTATCTTTTAAGATTTCATTTTAGAAAATCCAACCTTTTTTTTAAAAAAACGTAACCTAAAGCTTGGAATTAAAAAAAAAGTCGAAATCTATTTTACAGTATTCTATAATGCACAGACCAATAGGTTTGAACATTTATTAGATTCGAAGTTTGGAAACCAAATACCGGTTTCGATCTTGTTAGATCTCGTCAGTTTGGTATATCCAACTCGAATGCTATTAAATGTTCCGACAAGTAAGTACTAAAACTTTCACAGGCGTCGAGCGAGTGACTTTTTAGTACTACCACCTATTGGTCCATAGAGAAACTATGGCCATCGCCAACAATGTCGTATGCAAGTAGAATGCAACCTAGACTACAAATTCATGCAACCCTCCAGGCGTGTATAGTGAATCATAGGTAGCTGAACTACCAACAGTTGAAACACTGCCACCTAGCGAAGCGGTTGCTCTCTAGGAGAGTTCCCAGAAGACAAGGATTCTATAATGCACAGACCAATAGGTTTGAACATTTATTAGATTCGAAGTTTGGAAACCAAATACCGGTTTCGATCTTGTTAGATCTCGTCAGTTTGGTATATCCAACTCGAATGCTAATAAATGTTCCGACAAGTAAGTACTAAAACTTTCACAGGCGTCGAGCGAGTGACTTTTTAGTACTACCACCTATTGGTCCATAGAGAAACTATGGCCATCGCCCATGCACATTGGTCTGTGCATTATAGAATCCTTGTCTTCCGCTTCGCTAGGTGGCAGTGTTTCAACTGTTGGTAGTTCAGCTACCTATGATTCACTATACACGCCTGGAGGGCTGCATGAATTTGTAGTCTAGGTTGCATTCTACTTGCATATTTTACAGTAGAATGCTTAGGAAAAAAGTAAATATTTCAATCTTTGAGAGAAAAAAGTCCAAACTTGTTGAATAAACCAGAATTATGTTGTCAAGATTTTGTGTATTTGGTTAAATTTATCCACCTTAAATACTTACAGGTAGGCTCTTGGAGATTAAAATTTCATTGATGAACTAAATTTCATCAGTAATATTTTATTTTTCCACCATAATTTTATCTCCACACTTGAAAAGCTGTACCTAATCGATTGAATATGCTATAGATTTTAGGAACTGGCCAGACACTTCGTCTGAAACTAAATAGGATATCTTCGTTGTATTTTTTTGTATTCAATCAAAACCGGTCATGCTTAATACTCGACGATGCTTTTGGTGGTCAATATTTCAATGTAAAAGAAAAGACCATCAGTAATATATTTTTTCCGTTATAATTTTGTCCTCATGTGGAACATTTTTCTAAGCTGTACCTTATCGAATGGTTATGCTAGAAACCCTTGAAACTAATCACATGCTTCATTGGAAACTGGATAGCATATCACCCTCATAATCTTAGGTATTCGAGTATAATCAAACCATCACCACCATTTGGATCCAAACTATTTAGTGGTCACAATTTCAATAAAAAACGAAAATTCACCAGTAATATTTTCTTTTTCCACTTGAATTTTTCCTTCATAAGGAACATTTTCCAAGCTGTACCTTATCGAATGGTTATTCTAGAGACCCTTGAGACTAATTAGAAGCTTCATTTGAAATTGAAAAGCATATCGCCTTCATAGTCTTACGTTGGTACAATCAAATCCTCTTAATGACCATTTGGTGGTCAAAATATCAATGAAAAACGAAAGTTCATCAATAATATTTTATTTTTCCACTGCAATTTTGTCTTCATATGATAGATTTTTAAGCTTTAACTTATCGAATGGTTATGTTAGAGGATACCTTGGAAACTAATCAGAACCAAACAACATATCGCCATCATAATCTTACGTACTCGGACACAATCGATCCATCTTAATAGTCATTTGGTGTTCAAAATTTCAATGAAAAACGAAAGTTCATCAATAGTATTTTCTTTTTCCATTGCAATTTTGTCTTCATGTGGTACATTTTTCTAAGATCTAGATTATCGATTGGTTATACGAGAGACCCTGGAAACTAATCAGAAGCTTCATTTGAAACTAGACAGGATAGCCCCATCATAATCTTAAGAATCGATCCAACTTAATAATCATTTGGTGGTCAAAATTTCAATGAAAAACAAAGTTCATCAGTAACATGTTCCTTTTTACATCATAATTTTGTCTTCATAATCAAGATGTACCTTATCGATTGGTTATACTGGAGACGCTAGAAACTAAGAAGTTTCATCTGAAACTGAACAGCATATCGCCGTTATAATGTTATGTATTCAGGTAAAATCGATAATTTAGTGATCAAAATTTCAATGAAAATCACAATTCCATCCGTAACATATTCGTTTTCCCTTAAAATTTTATCTTCATATTATGCACAATTTTCCAAGTTATACATCACCGCTTGGGTATGCCAGAGGACCGAACACTTGAACAGAACCTTCGTTTGATGCAGAACGTTTTCGTATTTTGTGTATTTAGTTAAAACTCAGATGTTATTGGTGATTAGGGAATTGGATCCCGGGATTTCGGGATTATGTTTAGTTAAGCCTGGGATCTTGGGATTATTTCGGGATTGAAGGTTACGAATAAAAGAGAAAAAAATTTATGGAAGTCAAGCAAAATTCAGACATAAATCAATGCATTTAACTCTTTTCTAACTGATCACCCGGACTAACCAAACTTTTGAAATCATTCACTCTTTATGTTAAAGTTATTCATTTTCAACAACTCTAAAATTTCATGGATTAAAAAAAACCTTTATGTAACTAACTATGAAAATAAACTTAGAAAATTAACAAAATTCCCTCTTAACATAAACCGAAGACATACACCAACTTTTTGATCGAGAATTCAAAAGGTGGCACGAACATTAGCACAATAAATTAATAGAATATAACAGGGCTGTCCAACTGGCGCCCCGCGGGCCGTATACGGCCCGCCAAATTATTTTTACGGCCCGCGAGTACATTTTACTAAGAACAAATTTATGTTACTAAATTATTATTATTAATATCAAAATTATTTTACTATGTGAAAATTTAAATCCAATTTGAATTTAAAGTAGGTACTCTTTAGTTTGCGTAACTTCATTTAACCTGGCTGAATACAGCAGCAATCCGTTTAACGTCTGATGATGGTTGGCTTAACGTTGGCGTCACATATTATATTTGTGGTTGGTTGTTGTTTATCTATAGTTGATAAAAAATTTATTTATTCAATTGCTTTCCTAACGGACATTACAAATTATTTAAATATTTTGAATAAATCCTTGCAAGGGCAAGATAAAAATGTGTCTTGCCTTTATAAATATGTTACTGGATTTAGAAACAAATTAAAATTGTTAAGGTTTAATTTGGAGCAAAATAATTTATTTCATTTTGAATCTTGCAAAGAAATCTATGAAGAAATGAAAGAATGTAATATAGAAGCGAATTTAAAAATATTTCTACCAAAATTTGATATGCTAATTATCGATTTCAATGAAAGATTTTCTCAATTTGGTGAGTGAATTTATTTTGTGATCCAATTAATATTGATATCAACTCCGTTGATCTTAAATATCAAATAAAATAATGCGACCTGCAGGCTGACCGATTTTTTACATCTCGTGGACTAACTAGAATAGAAATATTCAAATTTTTAGATAAAGAGAAATATCCAAAATTGAGAGATTTTGGACTTCCAATTGTATCAATGTTCGGAAGTACATATATCTGCGAGCGTGCATACTCCGATATGAAAGGTATAAAGTTAAAATATAGAAACAGTTTGAAAGATTCCACTCTTGAAGATATAATAAGACTTGCCACAACAAATATTGATGTGGACATAAAAGATATTGTTGTTAAACAATTACGGCCACAATGTTCTCATTAATATATTAGGAATATTTGAAGGTTTTTTTTTTTAGTATAAATAAAATATTTTTTTAATTAACATAAACTGACTTTTCATTTATCAACTTTCTTGGCCCCCGAAATGTTTGGTGAAGAAAATATGGCCCGCGGGCTTTGATAAGTTAAACAGCGCTGGAATATAAATATGTTATACTTGCAGCAATCAAATAAAAATGACATGTAAGGTGCTAACTTTGTTACAATAACAAATGAAAGCACAAGTCGGTCAGTTGGGGGGTTCGCCTAGGGCTGCATTTTTTTAAATCACTACACCATACGCGAAACTACTACAGCGAAATTAAACGTTGAAGAAAAAATATACATACCAAAGGCCGCCAGTAGCAAGAGAGCAATAAAAACACAACGATTTCCATTCATCTTCATCTAAATTGCCCGACACTGAATGTAAACAAAGACGTTAAACGAAATTTCCGGACATGGTGAATATTGTCGCAGCGATTATTTAATAAATGTGGACAATTTCATCCTAGACATCGCCGCGAAACTGAGATTCTTGCGGTTTTACACAATTTTAGGGCAAAAGTTCATACTACCGGTTAGTTAGAAAAAAAAACAGCCGCACCCGTATTTCACTAAACTTGGCTTTATTGCACGATTAACACCATTACCGGAATGAGTTTTTATTTGCTGAACCTCTGTTTATGAAGGAATATTAAAGCTATGTGTTATACAATAACATTAACAAAAGGAAAGTTTACATTTACTCGTTTACTGACAACTGACAGTTCGTCTCCGCTTGACAGATGGAGATCCAATGGAACATCGATGTTTCGGAAATATCGATAGTTCAACAAAAACATCGATACTTCGATGTCTAGTGTTTCTAATCGGTGTTGCCAAAATGTGAGCAATTTCCTTGCAACATCGAAAAGTACATCGTACAGAGCAGGGATGAGCAACCTTTTTTTATAGCGGACCAACTACAAGGCTAAAAATTTTGCGCAGGCCGCATGAGAGGAAAGAGGAACGCTACATTAGATAATTAACACTAATTAGTAAGTAAGTTTCTATAAACAGAACAAAAAAAACAAAAAGTACTATAAAAAATTACCTAATTGAAACACATAATAGAAATAAAAAAAGGGAAATTATTTTGAAAAAAAAAACTTTATTGAGAATTTTGGAGTTGCTTCTTTGTCGAATTTACCAAGCAACTCGCACAGAACTTTCCAATAGTATGGTATTTAGTCTGGACCCTGCGGTCCCTCTTAACTAAAATTTCCATTACGGAAAATAATTGTTTGCAAACATGAGTTCTTTCAAAATCATAGGCGTAACTAGAATAGGACAGGGTTGCCCGCTCTGGTTCATGCAGCAAACCGAAAATTTGTATGTATTCAATTGGGGGACTTTCCAATTCTTCACAATTCATCCTTTCATTAAAAGGTTTTTTTTTTTCGAAATTTTTACCTTTTTCTCAAATTTCGTACATTTTTTTTTAAAAAATTTGTTTATTTCTTTTGAAAGTTTGCATTTATTCATAAAATTCGACTTCTTCTAACAAACATGATTGTCAAAATTTCGAATTTAAAAGTTGGTCGTTTTTTCTGAAATTTCGCCATTTCTCGGAATTCGACTTGTTTCTGAAAATTTTGAATTTTTTCAATTCTGAAAATTTCAGCTTGTTTATTAAAATTTGCCTTTTTCTCCAAATCTGGTCGATCTTCTGATAAAAAAGTATATTTTTTGTAAATTTAAAATGTTTGTTAACGAATAAAAATTACGAAGAACATGTTTTTTGTAAATTTCAACCCTTTTTTCATACAAATTTCTGGAAGTTTCAACTTGTTTGTCAAACTTTCGAAGTGTATCACAATATTTGACATTTTCTGAAGCCCGTTGAGGTAAGGTAGGGTACCAGTCTTCTTCTGACTCGATGAGTCAAGAGAAAATAAATATTCAATTTTTTTCTTAAACTTTGCTCTTTTTCTGAATTTCGATGATTCTTTCTGGGAAACATCGAAATTTCACTAGGATTAAACGTTTTTTCTTAAAATTTAGATCTGTTTCGCAAAAGTTCTTTCGTAATATCGTCTTTTTTCGGGGTTTCGACTATTTTTTTTTAATTTCGACTTTTTTTTTAATTTGAGTTTCTTTAGAAATTTTTTTATCCATTTCAAAGTTTTCTCGAAATTTCGCTTTTTTCCAAATTTGGATATTTTTCTAAACATTCAGCTGAAAATTTGAGAATTTTAGATTCAGATTTTTATTTTAGGAATTCTGACTGGTTTCCTAAAGTTTACCTCTCAGGAAATCATTTTTATTTTAATATCCGATATATTTAATATTTCTATGAATTTTTTGTTTTTCCTGGTAAATTCGTCTTATTTTTTTTAAATTTTGAATTTTTCTAAAAACGATTTTATTTTCAAAATCCTACTTTTTGGACTTTTTTCAAAATGGTTTATTATTTCAAGATTTTTGTCTTTTTCAACAAATTACGACTTTTGGTTTTATGGTTCTGAAAATGTTCACTTTTCTCTCTAAATTAGATCGAAATGTAAATAAAAAAGTTGCGAAAAATATATTTGGGGATTTCGAAAAAAAATTTCTTGTAAATGCAACATCTTCACTAAATTTCAAATTTTGAGAAGAATCTTTTTTGAAAATTGCTATTTTTCTTTCTCAAAATTCGAGTTTTTCTGAAAACTGCGTCTTTTCACAAAATTAGACCTTTTAAAACTTGGACTTTTTCTAATTTTTAACATTTTTCGAGTTTTTGAGAAAGGTTAGGTTTTTATTTTTAATGCAACTTTTCCAATTTTTTTTATCTGAATTCGACTTGTTCAGGGAAATTACCACTTTTTTCACAAAAATTAACTTTTGGAAATATCGTCTTTTTTGCATTTTCACTTTTTCGAAATTTCGACATTTCTTAGTTCTCTGTTCTCCGAAGGGTTTTTTCTTAGGACTGGACTTTTTTTCGAAATTTTGACTTCAATCTGAAAATGCGATCTCCCCAATTCTGTAGTTTTTAAGTAAAAATACACATTACTCAGCCAGAAGGTCTTCTTTTTGCCCACTGATTTTTTTTAAATGATTGTTGCCCCCCCCCTCTTGAAGAAAATCCTGCCTACGCTCATGTCCAAAATATTTCATGATTTGCATTGCATGTGTGACTAATCGTGGAAATTTATTAAAAATCATGTAGGTAATTTTACTAGAATTATTGAATATCCTTATGGTGGAATTTGGTCCTCAAACTGGTGTTCGTTTTGTAAATCTATTAATTCCATTTCTACTTATTTGGAACTCTTTCTGTGTCCTATACTAAATGAAAAAAAAAAAAATACGGTAACTACGAGCAATTTCTTCGGATCGAAATATTTTAAATCTCGATTCAAATTGGTTTATTAAGTTTTGAATTTTCTGGCCATATTTACTTCTATCTGAAGGAGTTTCTTTTCTCAAGTATGGAACATGTTTCGTGTTTTTTGACAACATATGTTTCTTCCAAACAGTGGTGTGTCCTTCATGAAAGCTAGGAAAGCACACTTTCCCTTACAAAGTAAAAAAGATCCCTATTCATTTTATTTTAAAGCCTATTTTTTTTTCCTATAATATACCTGTGACCACTATTTACTGATATTAGCTATGCTTATGATCGAAATTTACCAATTGTGTCTGTAGAGTAACAAATTCAATTTATTTTTGACATAATTAATTTATTCTTGTACAAATTTTTAAGTGGGAATGTATGAACATTAAAAATTTTATTGAAAATGTCGATTTTTTTCAAAATTGAAAAATTGTTTTGTAAATGTCGAATGTTTTCAAAACTTTAATTTTTTTTTGGATATTTATTGATTATATTTAACACTCCTGCGACCTAGTTTGAAAATATTTAAATTGTTATTAATAAAAGTTTAATTAATAAACATATTGTAACGCAATGTAAATAGATATAATGGAATTCGTGCGTAAGAAAAGTTTCTAGAAAGATCTGATAAGGGGAAAGCGGCAGCGATAACGAAACAAACGGCAGATAAGCGTTCCAGAAATTTCGGCAAACGATAAGCCTTATCTGCGTGATTTTTCTAGCACCCGGGAGCCAAAACTATATAAGGCGGTCAGCTTTCCCTCGAGTTAGTCAGTTAGAGTCAGTGTAGTAGTGAGTTAGTAGAAGTCAGTAATAAGTGAGTTAATTGTTCAGTTGTGGTGATCCGAGTTAAGTTCAATAATAAAGTGGGTATTATTCAGCACGTGTTTAATAATCAGTTCGAACCGATAAGCCCGTAACAATATGTTTCCGACCAATGAGTCTACCATGAAGAAATTTTTTGAATAATTGACCCTTTAAATTTGAAATTATTATTGATAACTTCGACTCTTTTAAAAATTTAAACATTGCAAAATCTTTTTCAAAATTCTTTTTAAAATTTTGACTTTTTTCTTAAAATTTCACCATTTTTTTAAATTAAATTTCATGTTTTTTTTTAATCCGGCTTTTAGTGAAAGCTTCAAAATTTCAAAAATAATCTGTTTTTTTTAACATATTTGACTTTTTCCCGAAGTTTTAATTTACCGTATTGACAATTTCGCCCTTTTTAAAAAGAAACTCAACGAATTTAAAAAAAAAGGTATATATATATATATATATATATATTGTGATTTTACCATCATTTTTCGACTTGTATGTCAAAATTTCGACTTTTTTTAAAATTTTTTAAGTTCGATTTCTGCCGAAAATTTTAATTTTTTTGAAAAATTCGGATTTTTTGAGAATGTTAACTATTTCTCAAAAAACCACAAAAATACTTTTTTTGAACATTTGAAATATTTTTTTTTTAAATTGCGACCCTTTGCAAATCCAAATAACAAAATTGATACTTTTTCTGACTTTTTACAAAATGTTGACTTTTTTTTAATTTCGACTTTTTCTCCAAATTCAACTTTTTTCCTCCAAATTCCACTTTTTCTCCAAATTCGACTTTTTGTCAATTAAGTAAAACTTTTTTTTTGAAAAATTACTTTGTTGAATATTTTAACTATTTATTTGAAAAAAATCAAGATTTTTCAAAAGATCAACTTTTTCTCAAAAATGTACAAACATTTTTGAAACCTTTTCACTAAAAATCTGGACTTTTTTGAAAATGACCAAAAAATTGTAAACTATCCAAAATTTCGGCTTCTTTTGAAATTCCGACTGAAAATTTTGGCGAACATTTCAATATAGTTTAAAATATCTTGACTTTTTTTTAATAAACTCTACGTTTATGTTCAAAACTTTTACCTATGTTAAAAATCATTTTTGAAAATTTGATTTTTTCTAAAATCTACTTTTTTCGTGATATTGTTTAAAAATATATGTTTTTCTAAAATTCAACTTTTTCTGGAATTTTTGTATTATTGTTGAACATATTGATTTAAACATTTCGAATTTTTTTGAAAATTAAGCTTTCTTTCGAAAAATTAGACCTTTTGTCTTTTGCTCAAAATTTCAATTTTTTTATAAAAATTCCACTTTTGTTAAAAATTTTAGATTTTTGAAAAGTTCGACTTTTTTCTTTTAGCATTGAAAATTTCGACTTTTTCTATAATTTAGGTATTTCAACATATTAACTTTTCAAAATATTCAAAACTTCGAGCTTTCATTCATTGAAAATTTCGACTTTTCTTCAAAATTTAACTTTTTTTCTCATCATCTCGACTTTTTTGATTGGAAATTTCGATTTATTTTTTTTTGAAAATTTTGACTTTTTAAAAAAAAAGTTTAACGTTTCTTGAATAATTATGTAAAAAATTTCGACTTTTGTGAAAATTTGGTTTTGTCTAAAATTTAGATTTTTTCCCAAAATGTTTACTATGTTTTAAAAAAATGTTAATTTTTTCGAGATTTCAACTTTTTGTGGAAATTTCGATTTTTTGAAATATTGATTTAAAAATTTCCCACTTTTTGATAATATGCACTTTTTGAAAATCTTGACTATGTCGAAAAATAAATTTAAATTTTCTTAAAATTTTGATTTTCTTTGAAAATTTTGACTTTTTTAAAAATGTTGAATGTTTTTCGTATAATTATGTTGAAAATTTCGATTTTTTGGAAAATTGGGCCTTTTCTACAATTTAGATCTTTTTCCCAAAATTTTGACTATTTTTTAAAAAATGACAATTTTTTCAAGATTTCAATTGTTTGTGGAAATTTTGACTTTTTTGAAATATTGACTTGAAAATTCCGACTTTTTTATAATTTGGATTTTTTGAAAATCCGGACTAAGTCTAAAAATAAGTTTACATTTTTTTTAAGTTTCGATGTTCTTTGAATGCTAAAGTTTCAAAGAATACCTTAGGAAAAAGAAGTTCCAATTTGTTGATTATATTGTAATTTGTTAACATAAATTTTGAATATAATTTGGCGTATTTCTTATTAAATTTAGAATTTTAATTCGAAATTTTGTGTCAAGATCCGAATTTAAAGAAAAAAATTCAAAATATAAAATAATCTAAATACCAAATCGAACATTAAAGAAAAAATATTCATTTATGTAACTCTGAATTGTTTTAAAATAAATTTGGACAAACTAGATTTAGACTAAAAATGTTTTATTTTTTCCAACATTTCAATATTCTCTAAATTTAAATTTTGAAATTCTGAATTTAAATCGACATCTCGACTAATCAAAACAGGATAAAAAGATTTATTATTTTTTGAATGCTAATGCATTCAAAATGTAATCAGTTGAAAGCAAAATATCTTTTAAAAGGGTTTTCTGTTAGCTTCCCCATTAATAAAAGCCACGACACGCCACTGCTTCCAAATGGTAAGTTCTTTTTTTTTTCGTCAAATTGTTTGACATTTTCTTTTCCAAAATTTTTATCTAAAGCAGTAGAGTTTTCAGGGTCTGCAAAAAAATTTCAGCGGCTTGATCATCCCTGGTACAGGATGATCCAAAAGTACTTTAACAAACTTCACGAGGTTATTTTAAAAATTACACGAGTTTGAAGTCGAAATTTAGTCGGTATTTCCAGATTAAAATAAAAAATGCGACATAAGTATTGAGATTAATTAATTTGAAATTTTAAATTTTCTCTTAAATACTTACTTTGAACTCTAAATTTCAAAATTAAAACAAACCTTCTGAAGTTCAAACTTAAAGTGTCTAAACTTTTTGTAAGTACTAGTTTAATTTTTAACTATCAAATTTGGAGTTTAATCTTGAAATTATGAAATTCTGAGAATTTTAATACTTTAATCTCAGAATATCTACAAAAAATTTTGAATTTATATCCGATTAAAAACATAGAAATCTTAAGTTTCAACTTAAAAATGTGAGAAAAGAATCAAAAAATAAATATCAAAATTTTGAAAAAATAATATGCAACATTTTTAGAAAATTAAACCATATTTTGAAATGTTTACTTTAATAAAGTTGAAAAAAGTTTGAAATTTCAGGTTTTTTTTCTTGTTTTTTCTATTTGCTAGTTTTGATTGAGATTTCAAAAAACAATAGCCTTCATGATTTAGTTTATAAAATAATTAAAATGAATATTGACTGCGGTCGAAATTCGAACAATTGTGTCTGTAAAGCACCTAATTTTTTTTACATAATTAACTGGAATTCATTTGTTTGTCAATTATTATTATTATTATTACATAATTTTTACTTTACGGTATGAGGAAAGGAGTGGAGGTATAAAAATTTCGAATTTATTTTGAAAATTTGGAGTTTTTTAAATATCTTACTTTTTTCAGAATTTCGACTGTTTTTCCTAAACGTCGACTTTTTTTGAAGAACTCAAGTTTTAATGAAAACTTCGACTTGTTTTAAAAAATCCATTTTTTGCACATTTCGATTTTTCCACCTAATTTGGAATTTTTTTTATAAATATATTATTTTTTTTTTGAAAATGTCGATCCTTTTTGAATACCTTGTCTTTTTGAAAATTTTAACTTTTTAAATACCTTTTTTTGAAGAATTTGAATTTTATTAAAAATTTTGATTTTTTTTTTTAATAATGTTCCACTTCATGGAAATTTTCGAACGTGTTTAAAAATTGTTGCTATTGTTTTGTTAAAAATGTCGACTTCAACATCTCGTTTCCACTTTTTTCAAAAGTACTAGATACCTTTTTTGAAAATTTCTACTAATTTTCAAAATTTTACTTCTTTTGAAATAGTTAATTAAAATTTTCACTGTTTTCGCAAAATTTTAACTTATTTTAAAAATTTCCACCCTTATGTATGTATTATAAAATATTCGACTCATTCAATATTTCGACCTTTTCGCAAAACTACTGTTACGCGCTTATCGGTTCGAATTGATTAACACGTGAATTGAATAATGCCCACTTTATTTTCAAACTCAACTCGGGTCAGTACAACTGACCAATTAACTCACTTATTGACTTCTTACTGCTAACTCACTACTTAACTACACCGACTCTAACTAACTTCCTCGAGGGAGAGCTGGCCGCTTTATATAGTTTTGGCCTCCAGGTTCTAGAACAATCCGGCAGATAAGGCTTATCGTTTGTCGAAATTTTGGGAACGCTTATCTGCCGTTTGTTTCATTATCACGGCCGCTTTCCCCTTATCAGATCTTTCTAGAAACTTTTCTTATGCACTGAATTCTACAATTTACATTTCGTTACAATACTGATTTTTTTCAAGAAATCAATATTTTATGAACACTTGTTTTAAAAAATCCATTTTTTGGACATTTCGACTTTTTCACCTAATTTGCAAGTTTTTTATAAATATTTTAATTTTTTTATTTTTGAACATTTCCGTCCTTTTGAATATTTTGTCTTTTTGAAAATTTTACAAAATTTCTACTATCTGTTTCAAGTCTTTAAGCTTTTGAGTTTTCGAGGTAAAAGTCGAAATTTTCAAACCTAAACTTATAGTCCGAGCCTTAACTCAAAATTTCGAGAACGTCGTCGAGAACTAAAAAATAATAGTCGACATATCGATAAAAATGGTTATACTTGCTAGAGAAAGAATAAATTTTATTTAAAGTCGAAATTTTAGAGAAAAAAATAATAATTAAAAATACATGCAAGTTTAAATATTAAACTTCAAAAGAAAAAAGTTCAAATATAGAAAGAAGGTAAATATACTAACAAAAATTTTCTGAAAAATTTTACCTTTTTAGAAATTTTAAAGTTTTTAACAAAATTTTCGGAAAAAAAATCGAATATTTGGGTTTAAGCTCAATATTTCTAAATTTAGGTATAAATTTTAAAAAATTTTCTGTTAAATTTTGAAGTTCTTTCGTCGAAATTTTGACTGTTTCACCAAATCTCAATTAAAAACTTTTAATTTTATATTTTTTAGTCTTTTTCATTTTCATTTATTTTTTTTAATTGGTCTTTTTAATCCAAAATTCAAGAAAACAAAGTCAAAACACAACAATTAGTTCTGTTAAAAAAAGCGAATCAAAGTAAAAACTTTGCTAGAAAACCAAAATTATGAAAGAAAAGTCTCTCAAATTTTCGATTTTAATCGCTCAATTTTGTATATTTTAGAACATTTTAACTCTTGGGTATATAATTCAAGATTTTTATAAAAATCTATAAAAGTTTAAACCTAAATTTAACATTTCTGCAACCCAGTTTGGAAATATTTAACGCAGAAATGTTAAATAAAATTAATAATGATAATGTTTCCGATCAATAAAAGTCTACAATGAAGAATAATTTAAATTTAAAATTTCTAAACCCGAAAATACGATTTAGTTTTTCATAAAGTTCAGGTTTTTCTTGAAATTTGAACTCAAAATTCAGGATTTCAGCTTAAAATTTTTTAACTTGAAAAATAAAAATATTTTCTTTTTTTTTAGGCAAGATCAGAGGAGTTACATGTTGTAAGATTAAAGAAAAAAAGACATAACAATTGCTAAATTTTGTTCGAAAATCAATTTTCAATTCGAAAAACTTTTGAAAAACCAAAAGAAATGAGTCACCCGGAACTGAATCAAAAACCGAAAACCGGAAAAACCGTTATTTTTGTCTGAACGAAACCCGGAACTGAACCGATATAAATTTTTTGCTGGAACGAAAACCGAAAGCCGGAACGAAAAAATAGTGGTTCGAAGCCCTGGCTGTCGCTACCCACTATTTGGGAACCGCTGCTTTAAGGTATAACATTTTTGAAAGTAGTGACATTTGGTTTTCGCGCTGAACGGTTGGTAGTTATTA
Source organism: Dastarcus helophoroides (assembly GCA_028583605.1). Classification (NCBI taxonomy): domain Eukaryota; kingdom Metazoa; phylum Arthropoda; class Insecta; order Coleoptera; family Bothrideridae; genus Dastarcus; species Dastarcus helophoroides. The sequence goes on from CM053334.1 coordinate 32,820,909, forward strand.
CGTCACTGTCACCATTTTGTCATTTCCGTCCTTTTGAAAATTTTACAAAATTTCTACTATCTGAAAATTTTAACCCTTTTAAAAATTTTAACTTTTAAAGATCTTTTTTGAAGCCGTGTTAAAAAATTGTTGCTTTTTATTTTGTTGAAAATGTCGACTTTTTCAACATTTCGTTTTTACTTTTTTCAAAAGTATTAGATGCCTTTTTTCAAAATTTCCACTTATTTTCAAAATGTTACTTCTTTTGAAATATTTAATTAAAATTTTGAATTTTTGGCAAAATTTTGACTTGTAAGTCTTGTACGTATTGTAAAATATTTGACACATTCAATATTTCGACTTTTAAGCAAAATACTGACATTTTCAAAATTATTTCGACCATTTTTACGAAAATAGGACTTTTGAAAATTTGTAGATAATTTTGAAATTTGCAAACCTAAATTTATGCAAATATGTCATATTTTCAGAAAAAAATTCATGAAAAAAAAACCGAAATTTTAAAAAAGGCTTCAAAATTTTCGAAACATCTAAAAAAGGGTCAAAAGTTACAAAAATGTGGACATTTCAAATAATTTACAAATTTTTAAAAGATAAAACTAAACAAAAATGTCCAGCTTTCAAAAAAACTTCGACATTTCCAAAAGAAACTTTCGAAAAGACTGGAAGTTTTGAAAAAATATCAGAATTATCTAAAAAATAAATTCGAAAAAATCCAAATTTTAAAAGTCGAAATTTTCAAAGAAATAGGAATTTTCAAAAAAGTTCGAATTTTAAAAGTTATCCAAGTTTTCAAATAAAATCGAAATTTGAAAAAAAATCTTCCTTTTAGAATATTCGACATTTTCAAAACAATTTAAATTAAAAAAGCCAAAATTTTGAAAAAAATTAAAAACATTAAACCAAACTGGGCCGAAGAAATGTTAAATAAATTGAAAAAAAACATAATATTTCCGGTCAATAAGGGTCTACCATGAAGAATTAACATTAAACCAGTCTAAATTTATCTAAAACTTCTAAATTCAGAAAAGAGGGAAAAGTTGAAACCTTTCAAAAATCTACTTCCAAAAAAGTAATTTTTTTTAAGAATCAGAGTTTTAAAAAAGTCGTAATTTTCGAAGTTCTATTTTTATAAAACTAGACATTTTTCGAAAAATATAAATTTTGAAAAAAGTAAAAATTTTGAAAAAGGCAGAAATTTTGAAAAACAATTGAAATTTAAAACGAGTTGAAATCTCTAAAAACAAAAATTTCAAAAAAGTTCGAAATTTGGAAACGTATTCTAGATTTAAAAAAAAAAGTCCAAATGAGAGGTGTTTAAACTAAGAACTTATCAGCTCTACTGTGACTTTTTTTAAGAGGCAGAGCCGTAACGAGACAGGTGCAACAAGTGCACAGAAATGGCGTCAAAAATATTTTCGGGTATTACATTTTTTCCGGGCCCTAAATTTAACATCTTCCACAGGACCTGTTGAAACCTAGCTACGACTGGGATACCGTTTATATGTAAATGCTCTATTCTGTGACCCGATATTTCATTTTCAGGCCCCGGAGCTGTCGCCAGGGCTTCGAACCCGAACTGAACCGAAAACCGGAAACCGAAAAAACCCTTTATTTTCGTCGGAACGAAAACCGGAGTAAAACCGTAAAAAAATATCGGTTTATTTTGGTTCGTTGAATTTATGCACTTAAAACAGTTTTTATTTTACCCTTAAGTTTTAAATTTTTTTAGAAATTTTAATTTCTTTTTAAAATTTTGCACAAATCCGTGCAACTTTGATTTCAAAATTAGGAGTTTACTTTCAATCTCTCATTTCTGATTCAATCTCTTATTTTTGTTTAAAAATTAGATTAGCAACTAACAATTTCCACATTTTCTAGAAAATATTGACTTTATTTCCAAAATTTCAAACCAAATTAAAATTTTAACTTGAATCTTTTTATATATTTTTTTTGAAATTTCCACTTTTGTCTAGAAATTACTCAAAATATTTCTTTTCTTTTCTTAAAATTTCGAGTTTAAAATAAAAAAAATATCCTCCATTGTCATTTTAGAATAAAGCAGTAGCCTGTTTTTCATTCAAGCTAGGGAAACTGGTCTTTCCTTACATTTTTATTTGCATATTCAAGTGTTTCTAAAAATCTGAACTATTTTTAGAAAACTCCAAATTTACTTCTTTCCTTAATTTCGGTTTTCCTTTCTTAATTTGATATCTCTATTTTTTGAAGTTATTAGCCAAATTTTCAATTTTTTTCTTTCAAATTCCATCCTTTTCAACATTTCAATTTTTTTCGAAATCTCAAATTTAAATTCTTATGATTTTATAAACTGCCGACTTCCTAAAACTTCCTAAAATTCCAAGATATAATTTTTATTCTTAAAATTTTCGCTGAAATCTCGGTATTTCAAATTTAACCTTGAAATTTTTAAATTTCATGTTACAAATTTCAGGGGAAATACAACATTATATTCCAAGGTAAAGCTGGGATCGTGAAATTGGAGTCGACATTTTTAGAGTAAATGGTGACATCTTAGAAAATGCCTAATTTAAACTTCCAATGATTTTGTTTACGCTAAAATAGTAATTTTTATTCTGAAAACTTTTCATTTTTTTCTCAATATTTCGACTTTAGCCTCGAAATTGCGATATCTTTTTCAGATTGTTTAGAATTTAGAAGTCAAAATTGTGTGCTTTTTAAATATTATTAATTGTTTTCGCGAAACTTCCGGTATAAACTCGAAAGTTCGGCCTTTTGTTCCTTGAACTTTTGTGTCCAAAATCGATTCTCAAAGTGCTAAATCTCTTCACGAAATTTTTAGGTAGAGCTAAAATTGTTCCTACAATTTCGTCTTTAAAATTGATATTCACGTATTTTCTCAGAAAATTTGTCGTTGGTCTTGAAATATCAATTTTTTTATTCAAAATTAAAGTTTAGAAATCACTGAAATTGCACTTTTTGTAAATTCTTTATTTTCACGCTTAAAATATACATTTAAATTAAACATTTCGAATGTTTCCTAAAAATATTAACAGAAGCTAGATTTCAAATGCAAAAGTGTTAATTTGAATGTAAATATTAAATGTTATTTTTTATTTTGAATCTTAATCCAAAATCTCAAAAAACTATCCAGATTTAAGAAGAAAAATTAACATTCTTGGAAAAGTCTAAATTTTCAGGAAAAACTATCTAAATTTATGGTTAACAATCTTTCAAAATTAATCCCACAGTTTCAAGTCTAAAATTTTGAGTTTTCGAAATAAAAGTCGAAATTTTCAAACCTAAACTTATAGTCCGAGCCGTAACTCAAAATTTCGAGAAAAATGTCGAGAACTAAAAAATAATAGTCGACATATCGATAAAAAAGGTTATACTTGCTAGAGAAAGACTAAATTTTATTTAAAGTCGAAATTTTAGAGAAAAAAATAATAATAAAAAATACATACAACTTCAAAAGAAAAAAGTTCAAATATAGAAAGAAGGTAAATATACTAACAAAAATTTTCTGAAAAATTTTACCTTTTTAGAAATTTTGAAGTTTTTAACAACATTTTCAGAAAAAAAATCGAATATTTGGGTTAAAGCTCAATATTTCTAAATTAAGGTATAAATTTAAAAAATTTTTCTGTTAAATTTTGAAGTTCTTTCGTCGAAATTTTGACTGTTTCATCAAATCTCAATTAAAAAACTTTTAATTTTATATTTTTTAGTCTTTTTCATTTATTTTTTTTAATTGGTCTTTTTAATCCAAAATTCAAGAAAATAAAGTCAAAACACAAAAATTAGTTCTGTTAAAAAAAGCGAATCAAAGTCAAAACTTTGCTAGAAAACCAAAATGATGAAAGAAAAATCTCTCAAATTTTCGATTTTAATGGCTCAATTTTGTATATTTTATAACATTTTAACTCTTGGGTATATAATTCAAGATTTTTATAAAAATTCCGAGTTTAAACCTAAATTTAACATTTCTGCAACCCAATTTGGAAATATTTAACGCAGAAATGTTAAATAAAATTAATAATGATAATGTTTCCGATCAATAAAAGTCTACAATGAAGAATAATTTGAATTTAAAATTTCTAAACCCGAAAATACGATTTAGTTTTTCATAAAGTTCAGGTTTTTCTTGAAATTTGAACTCAAAATTCAGGATTTCAGCTTAAAATTTTAACATTGGAAATGTTTATGTTGAGATATGGGGTGAAGTTTCAGGTTTTCGTTCAAGCTTGAGAGAACAAGGTGTCGGTCGGTCGGACATACTCGAATCGCCAGTCGAGCGTTCTCGGCGTCAAGAGGCCGGCATGAAAACTATGGGAGAATGTTAAGTTTACAGGTGACCGCAGTGCACCATATTCGTTTAATCCAGTGACGTTTCATTGGATAAGGCTAACAGCTATGGATATTAAGAGTATGAAAAATAGCGAAAAGTGTAAGACATATCGAGAGCATAAAAAACGTTTACGAGAGATTGAAAATAGAGAATTTAGTGAGTTAAGTACGAAAACACCTCTAACAAAAACTGAACACAATAGGCGGTATCGTGAGCATGTAAAGATGCGAAAACTTAAAGGTTCTGAAGTTTACACGGGCTACCCAAGTCAGCGGCCCTTAACTGAGGGGTTTTAATTCCATTTTTATGCTGTAAACTCTTACCCTAAATCCAATTCACGTACTGTCTTGAAAACCTTGAAGTACTCAGTAAACGAATGTGGTAAAATATTTGCATTTATAATTTTTAGGGCTCAAATAAATGTAAATTACTTTTACAATAAAGTTGACAGATTTTTGCTTGTAGATAAATATATTTTAATATTTCATTGTTTTCGCTTTGTACTAAAATATTTCTTTCAAGAACCATGAGCATAGATGCCTTAATATTATTTTAATTTAAATTATTTCGTAGTCTATTTGGTTATACGAGTATATTTCAATTTAAAAAATAACCTTTCAGAAGAAACTTGGCTAATGGAAACTGTAAATTTAGAAAAGATAAACGTTGCAGAAATAACCTTAAAAATAGAAAAAAGTCGAAAGAAAAATATTTGAATATTCAAGTTTTCACTTGAAATCTCAAGTCGAATACTTCGATATTAAGGTCGAAAATAAAAAAAAAATAGCTAAATAAGGCCAAAATTTTGAATTCAGAAAAGTTGCGAAAAGACAGTAAAAAAAATAGACAATTTTAGGAAAATATTCCAGGATTTCAAATAATTCTTAATGTTCTAAAATTTTAAAACATATGTCAACATTTTGAGGTTAAAGATAAAATTTTGCAACTAAAAAAAAATTAAAATATTTTATTTAAAGTCAAGATTTTAAATAAATGGCTTGTGTTCTTAAAAAAAGAATCTAGATTAAATTTAAAACCTTAAAAATAAAAAATTAAAGCTTTAACACTGGTTGAAACTTTTATTGGTGTTGGAAATAAAAGTAGAAAGTGAAGTTTGAATTTTGGGATTTTAAAATTTGAGGAAACCCACCACTCATAATTTAATAAAAAATGGGATCTTAAATTTCGAAAAAAAAGTTGACATTACAAAATTTCGATAAAAAATCTTAAGTTTTCGAGTTTATATATTTATAATTTTAAGAATTTTTTAGGCTGTCACAATTTCGAAAATAAGTCAAAATCTTTAGAAATATTTAGAATTTATTATTTAATATGAAAATTTTAAACAAAACGTAAATATTTATTGACAGTTTAAGAAAAATAAATGACATTTTGGAAGGTTGAGGAACTTTGTGAAAAAGTCATAATTTCAAGAAAATACTCTATATTTATTTTTTTAATGCAATATCTTGGGATAGACTCGCAAGACTGATGTTCAAATTTTGAATCCGTTTGAAATCCGAAGTTTTAAGAAAAAAACACAAGAATTGCAAGTTTAATGTAAAAATTTAAAAAATTGGAAATTGTGGAAGAAATTATTAAATTTCGGAAAAGCCCAAAATTTGTGTTTATAATTATTTTGAAAGCATAAACGCATAATTTTGTAAAGAAGAGTAAAAACAAGAGTAAAATAGATTTCTAGACGATTTTCTTTAGGTTAGAAAATTTTAACCGCTCTGGATAAATAAGACGTCAAAATGACCCTTGACGGATCAACCAAAATAGTCAATAAGTAATCGAATGCCGGGTTCGCTACGTTCTCTTCTAAAAAACTTACAGCACACTTGATGACTTTTTCATTTGAACATCCGATAAAATTTTAACTGACATAAATTGAAATTTACTAATTCAATCAGACTCACTCTGTCGTTATTAAACGGCTCGAGATAATTATATACCATATCTGTTGCTAATTTAAAGCCCTCATCGCTTCCCATTTTTGTTTTTAGATTCATTTAAGTGGTTAGTTCATTACGACAAGCGTATTTTTGATATTAAAAAATTTCATTATCTTTGCGATTCTGTGGAAGGAGATTCAAGTGAGGTTATTGAATCATTGTCATTATCAGCTAATTATTATTATTAATTAATTATGCAATAGAGTTGCTGCAAGACCGCTTTAAAATAAAAGAACAGGTCACAACCGTCCTAAACTTTTTTTAATTTAGAAGAACCACACAACCCGGTCTAAGACAACTAATTAACTGTAATAAAGGTTTTAGAGCTTTCGGTAAAAAAGGGATTACTTTTATTTATTATTCCCATAAGAGCGGAAAAATTAAATGATCATGCAAAGCGAAAATGGCAATCAGTACAACCAGTACAGCTCTAGTTTTAATTAGAAATAGGTGCAGTAACTTTAAACAATGTCCAGCATTGTTAAATCCATGGTGTCAAGCGAACATCATTACTTCAGCATTAGTTAAAAAATTGTAATTTTCTTTAAAAGAGTTTGAAGTAATGTAACATATAAATCAAATCACATCTAAACGAATTCACGTGTGATCTGGAATATGATAAACAAAATCACAGAACCAACCTCAATTTTTAAGATTGATAAATTTGCCATTCCACTGCCCTCTAATGTTTTTTTCGATGATCCTGATTTCAATGCGAAATAATCTAAATAAGATTTATTAACTGAAACAAGTTTATTTTGGAAGTAATTAGAAATTCCATTGAAATCAGAAAAAATTAACTTCATTTTCAAGAAACCAAATTGGGTTGAATGCAGCTGGTCATTTAAAAGTCCATTCAAAGAAACAAAAATATGACATGCAATTCAAAGACCATAAATTCTTGTCAGGAAGAACAATTACATGACCGGGGCAATAAATGTTAGGATCAAGAGAAAACAGAAAACAAAATACTTTTATCCCAAGAAGAAAAGGCCAGGAATAACACTTTCAAGACAATTACTACTTACGAGCACCCCGTGGTCTCTTCATTGTAACGTTGCCTTTCAAAAAGGAAAGAAGGCACATTCAGTGTCAATAAAATGATTCTTAAACTTATATCTAAGAACCACTTGTCGGAATGACAAATTTCTGAAATGTACTACTTATCCAACCAGGGCACCAGGGGGTTCAAACAAACTGTGAAGGGCCATAAAATTTATGTGGTGTAAGACACATCTGTAAACACTATCAACACGGTCAGCCTTAACGACATTTTAATCAGTTATAAAAAAATATAAAAACTAAACGTAATACGTATTGTTGTAAATCAATACATATTTTATGTAATTATTATTATTTACTACTTCGAAGATACAAAGATAATTGTCGTGGCGAATTTCAAGGGGTGTCGTCACTAAGATTCTAGCCTTGATAATCTAAATAAATAAAGGTTTCATATTTCAACACGATCGGTAAAGAGGTTATAAAATTATTAAATTATTTTTTATAACAACTTTGACAGTCTGCAATTCGAAACATTTTTTATTATTTTTTTTTTCGTAATTCGTATTTATTTATCATTCCGAATCAACTGCCAAGCGTTGTCTTTGAAATTTGTAAATACCCTTTATAACCTTGTATGTTAAATAAAGGGTTAATTATGTTTCTATTTGGTGTTATCATTTCCAATGTCTCCGTTGGTTGCAAGGATTGCGAAATCTGTGAATTTTTTAACTTGAAAAATAAAAAATATTTTCCTTTTTTTTTAGGCAAGATCAGAGGAGTTACATGTTGTAAGATTAAAGAAAAAAAGACATAACAATTGTTAAATTTTGTTCGAAAATCACTTTTTAATTCGAAAAACTTTTGAAAAACCAAAAAAAATGAGTCACCCGGAACTGAATCGAAAACCGAAAACCGGAAAAAACCGTAATTTTTGTTTGAACGAAAGCCGGAACTGAACCGATATAAATTTTTTGCTGGAACGAAAACCGAAAACCGGAACGAAAAAATAGTGGTTCGAAGCCCTGGCTGTCGCTACCCACTATTTGGGAACCGCTGCTTTAAGGTATAACATTTTTGAAAGTAGTTACATTTGGTTTTCGCGCTCAACGGTTGGTAGTTATTACGTCACTGTCACCATTTTGTCATTTCATTACATGTGCCGCATTTAATATAGTTTTTCCGAATTTACACTCAAAAAATGGCCCAAAGCAAGTTAAACGATTTAGCAAGCAAATGGGGCAAAGGCGGCCCACCGGGCCTAGGTTTAGGTTTGAAGTTATTAGCGATCGGAGGAGCAGCCGCTTACGGCGTTTCACAATCCATGTATACAGGTTAGTTTTCATTTTTTTTTTAAATTTTGATGCAAGTATTCGAAAATGTTGTGAAATTTTTGCGAATTTTGATTTCTCCCAAATTTTAGTCGAGGGTGGTCATCGTGCCATTATGTTCAATCGAATTGGTGGTGTCCAACAAGAAATATATAGCGAGGGCCTTCATTTTAGAGTTCCTTGGTTTCAGTATCCCATTATTTACGATATTCGGTAAATTGCCGTTTTATTTTTCGGCAGTGTTTGTTACATTTAATTTTTCTAGCTCGAGGCCTAGAAAAATTTCATCACCTACTGGATCTAAAGATTTACAAATGGTTAATATATCTCTGAGAGTGTTATCTAGACCCAATGCGATTAAATTACCCATTGTATATAGACAGTTAGGGCTTGATTATGATGAAAAAGTGCTACCATCGATTTGCAATGAAGTACTGAAATCAGTTGTTGCTAAATTTAACGCAGCTCAGCTTATAACTCAGCGTCAGCAAGTGTCACTGTTAGTACGAAAGGAATTGGTTGAGAGAGCCCAAGACTTTAACCTCATCTTAGATGATGTATCAATTACTGAATTATCTTTTGGTAAAGAATATACGGCTGCTGTGGAGGCTAAACAGGTCGCACAACAGGAAGCTCAAAGGGCCGCTTTTGTCGTCGAAAGAGCAAAACAGGAACGTCAGCAGAAAATCGTACAAGCTGAGGGTGAAGCAGAAGCAGCTAAAATGATATCCTTTTTATGTTTGTATTATTTTTTATTTGGTAAATCTAGATGGCTGGCTTTTAGACACATGAGGTAAAGTCAAATGGAAAGATTTAATAACTGCCATTTTGAATTTATTTTATTTAGATCTGTTATTGCTGATTAAATTTCTGTTTTTGGTTATTCATTTGAATATCTCAGAATTGAGGTACCAACAAACATTGCAACCCCATATGCTAAACATTTTTTGTCCCTTCAAAATTTGTTAACTTTGTTATCATATTTTTGACTTAATTTTTGTATGATGTAGATTCAATTCATTAATTTTTTTTAATTACCTGCGTAATGATGGAAAGCTATTTATCACTTTCAGACTTGGAAGTGACCTTTTTGCAAGATTTCCATACTAAACAGAGATCCTTTTTGAAAACTTGGGGATAATTGCTTTTTTACTAAGCACTTTACATAGTGACATCTGTTTGGTTGGTATTCTTAGTTTGCAATTAATTATATAAGATTTTTCTTAGTTGCACTTCCTGTTTACTAAATTGACCCAAAATATTTATGCTTCCTGGTAGCTGGGTAGAAGTAGTTTTAGATTTTTCTTAACTAATACTTACTTAGGTGAAGCAATTGGAAAAAATCCTGGATATCTAAAGCTGAGGAAAATAAGAGCTGCCCAAAACATTTCTCGAACGGTAAGACAATATTTTATATAATTAAGTTTGTTTAATTTAAGTGCATTGCTGAGTGACTAATTAAATTTGTTGTTCTTACTAAAATAGTTTTGTAATAGGATACAATATTTTATTGCTTAACATGTAAAACATACAGAAATTAATTAATGACAAAAATGGTCATTTTCATTTTGTTATTAAAGAACGTCACTGCACCGACTATCATCCACTGTACTTTGAAAATTTTGAGGTTATACTAGAAATTAAAAAAAATTAAGAATTTTGATTTCTTGAAAGTTTTTTAAGTATTTTCGAAATGCTATTTGAAATATGCAATTTCCAGAAATATGTGGAGCTCAAAATTGTGTCATTTATTATTTAAAACCCAAAACTTCAATATTATACATACTCGAACTTCAATTCCAGGTTGACATTTTAAGAAAAAGATTCAGATTTTGAGGTTTCAGTATAACTTTCAAGAATTTAGCATAGTGGCTCTTAGACTTTGATCTTGTACCACTCATGTTTGAAATCGTTATTGAACTTGTAAAAAATCTTTTTTTATAACGGGTAATTAGTAGAGACCCGCCTAAGCCCCCTTGGGCGCGATTTTGACCCATAGTCGATCGACTTCAAATTTCAAGTTTAAACTTGAAAATTTAAGAAATGAATTTTGAAAAAAGGTGAAAATTTCGATTTTAAATTGAAATTCTAAAAATAAGTATATCTTTCAAGCTTCAAGTGCAAGCCTTAATCAAAATTCACAGAAAAAACTCAACATTTTTACGATTTATGTAATAAACTTATTCTCGAATTTAACATTTAAACCTGAAATTGTGAGAAAATAGTCAAAATAAGTAAAATATTTTAGATGTGGCGAAAATCAAAATTTTAATGCGAAATTTTGGGAAAGGTCAGCATTGAAACTCAAAATCTGAAAAAAAAAAACGAAAACTAGGGTTAAAGTCGAAATTTTAAAAAATAAAACCAACATTTCTAGTTTTTTTTTAGTTTTTCGAGTTTTAAGTCAAAATTTTAGAAAAAAAAATTAAAAATTTTTGGTTTGGACTCAGAATTTTGAGAAGGAACTCAGCATTTTAAAAAATAATTCTTAATACAGTGGGGTCTGCTTATAGCAAACCTCAAAGGACCGATGAAATCGGTTCGCTCTAAATGAAGTTCGCAACAAACGATAAATTAATACTTGAACATCGAAGAGAGAGGGAGAGAGAAATAGTAAAAAAAACATTTTAAAAAATAAATTAATAAAATTGTCAAAATAATCATTGTTTCCAAAAGAAAATTAAAAGTTTACAGAACAAATCCAAATTCTTCAACAAAAAAAACGAAAAATTTCGAGAAAAAGTCTTAATTTTCAAAAATAGTCGCATTTTTCAAAAACGTCGAATTCAAAAAGAAAATTCGTTAGGTACCTACATACACATATTGACAAAAAACTGCAATTTTAACAAAAGGTTTTAAAAATAAATCAGGAAATTTTGTAAAATATTCAAAACGAAATTTGAAAAAATAGTCAAAACGTCGAGAAAATTCAAAAAGGTTGAAAAAGGTTCAAAATCTTCAAAGACGTGAACATTTTGAAAAAGAAGGTGAAAATTATTAAAAAAGATGAATTAAAAAAAATCGAATTTACAAAGAAGGCGAAATGTCCACATTTTCAAAAAAGTCTAATTTTTCAAAATGTGCAACGTCGAAAAAGTTAGAATTCTTAAAAAATTCGCAGTTTCTAAACAAGAATGGTAATTTTTAAATAAGGTTTAAATTTAAAAAACAAAGCTTAAGTTTGAAAAAGTCCAGTTTAAAAAAAAAAAAATAATAAATATCAGAAAAATCGAATTTTGCAAATAATCTTTCTAGAAGTCAAACGTTTCGAAATAAGTCAATATCTCAAGAAAAATGAAATTTTGAAAAAAAAGTATGAATTCTCAAAGTTAAAATTTTGAAGAAAAAAAACTTCAATTAAACTCGTAATTTTTAAAAAGTGTAAAATCTTACAAAAAGTTTAAATTTCGAAAAAAATCCACTCATAATTTTCAAAAAACAATTTTGTGATGAAAGTTAAATTTTTGGGACCAAAATGCCTATATTTTTTTCATTTTTTCCAGAAATCGGAAATTTTAGGAAGTATCCGAAATGTTCAAAAATTCAAATTCTTGGAATAAAATTTGTTTTCAGACAAATTTGAAATTTTGACGGAGTCAATTTTTCAACGGAGTTCTAATTTTCGAGAAGTTCTGAATTTTCAAAAAAATAGTCGAAGTCGAATTTTTCAAGAAAAGTCGAATTTGCTAAAAAGTTGAAATTTTGATAAAGGTAAAATTACGAAACTTAAAAAAAAAGTGAAAATTTTCAGGAATAATCGAAATTTTGATAATAGTAGAAATTAAAAAAAAAGCACATTTGAAATTAAGTAGAATTTTTCAAAAATGACAAAACTTTGAGAAAAGTGTAAATTTCTAAAGAGAGAAGTTTACCAAAAAAGATTAAATTTTCATAATAATGCATATTTTTTTAAAAAATATTGACGTTTTCAAAAAACAAAATTCGAATTTTTCAAAAAAATCAAATTAAAAAAAAAGATTGCAGGTACCACATATTGAGAAAAAATTGACCTTTTGGTAAAATGTCAAAACTAAGAAAATAAGCAATGGAATCGATGAATTCGAGATTGAAAAGAATGTGAAACATGGAAATTCTGAAAAAATGGTGAAATTTTTAATTTTTTTAAAAAAGTAAAGTCGAATTTTTCAAAATGTACAAACATTGAAAAAGTCAAAATTTTGAATAAAGTTTGCTTCCAAACATGAATCGTGTTTTTTAAATTAGGTGTAAATTTTCAAAAAAAGTTGACATTTTAAAAACAGTAAAGGTTTTCAAAGAATCAACCCAAATTTTCACACAAATAGAATATTTCAAATAAGAATCTTTCCAGAAATCGAAATTTTCGAAATGAGTCAAAATTTTGAAAAAAGTGGAAATTTCTAAATTTTTAAAAAATTAGTTCATTTTAAAAAATGTAAAATGACCCAAAAAGTCAAAATTTACAAAAAGTTAAAATTTTAAAATCAGAATTTTGAAGAACCAAAATTCTGGAAAAATTCAAAATTTTGAAATCAAAATAGGTAAGATTTTTGAGAAATCGCAGAAGTTTTGAAAGATAACTTTCAAAAAGTAGATTTTCGAACGTCTTTAAAATTTTCAAAAAAAAGTCATATTTTTCATCAAAAGTCAAATTCTTCAAACTAACCAAAATTTCCAGTAAAAGTCCAAATCTTGACGAGCAGTCAAAATTTTGAATAAAAATCTAATTTTCAAAAAAGTTTCACATTTAAAAAACCTCTTAAGTTGAATTTTTCAATAAAAACGTGTAATTTACTAAAAAGTTGACATTTTGAACCAGAGCCGAAGTTTTGAAATAAATGAAAATTTCCAAAAATAACCGAAATTTTGAAAAAATAGAACAGTTTAAAAAAAGAAGTATTTTCCAAAAATGACAAAATTAATAATTTATTCTTTTTCAGATTGCTAATTCTCAAAATAAGGTGTACTTGAATGGAAACAGCCTCATGTTGAATATTTCAGAAAAGGAATTCGATGAACAGGCTGAAAAACTGAAAAGTAAGAGTTAAATTTTAACATCTTACCTATTATTTTACCAGTTACTATTAGAATTCGCTTGGGTGAACTATATTACTTTACATTATCTGATTTATTGTGTTATTAATTACAGCAACTGAAGTTGATGATTTATTGGAAAATGTAGTTAACTAATGTATCTCTCAGTCATTAGTAATGTATATTATAAGAAACCAAGGCATTTTTACTATTTCTATTAATTGTTATTATATAATAAGTAATTATGTTTTTATAAAATTGTAAAATAAATTCGAAATTTGTTACGCAAGTTTTGTTTTATTTGCTACAAAAACGAAATCCCAGTTTCCAGTTCCAAATCCAGCTAACTGAAGAGCTAATAAATTCCGGATTTATTTTAATAGTGTCAGTTTGGGGACAAATTCAAAAGTTTTGAATGTTTCTAGGCACTGAATATGGCGGAGTTGCTGAGGTGGGAAATATAAGGAAATCTGTGTTGAAAACTGCCCAACAAACGGCCACAAGAATTGCTGGAGAAACAGCCAAAGCTTAGATATCTTATTTTTTTAAATAACTAATGTTTTTTATTATTTTACATAAATAGGTTTATTTTACTTAATAAATATGTTGTTTGTAAGTGATATTTATTTATTGCCTTAAAGTACTTTTTGACTTTTTGTGGCTATGAAACACTTTTGAAGAATGTTTTAACAATTTTAATAGTTCTTTGACATGGTCTAATCCTAGAAGAACTATATCCTGTACTGACTCTGGCTGTGGAAGCCTTCGTTATCAATGTTTTAACATATTTATATTAAATAAATAAAAGGCGTATTCCACTCATTCATCACGAAATCTCCAAAACTATTAAACTTACCAAAGTTAAATTTGGCAAATAGGTTCTTTATACAATGTAGATATCTGCTAAAAAAGGATTTTTCTAAATTCAATCCTTAAGGGGTGTGTATCAAATTTTGCATGTGATAAATGAGTCTGTGTTCTTGATAAGCAAAACAAGTTGTTGCATTTTAAGTTATCTATACAAGTGGGATCTGCAAATTCACTTTTCTATATGATATGTGATAAGCATGAGAAAGTTATATAAAAAAAATAATACTACAGGAAACAAAATGGGATACAATAATAAACAATAAATATTTAAATAATATTTGTAGACTGACTGTAATGAAATCTCCTAACGCGTGTAGTACGTGAGAACTCGGGATGAATGCGTCTCCACACGAATTTATTTAATAAGTTTTTGTAAGGGACCTGTGCATAATTTGTTTTTATTTTCACTTTAATTTAAAGGTGTAGATTTTAAACTAGAAACTTTGGCTTTAATTTAGAAACTAAGATGTTTAAGTCGAAATATGGAGAAACATTCTTTTCAACAAATTATCTGCAATTTTCTGAAAGTTTTACATGAAGGTCATTAAGTTAAAATTTCTAAACTACAGTCAAAATGTGATTAAATTTCTACAAAACTGTTTTTCGAAATTTTGAGGTAAAAGACAAGATTTGGAAATATATCAAAATTATGTAAAAAAAAACTTCAAACTGTAAAACAAATTTTCCTCCACATTTCAAAATTTCGAGTTTAAAATCTAAATGTATAGCTTAATGTGGACAAAATTTCGTTAATAAAAGAAAAGGTTTTCGACATTTCTAAATTGCGGTAAAAAGTTCGTCTTTATAACTTAAAATTTCCAAATTTTTCACGAATTAAAACCAGAATTTCGAGGTGTAAGTCGAAATTTGAGAGACAATCTTATTAAAGAGAGGGAAGCCTCGAGGCCCGATAAGCTGCCATGCTATTGGTTCGCAAATTACAAAGATGTTGAAGACCAATTTTTTTCAAAATTTGCTTTTAAAACTTTCACTGTTGTAAGTAACTTTTATTTTTTAAATTCCTGTTTAGATTTCAAAATCAAAAATTCTTCTAAATGCTGACTTTTTTGAAACTTTTGAGTTTAAACTTGAAACTTTTTAAAATGCGAGCTTTTAAATCGAACTTTGGTCAAGCCTCGAATTCGTTCAATGCAATTCTTCCCGAAAAAGTCGAAATTTTGAAAAAAAGATTGAAATTAATAAAAATCAAAAGTAGAAATTCTGAACAAAAGTCGAAATTGAAAAACTCTTTTAGAAATTTTCAAAAAAAGTCGAATTTACTTAATGAAAGACGAAACTTCGAGACAAAATATAAATATTTGAAAAAAAAAAGTGAAATAGTATTATTTTAAGCAACTTTTAAAATAAAAAAAATTGCACAAGTCAGAATTTCGAACAAAAGTCTAAATTCTGGGAAAGGATCCAAATTTTGTGTCAAATAATTCGTATTTTCAAAAAAGCAAAAATTTCGAAAAAAGTCGACGTGTTCAAAATTAAGTCATCATTTTTAGAAAAAGGCAAAATTTTAGAAATTGAGACATTGAGAAAAAGTCGAATTTTTTAAAAACTTATCAAGAAATAGTCAGTATTTTAAATAAAGGTCAAAGTTTTCAACAAGAAGGACAACATTTTGAAAAAAGGTCCAAGCTCGCAAAAAAATATTTCAAAATAATCGAATTTGCAAAAATCGAAATTTTGTGTCAAAATTTTCAATATTAAGCAAATTTTTTAAAAAAAAGCAAAAATTTTAGGAATCGAAGCTTTAAGAAAGAGTTAAAATAATTTTCAAAAAAAGTCAAAACTTCGAAACAATCAGAATTTTCTACAAATGTCGTCAACAAGAAGGAGGACACTTTGAAAAAAGATTTTTTTTTTAATATATTTGAAAATATCGAATTTACAAAGAGTTAAATTTTGATTTGATTTTCTCGAAAATTTCAAACTATCAAAATTTTCGAGAAAATCAACATTTGGAAAAAAACAAATTTAGAAAAAAGTTTGAATTTTTTAAAAGCCAACATTTTTTTAAAAATGTGAAGCTTTTCTAAAAGAAGTGAAAATATTAAAAAATAGTCAAAAATTTCAAAAAGGGCTCTATTCAGAAGAAATGTTGAGCTTTGAAAAAATTGATAATTGCAAAAAAGTCGAAATTTTTTAGCTAAATTTTAAAAAAATAAAGTTTCGAAAAGTCAAGATTTTGAAAGAAATTCGAAATTTT
This sequence comes from Dastarcus helophoroides, assembly GCA_028583605.1. Taxonomy (NCBI): domain Eukaryota; kingdom Metazoa; phylum Arthropoda; class Insecta; order Coleoptera; family Bothrideridae; genus Dastarcus; species Dastarcus helophoroides. The sequence continues at coordinate 32,837,628 of CM053334.1, forward strand.
GAAAAAAGGTCGAAACTTAAAAAAGTAACTTAAAACGAAAAAAGAGTTAAAATCCTGAAAAGACAGGAATTTAAAACTAACAGCCGAAATTTTGAAAAAATGTCGAAATACGATTTTCAAAAAATTTGAATTTCTCAAATTTCTAAAAAAAATTCAAATTCAAAATTTTGAAAAAAGTCTGAAATTTTAAAAAGTCTAAATTTTGGAAAAAGAAATCCTAATTCTGAAATAGAATCTGAAACAAAATTTCAACCTTTCAAAACCCCGAGATTTAAAAAAGAAAGCTTAATAACTGAACTTTTTAATAATTGAAATACAGACTTTGTCCCCTGAAACCAAGAAAGATTAAAAAACACAACACAGGTTGCTCTAACTCGTTTCGACAACCAAACTGTCATCTTCAGAGAGATAGAGCAACGTTTGTTGTGTTTTTTAATCTTTCTTGGTTTCAGGAGACAAGCTCTGTATTTCAATTTTTGAAGATAACCAAGGACCAGTCCGTTCCACGAAACTTATGAACTTATAAAAAATTACAATTTTCGAAGCCAAATTAAAAAGAAAACCGAAGTTTTGAACAGAACCAGATTTTTTTTAGTAATGTCGAAATTTTGGGAAAAGCTACATTTAAAAACAAAATTAAACTGGGTGAGAAATCCTGTTTTATGGAAGGAGTGCAAAGATATGAATGTATATGTTTGCTATTTATTTATTTTTACAAAAACTCTATTTTTGCACATTTTTAAAAAATTTCGTGTCTGCAATAAAAGTGTAATTGCGCTTTATCGCATTTGATTTTTAAATTTGTAATATAGGTTTTGCGAGTTTTTTTCGACTTTAACCCTACAGTGCGCACTAATTCAAATTTGAATCGCTTTATTTTTCTCGTATTACATTACATATAAAAGCATATACATATAAAAGCGAATATGGTTGCGATTGCATGGCGATTCATACATGAATCATTTGTGTGCACGTATAAACAAATATATATATATATAAATAAATATAATACAGTGGAACCGAAAATGATGTAGTTAAACGATTATCACGTGAACCCGATCTGGGAGCAAGTAGTCGTACGTTTGGCTAGAGAGATACCAAGAAATTTTTATTACAAGCTATATTTTGATAACTATTATACCACTGTGCCACTTATAAGTTACTTGGGAAATGAAGGAATTCATTCCCTTGGAACTGTAAAACGAAATAGAATTCCATCATGCAAAGTTCCCACAGAATCTGAATATAAACAATTGAAGCGAGGGAAGTCTGATGAATTTGTTACAAATTTTGAAGGAATTGAAATAACCAAGGTTTATTGGAAAGACAATAAGTTGGTCAGTCTTCTATCCTCGTTTGTAGGAATAGATCCCCAAGAAACGGTTACAAGATATGATAGTAAAAACAATGAAAAAATTCAGATTCCCTGTCCTGCAAGAGTAAAACAGTACAACCGTCATATGGGAGGGGTTGATTTACTGGACAGCATCATTGGAAGGTATAAGATCAAAATGAGGTCACGAAAATGGTACATGAGGATATTTTACCACCTTCTGGACATAACAATAATAAATTCCTGGTTACTTTATTGCAGGTGCAATGTGGACAATACCAATTTAGTGAAACTTGTTAATTTTCGTATCGATTTAGCTCGTACGCTGTGTACAATAGGGATGCCAAAAACGACCAAACGTGGAAGGCTGTCCGAATTGCAAAACATAATTGAAATTAAAAGAAAGAGGCGAAATGTTGCATCACTACCTCCAAAAGATGTACGGTTGGATTATCAGAATCACTTCCCAATATGGAATGCTACTAGGTTAGGATGCAAAAATCCTACCTGTAACGCCCAAACATATGTATGGTGTGAAAAATGTAACACAGCCTTATGTTTTAACAAAGATAAAAATTGTTTTAAACCTTTCCATCAAAAATAAATTTGTTTGTATAATTGTGCAGTGATGCAAATATGAATCATATATTATTGTTAATAATAATAAAAAAATATAAAATTTTGATTTTTTTTGTTATTTTTCCCGTATTTCTATCAATAATTTTAGTAAGGCAGAAAAAATTTAACACATTTTAAAATATTGCGCACTATAGGGTTAATTTCAAGAATTTCCCATTAAATGAACATTTGAATTTAAGTTTTGAAATCTGAACTTTACCCAACATTTCCATTTATTCTCCCATTCAAGGCTCTAATCTTGAAAGCTCGATTTTAAAATCGAAGTTTTGGAAAATATATTTTTTATATTTTAGAAACAAAATCGAAAGTTTGTGTTTAAAATCGTAGACTGAAAGTCAAAAATTTATTATTCATAACTATTAAACTTTATTAACAACAGATATTAAAAATTCCACGTTATTCCTATAAATATTTGCTACGACCGGACCAGGTTTCGCTTTGCAGCATCATCGGCGCTTATATCAGCAATTCGTTTAGCCGTTGTGATACTAACAAGCTCCATGGATCACAGACTCCTACGAATATTCCGTCTAATCCGAATTCTCGTCCAAAGCTTTAATTAGAGGTGATTAGATGGAAGATTCGTAGGAGTCTGTCGAGAAAAACCCAAAAAAACCGATAAAAGTCACGATATTTTTATCGGTTTTTTGGGTTTTTCTCAATTATTTGCTTATTGATCCCCAGTTTTGAATTCCGATTCGTGTTCAGCGAGAAAAAATACCCTAGAAAATCACAGTTTCGCCCCAGCACACAACACTTTTTTTTGTGGATCTGTGTAATTTAATGCAAAAATTTATTTCTAAAAAAGTAAAAAAAATCGAGTCATACAACTGTAGACAAAATAGTTCCGGAAGGTTGAATCGGAGTTTTTGAATAAGTATAGAAACATCGTAAAAATTAATTCCTCAAAAACAATAATATTTAGAACCTCGGTTGGGAATAAAAATCTTGCAAATGACCCCACGAATTCACTAAATAATTTTGACGGTCCATATGCCAAACCCCTGTATATTATAGTACGGTTGGCAACCCTAATATGATTATAGATACAAATCTCTATGGGTTAAAAGTTGAAACACAGACTAAAAACGAAAAAAAAAAAAATCAAATTAGTCCACCTCCAAATCTAATAGGAATATGAAATAATTTATTTAAAAAAGCAACTGATTTTTTGGCGATATTTCTTTAACAAATATATGTAATCTTAAATTGTCTTTAACCAAATCGATGCAGTTTAAAACTTTATAAAATTAAATTTATTTAAAAAATTAATTTGTTACAAAAATGTAATAAAATTAAATGAATGAGAAGAAATTGAAATTCTTTTAATCCATCCTTAAAATTAACGATAGCTCCTGGTATATTCATATTTTTTTAGGATGCCATGTGGAATGTCTGTTTTTTAACTCACACATGTTTAATAACGTTCTATACGTCTGGATTATGGGCATCTTTGTCTAGCTTAGAGAAATTACATTGAATGAATTTGTAATATATTACAAACCTTAACAATAATTTTAAATGCAGATATTCACAACCGCTCAAATTACCAGAATAATGGTCCCTAAAGAATATGAGCATAAGAGCATTTTATGATACTTTTTTATTGTTTTATGGTAAACCCTCGATCAGTTTAACACCAAATATGTGTCGCATTAGAAATACTTTTATTGTCAGCAATTTTTTTCCTGATAGGAACAATCTAATTTTGTCGTTGATAATAAAAAGGTGAATTTAATACAATATGTGTTTTATGGTGTTTTCTTCAATTTTTTTAAAGCTGCAGCTACTTTATGAAATATTTTAAACCATCTCATGTAAGTTATAAAAATATCTTAGAATAGAAAGTTAAGTAGTATCGCATGTTATTTTAATTTTAATCTAGTCAGCTTATTGCGGTCTAACCGAGGCATTTCCTTTAGTTACTCTTATCAGAATTCTACCATATCCGCCCTTCATAATCTACTAACAACCAAACTTCGGCATATTTTCCTTCTAACAAACGTGTAGAATAAATAAATTAATAATAGAAATGTTATAAAAAAGTTCCTAAACTTTATTTAATTGAAATTTTAAAGTACATTCCCTACATAGGACGGCTCGAATGTTTTTTGACTGTTATTTGATTTTAGATCCTCGTTTAGATGACTAATAGTATTAAATCCCAACGCAGTAACTAATTCGAAACAGGAAAAAAAAGGTGTTCTGCTTTCTGGAACTTTTCAAAAACACCTCTTCAATATCATTTCACATTCTTTTTTAATAACCTTAAATCCAGCCCCAAGGGAACATCCATCATCCATAAATTACGTCACAGGAATTTCATGACTTTTTAGACCTCCCTTCGTCTTTGTCAAAGGTGGTCACATTTGTATGACCCCATTCCCCTTGGTACGACGTGACATATTTGCAATTTTCAATTTAAAAATCATTAAATTAAAACAGCAAATTATCTATAGTTTTTCGGTGTAAGTGTGAGACAATTATTTTTTCGAAATTTCGAGACAATTTTTATTACAAATATTTTATCTCTAAATTCGTTACAATTTTTATTTATTTTCCCCAAAAATTTGATTTTTAAATTCGAATTGTCCATTTCAGGGATTTTAATTTTATTTCAAAATTTGACTTAATCCCCAATTTTTTATCAAAGCTTGTAAGAGTAAAGCGAGATTGTAAAATAAATTTTCCGGATGTTTTTCCTAGTTCTCATCCAACTGTTTAAATTTTCATTTTTATGAAAAGAATCTAATATAAAGGAGAAAGTAGATTTTTTCGAGAAAATTCGATTTTTTTTTTATATCTCGTATAAATTAAAATTTCAACTTTGGACCCAAAACTCTTAATGAGTTTTTTTTTTCATTTCCACTTCAAATTTTAAATGCCCAAATTTTCTAGACATTTTAACTTTTTTCAGAATTGTTACTTTCTTGAATTTTACAAGTTTTAATCAACTTTTCTTAAAATGTTGAATTTAAATATATTCGAAATTTTCTCGTAAATTTCCGTTGAATTTCGAGCAAAAAAAGTCGAAATTTCTAAAAATTTTTATTTTTGGTTTGTTGAAATTTCGAGAAAAAAGTTGAAATTTTCACATAATATTCTTCTGAAAGTTTTTAAAGAAAATTTATAAAAAATGTTGTTTTAGCAAAATTCTAGAAAAAAACTAATTTGGACTATACATATACCAATATATATATATATAGACAATTTGCAAAGTTATATTTTCATATTTCTAGAAAAAAGTTGAAATTTTTAGATAGATTCTCGAGGTTTCAAAAAAAAATCTAAGAAAATAAATGAACTATGGCAAAAAAGGCGAATTCCACAAAAAAAATTCCTAGAAATATCAAATTGAAATAAAAATCCACTTAACTCAAATTTTAGACAAAACAAATCGAATTTTAAGTCAAAATATCGAAAAAAAAAACAAATTTTGGGAATAAAATGAAATTTAGAAAAAAATAACAACAGATTTGGAAAATTCTTCTCAATTTGAAAAAAAAGGGTCTAAATTTAAGAGGATGTGTACACAGAAAATCTAATTTTCGGAAAAGTCAAAATTTGAGAGAAATAAATTCTGAGAATAAATGGAAATTTTGAAAAAAATGACAAACTGAACAAAAAGTCGAAATTTGAGAGAAAAATGGCAAAATTTTAAAGAAAAAAAAATATGAATTGGGGAAAAATCTAGAAATTTTGAGGAAAAAGGTTGATTTAAAAAAAGGTAAATTTGCTAGGAAAAACAAATTTCGAAAATAAAAATTTTTGGTCTTATGTCTATTTCAAGTACAACTCAAAATTTCGAGAAAAAGGTAAAAAAATCAATGTATTTCTTGAGAAAAATAAATTTTAAGAAAATTAAGTGAAATACTGAATACAAAGTCCAACTTTCGAGAAAAATAAGAAGTTTAGAATGTGCAGAAACAGAAAAGATTAAATTTGGAAGTAAAAATTTAAATGTTGAAAATAATCTGAATTTTAAGAAGTCAGTTGAAATTTCTTTACAGTCAGATTTAGAAAATGAGTCAAAATTGTCGAAAAACCCCAATTTTGAGCAAAAAGTTTAACTTTGATATTAGTTGCAATTGAAACGAAGAATTAAAAAAATCAAAATTGCGACAAAAAGTCGAAAATATTAGTTTTGAAATAAAAGTTGAAATTTTGAATAAAAAAGTTCTTACAGCTGAACTGTTTTCGCTTGACTGTTGATAAAGAGAAGTAATAGCCCCGCTTTATATACAGGGTGAGCGAAACTCGATGTCTCGGCGCTATTATCAGAAAAGTAAAAACGATATTAGAAATCTGAAAAGAGATTCTTACATTGGATTGAATAAGGTTCATTTTAAGCCCAATTTGCATATTTTTCCAGATTTTGAAACCAAAGGAATGACGTCATTGAATTTTTTTTCTTTGGAAACATACCTATATTTTTGCACATTTAAAAAGAGATCTCTAAAGAAATTTTGTAAACAAAAAAATTTTATATCTTTTTCCGTTCAAAAGTTATAAGCAAATTTATTGTAAAAAGTGTATTATTAAAAATGTTTGGGGTATCTCAGAGATTATTTATCTGCTCTTCTAGGATTCTTTTGAAATTCCCCATAAACTAATAAATAATAATAGGTGAGTCAGAAAGAATGGGCCAACGCAAAACTGGAGATACTAGACACCAAAATATTACGATTGAGCTTAACATGCCTTATACTAATGGACTGGTTTAAGAGATACAGGGCGTTCAAAGTTTAAATTCTAATCTGAAATTTCTCAATAATTGAGAAAGTTTTGGTGCTATAAATGTATACTTTTCAGGTTTTTTCTCATAATTACGAGGACCATCTTTTAAGTTTTGCACATAGACGGAGCAAGTAACAAAATGCATAGTTCTGAAATTAATCTTAACATTACATTAATAAGTGCTGAAAATTTCATCAAAATACAACAGGCGGTTTAGTTACACTGAATTTTGAAAGTTAGTAAGCCGTTCAGAAACGTGGAATTCAGCCGGCAGCATCGTCAGGTGATTGAAACCGTTTTCCACGCAATGCATTATTGATGGTTGGAAATGTAAAGAAATTGTTGGGGCTTAGGTGAGGGCTACACGGAGGATGATCAAGCAGTTAGAAGTTTTGTTGCTGCAAAAACTTAATTGTTTATCGAGCAGTATATTTTCTCGCATTGTCTTGGTGAATGATTGAAATACAAATCCAAGCTGTCATCTTCAGAGAGATACTACAGCATCTCTCTAAAGATGACAGCTTGTCGGTCGAAACGCGTTAGAGCAACGTTTGTTGTGTTTTTTAATCTTTCTTGGGTTCAGGGGACAAGTTCTGTATTTCAATTTTTGAAGATAACCAAGGACCAGTCCGTTCCGCCAAACTTGGTGAATGATGATTCGACGATGTAGGTTGTTTTTTCGTAGTTTAGAAATGATTTGTGGCAAATAATCCGCATTTACCATCCTTCGACCTTCTAAAGGAATTGCAGCCACATGTCCGGATTTTGACACAAAGGTTGCGACTATCTTTTTGGACACACTGCGGGAATGGATGACTTTGGTTGGTTTTGTCCTCATCTTGAGATACTAGAGTGACGTTTATTTTCGAGTTCTTAAAAATAAATCCAAGATTCTTCTCCACTCTAACATTTTTGGAGCGGCTCCTATTGAAACGATTTAGAGTTCTTCAGCACCAATTCACATGAGCCGCCAATTGCTCCTCAGTTAGAGGATTTGATCCCGGGATCTCGATTTTTCAATATGCTCAGTCAACATATGCAGGATTCGACGAGGAACTAATTTCCTCACGTCTAACTCTTCGCGTAAAATCTTTTGCATTGAGCTCTTAGAAATGCCCATGAAACTCTCCATCTCGCGATAAATTACATGACTCATCATCATTAATCATCTCTCACACAGCATCAATGTTTTTCTGGGTGACCGCTGTTTTTGGTGGACTTGACCTAGGATCATCGCCCTGATTTGTGCATTCACGTTTGAATTCAGGATACTAGCAAAAAATTGTCGACTGATGTGGTGCTTCATTACCAAAGCCAGCAACCAACTCGGCAAGATCTTCAGTTGCGATAAAACTATTTAAAAATTGTAAAAAATTATCGCTAGGAAATACTCTGGATTCAATTTCAATGTTTCTGAACGGCTTACTAACTTTCAAAATTCACTGTGACTAAACTACTTATTGTATCTTGATCAAATTTTCCATACGTATTAATGTAATCTTGAGGTCAATTTCGGAACTATGCTTTTTGTTACTTGGGTCCTCTATGTGGCTATATGCAAAACTGAAAAGACAGGCCTCCTAGAAGCAAACAAAATTTGAAGTTGGAAATACACATTTCATTATTGAACATATTCTTCTTTTAATTTAATACAATTATTACACCGAACTTGCAACGCTTCTAGACCTTTAAAAAAAATTTATCTAATTCTTTAAACCAAACCTCCACAACTTTTGTAACCTCTTCATTGGATAAAATTGGAAGAATTTTTTGTTGTTGAGGGAAGAGATGATAGTCGGACGAAGCTAGATCTGGTGAGTAAGGGGAGTGTTCCAGTAATTCAAGTACCAAATCACGAACTGTCTGCATGGCAACACGCGATTTATATGCAGAGATATTGTGCTGCAAAAACAAAACACCTTTGGACAACAGCCCGCGTCTTTTCTCCTTAAATTTTTCTCGTAGAGTGGGCGAATAGGAATCTCTCCACTTATTGTTCTACCCTCTTCCAGATCATTTCAGATTATCTCATGGCAATCCCAAAATCCGAAGCAAAAACTTTTTCTTCAGCAGATTTTTAAACACAAAACTTCTTACTCTTTGAAGAACCAAATTGTGTCCATTCCATCGATTGCTGTTTGGTTTCGACATGTCTCGTCCCAACTGCGACCTTAATAATCTAAGATGAAATATACAACCGTGCATAAAATATATTTATTAATATTTTTTTATCGTCGTTGTAGAAAATTTGTTTGTTTCGTTAATTATCTTCACCAAAACAAACACAAAATTAATTTAGTCAAAACAAGATACCGTCTGATCCTTCCAATTAACTGAAGCCCTTAGAAATGTGCCCAAGTTTCATCCACAGCAAAAACACGGCTTGAAAAATCTGTATCTTTTTCAAATAGAGCGCAGATCGAACTCTATGCTTCTATTCTTGCAGACTTCTGGTCAACATTCAGATATTTGGGAATCCTTTTTGCAGAAATTTTCTCACATTGAAATCGACGTGAACTATACGAGCCTTGTCGCAGAAGAATTGAACCACCTCAACTAATTTTCTGTTTCTATGAATATAAAATATTTCCATAAATTTCAGTGGAACATTGAAACGCCCTGTATAAAGTAGGATATTTTGCTATAAATATATCTTCTTGCCGTTATTATGCTGCTCAATTTTTTGCACTTGAAAAATAAAAGCTAACGTTGTGCTTGTCGCAAATGTATTAAGCTGCAATTAAAATAGATTGCTTCAAAATAAATTTCAAATGTCAATGTTTGTTTTTCGTAGTTGCTAACATTATACTACTTAAATAAAATAGACCTTAAATAAAGCTTTATATTTATTTATTATGGTGCATGGAAAACCAATTTCTGCAGACCTTCGTAAGGCCATTATAACTGCCCACAATAATGATAACTCGGGTTGGAATATTTTAAAATTATTAGGAATACCTAGATGTACAGTGCGCAATATAATTTACTGGTATAAAATTCCGGGACGTGTAATGACCTATCAAAAAGTGGCAGAACGTCGAAAATGACTCTTAGGAATCAACGTGCATTGGACAAATTTATTAAAAAAGACAGAAGAATACCGTCCAGAGAATTGGCGTTTCAATGGGGTGAAACTATTGGAAAATCCGTATCTTAAGATACATGTCTGCGAAATACAAAAAAAAACCTGATTACGGTTTTTATAGGGTATGTTAAACTTACCTATACATTTTCAAATGTAAAATTTTGTCAAATAAAATATTTAGGCAAAAGAGAAGCCACTTCTTACAACAAATTAAAAGAAGACTAGGTTAAAATGGACTAATGAGCACTCTACATGGTCTGCCAGTGATTTAGACAAAATAATTTGGAGTGATGAATCGAAATTTGAGATGTGGCCGAAGTAAGGTTTTAAGAAAAAATGAAGAGCTTTATCCAGATACATTAAAGCGTAAAATTAAATTTCCTGCTTCAGTTATGGTGTGGGGTTGTATGTCCTCTCAAGGAGTGGGACGACTATTTGTGATAGATAAAACGATTAATGCTGATAAATATATAGAAATTCCACAAAATGAACTATTGCTATCCATTCCGATGCTTGTAAATGGAAACGGAGAATATATTTTCCAACAAGATGGTGGTTCATGCCACACAGCAAAGAGAGTTAAAAAATTTTAATACACAAAATATACCATGGTCGTCTAATAGTCCAGAACTATCGCCAATTGTGGCATAAAATGACAAAATCATTGGGAACTATAGCGTCCTACGTACAAAATTAGAATTAGGTAATTGATAAGTTGAATAAAATCGGACAACAATTTAAACCTGTTACTGATGAACACACTGCTTAAACATATATTAGCAATTTTCAAGCAAATGGGAGATTATACATAGTGGTAAAAAATTCCAAATAATCATGGTTCAATTAATATGAGACAAGATCATAATGTCTGTTCTTATATTGTTTTGTTTAAAATATAATATAGCTGTAAAATAGCTGCACTTCATTTATAACAGGTAAAGCCGTTAAGTATTACTGCAATTAATTTGTTTCTTTTTGTTTTAATGTTAGTTAAGTTTCTTTTAGACACATATTTTAAAAAATTTTCTTAGTGGTTCAATTTATATGCGACAGGACTCGTGTGATGGATGCGTTCATATTAAATATTCGTTTCAGCACAATTCGACAGTCTGATAAAATCATTTCATAATCTGCTTAGATATTTTCGGAGACGGGCATAGAAACTGGCCTTTTCGTTCTTCATCTTCTTCGTTCCTCATCTTCAATGGAAAATTTAGTTCTTTTGAAGCTTGCAATCTAATTTTTCACGTTCGCGTACGTAAGACATTGATAGCCAAGGATATCTTCGTAAATCTGCTTACCACTTTAGCCCTTTAAGGCACTTGATGATAGCTCGATTTGATTTTCACAATTACCGTCAAATTTTATTGCGTAAAACTGGTTTAATTTTTTTATATAAAAGTTTACGCTAACACTTCTGAAGTTGTTGTTCGTTAGTGTGGTATCGCAATATTTTGTTTATTTATGGAACCGCTCTAGGCTAACAATCAATACATCCTTGTAGCAAATAAAATTGACACATTTCTGACAACTTCCGTTTAGCATAAGAAACAATACGAATGTCGTGAAAGCATCAAAATTGCAGATAAAATTCAAGAAATCTCTGGGAGGTCTCGGCTGTTTATAAAGATCGCCTAACATCATATCCACGCAAAAATATCAACATGTTTTAAATGCCAAATTTCTGACATTGTCAAAGATGCAGAAATTTGTAAATAAATATGTATTCCAAGCTGTAATTCCTCAAAGGAAAAGCGCTACAAATGCATAATGCCGATAAGTTCTTATCAGAGTGAACAGTGTTTCCCTTTAGTTTATCCGGAATAAATCGCGCTTATAAAAGGACTTGAACATTTGGTCAGGAATCTATTGTGTTAGTGAATGTGTCCAATAATGTCCGAAGTAAAAGGTTTGTCTCAATACAGCTCTTCGAGGGTATCTAGCGTATATTTGACTGCGAGCTGCCCCCTGAAGGGCGATATAGAGCAATCTTTTCAACAAAAGAACGAATCTGGAGAAAAATGGTCCAACTGATGTAAGTGGTATCTTCATTTTTCACCTAAGAAGATCAGGTGCATTATTTTGATTTTTTTTATCAATTCTTATTTTATTATTATTGTTGAAAAAATTTTAAGAGACCGGTAATAAATATTACCATGCAGTGGCGGCTCGTAGCCAAAACTAATGGGGGTGCTGCTTGGAGTTTTAAAATTTTTAAGATTTCGACTAGAAATTTCGACATTTCCAAAACATTACTTTTCGAAAATTTTGAACTTTTTTGAAAACTTGACAATGAAAACTTTTGATAATGTCGCGTTTATTGAAAGGTTGGATTTTTTTTCCAAATTTCTACTGTATTGCAAAATTTAGATTTTTTCTTGTAATCTCGACCTTATTTTAATTTTAAGTATTGACTTTTCTGAAAAACTGTGAATACTCTTTTAAAAATTTCCGCATCTTCGTAAATATTTAGACTTTTCGGTTTTCCGTCTTTATTTTGTAATTTTTTTGAAAATTAATTATTAAATTTTTTTTTAATTTTTACCATTTGAAAATTCTTACTTTTTCTGAAAATGTAAATTTTGTCAAAACTGGACTTTTAACTTTTTAAATTTTCGACTTTTTTCTAAATTTCATCTCTGTTTATAATTTTTTTTTTGGAACATTATTATTTTTTTATTGAAAATTTCGATTCTTAATAACTTCGACTGGTTTTTATTTATATACCAACTCTTTTTCAAAGTTTCGATTATTTTTTAATTGTTTTTGTTGAAAATTTCGCTGCTTCTTAATTTTGGAAATTCTTTCAAAATTTCGACTTTTTTGAAAATTTTGAAATGCTATGAGATGTTTGACATTTTTTCAAAATTTTAATTTTTTTGACTTAAAATTTCAACGTCTTAAAAAAATGCTTCACTTTGATTCAAAATCTTAGCTAGCAAATATTTAAACTTTTTCCAAAATTTTAACTTCTCAATATTTCGAATTCTAAAAACCTCGATCTATCTGATAATTTTCACTTGTTTCCAATTGTCCGGTTTCGAAAATTTTGGTTTATATTGAAAAGTTGAGTGCAAATTTCCCAACTATTCAAAATTTAAACTTTCGAATTATTTCGTAAATTCAATAAAAATTCTTAATCTTTTGCAAATTTTCACATTTTTTTAATTTCGACTATAAAATTTCGACCCTCTCTTTATGAAAATTTTTTCTTTTGCAAAATTTTCACTTATTTTGGAAATTTGAAAGATTTTGAAAATTTTTGCCTTGTCAACAAATTTCGACTTTCTTTATTGAAAATTTTAACCTTTTCTTAAATCTGCACTTTTTTGAAATTTTCGACTTTTTATTTTAATTCCCACTTTGTTAAAAATTCCGGTCTTTTTCAAAGGTTAGAATTTGTCAAAATTTTGGTCATTGTCCAAAATATAACATTTTTTGAAAACTTAAAAATTTTGACTATTTTTTTATTTCAACTATTTTTAAAATGTTGACATTTTGTACTAACTGTCAATCCTTAATTTGAAAATTATAATTTTTTTTTAAGTCAGACATTTCTTAAAACCTTTTATTGAAATTTTCGACTAATATTTCGTAAAATTTCGACTCCATTTCAAAACTGCGACTTTTTTTCAAAATTTCGACTCTTTTTGAAAACCTGACTTTTTTTCTGAAAAGTTCGAACTTTTTTAAAAACTTTATTTATACATTTTTTAAACATTTTTAATTAAATCTCTGACTTAAAAGAAACGATTCTTTTTAGACTTGAACTATTGAAAATTTCGACTCTTTTCAAAATTTTACCTTTTCAAAATTTCAACTTTTTTGATAATTACGAATTTTTGGATAATTAAAAACTCTGCAATTTATTTAAAATGTCGATATTTCTCCAAAAATTCGTCTTTCATTCACATTCCCAAAATTATTGAAAATGTCGATCATTTTAAAATTTAAAAATTTTTTTCGAAATCCTTATTTTCTTTTGAAAATTTTACTTTCTATGAAAATTTCAATTTTTTTTAAAATTGACTTTTTAAAAAAAATTGACTTTTCTTATAACTTTAGCTTTACTTCTTAAAAGTGGTAATGTTTTTCTTTTTAAATTTAATTTTTTTGAGAAAAATTTCGACATAACACTCGATTTAAAAAATTAATATCAACAATTTCTATTTTTAAAACTGTGCAAAGTTTTGAAACAAATTTTCAACAAAAACTTGCATTTTGTGTACAAATAAATTGCCAAAATTTGAATTTTAATCACAAAAAGTTGGCTTCAAGCTGGAATATTTGATTTTTGAAACTTCTTCGGAACTTCAAAATTACTAGAAAGAAATTAAATTAGAGCAGTGAATTGTTAATGAATTTTTTTCAACATTTTGATTCATTTTCATTTCGAAATTTTGAGACTTCTAGAAATGTTGACTCTTTTTTTTTTTCAACAATTTTAATAATTCCCACTTTAAAAGTCGAAATTATAAAAATACTTTTGACAATTCATTTATTTCAAAAAAAACATTTTTTTCTTTAATTCCGAAAATGTTTTTTTTTTTTGAAAAATATTCACAAATAAGAAATTTCACCTTTTTCTGGAAATATGATCTGTTTTCTCTTGAAATTTTAAGTTTAATCTTTAAATTTCGATCTTTTTTTTATCGAAATTTGAATTTTAAATTCGAACTTGAGAATTTCAAGTATAAATTCAACATTTCTAGAAAAATTGGAAATTCCCATTCAGAATTTTCTTTGGTCCTACAGTAGTAGTAATTTTTTAGAGAAATATCAAATTGTAAAAAAGGTGGAAATTTACAAGGTTCGTTTTTTCTTGAAATTTCAATATTTTTCCCAAAGTTTTTTTTTATTTTTATGCAAATTTGAAGTTTATTTTCCCTAAATTTATATTTAATAATTTTTAGTTTCTTATCAAAATTACAAAATAAAATGAATTTTAAAATATTAAAATTTCGTTAAAAAACTTTTAAATTTCCAAAACATAGAGAGAAATGAAAATTTCTACAAGAAAAAATATTTTAAAGACAAAATTTTCGGAAAAAAGTCAAAATTTCTAAAAAAATTCTTTGTATAAAATGTTTAGAGAAAAACACAAATTTTGTAGGAAAAAAAAGCAAAATTTCTTAGAGAAAATATCGAAATTGGAAAGAAAAATTATATATCATTACAAAAAAAATCGAAATTTTTTGTTGAAATTTTTATAGAGCTTTTAGGGTTTTTTCCAAACATTTTTTGTCAAAACAACAAAATGAATTAAACTTTAAATTGTCAAAAAAAAGTCGTGAAAAAACTTGACATTTTTAAAGCAAATTAGAGGAACATAAAGAAAAATCTGTTGAAGTTGGAATTTTTAGAAGAAATTTTAAGAACAACACTTTTAGGAAAAATGGAAATTCCGAGAAAATTTCTTTGTACAAAATATTTAAGACAAATGGAAACTTTGCAGAAAAAATGAAAATATCCTAAAAAAATCGAAATATCTGAAAAAAAAATCAAAATTTTTATACACAATGAGATTTGAGGTAAAATTTCGAAGATAACGTATAAACTTATTTTTTAGAGAAATAGTAAAATGCGAGATGAGTTGGATTTAGATTTTTTCTTGAAATTGTAATTATTTTCTCAAAATGTTGACATTTTCAAAGAAATTTGGGTTTTTTTCTTAACATTTTAATTCCTGCTCGAAATATTGACTTCTTCCTCAATACTTTTACAAAAAGTAGTTTTCAAAAATGTGATTTTGATCAAAATTAAAAATAAATTAGGTTTTTAAATGTCGTAACTTCGTGAAAGAAACCTAAAATTTCTATAAAAAGAAATCAGGGAATATTTAAAATTTCTACAAGAAATTGTGAAATGAAAAGTGTTTAGAAAATTTTGAAAAAAAACTCTTAAGCGAAATTGGGGGTGCTGCAGTTCCACAGTGCCTATACGCCAGCCGCCACTGTTACCATGTATTAAAAAATGTATCAAAATTTGCTTTTAAACCTTTGAAAAAAAAAATAAAAACTTAAGAAAAAACATCCAGAACGTTAGAACAACTTTTATCAATTATGTTTCATAATTGCTAATACTCTTTTCAGCAAAGAGCATAGGAAATTTCAAAATAAGTAGCAAATATTTGTAAATTCCATTTTAAATTAAAAAGGCAGTAGAATATTCAAAAGGTGTTTTTTTTTACTAAACGCTATTACAAATATAACAAAATGCAAAATGAAACTTGTCGAAAAATATTTGGGAACATTTTGAAAAATTATTAGGAAAAGCAATGACCATTTAGAGATTTTTACTTAAAGAGATTTCAAATCATTTTATTTATTTTAAAATTCTGTCCAGTAGAATTAACTCTTTTTATAAGTTAGGCCAGTGGTTCCCAACCTTTCTTTATTAGTGACTCACTTGTATACTAGTTAAAATTTTGCGACACATTAAAACTTTTGTCTTTTGGTTAGATAATTTTCAACGATTCCAAATCTCATAATAAAGACCGGAAAAAAATATGTTACATGTTTTTTGTATTTATTGTAATTTTTCTAACTGTTTGGAACAAAATGCATTTTTACGTCAACACAACATTTTATTGCATTTTTTGTTGCAAAATTTCCTACTTCCTTTATAATTTTTTAAACAACATTTGAAATTCTTTTGTAAAATTTGAACTTTTTTCTTGAAATTCTTAAAATTTTCAGTGTAGAGTACCGAGTGAGCGGAACTCGCTCTATTATAAGAAAAGCAAAAACGATATAAAAAATCTGAAAAGAGGTTTCTAAATTGGATTAAAAAGGTCCACTTTAAGCCAAATTTGCGTATTTTTCCATAATTAAAAATTAAAATAATAACTTTATTGAATTTTTTTCTCCAGAAACCTAAGAACCTCTTTTCAGATTTTTTATACTGTTTTTCCTTTTCTTATTATACCGGGTGTTATTTTTAGTTGGGGGTACTATGGAGTACTACTTATTATAAAGGCAAACTGATTTTGTCGATGGGGCTAATCGGGGTTAAACTATCTTCTAAAAATATTTTCAACTTCCCCCCACTACCGATTATACCGGAAGTAGACATCAACTTTCTTATTTTAAATAGCAACCCACAAATTTTATATCTTATTTGGATTTTACTTAAAAAAATAAGGTGAGTTTATGTATACATGTTTATCGCTACCTTTGATTGTTTTAAAGATATTTCAATTTTTCGAAAAAAAAAATGACAGAAAAGAGGGTTATTTTGACTCTTTGTATCTTTTTTATTATTTGCAGTAAAAACATGAAATTTGGGTTGAAGTCACGAAATATTATAAAGACTATAATAACGTAAACAGATTTTACATTTATTTTACAGGGTGATGGAAATTTTATAATCTTTGCTGTTTTCGTTTTATTCAAAAAAATTCTGTTTTTGAAATGGGAACTATATGTTTTTTAATCATTTTTGGATTCTTCACATAAAAAGAAGAAAAAAGTTATATTACTTATTTTTTTAAAATTTGATGCCGTTACAGAGGTATTTTACATAAATCTCAAAATAAAAAGAATCAAACATCTCTTTTTTGTTCAAGTAGGAAATTAACTGTGGTCAATAAAAGCTTAAAGGATTAATCATAATAAGTAATAGGAAACAAAAATAATTGACAAAAAATTTACATCAAGAGCAACAAGGGCGATCTTCTGTTTCAATACATTTAAAGACATATTTTAAGATTTCGAATTGAGTAACGTTTTTAAGCACATCCAATTGTTCCTAGCAAGATGCTTGTCATGCAGTAGTCCTAAAAAAATCACTAAAAAATTTCCATTTTGATTTTCATTGTAAAATTTAACGCTTAAAAATCCTGAGTTCTAATCTAACAGCATAACAGTTAAAGGACGAATTTTCTTGAACATTTGTTGTTGATTTTCATTACTCCAAAAATGAGAAGTCTTTTTAACAAACCATTTTTACGAAACTTACATTCGTGGCTTCCTAAACATTTTTCAATAAGTATTCTAACAATTAGCCCAAAACTTATTCGTCTTGTTCGGTTATCTTTTAAATATTATTTAGCCTAAAATTTTTAGGCCTTGTGGTTGTTTTTTTTTTTGAAAATTTTGTTGTCTACTACCAAGTTGCTACTGGAAAAAAAAAGATATATTTTTCTTTTTTATTTTGCATTATATCCCTGTAACGGTGCAGAATTTTAAAAAATTAGTCATATAACTTTTTTCTTCTTTTTACGTGAGGAATTCAAAAATGTTTAAAAAACACATAGTTCCCATTTAAAAAAACAGAGTTTTTTTGAATAAAACATAAACAATAAAGATCATAAAATTTCCATCATCCTGTGTAATAAATGTAAAACTTGATTACGTTATTGTAGTCTCCATATTCCATGACTTCAACCCAAATTTCATGTTTTTATTGCAAATAATAAAAAAGATACAAAGAGTCAAAATAACCCACTTTTCTGTCAGTTTTTTCCGAAAAATTGAAATATCTTAAAAACTACTAAAGATAGCAATAAACATGTATACATAAACTCACCTTATTTTTCTACGTAGAATCCAAATAAAATATAAAATTTGGGGGTTGCTATTTTAAACAAGAAAGTTGATATCTACTTCCGGTATAACCGGAAGTGGGAGGAAGTTGAAAATATTTTTGAAAGGTAGTTTAGCTCCGATTAGCCATATCGACTAAATCAGTTTGCCTTTATAATAAGTGATACTCCATATAAAAGTAACCTCCCATCTAAAAAAAACACCCGGTAGAGCTGGGACATCGAGTTTTGCTCACCCTGCACATAGATTTGCGTTAAACCTTAATGTTTCTAAAAAAAGTCAAAAAATGAGAAAAGTAATTTTTATCAAAATGTTCAAGTTTAAATTACCCAAAAATAAACTTAATCCATTAACAAAAACGTTCGCAAGTTTCAAATTTTTATATAAATTATAAAGGTTTGCGTCAAATTTCGAGAAATGAGTTAGGATATTCTTTTCGTCAAAATGTTGATACTGAAGGGCAAATTTTAACCCAAATTTCGAGTTTATTTCTCAAAAAATCAGATTTAAAGTTTTCTTTCTTATCTACTTAATTGTGCTAAAAATTTCGCAATTTTGTTATTAAACGTCAATTTTTTCTCGATTTTTGCTTTTTATAGCGAAATTCGGAAAGAAACTCTCAAAGCCAAAATTATAAGATTGAAGTAGAAGTTTTGAGGTTATTTTTATGCGAATTTCGATCTTTTTTTTTCCAAATTTTGACTTCAGTATTTCTAGTTGAAGCCAAAACTTCCGATTAATTTATTTTTGTTTTATAAACATCTTATAAGTTCAATTTCTTTTTCTAGAAATTTTGAAGAATAAAATTAAATATTAAATCAACTTTTAAATTAAAAATTCTAAATTTTTCTATAACCTCAAATTTGTCTTTAATTTTTTGACATTTTGTATTAAAACTTAAATTTATTATTGTTAATTTCGTTTTAAAGTTAAAATATCTAGAAAAAAATGAGAAGGGTAATTAAAAAAAACCTCTAAATTTCGATTTTAATGTCGACGTATTCTAAAAAAATTTAAATTGTTGATCCACATTTCGGGTTTAAAAATCGAAATTACGAGAAAGGCGTAAAAAAATTTGGTTTTTAATGAAAAATTTCAAAATTCTAATTGAAAAATGCACTTTTTTTTCCAAAAAATCGTATTTAAAGTTAGAATTTTTACTGATTTTTCTCTAATATTTCAACGTAGGGTTCAAAATTTAAACTTTTCTTAACAGTGTTGACTTTTTTCTAGAAATATTTAATTTATTTTGCAAAATTTCAGCCATACTTCGTAAGTTTCTAATTTTAAACATAATATATTTTTATAATTATTTTTCTCTATATTTCTAAAACTGTTCAGTTTAAACTGAAAAACTTCTAATATTTTAATTTTAAAATCCAATTTTTTTTAAGTTCAATCCACTCGCAAAGGGTAACCGCGTTCAGACACCGCGAGTAGGATGTGGAAACAAGGATAGATAGCGATGAACCGCCTTCTTAAACAAGTATAGGTTGCAAGTTTTGAGGAAAACTTTCCCTAACGAATTCCATGGAAGTTCTATAGATAAAATGGTCTGCATAGCAAGCTGGACCGCAGGGGAATTTGCTGTCTCCGACTGTCTTGTATGCCTTAAAAATCTTATTCTTGGAGGGATCAATCCCATTAGTTCCTGAGAGTATCTCCCATGAAAGTACTTGCAGAAAAGAGATCAGTCACCAACCACCCGTCTGTGTTCTAACGAGAGAATCGGTCAAACCTTGTCATCAATTAGGCGAATCGCTCTTCTTTGAATTGAACACATGAGTCAAAGTGCACTTTGGAGCCGAACTCCAAACATGAGAACAGTATTCTAGTGTTGGCCTAACTTGAGCTTTGTACAGTGTTAATAGCTGATGATATGTGAAGTACTTTTTAGCTCTAAAAAGAAAGCCTAGCTTCTGAGAGGCGGATTTGGCAGTGGCGCGCACATGATCGTCCCAAGAGAAGTTAGTGCTCGCAGTCACTCCTAGGATAGATAGATTAGATCCCATCGGAAGGATTTTACCCTCCATTAGTATGTTTGTTGCATTATCCTTTGATGTTTTCTTAGAAAAAACCGCGGCCTGAGTTTTTGAGGCCTTGAAGTCGACCAGATTTTTCTTAACCCATTCCCGAACGATTTCGTGATCCCGATTAATCATCTGCACCTGCTGTTCCCTTAGCCGATCTGAAACAGCGACGGATAATGGTTTGTCGGATAAAAAAGATAACACCAGGCCAGTATTATCTGCGTAACTGTATATCGAATTGAAAGTTGAAGCTAAGAGATCGTTTTTATGTAACAGAAACAGCGTAGGAGACGGACAGACCCCTGCGCAGAGCCGCCACGTGTAGGTGTGCAGGTTGTGCGACGTACAAGGGCGGCTACTTAAAAGCAATTTGACTAATTTCTATGTCCGGATTTTCTAACTTCACTTCGATAAAATCACTTCTTAAAATATGAAATTTTGACAAATCCGCTTGTTTTTTATAATGTGAACGAGTCAGTTGAAGATATTTTATTACCTTCAAATTTTTAAGCCAAATTTTTAAACTCGAATATTTTGTTCGAAACTTCCAAATTTTTAGAAATATTCGAAATTTCTAATTTAATATAAAAAATTTTAGGAAATAACTTTACATTTATAAATATTAATAATAATAATAATATTCATAACCACGAAATTTGTTATTTTAATTTATAGCTCACCAATAATTAAATATTTTCAATTTGAATTCAAAATTTTAGGAAAAAAAGACGGTCAAAGTTAAAAAAATTAAATTTATTAAGAAAACTGTTTTCAAAATTTCGAGTTGCCTTATTTTTTTTAATGTTTGAAGACTCGAGGTTAAAAAATAATATTAAAATGCCAGCAAGCGGGTTGAAAAGTTCAAAATTTCAGGAAAATTCATCTACGACTTTTGACCTTAGTAGCTAAAAGTCAAAATTTTCTTTTTCAAATTTCGATTCTAAACTTATAACCTCTAAATCTATATTATTTGAATAATTTTAAATTTAGAGTTTAAAAAGAAAATATAGAAGAAAAACGAATAATGTAGCTAACCTTGAAGTTGAAATTTTAAGAGCTAATTCGAAATTATGAGGATTTTTGATATCATCTTTCTTTTTTTTGAAAATGTGATGTTTTTCTGAGAATTCCAATTTTTCCTAGATGTGTGGAAATGTATGTTTTTATTTTTAAAATCTTAACTGTTTCTCAAAATTCCAAATCGAAAATTTACAATTTTGTTCTTCTTTCACATTTCCACTTCAATGAAGAAATCTGGACTTTCTAAAAATTATGGATTTTCGGATTTTCTAACGAACTTTCAAGAAAACAGTAGAAATTTCAGTATTTAGTGTCGTGAGCATTATACAGGGTATTTCATAATTGCATGCTGAACCGGCAGGGGGATATTCCTTGGGCAATTTTAAGACAAAATTTTCATATTAACATAGGTCTGGAAACGCTTCATTTTCGATATACAGGGTGGTAAAAATTGAAGAAAAAATCGGTTTTTCTTCAATATTTCTGAGACTGGCTTAGATATTTTTTTGATATTCAGTACACGATATCTGGCTATAAAAGCAAGTATTTTGACAAAAAAACATTTGTTCTGATTCCACCAGTGGCGTTCCCACAAACAGGTCGATACACATTTTTGAAAAAAAAAAATGTGACGCCAATGCTATTTTTCAAAATAAGAATTATTTTCCTAGTATTTGTTGTGTTTCTATCAAAAATGAGCTCTTGACTTTTTGTCCTACGACGGCCGGTTTCCGAATTAAAAAATAAAAATCATTTACTTGCTATGCCGCTATGGTAGATTAATTTATTAATGAAATCTTAACAATGAAATTAATTAAATCATATCAGGTGTTGAAAATGTCCACCGCCTGCAAGTATGCACGCCTCAACTCTCTTCTCATAGATTCGCGTACTCGTTGAAAAATTCCTGGCGTATTTTTTAGTGTTGCAGGAATCTGTTATGCGATTTCTCAGTTCTTCTTCAGTTTGGATTGGGGTGCTATAAACTAAGGTTTTAAGATAGCCCCATAAAAAATAATCTAGACTGTTCAGGTCAGGGGATCTAGGTGGCCATAATTCTATCCAGCGATTATTGTAATTTTGGTCCAAATATGCACGTGCCAAAACACTAAAATGCGCAGGGGCACCATCGTGCATAAACCACATTCGATTTCGGATTAAAACGGGGACATCTTCTAACAGCACTGGTAAATCATTTTCAAGAAAGTGACGATAATTTTCTCCATTTAATCTTCTTGGCAGAAAAAAGGGTCCAATTAAATAGTCGTCAACAATTCCTGCCCACACATTTACCGAGAATTGTTCTTGGTGATTGACTTCGACCATGGCATGCGGGTTCTCTTCAGCCCAAAAGTGATTGTTGAGAAAGTTTCTAATTGCATTTCGGGAAAAACTGGCTTCATCGGTAAATAATACTTCTCTGTCAAATAGTGGATTTTCAACAATTTTTTGAATAAACCATTGGCAGAAATTTATACGAAATGGTAAATCCCGAAGCAGTAAGGCCTGAACCCGTTGAATATGATAAGGGTATAACAAAAAATCGTGAAGTATTCTCCAGACTAAAATATGGGAGATATTTAAATTAGTAGCAATTTTCCTTGTGCTTATTTCGGGATTTTGCTCAACTGAATTAAGAACAGCTATTTCAGTTTCTTCTGTTCTTGCGGTTCTTTGTGCCCCTTTTAAGTGATGATCGGGTTTAAAACATCCCTTCTCGCGTAGTCTTCTATGAACGCTTGAAAAAGTTCTTGCATCTGGCACAATTCTTTGCGGAAAACGCTCTGCATACAGTCGCCTGGCTTCAAATGCATTTCCATCCGCAAGACCGTACATGTAATGAATATCGGCAAACTCAGCATTCTCAAACATATTTTCTTATACTTATCAATCACTCACATTCAGATAAAGCATTGAAGTGAAAAATTTGACACTTGGCTGTAAACACAAAACTAAATCTCAGTGGCCTACTAGATTTTCATTAATAAATTAATCTTCCACAGCGGCATAGCAAGTAAATGATTTTTATATTTTAATTCGGAAACCGTTCGTCATAGGACAAAAAGTCAAGAGCTCATTTTTGATAGAAACACAACAAAGACTAGGAAAATAATTCTTATTTTGAAAAATAGCATTGCCGTCACATTTTTTTTTTCAAAAATGTTTATCGACCTGTTTGTGGGAACGCCACTGGTGGAATCAGAACAAATGTTTTTTTGTCAAAATACTTGCTTTTATACCCAGATATCGTGTACTGAATATCAAAAAAATATCTAAACCAGTCTCAGAAATATTGAAGAAAAATCGATTTTTTCTTCAATTTTTACCGCCCTGTATATCGAAAATGAAGCGTTTCCGGACCTATGTTAATATGAAAATTTTGTCTTAAAATTTCCCAAGGAATATCCCCCTGCCGGTTCAGTATGCAATTATGAAACACCCTGTATATTTTTCTTTTTTACTCTTCAACTCGAAACATGTATGTTAATCCACTGATTGATATTTTACTAAAGATAAAATACTTACTATTGGCTCAACCAACTACTTTCTTTAACGTGTTGAATAAATCTTTTTTTTTTAATTTCGACGTTATACTTTTAAAACATCAACATTTTTCCAAAATTTTAATTTTAATTTTGAAATTTTCGCTTTTCTAAATTTAGACTTTTCCAAAATTTTGATTTTTTTCCAAAACTTTGGCTTTTTTAAACATTTTGATCTTATTATAAAAATTTCTACTTTTCTGAAAATTTCATTTTTATTTTGAAAATTTTTTGAATAATTCGAGTTTTTCAAAATTTTAATTTTTTCTGACTTTGTTAAAATGGTTTTTTTTGAAGGGCTCGCTTTTTTCCAAAATTTTGATTTTATTTCAAAATTTCCATTTAAAAAAACTGGTTTTTTTCAAAATTTAATTCTTTACCTATTTTTTTTCTCTGAAATATCTACTTTTCTTATAATTTTTGATTTTCTTTAAAATTTAAACTTTGACTTTGACAATTTCGAATTTTTTTCAAATTTTCGACATTTCTTAAAAATTAAAACTTTTTTGACAGGTTGAATTTTTTCAAAATCTCAATTTCATTTTAAAATAAACTTTTTTCTTATCCAAATTTGAAATTGCTGTAATACTTTTGACTTATCCCAAAAATTCGCCTTATTTAAAAAATTTAATTTTTATTGAAAATCTTGACTTTTTTGAAAGTTACGACTTGCAAACACTTTTGCAAATTTCGAAATTTGTTTAAATTTCCACTCTTTGTAAATTCCTCTTTTTTTCAAAAATTGATTCTTTTCAAGATTTCGTATTTTTAATAATATCGGATTTTATTTAAAAATTTCACCTTTCTTTAAAATTTTGACTTCTTATTTTGAAAAAGCCCAATTTTTTAAAAAACCATAACCTAAGCTATATTGTTCAAAATTTCAAATTTTTAGAATATTTAAATTCGATTTTAAAAGTCGAATTTATTTTCGACTTCAAAGTCAAAATTAGTATTTATCAGAGACTAAATAGACTGAACGTAAGACGGTAAGCAGTGAAGCCAGTTGAAAGCCTGGCGGAAGCCTAGCTCAACCCAGCACTCTCATTATTTGACAGACCGTTGCGAACATAACATCAGGGTTTTTTTAGAAAACGGCCTGAAAATATGGGGAAGTGTATTGTGGATCATTGTTGAAACCTCAGTGAACACATTAGTGAAGGAAAATCAAGAGTTTCATTCTTTGGGTAGGTAAAAATGAAATATATAAATATTCAATTAACGGCGTGCGCGCGCCGCCATTTCACTGCAATCATGACGTGTTTACAGCACCGGCTTAACAATATTGTACACAGGCGTCGCGTATTGAAAGAAAATTATTTTACTATTAAACCAAGCTGTCTTTGAAAATAGTTCTCCTGAACTTTTACCAAAAAGCACTTGTAAAAATTATCCTATTGGTCCAAAAGCCCCTAATTCTAAAGTTTCATCTAAATCGTTAGAACCGTTACGCGGCAAGTTTCGTATTTATAAATTTAACTTAATCCGGCCATGTCCAAGAGTAGCTTCCCACTACCCCGCATTTTAGCTTCAACTGAACGCATAAGACAGCATTGAAATGTTCAGTCTATTTAGTCTCTGGTATTTATATTCATATTTTATTGGCTTCTTCGCCAGTTACTCCTTTCACAATTTTAATATTCAGCAACCTTCTGTTAAGGATTGGCAATCTGACGCATTTTACAATCAAAATCACTTTTTGTCTCGTCAATAACTTGTTCACAAAGAATTCGTGCATCTACAAAGATGGTCAGAGTCTCGACTGAGGGATTACTTCGCCAATGACGATATCCGTGATTTTTGTAGGAGACAGCCCGAGCACATTTTTTACTGAACCAAGATTTACTGGAGGCAGACTTCTTTTGGGAGTGGGAAATTGAGCATTCCATACCAATCAGGATAGTTTCCGTGATGGATTCGGCGACTGAGGAAGGGTTGTCTGAGTTAAAGCAGACTTCCTGACATGGGAAAGATCCAAAAAAGTCTCTTAATTCTTCCCAGTTTGCAGAGTTAAAATGCCAAACCCTACGGGACTGCATCTGGGAAGAAGGTGGTATATGAAGCGAGCGAGAGGCTGCTACGACAGCCCGAGCATATTTTTTGTTGAACCAAGATTTACTGGAGGCAAACTTCTTTTGGAAATGGGGAATATAGCATTCCATACCAACCATAATAGTTTTCAGTGATGGATTCGGCGACTGAGGAAGGGTTGTCTGAGTTAAAGCAGCCTTCCAGCCATGAAAAAGATGCAAAAAAGTCTCTTAGTTCTTAGCTGATTATGAATTTGTTTTTGTAAATTCCAGGTTTACCTCAAAATTGGACATTTTTTCCAAAAATTTTGGACGAAACTCGAAATTTCAAAATTCATTTTTTTAAAGTAAATTATAAATAGTTTACTTTTTTGTCGATGTTTTTAGTTTAAACTCAAAAATATTATTTTTTTTATTCAATATTTTGATTTTTAAATCAAAACTTGCCAAAAAAAGTTGAAATTTTGTGGAACGAATTCCAAAAAAAAATCTTTAAATTCTTTAAATTTATGCAGAAAAATCGAAGTTTCGTCCTTTTTCTTGAAATCAGGTTTTTAGCAAAATTCACGAAGACTTCGCTTCCAAATTTCGACATTTCCTTCAAAAATGTGCAGGAGTTTTAACATGTTTAATGAAATTTCGATTTTTCTATAAATGTTGTTTTTGTGAAAATTTCGACTTCTTTTCTCAAAATTGAACTTTCCGCACTTTTGCTTAAATAAAATTTCTCGAAATGTTGACTATCCTCACTTTTTTTTAAAGAAATTTGAATATGTAAGTCTTAAATTATTTCATTTAACACCATTTTTACAGAAATTTAGATTTTTATATTTAGGTTCCACTTTTTTCTAAATTGTCTTTTCTCAATTTATTGAAAAGAATAAGTTTTTCTCAAAATTTATAGGAATTTCGTCTTTTTTCCAAATGTCGACTTTTTGAAATTTAGAATTTTTCTTTTAAAAAAAGTATAAGGTTTTTTTCAAAATTTGTTGGAATTGCCACAACAAGGTAGGTGCAATACGTGCAACCGCACAGGACCCAGAAAGTAATGACCTTTTGTTTTGTCGTCAAAAATATTTTTCAAATATCAAAAATCTTAAAAGAAAGTTGAACTTTGAAAAAAGTAGCGATTTCAAATCACCTAAGTTTTCAAAAAAATTGGAAAACAAAATGTCAACACTTTATTTCTAAATTTTAATCAAAGTTTTAAAAACATTCAAAATAAAAAAGTCGAAAATGTTTAAAAAAAATAATTTTGAAAAAAAAATTCGAAATTTAAAAACCAAAATTGAGCATTTCAAAAAAAAAGAAATTTTTAAAAAAATGTCTAGATTTAAAAAATAATTTAAATTTCCACAATGAGTCAAATCGTACTAAGTTTCAAAAAAATAAACTTTAAATTTTTTTAAAAAAGTTGAAATTTTGAAAAATGATAAAATATTTTTAAAAACTTTTACGTTTAAGAAAGGTAACATTTTAAAAGTCAAATACTAAAAATTTTAAGAAAAGTCGGAATTTTAGAAGTCCTACTAGTTTTTAAAAAAACATTGCCGGAAGTCAATATTTTTAAAAGAGGAAATTTTAAAAAACCAAAATTTTAAGATGTTGATATTTCAAAAAATCGAAATTTTCAAAAAAAGTCGAAATTTTAAAAGAAAATAAATTTAAAATGGAAAAACTGTTGATAATTCAAAAAATCGAAATTTTCAAAAAAAGGCGAAATTTTTGAATTGGTGCTTAAAATAAAGCAATATGTTGGGAAAGTCTGAAATAAAATCAACATTTTGAATAAACAGCAGAAGTCCGCATTCTGAACAAATACCAAGATTTAAAGAAATCGCAATTTTCAACTAAAAAATCGATAGTTTGCAAAAATTCGAAATTTGGCAATTAGTTGAAATTTTAAAAATGTGGAAATTATAAAGATAGCCATAATTGTCACCAAAAAAAAAATAATATTTTTAGGAAATGATATTTTCAGACCTAAATTTCTAAAAATGTCGATATTTTCAGAAATAATTCAAAAATTTATAAAAAATTCCTGAAATTTTTAAAAAGATATTAAACAATTTATAAAAAATCTAACAAAAAATCAAAATTTTCAAAATTGACGAAATTTCAAATTTTTGAACTAAACAAAAGTTCAGATTTCAGAAAAACTCCGACAGTTTTAAAAATGTTGTAGAAATTTTCCAAAAGTCTGGAAATTTTGAAAAATTAAAATTTTCTTAGAAATAGGAATTTAAAAAAAAAGCATACATTTTAAGAAGGAATCTAAATATTGAAATAAATAGAATCGTTTGGAAAAAATTTCAACCTTTTAGAATATTCAACATTTTCAATTCCAAAGAAAAAATTTTGAACAAAAATTTAAACTTTTAAAACAAGTCGAAATTTATTTAGGAATTCTAAATTCAGAAAAGAGCAAAAAATATTTTTTCTAAAGGTAACAATTTTCAAAACAAAAATCTGTTTTCAAAAAGTTCCAAATCTTGGCATTAAGGTCGGAGAGTAGACCTTAATAAGTCTTGAATTCTTTTGCTTGACATTTTGCCTTTTTTTTATGAGTTCCAATTGTTTTTATAAATTTAGAATCTCAATTTCTTAATTATCTTTTCATATTTTTCTGGGTTGGAATCTAAAAATTCCTCGAAAATTCTTCTTTTTATAAAAATTGGAAGTTTTTTTATTACTTCTTTACTACTTCTTTCAACATTCTGGATTTCTATTTAAAAATTTGACTTTTTTATACAAATGTACTTGCTCAGATTTAGAAAATTCTAGAAAAAGACGAAAATTTGAGAGAAATTCAGGAAAAAACAGGATTTTAAGAGTTTTCATGACGCATACAAATTTACTTCTTAATTTGAAAATATTTTCTTATCTTTAAAATTTATGATATAAAGTTAAAATTTAATTTTTCAAAACTAATAACCACAATGTGGAATTTTGATATCTCTTGTTGTGTTTATTGTTAATAAAGTTTATTAGTTATGAATATTGAAGAATTCCACGCAGTAAGGGTTAAAAATGTCAATTCTATTCTTCCCTTAACATTCCCTCTTTTATCAGAATTTTTTGATTTCTTAGAAATTTTGGATTATTTATCAAAATTAAACAAAAAAAATCGAAATATCTAAAATAAAGTCGCAATTTCGAGGGCTTTATAAATAAACTTTAACTTTACTTATTTTCGTTCAACTTGAAAATATTGTCGTTTTCTTGACTCTTCTCAAAATTGCATTTTACGAGGTGTTTCAAAAAGTAAGATGACTATATTTTTATAAAAAAATATTTATTTATTCATCAACATTTATACTGTTCCCTTTAAAGAAATCTCCCACAGGTACAATGCACTTGTGCAAACGCTTTTTCCAATCTTCAAAGCACTTCTCATAACCACTTTTTGGTATAGCATTGAGCTCCTCTAGCGATGCAGTTTTTATTTCATCAATCGTTGCAAATGTCCGTTCTTTCATGGGTTTTTTAAGTTTTGGGAACAGAAAAAAGTCGCAGGGGCTAAATCCGGTGAATATGGTGGCTGAGTGTGTGATTGTCGTGTTATTTTTGGCCAAAAAACCTCTCAAAAGCAACGATAAATGAGCAGGTGCATTATCGTGATGTAAAAGTCATGAATTATTTTTCAAAAATTCCGAACGTTTTTTTCGTATTACTTCTTGCAAACGGCGCATAACTTCAAGGTCTTCAAGGTAATACTCCTTATTGACCGTACGACTTTGAGGTAAAAACTCCTGATGCACTACGCCATGATGAGTCAAAAAAAAACCGTGAGCAAAACATTGACATTTGATCGGACTTGGTGTGCTTGGCTCTCCTGGGTGCTTCCATTGCAACGATTGGGCTTTGATTTCGACGTCATAACCATATACCCATGATTCGTCGCCGGTTATATTCCTTTTGAGCAAATCAGGATCATCACTAATGTCATTCAAGAGCTCCTGAGCGATACTCATGCGACAGTTCGGAACAAACTTCGCTGACACACGTCTCATGCCCAAAACATCTGAAAAAATTGCATGACACGAGCCGACTGATATGCCAACATCCTGAGCAACTTCTCTTATGGTAATTCGATGATTTTCAAAAACAATTTTCTTCACAGCTTCGACGATATCTTCTGTTGTTGATGTACTGAGGCGTCCAGAGCGAGGTTCGTCGTCGGCTTCTTCTCGGCCATCTTGGAAGAGTTTGTACCACTTGTAAACATTTTTTTTTACTTAGAGCACACTCACCGAACGCCACTGTCAACATTTCAAGTGTTTTAGAGCACTTGATTCCATTATTCACACAAAATTGATGCAAATTTCTTTGCCCCATTTTTTATAATAAAACAAACTAAGTATGCTATGTTCTTGAAACTATAAACCAAGAAGACTATATTTTAGTCTTCTTGCTGTGAACATATGTTCGGGACATGTGTACCAACACAACAACAGCAGCAACAACAACAACAACAACAACAACAACAACAACAAATCAATAATCGAACCTACGTTGCCCGCGAAACTTGAAGTCACCTTACTTTTTGAATGACCTCGTAACTATGAAACTTTAAGAATTTGTTTCTTTTTCAGTAGATTTTAAAATTTCTTGAAATTTTGATATTATTTCGAGTTTTTAAATCCGAATTCGAGAAAAAGCACTCTTTTTTTAAATAAAATTTCATGGTTACATTTTTCAGAATTTAACCTTTGTTGATTATTTTAAAAATTTCTGATTTAACTTTACAACTAAAAAAAATAATCTCAAGTCACGATGGCAATAATTAAATCGAGAATCTGAATTTAAAATTAGAATTTCACTACTAAAGTTAAAAGTTCAAGAGTAAATCTGCCATTTTTTGAATTTTTGTTACCTAACATTTTAAAATTTTAACTTTTCCTAAAATAAAATTTTAAGTTTATTTTTTGAAATTTGTATGGTCATCTTTAAAATTCAAATTTAAATTTGAAAATTCGAGACATTGTTTTAGAAATGTCAATTCTGTAAGCTTTTTGCAGTTTAATTTTTTTTAAGATTTCGAAGAAATTTCGATTTCTTTTTCCAATATAAGTTCGAATTCAGAAATTTTAAGAGTAATCTAAAAACTTGAGACCTTCTAGGAACAGAAAAAAAGAACCGACAAAAAAAAAGATCACAAATTTAAGATTCCAGAAGAAACCCAAAATTCAAGAGATAGAAATAGATTTTGTTTGAATTTTTTTAGTTTAGTCTTTTTTCTTATGGTTTAACAGACCAAATTTCAATTTTATTCCGAAAAAGGCGAAATTTCGAATTTAAAATCGTTTTGACTTTAGCTGGAACTTCGGGTTTTATGTCGAAATTATGATTTTTGTCTCAAAAAGTTAACTCTAATTAAGTACTAGCCTACATTTGAAGAGGGAATTAAAATATCGTAAAAAATTTTTAAAGTCGAAAGTTTGATTTTTAGGTTGATATTTCAGGAAAAAATTTGGAAAATTTCGAAAAGATGTCAATGTCAAAAAATCGTTGAGTTTTTCTTGAAATTTGCGACTTTCTTGCAAAATTCAGAATTTCCATTTTAATATCGTTTGATGGTCTAAAGTAGCGGTCGGCAAAACGAGGCCCGCGGATCGTATGCGGCCCCCTATGCTCTTTGTTGCGACAATTGCTGAGGAGAGAATCATCAATCGTCAGCAATTTGCGACCTGATCTAGCTATTTGGAAGCATATGCAGATTGACATTTAAAAAAATGTAGTTTCAAAAAATCTTGTACTTTTGCATTGGCATGATCCCTAACATCAGGCCTATAGGTCCTAAGTTGGCATCAGGAACAACTTAAGTGTAGAAAAAGTTTCGAATTACAGAAAAAAAAATAATTTTAAACTTTTTCCGTTGTTTTTTCAATTTTAAAGTCGAAATTTCGAGTTTAAATCTAAAATTTTTGTTTGTTATTTTTATTTTTGTAAATTTCCATTTTTTTTTTAATTTTTCTCTTGTTTTTGAAAAGTATGCCAAGCAAATTAAAATTATTTTTCAATATTTCAACTTCGACGTAAATTTGTCAAACTTTTAACTGAAATCTTCCTCGATTTATTATTAAAACATTTTAATAAATTTTTCTGGAAATTTTGACATGAACAACATTTTTGTTCTTTTCATATAATCTTGATTGTTATACATGGCTCACAAATTTTTCTATTATCTGCGTTATTTCTTTCGAAATATTATTGATTATAATTTCGAAATTTAAAATTTTTACTCGAAATTTCGAAAAAAAAATGGAAATTTCTAGATAAAAGTTAAAATACGAAAAACTTGATAATTGTGAGAAAAACGCGACATTTTAAAATAAAAGCGAAAGTTTTAAATAAAAAATGCTCATATCTGGAGAAAAAATTAAATTTTTAAAAGAAAAATTTTGATTTTTAGACTTCAAAGTTTTGAAAAACAAAAGTTGTTTCTAGATTAAAGCTGAAACTTTAGAAAAAACTTGAATCTAAAAAATTAACAAATGACCAATTAAATGTGCTGTAATTAAACAGTTAACGTGCAGAAACTTAAAAATATCCACAACCACAACCATAGACTAGTTTCGGCCTTCCTTGGCCTCATCAGTACGATACGGTCGTTGTGAACACTTCCGACTTAAAGCCGCTGGTCATAAAACTATTGAGTAAAAAAAATGAAACGATATTAAAATCAATAATGTTAATTTGAAACTCTGATAAAAAATTTAAAATGTACAAAACAAAAACAGCAGCAAAATTTCCAGACAAAATGTTTCCCAAAATTTCAAATTATAAAACCCAAAATTCAAAATGAATCGAAATTATTTCGATCGTAAAGTTAAAAACTTCGCCAAATTTCGATTTAGGAAAAAACGTTGTTTTTTAAATGTTGACATTTTCCAAAAGCTTGATTTTAATCTGGAAATTTTCAGTTTAAAATGGAAATTTTAATTTACCTTAAAAATTGGAATTTACTGAAAAACTGTTGAAATCTAGAATTAATAATGTAAAATTTTTGAGTAAAACCTTTAAACACACATTTTTTTCTCGATTTTAAAACTGTCATTTTGCATTAAGTTGGAAATTGAACACCACGATAAAATTCGAAAAAATGATTAATATCTAGTAGTAGTAGTAGTTTATTTTAAATGTATAAAATACATATTAATAACAAATGATTCATAAAAGAATGGCGACAATAGTAATATTAATAATAAATAGATACATATTATGACAAAATGACAATAAATTAATCTAACATATTAAAAAAAACAAAAAAAAATACACATATATAAAATTCCGAACCTATTTTCTAGGGATAATTTTTCGTAAAAGACTCTTAAATTGATAGAGGGAATTAGAATTTTTTATTGCAACAGGTAAGTTGTTGAATTCACATAAACCATCAGAAAATAGTGATCTTTTGGTACTTTGCCTTTTAACTGCGTTTATATAAAAATTTGTTGTGTTGCGGGTATTATGGTTGTGAATATCTCTAACATTGATTAAACAAATTTTTAAATAATTCGGCAAAAGGTTTTTAGTTATTTTAAAAATAAAGCACATGTTAAGATAGAACAGATATTGTTTTACGGACAAGAACTGGAGACATTCAAGCATGAAGTCAACACTAACATGATTATTGCATCGCAAAATGATTCTTAATGCTCTATTTTGTAATAGTTGTAGTTTATTTAAGAGTTCTTGAGTGAAATAATGCGTAATTGTTGGGCAATAGATGAATAAAGGGGCAATCCATGACTTATAGAGGTCAATTCTAGCAGGAAGATTTAAAGATTGACAAATACGCCAAAAATATTTAACTCTAGATGAAAGTTTATCAATAGTAGTCTTAGCATGATTTTTAAAGTTCAGGGATGAATCTATAATAATACCTAAGTATTTGATCTCATTGACATATTCTAAATTTGTTTGGTTTAATATTATTGGTCGTATATTAGATGCATCATAGTTTTCCATTATCATTACTTTGGATTTGTTTGTGTTAATTAGCAATTTATTTGTTTGTAACCAGTGACTCATTGAATCTAGCACTAAGTTCATTTTATCAATAGCACTGTCAATGTTATCATCAAGCACAGTAACAAGGGTATCATCCGCAAAAAGGTTTAGGAATGTATTTGGATCACTAATAACATTATTCATGTCATTAATATACATTAAAAATAATATTGGTCCCAGGATCGTTCCTTGTGGAACTCCATAAATGTTGTCGACAGGATTAGAGGAAAATCCATCGATCGTTGTTCTCTGACTTCTACCAAATAGATATGAACTAAACCATTGTACTGTAGAATCATGAAAGCCCATATTTTCCAGTTTTACTAGAAGAGTCGATCTATCAATAGTTTCGAAAGCACGTTTTAAGTCGAGGAATGTCGCAATGGCTACACAGTTATTATTGTCCAACCATTTTTTCCATTTTGATACTACTAATTGCAGAGAAGATTCACAGGAGTGTTTTTCACGAAAACCCGATTGCTGTTCAATTAAAATATTATTGGAGTTTATGTAATTAATAAGTTGAGTATATATTAATGATTCAAAAACTTTTTCGAGGTATGGCATAGTACTAACAGGTCTATCACTGGGTTGTATTGAATTTTGTACTTTTTGTTTAGGGAAAATTAATGATGTTTTCCAACGTGTTGGGAAAGTGGTAGTAGAAATTGATTTATTGTATATATCGGTCAATTTGGTTGCAATGAACCCTCCGCCGGCTTCTATGACAGATTTGGTGACTAAATCAGTCGATGAATTTTTTGTGTTCCTAATGGCCTTTGATACTTCTTCGTACGTAAATGATTTAAGGATAAATGTACTTTCAATAGGTTCATTTGAGATAGTTGTTCTTGTTGATGGGTTTGATTGTACTAATAGTTCAATGCTATTTACAATAAATTTGTTATACTTTTCAGCAATGTCTTGGGGGTTAGTTAAATTAATATTATCAAATTCCATTTTTGCGGGAGAAGTTTTTTGAGCACCATCCATAATTTCTCTAAGTACTTTCCACATCTTTTTGCTATCATTTTTGTTTTGATTAATTAAATTTGTATAGTAATTTTTCTTTTTCTCCCTTATAAGCTTGGTCACATTATTTCTTAATCTTCTGTATTCTTTCCAAATGTCGGTGGAATTAATCAAAATTGCTTTCTGGTAATATAGATCTCGATGTTTAGCTAACTCTTTTATTTCCGTGTCGTACCATTTATTTTTACTATTATTTACGGTAAATGTTCTTAAAGGTGCAAATTCATCCAAGGCGATAGTAATATTTTCATAAAATACGTCCAGCATAGAATTTACATTATTATTTGAGGGATCATTCCAATTCATTGTTTCAAGTTTTACTTGGAATAAATTTTTGTTCATTCTAGTAATGTTTCGGTGCGAGATTGTGCTTATAATATTTATTATCTAAAAAAAAATGGTCATCAAAAATTTGAAACGCGGAAACTAAAATTCCAAAAATGGTGCAAATACAAAAAATTCTCAAAATATCGAACTTAAAGTCAATACGTAAATTTTAAAATCGAAATTTAGAAATTAATGAAACTTTCGAAAAATATCGAAATTTCTAGTTTGAAGAGAAACAAAAAAAAAGAAAATAGAAAATAGGAAATAGAAAATAGAAAATAGAAAATGGATAATGAGAAATGGAAAATGGAAAATGGAAAGTTAAAAATGCAAAATTGAAAATGGAAAATGGAAAATTGAAAATGCAAAATTGAAAATGCAAAATGGAAAATAGAAAATACAAAATAGAAAATAGAAAATAGAAAATAGAAAATAGAAATAGAAAATAGAAAATAGAAAATAGAAAATAGAAAATAGAAATAGAAAATAGAAAATAGAAAATAGAAAATAGAAAATAGAAAATAGAAAATAGAAAATAGAAAATAGAAAATAGAAAATAGAAAATAGAAAATAGAAAATAGAAAATAGAAAATAGAAAATAGAAAATAGAAAATAGAAAATAGAAAATAGAAAATAGAAAATAGAAAATAGAAAATAGAAAATAGAAAATAGAAAATAGAAAATAGAAAATAGAAAATAGAAAATAGAAAATAGAAAATAGAAAATAGAAAATAGAAAATAGAAAATAGAAAATAGAAAATAGAAAATAGAAAATAGAAAATAGAAAATAGAAAATAGAAAATAGAAAATAGAAAATAGAAAATAGAAAATAGAAAATAGAAAATAGAAAATAGAAAATAGAAAATAGATAATAGAACATATAAAATACGAAATACGAAATACGAAATACGAAATACGAAATACGAAATACGAAATACGAAATACGAAATACGAAATACGAAATACGAAATACGAAATACGAAATACGAAATACGAAATACGAAATACGAAATACGAAATACGAAATACGAAATACGAAATACGAAATACAAAATACAAAGTAACAAAGTACAAAGTACAAGAGAAAATAGAAAATAGTATTGCTAGAACTTTTTTTCTCGTTTGCCGACCGCTGGTCTAAAGCAACACAAAAATTTGGTAAAATGATGTCTCATCACTGAATAGTTAAGAAAACTGCAAAATATGGCCCATTGCAGATAAATGTGCATTAGAGTATGCACTGAACTTCTCTCATTTGTAACGGAACAACAAGAAGTATTTAGACATAGTCTGTGGCAGAGCTGTGACATTTCTTAATGGTATTCTGTATTCTTAAAATCCTAAATTAAATATTAGTAATATTTTGATTTACTAATGGTTGTTTAAGAGCGAATCTCTTGTATTTTATGTCAATTTCAGCTGAACTTGTTAATAATGGTAATAAAAATAATGTGGAAAACATTTAGTTCCAATATTTCTGCCAAATAACCCCTGAAATATAGGCAACACATTAATCTTCAAAATGTTTGGGCCGCCTGAAGCCAGCTTTAGTTCTGGTGATTTTTTTAGTAACTTATTTAAAGGTTGCTTTACAACCTACTTTTATGCATATTTATTTGAAGTGGACTATATTTTTTAGTTTAATTTACTTTTTGTCGCCTAAAAAGGAAAAAAAAAATGTTGTGACCTTAAATATTGTTCACAGAAATCACTTCAACAATTGTTGATGACAAAGAAAAGGTTCTTTAACATCCTTTTTTTCCCCTCCAATGCCTTAACATCTCCTAGTTGCTGAATAAATTTACAAGATATATCAGAATTAAAAAAACGGTAGAATTTGAAGATGAAACTTTCTAAAAACTGAATCTACATTTAAAACTGTAGGATTGTCGACAGTGCTTAGAAGACATCTATGAAAAATATTATAAACTGAATCAACTAGAAAGCTTTCTGTGTTCGGCAATAGATATCTCTGCAGTTCATGACACTTAAAAAAATGTCATGATATCTGCTGATGTGTAAAATTTGGTTCTAATTTTTTACTAACTTTTCTTTCTTCTATTAAAAAAATGTAAGTATTTACTTAAGCTTTACGAATTTCCTGAGACTCATTTTGCAGAATGTTGCTTTTTTACTTTAAAGTGTGTTACACCGCATACTTTCACAAACTTTGTAGGTTATGTTTATTTTTCGCCAATAAAATTAGCACTTTCCCTAGATTTTTGCCAGTAATGGTATGAATTTTCATTGCGTAAAGGTTTCTATTTAAATTTGGATTAGCACACGTGTTTCCCCAGTAGCCGTGTTAGTAATAAGTGGAAAGTTTAATACTGAATTTGATTGAACTGTTCTGTCATGATAGAATTAGTATTTAATCCATTGTTTAATTTGATTGAATTTCTGATTAAATAATTACAGATATCAATTTTTCATCACGTTTATGTAAGTGTCACTGAAATTTCAATCTACACTGAATTTTCAAGTCAATTAATTTACTGTATTGTTATTAATTTGTTGAGACTCATAAATAACTGATTTGCTTGTAATATGTTGTTTATTAAATTGTGCTTTGGAGTCGACTTTGATGTGCTTCACTTGTGCCTCCAGCTTGTTGCTTTTTCATTATTAAGCACCTGTCAAAGTCTGCTCTTAAGCTTCCCCCTGTGCTTATTTACTAACAGCATGCTGTTTTTCGAAAGCGTCTTTTCGAAAAACGAATGGCAGGGAAAAAAATACGTTCCAGAACTCACACGTCGATATCTGTGAGTTCATTGTCACATCGTCCAAATAATACGGCTGCTGTGGCTTCAGCTGGCCCCAGAAGTAAATCAACCGACGAATTGTTGTGTATGACTAAAGAACAGTTGAAGGTGGAGTGTAGAAAAAGGGGTCAAAAGACTACTGGGAATAAAACTGAATTGGTATGAGCCTTTCGATAATAGTGACACCATTTGAGTATTTCAGAACGAATTTTAAGTTCAGTATATTTTAATTTGATCACATGGTGTCATAATTGTCCCCTCAAGTAGCAGTTTAGAGGCTGTCTTTTTATTGCACATTTTCTTTTAATGCGCTTTTCTGTAGGCACTTTTTAATTTTTTGTGTATGCTTGCATTGCATTTTTAGTGTGCACATTGTGTTACTCCATTTAGCGTTTATAACAAAAAATAGGCAATAAATGGTTTAATTTTTAGCCCCACTGGCATTACATATTTCAAAGTAAAAATAAAGTGTAAACAAAAATAAAAGCCATTATTGCACAATAAAATAAATTGATTTATGTACATTGGTCAATTTTTACTGGTAAGTTGCAAGATTTTTCGATAATGTAAATAAAAAAATTACATTGAACGTTTTTTAAGTACAATATTTGTCAACGCATTGTATATTAATATTATCTTATGTTTTATCGACTAACAAAGGCATAAAATAAAGAAGAAGAATGAACTAACAAAAAACATGAAATATTTATTTACCTAATTTTAATTTTAAAATAAATACAAATGGATAGAATTTTGAGTATATTTTTAAAATTGCTATATTTTCTCAGTTCCTAGTTTATATTTACAATTTTTATTTTTTCTGAAGTTTAGATATTAAATCGAAAGTCAACTTGTCTTATTGAAATTTTGGCTTTTTCCATTTCAACTTTAATTAAGAAAATTCGACTTTTTTCTCGAGATTAAACAAAGCTAAACTTAAAAGCTGTGGTTCTGATTGGTTTTGATTTTTTTTCTTGAATTCGATTTTTTCGCATTAATTTCAACTAAAATCTTTTTAATGTTTTGTACCACTGCCACCGTCTCGTAAAGCTTAGTATCTTAATATCCGGTTTATGAGATGACGTTATAAAAAAATGTTGTTTTTTGTGTGTAAAATTGCAGTTTTTTGCGGAAAAGCCCCTTACAAAGCAAAACTTTATCCAAATACAAATTTTTATTCAAATAATTACAGCCGTATTCGAGATATACGATATATACATATTTCTTTGGACTTTTTTCTGAAAATTTCTAGGTTAATCTAATTTTTTTATAAATTTGAAGTGTTTTGAAATTTATTTCAAAGTTACATTTTCGATTTTTTGCTCTTTCCTAAAATTTCGTCCGCAAAAATGTTTTTCTAGATTTCGAACTTCGAGATTTTGAAAAAAAAATGTCGGAATTTTAAAAGAAAATTCAAATGTCCAAAAAAAAGTCCAAAATTTGAGAAAATGAAGTTTTCAAAAAAGTTAAAGAAGTCAAAAATTCTAAAGTCGACATTTAAAAAGGTCAAAATTTTCAAAAAAAAACTTCCAACCTTAACTTTGAAAAAGGGCGACATTTCCAAAGAGTTTTAAATTTTCGAAAGTCGAAAATTTGAAAAGAAAAAATTTTAAAAAGTTGAGATTAAAAAAATCAACATCTTTAAAAATTGAAATGTGGAAAAAAAAATCGTTATTTTTAAAAATTTTAATAATCGAAAAATATAAAATTTCATAAAATCGTGATTTGAAAGAAAATTGAAATTTTAAAAAAAGTTAAAATGAAATCAAACCAGTTTTTAATATTTTCAAAAGAAGAACTTTTGAAAAGTCCTCATTTTAAAAAAGATTGCAAAATTTCTAAAATGGCAAATCTTGAACGAAATTTTCAAAATATGTAGTACGCGTATGTGTTTAGAAAATTTTGAAAAGTTCAAATTTCAAAAAATTCCATATTTTCAAAAAAAAACTAGGTTTGAAAAATTCGAAATTTTCAAAAAAATTCAAGTTTTGAAAAATAGACGAATTTAAAAAAAAATGTCGAAATATTAAAAAGTCTGAATTTTCAAAAAAGTTAATTTAGAAATAAGATGATCATGAAATATTGAAAAATGTTCTCATATTTAAAAAAGTTGAGGAATTTAAAAAAAATAGTCACAATTTTGAAAACATTCGTAAAAAAATTACGAATTTTGTCCAAATTGCGACGTTATTATTTAAAAATAATCTAGAATTTCAAAGAAAGTCGAAATTTTTGAAAAGTATGGTAGTTCAAATAAAATTGAAAGTTTAAAAAGAAATTACGCATTTTTTAAAAAGTCGAGATTTTGAAAAATGTCGAAATTCTGAAAA
This sequence comes from Dastarcus helophoroides, assembly GCA_028583605.1. Classification (NCBI taxonomy): domain Eukaryota; kingdom Metazoa; phylum Arthropoda; class Insecta; order Coleoptera; family Bothrideridae; genus Dastarcus; species Dastarcus helophoroides. The sequence continues at coordinate 32,878,058 of CM053334.1, forward strand.
ATAATTATAAACTTAAAAAAAAATAAATTTTGAAAAGAATCGAAATTTTAAAAAAGTAGAGATTTTCGAGAAAGTCAATCAAAAATTTATAAACTAAACAAGATTTTGATAAAGGTTTAGATTTTCAAAAAAAAACGAAATTTTCAAAAAAAATAATCCAATGTTTCAAATAGAAGTCGAAATTTAAAGAAAAAGACAGGATTCCGAAAATAAGTCGTAACTTTTAAACTTTAAAACTTCCAGGAAAGGTTTAACATTTGAAAAATGTTTGAGCTTTTCAATAAAAGTAATAATGAAAAAGATCGAAATTTTCAGTCGACATTTTGAAAAAAAAAAAGTAAAAAATTTAGCATAGTCGAATTCAACAAGAAGAAATATCAACATTTCGAGAAAAAAACCATGTTTTGAAATAAAAATCGTAATTTCCAAAAGCGCTAACATTTTGAGAAAGACATTCTAAAAAAATTCGATGAAGGATTCAAAATTAAAATGTTCATAAAAAGTAAATCAGGTTCCAAAGGTTCCAAAAAAAATATTTAAAGTCAAAATTTTCAACAAAAAAAAATAGTTAAAACTGAGAGAATAAATCAAATTTTTGAAAAACCTCGAAATTTTGAGAAAAAAGTGAAAATTACAGAAACATCAAAACTTTAAGTGAAGATTTTGCAATAAAAAATTTCTAAACAGGCGAAATTCTCCCAAAAGTTAAAAATTTTTAAGAAAATACGAAATTTTGAAAGATTCGAGCTCTTAAAAAAACCAAAATATTCACAACAAAGTAGAAATGCTCAAAAAAAAGTCGGAGTTTTCAAGAAAAGTAAAAACTGAGAGAAAGTCATCATTTGGAAAAGAGGTGGAAATTTTTAAAATCGACATTTCGAAACATAAATTTAAATCAAAAATTGTAAAAAAAGTTGAAATTCTCAAAAGTCATATATTTTGAATGGGTCACGAATTTTAAAATAAGTCAGAAATTTGAGACAATGTCGACATTTTAAAAAAAGTGGGAGTTTTGTAAAAACTGATATCTTTCAAATTTCAAATTTTCAAAAGAAGTCGAAATATTTACAAAAATCGATACTTTCAAGTCAGAGTTTAAAAATCGACATTTTCAAAAAATAGCGAATTTAAAAAAAGTAGTGTTCCAAAAAATCAACATCTTGAGAAAAAATTGAAATCTTGAAAAAAGCCGATATTTTGAAAAAATGGAAAATTTCAAATAAGTAAACATCTTTAAAAAAGGTAAGGATTTTCAAAAAAGTAGATATTAAAAAAAAATATTTTCATTAAAAATATTTAAAAGTTGTATAGTTTTTAAACAAAAACTTAGAAAAAGGTCAATATTTTCGAAAGTTCAATTTAAAACGAAAATAGAATTCTGCAAAAATATTTAAAATTTTCAAATAAGGTGAAAGATTAAAAACGAGATTTTTTTTTAAAAATAAAAATTTTGAAAAATCGCTATTTTTAAAATTTTGAAAGAGTTAATATTTTCGAAAGTTTGAATCGTCAAGAAAGTTGGAATTTTGCAAAAAAGGTGAAAAATTTTCAACTAAGGTGGAAATAAAAAAAAGACCGATATTTTTTTAAAACAACAATTTGACAATTTTGAAAAATAGAAGTTTTTAAAAAAATACAATTTTGAAAAAAATTAAAATGTTTAGAAAAAACAATAATCTTTCAAAAAATATCAAAACTTTCAAAAGGTGAATAATTTTCAAATAAGGTGGAAAATAAAAAAAGATTGATATTTTCTTCAAAAACGTGACAATTTTGAAAAAAAGAAATTTCCAAAAAGTTAAAATTTTGAAAAAAATTAAAATGTTTAAAAAAACAATAATTTTTCAACAAAAATATAAATTTCAAAAGGTTAAAAATTTGAAATAGTTGACATTTTAAAAAGTCAACGTTTTTTTAAATGTTGAGTTTCAAAAATGCACAATATTTCAGAGACAGTCGAAATTAGCAACAAAATAAAATTTTAGAAAAAAGTTTTGAAAAAAGTTTCAAAAAAATATCAATTTTGTTGAAAGAGTTTTAATTATTATAAGTCAAAAATTACGAGAAAAAGTCCAGATTTTCGAAAAAATGAAAGATTTGAAATTGAAAGTTTAAAGTGTTAAATTTTCAAATAAGTCGATATTTTCAAAAGTAGGAATTTAAAAAAAAATCAAAATTTTCAAAAAATTCGAACTGTACAAAAGGAAATTTTTTCAAGGATTCGAATTCTCAAAAGCTGAAATTCTTGAATAGTTGAAATATTTAAATGGTCGAAATTTAAAAAAAATTTAGGTATTTGAGAAAAGTAAAAAATTAAAATTTTCAAGAAATATTCAAATAATGGTTAACTTTTTAAAAAAATTCAAAATTTAAAAAATATTTAAATTTAAATCTTTTTTTAAGTTGAAGTTTTCGAAGAAATACTATTTTTTAAAAAGCAAACTCATAATTTTCAACAACAAACATTCACAATATCCAAAAAAATTGATATTTAAAAAAAATGTTCATACTCCCATTCTTTTCCTCAAATAGTCAGGATAAGAATTAAAATTTTTCATACAAATATACATTTAAAGTATACAGACAAAGAAGGCGTTAAGTCAAAATGTGATGTAGATTCTCTGTTATTTCTTTGTTAACGGAAAAAATTGACTCTTCGCCTTCTTTGTTTGCACCTTTCATTTAGTATGGGTCGAATTTCGATCACAACCGATGCTTGTATCCAGGACTTCGAACCGTTATTATTTTTGTTCCGGTTTTCGGTTTTCGTTCCGGAAAAAAATTATATAGGTTCAGTTCCAGTTTTCCCGTCGACAAAAATAACGGTTTTTTCAGGTTTTCGGTTTTTGGTTCAGCTCCGAATGACTCATTTTTAATTTTTTATTTAAAAGAAAGAAAATATTTCGGGTAATCTCGAAACGAAAGTCCAAATTTCAAAAAGGATATGAAATTCAGAAAAAAAATTCAAACTAAAATTTAAAATTTCGATTTAGGTTGAAATTTCGAGTAAAAAGTCAATTTTTTTTAGAAAATGTAGAAACTGTAAACTTGTACTCTAACTTTTAGAATAAATAGAATTTAAAATTAAAAATTTTAGATTTCAAACTTTTGAGTTAAAGTATTTAGAAATAATGTTAACACTTTTAAAGTTTAAACATTAAATGTTTAGAAAAGTAATATATAAAGCGGAGTTAATATTTCTAAAAAAAATGTCTACATCTGAATTTGAAGTAACATTTTCAGGAAAAGAAAATAACAATTTTAGAATTTTGCAAAGAATTTAAAATTTTTAAAAAAGTATTAGGTTGCAAAATTTCGACTTATACTAATGATTTTAAGTTTCGAGAAGATACAATCGAGTTGAAAGTCAAATTGTTATGATTAAAATGAAACCTTCAGCATTTTTTTACATAAATTTAGAGTTTTTTTTTTCAAATGTTGACTACTTATGTTGGTTAAAACTTGATAGTTTTTTAATGTCGTGTTTTGATTCAATATTTCGAGGAGATCATTCAAATTTAGGGGAAACAATTGCACCGTTCTAGGAACTAAAATTTTGATTCAATCAGTGATCAAAGCTCGAAAAAACCATTCTTTCATCAATAAAAATTTTTCAAGATTTCAACTATTTCTAGTAATTAAGAAGAGTCTTTTAAACATTTGAGAGATTACTGCGTAAATATCAAACAAGTCATAATTTAAAAAAAAGACTACATTTCATGTTTAAGTCGAAATTAAAAAAAAATTGCAATTTAAATATAAAATTTTAAGAAAAATGTAAACATTTCGAAAAAAGTTAAATCTCTCTTTGCTACCGTTTATCAAAATTTCGAATTCTTTTTAGACATTTTTAAGTTTTCAGGAAATTTGGAGCAAACATTTCGAAGTTATTTTCGAAAGTTTATTATGTTTTGGTGAATTTGAAATTTTAATTTTTTAAAGATAAAAAATAGGCTTAACTTAAACAGAAAACTGTCATCGTTTTTAAAATGGTCAAATTTTGATTAAAAGTGAAAAACGTTTGTCAAAGATTAAAATTTAATAACTAATGAGATTTCCATTTTTCTAGAAACTTTGAATTTTTAGGCAAATGTTGAGGATTCCGAGTTTAAAAATGTTAACTCGAAATTTTGATAAAATTGATAAAAAAGTTTCATAAACTTTTAAGTTTTTTTTACCAAAAGTTTTAAAGCCAAATCTCGTAAGTAATGAAGGTCGAAATTTACGCCGATTAAAGTTAAAATTTTCTGATTCAGGTAAAATTTTGTTTTCTTTCTTTTTTTTTCGAAGTTTTAACCTTAGAACTCACAATTTCGAGAAAACTTAATAGTTTGAAGTTAAAGTGGAAATAAAGTCGATATTTTGATTCTAAAGTTGGAATTTTAGGAAAAAAGTAAAAATTTAAATTTCAAATTAAACATTTTGACAGAGAACTCGAAGTTTGAACAAAAACCAAAGATTTTAAGAAACTTTTGCTATTTTCGATTTTAAAAATTTAAAGCTACTAATAGCGTGGGTAAACTTCCAAATTATAAAAACAAATAGTTTTAACCAAAAACCTTGAAAAAATTCAGGTTTCTTAGAAAGTTTGTATCAAAATAAAACATAATTTATTAAAAAACATTCAAAATTTTCATTTTAATCTCGAAATTGTTGAAAACTTATCGGAATTTCATGTTTGAAATTGTCCTTTTCATTCTTTCATTTTTGCATATTCCTCTTTTCATTTATTGTTTCTTTTCTTTGTTCCTGAAGAAGCCCCCTACGATGGTGGGCGAAGGTGAAACGTCGAACACTTTTAATAGTTCTTTCACACGGTCCAATCCCGGAAGAAGTATATCCTGAACTGACTCTGGCCGTGGAAGCCTTCGTTATCATATTCATGTTTAAACTTGACATTTACAAACTCGAAAGTTTATAGTAAAACAAAATTATAAATTTCTAGTTTCTCTTAAAATGTTTGAACTTTTCTCAAAATTTCTCGTTAACTTCAAATTTGTTTTTATCAATTTTGAGCTTCTCTAAACATTTAAACTTTTTTCTTAAAATGTAGTGGTTAAGTTTGACATTTTAAGATTAAAGTCGAAATTTCGGGAAAAAAGTCACCATTTCCAAAAAACTGCTATTTATTAAAGAAATCGAATTTTTCACTTTATTCTCAAAATTCGGGAACAAGGCGGAAATTTTAAGATTTTCTTAGGAGAGTTTCTTCTGAAAATTCCGAGTTCAAATTTGAACCTTAATATTTTTCTCTAAAATTTTGCTACAAAACTCGAAATCTAGACTTTCTTTTGAAAATTTTGTCTTTTGATCTCAAAATGTTGACCTTCATCTCAAGGTTTGAACTTTTTTCTCGAAATTTCGAATTTAAACTTAAAATTTGGACATTTTTCTCGAAATTTCGTGTTAGAACTGAATTCTTGTGAATGACTTATTTTTTTTTTTCTTCAAAATTTGAGTTTTCTCAAAATTCTGTAGTTCAATTTTATAATTGAAAATTCGAGAATATTTTTGTTTTAAGAGTTTATCTTTTCAAAGATTTGCATAATATTTTTCATTTAAAGTTAAAAATTATACTTTTTAAAATTCCACTTATACATTGCCAGTTTTTTTGAACTTTTTTTTTTCAAAATTTCGTGTTTAATTTAAACTCTGACAATTGGATTCATTAAAATAAATTTATTTCGAATGATTTTCACAATTTTTTAACCTTTGTCACCGTTAAAGATAATTTTTTTTATTTTTTCCGATTTTAGAATTGAAATTTTGACTTTTTTAGATTTCGATTTTAGTCTGAAAACATGAATTTGCTTAATAAAATGGAATGCCTCGTTTCTTCATAGGCACCTCAGGTCATATCAAAAATTACTGCAAGCCATATGTGGCTGGCGAGCTACGCATCAGGCATCAATTGTTGAGAACGATTGAAACCATAGGAAAAAATTGAAATTGTAAATCCAGAATTTTGAGAAAAAAGGTGAAATGGAAGAAAATATTCGAAATTTATTTTACACAAATTCTACATAATTTTGATTTAAATGCTAGTAGTAAATGTCGAAATATTTAAAAATAAACGTCAGTATTTTTATAAAAATTCCAAATTTTAAATTTAAAGCTGACATTTATGGGACAAAATAAAAATAAGTTTAAATTTAAAATTTTAATAAAAAAAGTCTAAGTTTCAAAAAGAGTCGTGAACAATACAGTAATAACAATCGAGAGAAAATATTGGGTTGTAACTCGAGACCTTCAATGTAAAGTTGAAATTGAAGTGGAGGGGTTTTGTCAACTGTGGACGTTTGAATCTGCTCTGAACCCAAATAAACCGATATTTTCTTTTCGGTTCAGTTCCGGGTCGAATCCCTGCTAGTATCTTATAAACTAGTAAATTAATGCGACAATTCCACCATGTAAGAATGTTTATCTTCGGATTCGCTTTACAGCATCGTCAGCAGATTATACAAAAAAAATTTGGCATAATGCGCCGATGATGTTGGACAACTAAACGAATAGAAGTTATTATAACTAAATGAACTCCGATCTTTAGCCAAATGCAACGTAGAGAAAACAATAGGTTCGTAAAATATAAATAACAATCAATAAAAATTGAAATAAAAAAAATATAAAAATAGATTTATTCTGGGTGCTCATTATAGTATGATAGCAAGAGCAAATAGTGTACCGCAAATAAACCTTATCCAAATTATTTATTCGAACCAAATTTTTAATTACAATATTTCGCCTTTTTTAAACATGTTCGTAATACTTTTTATTCGTCTGAAATTTAATGTGTGATTAAATATATGTTATGCATTGTGGGCGGATGAAACTTCGGTTGATCTTTAATATTTATTCTTTGGCTAAAGCCTAAAAACAGGAAATCCGAATCATTATTTTCGGGCAGAAACTTTTGTTTTGACCAATTTTAAATATTATTTGGTCAGTTTAATTTGTACCACTGAATAAATCAGTTTATTTATAACATGAACCTTGTAAATAGGATGTAATTAATATCTGGTGTGATATTCTGACCCTTGGCGCGGTCAAATACTTCTTGAATGATAAGAAACAATGAGTCGTATAATCTTTCCTATACAACAAAATAAAGTAGCTGTGGTTTTTTCTCAATTTTTACGCCCACAGATGAGGAATATGTCAAAATCCGATTATATAGTTATTGATATAGAAAATGAGTTTGAACTAAATGATTATGTACGTATTGTTATCCCTCCCCTTGTTAATTTAGGTGAGTAAATGTTGCTTGATTTGTTTTCGCGCTTTTCCTTCCTTTTTTTGTATTAATCTAGTTATTAATTTGGTCGTTGTTTTAGTTGCAAAGACTCGGTCATAGAATGTCAAATCCTAGAAGAAAAGATAATCCGTCTACCTCCAACGGCAACGTACTGGAAGCACATCAGAATAACCACATGACACAAAAAGACCAACCCAGCACGTCCCGTGGAACATCATCAGATCAACAAAGAAAACAACGGGAGAAAGATGAACGAGAAACGTTACTTTTGTGGAGGCGACCTTTTATTACCTTAGAATATGCCCTTAGGGAATTCTTTTGTTTATTACATACCTATGGTGCAAAGTAAGGCAAATGATGTCGACTTGGTTCTATTTTTATTTTACCTCATTTCAGGCTGTTAGAACATAAAGGAATGGTTTTTGTTGTAGTGATTTCAGTATTATCCAGTTATTTATTAATTAATACAAATGGACCACATCAAGAAATAGTTCAAAAGTTTTATAAGAAGTTCTTGTGGTGTTCTTATTGGGTAGGATTAGGTGAGTTTTTATAGCTTTAGACATGTAGAGCAAGTTGGTTGCCCCCCTCACCCCGGGCGCGCAACCGAACATTTATTTGTATTAACCAGGGGATTTTTCCAAAAAAAATTCATCCTTTCCTTAGAAACATTTTTATCGAAATTTCCACTTATTTCTCAAATTTCGTATCTTTTTACACTATTTGTCTTTTGAAATTATTCGTAAAATTCGACTTCTTTTATCATGCATGACTTTGTCAAAATTTCGAATTTTAATTTAAACTTCGTCGTTTTTTTTTCTGAAATTTCGCCATTTTTCGAAATTCGACTTTTTCTGAAAATTTCGATTTTTTTAAATTCTACAAAGGCCGTAGGACGATAAGCATAGTGAATCGGCTCCAGAAAAATATCTGGATCACTTTATGAGAATGTGTTGCTACTAATGAGATTATTTGATCCTGCAAGTTTCAAATCTCTATCTATTTTAGTTTTTGAAAAAATCGAAAAAATTTTAAAAAATTCGAAAAATAGAAAACATTTTTTTTTCTCAAAAACGACTTAACCAATTTACATAAAATTTGGAAACGTTATAGAAATATATACAGGCTATATTCCAAAATTATTTTTTTTCTTTATGATAACGTTCTAGAATAATTTTGAAACTAATTCCTGTTTTTGTCTTTTTTGATGAAGAACACCCTCGCAAATTCTTAAACTGATCAAAAAGGTACGCCATATTGAGAAAAATAAAAACCCTTGATATCATTAAAAAATTGATTTATATTTCAATTTCAGGAATATTGGACTCATTTCAGAGAGTATATTCCTACTAATAGGGTAATTTAACTTCGCAAGTTTCAAGGTTTTATTTTTTTTTTTTGAAAAAATTGGAAAAAAAAAATAGAAAATATTTTTTTTCTTTAATCGCATAAAACCGGTTTCAATGAAATTTGAAAATATTAGAGGCATATAAATGCTTTACTCAAAAAAAAAACTATTAGCTCCTTTATAACCTGAATAATAATTATTAGAGACGTCCTAGAGCATTTTTAAAGTTAACTTTCTTAATCTCTTGAATCCTTAAATTAATTAAAAATGTGCACCATATTCTACAAAATCGATTTATTTCAATGTGTTTTATATCATTGAAAGAACAAACAAAATATTCAAAAAAATTATGTGATTTTTTTACTAAAATATTATAGTAAGTATATTAAAAAAATAAATTATAAACTGGATATATTTATATCTTAATAATTTTACTTAAAATATTTTTTGCATTTTAAAATACCAACATAATATAATCTGCAATTATTAATCAATATGCTTGTAAAATGATTTAATCAGAAAACTAAGCAGTTCGAGCGATTCCTATTAAAATCAATGGGCTTCTATTCTTAGAAAACCATAAAAACAAGAATATCAAAAATCAGTCAAAAATGGCGACCTGTAGCATGATCAGAAACGAACGTATAGATCGACGGATGGAAAGACGTGATTCAGTGGGGAACTTTGGACTTGATAGTCATTTCAAAATGTAGCAAATGACAATTTGTTCAGATAAAAACTGTCTTCTATCAAAAATGCTATATTACAACTGATTTGGTAGACATCGGTTATCTAAGATATTAACTATAATTTTATGGCGAAAAGTCGAATTTTTGGTATTCATCGATAGAGCAACGGACGCGATGGTCATGGTGTATAAAACAGAATTTTCTAAACAGCAATTTTATAGTTTAAGAAATTAAAATTGATTATGATTGATCTGATATTTTGATATTTTAAAGTTAAAGCGAAAAAGGATATATTAAGTAAAATTATTAACATTCAAGAGAACTTAAAAAATTGATACCCAAATCTTGTCCCCTGAAACCAAGAAAGATTAAATAACACAACAGTTGCTCTAAAGCGTTTCAATAGCCAAGCTATCTTCTTTAAAGAGATACTGTATAGTACTGAGTATCTCTCTGAAGATGATACCTATCGAAACGTGTTGGAGCACTGATGTGTTTTTTTAAGCTTTCTTCGCTTCAGGGAACAAGATTTGTGTATCAATTTTTAAAGATAACCAAGGACCAGTCCGTTCTACCAAAATTCAAGTATACTTCTTATTAATTTTTCAATATTTTGATACGTACTGTGCCGCAGCAGCTGCAACGAATTCCCCCGCATAGATCAATGGTATCAGTGGAACGTGGAACGTCGTTTTTTTTTAGTCAACAATATTTTGACTCACGATGTTTTTTTTAGTCATCAAAAAATATTTTAGAATATTCCTTTTTAAAAACATTTATTTAGTCATCAAAAATACTAATAATACAATTTTGTTCATCTTCGATTTTTTAGAGCTTAGATTTAACAAACTGTTGCGACTCTAAATATGGATTGCTCCTATAGCCCAGGAAAAATGGATTTTTATTACAATATAATTAACAACTAAACTTTTTTTTGAAATGTCTTCACTTCGACTTAACAAATAAGTACAGAAAGTTCCCCACCAAGATCATGTGCGGATTGGCCAGCATATTGACTTAAAATGAACCATTTTGGTTTTTTTTGTCAACAACTAACACAATTTTAATCTAACAAAAAAATGTTTTTTATAAAAGTTGGAAAGCTTAGAATTTGTTACAAAGAAGTTATTTGCCATTTTTTCGTAGATCTAGTCGTTATTGGGAAAATGTCACGCTTATGGATATTTGCATTGATTTCAACATCAAAAATGTATAAAATGTATAGCACGTGATGCGTTTTTTTAATTAATTTTGCCAATATGCCTAATGTACTATTTCCTCTTTCGTAATTTATTGACATCAATGTTTTTATTGGTCTTGATGTTATGTTCTTCATCAATAATTATGAGAGTATCTACAAAGGTTTTAAGCATTGTGGTATGTATAAAGGTTTCAACGGTTTCGTATGTCACCCACCAACAAATCTAGTAGTATTCCTTGCATAGTTAGTAGCGCCCTAAGATACCACGCATCGCCTAATTACACACTTTTTTTGCTTTTTTTGTTGTTCCTAAAATTAGTGAAAATATATAGAATACGCACCATCGACCAACTGTCTTTGCAAAAAGTAATCTGATCTCGTTTTAGACATTTATTCATTTAGATCCCATCAACGTGTAAACGACGATAACGATGATGCAGATGAATGTTGATTAATTCAGAAACGTAACATTCAGACCAACAAAAACAGCCCTCCCGCCAAAAAAATCTCAAATTCAACGAAAGAGGTAAAGTAGATTAGGCATTCTACGGTTATCGCTCAAAAAGTACAGGCCAAAATCTGTACATTTTGGGTAGTGCAGAAATGAGTGGCTACCCGAAAGCACGCTATTCGTGAGACATTTTCTCAATAACGACTAACTCCAAAAGAAAATGGTTAATAACTTTTTTGTAGAAAATTTAAAGTTCTCCGACTTTTATCAAAAACATTTTTTTGCTAAATCAAAATTGTGGAAATTAGAAACAAAATTTTCCATCTTGAAATTAATATTCCGCACACGATTTTGGCAGGGAAAAATATCAAATTCAGCGGAAGAGGTGAAGTAGATTAGGCTAAGATCTCGCTCAAAAAGTACAGGCCAAAATCTGTACATTTTGGGTAGAGCAGAAATGAGTGTGACTACCCGAAAGCATGCTATTCGTGAGACATTTTCTCAATAACAACTAACTCTAAAAGAAAAGGCGGATACATTTTTTGTAGAAAATTTAAAGTTCTCTTACTTTTATTAAAAACATTTTTTTGTTAGATCAAAATTGTGGAAATTATTGGCAAAGAAACAAAATTTTCCATCTTCAAATCAATATAGCGGCCATTCCCCACACGATTTTGGCAGGAAACTTTATAAACTTATTTATTATGCGTAAGTGAAGATATTTCTAAAATAAAAATTTAGTATTTAATTTTTTTGCAACAGGGGTGATTTTTCATCTGTTTTTCCTTGACTACTACGGAGTAAATAAAATATGTCTACATTTAAAAGCAATACATTGAGATTTTGCCTTTGTTCGAAATTATTGATAAAAAACAACTGCAAAATGTGAAATCAAAATGCAAATTGATTCTGAATTCTGATTAAATTAATATTAAACATATTGATAAATAATTGTATGCACATGTTATATTGATATTTTAAAATGCAAAAGGATATTTTAACTAAAATTATTGACATCTTTGCTAATATAATTTTAATTAAGTGCCTAAATACTTTAATATTTTCGTAATATTTATATACCTTTTTTTTTGATATTTTGTTTCTGTTGTTTTAATGATATAAAAAACATTGAAATTAATCGATTGTTATTTGTACATTATCAATTAATTTTAAGATTCAAGATATTATTTTACATCAAGAAACACATTAGGAAAGTCAACTTTAAAACTGTTCTAGAATGTACCACAAAGGAAAAAAAATCGCAAAAGATTGACTATTTCTTACAATTATTATTAAAATTAGGAGCTAGTATTTTTTTGAGCAAAGTATCTATATATCTCTATAATGTTTTCAAATTTCACTGAAATCGGTTTTATTTGGTTTAAAAAAAAAATAATTCTCCTATTTTTTGTTTTTTTCCGATTTTTACAAAAATGAAAATAATTAGAATTCTGCAACTTGCAGGATCAAACTATCCTATTACCAAGAATATACTCTTCAGAGATGATCCCAATGTTCCTGACATTAAAATAAATCAATTTTTAAATGAAAAAATTGTTTTTTTTTTATAATATGGCGTACCTTTTTGATCAGTTTCAGAATTTGAAAGGTTCTACATCAAAAAAGTCATAAAAAAAAAGTTTATTTTAAAATTGTTCTAGAACATTGTAAAGAAAAAAAAATTTTCGAAAAATAGCCCGTTTCTCCTAAATAGCATAAATATTTTGGGTTGTTATTTTTTTTTAACCCTAGAGTAGGCGCGCCATGTTTTGTAACACGAAGGGGCGCGCGCGGTCTCAGAGACCGCATCTATAAATAATGTTATTTATTAACTTTTTTTGGTTCTATGATGAAATATGGTATCTTGGTATATTTGTTAGTAAAATTAAATTACAAATCATGCACTGCTTTAACTTATAAACGAAAGATTTAGCCAAATACAAAGTCCAAATTATTGTACGAAATACGGAACTAAATTTCCAATAATTTTATATTTAAGGGTTGGGGTACAAAAATAGGTTTCATTTGGACGAAACTTGTTTGGAATTATCGTCTACAGCCTTATTTCCTGGCAAAAGTCAATTTATTTCAGGAACTATAATGACAAAACAATTTACCGTGCGTGGGCGCGCGCTGTATCACATAATGCAAATAGCTATAACTTACAAAAATGGACATAGAATTAATCAGTTGATTAACCATTACATTTGTGATGTTATAAAACTCAGCTAAACCAAAAATGAGCATTATTGGCAAACTAATTATTGAAATATAAAATAATAAACATAAGTGCGGTCTGAGAGACCGCGCGGGCCCATCGGCGGGTTAATATAGCTTTTATACATCTCTATGACATGTCGAAATTTTATTCAAATCACTAAAGTGGTTTTTGAGAAAAAAATATTTTTCTATTTTTTGGTTTTTTTGATTTTTTCCAAAAACCAAAATAGATAGAGTTCTGAAACTTGCATAATCAAAGTATCTTATTAGTAGCAACACACCCTTAAAAGGTGATCCAAATATCCTTCTGGGGCCGATTATCTATACTAAACCTTTCAACTTGTTTATTAAAATTGACCTCTTCCTCGAAATCTGATCGATCTTCTGATAAAACAGTATTTTTTTGGAAATTAAATTTTTATAAAAGAACAAAAATTGCGAAAAAAAATGTCTTTGTAAATTTCAATTCTTTTAATCCAAATTTCTAAAAATTTCAACTTGTGCATCACAATTTTCTGACGCCATATTGAGGCAAATTTCGATAAAATCCGATTTTGGGAAATTTCGAATTTTTGTTAGGATCAAACACTTTTTCTCTAAATTTAGATCTTTTTCGCAAATTTTCGATCATTTTCTCGTAATTTCGTCTTTTTCTCGGAGTTTTGACGACTTTTTTTTTCTTAAAATATGAAAATTTTAAATATTTTGTTCATTTCATTTCGTTTTTTTTTCCAAATTCTGATACAACATTTAGCTTTTTCTAAAAATGTCAATCATTTAGAGTTTGATTTTTTAGAAAATTTGACTGGTTTCTTAGGTTTTGCCCTTTTCCCAAAATTTTGATTTTTATCTCAAATATCCAATATTTCATATTTCTAGAAATTTCACCTTTTTCCTTGGTAAATTCCTCTTTTTGCTCAACATTTTGACATATTTCTCTTCATAAATAGTAGTCGTTTTCCTAAAACTCGCCTTTTTCTCAAAATTTGTTCTTTTCGAAATTTCGATCTTATTTTCAAAAGCCTGCTTTTTGGACTTTGGTTTCAAAAATCGTTTATTTATTGCAAAATTCAGCTATTTTTCTAAATATTCGTTTTTTTTTTCAACAAATTACGTCGGAGTGTTAATAAAAAAAAATGCTGAGAAAAATATTTTTGTGGATTTCGAGAAAAAGATTTCTTGTAAATTCAACGTCTTTACTGAATATTACATTTTGAGAACAGTTTTTTTGGGGATTGCGATTTTTCTTTCTCTAATTCGACTTTTCTGAAAATAGCATCTTCGCAGAATTAGACCGTTGAAATTTTTAATTTTTTTGTTAAATTTGGGCATTTCTAGAGTTTCTGTGAAAGGATAGGTTTTTATTTTTAATATGGTTTACTGAAAATTCAAACTTTTTTAAAAAATGGTTTTCAAAATTTGTCTTTCGTAATTACTACTTTTTTTCTCAAAATTTCAATGTTCCTGTTCAAATTTTTAATATATTCTAGAAAATTCGATCTTTTTCTCGAAATTGCAACGTATTTTTCAAAAATCGTGATTTTTTTTTTGAAGTCTGTTTTTTTTTATTAACCTTTTTTCTGATGTTTTTTAAATTTCATTCTCTGTAATTCTAACTTGTTCCAAATTTTGACCTTAATCCAAAATTCGATGTTTTTGTGTTTGGAAATTTCCATTCAGAATTAAATTTTCTCTGAAGATTTCGATTTTCTAATATTTTTCTAAAATTGGATCGAACTTTTAATAGAAAACAAAAAATCTGGCAGTAATATTTTAAGGAAATTTTTAGATAAAATTTCTTGTAAATTTCAAGAATATGACAAAATTTAAATAAAGTAAAAATCAGCGCTTGGAACCGGAACTGAACCGAAAACCGGAAACCAAAAAAAACCGTTATTTTTGTCGGAACGAAAACCGGAACCGAACCGGAAAAAATAACGGTTTATTTAGATTCGTTGAATTCGTATGTTCTTAAAATAATTTTTACTTTACCCTAAAGTTTGGGATTTTTTTTAGAAATTTCCTTTTCAAAATTTTACACAAAATCATGCAACTTTTGTCTCAAAATTACGAGTTTACTTTAAAGAACATTTTTTTTAAGGTTGGATTAGAAAGTTACAATTTCCACACTTTCTAAGAAAATGTTGATTTTATTCTCAAAATTTCGAGTCAAATTGAATTTTAAGTTGTATAACTTGAATAAGCTTTTTTCAAAATTATCGGCTCTTTTTTGAAATTTGGACCTTTTTCTCGAAATGTTTCCCTTCTTTTCCTAAAATTTCGAGTTTAAAATAAAAATTTTATGTGCTATTGTAAATTTCGACTAAAGCAGTGGAGTCCTTTTTATTGAAGCTCAATTTCCTGGCAATTTTATTTGCAAATTCGAATTTTTCCGAATATTCCAACTTTCTTTAGAACAAACACTCAAAATTTGTTATTTCTCTTAAACTTGGATTTTCTCTTTTATTATCTGATACTCCTTTTCTTTGAAGTTATTAATAAAAGTTTCGATTTTTCTTGAATTTTTTTTTTCAAATTTCACTTTAATTTTAATATGCCAATTTTTTTCTAGAAATCTCAAATTCTAACGATTTTTTTTTACAAAGCTGACTTCCTAAAACTTCCCAAAATGCAAGGATTTGGTTTTTTTTTCTTAACATTTCTGATATAATCTGCTAGTTCTAATTTTTTTTCCTGGAAATTGGGAATTTCAGTCAAAATTTCAGGAGAAAAATATAACGCTTATATTTCAATTTAAAACCGGGATCTCGAAATTAAAGTCGAAATTTTGAGGGTAAACTTGAAACGATGACACGTTAGAAAATGTCTAATTTAAACTTCCAATTTTTATCTGGTTTTGTTTACGCTATATTTGACTTTTTTCTTAAAATTTCGACTTTAGCCTCGAAGCTGCGATTTTTTTTCAAATTGTTTTGAATTTAGACAGCTTTAAAATCGAAATTTAGTAAAGTCTTGAATTCGTTTTGTAGAATTCGTTCAAAATTTAAAAATTCGTCATTTGGAAAATTAGATTCTTCAGAAAAATCAAAAAAATTCTGGAACGACGAATTTTGAAAAAAATGTCAGTTTTCATAAAAAGTCGAACTTTTGAGAAAAAAATTTTGAATGAAGCTATCTTAACTTCAAAAAAGGCCCAATTTTAGTGATAAAAGGTTAACATTTTCAAAAAAGAATAAAATTCTGAAAAAATCAAAGATTTTAAAAAGTTGCAATTTTGAAAAAAATCGAATTTTCAAAAAAGTGAAAATTTTCTGAAAAAAGTCGAAAAAAATAAGTTCAAACTTCGAGAAATAGTAAAAAGTTTGAGCTAAAGTGGAAATTTTCAAAAAAAAAGGTAAAGGTTTTCAAAAAAAAATGTTTCAACATATTCATTATAAAAAAACCAAAATTTTGAAAAAAAATTTTGAGAAAAAAAACTGTCAAATTTTTTACAAGAAATCAAAATTTTGAAAAAGAGGAAATTTTCCAAAAAAATTCAAATTCTGCAAAAGTTACCGTTTCGAGAAAAAGTCGAAAAGTTGATGATAAAAGGTCGAAATTTTCAAAAAAAAAGTATAATTTGTCAAAAATGTTCGAAAATATTAAAAATGTCGAAATTTTGAGCAAAAACTAATTTTTCAAAAAACAAAAATTAAAGGAAAATCTAATTGTTCAAATATAAGTTCAGTTTACTACATAAAAGCCGAAACTTCGAGAAAAAGTCGAAATTTAAAAAAACTCAGTTTTCAAAAAAGATCAAAATTTTGAGAAATTGTCAAAAGTTGGAGCAAGGTGAAAATTTGAAAAAATAGGGTAGAAGTTTTTAAAAGTCTGTTTATCATTAAATTTACCGAAAAAAACGAAATTTTGAAAAACAAAATAGTTTGGAAAAAGACTGAAATTATGTTTAAAGATTTTCAAAAAATTCAGAATTTGGAAAATAAATTAAAATTCTAAAGAAAGGTCAAACTGAAAAAGTCTTGGGAGTAATAAAGTAAATAAACATTTGAAAAAAATGGAAGCTAAAGAAAGAACATTTGAATTTCAAAGTTTTTAAAATATGAAATGCTTTAAAGAAGTTGAAAAATGTTTAAGAATTTTCAATAAAAATCAAAGGCGGATTTTTCAAAAAGTAATCATTTTTAGAAAGTCAAAATTTTGCGAAAAAAACAAACACTCGAAAGAGTCGATATTGCAAAAAGGTATAACTTTGAAAAAATTTAAATTTTTAAAAAGAATTGAAATGTTTTGAAAAAAAAATAACTTACAACTAGTTAGATTAGCTAAAAAAAATGAAATTTCGAGTCTGAAGTTTCAGAAATGGTGAATATTTACAAAGATAAGGTCAAACTTAGAGATCGGTTCAAAATATTTAAAAAAAAATTGCAATTTTTAAAAAACTGATTTTTTAACAATTACAAAAGTTATAAAAAAAGTAAAATGTTCAAAAAAAAATCAAAACCAACCAATTAAGATAGAATTTTGAGAAATTTGGAATATTCAGAAAATTAAAATTTTGAAAAAGGTCTAAATTTCGAAATTTTGCAAGTCGAATTAGAAAAGATCGACTTTGTGAAAAAGTGGGTTTTTATTGTCGAAATGTTCGAAATAAGTATAAATTTTCAATAAAAATTGAATTCGTCAGAAAAGTCGAAACTTTCATAAAGTATATAATCAACGGATCCTTTCTATTTTTTCCCCTAGGCGAAAGCGCGGCTGTCATCTAATTTTTTTATAAAGTTCACGGTTTTTTTTTTGAAGTTTTAGCTCAAAATGAACCCAGAATTCAGAGTCTCGGCGTGAAATTTTTAAACTCGAAAAATGGAGAAATATTTTCTTCAAATTTCAAGCATTACCATAGTGGCTGTAATACTTAAAAAAAGAGAGAGGACATTTCCTTAATTACGTTAGTAAATCAATTTTTAAATCAAATGAAAATTTTAAAAAAATGAGTCACCCGGAACTGAACCGAAAACCGGAAAAAAAACTGCTATTTTTGTCGGAACGAAAACCGGAACGGAACCGATATGGTTTTTTTCCCGGAACGAAAACCGGAACGAAAAAAATAGTGGTTCGATGCCCCGGTAAAAATTGTGAGACCAATATTTTTGAAAGTTGCAATTTTTTTCCTAAATTCGACTTGTTCTAGAAATTACCACTTTTTTCACAAAAACTGACTTGGAAATTTCGTCTTTTTTTGACATTTCCACCTTTTCGAAATTTTCACATTTCTTGAAGTTCTCCGAAAGAGTTTTTCTTAAAGATTGACTTTTCTTCAAAATTTGGACCTTAATCTGGAAATTCGGTCTGCCCAGTTTGTGTAGTTTTTAAGTGAAAATAACACATTACTCAGCTGAAAGGTTTTTTGGTCCATGAGTTTTTCACAATGATTGTTGCTCCCCTTTAAGGAAATCCTTTCAATATGTTTAAGATTACCAAAATTTAATATTTCATAGTGATACTAACTGGTTACCATCCATAGAAAATAAAAATGGATCACTTGACATTGTTCAGCGAATGTAAAAAATTGGGTCCGCCACAATCTTTAGGTTAAAAAAAATTCATTACCAGAGCTTCCCCTAAAAAATGAAAGTATAAAAGAAAAGAGTGGTCATCTGTTGTCCCCAGCAGAACTGACATCATCGAGCATATTAAGCTAATTGATTAGCAGAAGTATAGTTCCTCACAATTAAGATTTAAATCAATACTCTATTTATAGAGGGCAATGAAAAGGGCCTTTTTCAGGTAGCTCAAATGAAATACAAAAATAAAAGAAAAATAAATATATTGCAAACATCTCAAATAACCAGAGTGGAAATTGTTTTTAAACAATGAAAACAATTAAATGTTCACAAACTTGTCGCAATACCGTTGGTGTGATGCCCGAATTTATTTTTCAATTCATGTTCTTAAGAAATTCATTGGTATTTCAACGGTGTGACTAGTTCCTCACCCTTAGAAGTTAGAAGAAACTGTTGTCGTTAGCCTGAAATCTTTGAAAACGTTGAATGATTTAAAAGTCTAAATTTCGAGAAAAAGTTGAAACTTTGGAAAAGTTACCAGTCAGATTTTATAAAATAAGTTAAAATTTCAAGAAAAGTCGAATTCTGCAATAAAAATGTTTCAAAAGTAGAAAAATTTCGGAGAAATGTAGATTTTTAATAACAGTCAAAATTTTTCAAAAAGTGTTGAATACAAAAAAAACAAAAGTACAATATCGAGTAAAATTAGAAATTTTGAAAAAAATGTCATAATTTTCATAAAAAAACTATGACATTTTTAAAAACATTGAAATTGTAAACAAAATCCAAAATTACCGAATTTTTCATAAAAATTCGAAATTTATAACAAATGGTAACATTTCAAGAAAACTACAAAATCTTGAGAAACAAGTGGAAATTTTTAAAAAATCAAAATAAACCCTTTCGATCATGGAGTCCTTATATGAGGACTTATCATATGTGGGGTTCTTATAACCAAATTTCGTCGATTACATATATTGTCCTCAATTTGGGACGCCTGGTAGATCACATGGGAGTTTCCTTGGGCCCCTTCTACGTTACAGAAAAATCCTAATTTAACTCAAAGATCTGGTCACATTCTTCTTTTAAAAGAAAAAACATTTCGTAACCGAAATGGTTAAAACAACAATTTTTTAGAAAAAGGTAAATTTAAAAAAAAGTAAAAATGTTATGAAAAAAATCGAAATTTTAAGTGGAAATCTTGAAGTCAAATTCTTCAAAAAGGCCAAAATTCCGAAAAAAAGTCCAATTTTTTTAAAGGCGTCAAATTTTCAATAGAATTAAAACTTAGAAAAGACAAAATTTTTAATAAAAGTCAATTGTACAAAAAAGTAAAAATTATCAAACTTAATGGAATTTTTCAAAGTTAAAATTTCGAGAAAATAATCAAGATTCAGCATTAAAAAAAAGTAACGTTTTAAAAAAAATCAAAATTTCGAGACGATATCAAAATTTTGACAAAGTTTACATTAAAAAAACGCAATATTCGAACGGTCGAAATTTTGAAAAAAATTCACATTATGAAGTTAGGATTTTGGTGGAACGGACGGGTCCTTGGTTACCTTCAAAAAAATTACAAATCCTGTTCCCTGAAACCAAGAAAGATTAAAAAACACAGAGCAACCTTTGTTGTGTTTTTTAATCTTTCTTGGTTTCAGGGGACAAGATTTGTATTTCAAGTTAGCATTAAAAAACTCGGAAAACAGTTTCAAGAAAATTAAAATTCTAACAAAAATCGAAATTTTGAAAATGCCAACATTTTCAAAAAGAAAGTCAAAATTTTAAGTTAAATTTAATTTGAAAAATTGTAAACTCGAAAATATTTTTAATTCCAGTTTTTTTTCCTATAATTTCAATTTTTTTGCAACTTTCAAGTTTATACTTGAAAATTATACTTTTAAAATTGCAGCTTTAAAATCGTCAGTAAAATTTCGACTAAACGGGCTTTATTAAAATTTCTTGTTTAAACCTGTTAAACTTGTTTAAATTTTGAATTAAAGCTAAATTTCGAGTAATTTCTCATATTTTCGACTCGTTCAGTTTCAATTTGAAATTATTATTTTATTTTTTCGACATTTTGACTTAAAAATCTAAATTTTGAATTATCTAGAAAATTTACCTTTGGGGTCGACATTCAATTCATTGGCTAATTTTAAAAAAAACTGATTTGCTCTTTTCTTTCGTTCACCTCTATCCATTTTTAATAGGCACGATATGCCACTAAATTTAAAGTTGTACAACGTCGAAATGATGAACAAAAATTTGAGCTCAAGTAAAATCTGAATGATCTTACATTAAAAATTTAGTTAAAAAAAAACGAAAAATGTATAGTGAGAGTTCGGGGTTTTGCGAAAAACATCAACAATTTAAAATGGAAGTTCCCGGGGTGACACTTGAAAACACCGAATTTTGATGAAAAAATATAAAACCTTTCTGAATTTTGAAATCTTTAGCAAATTTTTGAGATGAAACATGAAATTACGAGAAAAAAATTAAAACTTTGAAGAAGAGAATTTATGCTAAAAAGTATTTCGTGGTTCAGTTGTTTTCTCATGAAATCTTCTCTAAAATTCGCAAATGTTTCTCATGGAGGAATCCTGATCAAAATAATGTTGATGCTAAAACGTTGGATATTTGCTAGTTCATTAATAATTCAATTGTTTTCTTGGAGAATTACAGGCAAATGTTAAAAAGTTCGGTATTTGGTGGTTCATTTATTAGCTGTTTTCCTATGAAACACTAAAATCCGCAAATGGAGGATCATGATCAAAATAATTTCGAGCTAAAACGTTACGCAAGCATTTCAGTATGTCAAGAAATTTCTCAAAATGAGCTCTTGGAAGGACCATAGGCAAAATGATATATTAAAAGTTGGGTAGTGTGATGGTTCATCAGTATTAGAGTTGTTTTTCCATAAAATCTTCCCTACGGAGTTATTTATATTCAAAAATTTTAAGGGGAAATTGAAAAATAAAACAAGAGACATTGAAAGTGTAAACTTGAAATTTTGAGAAAAACGTGTAATTTCGATATTAAAAGAGGAAATTTTGGTAAAGAAGTTAATATAAAGTCGAAATGAAAAAAGTAGAAATTGAAAGCTTAAACTTAAAGCTTTGAGAAAAAAATCAAATTTCAAGCCGGAAATTTATTAAAGGAAATTCTTGTGTATACATCTGAAATTTTGAGAAAAAAAACGACGACTGACTAACGGCTTTAAATTGGAAGTGTATACAACCACCGTACCATGCTGACGAGGCCAAGGAAGGCCGAAACTAGTCTATGGTTGCGGTTGTACATATTTTCAATTTTAAGCACGTTTAACTGTTTAATTACAGAACATTTAATTGGTCATTTGTCAAAACTAGATGAAAGTAAAGTCACGCCGAGGACGTTTGTATCTATGGATGTTGCGATGCAACCCGTGATACAAGCTTTGCCTCACCTACGTGAACTTTGCAATTCAAGTCTAATTTTCATTAGATTCTAATGAAATTAGATTTCAATTGCATCGTAATAAACTTGTATATATTCGTATATACAAGGCTTATTATCTCAAAAAAAAGTCAAAATTTTCAATTAAGAATGGAAATTTCTAAGAAAAATTCAATTTCCAAAAAGAAGTTTCAAAAGAAAGGCAAAAATTGAAGGTTTAAACTTAGAATTATATGAAAAATAGCCAAATTTGAGAAATAACCCAGAATATTTAAAAAAAAAATTAAGTCAATCAAGATTTCAAGAGAAAGTCTAAGTTACGCAACAAAGCGTGGTAATTTTAAAGAAAAATGAAAACAATGTTTGGTTTAAACCGAAAATTTAGGAAAAAAAAAGAGACTGCAAACCTCAAATTTTTGTATTGTAAAGTGTAAATATGGTGGTTTTGATTTTTTTTTCAAAAGTCCACTTTTTTGAAAAGCTGGATTTTTTCAAAAATTCGACTCTTTTTGTTCCACCTTTTTCCAGAAGTGAAAATTTCGACCTTTTTATCATTAAAATATCGTCTTATTTTAGAAATTTTGATATTTTCCAGTTTAGAAGTTTCGATTTTTTTTTTTAAATTTTAAGTTTTTTTTCAAAATTTCGACTTTTTGAAAAACTTGTCTCTTCCTGTTCAGAGTTTTTTTTAAGAATCCTACCTTCTAAATTACAAATTTTGAAAGTGTTGAGCAAATTTTATAGAACCCATTCGAGGCTTAATTAAATTTCCATTTTAAAATTTTCGTTTTAAAAAGCAGTATTATTCAAGTTTAAAATTGAAAATCCCAAATTTAAAAGAATTTTCAAGTTTCAAATCCTAAGTAGGCATTTTGAAAAAAGCCGAAATTTCGAGTAAAAATTAAAGTGCAAAATTATATTAAATTTGAGTATTAACACATTTCGAAAAAACAGTAGCTATTCAACATTTTTGTGATTCACGAACCACTAAATGGCAGCTCACCGGTTCTTGGAGCATTTACCCCTTTTGCGGTCTCCATACCGGCGTACCTGTTTCTTGAATTTAATGTTTACATCTTGAAATGCTACAGAAGCAGCATTTCAAAGTTAAAAAACTTGAAAAAATTTAGAAATTTTAAGTAGAAACCAAAATTTTTACCGTATAATTAAAAAATTTCTAGAATTTTTTATTTTTTTAATTCATGACAAATTATTCCCTTTAAAGTATACATTTAGGTGAGTTTAACGTGGTTTATGGGTTTTCATTATCGTCCGTCAATTGACATTATTTACATGTTTGCTATATTGCTGTTATCCAATTTTATGTTTCCTTTAGTGTTATTTGTTTTTAATGGTAATTCGCCCAGACGTTATCATCATGCGTATCGTATTTTATGTACAAAGGTGAATTCGCCTCGGGTATTTTAGCAAGAAATTACCTCTACGTATAGACAACTTAAAATACAACAATTTGTTCTATTTATTGAGAGCATATGACTCTGAGACTATTCATCATATCTAAAATATGATACACGGTATAACCCTTTCGGGAATTTTGAAAACCTCTTTCTTAACGGATGTCTAATACATATTTTTTAAGAAACCTATTTTCCAAATTTCAGATTTGTAGGTTTTATAGTTTCGGAGCTTTCATAAGTAAGTGGTGTTTGTCTATATCTTCTAAAAACTTACAGTTTGTAAAGGAAATTGGTAGAAAAAAGTAAACATTTCGAGTTAAAACTCAAAAAAAAAAATTAAATATCCAAAAAAGAGCATTATTTTTAGAAAAACCTTTAAAAGTTGAAATCTAAAATATCGAAAAAATCAAAATTTATAATTTAAGTTGAAAACTGGTTTAAGAAAGGGAAGTTGGAAATGTAAATTGAGATTTTTGAGAAAAACATCGAATTCATATAAGATTTTGAAAATAAAGTAAAAATCTTTTTAAAAAGACAATATTTCGAGTTTTGACAAATGACCAATTAAATGTTCTGTAATTAAACAGTTAAACGTGCTTAAAATTGAAAATATGTACAACCGCAGCCATAGACTAGTTTCGGTCTTCCTTGGCCTCATCAGCATGGTACGGTGGTTGTATACACTTCCAACTTAAAGCCGTTAGTCAGTCGTATAAGTATCCAAGAGAGTAAACCTCCATTGGGTGACTTGTAACTGTTTATTACGCAAACATTTCCGCTACATGCTAATTGAAGCATTATTCTCTGCTGAGATAATAAGCCTTGTATATACAAATATATACAAGTTTATTACGATGCAATTGAAATCTGATTTCATTAGAATCTAATGAAAACTAGACTGCAATTGCAAAGTTCACGTAGATGAGGCAAAGCTTGTATCACGGGTTGCATTGCAACATCCATAGATACAAACGTCCTCGGCGTGACTTTACTTTCATCTAGTTTTGACAAATGACCAATTAAATGTTCTGTAATTAAACAGAATTTTGCAATTGCAGTCTAGTATTCATTAGATTCTAATGAAATTAGATTTCAATTCCATCGTAATAAACTTGTATATATTCATATATACAAGGCTTATTATCTCAGCAGATAATATTTCGAGTATAAAGTCAAGACTTCAGGAAAAAAGTTGAAATTGCATGACGGAATTTAAAGAAGAAATTAAAATGTTAGCGTAACAAATCAAAATTTCAAATTTAGAGAAAAAACCAAAATTTTAGCAAAAATTTCCCTGATAAATTTTCCAGTTGAAACTCAAGAAAAAATGGGAAGTTTAAGGAAAATATTTTAATTTCTTAAAAAAAATCAAGTTTTGGGTTTGTCGACAAAGAGAGAAAAAGTAGAAGATAAAATTCGGAATTTTACAAAAAAGGACAATATTTCCTAATATTTTGAAAATAAAATGGAAATCTCTCGAAAAAAACAAATTTTGCCATAAAAAGTCAACATTTTATCGAAAAAGTGAAAAAATTATAAATTTACATTCGGAACTTGGAAAATTTTCAGTAAGAAAAAGTGGAATTTTTGGCAAATTTTTTAAATAATCCTCAACAAATAGTAGGATTTTTGAAAAAATTAGATTTCTTGAAATAGACTCGTTTTAATTCGAAATTTCAAGAAAAAAGTAAAAATGATAGTGTAAATTCACAATATCAAAAAAAAGTGGAAATTCCTAAACTGAACTTGACATTTATTTCCAATTTAAACTCGAAATTTCGACATTGCGATATTTTCTGGAAAATGAAAATTCTAAGTTTCAGGCCAAAAATTACAAAATAAAATAGTAATATTCAAATTTGAGAAAGAGGTTGAAATTTCGCTATGAAGAACGAAATTTCGAAAAAAAGTTTCAAGTGCAAACTCTAAATTTCGAGAAAAAACCCGACATTTCATAAATAAATAAAAAATTCGATCGAAAGAGCTAGTTAATTTCAAGAAAAAAGTCGTTTGACGTTCATGGCGAAGTTAAAAAAACCTAAAAATTTATAGAAAGAAATTTTCCAATTTTAAATTTTGCTACCAACATTTTAAGAAAAGGTAAAAATTGTAACCAAGGGGTGAATTATGAGAGAAAATTGAGATTAAAAATAAAAACGATATAAAATATGTTGAACAAAAGTTGAAGCTTCTAGAAAGAATCGAGATTTAGAATCGTTTTAAGAAAGATTTCATGAGAAATTTCTTGCACAAGGGCCTATTGGTTCCTAGCTACGCCACTGTAAAAAGCTGTATTTTGTTTTAGGTATTTTATCGTCAGTGGGCTTGGGGACTGGTCTTCACACATTTATATTATATTTAGGACCTCATATAGCTAGGGTAACGTTAGCAGCATACGAGTGTGAATCTCTTAACTTCCCAGAACCTCCTTATCCAGATGAGTAAGTGAAGAACATTAAAAAAATCAAATATACATGTCACTTCACTTTTGGGGTTTTTAAAAACATTATTATTTTACAGTATTATATGTCCCTCAGATGGTAGCAAGACAGTTATTACAATTTTGGCCATTATGTCAAAAGTTAGGTTGGAAGCAATGTGTTGGGGTGCTGGAACCGCATTGGGGGAATTACCACCTTATTTTATGGCACGTGCTGCCAGATTGTCTGGGTAAGTAATGTTTTGAATTTATGAACAGTTAATTTAATTCAAATAAGATCATGGTAAAATTTTTATAACATGAAGTTACTGAAAATTTGATTATCTGTTTTATGAACTTACAACGTACAAGGATTCCCGAAATATTGACATTCCTCGCTTATTCTAAAGATATAAATTTCTGTGTGTTAGATATTGTTACGTTATGCGACATTGGATTTAACATGAAGTTGAATTTTTGCTTACACCTGGTGATTTTTAAGTTTATTTTCTAATTTCAAATCTATTCATCAAAAGGAGCAAGTTTTTCATCAATAACGTTTTTGAAAATTCGTTCTGGCCACCTGGATCACCAGACTTCAATCCTTATGGTTTTTGGGGTCTGTGGAAATTATACGATGAGAAGCGCTTTCATGTTGCGCACCGTTCCGCCGTTAAAATCGTCGTGTGGAAGGGAATGGAGTCAATTTTGAATACATTCTGACTTTTCTCAAAATTTTGAATTTCTGTTTTTTTTTTCTCAAAAGCTTATAGGATTACCACGGATGGTACATACATGTTTGTAGATATTTTGCGATTTGGTGCACCTATTTTCTATTGATGACGTTTCTCCATTGAGCTCATCAACAAAAAGTCTAGGTAACCCAACTTCGATCAAGTCATGACAATGTGATCACTTAGAGATGTTCAACCATGCGAAATTTGAAACAAGTCAGAATTTGCATAATAATCTTAGTAAAAAAGAAAACAAAAACCGGAATTTTTCAAAACTGGAGATCTACAAAAGTCAAAATTTTGAAAAGATCGAAATATCCAAAAAGTAGAATTGTTCAAAAAAAATCAAAATGTTCAAAAGTTGAAATTTTTAAAACAATTAAAATTTTTGGAAAGCGAAATTTACAAAAAGTCAAAATTTTGAGAAAAATGTTAAAATCCTCAAAATAATTCGAAGTTTTGAAAAAGTATCGAAATTTTGAAATAAGGCCAAATTTTGCAAAAATAGAAATTTTGAGAGTCGAAATTTTTAAAAAAGAGGCGAACTTTTCAAGAAAGTTTATTCATGTTGCATGAAATTAGAATAATTATTCAAGTCAAAATTTGAAAAGGTCGAATTTTAAAAAAAATAATTAAGAATTTTGAAAAAAGTAGAAATTTTGATAAAAGTGGTAATTTGAAATAAATGGAAATTCTTAAATGCTGACATTTTTTTAAAAATTCACGTTAGTTAGAAGAAGTCAAAATTTCGATGAAAATTCGAAATTTCTACGAAAAAGTTAAAATTTGAAAATAGTAGAAATTTGAAATTATCAAAAAGTGACAGAAGTTTTCAAAAAGCTTAATTATTCAGAAAAAAAGTGGAAATAATTTCAGAAAGTCAACATTTCACGAGGTTATTTTAAAAAGGCCACAAAAAATCGAAATTTTTATAAAAAAATCTTTCAAACATTTTTAGTAGTTACAAAATTAGGCAAAAGGTCGAGTAAAAGTCAAAATTTTGAAAAAAAACCATTTTTTCAAAGTAAAGTTAAAACTTTCAAAAAAGTCAAAATTCTTAGAAAAAGTCGGCCTTTTTTAAAAGGTGGAGATTTTAAGAAAAAGTCGAAATTTGAAAAAAAAAAATTAGAAACTCAGAGTTTTTATAAAGTTTACATATTCATGAAAAAGAGGAATTTGAAATAAAATGGACATTTTTTAAAATGAACATTATTAAAAAATCACAATTGTTGAAATATTCAAAAAAAAAAACGAAATGTTCAGAAGTCAACATTTTTTCAAAAAAAGGTCGACTCTTGTTAATAGAAGTCGAATTCTTAAAAAAAATTAAAAATAATTTGCAGAAAAAGTCAGCTTTCAAAAAAAGTGAAAAATGTTTAAAGAAGCTCATCTTTTCGATAGAGTCGAAATTTTAATAAAACAATTTTTAAAAGTTACATCAAGTCAGAATTTCGAGAAAAAGTTGAAATTTTGAAAAAACTCTTAATTTTCCGAAAATAAAGTTGAAAACTTGAAAAGGACGCAATTGAGAAAAAAATAATTCAGAATTTTGAGACAAATCCAAATTTTTTAATAAAATGGAAATTTGAAGTAAGTAGAAGTAGTAAAATGTCGAATGAAAGTTTAAGTTTTGAGAGAAAGTTGAAATTCTGAAATCGAATATTTTACAAAAAAGTTGAAATTTGCATTTTTCAAAAAGTCAGTTCGACTTTATGAAAAAAGTAAAAGTAATTTTCAAAAAGTCAAGGAAAATCAAAATATTTTTAAAAAGGCCCAAAAAAGTCGAAATTTTCTTAAAGAATCTTTCAACCAATTTTCAAAAGTTACAAAAAAAGGTAAAATTTTAAGAAAAAGTTGCAATTTTGAAAAGAAATTTCCAAGATGAAGTAAAATCTTATAAAAAAGTCAGTGTTAATGACGCGAAATGTTCAAAATATAAAATAAAATTTTGAGGAAAAGTCGTTATTTTCAAAAAAATATATATATGAAATAATACACATTTCTAACCCTTATTCCTTACTATTAAACTCCATTAACAATAAATACATCAAGAGATATTAAAAATTCCAGGATGTTTCTATAAATATTTTCTATGACCAAATTTTTTTAAAAAAGTCTAAATTTTGATAGAAATGGGAACTTAAAAAAGGTGAAATTTGGAAAGGTCAAAGTTTTTACAAAAAGTTAAAATTTTCAAATAGTGGAAATTCCGAAATATCAAAATATTCAAAAAATCAAAATTTTTATAGTCAAAACGAAATTTTTAAAGGGGCCAAATATTTCAAAAAAGTCGAATTTTTCAAAAAAAGAAAACGAAACTAAAAATAATTTGCAGAAAAAGTCGAACATTTCGAGAAAAAGTATAAATATTTAAAAAGGTTCATCTTTTGAAGAGTGGAAATTTTAATACAAAATTTTCTAGAATTACATAAAAGTCAACATTTTGGGAAAAAGTTAAAATTTTGAAAACATAAATTTTTGAAACTAAAATTAAAACTTGGAAAGACCGAAATGTTCAAAAGAAATCAGAATTCAGAGAAAAGTCGAAACTTTTGATGAAAATGGGAATTTGAATTGAAATAAATGGAAATTTCGAAACGTTGGAATTTAAAAAAAAATCCACGTTTATAAAAATTCAAAATTTTGAAAAGTCGACATTTTTACAAAAAAAATTAACATTTGGAAATTGGAAATTTTGAAATTCGAAATTTTCCAAAAATCGCCATTTTCAAAAAGCCAAAATTTTCAAAAAGTTGAATTATTTAGAAAAAAAAGAAGAAAATAATTTTCAGAAAGTCAAAATTTACAGGAAAGTCGAAATATTTAAAAAAGGTTAAAAAGAGTCGAATTTTTTAAAGTTCCAAATTTCAAGAAAAGTGGACATTTTGAAGAAACAATTTTTCGAAAATAAAGTGCAGACTTTGAAGTAAAATCAAAATTTTAAATTTTTGAAATGTTGAAAAAAATTTTTTTGGTAAAAAATTGACTTTGTAAATGGTAGAAATTTTCAAAATTTCAGGATTTTGGGAACTCTCAAAAAAAAGCATTAAAAGCTTAAAATGTTTAGAAAGAAAAAGTAAATTTTGATAAGAATGGGGATTTGAAAACGGGGGAAATTTTAAACTGTAGGATATTTTAAAAAAATTGACATTATTAAAAGAAACTAAAATTTCGAGAAAAATTTGAGATGTTTACAAAAAAAAAATAAAATTTAGGAATGGGGGAAATTTACAAAAAATGAAAATTTTAATAAAATCAATAGTGGAAATTTTTTAAGAAAGGTCGAATTTCTCAAAAAAGGTCGAATTTTGCAAATAAATACGAATTCTTTAAAAATAACTAAAAGCAATTTTTAGAAGAAGTTAAAATTTCGAGAAAATGTCGAAATTTAAAAAAAGTTTATCTTTTAAAGAGTCGCAGTTTTAAAAGTTAATAAAAGTCGAAATTTTGAGAAAAAGTCATGATTTTAAAGAGTCGAAAATTTTAAAAGTTAATAAAAGCCAAAATTTTGAGAAAAAATCATGATTTTTAAGAGTCGAGAGTTTTAAAATATAAGATATAATCTTGAAAAAACCGAAATTTTGTAAAAGGTGGAAACTTTAAAATAAGTCAAAATTTTGAGAAAAAAATTGAATTTTGAAGTAAGTAAGGAAATGTTCAAAATTGGTAAAATTTTCATAAAGATTTGAAAAAAATATACTTAAATTTAAAAAACCAAAATGTTCAAATGTCGGAGGATACAAAGACGTTGAAAAATTTTCCTAAAAATTTAATATTGTAAAAAAATGCGGAATTTTTAAGGACACAATTGTGAAAAAGATCGAAAAATTAATATCGATTAAAAAAAATCAATATTTTGAAAAAGAATGCCAAAATGTTCAAAAAACTGAAAATAATTAAAAAGGTTGAAAGTTAAAATGAAAATCAAAGTATTTAAAATGAACGAAATTATATTACCCAAATTGAAACATTAAGTAAAAAGTCGAAATTTTGAAAAAAGTTAATTTTGGAAAATATGTCAAGTTTTAAAAAAATCGTTTTTTAAACAAAATTGATTTTTCGAAAAAAAAGTGGATTCTTTCAAAAAGTTGAAATTTTGAGAAACAATAGGAATTCTGAAAAGAATTTGAAATGTTGAAAAAATTCGGAATATTGAATAGCCAGAATTTTTAAAAATAATCAAATTTATTTGCAAAGGGTCTCCTTATTAAAATATTCTTGGAGCACTGCGAATAGAAGGTGGAAATGAAGGACCCAAAAATGAGGTTCCATTTAAAAAAATAAATGATTTTACCCCCAAAGTTGAAAACACAATGTTTGTTTTTTGCATTCTACTATCTTAAAGATTGTTAAAATGCTACTAGTTTGCTACTTTAAACAATCTTGTATCTTTAATAATAACAAAGTTACCAACGATGGATACTTAATTTGGATAAGCCTGTATATTGTCTTTGATAATGAACTGATCGGCCGAAACCGAATAAGGAATTTTTGTGAAACGTAGTACTAGATAATAATAATAATACAAATAAAAAATTCATCCCTGTCCTAACTCCTAACTACATTATATTTTAGAATCGACCCAGATGATGAGGATAGTGAATTGAAAGAACTAGAAGAATTGGAAAGAAAAAAGAGCAATTACAGTGAATTGACATGGCTGGAAAAAGGCAAAATCCTCATAGAAGAAATCGTTCAGAAGGTCGGCTTTTTTGGAATTTTAGCTTGCGCAAGCGTAAGTTGATTGAATTGACCAAGTTCTTAAAAAAACTAATCGACTCTATTCTAGATACCTAATCCATTGTTTGATCTCGCCGGTATAACCTGCGGACACTTCTTAGTTCCTTTCTGGACATTTTTCGGTGCTACTCTCATCGGAAAAGCCGTAATCAAAATGCATATACAAAAACTGTTTGTTATTATCGCGTTTAATGAAACTCTTATAGAAACCGCACTTATGTGGTTGCGATTAGTTCCTGTTGTCGGTTCGAAGCTTCAAAAACCGTTTAAAGCATTCTTGGATGGGCAGAAAGCCAAACTCCACAAAAAGTCTGATCCCGCGGACGTTCCAGAAGCCAGCAACATCATAGCAAAACTGTTCGAGTGCTTCGTTTTTGCCATGATTTTGTACTTTGTGGTTTCCATAATAAATTCGTTTGCTCAGAGTTATCACAAAAGACTACACAAGAAGAAAACGTAAAGGACTAGATTAAATTGATGTTGTGAGGTGGTAGGAAATGTTTGTTTGCCAAGCGCGCCAAAATTTAATTTTGGAATTTTCTTTTCAAGCAAGTTACATTCCTGTGATCTGTTTTAGTCACTTGTCACCAATTATTTAAGATCAAATTTTTTTAACGAAAGTATATTCGCCAGTTTGAAGTTGTGTACATATTTAGTTATAGTATTCCCATGGTTATATTACGCCCTCTTGATTTTAGGGGGTGTTAAACTAGTGATGGTTTATTTTCCCTTTTGTGAATGTATTAGCCAAAAATATTTTGATATTTTAGAAAATTATGATTAGTATTATTGTTCTTCACCATTACCTACATCTTTATTTGATGTAAATTTTGTACAATGTTATATTTATGCCAATGGTTATGTAAATGTTTTATTTTATTGTTTGAACCAAAAAGATTGAAATATAATTAAAAAGTTATATTTGAATTATTTTTTTAAGTTATTTTTACACATTTTGATTGGTAATATGCTACTTTACCAAACTCAAATTCATTTAGGAAAGTGGCACTTACATATAGATATGTCACTTTGAAGCATAGCAACCATCACTGTCAATTAAACACAGTTCCACATAAAATAAGTAAAAAACTCTTAGAACAGAATTTAAAATGTCTTGGGAACAGTTTTTTAGATTATTTTCAGTAGCGAGACTCACCTTTATATTTATTAATGTGTAATTTACTAATCTAAACTCATTTTGTCCTACAAAAATGACACTTGTCTGCTATTGTTTTTTAATCGAACAAAGTTGTATGAGGTTACTAGGTTATGGAAATAAAGATTATTTCTAACTTTGGAATGCTTTCATATCTATAATTATTTATTGATAACTGTCACAAAATGCGAAGAAATATTATAAACAAACTCCTGAGGAAAGCATTTTACCAAACCCTTATAGTTTTAAATTACTCGCTTGCTGTGCTCGTTCATACTCGAACTCTATACCCATTTAGTAAAACTGCTCGTTTAACATACTGTTAACAGAATGTGTGTATGAACTAGCAGACAAATTTAAAAAAAGGAAAGTCAAAATGTATAGAAAAGTTGAAATTTTGAGTTAAAAGTCAAAATTAGAGAAAACTAAAAACCTAATCAATTTTCACTTAAGTCTGATCTTTGAGAACAACTAAATTATGAAAAGTTGAAAGTGTAACCTCATGCAAAAAAATTGTATTAAAAAATTTGAAATTTTCTATTTAAAAGTTTAATTATGACAGAAAAATTTGTGGTCAAACTTTGGGAAAAAATCAAAACGACCAAAATTTGGAAACATCCGCAATTTAAAAAAAATTAAGTTCACAATTGAAATTAAGAAAAACGATAAAATTGAACATGTGAACTTGACATTATGAGAACCATCTAAATTTTGGAAAGAAATCTTGAAAAAAAAATCAGATTTAAGTTCGAAAAAAATGTCGAAATTTTAAGTTTTTTACCTACCCATTAAATGGGATGAAGAGTGTAAATTTGTAAAAAAAGTTCTCAAAAAAATAAATCTTCTACTTGCACATAAAAACTAAATTTATAATTTAAACGAAACATTAGGTCAACATTTCAATAAAAACTAAATTCATAAAAGAAAATCTCAAGTTTTCCAATCTACAATCCGTTGTAAAAAAAATAAAAATTGGAAGTGGGGCAGAATTTTTTTAAAAAGTAAAAAAATCGAAATTTTAAAGAAACTGAATTTATACAAAAATAATTTTGAAGTGGAAAAAAGAAGGCAAAAAAATAGTGTTACGGGCTTATCGGTTCGATTGATTACACGTGTGAATTACACCACTTTATTACCAAATTAACTTGGCACACTTCAACTGAACAGTAACTCACTACTTATTTACTAATTGCTAACCAACTAACTACACTGACTTCTAACTGACTGACTCGAGGGAAAGCTGACCGCCTTTTTATAGTTTTTGGCCCCCGGCTTCCAGAATTTTCGGCAGATAAGGCTTATCGTTTGCCGAAATTTCTGGAACGCTTATCTGCCGTTTGTTTCGTTATCGCGGCCGCTTTCCCCTTATCAGAACCTTCTAAAAACTTTTTTTTTATTTACTAAATTCTACAATTCTATTCTAAATCATATTTCATCTATTTACATTGCGTTACAATAGGTAAGGCTTACCACCGATGGTACATAAATTTTTGTAGATATTTTGCGATTTGGTGCACCTGTTTTCTATTGATGACGTTTCTCCATCGATCTCCTCAATAAAAAGTCTACATTACTCAACTTCGATTAAGTCATGACAATGTGATCACTAAAAGATGTTCAACAATGCGAAATTTGAAACAAGTCGGAATTTGCATAATAATCTTAGCAAAACAAAATCAAAAAAAAACCGGAATTTTTCAAAAGTGAAGATCTACAAAAGTCAAAATTTTGAAATTTGAAAAAGTCGAAATATCCACAAAGTCAAAATCTTCAAAAGTTGAAATATTTAAAACAATTACAATTTTTGGAAAGCGAAATTTACAAAAAGTCATAATTTTGAGAAAAAGTGGAAATCCTCAAAATAATTCGAAAAAGTAAAAATTGAAATAATGTAAAAAAGTCGAAATTTCAAATAAACTGAATTTATACAAAAGTAATTTTGAACTGGAAAAAAGAAGGCAAAATTTTCAAGAGAAAAGTCAAAATGCCTGAGAAAAGGCGAAATTAGAAAGAAAATGCATTTACAATCGAATTTAAAAATGCTGTAAAAATTAGAAATATAAACTGGTAGCTGTTAAAAACAAGTCTAAAATTAAAAAAAAAGGGAACTCTTAATTAAAAATCGAAATGAAAAAAAAGTGGATACTTTGAAAATTTCGAAATTTTCAGAAGTTAAGTCAAAACTTTGAAAAAGTCCATATTTTGGTAAGTCCCACCTTTCAAAAAAACTAGAATTTTGAAAAATCCAAATTTTGAAGAAAGCTTGTTTTCAGAAAAAAATCGTAATTTTCAAAAAAATTTCAAATTTTTAATCTCCAATTCGTCAAAATATTATAATTTTGAAAAATGTCGAAGTTTTCAGAAAAATTCGAAAAGATTAAAACTTTGGACAGAAGTCAGAATTTCTAAATAAACTAATGTATTAAAATCAAAAAGTAGTAGTTTATCAAATATGGTCGAAATATTAAGAAAAAACTATAAAAAATTCGGACTAAGATCGAAATTTTGAAATAGTCCTGTCCCCAAGAAAAAGTCAAAATTTCAAAATCAAAAGTCGAAAATGTATTTCAAAATATGTGAAACTATCAAAAATGACAATTGTATAAGAAATTGGGAATTAACAAAGTCGCAAATAAGTTTTTATTTTCAATTGAAAATTTTAATAAATAAATTAATTTTTTTACATAAATTTTGAGGTTTTTTCAATTTTCATATTTCTTGAAATTCTGTCGAAATTTTGACATGAAATTAGAAATAATGGGAATAATTCGGATTGAGAAAAAAGAATCTAACTTCTTAACGCGCAGTTTTTTTGCAAAAAAAACAACTGTTATAGCTTACAGTCCCACGTAAATGATAAATATCAATAAAACAGTTATTTTTGTAAGCTTTCCTATAGTTGTTTTCAATTTTCTATTATATTAGATAATGAAAATTACACCATCATAGAATAGGACGCCTTTCGAATTATCTCGAGTATGCACAGTTTGGTTTGTTTAGCGCGCTTGAATTAACTCGAGCGTGTACGTTAAAGGGTTAACCAAAAATTCGAGAAAAAAGTTGAAATATTGAGCAGGCAAGGTCAAAGTTTCCACAAAAAAAGTAATTTCAAAGTGATCGTGTTTGCAAAAAAAGTTGAAATTCCGAAAAAGAGTCGAAATTTTGTTAAAAACTTCAAAAAATATGAAATTTTCAAAAAGGTCAACATTTTCTTAAATTTGTTATAAAAAGTAAAAATTGAAATTAAATTGGAATAACGTAAAAAAGTTGAAGGTTCAAATGACCTGAATTTATACAAAAATAATTTTGAACTTGAAATAAGAGTTTGCAACATTTGTAAAAATTAGGAATATAATCGTGTAACTGTGAGAAACAAGACTAAACTTTAAAAAAAATAATAGCTGAAAAAATGAAACGAAACCTGTAAAAAAATCTATAAATAAAGCTAAATTTAAATTCGAAATTTTATTTAAAAAAATAAAAGCCAAATGTTTGAATTTAGGAATCTATTGAAAATTTCCCATAAAAGGTATAATTTACATAATAAATATCAGAAAGTTTTGTTTAATTTATTTAACTTTTTTCGATATTTTAACTTTTTTCTTTTCAAGTTTTAAATTTAAACTTGCATGGACTTTTATTATTTTATTTTTTTCTAAAATGTCGACTTTAAACAAAATTTAGTTTTTCATTAGCAACTTCTTAACCCTTTTTATCGACATGTTGACTTTTATTCTTTAATTATAGACATATTTCTCGAAATTATGAGATGAAACTTGCACTATAATAAATTGACAAATATAAGTTTAAATTAAGAATATTCGACTTTTAACTCGAAAGCTCAACATTTTCAGGACTCGAGAGACTTCAGATTAATTTTGAAAATTTTTTGGTGTAAATTTACACTTAAACTTTTTTTCAAAAATGTTGTCTTTTTTCTTCAAATATGGATATTCTTTTGAGATTTTGAATTAATATTCAAAATAAAAAATAATATAAAATTTTTAAATTCCTATAGCACTTTTGCGTTTAAAATCTAACTTCTGCTTACATTTTAAGCAAACATTTGACATTTTTAATGGAAATGTAAATTTTGAGAATAAAAGTAAGAAATTCCACAAAAAGTGCAATTTCAATTACTTCTAGACTTAAATTTTCTATGAAAAAATTGAAATTTTAAAATCAACGACAATTCTTCTAAAAAAAATAAACGCGAATTTCAATTTTAAAGAAAAAATTTCAGCTGCAGCTAAAGTTTGTGAATGAATTTCACATTTTTAGAGTGGATTTTTGACACAAAAGTTCAAGGAGTAAAAGGCCGAATTTGCAAACGGCGAACTTTAGAGTTTATACCAGAAGTTTGGTGAAAGCAATTACCTAATATTTAAGAGAACACAATTTTGACTTCTAAATTCTAAACAAATCGCAGTTTTAAGGCTAAAGTTGAAATCTTGAGAAAAAATCCAAAATTTTGGTGGAACGGACTGGTCCTTGGTTATCTTCCAAAATTGAAGTACAAATCTTATCCCCTGAAGCCAAGAAGGATTAAAAAACACAACAGAGAGTGCTCTAACACATTTCGATAGCCAAACTATCATCTTCAGAGATAAATCCTAATCCTAAAATTAACCCTTATATGAGCTAATAAGCCTTGTATATACGAATATATACAAGTTTATTACGATGCAATTGAAATCTAATTTCATTAGAATCTAATGAAAACCAGACTGCAATTGCAAAGTTCACGTAGATGAGGCAAAGCTTGTATCACGGGTTGCATCGCAACATTCATAGATACAAACGTCCTCGGCGTGACTTTACTTTCATCTAGTTTTGACAAATGACCAATTAAATGTTCTGTAATTAAACAGTTAAACGTGCTTAACATTGAAAATATGTACAAGCGCAACCATAGACTAGTTTCGGCCTTCCTTGGCCTCATCAGCATGGTATGGTGGTTGTATACACTTCCAACTTAAAGCCGTTAGTCAGTCGTATAAGTATCCAAGAGAGCAAACCTCCATTGGGTGACTTGTAACTGTTTATTACGCAAACATTTTCGCTACATGCTAATTGAAGCATTATTCTCTGCTGAGATAATAAGCCTTGTATATACGAATATATACAAGTTTATTACGATGCAATTGAAATCTAATTTCATTAGAATCTAATAAAAACCAGACTGCAATTGCAGAGTTAAGTCAGTTACAAGTCACCCAATGGAGGTTTGCTCTCTTGGATACTTATACGACTGAATAACGGCTTTAAGTTTAAGTGTATACAACTACCGTACCATGCTGATGAGGCCAAGAAAGGCCGAAACTAGTCTATGGTTGCGGTTGTACATAGTTTCAATTTTAAGCTCTTTTAACTGTTAAATTACAGAACATTTAATTGGTCATTTGTCAACTCTTATATACTAAGAATATTCACTTCGTGCATGATCGACCGCATCCGAACGCGCATGCGCATCTAATCATAGACGTCGTAGTGTCACAATTTCTTACCTATCAACCTTAACTATTTTTAACTGAGAGGAGTGGCCTAAAGGCCCAGCGCAACCACTCATAAGGTTCTCTCCAGCCTTATGGATGGCTAAGCCTTCACAAGCATTTAACATAGAATTCTTATTTGCTACTCTTAACAGTTTAATATTATTATCTATCTTATGATCTAATTCAAAAGCATGTCGAGCCACACTTGATTTCTCAGTTCTTCCGTACCTCAAATGAGCCAAATGCTCCTTCAGTCGGATTTTAAGAGATCGTCCAGTTTGCGCCCGATGTACTTTTGAGGACAATCTTTACACGAAATTTGGTAAATACCGGACTTGTCCGTTTGCTCTACTTTATCCTTCAAGCTACGCTTTTAGGTAATTTTTTAAAAAAAGTTTCCAGAAAAACTGGAATATGCAAAAAAAAAAATTTAAAGAAAATCGAGTTTCCCTAACTTCAAAGAAAAACACGCTACTACTTTATTCTAAAGATACAATAGAGGAATTTATTTTTATTTTAAACTCGAAATTTTAGGAGAAGAAAAGGAATATTTCGAGTAATTTCCAGATAAAAGTACAAATTTCAAGAAAAAGTCCAAAATCTTGAAAAAAGATTCAAGTTAAGACTTAAAATTTTAATTTGGGTTTAAATTTTGAGAAAATAGTCAATATTTTCTGGAAAATACGCGTTTCTAATCTAACCTAATTATAAACGAGAGATGAAGATGAGATAAAAGTGGCATGGAGTTGTCTAAAATAAAAAAAAAACATTGACATTTCAAAAACAATTTCAATCTTAAGTATAAAGTAAAAACTATTTTAAATATATAAGTTTAACGAACCGAAATAAACTGATATTTTTTTTTCGGTTTCGTTCCGGCGAAAATATCGGTGTTTTTCGGTTTTCGGTTCGGTTCCGGTTCAAAGCCCTGGTTAAAACTCTGATAGAGAAAAAATATTATGAAAGAAAAAGGAAAAGTCTCTCAAATTTTCGATTTTAATCGCCAAAGTGCGTATACTCTAGAAGTTTTTAACTCTAGGGTATATAATTTAAGATTTTTATGAAAATTCCGAGTCTAAATTTGAAATATCTAAACCCGACATTCCGACTGAGTTTTTTATAAAGTTTAGGTTTTTCTTGAAACTCAAATTGAAGTTAAAATTCAGAATTTCAGCACAAAATGTTGAAACTTGAAAACTAGAAAATATTTTCCTTCAATTTTAGCAAAGGCCAGAGTAGTTACGTGGTTGTAATATTAAAGAAAAATAGAGATCGCATTTTCCAAATTAGGTTCAAAAATCAGTTTTTAATTCGAAAAACTTTTAAAAATCAAAAAATGAGTCACCCGGAACTGAACCGAAAACCGGAAAAAACCGTTACTTTTGTCGGAACGATAACCGGAACTGAACCGATATAATTTTTTTGCAGGAACAACAACCGAAAACCGGAACGAAAAAAATAGCAGTTCGAAGTCCTGCATTAAACTATAAATTCTAAAAAAAATCTTTTTAAATTGTTCTTTCTACATCTTCGTAATTTCGACTTCATAAATTGGCAATTAAATATTTAAAAAACATCGAAAAAGCATCGATGCATCGTTACCGAATGCCAATGTTTGATGTTTCATTGAAAAAAATATCGATGTTCAAACATCAATGTTGCATCCCTACACATCCATCCATTCTGTTTACACCTGATTTTTACTTTAAAATGCACAAGTGTG
The DNA here is from genome assembly GCA_028583605.1 of Dastarcus helophoroides. Classification (NCBI taxonomy): domain Eukaryota; kingdom Metazoa; phylum Arthropoda; class Insecta; order Coleoptera; family Bothrideridae; genus Dastarcus; species Dastarcus helophoroides. Next base: position 32,917,858 of record CM053334.1, read on the forward strand.
CGCCACTGATCCAAGGTGGAATTTCAAAAAGCGCATTGAAAGTTCATCTACTTGCTAGCAGATGTCGCAATAGGGGAGAGAATTATCACAAGTTCAAGGTGGAATTCTGCATTATCAACGACAAGAATGTGAATGAACTTTTCACTTATTTTTGCTCCATCTTCTACAATAGCGACCTATTTTAGAAATAAAAAAACACATCGACAACCAAATTTTTTCATCTTAATAATTAGTGTCATAAAGGTGTTGTGTCAGTTAAAAATCCTGGAAAAATTCCTCATTTGTGAGTAGGTAAGCGTCATTTTATTTTTTGTAATATCATTCGAAGTGACATTTATACTTGCTTACGTCAATTTATTAATTTAAATTTATGCACCTTGTGTAATATTTAATGCAAAAATCGCTATAGAATTCGGTAGTCCTCATGGTTTTGATTATAACCCGGCTGATGCTATGAATTGAGATCGTTTGGGCCCCCATGTGTAACTTAATCATTTAATAACATCGCATAAAATGTGTTTTGGTTATTTGGGTTTTTCGAGTGCATTTGGTCTTGTTATTTTTTTAGTTTGTGTTACTAGGACTTTGAGTATCCACGCTTTAGGAAACGTGTTGATCGACAGGGTGATTAAAAAAATATTCTAGGGGAAACTTTTTAAAACAACAAACGAATAATACTCATTTTGGTCAGTTTTAAATCAAAATGAACAGTCTTTGGTTGCGTTTTAAATAATTGGGTGTTTTTTGTAAAAAAATTCGAATTAGCTTTCTCGAATTTCATAGATTTTATTTGCTAAAAATTGCACCTGTAAACGAATAGAAATCGTCATCACTTAAACAAGCAACTTTCCAATACATAGCACTTTCTTCTTTATATTTTATTTGACGTCTTGAATTTTAATTAGTATTGTTAGTTATTTGCTGATTGTAAAAAATTACTAATGTCGCCGACAATTTTTGCTTCGAGCATTACTTGGAAGCCGTTGTGTAAAATAACAATTTTCGTGTTTTATATGTTGTAGTCCTTAAGCTAATTTACGATAAGTGCATAATTGCACAAATTGGAGTAAAATAAAAATGTAACAACATTTAATTGACGCATGATGTATGTACATAAGTACCACTTGTTTAAGAACATTTACAACCAGTTTTATTGGAAATTGGAATAGTGACCTTAACATTACGATTAATAGTAAACACGTTTAGAAGGTCATTTAACGTAAAAAATTATAAATAGTAACTGCTGGAAACAATAAGGCACAGAAAAAATCAGTATCAGTTATGAAGATTTCATATTTCCCAAAATATAGGATATCGCATATCATTAGAAAACATGTTATCGCACATTTATTTGATTTAGTGCAAAGCTACTTATTATGTATGTTGAAGAAGCGATAATTATTTGTTGCCATAGGTTTATCAGGATATTCTGATAAAAAGTGTATGTATGTAATACAGATATGTTGCAAAGAAACAAAACATATTTCTTCATGCGGACAGACTAGCAATATATTTAAGTACATATGTATATTAATTTTAAAAATGAAACTGTAGTTTGTGGAAGTATTATAAATCATACTCAGAGATGGTTGTTAACTCTAATAAATTGCATTAGGCGTATCTAGAATTTTGTTGTTGTGGATATCTGGGCCCCAGTTGTAAGAGAGAGGCCTCGAGCTGCGTAGGGATCCCGTCCTTAATACCAGAGCTGCGTAAATTACTTTTAGAATGGAATCATTACATTATCCATTACTTTTTCAGAAAAAGGAATGAAATTACTTCGAATTACATTACCACTGTTTAAAAAGTAATTGAATTACTCATTACTTAGAAAAAGAAATTAACTACATTTTCAATTACTTGTAAGTTTTACAATATACACCATAGTATTTTTTTTTAGTCAGAAATATTTATTTACACTTATGGAGTGGATAGGATATATTTTTATATTTGAAGCTGATGAGTTTTTTTTGGTCATCATTTTTTTCTCAACGGCAAAATTACATTGCAGTTAATCTCCCGTAAAATACTACTAAATTCGTTTTTTACATACTAATAATCTCGCGTAAATTTAAATGCGACGGGTGGTAACCCTATTGATTTAAACTTGCTAGGATTCGAGTTGGATATACCAAACTGACGAGATCTAATAAGGTCGAAACCGGTATTTGCTTTCCAAACTTCGAATCTATTGGTCTGTGCATTAGTAAACTTGTTTAATTATTTTACTATTGTAAAATAGGGAAGCGTAAAATATCCATTTTTATAAAGATTGAGTTTGTTCTAAAAAAAAGTCGAAATTTTGATAGTGAAAGTCGAAATTTGAAAATAATTCGAATTGAAAAAAAAAGGAATATTTTTTAAACTTTATATTCCAACTTAAACTGAAAAATTCGAGAAAAAAAGTTGAAATACTGAGCATGCAAGGTCAAAGTTTGGACAAAAGAAATAATCTGAAAGTAATCGAATTTGCAGAAAAAGTTTCTTATGTCAAAAACTTCAAAAAATTTGAAATTTTCAAAAAAGTCAACATTTTCTAATTTTTATTATTATTTCCTTGAAATTTTAAAAATTTGTAATTTAAATATAGTTGGAATTATTAAAAAAAGGTAGAGTTAGGAAGGAGAGTAAAAGGGGGGGAGGGGCAGAATCAAAATTGTAAAAAAAGTTGATATTTTGTAAAGTCGCAATTTTCAAAAAGTGGTAATTTTCGAAAAAAGTAGAAATTGAAAGTTTCAGAAGAGTCGAAATCTTCGAAAGAAATTTTCTAAATATGTCAAAATATTCACAAATTCAGTTTCAAGAAAAAGTACAAATATTGAGAAAGAAGTCTTATAAAAAGTTGAAATTTTTATAAAAAGTCGACATTTTCAAATAAGTTAATGTCGTCGAAAAAGTAAACATTTTGAAAAACAAAATTTTCAAAAAAAACGTCTAAAAAATGTTAAAATTAAGAAAAAAGTGGAGAATTCTGAAAGAAAGGCGACGTTTTCTCAAGAAGAGTTAAAATTTGAAGTCTGAATTAAAAAAAATCCAAAATCCAAATTTGCAAAGAAGTCCAGTTTTTAAAGTTGCACTTCTCGAAAAGAGTATAAATTTGAAATTTTGAAAAAAGCTACTTATCAGAAAAAAATCGATATTTTAAAAAAGTTAAAATTTTGAAAAAAAAGTCCAAATTTTCGGGAAAGTTCAAGAAAAAGTTGAATTAAAAAAAGGTGAAGTGAATTTATAAAAAAATCGAAATTCTAAGAAAAAGGAAAATTTAAAAAAAATGAAAATTCTGGAAAAAGTAATCACTTTTCAAAAAGCTTCCACAAGAAATTCAAATTTTAAAGAATTAAAATAAAAACAAGCGAAAATTTTTAAAAAAGGACGAAATTTTCAGGAAAGTTATTATTATTATAAAAAGAATAGCCCAAAATTTTCAAACATGTCAATATTTTCAAAAAAAACTTACTTTCGGAAAATGCCACTTCTTCAAAAAATCGGTATTTTAAAGAGTCGAAATCATGAAAGGTCTCAATTTTACAGTCAAAATCATGATGGAAGTTTCAGAAATAGTTAATTGAAAGTTTCGAGAGAAAAAGTAAAAACTCTAAATAACAAAAAATTAAGGTTTAAACTCAGAATTATACAACGAAATTAAACATTTGGAAAAAACTCGTAATCTATGTAATAAAAAATCCTTCAATTATGGATTTTCTCCCCAAAATTGGATTAAACTCGAATATTCGAATTATTTTTTCTCTGAATTTCCTATGGTTAAATCAGAGATTTCATTAAACCTTGAATTTTAGAAAAACTTAACATTTTAAATTTAGTCGAATATCAGAAGGAAACAATGAAACATTTCGAGGTTAACTTGGTATTTAAAAAACATATAAATTTGAAATTTTCAAAAAAGCTACTTGTCAGAAAAAAATCGATATTTTCAGAAAAGTTAAAATTTTTAAAAAAGTCCACATTTTCGGGAAAGTTCAAGAAAAAGTTGAATTAAAAAAAAACGAAGTGGATTTATAAAAAAATCGAAATTCTAAGAAAAAGGAAAAAATTTGAAAAATGGAAATTCTGGAAAAAGTAATAATTTTTCAAAAAACTTTCCACAAGAAATTAAAATTTTTAAAGAATTAAAATAAAAACAAAAGGAAATTTTGAAAAAAGGTCGAAATTTTCCAAAGAAATCGCGAAAATTTCAGGAAAGTTCATTTTCAAGAAAAAGTCGAATAAGCGGACTAGATATACAAAAAATCGAAATTCTGAGAAAAATTAAAGAATTTCAAAAATGGAAATTTTGAAAAAGTGGAAATTTTGAAAAAAGGTTGAAAATTTTCAAAAGAAAAATCGCAATTTTGAAGTTTAAATTTTCAAAATAGTCGCTATTTATAAAACAGATATTCTTCAAAAAAAGTCGACATTTTCCAAGAAAGTAGAAGTTAAAAAAAACAAAATATATCTACAAAAAAAGTCTGCATAAAAAAGTCGTAATTCAAGAAAGTAGAAGCTTTTTAAAAAAGCGGAATATACATACAAAGAAGTCGAAATTTTGAAAAAAAAAATTACAAATTTGAAAACAAGTTATTGATTTAAAAAAAGTAACATTTTGGAAAAAGTGAAATTAAAAAAATCTTAGAAAAAAAATGAAATTTTGAAAAAATTGAAATTAAAAAATAAAAGTAGAAATTGTGATATTTAAATTGTCCAAAAAGTCGAAATTTGCAAAAAAGTTAACTTTTTCAAGAAAAAGTTAACTTTCAAGAAAAATGTAAAACTTTACAAAAGCGGAAACATTTCTGGAAAAATTGGGAAATACGGCGAAATCAGTCAAAAAAAAATCCAAATTTCTAGAAAATGTTAAAATTTTGTGTTTTTGTAAAAAAGTTTAAAGTTTTCGAAAGAAAAGTCGAAATTTTCCAAAGAAAAGGCGACATTTTCAGGAAAGTTCATTTTCAAGAAAAAGTCAAATTAAAATAAGCGGACTAGGTATACCAGAAATCGAAATTCTGAGAAAAGTTAAAAATGTTGAAAAATGGAAATTTTGAAAAAAGTGGAAAATTTAAAAAAAGGTCGACATTTTCAAAAGAAAAATCGCAATTTTGAAGTCTAAATTTTTAAAATAGTGAAAAAAAAATCCAGACTTCTAGAAAAAGTTAAAATTTTGTGATTTTGAAAAAAGTTCGAAGTGTTTGAAAGAAAAGTCGAAATTTTGAAGCCTAAATTTTTAAAAAAAGTTGAATTTTTCAAGAAAAGTCAACTAAACATTTAGAGAAGAAGACTAAATTTGAAGTCATAAAATTTTCAAAACGAGTCTGAGTTTTAAAACTTTAAATTTTAAAAGAAGTTCTAAACTTTAAAATGTTAATATGTTGAAAGATACGAAATTTTGAAGGCAGTCGAAATTTTGAAGATAATGAAAATATTAAGAAAAGCTGAAAATATTGAATAATTAACATTGAAAACGTGGACAGTGAAAGGTCAAAGTTTTAAAGTCCCAAGTTACCAGAAGAAATTCAAATTTTTTTAAAAAGGTGGAATTATTCAAAGAGAAGTCGACATTTTTAACAATAATCGAACTTTAAAAAATATCGAATTATTTAAGTAGAGTTGAAATTTTGAGAGTAATTTCTTTTAAAAAAGTCGAAAAAGTTGAAATTTTGCCACTTTTCAAATAAATCGATGTGGTAACAAAAATGTTCAAAATAAATTAAAATTTTGAGAAAAAGAAGAAATTTTGAAAAAATGAGACTTTAAGTCCTAATATTTCACAAAAACTAAATTAAAAAATTTTTAAACATGTCAATATTTTCAAAAAGAAGCTCGAAAATTTCGGAAAATGTCAGATCTTCAAAAAATCGGTATTTTAAGGGTCGAACATTGAAATACAGAAAGTTTCTCTCTGAAGATGACAGCTTGGCTGTCGAAACGCGTTAGAGCAACCTTTGTTGTGTTTTTTAATCTTTCTTGGTTTCAGGGGACAAGTTCTGTATTTCAATTTTTGAAGATAACCAAGGACCAGTCCGTTCCACCAAACTTAAAGAGTCGAAATCATGAAAGGTCTAAAGTTTACAGCCAAAATAAAATGATATTTTCAAAAATATTTAATTAAAAATTTTGGGAGGAAGAGTAAAAACTCTAAGTTTCTATTAAAAAAATGTACATTTCGACTTTTTGGTAGAAATTTGGACAAATAATTAAGGATTCTAATGCACAGATCAATAGGTTTGAACATTTATTAGATTCGAAGTTTGGAAATCAAATAACGGTTTCGATCTTGTTAGATCTCGTCAGTTTGGTATATCCAACTCGAATGCTAACAAATGTTCCGACAAGTAAGTACTAAAGAATTTACGAACGTTAAGCATAGTAAACCACCTATTGGTCCATAGAGAAACTGTGGCCATCGCCAACAATGTCATATGCAAGTAGAATGCAAACTAGACTACACATTCATGTAGCCCTCCAGGCGTGTATAGTGAATCATAGGTAGCTGAACTACCAACAGTTGAAACACTGCCATCTAGCGAAGCGGTTGCTCTCTAGGAAAAAAATCCCAAAAGACAAGGATTCTAATGCACAGACCAATAGGTTTGAACATTTATTAGATTCGAAGTTTGGAAACCAAATACCGGTTTCGATTTTATTAGGATCTCGTCAAAAATTAAGTTTTAAACTCAGAATTGTGCAAAGAAATTAAAGATTTTGAAAAAAACTAGTAATCTATGTAATAAAAAATCCTTTAATTATGGAATTTTTCCCCAAAGTTTGGATTATAATCCCCAAAATTGGATTTTAAACTCGAATATTCGAATTATTTTTTTCTGAATTTTCTATGCTTAAATCAGAGATTTCCTTAAACCTTGAATTTTAGAAAAACTTTAACATTTTAAATTTAGTCGAAAATTAGAAGGAAAAATAAAACATTTCGAGGTTAACTTGATATTTAAAAAAAGAGAATAATTTTTCTGCATGAAAGAAAAGAAATAATTCTGGGATCATCTTTGTTTGAAAAATTCGATTTTTATTGAAAATTTCAAATTATTTTGATAACTTTAACATTTTAAATAACCACTCTTTTCAGAATGTCCACATTTTGTCGTTCGACTCCCAAAATTTCAACTTTTTCTTATTGCCTTAATTTTGAAAATTTCAACTTTTTTCGAAGTTTTGACTTTTTTTTGAAAATGCTTTTTTTTTAAGTTCTGGCCTTTTCCTATAATATAATATTTTGATTTTTTTTGGGGAAACTTTGATCATTTCTGTCTTTAGTAACAATTTTCTTTTCTCGAAGTTTTCAATTTTTTGAAAAATTTTGACTTTAAATTTTGGTCCTTACTGAAAATTCCCATCTTGTTATTAAAAATGTTTACCCCTTTTAAAATGTTGACCCAAAATTCGATTTAAAAAAAAAAAATTTTTTTTAAATTTAAATTTTTTGAAGTTTCGATTTTTGACAACATTGATTTATTTAAAATGTTTGTTTTTTTTTCGACATTTTTAAAATTTCGGCTTTTCCTTAAAATTTTAACTTTGTGAAAATCATGATTTTTTTTTTTGAAAAATCGATTATATTTTGAAATTTTGGAATTCCTAATTTTCTATTTTTTTTAAATTTCCATTTTTTCCAGATTTTAATTCATTTTCTTAAGTCCGGTACTTTCACAATTTCGTTTCTCTCTAAGATTTTGATTTATTTTCGAATTGTTTGAAAATTTTCACACACAATTTTGATCTCTTTAAAGTTTTTTTTTAATTTTGATTTTTTTATGAACCTGATTATGTTGAAAAATAGTTTTTTGAAAACCTCTACCGTCTTTCAAAATATCCATTTTTTTTTAACCACCTTTCCACCTTTGTTCAAAGTTTTTATTATTTCTTCGAAGATTTTACTCTTTTTTAAAAAAAATTTTGATTATTTTTAAATATTTCGACTTTTTTATCACACTTTCGGCTTTTATGTAGTAAACTACCATTTATTTTTGAAAATTTTTACTTTTTTGAAAAATTAGATTTTTTAAAAAAATGTTGACTTGAAATTTTCGAACCTTTTTCATAATTTTCACTTTCTTGAAAATTTCGACTTTTTATCATTAAATTTGAATTATTTGAAAAGTTTTTTTCATTTTCTAAAATGTTGGTACTTCAGACCTGAGATGTTGGCATTTTTTTTTCGAAATTTAAATTTCTAAACTTTTTTTTTGTTTTCAAAACTTAAAGCCTTCAAAACCCAAAAATTCAAGTTTAAACTTAAACTAGCAGCTAATTTACTAGAAGCCGAAATTCCTTTTTGGTTTCAACCAAAAATTCAAATTCATTCGGTCTTTACACGAGAGTAAATTATTATTTCTTTCGCTCAAAAATTCTTGAATAAATAGTCTAGTTAAAAAAATTGATAATTAACTACGATAATTTTTTTTTTAATAATTCTATCTCCATGTAAGTTGATTTTAGTTAGTTTATCGAGCAAATTTGCTTTGAATTAATTTGAACTTTACGATTTTTCACTAAGCCAAGGTCACCATATGGATTGACCTATCTTATTACACTACGATATAGAACTCGTCCTTTTTTTAGTCACCATCTAGGGAGAGAGGCGCCAAGATTCGATTTTTTTAAAGGGAGGACGAAGTAACATTAGTTTGGAAAACATTGCTTTAAAGAGTGAATTACATTTGCAATTATATGTGGTGGTTGTTTCATAATGATATTGGATAACTCGGTCCCTCGGTCGTCGGTTAGTCATTAAAAAAAACTTAAATTACTGGTCTTCCATCATACCAGCACGTCGTGGTTCTTTGTAGGTCACACGGTTCATCTCAAGAGCAAATCTTCACGTTCATACGTCTACCACTTTACTTATTCATGATTCCATTATTATCATCTGCAATATCATTCGGGTAAACGGATCGTACGATATCTACTTATTTGTACGTTCGCCACGGTGATAAAGTCAGTCCGTCAATCGTCAGTCGACTTTAATTTGTTCGAGTGTGTGCATGTATAACAAACAACTCCTAGGAACACTTTCTAAAGTCTACTCGCGAAATTATTGGTCGGTAGAGTGCAAATTTATCGGTCTTATCTCTGGATAACGCACGCATAGAGTGAGTAGGTTGTAATTTTAATTCATGTAAATTGGGTTTAAAATTAATTCGGGTATTGTTTAAACATCCTTGGATCATTTATATTTCATTGACGGTTTAAGAGCTAATTAAAATTGAAAAGTTTTGCGAAAAATTTAAATTCTAGTGGTAGTGTTTTCCTGTATTACGTTGAATTCTTAATCGACTGTTTATGTTCTACAACAACTTCAAGAATTTATTAACTTCAAGAATTTATTAATGTGGCTATCACACATAGATTGTAAAAACCCACTTCTGGTGTAAGAATCAACGAGTATCACCGGTGAAAATTATCAGCGTGTGTAAATTTGGAAAAAAAAACTAACTCAAAGTTAGGAATGTAAGGGGGCTGAAAGCTGAATTTTTATGTACTTTTGCAATTTTCGCGCTTGATGGTTATGGGGAGGTGACTTAGAGTATGGCAAAGGCGGATTAAGCGTAATCCAGGCCCTCTGCATCACACTGCTGGGGGCACCTACATATTTTTTTAAAATTTGGATTGTTTTTTTCTTCAGTAAATAAAAAAAGGGAGCCTTTCACTTTCATTGGAACCCCTCTGCAATTGCACATTGTGCACCTTCTTAAATCCGCCCTTGGATGGTGGTAAAAAATTAAGTAAAAGTTAAGGTAAGCCGAAAAAGGAAAAACAAGTGCTCTTTAAACCTATCTGAAACAATCGGCGGTTGAGTTCGTTTACAATTGTAATAAACAAAATTATTCTTTCCTCATTTTTGTAACAGATTCTGGCAGAACCTTTAATCTTCCTACACTTTACTCAGTGTATGACCATGAAAAGTCGATTTCTCACACGAAAATGACATTTATACTATGGTCATCGGCCCCAAAATTAGTTCAAAATTTTAATTTTTAAATGTATATTATATTTTCGTAATTTGCACAATATTCTGAATTCTGAAGACACAAAGAGAATTTTGAAATATTAAAAACATTTTTGGGTCCATTTTATTTTCCGATGTAGAAGACCTTGACCATGACCCATCCTAATTAATTCGAATCTTTGATTTTGTTGAAAGTATGACTGCATAAAGTGCGGCCATTTGAAAATCGAATACTCTAATTATCTTGCCAACTGTTACCTGAAAAAATGGGAAGGTTGAAAGTGAGGTCATTGCATCTGCAGTGACCCTTATCTTTTTGCATTTTTGCACTGATATTGTTTACAGATTGTAAAATTGAAATTTCTTAAGGAAAACCCTTTCTTTTCACGCTTTATTCAGATTCGAAACTGACAAATGTATTAATCGTTTACTATTTCATCTGTTTATTTTTTTACTAGCTGTTAGAATTATATTATTTCTGGGCGTGCAAATCTTTTATTAAATAAGGAACCTATTTTTTGTTTTTAAAAATCTACAAACTCAAAGTTTTAATTTTTATTTTATTACCATTATAATTATACCGTTTATTTTTGTTATCTTCGCTTTCTAAAAAAATTACAATGAAATTTAAAACCATTTTCTAATGTATCTAAAATAATATCTCCAGGCCCGTGAGAGAAAGGGGCAAATGCCACGAGGTCCTTGGGTTATGGGGGACCAGCAATCACCTATGTTAGTAGTTCGCGAATTACAAAAATGTTGAAAGTTTCTTCTTCTCGAAAATTTGTGTTAAAACGCAGGTGTTTTAAGTAATTTAAATTTTTAATCGAAATTTAAGCTCTTTTTTTATCAAAATTCCACGTTTATATTTTAAGTTCTAAAAATGTTTCTAAATTTCGATTTTTTTTTGAAAGTTTTTTGTTTTACTGAAAAATGTTTCTTTTTAATGCCAACCATGTGAGATAAAAAAAAATCAAAATTTTCTGGAAAAGCCAAATTTTTCAAAGAATCAATTTACATAAATGCGTGCATTCAAGAAAGTCAAAATTTAAAAAAAAATTCGAAATTTTAAAATTTTTTCGATATTTTGAATATTTTTAAGAAAAGTCAGAAATTAAATAAAAAAGCGGAAATTCTGAAAAAAGAATGAAAATTTCAAAAAAGCCTAAAATTTGGACAAATCCAACATTTCAAAGAAAAGTCGAGTTTTTTTAAAAAAGTAGAATTTTTCAAATAAAAGTCAAAGCATATATCATATTCCTCAAAATAATTTGAAATTTTCAAAAAAAGCGAATATTTCCAAAAAAACGCGAATATTTCCAAAAATTTAATTTATAGACATTCAAATGTTTGAACGAAGTTTGGAATTTTGAAAAAAGTTCGAAATTTCGAAAAATAGTCGAAATTTTGAAAAGTGGTCGAGATTAAAAAAATTAAAACTCGAGGCAAAATCGAAATTTTGGTAATAGAATTTTCTAAAGGTAGAAAACTTGAAAAAAAGATTAAAACATCCGAAATTTTGGATAAATGTAGAATTTTTCAAATATATTTTTCAAACATATTTACATGTCAGATTCTTTAAAAAATTATAAATTTTCTGGAAAAGGTTACAGACGAATATTTACAAAAATTCGAAGCTTCGAGAAGTCAATATTTAAAAAAATCCAAGTTTTAAAAAAAGGGTGATATATTTTGAAAAAAGGTCGAAATATCGAAATTCTCAAAAAAGAAAAATCGATTTTTTTAAAGTGGAAATATTCAATAATCAAATGTTTTTCCAGATAAAAAAAATAGACATTTTCTAAAAGAAAAAGGCGAATTTTTCAAAAAATTTTATTTAAAAAAATTCGAGAATTCGATAAACTCGGAATTTTGAAAATTAGCCAATATTCTGAAAAATGGTCGAGATTTTAAATGTCGAAATTTTCAAAAAAGTGGAAATTTTGAAGAAAGATCGAAAATTTCAAAAAATTCCGAAATTCTGAAAAACTGCATACATAATTTTTCAAATTAGTCAAATTTAAATACGTCCGATTCTTTTAAAAAATTAGAAATTTTCTGGAAAATTTAAAATTACAAAAATTTTAGGCTTTGAGAATTTAAAAATTAAAAAAAATATCAAAGTTTTCAAAACAAGGTGAAATTTCAAAAAGACGTCGAAGTTTTAAAAAAAGTCAAAACTTCTAAATTTTGATGACGAAAAGTCGAAATTTCGGTAATAAAATGTCGACATTTTTAAAAAAAAGAAAATTCTGGAAACATCGAAAATTTCAAAAAACTCCAAAATTTGAGAAAATTCAACTTTTTAGAGAAAAATCAACTTAAAAAAAAACATAGTTATCAAACTTGCATATGTGAGGTTCTTCAAAAATAAAAATAAAAACATAGTTTCTAAAAAAGGCGAATGTTTCAAAAAATTTAATTTACAAAAATTTGAAGATTCCAGAAAGTCAAAATTTTAAAAAGGTTCGGAATTTTGAAAAATAGTCGAAATTTTGGAAAATGGTCGAAATTTTCGAGAAAAAGTCGAAGCTTCGAGAAAAAATAGAAATTTTGAAAAATGTAGAATTTTTCAAAGAATCAAATTTACATACATCAAATTCTTTATTAGAAATTGTGTGGAAAAGACGAATTGTTTAAACAGTCGAATTTACAAAAATTCGAAGCTTCGAGAAGTCAAAATTTAAAAAAATCCAAGTTTTCTAAAAAAAGTCGAAACTTCGATAGTAAAATGTCGACATTTTCAAAAAAGCGGAAGTTCTGAAAACGAAAATTTCAAAAACCTCCAAATTTTGAGAAAATTCGAAGCTTCGAGAAGTCAAAATTTAAAAAAAAAACCAAGTTTTCAAAAAAGGTAAAATCTTGAAAAAACGTCGAAGTTTAAAAAAGTCGAATCTTCAATAAAAAGTCTAAAAAGTTGAAATTTTTATGACAAAATGTCGAAATTTTGATGTGGAAAAGCTAAAATGTGGACAATAAAATGTCGGATAAAAAGCGAAAATTTCAAAAAACCCTAAATTCTGAAAAAAATCGACTTTTCAAAGAACAATCGATTTTCTTTAAAACGTGGATTTTTTTTAATAGAAGTCAAATTTGAATAAGTGAGATTCCTCAAAAAAAATGAAATTTATTAAAAAAAAGGCGATTTTCAAAAATTTAACCTGCAAAAATTCGAAGATTCGAGGAAGTCAAAATTTTGAAAAATGGTCGAGATTTTGAAAAGTCAAACCTTAAAAGTAAAATCAAAATTCTGAGAAAATGTAGAAATTTTCTGAGAGTCAAATTTATATTCGTCAGATTCTTTTTAAAAAAATTAGACATTTTGTGGAAAAAGCGAATTTTTCAAACAGCCGAATTTGCAAAATTTGAAACGTTGAGAAGTCAACATTTTGAAAAAAGTGAGTTTTAAAAAAATGTTAAAATTTTGAAAAAAAGTCAAAGTTTTGAAAAAGTCAAAACTTCGATGAAATATTTAAAAAAAAGTGTAAATTCCGAAAAAAGATCGAAAGTTGCAAAAAAGTCGAAATTTTGAAAATACACAAATTTTTAGAAAGGTCGATTTTTTTTTAAAAAAACAATTATTTTTCGTGTCAAATTTATATAAAAGATAAAAGTTAAGCCTTTCGGGAAAAGTCAAATTTTTGAAAATTGCAATTTCGAAGTTATAATTGTTCGAAAAATCGTCTTTTAGATGAAAATTAATTATAAAGAAATATTGTGGAATTTCAAAAAAAAAACTATTTCTGAAATTTGTTTTCAAAAACCAAAATTTTGGGAATTAGTACGAAAAAAATGAATTTCGATAAAAAAGTCAAAGGTTCTAGAATTGTTGCATATCAAAATTTGAGATGAAAATCCACACTTTAAGAAAGAAACTTTAAAAAAGCCAAACTTTCAAGCATCCAGTCAAAATTTCTGAAAATTTAAGATTCTAAAAGGTCGAATTTTTCAACAAAAAATCTCAATGTTAAGAAATTGCATCAGTGTTTACTCCTAAGGAAGGGGGCCAAATCTTAAAAGAAAACGATCGAAATATTGAGAAAAATTTTGAAATCGAGAAAAAATTCGAAAATTCCCAAAGTTAATTTTAAGAAAAAACATAGAATTTTTTGAATTAAGCCGTAATGCAAAAAAAATGAATTCTAAAAACTCGTCGAAATTATCAGAAAAGACAAATTTGGAGAAAAAAAAACAGAATAATTTTTGCAGAGAAATCCAAAAAGTTGATTTTTCTGAGTATGTTTAAATAAAAGAAAGATACATTTTGAAAGAAAATAATCGAAATCCTAAAATAAAAACAACAAATTTCGAGGAAGGTACGAAATTTTGAGAAAAAATGCATATTTCGCGTTGAATGTAAAATTTTGAGAAATAGTCAAATTTTGAAAATACTCGTTATGAAAACGATGTATTTTAAAATCACTCTAAATTTTGAGAAAAAGGACGAGTTTCAAAGAAAAAGTTGAAATAAAGCTCTAATTTCGAAGAAATCGAGAAAAAAATCGAAATTTCAAAAAACAAAATCTAATTGTGAACAAAAAATGAAATTTTGAGAACAAAATCGGGGCTTCAAAAAAAAAAATATCGAAATTAGGACAAAAAGATCAAATTTGCTAGAACAAATTTAGTAAAAATTGGAAATATCTCGGAGTCAAATTTTGTCGAATTTTCGAAAACTGTGAATTTTAAGAAAACGTCGGAATTTGCTTGCTGAATATTTATTTTCATCGGAGTGTACAAGCCAGAGGGAAACGAGCACTCCACCCTGTCCAGTATTGGGATGGTTGGAGAAATTTTGAGAAACAAGTTAAAATTTTCAGAAAATAAGATTTAAAAAAACTGTTGAAATTCCCAAAAAAAAATTTTCTTCAATTTTTGCCCTGAAAGCTGAAAAGTTTCAAAAAATATTTTTCAAAATTTTCACCTTGTAAAGAGATCCGGCAAGTTTTTAGAAAAAGGCAAATTTAATAAATCAACCAAAATTTATATTGGATTTTAAGAAATTTTCAGAAATAGTCGAATTTTGAAGAATAGTGATTTTTCGGAAAAAAAATAATAACGAACAATTTTGTGATAACATTTCGAAATTGTAAAAACAAATTCGAAATTACAAAAGAAAAAGGCAAATTATGAATTTTGAGAAAAAAGTCGATATTTATAGAAAATGTTGAAATTTCAAATAAGAACGAAAACGTTTCCCTAGTTGAATGTAAATTTTCGATTAATTGCTTCAACCAGGGGGGCATGTAGCGTGCCCTGTCTTATTTTAGCTACGCCTATGAAAACAATGTATTATTAACTTTTTGTTTTTTAGAAAATAACCAAAGCACTTATTTAGCTGAATGGCCTTTTGGTTAATAGATGGGTGCTAGGTGTTCAAATGAGACCTGACCTTATTTACAATAAAGATTATGACTACTTGGTTCCTTTCTGGAAAAAGCCGCCCAACTATGATCGTACCGTCATTAGCTTCAGTTGTGAGAATTTAAACGCTTATTAAGTATTGGCTGCAGTTTCAACCATAAATGAGCACTGATTGCACTTTATGGAGCCACAGATTCATCATAGACACCGAATCTTTATTATGGTGTTACGTAAAAAATGTATGATCAATGTTATTGTTAACTCTATAACAGTGTCTGCCGACCTACTAGAACTTTCTTTAGGCACTTTAAACTTGAAACTTACTTTTCCCAACATTCTCACTTTTTGTCGAAAGTTTCGATTTTAAACTAGAAATTAATACCTTTTTCGGTCTTCTGTTACACAATTTTTACAAGAAAGGCTAATTTAATGCAATTTTGGTGATTTTTCGGAAGGTTACTGCAATAAATTTTATCATATTTCGGTTTTATACATTGTTTACATATTTACGTCAAAGGGCGCTTATCATGTTATTCCAATTTGAAAAATAATAGCAATAATTGCACTTTTTATCTATCTAGCTGTTATAAATATACTGTGAATTTAAATTGACTATAAGTAGCGATCGTTCAATTGGAACCCTCTATACGCTATTAAATTCCCTTATCTTTACTGCATAAATATGTAACGTTAAAATTTCACGACTTTTTGTAAATATTAACTATTGGTTTAATATTGTTCCTTTTTTCTTTTTAAGAAAACTGAAAAATGTCCGCCAAAGCGATAAAAGAAGCAACAGGAAAAGATATAATCAACAGAAATTTACCAGGAAACACAGGCGCTGTGAAATGTAGATTTGCAACGGTTGAAAAAGATACAAACTTTTCGCATTTAGTCCAGGACAATCCCTGGCTTCAAACAGAAAAATTAGTGGTGAAACCTGATCAACTTATTAAAAGACGTGGAAAATTGGGTAAGTTCTAGATGAGGCTGCTTTTGTGGGGACGACTTTTGATAGAACTTTTCTTGTAGGCCTTATAGCTGTAAACAAAAACATATCAGAGGTGCAACAATGGGTCAGCGAACGAATGGATAAAGATCAGAAAGTCGGGGAGGCTACAGGGAAGCTGAGGAACTTTATTATTGAGCCTTTCGTTCCTCATAAGCAGGATGAAGAAATGTACGTTTGCATTTATTCACATAGATATGGAGATTCCATTTTGTTTTACCACGAGGGAGGTGTAGATATAGGAGATGTCGATAACAAAGCGCTAAAATTAGACGTCCCTGTAAACGAAGATTTACCAGCTGATAGCATAACAAAGGTACAATTCTTTTAGGTTATTAACATACTGCAAGATACGATCTAACGTAGTGGCCGAATATCCATAAGAGTTGACGCACACAGAAATAACAAAACAGTTTTAGTTAAAAACTTTAAAATGTATAAAAAAAATCAATTTCATAAAGAAAAAACCGAAAAAGTAAAAAAGTCTAAAAAATCGAAAAATGTGAAAAAAAGGGTAAAAATTTAAAAAAGAATCGTCTTCAGAAGTGAATGTTAAAAAAAATCGAATAAAAAAATCAATTTTATAAAGAAAAAAGTCGAAATTTTCAAAGGTCAAAACGATGAGAGAGCTAAAATTTTAAAGAAAAAGTCGAAGTTTATAGAAAAAGAAAATTTTTAAATAAGAATCTAGATTTTCATAATAAGTCGAAACTTTGAAAAAAGTGAAAATTATCAAAAAAGCTCGAATTTTCAAAAAAACCCAACATTTTTGGAAAGCCGAATCGTTCAAAAAATCAAGATATTCGAAGTGAGTCAAACTTTCAAGTAAAATATGAAATTTTGAAAAAAATAAAAAAGTGGAAATATTCAGACAAAATTTTGAGGTCGAATTTTCAGATAAAAAAAACGCGATACTTTCCAATAAAGTCCAAAATATCCCACAAAGTCCTAATTTGAAAAAGTTGCAATTTTTAAAAATCAAAATTTTGAAAAAAGTCTAGACAACTGAAAGATTCAATATTCTCAATATAAGTAAAATTTTGGAGAAATCGTCTAAACTTTGAAAATGATGAAACTTGAAAAAATTAAAACTGAAGAAAAATTCAAAAAATCAAAATTTAAAAAGATCGAAATTTTCAGAAAAATTAGAAGTTTTGAAAAAAAGTTCAAATTGCCAAAAAAGTCGAATTGAAAATTCAAATTTATGAAAAAGTAGTGGTTTGGAAATTTTGAAAATGGTGGAAATATTGAAAAAAGTTAAAATTTTGAAATAAAATTTCAAAAAATGGAAATTTAAAAAATCAAAATTTTGAGAAAAACTAGTAGTTTTGAAAAAAGGCTGCATCGTCACAAAAAATCGAATTAAAAAATTCAAATTTACGAAGTCGAAATTTTGAAAAAAAAGTCGACATTTTGAAAAAAATCAAAATTTTCAAATGTTCAAACGTCGAGAAAGCCAAAATTTTGAAAAAGAGTCGAAGTTTCTAAAAAAAACAAACTTTTTCAATAACATCTACATTTTTATAAAAAAGTCGAAATTTTGCAAATAGTCAAAATTATCAAAAGGGCCGAAATTTTCAAAAAAATATCAAAATTTTTGAAAAAGTCTAATCTTTCAAATAAAGTATGATCTTCAAAAATTCAAAATATTCGAAGTTAGTCAAAATTTCCCAAAAAAAACGCGATTTTTTTAAATACACTCTAAAATATTCAACAATGTCGCAATTTTGAAAAGAAGTTGCGATTTTTAAAAATCAAAATTTTGAAAAAAGTCAAGACTTCGAAAGATTCAATACTCATTTTTAAATAAAAATTACATTTTCATAAAAAATCCAAAATTTTCGGAAGTCAAGTCTTTCAAATACAGTAAAAAATTGTAAAAATTGGAAATTTTATGGTCGAAATTTTCAAAAAAAGTGTATATTTTCAAATACAATCCAAAATATTGAAAAAAGTTTTATTTCAAAATCAGTTACAATTTTCAAAAACCAAAATTTTGAAAAAAGCTAGTATTTTGAAAGATTCAATATTCTTAAGGTACATATATAAAAATTAACTATTATTTATTAATTAGATAATTAAACTGTCCAAAATTAAAGATTTTTTAAATTTTTTGACGATCCGTCAATTCGAAATTTTATTTGTTTTAATGTTTTTATTTGTCTCTGCAATAGACGGTGCTGCCGATCAAATATCCTTTTTTATTTATGGAATTTGTGTTACCGTTGCATTCTTTAAAATACGGGAAATTTCTCTTCAAACACGGATTTACCAAAATATGGAAGAACTTCTAAAATACGGTATATCTGGCAATTATCATCGCAGAGAAGCCGAGAACAGAAGGAGTTGCGACCTATCGCGTTATGACGCTGTCAGACTTCCTCTAAGTGATCCTGCAACATTACCTCAAGTTTGGACCTTTATCGTTAGATAACGCCGTCGTCGTGTTGTCATTGCCAAGTTTTGCATTTACTTACATCGAAAATAAATCGTGCCATATGCGCACGAGTAGAACATCGAGAAAGAGCGCGAATTCTGGCAACACTGAAGCGGACAAACAGACAGACGAATACACTTTCGCATTTATATATTAGTAAGGATTTTGAGAAATCGAAATTTTGAAAATAGTGGAAATCTTGAAAGTTAGAGAAAGTCAAAATTTTGAAAAAAAAAAGAAATTTTCAGAGTAGAAGTTTTGAAAAAGACAAAAAATTTAAACTTTGAGAAAAAGTAAAAATGTTAAAAACCAAGGTGGAACTTTCAAAAATTAGAGATAATTTTGAAAAAAGTCGAAGTTGTCAAAATTTCGAGAAAAATTAAGTTTGAAAAAAGAAAGTCGAAATTTTCAAAAAAAGCGGAAATTTTAAAAAAGTCAAAACTTAAAAAAGTTACATCTTTAGACATCAAAATTTTCAGAAGTGGAATTTAAAAAAATCATATTTGCAAAGAAGTCTAAATTTGGAGAAAAAGTAAACCTCTCGAAAAAAGTCGTAATTTTCAAGACGTTGAGAAAAAAATTAGAAAAAAGTGCCACTCTGTAAAAAAAGTAGAAAATTTAAAAAAAGGACTGTTTTCATACAAAGTTGACATTTAAAAAAAAAAAATTACAAATAAAACATTCTTGGAAAAATCATAATTTTCAAAAACCAAAATTGTGAAAATTTTGAGATTTCGATAAATTCATTACTCTCAAAATAAGTTAAAAATTTGAGAAAACCTTGAATTTTTTAAGATAGTGGAAATCCTGGAGAAGTTGAAATTTTGAAATAAAATTCTCAAAGTCAATTTTCAAAAAAGTCTGAAATTTAAAAAAAAACGAATTCTTTGGAGAAGTTCAAATTTTCAAAAGTTCTAAATTTTTAAGAAACTGTTGAAATCGAGTTTTCCAAAAAAAGTCTTGACTTGGAAAAAAATTTGAAACAAGGTCGAAAGTTTTAAAAAAGTGGAGATATTCAAGAATAATTGAAATTTGGGAAAAAGTCAAAATTTTCAAAAACTATAAAATTACAAAAAAAACTAGAATTTTTCAAAATTATCATAAGTTGAAAAAGGCGAAATTATTAAAGTAACTAAATTTACAAAAAAAGTCGAAATTTTCAAAAAAAAAATCAAAATTTTCAATGGTCAGATTAAAAAAAAAATTAATTTTCAAATGAAGTGGTCAAATTTTACAAGCCAATATTTTGGAGGAAAAGTCGAAATTTTTATAAAAAGGTCAAATTTAGAGAAATCAAAACTTGAAATAAAACGCAATTTTCCAAAAAAAAAGGTCCAAAAAAAAACAAGTAAAAATTCTACAAAAACATCAAAATTTTCAAAAATAAATTTAAATTATCAAAAAGGTCAAAACTTTGAGCAAAAGTAAAAAAAGACCGAAACTGTCAAAAAGATGAATATTTTGCAAAAAGATCCGACATGAAAAAAGGTCGAATTTAAAAAATGTTAAATTTACAATGTCGAAATTAATTTCCAAAAAAAATCGGCATTTTGAAAAAATTCAAAATTTTCGAAATGTCGAGAAATTAAATTTTTTTAAAAAAGTCAAAGTTTAAAAACAATGGAAAATTTTAAATGAGGTTCTAAATTTTCAAAAAAAAGTTGAGATTTTTATAAAAGTCAACATTATTTAAAATCAAAATTTACAACAAAAAAAACCAAATAAAGTAAAATCTCTCAGAAAGTCGAAATTTTCAACCTAACTGAAAATTCCCAGAATAATTCGAAATTTTTCAAAAGAAAGTGGGAATTTTAGAAGTTAAAATTTTGAAGAAAGGGCAAATTTTACAATAGAACACTCGAGATTCCAAATAAAAATTTTCAATAAAGTTGTAATAGTTTAAAAAATGCAAAATTTCTCAACTAAAAAAAAGATAGAAACTTGCAAAAAGTCACGTTTAGAACCTCTCGAACTCGAACCAAAGTTAAAAAAAAATGTAGGTCGAAATTCTGAAAAACCAAGTCAAAGTAAAGAAAGCCTAAATTTCGAGTTCTATATCGAAATTTACAAAAAAAAGTTGAAAAACGCCCTTAACTTAAAATTTCAAAAAGAAATCTCAACTCAAAAACTCGATTTTTTTCAAAATCCTAACTTTCATTTCAAAATTTAGTCTGAAGTTTAAAATTAATAAAAAGAGCCCAAGATGTCGAACTTAAGATTGAGGTTTTTGTTATGAATTAAGCTATGTGCGAAATTTGACTTCAAATTAGCAAAAAAAATTCCAATTTTGGAGTTTAAAACTTTCAAGCCTAGTTTTAACACGAAATTTCAAAAAAAAGTCGAAATTTTGAGATAAAATTAAACATAAAAAAATTACAACTTTTCGGATTTAACATTGCGAAGCTTAGCTAAGAATTTCAATAAAATGTTATCAAATACAAAACTTCCAGAAAGGCAAAACAGGATAAAAATCTAAGAAGGATCTTTTTTTAACAAATTTAATTTTTATTTCAAAGTTATTTTCAGTTCAAAATTTGAACGTTTTTTTTTAATTTTGTTTGTATTCTTTGTAATTTAGAATTTTTCTCTTAAAAACGTTTTCTTTTTTTTTAATTTAGTTTTTCTTTTAAAGTTATCTTCAGTTTAAAATTTGAACGTTTTTTTTTTAAATCTACTTTGTATTCTTTGTAATTTAGAATTTTTTCTCTTGAAAAAGTTTTCAGTTTGAACTCTGAATTTTAAGAAAGAGTAAATATATCATTTCGAAAAGAGTCAACATTTTTAAAAATTTTCTTTTTAGATTTAAATTTTTTTCGATCTACTGCCATTTTCTTAAATTGTTAATTCGAATTTGCAATTTTTATAATTTTTTCTAAAATCTTGACCTCAAACTCAAAATATAGACCTATCCAAGTAGACTTTTATTGACTAATTGACTTCAACTTCTAAATTTTAATGTTTTTTTTTTTCGAACTTCGAGTTAATATTCGAAATAAAACAATCAAGCTTGATCAAATTAAAAAATTATCGGAAACGTCTACATTTAAGTCTCTTTTTCGAAATTTTGAAGAAGCAGTCAAAATTTTGAAAAAAAAAACTATATTCTTTCAAAAATAATTCGCAAATTTCCCATTTTAATCACAAGATTGACTTTAAACTCGAATATTCGAATTTTTTCTCAAAAGTTTAAAAATTTGAAATTTTAAGAAAATATTTGTTAGTTTATTTTTAAAAATTTGAAATTGTGGATATTTCGAAATTGATGTTTTTTTGAAAGTCGAAGATTGCAAGTTCGAAATTAAAGTTTTTTTTCTAGAGTGTTAAATTCTTTATCTGAAAATTCAGGGTTTTGAAAAAATGTTGACTTGAAATTTACAAAAATTAAAACCAAGAAAGATTAAAAAACACAACAATGGTTGCTCTAACGCGTTTCAGTATCTCTCTGAGATACTGATAGATAGATAGTATCTCTGTAAAGAAGATAACTTGGCTATCGAAACGCGTTAGAGTAGCCATTGTTGTGTTTTTTAATATTTCTTGGTTTCAGCGGACAAGATTTATATTTCAATTTTTGAAGATAACCAAGTACCAGTCCGTTCCACCAAAATTATTGAAATTACACATTTTTTCGAAATCTCGGATTTAAACTTAAAAGAGTGTACAAAATGCAATTTAAAACTCGGTGCTTTGAGAAGTCATTTCGAAAAAAAGGAAATTCGAAATTTATGTATAAATAAAATTTGCGAAATTTTCATTTTAATCACAAAATTTCTATTCTAACTTCTACTTTTTTCTCTCAAAATTTTAGAATTTTTTTCTCTAAATTACGCTTTTTTCACTTTAAACTTGAAATTTGTACTTTTTTCTAAAATTCTAACCTCAAAATCGAAATTTTGAGTTTAATCTCGCCTTGTTTTGTTAAATTTTTCGTAAAATTTTATCTTAGTAGTGATTTTTAATTCCGTGAAGCGCATTGTGTTCCGTATTAACTCCCTAAGATGCACACTAATTAAACACATAAAGCCTATTATTAAACACCTAAGAAATACACTACAATAAAAAAAATCAAAATATTTTTCTAAAAAAGTGGACTTTGAAAATTAAATATATGACTACATTAATTTCATTAACGGTAATATAATTGAAAGGTTGCCGGGACCGAGTTATAACAACTTTTGTTTAATATAGCCATATGGCTACATAATCCTTTACAGGATTAAACATTTTTTTAATTGCTGGTTAAACTTTTAAGACAACAGTTTGTGACATAATGTTTAATTAGCATTTGTTTTTCAGGTTTTATTATCACAGGTCAAAGATGCGAATAAAAAGATCATGCTCAAAGACTTCATCTTCAATCTCTACACTATGTACAGGGATCTCTACTTCACTTACTTAGAAATAAATCCTCTCGTAGTCACAGACAAAGAAATCTACATACTCGACTTGGCGGCAAAATTAGATAGTACCGCCGATTTTATATGTCGGCCGCAGTGGGGCGAAGTCGTATACCCGCCCCCGTTCGGACGAGACGCCTACCCTGAAGAAGCATACATCGCCGATTTGGATTCGAAATCTGGCGCCAGTCTGAAGCTGACGATTCTTAATAAATCGGGTAGAATATGGACGATGGTGGCTGGGGGCGGAGCTTCCGTCATTTACAGCGACACCATCTGCGAATTGGGCGGTGCGAAGGAATTGGCGAACTACGGCGAATATTCCGGGGCCCCATCTGAGCAGCAAACATACGAGTACGCTAAAACAATTTTATCGCTTATGACTCAGGAAAAGCACCCAGATGGTAAAGTTTTGATAACTGGAGGTGGCATTGCCAATTTCACCAATGTTGCTGCAACGTTCAGGGGGATTATTACAGCGTTGGTGGAATTTCAACAAAGACTGATAGAGCATAAGATTTCCATTTTTGTTCGACGCGCAGGGCCTAATTATCAAGAGGGTCTGAGACGCATGAGGGAAGTTGGGCAAACTTTAGGTACTTGTTCACATAATGTTGGGATCTTTGAATGAAACTGTTAAATTGTAGGTATTCCTTTATACGTGTTTGGACCTGAAACACATATGACGGCCATTTGTGGGTACGCCTTGGGTACTAGACCAATTCCTAAAGAAAATAATGTGGAATTTGCAACAGCTAATTTTTTGCTACCTAGTGGGGAAAAACAGCCAAATAAGCAAAGTTTGGCAAATAATGGACAATCAGTAGATGCTCCTGTGGTCTGTACTAGGAAAGATAAGGTAAGTTTGTTATATTATATGGAGAGGGGCATGCGGTATCATTTTTTTTTATAATTGCGGCATGTTATTTCACTTGAGGTTTGGTAAAATTGCTCTCCAAGAATAATAATTTAATTTTGTTTAACATTCAGTTATGGTGCATGTGCAATAGTTCATTTTTCTTTCTCTTCTTTTTTTGCTTTTTATCCAATTATTTTGTTCTCTTCCTCCTATTTCTGGTCAACAATTTATTTTATGACAGAGAATTAACATGTTTATTGCAAAAGTATTTCAAGATTTGCATTTAAAAGGTTATAGTGATAATAAGATTTAAATGGAAAATTCTATTTGGAACAATATCTTTTTTAGTGTAGCAATCAGATGATAATTAAATGTTCTCTTTCATTGAGAAATTACTCAAAAACAATTCTATCTTGACTATCCGGTTTGTTGATTAGGAAACATTGTTTTTGTGATGATTTGTCTTGCTACATCGCAGAGAGATATTTTTCCAAGTTTTACAATGCACCAGTGAAAGAAGATTAGATTAAATTCAGTACCTGATGTCAGCGTTGCTACACTAATTTACTATGTTTTTTAATTTTGTTTAACATTTCTTCAACCCAGTTTCCGGTCAATAAGAGTTTACCATGAAGAATAAACTAATTTACTAGTTCCTTACCAAAACTCGTGTGTGCAAATGACCGTTGGTATCCGTCGCTATTAACATCGTAATTCAAGCAACATTCTGTGTTGTTGCAACC
The DNA here is from genome assembly GCA_028583605.1 of Dastarcus helophoroides. Taxonomy (NCBI): domain Eukaryota; kingdom Metazoa; phylum Arthropoda; class Insecta; order Coleoptera; family Bothrideridae; genus Dastarcus; species Dastarcus helophoroides. The sequence continues at coordinate 32,942,622 of CM053334.1, forward strand.
AGACTCATTGAGAGAGGGGGACAAAGGGAGCAAAGCTCCAGAACCCGCACTTCATGGATACCTGGTGGGCTCCAGTTAGCAGTTTGAGAAATTTAGATTTTAAATTCGAAAATTCCTCTAAATTTAGAATTTTTTGAAACCTGAGTTGAAACTTCAAAAATACTTCTTTTTAAAATGCCACTTTTTTTGCAATTTAAAACCTCAGATGTTTCAAAAAATATCGAAATTTTTAGAAAAGAAATTATTCAAAAAGTCGAATTTATAAAAATTTGAAGATTCCAGAAAAGATTAAAATTTTGAAAAAAAGGTCGAAGTTTTTTAAGAAAGTATATATTTTGAAAAAAATCCAAACTTCGAGAAAAAGGTCGAAATTTTCAGAAAACGTAGCAATTCTTGGAGAACATCGAAAGTTTAAAAAAAAAGTGGCATTTTTAAAAATTCAAATTTGTCGAAATTTGCATAAACAAAATGTTAATAATAACAAAGGCAAATTTATATAAAAGTCGAGACTTCAAAAGTCCTAATTTTTGAAAAAAAATCTAAATTAAAAAAAAATCAAAACTGTTATTTTTAAAAATCCAAGTCAAAAAGGTCGAAACTTTCACAAAAAAATATAGTTTAAAAAAAGTCGAATTATATGAAGGTCGAAATTTTTGAAAAAAAAAACGAAATTGTCAAAAAAGTCCAAACAGAAATATTCAAAATTTTGAAAAACGTTGAAGTTAAAAAAAGTCGATTCGAAATTTTGAGAAAAGGTTGAAATTTTGTGTCAAAATTTTCAAAAAATTAGAAATTTTCATAAGTACAAATTAAGACAAAAGTCAAAATTTGCAGAAAAAAATCGAAATGTTGAAAAAATACCAAATTTTGGCAAAAAAAGCAAAATTGCGAAAGTTATTCTTTTCAAAATAGGTCAAACTTTGAAAAATGTGTAAATTTTGAAAAATATTGGAAAATTTGAAATTCGAAATTTTCAAATTAAGTTGAAATATTTAAAAGTCGAAATTTTGAATAAAAATCGAAGTAAGATTTTTCAAAAATTTTGGTATTTTGAGAAAGTCAAAATCTTCAAAAAATCGAGATATTCAAAAATATTAGATTTTCAAAAATACTAATTTAAGTTTTTAAAAAAGATATAAATTTTGAATAACAACGGGAACATTTAAAAAAATTTGAAAAGTCAAAATATTGAAAAATGAATCCAAATTTTGAAAAGTAGTTGGAATTTTTAAAAGTTATTATTTTGAAAAAAGCGGAAAGAAGTTTAAATTTTCAAAATCAAGTTTTTGGCAATCAGAATTTTCAAGCATAAGTGAAAATGTTGAGAAAATACCGAAATTTGAAAAAGTGGATATATTAAAATGTAAAAATTTTCAAAATTTTATTTTTAAGAAGTTAAATGTTTCGATAAAAAATGAATTCTTCAAAAACAGTCGAAATACTCAAAAAGTCAATATTTTGAAAGGCGAAATTTTTAATAGACGTCAGTATTTTCAGAAAAAATGAAAAAGAAAATCGAATTTAGGTAGATATTTAAAAAAAAAATCGAATTATTCGAAAGGGGTCAAACATGACACAATTTAAGAGATTAAATACTCGAAAATATCGAAATTTCGAAATCAGTTTTCAAGAATGTGGTCGAAATTAAAAAATCGAAATTTTAAAAAAAGTTAGTTTTGAAAAAAATGGATTTTTTTGTATTTTTTTTATCAGCCAAAACGAAAGTTATGAATTAGATAAATCTTTTTTTATTTAATTTCGTTTTGCTAGAATATAGAACGCAATGGGCTTGGACCTCATACTTTCCCCTGGGCTCGGTTTCTCTCGGTAGGCCTGCTTGTAGCTGTAAAACACTAAAAAGTAAAGAGTAAGCGAGTTCCAATTTTTAATTTTTATATTTTTTTTATCTGTGAAGTTTTAATTATTAATTCGAAATGAGAGACAGTTACTACAAATATAAATTTTAATCATCAAAGTTTGGCGTTAATCTCGAAATTTCGGGTTTAAACTCGAAAATTCAAGCTTTTTTTTGAGATGTGTCAACTTTAAAACAGTTTTAATGTTTTTTGAAAAATGTATACCCTAATCTTAATATTTCGACAGTTTTTCGAAAAATTAACGGATTTATTTTGAAAATGCGAATCCTTAAAACTCACATTTAATTGTTAGTATTCTCCTATCATTAACACTTATCAAACTCATTTTTCTTTAGTTTTCCCAGATGTTCTGACTTGTAGAAACTTTACAACCTAATCTCAAAATTTCGACCTTTTTGAAATCTAATCTCCAGAAGTTAAGTTTTATTCGAATTTCCATTTTAAACTTTGTTTGAATTTTGTGTGATAAGTTTGGTGTTTTTTTTGGAAATTTTAATTAAATCCAGAAATGTTTACTTTTTTAGAAACTTCGGAAATAGTTTTTCTTTCAACAAATTATTGTCAACTCTAATTTTAAAATGTCAATATTTTTTAGAATATTCAACATTTTAACGTTTTATGGTTTGACTGTTTTTTTTCAGATTGTGATTTGTTAACTTTTCTAACCCATGTTTCGAGAAGAATTTCTGTATAAATTTGAGTTTTTCTTTATTTCGGCTTACTTTCATCAAAAATTTCAACATTTTCTAGGTTTGACTTTTTTATGAAATATTTAATTTTGGGTCAACAAAGGTTTTTGGCAGTTTTTTTCGAATTTTCAATCTATAAGGTGTGTCAATTAAGAAATGAGACTGATATACTTATTTGAATATAATTACAATTGTACGTTATCTCCCTCAAAATAATTCCCTTGGGAAGCCACACAGCGTTGGAGCCATATTTAAAAAAAAAATTGGAATTTCTAAAATAATTAGACACTTCCAAATTTAAGTCGATATTTGTAAAAATAACTATTTGAAATGTCAAAATAAAATTCAAATTTTCTGTAAGAATTTTAAGACAAATAATAAAAACTGAGTTTCAAAAAAAAGTCTAATGTTCGACTTATTTTGAAGATTTCTTTCTTTTTTAAGAGATTTAACCTAAATAATTCTACGAGGAAAAACACACTAAGTTTGAGGAAATAACGCAGTGGCGTGCATACAATGAAGGCAAAAAGGCATTGCCTAGCAAAATCAGAAAAGAAAAAATAATTACTCCTAAATAAAATTAATTTTTCAGCAGACACAGTATTTCGCTTTATTAATACTTTGTTTTCCTTTTCGATCATTAAAAAAGGGTACAAACTTTTAAAATTAATTCAAGGTTATTGCAAAGTTAACACGAATACGGTAATATTCCAGTGAACTGTCACATTCCATGACAATATTCCCCTGTAGGTGACCCATAAGCCAAAGGCAAGGTAGATAACAATACCATAGCGCATATATGGAGATGTAAAGGCAGCACCTTTTATTAGCTAATGTGTATATTGCAGCGACATCTTTGTTACAGTGGACGTACGTTACATTAGAATTTTCCATTTCGGTAAATCCCCTAGATATTAACTTACAATGCAATTTGTTAGGCTAGTTGTCAACGTCTACATTCCGTGTGTGTTTTGTAGTGTTTATTTAGTACAAACCGAATTCATTCTTTTTATTTTATAACAAGCTTTATTCAAGACATTTAATATATACATAGTGTTGAACTGTTCTATTACTGTTACTGTTAATTTATTGGATTGTTAGTGACGAAATGTAGTTAAAATGCTATCATGGTGAAAACTGCTTACAATGGCTAAAAAACTTTCATTGGTGTTCATAATCACGTAATTACCCCGACAGGACGTCTTATTCTTCTACTTAAACTTGTGTTTGGATATTTTGGTAAAAAAAAAATGTATAAGTACAAATAGATTATTATTTTCAAAAGAAAAAAATACGTGGACTGAAAAGTTTAATAATTCATAAAGTTTAGTTCCACTTTCAAACGTGCGAATAGGATTCTTGCAACGACTTTCTGCTCTGTAAGTACTCGATAATTTTTGCTATATTACATTTACTCCAACGTTTACTTTTATCTGCATCGGAATCATCGGATATCTATTTGCCTACTCTGTCTCAAATGCCACTGAAATAACGTAAATTTTGAAAAGTTTAAATATAACTTCCATTTTCGGCTAAGAAAGTTTCGATCAGTTTCATGTTTCAGAATTAATGCCGAACGCAACCAAAATGTAGAACCTCCTTCGAACGTAGAGCTGTTTGCGTTTTGTGGCATAAATTCCAGATAGATTCAACGCCATTTTATGATTAAGAGATCATACATTATATTATTAAAATGAGGACATTTTAATCTATTTAAAATAAAAAAATAATTAATTTTTTTATAGTGTGGGCCAACAGGCGCAATTTCATAGGTGAAATTAGGAATTTTTGTTAGCAGGTTTAGAAGCAACTTATGTCTATCCTTGAGCAACATTGTTAATAATCTGTCATACAGTTAGGATTGGGGCTACTTTTCTACAAATATTAAACCCCTTGTTAGTTTGAAGACAATGTAATAATGTAATTTGCAATTTTTAAGGATATCAAAATAGGCAAAATTGAATACCCAAGCCAGACCTCAGCAAAGGTAAAGTTTTCCATTTCTACATTATCTTATCAGTGTTATTTTTACTCTTTCAGTGCACTATTTTGTTTTATTCCTATCGTCACTTCTGTTACATCACGTTTTTCTATTTCTTTTCAACGATTCGCACTGTTTATTTTAGTAGTGTACCTGATAAAAGATAATAAGGTTATACAATGGATGATTTTAGGGTGATACCAAGGATGTTTCGCCCATGTTTACCAATAAAACGAAAGCTATCGTTTGGGGCATGCAGACGCGGGCTGTGCAGAGTATGTTGGATTTCGATTTTGTGTGTAGCCGTCAAGAGCCCAGCGTTGTCGCAATTATTTATCCGTTTACTGGAGACCACAAACAAAAATATTATTGGGGACACAAAGAAATATTAATACCTGGTTAGTTGGTGAAAAGGCGGAATAAAATGCGAGTTGGTACAAGCGATATGTTTTAGTGTACAAAAAAATGCAGGACGCTATGGTGAAACACCCGGAAGCAGATGTTATGGTTAATTTTGCTTCTTTAAGATCAGCTTATCAGAGCACAGTTGAGACTATGGAATTTCCCCAAATTAGAACCATTGCTATTATTGCCGAAGGTATTCCGGAAAATCAAACTAGAAAATTAATAAAACTGGCAAATGAGAAAAAAGTTTCCATCATCGGTAAGTGAATTCATTAACGCGGTATGTATCGGATACACTGGATAGTATCTACCACTGGCGGATGTCTTATTACTAGTGGATGTTATATAGGAATTAAAAAACACACGGTTTTAGTAAAATCAGTTAAATCATTAGTAAAATTTCAGGTCCTGCCACAGTTGGAGGTGTAAAACCAGGTTGTTTTAAAATTGGCAATACTGGAGGTATGATGGACAACATTCTACATTCAAAACTGTACAGGCCTGGCAGTGTTGCTTATGTTTCACGATCAGGTGGGATGAGTAATGAACTCAATAACATTATTTCAAAGGCTACTGATGGAGTTTATGAAGGAGTAGCTATAGGAGGTGATAGATATCCAGGAACAGTATTTATGGATCACATAATGAGGTTGGTTTGTGGTGTTTGAAAAAAGATCAATTGTAATTGTCCGTTTGAAGGTATCAAGCTGATGAAAAAGTTAAAATGATAGTATTACTTGGCGAAGTGGGTGGAGTCGAAGAATATGATGTTTGTGAAGCTATTAAAGCGAAAAAAATCACAAAACCATTGGTAGCTTGGTGTATAGGTAAGTAAAAATTGCACTTTTACCTAAATGTAAAAGACATTTGTGGATTGCATTGTCATAGCTTGGATTTTGTAATGGAAAAAGCTGGGTACTACCTGCAGAGTGGTGGGCATCTTGATAGGGGTTGGGTTGTTTATTGGGTTAGGCCAGAAATGGTACTGCTAACGTTAGGATATTGTACCAACGTTGCCAGTTTGTGAAACTTGAAATATACGAGTGCAGCATGGGAAATTTTTATGAGTATCATATTCACTCTATTTTATATACGTTCTACTTTTAGTTGTACTTCTTTGGGTTTAAATATAAGAGAGCGGTCATGTGCAAACTTTAAAAAATCGCACATGTTTTAAAAACTTTTTTCAGAAATAAAAATTTTTAACTCAAAAATTCAAATGTAATAACAAAATTTTGACTTTTTACGAACACCTCAGATTCGAAGGTAGGATTACAAGTCAACATTTTAAATTTGAAACTTAAACTCCAAATTTTTGAGATTTAATAAATAAATAAAAATCTCAGAAAAAATTTAGCATTGCTAATTACCTTAATAAAATTTTGTTTTTAGTCTAAATTTTTGAATTTTCATTTTACAAGTTTGTCTATTTTCTGGAAATTTCATTTTGTTTTTCTTACAATGACTCTAGTCTTGAAATTCTTAGTTCATTCATAAAATGTTCATTATATTCTCAAGATTTTAGAAAAAAGTTGAAGGATTGAATTCAACGTAAAAAATTAAACTTTCGGCTTTAAATTCAAAAAAATATTTAAACGCAGTTTTAATTTAGATTTTTCTTTAAATTTTGAGTTTTTTCCGAAAGGAACTTTTTCACGAGATTTTTATGGCTACTCAAAATGTCGACAATGTCTGGAAGTTTTAACTTTTTCTCAAAATTTCGAATTTTTTGGTGACTTTGACTAACCATAAAGTTTTAAACTTTATGTACAAAATGTCTGGAGTAAAACTGAACCTTTGAATTTAAGGTAAAAAATTAAATTAAGTTAAAAATAAAAAGTTGAAATTTAAACTTCAAATTCAAGAAAGAAGTTAAAGTTAAAGAAAAACACCGAAAGTATTTAATAATTTCTTTTAAGCTAAGGAATTTTCTTAAAATTTTCAGGTTTTTAAGTCTATTATTCAAGTTTAAGAATGATATTTTAAGAAAAAATAATTAGAGGTTTAAAATTTGCAATTTTTACCACAAAAAAAAAATGGAAATTCCAGATAAAATAGGAGATTAATAAAATGAAAATATTTAAAAGTGTTGAGGATTTTCTCGTAATCATAATTTAGTTAATTTACTCGAAATGTATAGTTTAAACAAGACATTTATACACTTTTTTAACTTTCTATTACAAATTCGAATGTCAAGAAAAAGTCGAAATTTTTAGTCAGAATTTTCAGAAAAATTACTTAATTTTAAAAAAAGTTGAAATTTTTTATAAAGCTGAAATTCTAAAACAAGTTAAAGCTTTCAAAAAAGTCGAAATGTTCAAAGAAGTTGATATTTTTTTAAAAAGTCGAATTCATAAAAAACATAATTTTGAGAATTAACTACTTTTTTCGTCTATTTTGAAATAAAGTCGTAATTTTTAGCAAAAAAAAACAATAAAATTCCGAGAAAAAAATCAACACCTTGAAAACATTCGAACTGAAAAAAGTCGAAATTTTAAAAAAGTTGAAAATTTCAAAAAGTCGAAATTTACAAGAAGGTCAAAAACTCTTATCAAAATTGTGAAAAAATCCTAAATTTTGATGAAAGAACAGTTGAAATTCGCAAAAAGCCGTGTTTTTCTGTAAAATGCAACTTTAGGAAAAAGACGAACCTTTGAGAAAAGGTCAAATTAAAAAGAAAGAAATGTTGATAAAAAATCAAACATTTCAAAAGTTTAATTTTTTTTAAAGAAGTCGAAATTTTGGAAGAACAGAAATTTCTAAAAAGGGGGAAATTTTCAAAAAAGTCCAATTTCTTAAATCACTTAAATTTACAGATGAGAACAAAATTTCCAAAAGAAATTAAAAATTTTGAGAAAATTACATTTTCAAAAAGTCGAAAAATTTATATCAAAAATTTCAAAAAAGAGTCAGCTTTGAGGTAGGCAAAATTTTCAAGAAAAGTAAAATTTTGATAAAAGGGTGAAATTTTAAAATAGTCAAGTTTTCTAAAAAAAAATGGAATTTTTCAACAAAAAAAACAAATTGCAAATAAAGTCAAAACTTGAGAAAAAGAAAATTGTATAAAAAAATTCAAAATTTTGATAAAATGGCGAGATTTTCAAAACAGTTGAACAAAAAAACTGATTTTTTCAAAACTGCAAAAAAATTAAAACTTCGATAAAAAGTAAAATTATATAAAAAAAGTTCCAAGTTAAAAAGAAAGAAATTTTAATAAAAAAATCAAAAATTTTTTCGGCATTTTTTTTTAAAAAGTAAATTTGAGAAGAGTAGAAAATTTTTAAAAAATCAAAATTTTAAAAATTCAATTTTTCAACATTTTAAAAAAGTTAAATTTATAAAAGAGCCAAACTTTCTAGTCAAAATTTTCACAAAAAAAATATATAATTGGAAATATTGAAGAAAGATGGCAAATTCCCAAAAGCCGAAATCTTTAAGTCAAAGTTTTCAAAAAAAATAAAATTTTTCAGATTTGGAAAAAATTAATTTTCAAAAAATTGAAATGTATCTACAAAATAAATGAATTTTCGAGAAAAAGACGAAATTTTGGAAAAAGTTAATTTTTAAAAAGTCAAAGTTTTTAAAAATTAACTTTTTCCAAAATTTCGTCTTTTTCTCGAAAAAGTCAATGTTTTTAAAGTCAGAATTTTAAAAAAAGTTAAAATTTTGAAATAGTTCTATAAATCATGTAAAATTTTCGAATAAAGGTAGAAATTTTGAAAGAAGACACTTTTGAGAAGTGATTGTTTGAAAATTTTCATAAAAGAATTTATATTTGCAAACAATTAAATATGTTCATTAATTTTAAAAAAAAAATGGAATTCTTCAGAACATTAGAATTTTCAATAAAAGATGAAAGTTAAATTTTCAGTAAAAAATCCAAATTTGAGAAAAATAGAAATTTCGAGTAAAAATAGTAATTCTGGAAGCTGACATTTTTAAAAATGCTGAAATTTTCAATAAAGGTACATTAACAAAAAAGTGGAAATTTTCATAACCCCCACTCCTTTTGTTGTAGCTTCAGTTCCATTTAATTATGTGCACAATTTAGTGATGTGTAACACTGCGCTGCGCCGCGCAATTGCGCCACTCATTTCAATGCGCCAACTCATTTCAATGCGCCGAGTGAGTTAGCTCACTTTTTAAATGCGCCATAGCGCACAACTCATTTTGTAATCCAATATGCGAAATGTGTGTTGCGGGCGAGAATGTAGACTGCAGTGCTTGGCTTCACGCTGCCAACTCGCTGAGTTATTGCGTTACGAAGTTAGGATATCACTCCAATAAGCAAGGTTGACGGTCGCAGTAAATAATTAATACAAATACAACACTTTGCACAGAAATACATAAAATAATTATTTTAAGATGATATCGCCATAAGGGTTTCAAATTATTGTAATAAGATAAGAAATATGCAATCTATATAATATTTATCTCCGTTGTTTGTAAATTAAGAAGTAGACGAAACGATTAATGTAACGAACCAGCACATGCGCGGAAGCGTTAAAGCGATCTATGCGTGTCCCTCTCAGGTCCTCAACTCAACATCTCAACACGCGTGCTATTGTTATCCATGCAACGCAAACGTACGAAAGTTCCAACCAGCATTGTCTGTGCCATGGCGCAATTGAGTTAACTCAATGCGGCAACTTAGTTATTCTCTACGCTACCCATGGCTAGCACAATTAGTTGAATTTCCTTACTTTACAGCAGGGCGGGATTTAGACTTGATAAGGCCCTAAGGTATTTGAGATAAATCTACATATTATGTCAGTGCCAAATGTATTTTTTTTTGGGCCCTAAACTCTAGCTTGGGTAGTTTATATGTAAATCCGGCACTGCTTTACCGGAACAATTGTTCGAGTTTCGTTCACAAGTCGTGCTAATTAATCATAAGTTACAAGAACTGGTAACAATGGTATGCCGTCCTAACTTTATTCATTCCTGACGGCGCTCTCTGTTGGCCAAAAGAAGTAGCACAAATGATACTGGTGAATTAAAGTTAAAAAATAATTCGTTTCCATAAAAATTACCTTTGGTAAAAGTTGACCCCTTACAGGGTAGAAAGGTAGAATAGTCGAATTTTACACAAATTTGCAAAAATATATGTTGTGCTACTATTTTGAAAACCTGTGTAATTTTATCGCGGAAATTTGATGGCAGCTTAATTGATAAAAGAACAAACAATGTGTGCAATTTAACTGAACAATTGGTAAAATAAAATATCGTTTTGTATTTCAGGTACTTGCGCCAGCATGTTTACTTCTGAAGTACAATTTGGACATGCGGGTTCTTGTGCAAATTCCAAAAAGGAGACAGCATCTGCCAAGAATGACGCTCTGAAGGCCGCCGGTGCACATGTCCCCAACTCCTTTGACTATTTAGGTAAATTCATCATTGATCCTAATTATTCAGTGGCTAGATTTCTACGTCCTTCTAGGTGATTTAATCCACGAAGTATACGCTACATTGGTGCAACAAGGCGTCATAGTACCTGCCGAAGAAGTCCCTCCACCCACCGTACCCATGGACTATAGTTGGGCGAGAGAATTGGGACTAATAAGGAAACCTGCCAGTTTCATGACATCGATTTGTGACGAAAGAGGTCAAGAACTCATCTACGCAGGCATGCCAATTTCTGATGTACTCCAGAAAAACGTCGGAATTGGTGGAGTGATCTCCCTACTGTGGTTCCAGAGGTGTCTTCCCCCGTACGTCTGTAAATACTTTGAAATGTGTTTAATGGTAACAGCGGATCATGGCCCAGCAGTTTCCGGAGCTCACAACACCATCGTTTGTGCCCGAGCGGGAAAAGATTTGGTCTCTAGCTTGGTTTCAGGACTTTTAACCATTGGTGATAGATTTGGAGGTGCTCTGGATGGTGCTGCAAAACAATTCAGTGAGGGCTACGATAGCGGCCTTCATCCGCATGAATTTGTGAATCAAATGCGTAACAAAGGCCAACTGATTATGGGTATAGGGCACAGGGTTAAATCAATCAATAACCCAGATCAGAGAGTTAAAATAATTAAGGAATTTGTCATGGCTAATTTCCCTGCTACTCCTTTACTTCAATATGCACTTGAAGTTGAGAAGATTACAACTAGCAAGAAACCCAATCTTATTCTCAACGTGGATGGTGTGATAGCTACCTCCTTTGTTGATATGTTGAGAAACTGTGGTAGTTTTACAAGGTAAGGCGTTTATAGTATCCGTATTTCTTTTGTCAAAATTGAGATTTATCTCAATTTTGACAAACTAACAAAAAAGCATCACACACTTTTATTCTTCGATCCCTTTTAATTTAATTTAGGGAGTGGGGGCACCATTTAAAACTTAACAAAAAAGGCAGCTACGTACTGTAAACTTGAAATTACTAAATTTCAGCTTTAAAATTACATTTTCAGAGCCACTCTAGTTTCTTGGAAATTTTTGATATTTTTTAAATTTCGATTTTTTGGATTTGATTATTTGTAATTTCGAATTATTCCTCTGGTTTTCCAAATTTAAACTTGACATTCTATTTCTTCTCGAACTAAAGATTAAACTCAAAATTTTATTTTAAACCAGTAATTAAAAAAAAAGTTTTTTAAAAGTAAAACCCTATTTCTTCCTTATTGTTAGTCGCATTTTCAGTTTTAATCTAGAAATTTGGATTATAATTTCCGACTTCAATCTGTTTCAAGTTTCAGCGTAAACTTTTGAGTTAAGTCTTAACATTTCCTAAAAATTCGAGATTTGTTGCATTTTGAGAAAGGTTAAATAAAATATCAAAATTTAAATTAAACCTTTAAACCAAAGGCGAAATTTTATAACTAAGCTAAATTAAGAGATCTAAATCGAAATTTGCATTTTAGGTTTTTTTTGTCAAAATTATGAATTTGAGCTTCATATTTTAAGTTTAAATTTAACATTTTTGAAATAAAAGTCGAAATATGGGGGAAATATTAATAAACAATTTGGGAAATTTAAATTTTCAAACGAAATTTTGAGAGAAAATCTGTAAATTTCCAGAAAAAAAAGAATGATTTTTGAGTTTAAAGTGAAAGGCTGAAAAGATAGAGCTAAAGTTGTATTGATTTTCAAAAAAAAATCAAAATTTTGAACAAAAAAACTCTAAAAAAAATCCCAGGTAAATCTTTAATGCTTGAGGAAAAGTTCGAAATCTGGAGTTTAAAGGTCACTTGCTCATTTTTCAGTTTTCTAAGAAAAATATTTCGAAATTTTTATTTCTTCAAATGTTTTTCTCCAAGATTTTCAAGTTCAATTTTGTCGTTTATACCGGGTGCTTTTTTTAGTTGGGAGGTTACCTTTATATGGAGTACTACTTATTATAAAGGCAAAATGATTTTGTCGATGGGGCTAATCGGGGCTAAACTATCTTCTAAAAATATTTTCAACTTCCCCCTACTACCGGTTGTACCGGAAGTAGACATCAACTTTCTTATTTTAAATAGCAACCCCCAAATTTTATATTTTATTTGGATTTTAGTAAAAAAAATAAGGCGAGTTTATGTATACATGTTTATTGCTATCTTTGATAGTTTTAAAGATATTTCAATTTTTCGAAAAAAAAATGACAGAAAAGAGGGTTATTTTGACTCTTTGTATCTTTTTTTTTTATTTGCAGTAAAAACATGAAATTTGAATTAAAGTCACGGAATATTATAAAGATTATAATAACATAATCAGATTTTACATTTATTATAAACGGTGATGGAAATTTTATAATCTTTGCTGCTTCTGTTTTATTAAAAAAAACTCTGTTTTTTTAAATGGGAACTGTATGTTTTTTAATCATTTTTGGATTCTTCACACAAAAAGAAGAAAAAAAAGTTATATTACTTATTTTTTAAAATTTTGTGGCGTTACAGAGGTATTTTATATAAATCTCAAAATAAAAAGAATCAAAAATGTTTTTTTGTTCAAGTAGGAAATTAATTGTAGGCAATAAAAGTTTAAAGAATTAATCATAATAAATAATAGAAAAAAAAATTGATAAAAAATTTACATCTAGAACAAAAAGGACGATCTTCTGTTTTAATACATTTAAAGGCATATTTTAAGATTTCGAATTGAGTAATAATTTTAAGCACATCCGATTGTTTCTAGCAATATGCTTCTCATGCAGTACTCGTAAAAAAATCACTAAAAAATTTCCATTTCAATTTTCATTATAAAATTTAACGCTTACAAATCCTGAGTTCTAATCCAACAGCATAACAGTTAAAGGACGAATTTTCTTGAACATTTGTTGTTGATTTTCATTACTCCAAAAATGAGAAGTCTGTTTAGCAAACCATTTTTACGAAACTTACATTCGTGACTCCCTAAACATTTTTCAAAATAAATATTCTAACAATTAGCCAAAAACTTATTCGTCTTGTATGGTTATCTTTTAAATGTTATTTACCCTAAAATTTTTAGGCCTTGTGGTTGTTTTTTTTTTTTGAAAATTTTGTTTTCTGCTACTAGAGAAAAAAAAGATATTTTTCTTTTTTATTTTGAATTATATCTCTCTAACGGTGCAGAATTTTAAAAAATTAGTCATATAACTTTTTTCTTCTTTTTACGTGAAGAATCTAAAAATGATTAAAAAACTCATAGTTCCCATTTAAAAAAAAGGGAGTTTTTTTGAATAAAACAAAAACAATAAAGATCATAAAATGTCCATTATCCTGTGTAATAAATGTAAAACCTGATTATGTTATTATAATTTTTATAATATTCCATGACTTCAACCCAAATTTCATGTTTTCCTGCAAATATTAAAAAAGATACAAAGAGTCAAAATAACCCTCTTTTCTGTCATTTTTTTTCGAAAAATTGAAATATCTTTAAAACTATCAAAGATAGCAATAAACATGTATACATAAACTCACCTTATTTTTCTACGTAAAATCCAAATAAAGTATAAAATTTGGGGGTTGCCATTTAAAATAAGAAAGTTGATGTCTACTTCCGGGATAACCGGAAGTGGGAGGAAGTTGAATATATTTTCGAAAGATACTTTGGCTCCGATTAGCCCCATCGACAAAAACAGTTTGCCTTTATAAGTGATACTCCATATAAAGGTAACCTCCCAACTAAAAAAAAACACCCGGTATATTTCTCGGATATAAAGTCAAATTTGAAATTGTACTTAATAAATACCGAATTTTAGGAAAAAAAATCAAAATTTCTAACAAAAAAGTTCCAAGTAAATTTCTAAAATTTCAGAAAGAGTTTCAAGTTTTGAAGTCAAGACTCATGCTCTAAACCAGAATAAAATTATTTTTCGAAATTTTCATTTTTTTTCAATCTCTATTGTTCTTTCAGATTTTCCAGTTCAAATTGGATATAATTTAATATTATAAAGTCATAATCGGGGTTAATGTCGTCATTTCAGATCAGAGTCGAGAACTTAAAAATTTCAAGATTAAATTTCAAACTTCTAAATTTTAGCATTTAAAACAAGTAATAGAAACTTCACCTTTATCTTGGGATTTAAACTGTTTTAATCTTGAAATTTCGATTTTAAAATTTAGGTTTTAGTAAAAAATTTGCAATTTTACGTAAAAACTTGAAAATTATACTTGACAGGTTTTTCGATTTTAATCCCAAAATTTTGATTATAATCTCGAACGTTCAATTTCGATATTTCAAAATTATGTAGTATGGTTTAGTTTAGTATCAAAATTTTTAGATAAATCTCAACATTTTCAAAAAAAAGCTCAACATTTTTGTAGAAATTTTGAGAAAGGTTCAAATTTAGAAATTGAATTTTGAGATCAAAACACGAAATTTCAAGATAAAACTACAATTAAGAGAGTTTAACAGAAATTTGGGTATTAAATTCCAATTTTTAATTGTTTTTCGATATTTTGAGTTTAAACTTATAATTTTAAGAAAGAAGAGATTAAATTAAAAAAAAAATGTTCAACATTTGTCAGACTTTCGCCTTTTTTTCAGGATTTTGACTTTTTTCTTTTGAAAGTAAACCTTTAGTCCTACTTCTTTCTCGAAATTGTTCTTTTTATTGAGGTCTGATTTATTTTTAACAATTTTAAACTTTGTTCGAATTTATATTCGCATGTTCACATTATTTTCAAAATGTTGACTATTTTCGAAATGTTGTCAATTTTTCTACCATTTTGACTTCCAAAGCAAAATTTCAAGAAAACAAAATGTAACTTTTTCCCAAAATTTCCAATTTTAACTTTTTTCCAAATCTTGTGACAACTGGCATCAAAAATAAAACACTATATTTAAAAAAAAAAATCAAAATGCAGTTAAAATTTTGAGAAAAAAGTTTGTTTTATTTTTAGTCATCATTTCAATAAGATTGTTAAAAAGAATATAAAATTTGATGATTTAAACTTTAACCTGTTTATGATTTACAGTGAAGAAGCGCAAGAATATATTAATATTGGAGCTATCAATTCTCTGTTCGTCCTGGGACGTTCCATTGGTTTTATTGGACACTACATGGACCAGAAACGCCTCAAACAAGGATTGTATAGACATCCTTGGGATGACATTTCATACGTTCTCCCTGAGCAATACAACAACTAAAATTTTGTGTATAAAAATAAAAAAATGCACCTCAATGTCCTAAAAGCACTTAAACGTTTATAGATTATGTTTACCTATATTAAGAGGAGTTGAAAATTTAAATTCCATTTGCGCATTTTATAGTTAATCATCCCACATTAATATATTCCATTATTTTAAGGTTAAAACTTCAGTTGTATGTATGTTTTAAATATTGATTTTAGATTTCTTTTATGTAACTTATTGATTAATATTTATAATTTTATAGGTTAACTTGTGCGTTTCATTTCAGTCCTTTTTAAATACTATTTGTGTATCATAATTTGTAAATATGGGTTTTGAAAAAATTATAAACTCTAAATATGAATTGTAGAAAATAAATTATATGAACTCAAAAATACATGTTTTTATTTCCTTTTAACGAAATTCAGAGGCTAAGCTAGATCCAATAAAAATATGTGTTGTATGTTTTATTTTGAAATTTGAATAACATTTTTTCATCCAAGGTGGTGTAAATGTTTATTTTGTTTGTTACGGCGTCGCATCCATTTGTGTGCGTCCTAAACTAAATGCAGCGCAAAAATATATATGTTTTGTGCCAAAAACTAGTGCTGCCAGAACGCTTGAACAAAAATTATTGATAAAAGTGAGATTCAAAAAAACTGCCAACAGCACCCTCCGCAATATGTGGCATTTATTCCTTTGTAATGCTTGTAACTTATCTAACACATAACCGTACCAAGCTTTAACACGATTACACATTTTGTTTCTGAATTAAACTCGCTAGATAATTTTTTTTCTTTGAAAGCCTGTAACTACTAAACAAGGCTCTTTTGGAGTAAGGTAAGTTTGTCTAAATCAGTTCTATTTGACCACATAAAGCTATATTTAAGCTTGATCCGATTACTTTCCAGACAATCTGTATACGTATCTATCTCTTTGAATACTACGGATAAATTTAATCTCGAAATTTATAGATCTTAACTTTAATTTCAAAATATCCACTAAAATTTTTAAATCTTTAATTACTCAAAATTTCGTTGATTTTGAATATAAATATTGGAAAAGGTAGAATTTTTGAGAAATGTTGGAAGTTATAAAAAAATCAAATTTTTGCTCGAAATTTCGAGTGAAACTTGGAAAAAAGTCGAAATTTCGGAATTAACGTCGTATTATATTTAGAAAAAGGTCAAAGAGAAAAATGTTTAAGGTCAACATTAGGAGATCAAAATGGATATTTTAAAATTAAATACAATTTTATGAAAACCACAATTTATTATTTTATAAAGAAAATTAAAATTTCTACCAAAAAAACTAAATTTCTAAAATATTGTTATAAACCAAAACTTTATACCCTCAACTGCGGAAACTTTTTCCACTTAACATTTTTTTTGAAAATTAGCCTTTTCCTTGAGATTTCGATATTTTCGTGAAATTTCTACATTTTCTCGAACTTTCGACTTTTTTCTCAAAATTCGTCTTTTTTTCAAAAAACTTTTGTTTTGAAATTTCAAGTTTATTATAAATTTCGACTTCTTTTTTCGAAATCCAATTTTCCCAAAATTTCAATTTTTTTTCTCAAAATTCGCCTATTATTTTCAAAATTTCATCATTTCATTTCAAAATACAACTTTTTCTGAAAATTTCGACTTTTTTTGTAATTCGTCTTTTTGCAAATTTCGACTTGTTTATAAAACTTCGCTTTTTTCTCGAAATTTGGTGGATCTTTTGATAAAAAAGTAAACATTTGTAGAACAATATTTATCTGAAAATTTTGGAACCTATTTTTTGAAAATTTTAATTTTTTGTAGACAAAAATTGCAGAAAATTCATATTTTAACTTTTTTCTCAAATTTTCGACGTTTGTCTCAGTAGGGGATATTTTTTGACGTCACAGTGGGGCAGGGGGGAGGAGCTTGTCCTTCACTCAGGCAGTCCTAAAAAAATAAATGTAGGTGATGTTCCGCATCGTTATGTTCAAATTTTGGGAGCATAAACTAGACTTAATTCTAAGATTCAAAAATGGAAAAGTTGTAGATCGATCTTCTTTTATTCAAAAGTTACAAGCCTATGAAATTTAATCAAAATCAAGTAAGCATGATAATGTCTAAGTCAGGTACTTCGACGCGAGGCAAAATGTGGCACGGGTGGCACGTAATCAAGAGACTGGCGGCTTAGAGATATACAGTAAGATGTTTGAGAACTGCCGTAACTCTGGAAAGTATAGTATATGGCACCGTCCGACGTATATCTGGAATATTGGTTTTAGAAAAAGAGTTTCAAATAAACTTTTTTTGATTAATTGTTGGCCATATTTTAGTGACTTTAATTTCTTTTTCTCTGCTTTTGTTTCATTGCTACGGTTAGGAACTTTGAATTTTCAAATGATACCCCTATTTTTTGTTTTTTTTTTATAATCAGCATGTTATTCTGCATTTGGTGACTTTAAATCTTACAGGGTTTAGATGTGAAACAATTCCAGAAAATATAATAATTTCATAATTGTACCGATTTCCATACTTAATAATTGAATGCTCTTTTTAAACATGCATAAGTAATTAAAGTGAAATTTTTGCCAGTGTGCCTATCTTCATTTCTGGTAACAATTTCATTTTAGTTACTTAGACAGATATCTTTAAAAATAACATTAAAAAATTAAAGATAAGAATCAGTAAAATGAGAATCTTATTGTTATTTTCTAAAATTCTCCGAATCTAACCCCTATAAATTTGATATTACCGAATACAGAAAATGGTCATTCCCAAAAAAGGAAATAAAAATGCGGATGTTATTTGAAAATTTAAAATAATTGACATATAGCAACGAAATTAAAGCAACGGTAACATCAAAGTCACTGAAAAGTGGCAAATAGTTAACCAAAAAAGGTTTTTTAAAACATTTTTTCTAAAAACAATTTTAAAAAAGTTATAGCCAATGTTCTATGCATACGCCGGACCCTGATAAACCAAACGATTCGTCTGTCTATTTTTATCATTTTTTGTTCTTAAATATAGAAAAAAAAAATATTTTGCCCCATATTTCTTTCTCAATTAATTATTTTAAGGGACTGGATGTGGTAAATGTAGATCATTAAAATCTGGTAATAAATCGGAATACCCATAAATAGGAATAATTTGATACAAAGTTTGTTTTAATTTAGAATAACAACACAAAAGCTAATATTATAAGTTATACATTTTTTTTAAAGTATATAAAAAACGTTTTCGACAAACAAACCATACTCCGTCGACGATGTTCTAAAGAGAAACCAAAAAAAGATGTATTTAAGTATTGTGGAATTATCATATTTATTTGCTATATTTATTAGTATATATACTTTTATCAGTTATGAATGTTAAACAATTGTACCGAACAAGGCTTAAGAATTTTTTTTCAAGTTTAATCCACTCGCAAAGGGTAACCCCATTATGCTTTCAAAGCACTGCGAGTAGGATGCGGAAACAAAGATAGATGGCGATGAACCGCCTTCTTAAACAAGGATAGGTTGTAATTTTTGGGGAAATTTCCTTTCGGAAACAAGTTCCATAACTTGGAAGTTCTATAGAAAAAAGAGTCTCCGTAGACAGAAGTCCTCACTGTGTCAAACTGGACCGCACAGGAATTTGCTGCCTCCGACTGTCTAGTATGCCTCAAGAATCTTGCCCTTGGGGGATCAATCCTATTAGTTCCTGCGAGCATCTTCCATGATAGTACTTGTAGAAAAGAGACAAGTCACCAACCATACGCCTGTGCTCTAGTGTTTCGAGAGAATCGGTCAGACTCTCGTCATCAATTAGGCGAATCACTCTTCTTTGAATTGAATCCAAGAGAGCTAAAGTGTGTTTAGGGGCTGAACTCCAAACATGAGAACAGTATTCTAGTGTTGGCCTAACTTGAGCTTTGTATAGTGTAAATAGCTGATGAGATGTGACGTACTTTTTAGCTCTAAAAAGAAAGCCTAGCTTCTGAGAGGCGGATTTGGCAATGGCGCGCACATGATCGTCCCCTTGAGAAGTTGGTGTTCGCATTCACTCCTAGGATAGTTAGATTAGATCCTATGGGAAAAATTTTACCGTCCATTAGTATGATTGTTGCATTATTAGTTTTTGAAGCATTAAAGTCGACCAAATTGTTCTTACCCCATTCCAGAATAATCCCGAGATCCCGATTAATCGTCTGTATCTGTTGTTCCCTTAGTCGATCTGAAACAGCGATAGATAATGGTTTGTCGGAGAAAAAAGATGACACAAGGTTACTATTATCTGCGTAGCTGTATATAGGATTGCAAGTTGAAGCTAAGATATCGTTTATGTGTAACAGAAATAGAGTAGGAGACAGAACAGATCCCTGAGGCACCCCTGCGTTAATCGCAAATGTCTCGGATGAGATGCCATCGACGACGACCTGAAGAGATCTGTCAGCGAGAAAATTGGATATCAAATGACAGAGTCCAGGAGGAAGACCGTAAGATGTTAATTCGGCGAGAAGAGATCGGCGCCAGACTCTGTCGAAAGCCTTTCAGATATCCAATGCCACAATCCTAGCCTCACCATGTCTTTCCATAGCTGAGTTACAGATATGAGTAACATATGCCAGTATATCGCCAGTGGAACGTTGTTGTCGAAAACCCTATTGTCTGTTGGATATGATTCTATTTTCCTCCAGATATTTGAGAATCTCGATGTTGATAACCTTTTCCATCACTTTAGATATAGCGGATAACAAAGATATAGGGCGATAGTTGTTAGCCAGATTCCTTTTTCCCTTTTTAGGAACAGGCTGCACCCTAGCAGATTTTTAGATGTTAGGGAATACACCTTTGTTGTAAGAGAGTGTGAATAATTTGCTTAGGACAGGAGTCAACTCGGGGGCGCACTTCTTAAGAACAATAGCGGGAATACCATCGAGGCCAGAAGCTTTCGAGGTGTCGAGCCCAAGGAGAATCTTTCTGATTGTACGTTGTCTAATAACGACTTCAGGCATCGAAGTGCCTTAGGAAGAATAAGAGGTTCTGCGTTTCAAGAATCAAGATTCGAATTTTCGGCAAACATTAAGGCTAACATGTCACCCTTTTCTTTGGAGGTAGTAGCAAAATTGCTATTTTTCATCGAGTAAAGGTGGAAAATTTGAAGATGTAAAATTCTTTCCAATCGACTTTGCAAACCCCCAAAAGGACCTGGAAGCGTTCGGACAGTTGATAAGCCTCTGGCGCATTTTACGATCGAAATCACCTTTTGCTTCGTCAATAACCTGCTTACAAGAATTTCGTGCATCTACAAATATGGTTCGAGTCTTGACTGAGGGATTATTTCGACAACGACGATGATATGCGAGATTTTTACAGGAGACAGCCCGAGCACATTTTTTACTGAATCAACATTTACTGGGGGCAGACTTCTTTTGAGAGTGGGGAATTGAGCATTCCATACCAATTAGGATAGTTTCCGTGACAGATTCGGCGACTAAGGAAGGGTTAGCTTAGATTAAAATAGCAACTAAATAATTTTATTTTTATTTAACAATCAATTCCAAAGATGAAATGCATTAAATGTACAATACACCTTCTAACTCGAAACAACGACAAGTTTTCGTGACAGCTTCTATAACCACTGTTGCACATAGGCAAGTCTTGCCCATTTTGTAATTAAAATATAAAGGTAAAACCGAAAAATTGCGAAAAAATTTTATAAAGTATTAACATTTGTATAAGAAAGCACTGCTTAATTTATTACTCGAGGCAGCATTTCTATTGTCTATAATGAAATGTGTTCAACAGTGATGGGAAAAAATCAATTTTTTTTTCAACTTTGACACCCTGTATCTCGGTTAATATCAACTTTTGGTATAAGGTAAATGTAGCTAAATCACATTATGGTCCATTCTGTATAAAGCTCCTTGTTTTCGGGCCAGTTGGTTGGTCATTTGTATACATATTGAAGGGCGTCGGCGCCAGTACAGTTCCCCTAGGAAATCCGTTCTTCTGACTCCTCCAGCGACTTCGCACACCCTGGAACTCTACATAGAATCTTCTGTTGGAAAGCATTGTTTTTATTACCATCGCTAAGTGGCCAGCTCCCGTCATTTTAAAAATTTTTTCCAGCAAAATTTTATGGTTTATGGTATCGTATGCCGCCGTAAGGTCTACAAAGGCAGCCCCCGTTTTCATCTTTTTTTCAAAGCCATCCTCGATGTGTTGGGCAAGGCTCAGCACCTGACTAGTGCACGATTTTCCAGGTCTGAACCCAGCCTGTTGGGGAACTAGTTATTCTTCTATATGTGGCCCACCTTTTCAAAATAAGGCGCTCAAAAAGTTTAAACGGTGAACACAACAGGGACACCGGGCGGTAACTTCCGGCGTCTTCGCGTGGTTTCCCCGGTTTGTGGATTGCTACTACTTTAGCTTTCAGCCATGGTTTTGGTATCGCATTGTTGGCTCAACAGGAATTGTACATTTGGAGGAGCAAATTCAGGGCTGGTGGACTTAGATTTATCAGGTATTCGTTCATTTTATAATCGGGGCCCGGGGCCTTCCTACTTTTCAAGCACTTCATCGCGGTTTTCAGCTCCGTGATGGTGAAGTGAGTCGTGTTCGTTTGGTCCACCGGTTGCGTCATCTTAAAGGTGGAACTCACTTCCGCATTTCGAATCCAGCTTGCCGTTTAAAAGTATTTCGTTTGCTGTGACCGTTTACCTGGTCTTTGGGGGCTGTAGGGTCATTTGATAGCTTTTTGATAAGGTTCCAGGTTTTTCTGATGCTCTGTTTCATGTCAAGACTTTCTATTGTCTCCACCCACGAGTTTTGTCTCTGTCTACTCATGAAGTCCAACAGCTGGTCTCCCAGCTGAATATTTTCCGGAAAGAATGGGTTGCCGTGTAGTGTAGTAGGTATTCTTCGTATATTCCTTTACTTTCTCTGGAGAAGCCTAGTACGAAGTAAGTTCTGCAGCCGCGGGGAATGCAGCGTCTTGCTATTTTCTTGATTGTTGAAGTGAAATTATTATAGTTTGCTGGAAACGGTGGGTGCTCTATAATTTCTTTGTCGACCTCTTCTGCAAATTTGTTCCAGTCAGTTTTTCGAAAATTAAAGCGCCTTTTGAATGGGGCCTTCTGTGATATTATCATCGGTCTAAACTTCAGCATGATCGGCCGGTGTTGGGAATGTGGGATAGGGCCAATAACTGTCTTGTTGCACGCTCCAGCCAGAGACCTCCCGATGAATATTAGGTCTGGGTTATATCCCTTCGCCCACCTAGCACTATTAAAAGAAGCGGGCTGTTTCTGGTCATGGATGAGGGTCATGCCGTTGTCCTCAGCCCATCTCTCCAAGCACTCACCGTCATCGTTCGTGTCATGGTAAGTCAAGTTGTCAAGTTGTGCTGCGGCAGTTAAAATTTCCCATTACCACATCTGGTTGGTTGAGGTGTTGGGGGAATGAGAACCTCTCATTTGGTGGTTTATATATCGAGGATATCGTTATGTTTCCGAGGTTAATCGTAATTAATTCTATGTTGTCAAGTGTAGTAGTAAGTTCCTTCTCTAGTGTCATTCCATTCCTGGAATTTTGGACGACATTAGGTTGGGCCCCGAACTGTTTCTTGGAGTCATAGGACGTCACTGGAGTTCTCTTTACATAAATTGGAGATTAGGTCCTGCTTAGCGGTTGAGATGCCCTCAACGTTGAGTGATATATATGATTGTCAGATTGACAATTCCATTTTCATCGGTTTGTTCATCAACGCAATATACCGATTACGTGAACAAAGAGCACAACATAATTTCTATGAAATGAAAAAAAAGAGTTTTTTTTCCGTTAAATGGATTGTTCTTGAAAACGAAAGGGAATTACCTCTTACACTCTTCCACTGTACTTGGAAGGAATCAAACCTACAACATATATACAAAAGTTATAAGGGTCTGAGATTCTTAAGTTTAATTTTTCTCTAATAACACACGTTTTTCTTTAATAAAAATCAAACTATTTGACCAATCTTTGCTAAAATCAATAGTTTTATTTTGAGAAATTCCGAATCGATAGAAACTAGAAATCGGTCAAGAATTGCCACCTGTAGGACGATACACACAGACCAACCGACAGAAATAGCAATTTTGAATGTAGTAAATAGTATCATTGTTTAGAAAAAGCTCTCATCCATTCAAACGCTCTATTACAACGGATTTGGTGCCCTGGATATAATCAGTTATAAGGCAAAATGTCGAGTTTTTGGCAAAAACATTAAGAAAAAGTTTCGATTTTAAAATTAACACTTTGAAAAATAATTAAAGTATTTAAAAACATTGTTTCGAATTAAAGTTAAAATTGTAAAAAAAACAAAAAAGTGCAAATTTATAATTATCGAAATTTTGCGAAATGTCTTTTTTTTTGACATCTAGAAAAAAGTATAATAGAAGAAAATAATTTAATTTAGATTATAAAATTATTTCACGTGCTTGTTTCTATTTTTGGTAATTTACAAATAAAACTGAAAAGATGTATGCGTCCGTTTTGTGGAAAAAAATAAATTGTTAGGTTAATTTTGATTGACTTGAAAGAGCGACAAATTGTGGATCGCCCCAGGCGACAAAAGCTCTAGGTACGCCACTGTATTTTATTAAAAAGGCAATAATGTAGTTCAGCGCTTTGGTAAAAGATATTTTGTAAAAATTTCCGACAGAATTGTAGCTTCACAGAAAAAAATAAACATTAAGAGAGCGAAAAGCTTTATAGCGTCAAAAAGAGCGATTGTAATTTTGAGAAATCCAATAACAATAATATTTTTATATTTTTAAATATTTTAATTGTTAAAATAAAAATTGAAGAGAGTATGTTGTATTTGATTTATATACTAAACTATACTTATGTTACACATAGTCAGGTTGGCCGAGCGGTCTAAGGCGCCAGATTTAAGCTCTGGTTCCCGAGAGGGAGCGTGGGTTCGAACCCCACACCTGACACATTTCTTTTTTTAAATTTTTTGGCACATCTTGTCTCTATTATTTTTTTAAATGTCCTATAAATTGTTTGCGTGAATAAATTTGACGACCAGATTTACAAGAACAATTGGGCTTATTAAAATTAGTTACATCAGTGTTTCCCAACTTTTTTTTGGAAGCCACTCCCTTTCGGTCCCTAACGGTCGGAGCACATCAATCGTCTAAGATTTTTTTTTGATCACCAAAAAAAAAACGTTCTCATAATCTCAGATACCCCGATACATTTTTGAGAATCTTTATGGACAAAGTTTTAATTTTTGACATGCGACGAATGTGATATACCTATCTAAAAAATTCTCCAAATCATAATTGCACACCATGCCGGGACGGTCGCGACCTTGGTTGTGGTTATTATCAGGAAATGCCAAAAACTCGACCTTTCCCCATAAAACTGTGTTTTTTTTGTCCCATAAATTTAAAATTTTTAATTTTTCTAGAACTATTAACTTTTATTTTTAAATATTTCGACATTTGCCACTAATATTTAAGTTAAAATTATGTAAAATTTTTGTAAAATAAATTTCGAATATTTTCTTCAATTTTAACTTTGTTCTGAAAATTTCGGGTTTACACTTTTAATTTTTTTCTATTATTTGAATTGTTATAAACCAACTATCTGCAGCCCTGAGCTATATGTGGCTCGCAGTAACCTTTGATATGTCTAATGAAAAAAAGAGATATCCTTCTTTATTTAACAAATTCATATCTCCAGATTGAGGAAGTTTCCAGAAAAAAGTCGAAATTTCAATTTTAAAATAAAAAAAATTAAAAAATTTAATTTTAGTATAAAAAGTTACAAGTCAAAAATTCTAGAAATTATTTGAAATAAATTTATTTTAAAAATAAATAAATAACTTTTAAGTTCAAACTTGAAATTTTGAAAATAAAAGTTCAAAGAGAAAAACTAAAAATTCATATGTGGAATTTTAAAAAGTATAATTTTCAACCTAGAACTAAAGATTTTATTCAAATCAATGAAAAGATATAAAACTCTTATAACAAAAATATCTTCGAATTTTCAGCTCTAAAATTTTAATATAGGATTTCAAGAAAAAGTCCAAATTTTAAAAAATTAAAAGAGAAGAATTCAATTTTAACACGAACTATCAGATAAAAACATGGTTACTTAAAAGCTTACATTGAATCAAGAGATACACGTTTTTTGATGATAACTCAAAATTACTTACAAGGCAAATACAAAGTTTTGCTTCCAGTGGACTCAAATAATAAATCAAACTTTTTTTTAGAAATCCTGAAATTTTGGGATTAACCTTTAAATTTCAGACTAAACCACCGTACTTAGAGAAAAAAGTTTAAATATCCAGAGAAGTTCAAAATTTCAAGTTAAGGAGAATGGTACAAATTCAACATTTCAAGAGAAAGTTAAAATTTATAAATTTTTTACTGTAAACATTCGAGTTTGTAAATGTTTGAAAATTTGGCTTTTATTAATAAAATGTCACTTTGATACACACTAAACTAAAAACCAACTTTTTAATAAATTTGGAATTCTACCCAGTGTATTAGTAACTTCAAATTTTTAAACGGGAAAATATCAGATTTTTTAAATACTTGGTTTTTGTTTTTGTTCGAATTTCGATTTTTCAGCCAAAATGTTCAGTTTGATATTTGAATTTTAATTTTTTTCTTAAATTTCAACTTTAGGATTAAAATATCGACTTTTTCTCCAAATTTCGAGTTCTAAGGTCAAAACTTCTAAAAAAAGAAGAAATTTTTTCACCTTAACTGGTTAATTTGTCGGGAAATTCAGACTTTCGTTACTTACGTACTTTGAGTTTAATCACGGAATTCGAAATTAAACTTAATATTCAGACTTGTATATCGAATTTTTGATTTGAATCGCGATAGATCGAGAGAAAAGTTTTTGTAAGAAAAAAAATTGTTATTGCTCGTCTACAGAATTTGGTAAAAGTGGACTGTATTATTATGGATTATTAAAGAAATATTGAAAGAGAAACGTTACCGCACATTACAGTTCTTGATATCTCATGGACTTAACCCGGGTGGTTGAGTCGTCGTCAGAGAGCGCTCTCGTGTTTCCATGAGGTAGAGTAAGCCACAAATTCGAAAGGCACAGCGAAAAGCTAATTAAAATGGCCATTCGCGACCGACCGTGCCTGTGCTCGGATTCTGTTCAAGTCGATCTCCCCGCAATGTGCGATTTGATCACGTAAAATGTGTTCTTAATTTTTTTTTATAAGAGGCGTGCTTCACCCCACAAACACGAAAAAGGAAAAATAGCTAAAAATTAAAATTCAGATTTGAACAGTTATCAATTTTCGATTTAAAAAATATCGAAATTTGATAAAATTTAAAATTTTAACAATTGCTTAGAAATTCAAAGTTTTTAGAAAAAGGGAAATCTCATTATTAGTTTTTCACTTTCAAAATTTAGACTATTTCAAAATAGATTTTTTTTTAAATTCAGGGTATTTTTATCTTAAAAAAATAAAAAAAACAATACAAATAACATCGAAATGTCTTCTCCAAATTCATTCAAAATAACTTCAAAATGTCTAAAACAAAATTCGAAATTTTGATGTTATTGTTAACAGATTTGACTTTTTTTCCAAAAATTATGACTTTTTTCTTGATATTTACCCTTTAACCTCTAAATTCGAATGTTTAAAAGAACTCTTTTGCCAAGATTTGCTAGAAAAATTTGAAATCTTAAGAAATTTTTATTTATAAATTTGGTTTGTCTTTTCGAATTTTGATCTTGATTGAATCGATTTTTTTTTGTTTCTAATTGGGCAATTATTGACTTTAAATTTGGATTTTTGCCTCGAAATACCCAACTGAAATTCGAAGTAAAAAAATGTTAAGGTTTAACTCGCAATTTTGAGGAAGTCAAAATTAGAAATTTTTTTTTTTCACTTTCATTATAAAATTTTAACTTTCAATTTGATTGTTCGAGTATTTTTTTGAAAGTTAAAATCTCTAATATGCGTCCAAATTTTGCAAGTTAATTTTAATAACAAATTTGAACTTTCTTTTCCTTTCGAATTTCAATCTTTAATTCTGAATTGCCGCTTTTTTTTAATGTCGACATTATTTTCATAGTTCTATGATTTTTTCAGATATTTTGATTTCTTTTTTAAACTTTCACACAAATCTATGCAACTTTCAAAGTTCCGACTTTACACTTTCAATCTCTAATTTTTCTTTAAAGTTAGATTAGAAACTTGCAATTTCCACTAAAAAATATTGACGTTATATCCTCAAAATTTCAACCTAAATTGAATAATTTTTCCCTAAGTTTTCGGCTTTTTCTTGAAATTTGGACTTTTGCTTCAAGATTATTCATTATATCTTTTTTTTTTAAACAAAAAATGAGTCACTCGGAGCTGAACCGAAAACTGGAAAAAACCGTTATTTTTGTAGGAAGAAAAACCCGAACTTATCGCATATAATTTTGTTTACGGAACGAAAAAAATAACGGCTCGGCCCTGCGTAGATGACTACAGGTCGCAATTTTTGACCGAAAAGTTTTTATTTCTGTTGATTGGGAATTTTTTAGAATAGAAGCATATTGATTTTGGAAATGATTGTTTAAATAGTTGAGTTTTTATTAAGGTGTAATGTAGTTTAGCGCATATTTTGGGTTGTTACCAGACTGTCATGTTTAGATTTACGGTAACTAACATTTATATAGGGATTTTATTCTGTTTAATGGGAGATGAAATGAAAGACAAGAAAAAAGAAATTTGTCATATTGGGAAAACTGACGATCAAAAAAGTTTCTCAGTTTCAGAATAAAATGTAAATGCACCAATGTAACTAAAAAGGATCCTCTTCTTGCTATTCAAAAATACCACAATTACATGTTTACGGGAGACTGTATTTTTCTGCCCGAGAAAATCCCCAAAATTTAGCAATTGTAGGCAGGTTTCTTTCAAGTACAGTGTAAAAGGGTAAGACTTAACTCGCTTTAGGAAAAATACATTTAATGAAAAACATAAGTCAATTAAAATCACACTTCTTGAACTCTTTTTCTCAAAAAGAATTTTCTCACAAATTTTCATTTTAATGTGAAATACTGATTGTCTTCTTAACTATTTAAATTTCCAAGTTTTTGAAAAATTTCAATTTTTAACTACAATTTGTTTAACCTCAAAAAATTAATAGACTGAACACTTCAAACTAGATGTTACTAATAAAGAGTAGAATAAATGATTTAAAATAAATTTATTTAAGATCACATTATCAATAAGTAACCAATTTTACTTATAATATTATGTACAATATTTTTAACTGGTAGCCATTAAAATCTTCCACTTCTTTTTCTACCTGTATATTTGGAATCTGCTCTAACATCTTTGCCTTGCCTTCTTCTCCTTTCTTTTTTCTCTAAAATCCAATCTCTACTTTTCTTCAATGATTTACCCCTAGCTTGTTTTAACCTTTCCCTTTTTGCCGTGTATGAAACGCCTAAAATGAAGTTTTTAAATCGAGCGATTTAATATTCCCCACAGTGATTACCATTTGCATCCTGATCTGATCCTAAGCCTTTAGGTAGAGGCATATTTCCACCAGTCATTAACACAAGGAAAAATTTCTTCGCCTTTGTTGAATTAGGGTAATCGACAACGACTCCACCATAAAAACCAGCTTTCATAGCTTGAGCTGTAACTAGTTCCATTTGTTCGGCATTTTCTGGGTAAAACTGTAATACAGCTCTGGCTGACCTGCTCTAAAAAACATCTTTTATAAATACTATTAAATATATAAATGGAAAGTTTTGCACATTTTAGTGACGAATGCTCTGCAAAAAAACTTAAAGGTTTGCCAATCCTTAACGAAAAAGGTAACGGAAAAATCTGGACTTGGGAAAGAAGGAATTGGCAAAGAAAATGGCAGTCAATTTGTATGGAACTAAGAAAACTTCGCAAAGAAGATACAAAGAACTTTTTAAATTATTTAAAATAACTAAAAAAGTTTAATTTGTTCTTATTGTTTTTATCTTAAACTGTCAATGGGAGAGCTTTTAATAAATAGTTATAGAATTTTTTTTATGGAAAATTTAAAAACACTGTCCATTTTAAATCGTTTTTCTACTGAACGCCTCTACCACATGTGTGATTTGTTTATTTTAATAACTTTTTTAGTTCATAAGAAAAAAAGAAGTTTGTTGTGATGAGAATTTTTAGTAAATAAAAAACCAAAATAGGGTATCATTTTTAAGTTTGCCACAAAAGTGCTATAATAATATGTTTATTAAAAATAGCTGCCATTGATAGTTTCAGGAAAAAAAAAGCTAAAGTAACAACATATTTTTTTTATTCCTTTTCAGATAATTCAAAAAGTATCAACTTTACTCAAATATTATCCTTTGCATACTGTTAAACTGTAAAATATGTAATGTTGCGGTTTTTTAGCTAACAAGGTAGCTCTTTAAAAGTGTGATATCCCAAAATACCTCAATAGTTACTTGTTCTTGAAAAATTATTACATTTCTGCAGTAAACATCAAGAGTATGGTATGTGAAGTGAATGGATAGAGTTCAGAGTAGTGGTGGTGATGGCTCCGTGGTTAGGAACGTGAAGGTCCTGGGTTCGACCTCCAGTCACTGAACACACCCTTTTAACTCTACTACATTTAATAAATATTTCTCTCAAAAGCAAAATGGAAAAACTGTTATGTAATTTTTACTGGTCCCTACCCACACCTTTATTGCCTCAGAAAAGCTAATATTTGTGCAAAAATAAGACTAAATCTAAATTAAATTATATTAGAAACTTACCAAACAGGCATAAAGTGTGCTAAAAAATTTATACAATCTCTGAACTGGTTTATGTGAGGTCTTATCGGCATTACAAAGCCACTGTAAGGCTGAAATACTAACTGCACCATCAAAAGTGCCAGCTCTAAATGGACAGCCTTGCCCCATATCTGATAAAAGAAGGTCACCTTCCACTTCTCTTTCCAGGGCAATATCTAAACAACAGTAAACATATAAAATTATTTAACACTGTTTTCAGTATTATTACCTAACATCGCTCCTGCAATATCCATGCCAACCCAAAAATGCCCTTGATCTTCAAGGACACTTCCGCTTAGTCCTGAACCACAGCCAATATCTAGAAGGTAACAGGGTTCATCTTCAGGCAATAGTAAAAGTTCAATTGCACGTTCACACATCTGTACTTGAATATCAATGATTCGGGAGCTAAAAACCCACAAGATTAATAACTGGATGTTGTCTAAGACAGAGCTACCACTTACTTTTGGGTATATTTTCGAGCCTCTTCTGCATTGTAAAACTGAAAAAAATAATTATATAAAATTTTAGAAACTTTTCGTTCTATACGAAGCAACTTACGATTTCAGGCGGTGCCTGGTATTCAGGTCTTGACATTATATATTTTTAATATGATTTCAATATCTACGAAGAAATAGAAACTTTTTCTATGCAAATACCTATTTGTTTTAAATGTTTTTTTAAACATAACCTAAAAAAGTCACGCTTAAGTAATGACATTTGACATTTGGTTATTAAGGTTGGTACTTTGCTTTCGCGAAGTAGATCAAATAATTTGACGAGCAGAAGCTCCAAAAATGTTTCACTGCATAAAAGGAATCTAAAAAATGTGACATCACTACCGCCATTTTTACTGCTGTCTACGAAAGATTGCATTCTAAACAAAGTGAATTTCTTACGTAATGAAAAACCATTGCTACAAGGCTAATTTAAAATTTTCGTCGGCTTTTTATCTTGGATTAATGATTTCAACCTTTCGCGTCGAAGACCGTATATTCCTGTGTTAAAAAAATGTGACAGATAGTCGAAGACTGTATTTATCCGAATTATATTTTTAATTTAGTTCAATATTCTTGTAGAGACGCCGATTATCGTAGTTTTTCGGTAAGTGTATGCTGTAACGACGAAGACCATACGATTCCTCAAACCTCGAAAACTGCCCGCCTTATGGACATTCTTAAAAATAGGAAAATAGCACGTCGCGAAAGCGTTAAATTACTAGGAATGTGTTAACCAGTGTCGGTAACTTTTTTTGTAACAACTTGATCAAAAATTTTCTTTAAGGGAGCTCAGATCGCAAAGAACAACACCAACAATCACATTGTATTTAAATGTCCATAAATGACGTGATGGTGATTTTAGTCATTTTTATCGCCTCTTTCACTCATCGTAACCCATAATAAAACGGAGCGAAACCCCTATTCCCCTTAATCTTATTAAAAGAGGATCCTTACCAGTGGTGGCTTGCGCATATGGACTATGTAAGGCAGCACCCCCAATTTCCGCTTGTATTATCAATAACATTTAATAGGGTGAATCATTTCGACTGTTTTGAAAATTTTAACTTTTTTGATAATTTTGGCTTTTCTCTCGAGAAGTTTGGATTATTTTTGAAAATTTGACCGCACATTTTAATTCTTTTTACCAAATTTCAGCTTCAACATTTTAACTGTTTTTGATAATATCGAAGTTTTTTGAAAGATTCGACTTATCAATTTTGTTTTACAATTTAGCCTTTTTTCAAAATTTTAACTTTGAACTTTTTTGAGGCCTTGGACTTTTTCTTAAAATTCGATTTTTTTCAAAATGTTTAATTTTTTAATACTTTCGGATCTTGAATGTTTCGACTTCTCCAAAAACTTTGAAAATTGCGATTCAAAATTTCTGTTTTTTTAATTTTGATGTTTTTAAAATGTTGATATTTTTTCAAAATTTCCATTTTTAAAAAATTCTTATTTGATTTATTTGGAAAATATCACGTTTTTCAAATTTTTGATTTTTTATTGTTAAATTTATTTTTCAAATTATACCTTTCTCCGGCTTCTTTTCTTCCTTATTTTCAAATTTTCAATTTTTTTCAAATTTGCCGACCGGCACAAAAACCGACGGTACCTTTTCACAGGGCACCGGCGTTTAATTTGCCGTCGCAGTACATATTTGAACTTTACATGAGCCGTAATGGAAAAAGTCACTACTGAAGTTTTATGTGCATATGTTTTATATAAACGACGCAAATCTCGTAAAAGAAGGTAAAGGAAAATATGGATACATCCGCTAGTAGAGGAAAGAACCGCTGTTGGAGCTTTCTACACCCTGCTTACAAAATTGAGATCAGATGAATAAAAATTTTTTAATTATTTTCGTATGTCTATTTCCTCTTTCGATCAAACGCTTAATGTTTTACGTCGTGTATCAGCCAAAGATCATGCAGACCATACTCTTTGCTCTGTTGCATTGGATGTTAACCTAACCTAACCGATTGATGAGACAAGCTTAGAAGTCCAGCGAAGAAATTAAATTACATCCCTAAACAGAATCCTAGAGAAGTCTTAATCTGGTTCTGACATCTGTAAAATATTTAGCGCGGCGACGGTTTTGTTGCCGTTCGTCTGCAAACCTACATAAGCTACCAGCTAACAAAACCTAGCGACGGCGAAAAAGCCGACCGGCAGCCGTGTGTTCGCCGTCGATATTTTAACTTTTGCGGCAGCTGGTCGGCCAAATTGCCGTCGCCGCTGTCGTGTGTAAAGATGCATTAAACTCCTTGTTATTTAAAATTTAGTCGGTTTTTCTGCCGGTCGGCAAATTTGCCGACCGGCGAAAAACCGTCCGTGTGTAAGAGGCGTTTTAATGTTTGCTGAAAATTTCAACTTTGATTCTCGAAACGCAGAACCCCCTATTCTACCTAAGGTTGCCACTTCAATGCCTGAAGTTATTTTCAGACAACGCACAGTCAGGCAGGTTCTCCCCATAGAAATCTTCTGGCCTTGATGGTATCCTCACTATTGTTCTTAAGAAGTGCACTCCAGAATTGACTCCTGTTCTAAGCAAATTGTTTACACTTTCCTACAACAAAAGATGTATTCCCTAATATCTGGAAATCTGCTAGGGTACAGCCTGTCCCTAAAAGGGAAAAAAGGTATCTGGCTAACAACTATTTCCCTACATCTTTGTTACCCGTTATGTCTAAAGTGATGGAAAAAGATAACAACTTCAAGGTTCTTAAATATCTGGAGAAGAATACAATCATCTCAAACAGACAATACAACAACGCTCAACTGGCATTCTATTGGCATATGTTAGTCATATTTTTAACTCAGCGGTGAGGTTAGAACTGTCACATTGGATGTCTCAAGGGCTTTCAACAGAATTTGGCACCGATCTCTTCTCGCCAATATAACATTTTATGGTTTTCCTCCTGGACTCTGTCACTTGATATCCATTTTCTTGCTGACAGATCTCTTTAGGTCATTGATGATCATCAGAGATATTTGGGGTTAATGCAGGGGTGACTTAGAGGTCGGTCTTGTTCCCTACTCTGTTTTTGTTACACATAAGCGATCTCTTAGCTTCAACTTCCAATCCGATATACAGCTACGCAGATGATAGGAGCCTGGGGTCATCTTTTTTCTCCGACCAACCATTATCCGTCGCTGTTTTAGATCGGCAAAGGGAAACAGCAGATACAGATGATCTCGAAACCGTTATCAACATCAAGGGATAATGCAACAAACATACCCGCGGGCGGTAAAATTCTCCCAATGGGATTTAATCTGTCTATCCTAGAAGTAAATGCGAGCACCAACTTCTCTTAGGACGATCATGTGTGCGTCATTGCCAAGTCCGCTTCTCAGAAACTAGGCTTTCTTCTTAGAGCTAAAAAGTACTTCACATCTCATCAGCTGCTCACTCTACACAAAGCTGAAGTTAGGCCAACAATAGAATACTGTTCTCTTGTTTGGAGTTCAGCCCCAAAGCAGACTTTGGATCTTTTGGAATCAATTCAAAGAAGAGCGATTGGCCTAATTGAAGACAAGAGTTAGACCGATTCTCTCGAAACACTAGCGCACAGTCGGATGGTTGGTGACTTATCTCTTTTCTTCTATACATTTATGGGAGATACTTACAGGAACTAATGGGAATGATGCCTTCAAGGGTAAGATTTTTCAGGCATACAAGACTGTCAGAGACAGCAAATTTCTGTGCAGTCCAGCTTGACACAGTGGGAGACTTCTGTTTATGCAAACCCTTTTTTCTAGAGAATTTCCAAGCTGTGGAATTACCGAACACAATTTTCCCCAAAAATTACGACCTATCCTTTTTTAAGAAGGCGGTTCATCGCCATCTATCCTTGTTTCCGCATCCTACTCACGGTGCTCTAAAGGCATAATGCGAGTGGATTAAATTTAGAAAAAAATTAAGTTATTTCCCAAAATTTTTAAGTTTAGATATCTTCCAAATTATGTTGAAAAATTGAATTCATCCTAACTAAACTTAAAGGGAAAAAAAAACTGTTTTTGTCGGAATGAAAACCGGCTCCGAATTGATGTAACTTTTATTTAATCTAACCGAAACGGAAACAAAATAGAAAAAGTGAGAGTACGAAGTCTTGATTTTAACGCAAAAGCGGAATTTTGTTCTGGAGCAGCACCCCCACTAATTTAGGCTACCAGCCGCCGCTGAGCCTTATTCGAGAAAAACTCGAAACTTACATGAAAAAAGAATTAGATGTTAACTTCTACATTTCCTGAAAAAATGTTTTCCAGTTCATGGTGATTTTAGCCATTTTTATTCCTTTTCCACTCATTCCTAAATAGTAATGAAACAGAACAAAACCCATATTTCTTTTTACGGTAAAAGATAAATTCGAGAAAAACTCGAAATTACATTGAAAAAAATTAGAGATAAAATCCATACTTCAAGAAAAAGTCTTTTCCAGTCCGAATTAAAAACAAACTAAATGTTAAAGATCAAAATCACAATGTCACTGAAGAAGAGGAATGACATTTCGAACACTTTTTCGAGTTTTCTTTTAGAAGTTTTGATATTCTTCACAAAATTTCCAGTTTAAACTCAAATTATTATATTCTTAATTTGTTTAAAATTAAAATTTTTCATTTTGATTTTCTAATATTGACCTTAAAGATTTCCACATTTTAATTCATGGTGCTTCCATAAAATGTCGACATTTAATCGTCGAAATTTTACCCTTTTTTCAAATAAGTCCGATGTTAAATTCTAAAATTTTGACCCTAACGTTTTATGACCTTTCTCAAAGTTTCAGATGGCGTAGATGCAATGGAATCAAGAAGATCAAATCGCTCACGAATCTAATATAAACTATCCAAAAAACCGCTAAACTCCAGAATTTCTTTAGTATATTGAAAGTATTTTTTTTAATAAGTGGTAAATGTAATTAATTTTAGTAATTGTTTTTGCAGATCAGTGCGTCGTACTTTTCGTAAATGGGGTAACTGATTGAGAATGAAAACTTTAGAAAGAAAATTTCAAAATTTGTTTTCAGAGATTTGATTCATCTATTTAAAATGTCTGAAATTAGAAGTTCTATTTTTTTAATCTATTCAAATTCTCAAATTAATACCGTACACTTTAGTAAAATGTTTCGAAAGCTCGAAAAAAGGTAACAATTTTAAAAAGAAAAAATTTTGACCTTTGCAAGGAAAAAATTTTAAAATCTCTCATCTTTCTTTGCTTTAGAAATTCGCCTTTGCTTAAAACTTTAACATTGTCTTTAGATTTATAAGGTTAGAACTGAGATTACTAATTTATTTTTAAATTTCAACTTTAAGGTTGATATTTCGTGATTAAAATTGAAAATTCAAGAAAGTTTCTCTGTTAAATTACAACATTCTATTCCATATTCGATATCTTGAAAAATAGGTAAAAAAAAGTTTCCCACCAAGCATTGCTTCGTTCATTCATTTCTCCCAATTCCCGGTTGTAAAATGTTGCACACTGTCGCATTCTTCTTCATGTTATTTTACGATGTCAAAGTCGCTTGTTGTTTTTTTTTTCAACGTAAAAATAGCCGCAAAAAAATCTAATCACCTACTCGTATCATACTAATTTTAGTTATCTTATCTTAAAATTAATGACATTATGATTGAGACACCCTGTGTAGTAATTTAAATTTTTAGTAAAGGAAAATACAGTCCCTTTATTTAAGCCGTTTCGTCAGGTGCACTCACTAATTTTTTAAATTACTGGGTGCACATATAGCAAAACCGGCCCTGTTCATTTCGAATATGAAATCTAAACGGACAAATTCTATTTAGGGCTTTTCTATTTTTGAGGATGTAACTACTGAAATTTAAATTACATTAATTTAAAATCACTTTCTATGAGCAACCAGTGGCTCTTAACATCTCGTACACAGCAAATGATTTTCTAAAAAGAATTATTTACTCATGAGATATTTTCTAAATTATTTTGTTATATTTTACTTTTACAAGTAATGTACTGAATTCGGATAAATTGTGCCATACTTAAAATGTTTTTATTAACGCTTAAATTATCTTTACAACATTCTTGCACGTTGGCGATCCTGTGTCGGTTGAACGGTTTTGTTTTGGCGCTGTAGTATAGGTTAGAAAATGCGATCTAAAGGTTGATTTTTGGTTTTATTGTGTATTAAAAAATGTATGTAGAAGATCTGAAGGCAGATTTTTATGACTTCTTATCGGAAAAAGTTAGTATCATAAATTTTAATTAAACGCACGTGTGTTAATTAGGTGTATATTGAGTAGCCCCCAGTGTTCAGTATTTAAGTATTTCAGCGCCTAATTGGATACTTATTTACATATTTCTGTTCTGTTGCAGAGGATATTTTTAATGGTTCATTATGATGTCGACAGTTTATGTACGTGCAAGATTTTACAAGCTCTGCTAAGGTACAATCATGTACTGTACAGTGTGGCAGTTGTTAAAGGATTAGAAGATTTAAAGGCCGCATTCCGTGAAAATTGTGACGATGTGAAATACTTTGTTTTTATAAATTGTGGCGGGACAGTTGACGTGGTCGAGATTTTAGAACCTAGTGACGATATAGTGTTTTTCATATTAGATTCTCACAGACCCACAGATTTGTGTAATATTTATAGTAATGGACAGATTAGGTTATTATCAGCCCCCGAAGAAGAT
Source organism: Dastarcus helophoroides (assembly GCA_028583605.1). NCBI lineage: Eukaryota > Metazoa > Arthropoda > Insecta > Coleoptera > Bothrideridae > Dastarcus > Dastarcus helophoroides. The sequence continues at coordinate 32,980,041 of CM053334.1, forward strand.
GCAGAGGTGCCTGAATTTAACGATATCTTCAGGGAGGAGGTATATGTCATTCGCTTACCTATGTTGTTGTCCTGGTACTGTATTTAAGTTGTTAAGTATTTGAATTTAATATTTAAGTGTTTTGCACAATTGCATTTTTATTTTTAATTCATCTTAAAGTTCAACTTTTAATAAAAGAATGAGAATTCTTGTATTTATGTGACATAAATCTGAAAAACATTAGTTTCGAGGAATGAGTGATAAATTAATTTTTAATTGCTCTTTGATAACAGTATGTCTTTTCAAACATGTGGTCTGTCACATGATTTGGTTTCTAAATTCACAGTACAAGTCAGTAAATTAATCCCAGTTACAGTTTATTCCATTCATAAAGTGTGGAAAATGGATTTTTTTCAGAAGAATCTTGCAAATTGTTGTCAACTTCCAAATTAAAAAATCTTATCCACTAATCCCTTGTGTAACTTCTATTTTTAATTAATTTTTGTTTGGACTTTCTCAAAATTTCATGTTTAAATTTTAAATTTGAGAATTTGAGAATATTTTTATTATGAATTTTGAGTTTTTTATTTAACTTTGTTTTAAAAGTTTTTTTACATGATTTGTCCTACAAATTAAATATTTCTTTTTGTAAATTGTGAAACCGAAACTGCAGCTGAAACCCAAACTTTGATTGGTCCCAAAAAATAACCGAGTATCTCAGTAATTTGATTAATTATCATCTCTATACAGGGTGTCCACCTAGTGTGGAATAGTAAGATATCTCAGTAGTGACTGAAATTACGGAAAACTTAAGAAGCAATTCCTCCCCTTTTCCATATTTCTGCAAAATTAAAATATGGCAAAGTATACAGAGTTTTAATTTAAACAAAATAAAAATTTTCTCTGTACAGGCACCATCATTTTTCTAAAAGGACAACCTGTATTTTTTATTTGATTTTCTGATTCCTTATGAAAAATAAAGGGTACTTGTAAAAAAAGTTTTTTCGAATAGCCAACATTTTTCGAGTTATTCAGGTGGTTGTGTAAAAAAGGCAATTTATCCTGTAGTGTAAATAAAATTCATGGACATCATGGACAAATGATTTTTTCAGAAATTATTCACGAATAGCCGCCTAATTAAATCTCTTATTTAGGTTTTTATAATATTTTACAGGGTGTCAAAAAAATAATTCGCTTTAAGAGAATTTTGGATGGACAAAAAGTGCTTATTTTAAATGGAACACCCCTTATTTTCTTTCTGATCGAATCGGCCGTAACTTAAGTAATGTTTACAAATGTCTTTAGATTATTTTGCAATAGAATTCAAAAATACATAGAAGAAAACGAAAGACATTTTGAACATCTTTTATAATGTTGCTTTAAATTTACTTTTTTTTTTTTTTTGGGATGCATGTAACATTTATAACATTTTATATTGAAAATTACAAATATTTATCAAAAGAAGATAGACTATTTGTTTATTAGGTATTTAAATAAAATAGTACACATTTTTCAAGTTCATATTAAAATTTTTTGAGTTTAAATTTTAAAGAACGAATTTTGAGAAAACAATTCAAAGAAAAAAATTAAAATTACATGTATCAGAAATTTTCAAAAAAAAGTTGCAATTTAATTTAAAGTTTGTATTTAAATTTGAAATTTCGTGAAAGTACTCGTAACTTTGGAATTAAGATCGAAAATAAAAAATAAACGAATTTCTAGAAGTAAGTCTATATTTCGTGTTCTAAGTCGAATATTTAGAGAAAAAAAAAATAAAAATTCCAGATCTAAATTCAGAATTAAAAAAGTTCTTAATTTATACAATAAATAGTTTTAAAATGTTAAAATAAAATTTCGACTGGAATTTTTAGATAAGTCAGAATTTCCAATAGAGAACGTCACGTGAGAAAATATCGAGATTTGGGATGAAATTCGAAATTTTGAAAAAAAAAGACGAATTTAGAGAATAAATTAAAATTAAAAAAAGTCCAATTTAGAAAAAACTTCAAATTTCCCAAAAAAGACCTCATTAAAAAAAGACGAACTTTGTTTAAAAAAATGGAAATTTAAATCGACGAATCCCTAGGAAAAAGTCGAAATTTGCAAAAATATAAAAGCTTACATTTTAAGAGAAATGTCGACATTTTACGAGGTGTGTTTATCCTTTTTTTAAATAAAATTTCGACCTAATTTCGTGAAAAAAGTTAAATTTCTAGAAAAACTAATATCGACGAAACAATCGAAATTTTGAGAAAGAAAAATGACGATTTTTAAGATAAAAGCCAGCATTCCAGAGAATGTTAAACTTTGAGGACAATTAAAAAAAGACAAATTCTAAAAAAGGCGGAATTTTCAGTTAAAGAGTTAACATTTTGACGAAAATGAATTATTTAATAGAAAGTCAAAATAAAAAAAAAACAGTTATGGGAAGAAGTCGAAATGTTTGAACATGAAATTTAATGCATTTAATTACATTGAAATTTCCAGAGAAAGAGCAAAAATTAAGTTTAGAAAAATAATAATCTAAATTTCTAGAATAAGGCCAAGCTTTAATAAAGACGAAATCTCCCATAAAAAATCAAATTTTAAGAAAAAAAGTGAAACTAAGATAAGGATAAATATTGAAAAAATATCAAAATTTCGATAAAAGACTAATTTCGTGGGAAAATTGGAAATTTGCCGAAACATAAAAGGTTAAACTTTGAAAGAAAAAAGACTAAATTTCGAGAGTTCCACTTACAATCTGTGGTATATAGGGGATTTGATCCCGGGATCCCGAAAATCGGGTTTTTTCAATTCATGTAAATTTAAAGCGCTGTTGAAAAAGAATAATTATAACTAAAGCCTGGAAGTTGTGGAAGTAAAAAAGTTTAAGTTTTGGCGCCATAAATAGCAAAAATGGCAGTAAAAACGTATAAATGGCATTTATACATTTTTATTATTATAGATTATATGTATATGGAAAAAGACCTTTCTCTCATAGCAATGTTGTACCAGATTGATGTCACTTTTCCTCCCTCCGGCTGAAAATAAATATTCAACCAGAAATAGAGTTCATCCAGAAATTTTTATTTTTGTGTAGTTGAAAACTCGTTTTTGCCTCGAGGTTTCGAGTTTTTCCAACAAATTCGTTTTTTTTTAATTTCAAATATTTTTTTTTGGTCCTTGGTTATCTTCAAAAATTGAAATATAAATCTTGTCCCCTGAAATCAAGAAAGATTAAAAAACAATATATTCCCGGAATTCGATTTTTTTTCCTTAAAATCTGACTTTCTCAAAGTTTCGAATTTTTATTTTAAAATTCGTAGTTTTTTGTTCAAAATTTCGTCGTTCCTCAAAATTCAGATTTTTCTGAAAATTTCGACTATTTTTAAAATACGACTTTCCTCAGGTTTCTTAAAATTTAGCTTTTTTTTTTTCAAATTTGGTCGATCTTTTGATAAAAAAGTAAAAATCTTTAAAAAATATTTATTTACAGATTTCGAGTTTTGGAAATATATTGCATTTTTATAAAAAATATAACCTCCGAGAAAATTTTCATTTAAAAAATTTAAACTTTATTCTCAAATTTGGTTTTCTCTGCGAAATTTCCATTCTATGTCGAAATGGCAAATTTTTCCTTCAAATTCGCCTTTTTCTCGAAAGGATTACTTTTGTCGAAATACGTCTTTTCTTCAAAAATTATAAGTCTATTCGTAAAATTCGACTTTTTTTAAATTAAAGTTTCAATTTTTCAAAATGTTCGACTTTTCTCTCTAAAATTCGATCTTTTTCTCGATTATTTCTCCTAAGTCGGGCTTCTTCTGTAAGTTTCGATTTTTTTAGAATCTAACTTTCCGTAATATTCTCAGCTGATTCCTTAATTTTTGCCTCCAAATTTCGACATTTTTCTCGAAATTTAGACTTCTTCTATAAAATTCTATTTTTTTAAATTTCAAATGCATTCCTAAAAGTTGTCGTCTTTTTTCCTCAAAATTTTGAATTTTTATCTTCAAATTCGTCAGTTCTTTTTGAAATTTTCGCCATCTCTCAAAATTTGTTTTTTTTTGTGAAAATTTCGACTCATTTCATAATTCCAATTTCTGCAACTTTCGCCTTATTAACCAAAATGAGATTTTTTTTTTGAAATTTTGTCAATATTTGGATAAAAAGACGAAAGATTTGGAGAAAAATATTGATTGAGAGATTTTGAAAAATATTTTTTGGAAGTTCTGTAAAAAGGCTAAAATTGCTTTTTTTGAATAGTTCAAATTTATTCGCAAATTTTTTAAAATCAGACATTCTTTGAAAAAATTCAATTCTATTTTGAAAATAACGACTTTTTCATCAAAAGTCGTCTTTTCCCAAATTTAGAGTATTTTTTAATTATTGGTCTTTTTTTACAAATTTTGACTTTATTCGCAAAACTCGACTTCTTTGAATTAAAATTTGACTTTTTGTGACAAATTCTGGATTTCTTTTCAATTTTAGGTATTTTTCTTATGATGTCGAGCTTTTCCTCGAAATGTTGATTTTTTTTTCGAAATTGTGTTGTATTTTTTAACATTGGGGTTTTAGAACCTGACTTTTAGAAATTTTGAGTATTTTTTTTTTTGCCTTTTTCGTGAAATTTAGATTTTTACCTCTTTCTAGATTTAGAAACCTTAGTATTTCCTTGAAATTTGCCTTTTTCTTAAAATTTTGATTTTTTCCCTTAGATTTATTTTATCCCAAAATTCCTTTTTTTTTGTCTCTATAGATGTCGTTTTCGAAATTGTGATTTTTTTTAGATTTTTCTTTGAAAAATCTAATTTTCTAAAAATGTTCAGTTTTTGTCTGAAAATTCGTTGTTTTTATTTTCAAATTATCTTTTTTCTGAAAACTTTGTTTTTTTAACAGAGCTTTCCTCAAATTTCAACTTATCAAAATTTCTCTTTTTGTCAAAATTTTGCGAACAATATTTGTTTGAGAAATTTTCATATTTTTCAAAAATGAATTTTTCTGAAAACATTAAAATTGCAACCAATTTCATTCACACTCTTAAATAATTTCTCAAAAAATTTGATAAATGCAACTATCCATTTATTTTGAAATGTTACTTTTCTTCGAAATTTCGACTATTTTTTTCAAAAATGCGTCTTTTTTTCGATTTAAATCGATGTTTTCTTCTTAATTACTTTTAATAAATTTTAGGAAAGGTGACCTTTTTTCGAAGTTTTGTCTTTTTCTTGGTATTTCGATTTCTCCTCGAAATTCCGTTATATTTTCAATATTGGGCTTCTTCTGAAGATTCAAAGTTTTTTAAAATTTGACTTATCAGAAATTTTTACTGATTTCATAAGATTCAAATTTTTAACACAAATCCCATATTAAGTTTTTCCTCGGACTATTTCCTCATAAAATAAATCTTTTTCCCAAAATTCACCATTTTCTAAAATAGCGTATTTCTATAAATTTCGACTTTATTCTCAAAATTATACTTTTTCGACTTTTCTTCCAAAATTCGCTCCTTCTCAAAATTTCGCCACTTTCCTTAATGTATGTTTTTCTTTTTGAAAAGTTTGACCTTTTTAAATTTGACTTTCTAGAAATTTCAGCTCATGTATTAAGATTGGCATTGTTCTCAAGACTTCAGATTGTAATTTCAAAATTCGATGTTTCTGAAATTTCAATTTTTTTCCGAGAAAGAATATTGTATGAAATTACAATTTCTTTTTCAAGATTTAATTTCTCGTGAAAGTTTCAACTTTATTTTCACAAATTTTGATATTTTCCGAATTTTTGAGGTTTTTTGATCTTTCCGAAATATTAATTTCTTAGTTTAATTTTGATTTTTTATTTTTTTTTCCCAAAACTGGGTTTCTTTTTTTTCTACATTTCGACTGTATTTTTCAAAAATCGTTTATTCTTTCAAATTATTTTCATTAGCATATAGCTTTTTTTGAAAATTTGCTTGAAATTTGACTTCTGGGAATTTTGGATTAGTTTGCATAATTCGTCCTATTTTCGAAATTTTGACTTGTACTTCAAAATTATGTTTATGGAAATTTGAACTCGAAATTAGATTTTTTTCTCTTAATAACACCTTCTTAAAATTCGTTTATTTTTCCAAAATTGTATCGAAATTTTAATATAAAGCTATACAATTTTGAGAAAGACTTCATGTAAATTTCAAGATTGTCAAAATTTGAATAAGGTAAAAATTCTGATTTTTGGAAATTGCTTTTTTTTCAAATACTGCCTTTTTCACAAAATTCAACTTTTGGAAATTTTGAATTTTTGTTTTTAAAATTTCGAATTTTTTTTAAATTTTGGAAAGTTTCGATTTCTATTTCAAAATCGATTTTCTATCTGTTTAGTTATTTTTCGAAGTTTCTACCCCCAGTTCATGTAATTAAATGAAAATATAATGTAGTTAAATGTTTACAAATACGCAACCGAAAGGTTCTTTACAAATGATGTCTTTTTTGTTCATCGATCTTTCAAGATAATTAATGCCTCCCCCTGAAGCAAATTCTGCCTACACCGTGGTTAATGGACCAGATATTAAAGACTCATTAATCAAATAAAGATCAGTTATGAGAATTATAATTATTATAAAATTTGAATTGATGCAATTTAAATCTTTTTTTTATGTCTTTCTTTTTCTGAATATAAGGCAAAGAAATGGCAAAATAACCTTGAAATTGTTAAAAATGGCAAATATGGCATCAAATGGCAAATGCCATAATTTCCGGGCTCTAATTATGACATAAACAGTGAAAGATTTTAAAAGTCTGTTTGGTTTGATTAGTTAGAAGAGTGAGGAAAATACATTGAGTTTTGTCTAAATTTTGATTACCTTGATTGCTGTCTAAATTTTGATTTGTTAATTAAAAAGCTAACTTCTATAAAATTTTCTTTTCTTTTATTCGTAACTTTCAATACCGAAATAATCCCGGGATCCCGGGATTGACCAAACATAATCCCGAAATCCCGGAATTAGAAATAAGGACCGGGATGGAATTCTCTAGTGGTATATGAGTTTAGAGTTAAACTCAAAGCCAAGCATCATCAACAACAATAATAATAAGTTTTGAGAGAAATGTGTAAAGTTTGGACCTTATTTCGCGAAAAAAATTCAAATTTTGAGACAAAAATGGATTTCGAGGAAAACATTGAAATTTTGAGATTTCATTATTTCAAGAAAAGTGAAAGTTCGAAGTGAAAGAGAAGAAAGAAGACATACCAAAAAATTTAAAAAGCTAAAATTTTAAAGTCAGTTGTCAACATTTTGAAAACAAGGCCGCTTTTCCAATAAGAAGTCAAATTTTGGGAAAAAATCGAAATTTAGTTTTATTTATTTATTTTGAAAATAAATTGACCTTTGTAAAAAAAGATCAATTTTATAAAAGCCTAATTTATAAAAAAAAAATAAATTGAAAAAAAAGGCGAAATATCTCAGAAAAGGCAAAATTTTTAGTAAAAAAAAAGATCGAATTTCAAAAATAAATTTGATATAAAGACGAATTCCAGAAACCCAGACGGTTAAATTTTGAGGATAAATCAAAATTTGGAGAGAAATCGCTACCCTTTTTAATAAAATTTGAATCTAATTTGGAGAAAGAAAAGTCGAAATTTCGAGAAAAAGACGATTTTCGAGGAGATATCGATATCTCAAGAAATAGAAAATGCCGAAATTCGAGATAAAAGACATTTCCAGAAAAAACCAAACTGAGATAAATCAAGAAAAAAACAGATTCCAAAAAAGTCGAAATTGTTATTAAAGGGCAACGTTTCGAGGAAAAAGTGGCATTTTTTTAATAGAAAGTCAATTTTTGAGAAAAAAAGCCGGGTTTTGGGAATAAAGTCAAAATGTTGATAAATATACTTATTTCGAGGATGATAGTCTAGGCAATAAGCCGGGAAATAAATAAAAATAAAATAGTAAGATAGATTTTCAAAATTCTTTTTGCCTTCGGTTTCTGATAAACTAAGGATCCTTCACTGCTACTATTCACTCCTTCACCCTTTAATCTTGAAAACAACTCCTCAAAGTCGAGAAAACTAACGCCAATTGCCTCGAAAATGCATCCTTATAGGTTATTTGGGTCGCTGTTCACGAATCCGTGGTTGGTTTTCCCGGAAAACTCATTGCTTGGCTGGAAAATGGAGAAAATTGGCTATCTTAGGGGTTTTGAGTTAATGTAATAACATTTTTACTCGAAACGGTGTCCTAGGGGATTTTGGGGCCGCTCATTAAGAATCCAAGGTCTGTTTTTTCGAAAAACTGATTTCTTGGCCGGAAAATCAAAATTGTCGTTTTCTTTAGGGATTTTGAAATAATACAACTAATTTTTTTCATATAATTGAAAGCAACATATGTTGTAAAAAAAAATTTCCATGCTTGAGAAAACAAACGCGTTCAGATAGAAGTAAATATGGCCAGGAAATTCAAAAATTAAACCAATAATTTTCGATCCGAAGAAATTGCTTGTAGTTTCCGTATTTTTTCTTAGTCATTTTATATTCCTATATAAAGCCCGTGCCCTTACAGAAACAGTTCCAAATGAGCACAAATGGAATTAATAGATTCACAAAAAACACCAATTTGAGGATCAAATTTCACAATAAGGACATTCAAAAATTCTAGTAAAATAACCTACATGATTAGTCAGGTATGATCGTAGGCAGGAAGAGAACCTTCTGGCTGAGAAATGTGTATTTTCACTGAAAATTACAGAACTGGGGAGATCGCATTTTCAGATTAAAGTCAAAATTTCGAAAAAAGCCCACTCTGAAGAAAAACCCTTTTGAAAAACTTTAAGAAATGTCGAAATTTCGAAGAAGAAGAAATGCAAAAAAAGCGAAATGTCCAAAAGTCAATTTTTGTTAAAAAGGTGGTTATTTCCTGAACAAGTCGGTCGAATTCAGGTAAAAAAATTGCAACTTTTATAAATATTCTCTCAGAATTTTTATTTTATTTCAATTTCTTGAAAGTTTTCAAGAAATCTTTTTCTCAAAATTTCCTAAAAATATTGTTCTGAGATTTTTAGATTTCTATTAAAATTTGGATTTAATTTTAATAAAATAAAAGAATGTTGTGAAAAAGTCTAATTCTCTAGAAAAAAATCAATTTTAAATGGAAATATCAGGAAACAGGTAATATCGAGTTTTGAGATAAAAGTCAAAATTTGGAAAATAGGATGAATTTCGGACAGGGTGAAATTAATGGGAATCAAATTTAAAAAAAATTCAGAAAGACAAAGACTTCGAAAAAAAATCATGGTATTTGAAAATTACGTTGCAATCTCCAGAAAAATATCGAATTTTCTAGAAAATATTTCAAATTTCATAAGAAAAGAAAGAAAAGAAAGTTCAATTTTAAGAGGGAAATTAAAAAAGTTGGAATTTTCAATAAATCATCAAAAATAAAAACTTAACCTTACTCAAAAGCTCGAGAAATGTTTATAATTCGAAAAAGTCAAAATTTTTAAAAATCTGTTTTTGTGAAAAGACGCAATTGTCAGAAAAAGTCGAATTTTAAGAAACAAAATTGCAATTTTCAAAAACATTGTTCTCAAAATTTATAATGCGGTAAAGATGTTGAATATACAAGAAATTTTTTTCTAGAAATCCCTAAAAATATTTTTCGCAATATTTTTATTAATATTTCGATCTAATTTAGAGGTAAAAGTGAACATTTTCAGGACCATAAAGCCATTTGAGCTAAAAGTCGTAATTTGTTGAAAAAGAAAAATGACCAAATTTAGAAATAAACTATTTTTGAAAAAGCCGAAAAAGTACGATTTTGAAAATAAAATCGAAATTTCAAAAAAACGACACATTATGAGGTACAGGTGAATTTTAGGTAGCCTATTTTAGAAAAATTCAAAATTTTGAAAAAAAAAGACGAATTTACTGGGAAAAACAAAAAAAAATTATAAACATATTAAATATCGAATATTGCAACAGAAATCATCCTGAAAAAGGCAAACTTTAGGAAACCTATCAAAATTTCTAAAAAAATCTAAATCTAAAAGATCGACATTTTCAGCTAAATGTTCAGAAAAATATCTGATTTTGGAAAAAAGCGAACTTTCGAGAAAACTTTGAAATGCATCAAAAATTTTGCAAAGGAATTCAAATAAAAGAAGTCGACATTTAAAAAAAATAGTCAAAACCCCGAGAAAAAGACGATATTACGAGAGAACTTTTGCGAAAAAGATCTAAATTTTAAGAAAAAAACGTTTAATCTTGGTGAAATTTCGAAAACCGTTTAATCTTGGTGAAATTTCAAAATTGCCCAAAAAGAATCAGATTTTATCGAAATTAAGAAAAAGCAATTTTTAGGAAAAAAGTTTAATATTTATATTCTCTTGACTGCTCAAGTCAGAGGAAGACAGGCGTCCTACCTTACCTCAACGGGCGTCAAAAAATGTTAAATATTGTGATATACATCAACATTTTGACAAACAAGTTGAAACTTCCAGAAATTTGGAATAAAAAAAGAGTTGAAATTTACAAAGAAATTTTCTTCGTAATTTTTGTCCGTTCTCAAAAATTCCAAAATATATACTTTTTTATCAGACGATCGACCAGATATTCAGGAAAAGGCAAATTTTAATAAACAAGCTGAAATTTTCAGTATTAAAAAAGTCGACATTTTTAAAATACTTAGTCAAATTTCGAGAAATGGCGAAATTTCAGAAAAAAAAAACAACGAACTTTTAAATGCGAAATTTTGAGTCATGTTTGATAAAAAAAAGTCGAGTTTTATGAATAAATGCGAAATTTCAAAAGAAAAAGACAAATTTTATAAAAAAATTGAGAAAAACATAGAAATTTCGAAATAATGTTCCATTGAAAGGATGAATTCTGAGGAATTGGAAAGTCCCCCAATTAAATGCATACAAATTTTCAGTTTGCTGCATGAACCCTGCCCTATTGTAGGTACGCCTATGATTTTGGAAGAACTTATGTTTGCGTAATGGAATTAGTTAAAAAGAGACCACAGGTCGAGACTAAATAACGTCCGACTGGAAAGTTCTGTGCGAGTTGCTGTGGCAAATTTGGCAAAGAAGCAACTTCCAAATTCTCATTAGAGTTTGTCTAAGATTTTTTTCCATAATATTTTCTATGTTTATTATGTATTTTAATTAGGTAATTTTTTATAGTACTTTTGTTATTTTTGTTTTGTTAATAGAAACTTAATAATTAGTGTTAATTTTCTAATCTAACGTTCATATTTTCCTCACATGCGGCCCGCGCAAAATTTTTAACCCTATAATTGGCTCGCTGTAAAAAAAGGTTGCTTATCCCTGGATTAACCGAAAGGCCGCACATCCGAATACTGCTACAGAGGCGGTCAAACAGTAATTTTGTGGCACGCTACGCTTTATCCGCCTTTTGGCTGTGAAGAATAGAGGTAATAATGTTTCAAAAGATGTAATGCTACTGGTTGCTTTTTCTATAAATACTAGTTGATATGTCACCCAACCATGAGGGTTACACAGTAACAATTCTCACGGCCACTGCTGTTTTTAACGTGTTAAATATCGCCATTTTTAATTTCGTCTTTCTTCAAAATCAGCCTTCAAATGTTCGTCAATTTTTAAAATTTCGAAATTTTGAAATTTCGACTTTTCTGAAAATTTCGACTGTTTGTTCTTCAAACCTGGGATTTTTCGGAAATTCGGCCTTTTTAGGATTAATTTCTTTGTAACTATGGACTTTTCCAAAAAAATATAACCTTTTGAAAATGTCTATTTTCTTTTTGAAAATTTAGACTTGAATTGATTTTTTCGAAATTTTTTTAGAAAACTTGATTTTTTCAAATTTCGACATTTTTTCTCAATTTGAAAAATATATCTTTGACAATTTCCACCCTTTTGAAATGCAGAAATTTCTGAAGGTTGGATATTTTCAAACTTTCGAATGTTATATTAGAATTAAGATTCTTTTTCGGAAATTTCGATTACTTATTAAAATTTGAACTCTTTATTAAAACTTCGACTTTTTCTCAACATTTTTAGGTTTTCAAATTGTGAAGTTTGGATTTTTTCAAAATTTTCACTATTTCAAGGTTCTTACTTTTTCGAAAATGTTGAGATTTTTGTAGGCTGGACATTTTTCAAAATTTAATCTTTTTTCTTTTAAATTTTCATTATAAATTTCGACTTAAAAAAATGTTCGACCTTTTTTTCAAAATTCCAACTATCCAAGATCCGGTTTTTTTGAAAATGTTGAATTTACAAAATTTCGGTTTTTAAAAAATTTCGATTTGTCTGATAATTTTGGCTTTTCTTTAATATTTGGACAATTCAAAAATTCGGCGTTTTTTGAAAATCTAGAGTTATTTAAAAATTTTCACATTTTTAAAATAATTGCTCTTTTGAAAATTCTTACTTTTTAAAAATGTCGAGTTTTTGCAAGCTGGGCCTTTTTCAGATTTTTAACATTTTTTTGAAATCTTTTTTTTTCTAAATTTTGACTTCGATTTTAATTGTTCTTTACAAAATTTCCACTTTTTTTTTTTAAAATCGACTTTTTTCAAGATTCAAACTATGCGAAGTTATGATTTTTTCCAAAATCTTTACTTTCCAAAATTTCTAGTTTTGCTAAAATTTTCGACTTTTCTAATAATTTTGGTTTCTGTTTTAAAATCAAAAAATGAAAATTTTATATTTTTGACTATTTTTGAAATTTTGGGCTATTTTCCAAAATTTGAAACTTTGCTATAAAATCATGAATTTTTAAAGAGTTAGTCATTATTTCAAATTTTCGAATATTTTGAAAACGGCAATTTCCTCAAAATTTTGATATTTTTTCAAAACTTCAACTTTTTTTAAATACTACCTTTATTTTTGAAATGTTAACCTCCTATAAAACAAATTTTAACATTTTTCAAAATTTCGGTTTATTTTTGATAATTTCGTCTATTTTTCAAAATTTCGACTTTTTAAAATTTTAATTTTTTGTTGTTGAAAATTTTGACTTTTAAATTGTCTTTTGTTCTCAAATTTTTAACTTTTATTAAAAATCCCCATTGTTTTTAATGCAAAAAAGATTGTACGAAGAAATGGATTGTCCGAACGGTTCGGATAGACGACGTTCATGCTATATTTATTATTTCATGAGTTTTTAAGTTAACGTCATCAATTGCAGACTCCAATAGACAGTTATATGGATTAGTATTTGGGCTTAGGTCGGCACAAAAATATTTTCGTAGATTAAGGGCTCCGGAAACGAACAAAATTGGAAACCAGCGTAATAAACTGTTTTCGAAAGTTTTACTTTTTTTCCCTATAAAAATTCGATTTTCTTAGAAATATTGTAGTTTTCGGTGGAATTTCCAAAAAAAAATCATTTATTAAGATTTATTTTTAAAGTAGTCATTTTGACAACTTTTTTACATCAAAATTTTGAATTTTTTTCGTAATTTTGCTTGTTTTGTCTAACGTGAAGCAACATTTCCAAAAAAAGAATCAACATTTTATCTGATTGAAAACCAAATTATTTAAAAAATTCTCTTCATTTTTATTTTAATCTCTAAATTTCAGATGAATGTAAGTTTTTAAATTTTTTTAGTAAAAGGAATTCTTAAAACTTTTACAAAAAATCTGAGTTTAAATCTGAAATTTTTAATGTCAAAGTTTTTAATAAATTTCAAGTTTTTCTCGATATTTTGACTTCTTTCCCATAATTTATGTTCAGGTTCATTTTTATACATTTCACGGTTTTTTCTTCTAAATTTGAACTTTCCTCAGAATTTTTAGTTTAAGCTTGACATATTAAGCACGAAAGTTTGAATTTTTTTTATACACGTTAAGATTAAAGAGCAAATTTCTAGAAAATAAAATTAAGATTTAAAGAAAGTTGATTTATTAAAAAAAGTCTCAGGATTTTGTGTTTAGTTTTGAAATGTTGGTATGATTTTCGAATTTATATCTGTAATCTCAAAAAAACGGCTTTTTCTAGAAATTTTAAGCTTCTAGCAATATCTTTGGTTCAAAAGTCTAAAATTCGACCAAAAATCGAATATTCCAGTTAAAAATCGAAATTTCTATATTAAAGTCAAAGATTTGAAAGTAATAATTATATGTAAGTATAAAATTTATTCCAACGGTTAAATTTTTTCCCAAAATATATACCTGCAATTTGGAATAAAAACTCAAAATCTAGAATTTATTTTTAGAAATTCCGACCTGGTTTCTCAACAATTTGATCTAATCTCAGTTTTTTGTTGTTGCTAATTTTAAAATTAATTACAGATTTTTATATTTTGTCGAAATTTCACGGCGAAAGTCAATCTTTTATATGATTTTAAAGTTTTTCTTGAAATTTGGACTTTTGCCTTAAATTTTTTTCATGTTTAAATTTTAAACATAAATTTTCTTAAACTCCTGAATGTTTTTATTATAAATTTCCAAATTTCCTTGAAATTTTATTTAAAAAATCGAAATTATGGATAAGATTTTGAATTCATTTTATAAATTTTGAGTTTATCTCCAAAATTTGGGTGAAATTTGAAAATTCAGATTGTATTTTGATAAAGTTTTCAATTGTTCTACTGAGAGTTAGTTGGGACTTCAAAACAATTTAGTTACTCTTTTAAGGAAAACTACAAAAAATATATTTAGTTACTAGTTTGCCAACAGAAGGCATTTTTTATGGAGTAAGGGATTCTTCAGTTTCTTATATAAGTTCCTGGTCCCCAGTTACGCCATTGTTTGAGCAAATATGTATTCCCTCTAATATGGATAAGAATCCATCCTATGAATTTTTAATTCTTTTAGTCAGATGAATCTGATGAAGACGAGACGAATAGTGAAATTGGGGACGAAGATGACCCGGAAGAGAGAGCGGCAAAGAGAAGACGGTTAGGCGAAGAAGAAATAATGAAAAGACGAGAGCGAAGACTGTGGGAAAATAAAAGAAATACCCTTCTTTTCGAATATTCCCAATACACTTATTACGCAAAAGCTGTAAGTTTACATCAACATAGTTTGGGTATCAATTTTACTGTTATATTTTAAGAGTGCGTTACGAATGTTTGAACTGGCGTGGAAAGTGAACAAAGACGATAAAGAACTTCTGTGGCTGGCCATTGTGGCCATAACAGAACAGATGATTTGTGGTAAATCGGAAACATCAAAGTATGAAATAGAAGCTGTCAATTTGCAAGCACACGCTAATAGATTACGAAATAGATCTAATGATGCTGATGTTTCAACTGCTCTTAAGATAAGCTTTGAGCAGGATTTGAGACTTGACCTCTACAGGCATTGGTCAGTTGCAGCGAGTCTGAAATATTCCCCTTTTACAGCTTGCAAAATGAAATTGTGGTCACTGAGGGGGGATAAAAAATTGCAGGAATTATTAGCTGATATGGGGTTGGTAACCACTTTTTTTAACGTTACTATTTATTAAATTATTTGATTTATAGGTTACCTCTAGTTCAAAGCCAACAAGCATTCCGTTCTATGGATTTACAACTTAGGAAGGAATTTCAAAGCTCCTTGGAAAAAATATCAGAAAAATACAACCTTCAGGATATTGTTTTTCCATCTTTCACACTTCAGTTTGGTTACAGAAATATTTATTGTGCTTCTGATATTGTTTACGCCATGCTTGCCATTTTAGAATCATCTGTATGTTTTTTTGTTAACTGTTGCAATTTTTTAAATGCCAATATTTTAGCCAAAAGATAAAAACCCCGAAGAATGCTTTAATGCGGCTTTAGATTGTATACCAAAACCAAAAAAGGATGTTGTCGATTTAGGAATAGAAAGAGCCAAAGTTGTAATTAGGACCATTTTCAAAACTGTTCAAAGTGCTTTGGATATGAAGCAGATAATAACGGCTGGTCCGTTTATTTATTACAACGTACAAGAGGTAATTTTGAGACTTTGTGATTCAAAAATGGTATTCTCAGATACGTCATTTTAGGGTTTTTTGGAGTGGTATATGTTCTCTCAGTCACACATATTGTCCATGGTGGCCCATTTTATTTTAAAAGCTTATGTTTCAATGTCACGAAATCGGAAAGCATCTACTTTGCCCCTTATAGTTTCAGCGCCAAAGAACCTGGAAAGTGGAACTTGTATTTTATTAGGGATTCCCCCATTATGTGAAGATTCTCCAAAGAAGTATTTTAATGTATTTTTTTCTAGTGTTAATGTGTTGTAATTATTTTATTTTTAGTTTTTTTGGAAAAGCTTTTGAACAAGCAGCTGAGAAGATAAGATGTGATTCATCCTGTGATTTTTTTGATACATCATGTAAGTACGGTTTTGTAAATCTTTTGTTTGAAATTGGGTGATTTTTTTTGTTTTAGATTTTGAAATATTTATTAAAGACCGTACAAGATTCTACGATGCTCTTACAGCTTTATTAACCACTTAATAAACTAAGAAGTACAAACATTTCCAGTGTAAATAGTCATTTCATAATTTATTTTTTTGTTTTATTGTAAATAATTTGATCATTTTTTTATATTTTATTTACTAGACTATGACTTAATGAAATTGTAAATGTTGATTAAGTGATTTTTTTTCTACAATTATGACATTAAAATAAATATTTTGTTAAAATTGGGGAATTTTTAGTATTAGCATGTATATTTCCTTTGTAGGCTAGCCTAAGAAGAAGGAAATTCATCTACATGAAGTAAGTTTAAGAGAGTGATATAAGAAGTAACGGTTGATAAAAAAAAAAACATTCAGGGTGTCTATCTTTAGACCCTCACCATTAGGCTCTTATTTACTTGAAGAGCTGGAATGTTGAAGTAGTTGTCATGCAGTAGTATCATTCAAAATTTTAGAACTTAGGTGCGCTGTAAAAATAGATGGTTAATAGAAGAAACTTTGTACGCAGAATATATTCGAGATATATCGCACTGCGCTGCAATGGGCCCCGCAATTGCGTCAACTCGTTTCACTGCGCCAACAGGGTCAACGCTTTTTACATTTTGTAGCAGATGCGATGTGCAAAATTTGTTTTGTGGGCAACATGTAGGTCATAGATATTTTGTTAAAGTTTAATCCACTCGCAAAGGGAAAACCCATTATGCTTTCAAAGCACTACGAGTAGGATGCGGAAACAAGGATAGATGGCGATGAACCGCCTTCTTGAACGAGGATAGGTTGTAATTTTTGGGGAAAATTCCTTTCAGTAACAAGTTCCATAACTTGGAAGTTCTATAGAAAAAAGAGTCTCCATAGACAGAAGTCCTCACTGTGTCAAGCTGGACCGCACAGGAATTTGCTGTC
The DNA here is from genome assembly GCA_028583605.1 of Dastarcus helophoroides. Lineage (NCBI taxonomy): Eukaryota > Metazoa > Arthropoda > Insecta > Coleoptera > Bothrideridae > Dastarcus > Dastarcus helophoroides. The sequence continues at coordinate 32,997,251 of CM053334.1, forward strand.
TCCGACTGTCTAGTAAGCCTCAAGAATCTTGCCCTTGGGGGGATCAATCCTATTAGTTCCAGCGAGCATCTTCCGTGATAGTACTTGTAGAAAAGAGACAAGTCGCCAATCATACGCCTGTGCTCTAGTGTTTCGAGAAAATCGGTCAGATTTTCGTCATCAATTAAACGAATCGCTCCTCTTTGAATTGAATCCAAGAGAGCTAAAGTGTGTTTTGGGGCTGAACTCCAAACATGAGAACAGTATTCTAGTGTTGGCCTAACTTGAGCTTTGTATAGTGTTAATAGCTGATGAGATGTGAAGTACCTTTTAGCTCTAAAAAGAAAGCCTAGCTTCTGAGAGGCGGATTTGGCAATGGCGCGCACATGATCGTCCCAAGAGAAGTTAGTGCTCGCATTCACTCCTAGGATAGATAGATTAGATCGCATCTGAAGAATTTTACCGTCCATTAGTATGTTTGTTGCATTATCCCTTGATGTTTTCTTAGAGAAAACCGCGGCCTGAGTCTTTGAAGCGTTGAAGTCGACCAAATTGTTCTTACCCCATTCCAGAATAATCTAGAGATCCCGATTAATCGTCTGTATCTGCTGTTCTCTTAGTCGATCTGAAGCAGCGATAGATAATGGTTTGTCGGAGAAAAAAGATGACAAGGTTACCATCATCTGCTGTATATAGGAGTAGCTGTATATAGATTGATGTAAATTAAAAAAAAATAGGGTTAACTCATTTTTTTCTTATAGTTTAACCTTAATGGAGAAACCCTATGGTCAAACATGATGAATAACCCTATACACATGAGAGAGGGGAAAATTAGTGGTTAGGGTATGCTATGCTTATATTTAATATTCCTATATTGCCAACTCCGTACCTTATTTGGGAAAGACCTCTTTCTCGTTTCGGAAAATCGGAAAAGGGGTATTTAACAGGACGATATATTCAATTCATGAGTAAAAATTTGAGAAATTTTAGACAATTTTGCTTGATCGAATAAAGTTGGCCACTTCCAACAAGATGAGTTGTTGGACAGATTATTTGGTAACCCTTTGATTGTCACCGGAAATGAACCCACTAGACTTTTCTTTACATGTACACGTAAAAAATGAAATGCATAAAAATAGATATGCAACAATAATTGCTGTTCAACATGCTATAGCTAGTAAAATTACACTCCGTGAATTGTAAACGCTTTATTTCAAACTTATTTTAGAGCACAACAATTATGATTCACTTAACTATCTATCTGACTACCCGACTGACTAACTTGAGGGAAATACGACCGGTTTCTAGAACAGATCTCCGTACAGATCGGATTCGCGCTCGCGGAAACGTCAGAACGTTTATCTGCCGTGTCATTCATTCTCGCGGCCGCTTCCCATTAACAAATGTTTCCACACCATATATGTAATACTTCTATATGGCGTGTTGTGTATAATCGCCACTACAAAATGCGTTGTCAAAAAGGTGAGATGAAAGTATATGTCGTACTCTTTGGAGTACAAGCATTCATTCATTTATAGCGGGAACACATGACAAGATGGGCGGGAACACTAATAAATGAATGACAACAAAGATAACTGACGAGAAGCTGGATTGGTTAATAAATTATGTCCTCCAAAAAGACAAACATATATATCCATCGCGCCTTTTGAACACAATCGAAGGTACAAAACACGCCATATAGAAGTATTACATATATGCACTACACAATTACTGGTACAAATTTGTCAACACTTCGTTACAATATTAACACATGAACCATATCGAAAACAACTCGCAATGTTCATAGAAGAATGGAATGGGGACAAAATATTTTTGAACATTCATTTACTTTAGAATTATAATTTTCTGTGGCCCATTAAAAAAATATGTTTTGGTAAATAACTCTAAAACGCGAGCTCGATTGCTTTTTCGTTTCTCTAGTGCAATCACCATAAATACTACAATTTTGCCCACTTATCCAATATCGTAGCTTCAATAATAATAAAATTAACAATAATACACATTTAACTTGGAACAGAGGGTGTATATGAAGTACGTCTTCCTTCTCGTATTTGTACATCAAAGGTTATGTGGACTGTAGAGAGTCGGGTATTCTAATTTCCAGGCATTGCAGTCTCCGGTAAGTTTTAGGAACTATAATTACAGTCGACTCCTGCTAAAGTTGCGCCCGTTAAAGTTGTCCGCTCATTAAAGTTTTCAAGATACGATCACAGAAGTTGCACGGATATTCCCCCACTCTAATTTTCAAACAACGAATTGGACTTCAGAATTTTAGCACCACATTTGAATAACCACCTCATCCGCACAAGGTGCAATAAAACATATATATTTTTTGGCAATAGTAGGGATAGCGGGGAGTAACAACTTTAAGGGTCGATCCAGTACGGTGAGCGCAACTTTAGCGGGAGTCTACTGTATTAGTTTTTGATACAATCAATCCTAAATAATAACATGGCTTTAAAAAAAAGCATAAATTCCAACATATTCTCAGGTTTCATTAATCGACGATTAATAATACATGGTGACAGTATGTCAATCATATCACCACACCAGACACAAAACTCCTGGTGTGGTTAACATAGCGAGTTACTGAGTTCTATTAAATGAGCCGCCCCCTTTCTTTACAGTTTCAGTATTTAGTTCCTTGACAGCGGATTAAGCTTACTAGGGCCATTGTGTAACTGAGTAGTGGGGGTTTAAATATTTTTATACTACTAAATTGGACAAAACTTTAAAAAAAATTGCTTCAATTACGTATTTGAAGACAAAAAAAAGGAAGTTTGTGGGAGTTCCTGTGTTCTAATACTTGCTGTAAACCGCCAAAATTTGCTCCTTCTTAAAGACACCAATAACGATCTTGACAACATTCAATCAACATTTGATTTTCTTGTACCAATTTTAAATGATCTATTATACAGGCTGAGTCAAAAAGAATGGACCAACGCTAAATTGGAGTTACCAGACATATTACGATTGAGCTCAACATGCCTTATAGGAATGTCGCTGATTTAAGAGATACATGGAGTTCAAAGTTTGAATTTTATTCTGAAATTTCTCAATAACTGAGATAGTTTTGATGCTATACACTTAATATTTGGGAATTTTATACTTTCGGTGTGAGAATTACGAATTTTGGGTTTATTTTGACCTTTCCCCTGGAGGGGCCTAGTTTTCACATTATTATTTGCGTAAATTAAAACATATTTTTTATCAGTCTAGTTATACTTAAAATAAGTAAAAAATATAAAAGAATGACCAATTCTACAAAGAAAAGGTACTCCTGTTCAGATAGTTTAAATCACTCGATTGTTAAATTAGTTACATTTAAAAGGTTCAGTGTATTTTGTTATGATTTTTTTTATTCTTAAAATATGCACAGATACGACAGCAGATTCAACAGTAAATAACAATAATAATTATTTGTAATAGAGACAGAGACAAACTTGAAATCCAATGTTGGAAGTGTCTACCACCTACTTCAATAAATTTTAAACTTCACTTTCTTAAATGTCAAAATAAAAATTTCCGTGTTATTTTTAAATGTATTTACGGCTTCTCGGATAATTCAGTGCACTGAAAGAGAATTTAATTCTTCCTGATGAATTAAATTCTTCAAATTTGAAAAAATATAGTAGTAATTTACGCCTTAAAAAACCATAAATACCTTAAAACTTTTAAATGCAAATATCTTAAAAACCGATATATTTAGACGACTTAAACAAGAGTACCTTTTCTTTGTAGAATTTATTGTTCTTTTACATTCTCTATTTATTTTAAGCGTAAATCAACAGACAAAAAAACTTTTCAACTTACGTAAATAATACAGCGAAACTAGCGCCCTCCAGAAGAAAGGTCAACATAAGCTTAAAATTTGAAATCCTTACACCAAGAAACAAAACTCCCAGTTTTTAAATTTATAGCATTAAAACTTTTTTAATTATTGAACAATTTCAGAATAAAATTTAAACTTTGAACGCCCTGTATCTCGCAAACCAGCGACATTGGCATAAGGCTCAATCGTAATACTTTCATGTCTAGTATCTCCAGTTTAGCGTTGGCCCATTCTTCTGATTCATCTATATATGTAGATTCGACTTACCAATTCTAGATTTGACGTAAATTATAAGTTCGACCTACAATTGAAAGTTTGCACTACATGCAATTAAAGATATTGGGCGAAAAGACTCTAAATATTTTGAAAAAAATAGAAATTTCTATTAAAAAATGTTTCTTAAAAATTCGAAAAAAAAGAAAAAAAATTGAAACCATCAAATATTTTTTAGTGACAAGTCAATATTAAAAACAAATTTGAAATTATATGTATAACAAACTTGTAGTTTGCAGAAAATATATTTTTTAAAAATCCAAATCTAGAATAAAAATCTAAATTTTGAGAACAAAAAGTTGCAATTTCGAGAAAAAAGGAGAAACCCCGAAAACAAGTTTTATTTCGGTAAAAGGAAACTTTTTGATTCTTTGGAAACTAGTTTTTTTTTAATTTCGACTATTTTCAAAGTTTCGACTTCTCTACGAATTTTGCCTTTTCTTCTTAATTTATACCAACATTTCGACTTTTTTGAAAATGTTGTCTTTTCTTGGAAATTTGGATATTTCTAAAAATTTTCTTTTTTTCGAAAAATTAAATTTTTTCAAAATTCTGATTTTTTTCTATAATTTTAACCTTTCAAAATGTTCACTTTTTTATCTTTAAACATTTCAAAATTCTAACTTTTTTCCAAGCTTTGACTTTTTTCAAAATTTATCTTAAAAAATCCATTTTTTTCAAAATTGAACTATAAAACTTGTTCCCTGAAACCAAGAAAGATTAAAAAACACAACAAAGGTTGCTCTAACGCGTTTCGACAGCCAAGCTATCATCTTCAGAGAGATACCAACACCTAATCCTAAAATTTAGCCTTATATACTAAGAAAGGCCCAGCGCAACCATTCATAAGGTTGTCTCAGCCTTATGGATGGCTAAGCTTTCACATGTACTTAACATATAATTCCTATTTACTACTCTTAATAGTTTAATATTATTATCTATCCTATGATCTAATTCAAAAGCATGTTGAGCCACACTTGACTTCCCAGTGTTTTCGTAAAATTCCACCATAACCATGCGTAAGCGAGGGTTCAAATGAAAGCGAGACCAACTTAAATTTTTTATTTTCATCAGCTCGGAAAGTTGTGTTATTCACCAATTGACATTTGAATTTTTTCTTATTAATAATTTTATTATTAATAATTCTATAAATTAATAATTTTATAAATTATTAATAATTGGTGAATACCACAACTTTCCGAGCTGATGAAAACACGTCCCACTTCCATTTGAGTCCTCTTGATATACAGGGTGGACCATAAGTAATGGTACACAGAGCAATGGTGGATTTTTCGAATAAAAATAATGTGATTTAGCCACATTTATCCTATACCAAAAGTTGACATTAACAGAGATACAGGGTGTCAAAGTTAAAAAAAAAATTTGAATTTTTTCGTATAATTATGGAATGAATTGTAATATAAGCACGAAATTTGGCACAAGGGGGTTTCTTAAGTCGACAAACTCTAATTTACTAACTTATTACCAATTGCTGATAGCGGGCACTACCTGCGCTATCCTGCATAACTCTAAATCATCATTACTGTTTTGTGCACCCATGTATAATAATTTTAAATGGGTTATTTTATTCCCACATATTTTTTACGTAAAAAAGGTGTACTTTCTGAAAGTTGATACGAGCAACCGTTTCCAAGATATTTGCCTTTAAAGCTTGACATGCCTTTGTTTTAAATTAAGATATTAAATTTTCGAAGTAGGCTTGAAAAAAAAAGTAACCATAAGCCAGCTTTGAAACTAATTTATGTCAAATATTACTTTGCTGATAATATTATTACCTAAATTTTGAAAATCTCAATAAAGAAAATTAAAAAAATTAAAACGTAATTTATTTTCAATCAGATAGAGATGTGAGATATGATCTCTGAGTCCGCACAAGAAAATGTTAATAGTCTGGATGATCAAAGCAGATATTTGGAGATGAATTTCAATAAAAGACAGCCAGATTTTTAATTGCTTACAATCCCTTTACATGAAAAAGGTCATTTCTCATATACTTATTTTTGAAAATAAATTTTGTTTTGGTATTTTATTTAAATTTGCTTTAGAAATTTAAAAAATATGTGTAATAATAATGTCCGTAGAGTAATATTTGATATAAACTATTTTAGAGTCAGTTTTATTACTTTTTTTTAAAAACCTACTTCAAAAAATTCACATTTACATAACTTAAAATAATCGTACGGCAAACTTTGAAGGCAAATATCTTGAAAACGGTTGTTTGTATCAACATTTAGAAAGTATACCTTTTTTACGTAATAAATGTAGGTAAATAAAAATATCTATTTAAAATAAATGTACATGAAGGCACAAAAAAGTTATGATGCTTTAGAATAATACAAGGTGGCGCAGGTGGCGCCCCCTATGAGTTACTGACAATCTGTTAGCAAATTAGAATTTCTTGACCAAAGAAACCCCCCTATGCCAAATTTCTTGTCTATAGTGAAATGTGTTCATCAGTTATGCGAAAAAATCACAATTTTTTTTTCAACTTTGACACCCTGTATCTCTTGTTAATATCAACTTTTGGTATAAAATAAATGTGGCTTAATCACGTTATTTTTATACGAAAAATCTACCCTTGCCCTATGTACTATTACTTATGGTCCAACCTGTATAAGGCTAAATTTTAGGATTATGTGTTAGTATCTCTCTGAAGATGATAGCTTGGTTGTCGAAACGCGTTAGAGCAACCTTTGTTGTGTTTTTAATTTTTCTTGGTTTCAGGGGACAAGTTTTGTATTTCAATTTTTGAAGATAACCAAGGACCAGTCCGTTCCACCAAAATTATGGCTTTCATTTTTTTAATAACGAGCTTTTTCAAAATTATGATTTTGTTTTTCGAAACCTTAATTATTTAAAAGATTTTGATATTTTTTAAAAATTTTGTCTTTTTCTTGAAAAATTGACTGACTGTAAATTTTCGCTTTAGAAAGTTTATTGAAAATTTAAACTTTAAAAAAATTTTGAATTTTTTTAAAATTTTGGCTCTCAGAGTTTTGATTTCTTTTAATACTATATATTTTTTTAATTTGAACTAATTTAAAAATTTGGATTTTCTTTAAAAGCTTCGACTTTTTTCGAAATTTTCACTTTTCTTTGTAAAAATGTTTACCTTTTTTCACATTTTGAATTTTTCAAGATTTGGACATGCCCTAAAAGTTTTGACTTTTTCGAAAAATTTCGAGTTTTTACTAAGAATCTGACTTTTTTTAAAAATGCGTCTTTTGTTGAAAGTTTCAATTTTTTTCAAAAAAGATCGACTTTTTTGAAAATTTTGCTTTTTATAGATCTCGTATTTTTTCAAAATTTCGATTTTATTGAATTTCGACATTTTGGTAAATTTCTTTTTATTAAGTCTATTTTTTTGAAAGTTTGGACTTTTTCTTGAAACTTTTGTTGTCAATTTTTACCTTTATTGAAAAATTCGACCTTTTATTTTAATTAGGCTATTTTGAAATTATAGCATTTTCGCGTAATTTTGATTTTTTTGGTGTAATTTTCGACTTCTGAAAAATTCTACTTTTTTTTCACATTTAACATAATTGAAAATTGAACATTTATTTTAAAAAATTTGAATTTTAATTTAAATTTTTACTCTTATTAGAAATTTTAATAATTTTTGAATTTTACCTCAATATTGCCACGACTCGGTTTCGAAAATATTTAATTTTTTTTTGGTAATGAAAATTTTTAAAAATTTCAACTTTTTTGATAATCTTATACCTTTTCTCAAGATTGTGAGAGGTTCTCGAAATAACTACAGTATCGTAAATTCGCCTTTTTTTGTTAAATTTATTTTTGAAAATTTCATCCTCTTTAAAAATATGGGCTTATTTAAATATTTAGACTTTTGCAAAATGTGAATGTTTTCTCGAAATTTTTTTTCTGGAAATTCAACTTTTGAAGACAGCTTTTTTTTTGAAAATGTTGTCTTTTTTTTAGTTTCGATTTTTAGTTTTGGAAATTTCGACTTTTTTTGAAAATGTTTCCACTTTTTTCAAAAGTTCGATCCTTTGAAAATTTTTGCTTCCAGTTTATCATATTTTTGGAAATGACTTCTCTTTATTATTATTTCCGATGCACTCTAATATGTAAATAATAAATTATTATATTATCTACCTGTATGTATTTTAAATTTTGTGTGTGTTTAATCAATGGGCATTTTGTATTTAAACAATGTTTTATTTCTACTAATTGCCACGAAGTCAAGCTACATAGAGTTGTGTTACAGCCATTGCATTGTCTAACAGTGTCCTTACTGATATAGCAATTTAAATAATTAAATTTCAGTCTGGCATCTTTACTTATCTCGAGCAATGTTATTCTCTTTGTTGTCAGGGATGGATTGATCTTGCTTGGAGCCATGTGCATTGGTGAAGACCCCTATGAAAATGTGACAAAACCTTCCACGTCGTGAGCTTAATATTTTTAATGACAAAAAAGGAAGCCATTCATTTTGATGGGGGTTCCTACATATACATTGTTTTAATTTACCTCGTAGTCAAAACATTTTCTGTGACTGTTGTTTTCTGTTGACTGTTGTACACATGTTGCATAACCGTAGAAGCCTTCATTTATAATTATGTATAGAAATTACCTTAGGCAAGATAGTGCAGGGGGGGATTTTGTTGAAAACTCCAATATTTTTGCATTTGCCACACAAGATATAATTAACAGAAAAATAAAACAACAAATTCCTTATATTTTGTATATTATATAAATAGACACATTGTACATATTTCAAAATATTTTGCGGTTTATTAAATCGATGCAAATTAAGAATATACTTTAATATTTCTAGTCCATACATGCCAATTTTTCTATTTTTAATCTTCTTTTAACAGTTACATTTTATGTCCAGACTATTATAACATGGAATCAGCGATGTTACAAGTGTAAAGAAAATCTTCAAAAATGTAAATCTTGCAATTGGAAAAAGTGAAAGTTTGAGACTGCGACCTTAATCAAATATTAAACAAATTACTACTCAGTAGTAATTAATGTATTAACAGTAGTAACTATTGTAGATTCAGTTACCATTTTATAGCTTTGAACCAGGTGCATTTAAATATTTTGAATTAATGTTTGAGTTGCCAATGTTCGCAGATTCCTCGATGTCAGCTGTTTGAAATTTGGTATCAGTATACTATAACTATACTAGCAATAAAAATGTATATTCTGTAATAAATGAATGAATGAACAAACCTACTAAAATTAATAATATTTGCAACCAACAACTATAGACCGGTTTTGACCTTTCTTGGACTCATCAGTACAGTCTCTGTAAACTTTTCCAATATATAACTAATAGTCAGCTACATAAACACTTAAGAGAAGTGAATTTTATTGAGTACCTTGTAACTTACTTTCCACTGTATCTTATCTTATGGAACATTTATGCTATCTTGCTATCTTTTAATTGAAATAGTTATTGCTGAGAATGACAACTAAGTACGTAATTCACTCTCAATGGTCACTGGTAGTGAGTAACCTTCTTGTATTATTACCACTTGATATACTTTTAGGTATGTTAAACTTAAACAACAATGTCAATTAAATGTTCTCTCTTGAGTATTGTCTATTCAGTATTTATGTGGTTGACAGCGACAGCGACAATACCATACTCAAGAGGCCAAGGAAGGCCGAAACCGATCTATAGTTCTCGGTTGTAAATATTTTAAAATTTAGCACGTTCGAATCTCGTTGCATTGATACTATTGATCAAATTTAACACGCCTAAACACATGTCATGCCGAGGGCGCCTGTGTATGATGAATCTTGCTATACAGCCCATAATACCAGAAAATTATCTTACAACTGTGACATCTGTGACTTAAGTTACGTCGTAGATAAGCAGGTTATAAAAATGTATGCATAAATACGATAATTATTCGAGAATTTTGGTAAAATTTCCAAAATATTTCAGTTACGGCACCGTGTAATATGAATAAATTTAGTATAGTGCTAGTAGCAAGAGGTTTATAGCAGTCAGTAAACAGAAATAAAAAAAATAATTCAGAATTAGCAGAAACTTTGATGAAATATATTGCATCGCGTTTCCATGTTATTTTCAGTGTAGAAAATTAAATCAAATTTAGACTTGATTTATATGTAAAAGGACTCATTAATATTTTTGCTACCTTGAACCACTAAGAAGCGTCTAAGACGTTTTAGTTTCCTCCCTACAAACCCTATCATTAACACCAATAAATTTTACGTCACCCTTCTGGAATTTTTCTACGAAATCTACAGTTGTTTCAGGATTTATTTCTAGCCCATACTCCATTACAGCAAATCTTCTATTTGGTATGTCGATACCCACTAAAAGTGGAACTACATCATCTAGACCGATCAAATCTCGAAGAATGTCGCTAGTTTCGCTATCCAGCCCAATTAAAAATTGTAAGAAATGTTCACTTTCTAAACTGAAAAGGAAGTCTTCTTGAAAAGCGTTGAAGTTTATGTTGTGCTTCTTGTAATAAGTATCTGCTACAGGCGTTAAAACAGACTCGGCGAATTGTATTTCAGTCTCTTCACCATCTGAAAGTAAAATGTATCAAATTGAGTAAGAAATATGTATGTAAGATGCGGAATGTGGGAATTTAGACTTAAATTTTAAGATATGTGTTGGAGCAAAAAAAAAAAAGGTTTACAGCAACAGTTTTATCGACCTAAAAAAGGTCTTCAAGGCCTATTTGTAGGGCCACCCAAGATGGTGGGGGTCCTAAGCTATAGCTTGTATAGCTTATACGTAAATCCAGTACTGGTCTAATTGCTATTATATTATTACAATAGTAACATCCATAACGTTGATGACATAATATTCAACGATAATACCAATTGGACTGATGAATGACTAGAAGTTATCTTTAAGAAAAATAAAATCGTTTCCAGTTTCTTAATTTTTGAACAGCAATAGCCGAAACTAAATCTTCAGTTGGTCTCTAGTAAAAATGTTTGAAAAAGTCAAATTTTTCAGAAACTTTTGAAATGTTTAAAAGGTAATTGAAATTTTTAATTGTCGACGATGCTCAAAAGCGAAACCTGGTTCAATCTTATCAAATATTTGCCGAAAACATCGTAACATCTTTTATATTTAATGTTGTATTTATTGTTAATACAGATTATTGGTTCTGAATGTTTAAAAGTCAAATTTTTATTCGAAGTTTCTAATAAAAGTGAGATATCTCAATTTTTTTCTGAAACATTGAAAAGAAAAGTAACATCAGATTATTGTCGACATGCTGAAAACTTTGCAATCTGAAAAAAGGTCCAATACTTGAATATCGACATTTTGTGAAAAAATCAACATTTGCAATAAATGTCTTTAAGGATAAGGAGATAGAAATTTTAAGTTTAAATTGATTGATATGAAATTTTAAGAAAGTAATAATTTAAATTTAAGCTGACAATTTTGTAAAGAAAATCAAAATTTCTAGAAAAGAATTCAAACTTCATGAAGATTTTTTTTTAAATTAATTAAATTAATATGCTTAGATAACTGCAAAAACTGAAACTTGGAAATGTTGAGTAGAATGAAATTTCTAAAAAAAAAAATCATTTACGCATGGAGTCGGATTTGACAACGTCGCTGGCTAGATATTGATGATGATTTGAAAAACATCAGTGAAACTTGTCACATTGGCCTTCGTGGTGCCATGGCCACCTCCCTGATTTGGACGCTTTTTCCAGAAACGGAATAATTCCTATTATATTGCCTTTACTTCAATCTTTATAGATTGACCACCTATCTACTTTGTATATTGGCCACATTGGAAAACCCCAGGTGGTAGATGTACTAAGAAGGCTTACTTTGGACACTAGCGGCAATGGGCACTTAATAGAAAAAGTGGTAGATTAATGATCGCAATTTCCTTGTAATAACTTTAAAAAGGATAGGATGATACAAAAAGAAAAAAAAACAAACCTTTTTGAAGTTCATTACTCAAAAACAATCAGTCGAGAGTACAACTGTAAGTAAAAATGGGGCGAAAACGTTTCTATAACAAAATTAATGTGGATCAAAAAGTGGAGGTGATTGATGCGGTATCACGTGGTGAAAATCAACGCCAAATAGGCGAAAAATTCGTCATCTATAAAAGTTCTGTCGCAAAAACAAGAAAACAATTTTAAACCTTTGGGAGAACAAGTGTAGCCATGACAGAAAACGGAAAGTACTAAAAAACTAAATACGATGTCGTGAAGACTACTTTAATGGAGTTTTTTTTACAAATTGACATTCTGTGAATATTCCTGCGTTCGGTCCGAAGTTATAGCAAAAAGCGTTAGCTGTGGTTGCCAGTCAAAACATCCAAAAATTCAGTACAATTAATGAATGGTTAGAAAGTTTTACCAAGAGAAACAACCTAAAATTTTCTAACATTATATGGAGGTTCCAACTAAGTTTGGCGTTAAAGTTGCTCAAGATTTTAAATCTAAGCTTCCCTAGCTTTTAAAACGTTATCCGTCCAGAGAATTGTTGTAATGCTGATGAAACGGGCTTGATTTATCGACAACTGACTTTATTGTTAAATAAACACTTTAAAATTTTCTATTTTTGATTTTCTTGCTACATTGGTCATAAATTCGGGATCCGTAGTTAGCTACTCTATGTACACAGGTTTCACTGTATTTCTTTTTGGACGCAATTTTGCATTAAAAAAATGTTATCGCGTATTCGTATCTTTCTCATTTTTCTCTATCATCTCTTAAAATTAATAACATTATATTACTTATAATGTAAACGAAGTCAATTGCAATGATTATATATCTATACAGAGTGATTCAAAATTCAATGTATATATTTTAAAAGCGTATTTTGGAATCAAAATAATACTTTTTCTTTCTATAAACATGTGTGCTAAAATGCATCCCTTCCAAGAGATCATTGCTGACAGTCTATGTGTAGAAGAATGTATGGTTGTATCGTGGTAGGAAGAGGGGAAATCCTTACTATTATATAAATGCAAAAATGTGTTTGTCCGCTTTCCAAGGCTCAATTACTGAAGCGATTTTGACGAAGATTGGTGTAGATATTCCTTACAATGCGGAATAGGTAGTAGGCCAGGCCCTTAGCAGGGGGGGGGGGGGGGGCTACGGGCTGCAGCCACCACCCCCCCAAATTTTTTGGCTTCACACTAGGTAGAATTGAATTTTCCAGATGTGCGACACTTTTAAAAACCATTTCTAATGGATCATTTTGTTTTCGTACTAAAATGCAAGAATGTTTTTTTTTCAAATTTGGCGCCATTTCTTTTTATTAGAGACCGTATTTTAAGCACAATCCAGCAAGGTAAAAAGGTGAGCAAAATGTTAAATTGGGCAAAAACGAAAAGCTAAAGAAGGCACCAAAAATGTACAATACTCTTAAAAAAGGCATTAACAGGCCAAAACTCACAATTAACAAAAAAAACATTTTAATATCTCAGTCGAAATTAAAATAAATAATAGATTTCGAATTTTTTCCAAAATTTTGACATTTAAATCTGAGATTTCGTTTCTAGAAAGATTTCAACTTTTCTTAAAATTTCTTTTTTTTTAATTTGAAATTTCAATCTTACGTTTTGAATTTTATGAAAATAATGTTGAATTTGCAAGTTTTTCAAACTTAAAATCCCTATTTTAAAAAAAAATTCAAATTTTTTGAAGAACTGGAAATTTATACAAGCGATTTTTCGAGATTTAACACCAAATTTTGACAAAAACTTGGATTTGGTAATAATAGTTTTACAGTATTGGAATCTAAAAATTTAAATTTTGAATTCGGTTTTTGAAAAAAATTTTGAATGTTAGGCCCTTTACTAAAAAATCAAAATATCTTATAAGCCATTATTTTGAGAAGACATTTTTTAATAAGTTATTTTTATGAATTTCTTCTCTAATTTTTCTAACATGGTTAAAATGTGGATCTTTAATTTTTTTAAAAAGTTTCAGCTTCATAATAAAAAATTTCGAAATTTTTTGTTATGAAGTTGAAGTGTTTATATTCTTAGTTATCAAATTTCAACTTTAATTAAGAATTAATTGTACTTTTAACCGCGACATTTCAACTTTAAATTCATATTTTTAGAAAAACTTGATTTATAAAATGTTTACAACTTTTTATACGAGTTTAAAATGCTCAAGCTTAAAGTCGAAATTTTGAAAAATAAATGAGCTTAATGACTTAAGTTTATTTTTTAAAATTGTTACAAAATTCAGACTACTTCAAAATATTTTGACTTTCTTTCTAGACATTTAATTTATAAAAAATCCCCTCGCCATTTTGAGAAAACACTAAAAGTTTCAGGAAATATCAAAGTTGATTTTTTGAATTTTGTTTCAAGACAAAATGTTGAGTTTTATTAGTTTTTGTTAATAGATTTTATCTTTTGGAAATAAGAGATTTTTTTTAGAAAATTTTGACTTCAAACCTTTTTTTTTTCAATAATTATGCCTTCTTTTTCTTCTGATTTAGAGAGTAATTTTAAATGTCAACTTATTTCTAAAATTTCGAATTTAAAAAACTAAAAATTTCAAGTTCGAACAGGTCACATTAAGAATTAACACATCCCAAATTTGTTCGAAAATTCAAAATTTTTAAAAAAGTTAATATTTTTAGAAATGTTTAATAATGAATTTTGGTTATTTTTAAGTATTTACACGGTCGCAATTAAACTTTTTCTAGAACGAGTTTATCCACTCTAAATGTAGACTTTTCTAGACATTTCGAATTAAAATTCCAAAGTCAAAAAACTCAAGATTAAGTTCAGAATTTCGATACCTTTTTTTTCACAAAAATTTTGGCAAAAATTTCACGTTTCTAGAAAGAATCGAAGTTTAAAAAAATATTTTTGAGTTTGAAGTAAATATTAAGATTTTAAACTTTGAATTTTGAGAAAAAAATTAAAAGTATTAACATACTTCGCATTTAGCAAAAAATCTAATTCAAATTGAAAATTTCCAAAAAAGGTCGAAATTCTGAGATCAAAGATAAAACATACAAAAAAAAAACGATAAATTACTTTATAGCAAAAACTTTTTTTCGAAATTCGGAAGAATCAAATGCATTTCGACATTGCAAATTCAGATAGCAACAATAATTCCCAAAATTGCCCAAAATAAAAAACGTAGGAATTGAAGTTGTTGCCAGTTAGAAAAAGAGTTGGACACTAAGAGGAAACTTGAACTTAAAAAAAATATCTAATCCTCCAGAATTTAGAAAGAATATCCAAATTCTCAATGTTCGGGTGCAAACTTTAAATTTGAGATAAAAGTTAAAATTATAAATTTAATCGAAATTTAAAAAAAATTAAAAAAAAATGATTTTTCTCCAGCTGAATTCAAACTGTTTTTAAATAGAGCACTTTCTATAGGCATTTTTCCTACACAAGTGCAGGTTATAGAAGACAGTTCAAAGATAAATTTTAGAAAAGGAATATCTTTCGAGCAATTTTATCATCTTACCCACACATCTGTTTTTATTTAGAAATTAAATTGAGATAAATAGGCAACGTTGTTGTTAAATTACTTTGTCAGAATGTTAGAAGAGTTAGACTCTAGAAATGGTTTTAGTGTATTTTTTTTAGTTTACTTGTATACAATAATAGTATTAATAGTAAAGTAGTATTGGACCGTGGCTTCTTAGCTCTAACCTAAATGCAAACAAAGACTAGGTAGGTTTAGCAGAAGTATCGCAGCCCCCCCCCACTCGAAAAAAACCTGGTTACGGGCCTATAGTGGGCTACATTTTATCACAATCTTATACCCAGAAAGCTGAAATAACCTTTTTATACGATGTTAACAATCATAGAGAAAGGTATAAATGTCAACTCTGTGATCTTTATCTTATCTTGCCAGCGGCCTCTATTAATTCTTAGGCCCTTAAGATATTATCATAAAAGTGGGCAACTGTATTATCGATTTTAGTAATATTATGTTACTGTCTCATAATTTAAACTGAAAATTAGCTTCGAATTTTATTTAAAGGTAAAATTGTTTTGAAACTTAAATTTAATTGTATTGCAGTTATTTCTTCTTCGCTGACGAAGTTGCGAGGAACAGAGTAAAATAATTCACGTAATGTTTATTAAAAAATTGAAAATGTCCACCAAGTTTAGTTAGATTGATGATGATGAGTTGATGATTATTTTCATATCCTTCCGTTTTATTAGTGGTATCAAAAAAAAGCAAGACATTAAAATTTTAGTTTTTCTTCCCGGTCAACTAATATAGTTTTATTTGAATTTAAAGTTTTCCAGTGGAAACGTAAATTTTTTTATTCTTGAAGTAAAAAATAACGAGTCCTTAAAAAGACAATGGTTTGCACCCTTGATATAATCAATTTTTCGAGCGCAACCTTCGATAGCTGTAACTCGGGGAAAATAAGTTTTATTTTGTCTCCAAGAATGCGCATGTACCTTAAATTTTGATGTTTTATATGAAACTTCTTTATCTATCAAGCTTACCGATAAAAAGAACTATGGCGGGAAAATCTTGCAGTTTAGCAGCAAATCTTTCAGTCAAGATATTAACCGCACGTGGTTTCCAAGGGAAGTTTTGCGCCAGCGGATCCTCTGCCAACTCAGTCCTGGCATCCATCGTAATGACGTGGCCGTTGCTATCGAGCAACAGCAGCGTAGGGATGCCCCTGATTCCGTACAATTGGGCCAGTTCTGCTCTGACCGCCGTCTGTTGAAAAGGCACCACTAGCCAAGGCATGTTTTCCACATAGGTTTCGAAGGATTCGGCGCTCCTGCAAATGATTTTTCATTTAATCGTAAATAAAGTTAATGTTAGAGTGGTCGTAAAATTTTTAATAGGGGCTTTTCCAGATAGTCGTCTTTTATGGACTTATGAAAATTGAAATACGGCACTTTTTATAAGCCTGTTGGGGTTTTAAACTACAGCTTGTACTTTGAGGAAAATGTTTTGTAGCGGGTAATATATTAGCAGCATAAAACGTTACGTTATTTGAGTTTAACATGCAAACTCTTCGAAAGTAAAAATCATCAACAAATAAGTATACTTTTTCACGTTAATATTAAAAAATATATAGTGTGGGCCAAAAAAATGTCTACATTTTATTTGTTTGGTTTATTTTGTTATTACTTGGTTGTTTTTTACTCAATTCTCAGTAAAAATACAATAAGGTATAAGTTCACAGCCAATCAGGTCAAAAGTGTTGCAGCTACAATCACTTTTGATACATAGGATTTTAAAAATATTTGCCACTTTAACGCCTCTTACGCCTCTTACACACGGACGGTTTTTCGCCGACCGGCGAATTTGCCGACCGGCACAAAAACCGTCGGTACCTTTTCACACGGCACCGGCGTTTAATTTGCCGTCGAAGTACATATTTGAACTTTACATGAGCCGTAATGGAAAAAGTCACTACTGACATTTTATGTGCATATGCTTTATTGGATTTTTACAACCCTTAAAAGACAACTTTCTCTCAAGGACCATTATTACCCTCGTTTTAACTTACAAGAATTGCGACAATACAAAATGGGATAAAAAGCAAAGGTTTAGGACACTTTTCTAGCATAACAAAAGTAGATAAAATTATCATAACCGATTGATGAGACAAGTTTAGAAGTCCATCGAAGAAATTAAATTACATCCCTAAACAGAATTTTAGAGAAGTCTTAATCCGGTTCTGACATCTGTAAAATATTTAGCGCGGCGACGGTTTTGTTGCCGTTCGTCTGCAAACCTACATAAGCTACCAGCTAACAAAACCTAGCGACGGCGAAAAAGCCGACCGGCAGCCGTGTGTTCGCCGTCGATATTTTAACTTTAGCGGCAGCCGGTCGGCCAAATTGCCGTCGCCGCTGTCGTGTGTAAAGATGCATTAAACTCCTTGTTATTTAAAATTTGGTCGGTTTTTCTGCCGGTCGGCAAATTTGCCGACCGGCGAAAAACCGTCCGTGTGAAAGAGGCGTTACACACGAACGGTTTTTCGCCGGCCGACCGGCAGAAAAACCGACCAAATTTTAAATAACAAGGAGTTTAATGCATCTTTACACACGACAGCGGCGACGGCAATTTGGCCGACCGGCTGCCGCAAAAGTTAAAATATCGACGGCGAACACACGGCTGCCGGTCGGCTTTTTCGCCGTCGCTAGGTTTTGTTAGCTGGTAGCTTATGTAGGTTTGCAGACGAACGGCAACAAAACCGTCGCCGCGCTAATTATTTTGCAGATGTCAGAACCGGATTAAGACTTCTCTAAGCTTCTGTTTAGGGATGTAATTTAATTTCTTCGATGGACTTCTAAACTTGTCTCATCAATCGGTTATGATAATTTTATCTACTTTTGTTATGCTAGAAAAGTGTCCTAAACCTTTGCTTTTTATCCCATTTTGTATTGTCGCAATTCTTGTAAGTTAAGGCGAGGGTAATAATGGTCCTTGAGAGAAAGTTGTCTTTTAAGGGTTGCAAAAATCCAATAAAGCATATGCACATAAAACTACAGTAGTGACTTTTTCCATTACGGCTCATGTAAAGTTCAAATATGTACTACGACGGCAAATTAAACGCCGGTGCCGTGTGAAAAGGTACCGACGGTTTTTGTGCCGGTCGACAAATTTGCCGGTCGGCGAAAAACCGTCCGTGTGTAAGAGGCGTTAGTGTTTTCATAAAAATAATTTAATTTATTAAAAACACTAACATTTTTTAAGTGTAACTTTTTAAAATTTTTTTAAATATCTCGATTCCAGTCAATTTTATGACTATGTTAGTGAAGTCATGCTAATAACATTTTAGTGCAGTTTTGATAAACCCCATTTAAATGCTTTCAATTCCAGATCATACCTAATAATAATACGTCTAACAAGCGATCTTTTAATACCAAACTCTTTTCAATAATTCATGGACTTTTATCACATTGTGCCTAAACAGGTCGATATTTTCTTCTCTCCTAAAAATTTTGATCGTCCATTTCCTTTTTGTCTCACTGCTTCTGCTTAATTTTTTTAAAAGAAGACCGTATACGCCAGTTTGTGTTGGGAAATTCGTTAACAATATTTCCAACTCCAATTTGTTTTTTCAAAAAGCCCTATGATTAAAATTTATTTTCTCTCTCTCTTTCTGTTTACAAAATGTAGGTTTATGCAGTAGAATTTTATTTTCTTTAATCGACAGGTCCTCCGAGGAAGGGGGCAAAGAAAGGAGACAAATGCCCTGCGCTTCATGGAGGTTCGGTGAGCTGCTGCCATGTTAGTAATCGTGAAATACAAAAATATTAAAGCCTTTTGTTCTCAAAATTTAGGTTTTCAAATTTTTACCGGAAAGAAAAGAGGTCGAGCTGAAAAAAGTCGAAATTTTGAAAGAAAAGGTCGACATTTTAAAAAAGTCAAAGCTTCAAGGAAGAGTCAAAATGTTGTTGACAAAAGGTCGAAATTTTCAGAAGTCGTGAATTTCTGAAAAAATATAATAAAAGTCGGTATTTCGAAAAAAGTGCAAACTTCTAAAAAAGTGCAAATATTGGAAAAAGATAGAAGTTTTCAACAAAAAATTTTTTGAAAATAATCAAATTTACAAGAAAAAGAAGATTTTGAAAAAGTTAAAAGGACGAATTTGTGTGTAAAAATTTAGTACAACCTAAGTTGCACTAAAAAATCAAAATCACGAAATTTTCAAATTAGTTAATTAATTAATTAATTAGGAAAATGTGGAAGATTAAAAAAATTGAAAAATTTAAAATTCGAAATATTCAAAATAACTGTATGTAAGTCGAAAATTTTCAATAAAAATCGACATCAGATTTTTTAAAATTGTCATTTTTAAAAAGTCAAAATTTTGAAAAAGTCGAAATCTTGAAAAAAGTATAAATTTTGAAAAAATTCAAATTTTCATTGAAATTTTTAAGTCAGTTTTTAAAAAAAGTCAAAATTTTTAGTAGTAATTTTAAGAAAGGTATACATTTTCAATAAGAAGGGGAATTTTAGAAGAAGATCAAATTTTTCCAAAATTAGCCAAAAATGTGAAACAGTCGAATTTTTTAAAAACATTCAGCACTTCGAGATAAAGTCAATATTTAAAAATTAATCTAAATTTGGAAAAAGAGAATTTTTCAAAAAAGTTAAAATTTCGATGAAAGCGGAAAAAAGTCGAAATTTTCAAAAGTAAGTTAAAATGTCCAGAAAAAGTCGAGATTTTCAAACCTAAGTGAAAATTTCGAGATAAGTCAAAATTTCGAAAAAATGTTGACATTTCTTAGAAATGGAAATTTTCAAATAAATAAGTTGGAATTTTTAAAACAGTCTAACTGTTTAATAAAAAAAGAATTCTTCAAAAACAGTTGAAACTTTAAGATTTAAAGGAAACTTTTACTGGCAAATTACAGTTTTTCACCAATAATTCCACGAAACTTTTATTGACATGCATTCTATAGTCCATTTCAGATAAATCTGAGTAGGCCATGAAGGATTAAATTAACCTTTAAAAAAGTTACTAAAAAAATCACTAGAACCAAAGGTGGCTTCACACGTAAACATTTTGATGATTAATGCATTGTCTATATTTCAGGGGTTGTTTGGCGGAAACAATCGGAATAAATATGTTATATATTACTTTTATTACTGTTACTTTCAATTTAATAATTTTCAGCAGAAACTGATATCAAATATAAAAGAATCACTCTTAAAACAACCGACAAATCAAAATATTTAATGATATTGAGGTTCGGAGTTTAAGAACACAGAAAACCACTAAGAAATACCACAGCGCTGCCACGCGACCATGTCTAAATATTACTAGTCCTTGTTGCCACTGCAAAATCGACAGCCTACTCTTTTGCAGATTTATCTGAAATGGACTATAAGTTTTTTACGATTACAACATTGGTTTATGAATGCAAATGATACACTGATATTTTAAAAATATCCGTTTATCCTTCCAAACGTCGATGTTTATCCCCGATTCCATAATAAAAACATTGATATACATCGAGTTTTAATAATGGATGTTGAACGAACATAATTTTAAGAGAATTTATTTTTAAAATTATCTCAATTAAAGTAGAAATTTTGAGATGAACGTTAAAATTACCAGTTAAAATCTAAATTTGGATAAACTCACAATCAAATTGTACTATATTTAAGGTCGAATTTTTGTGATTAAAGGGATAATTTTAATTCGAATTTTCCCTGGAAAACTAGAAATGTTAAAAAAAGATCAAAATCTAGAAATACATAAAAAAATCAATAACAAATCTGAGGATTTATCGATTAAACTCGGAAAATTGAGAAAAAAATTCAAACTACAAGAAAAAATCTAGTTTTGCAGAAAACGACAGAGAATGAAAATTTTGGGGAAAGCAGAAATTGCGAGCAAAAAGTTGTGGAATTAAAACCTAAATTCGAGAGGGAAGTCAAATTTTCTGAAACTTCCGTTTCGAATTTAGACTCGACATTTTAAAAGAAAAGAAAAAAGTTAATGTCGACCCAAAGCTGGAGAAAAAAAGGGTCAACATTTTGAGAAAAACTTTAAAATTATAAACTAAATTTCTCAAACTTACCAGTTAAAAATCAAATTTATAAATATTTAGGGTAAAAGAAATCTGTTTTAGAAAAAAAAATTATGGAAGTTTAAATTTAGAGTATTTTTAAAAAGGTACAAGATTCAACATGCTGAAATTTAAATTAAAATTTCGAGTGTAATTATTGAATGAAGTATGATAAATGTTGTTTGGTCTTTTTAAGCAAAAAAGGTATACCTATGATTTCAAAGTTGAAATTTTAGAAAAGAAAGGTATACTTATGATTTCAAAGTTGAAATTTTAGAAAAAAGGTAAAAAAAATAAGATTAATTTGAGAATTTAGAAAAAAATATCTACATTGCAAAAATATTCAAAAACTAAAATTCAAATTGATTTATCGAGATAGTTTGAAGTTCTCAAGTTTAAATTCTGGTAGTCAAGACCATTTCGATAAAAACACTCAATTAAAAAAATGAAAGAAATTTAGGAGCAAAATGTTGAAGCTTCGAGGAAAAACTCAAAATTTCTAGATAAAAAGTTTATAATGTGAAGACGAGCTTTTAGAAAACCTTTGAAATATCAAGACAGAAGAAATTAAATTTTTAAACTGTTTTCTTGAAAAATTGATAATTTAGAGAAAAATTTAACATGACAAGAAAAAAGTCGCACTTAAATATAAAGTTGAAAATTTAATAATAAGGTGAAAATTTTAAACATAGTTTCAAAAATTGGAAAGAAAAATTAGCATTTGCATTTCAGATTTATAAAAAAAAGTTTCTCGAGTCTAAAAATTTCAAGTTTAAAGCCGGAAGATGAAAAAAATTAAGTACAAGAAAAAAGAAGCTTATAAAATAAAATTTTTCGAAACTTTCAGTTAAAAAATTTCAAGTTTACGAAGGAAAAACTTCAAATTTATAAAATAAACTAGTTGTCTACCCGATGAGAGTACATTTTAGGAACCATTAGATTTTTCTCAAATGTTAAGGAGTTAATGTTGGGGTAACTTGCTCCAAGCATACCTTCCTTTTCACCTCGTGTGTTTCGAATTTTTTTCTTCCCCGGCTGGCATTTCTATTTTGATACATCAAAACCCTTGAATCAGTCAACTTATTTTTAAAATGACGTCTATTGTTTGTTCTGCAGCAGAATAAAGACTCTCAGTTTTCCAGTTTTACCGTCGCATGACCACACTTATAAGAAATGCGATAAGCAAAATAAACACCGCCGAGCCGTGGTGAAAATATTTACGTCATACAGTCAAAGTGATCGAGTTAACGCCATTTACTTTAAGTATATGGTTAGCGCGTACAGCCAACTTTAAACCAAGTAGGCCCCTAGAAGTTACATTTTGAAAAATTCTTTCTTAGTGCTCACTTGCAATTAGTTATACGTAACCGTCGTGTGCAAAATTTCATTCTTGTAGAGCCACCTGTTTGGGCTGTGCGTTGTCTGTCTGTCAGTGTTAAAGTCATATTAAATAGATTTCAGAGACGGAGGGAAATATCGAGTTTAAACTAAAAATGGTCAAAATCAATAACTAACAAAGAATAAATCTGAGTACAATGTTAAAATAAAAATTTAAGTAAAAAAGGATATTTTCGAAAATTCCAAGTTTAACTTCAGAATTTAGAGAAAAAAGATACAAATTTTAAGAGAAACTTTGAAATTACAAACTCAAATTTAAAAAAAAAGAACTTAATAAAAGCCATATTTCATTAAGGCAGACTTCACCATCTTCGCCTAAACCAGGGGTCGGCAAACCGCGGCCTCTGAGCCACATGCAGCTCTTTTAAAATACAATAGCGGCTTTTTAAATTCCCCTAAAAAGCTTGAATGGACAGACACTCGGACAATGAGTGCTCATTAAACAAGTGACCTACAGAAGTCGAAATTTCCAAAAATACTTTTCTAGGAATTTTTAAGTTTTGCTAAAATTTAAAGAAGTATTTTTTCGAAATTTGTGATTATTTGTATTAACATTCTGGAAAAACACATCAAATTTCTAAAAAAAAGTCCAATTTGGGAAGTCAAAATTTCTAAAAAATATTTTTCTCATGATTTTTACTCCTTTATTTGTAAATTTTCTACACCTTTGAAATTTCTTAAAAAAAAGTTGAATTACCTTTGTGAAAAAAAATCTAAATTTACAGAAACAGCAAATATCGAAATAAAAGCTAAAATTTCCAAAAAAAGCCGAATTTTCAGAAAAAAAGAAGAGATTTTGAACAAATTGAGAAAAATGAAGATATGGTATTTCGAACAAATTGAGAAAAAGAGACTTGGAAAAAATTGAGAAAAAGGAAGAGATTTGGAACAAATTAAGAAAAAGGAAGAGATTTCGAGAAAAATGAATTTATTAAAAGTTCTTAAAAAAAGGTAAAATTTAAGAAAAAAAAAAGACTCGAACTTCCACAATGGATTAAAACCCAGAACAAATTAAAAACCTGAAATTTTTAGACAAATTTGAATTTTCTGAAAAACTATAAAATATCAAAAAGATAAATTGTAAAAATAAACTGGAAGCTTAAAAAAAATTGTCGAACTTTAGAAAAGTCAAAGTTTTCAGGAAAAACGAAAAAAGTCAAATTTTAGGAAAAAAATTAAGGAAAAAGCCAAATTTTTAAGAAAAGCGAGAGATTTCGACAAAAAATTTAAATTTTGAGAAGAAATTTGAAGTTTCGAGAACAAGACGATTAAAAAAAGTTCAAATTTTCTGATAAATTCGAATTTTAAGAAAGTTGGTACAATTTCAAAAAAAAGAAAATGTCGATATAACTTCCAGTTTCGAGAAAATTATTGAATTTTTAAGACTGGTCAAAATTTTTCATGAAAAGTGAAATTTAAAAAAAAAAAATTTTAGATTTGAAAATTGTTCGTTCGAATAAAGGTTGAAATTTTCAGAAAAAGCTTAATTTTGAAAAAAAGACATTTCGAAAAAAATGAAATTGTCAAAAGTTCTCAAAATATCAATGTTTTAGGAAAAAACTTCGAATTTTGACAATAGATTGAAATTCGCAGAGCTAATTTAAAAACCTGAAATAGACAAATCTAAATTTTGTGAAAAATTGTAAAATGTCGAAAACCGAAATTGTAAAAAATTAAAAGTTAAAAAAAAATTGTCGACCTTTTTCAGAAGTCGAAGAAGAAAAAAATAAAAAAATTGCATTTCTCCAGAGAAAGTTAAATTTTGAGAATAAATTTGAAATTTTGAGAACAACACGAATTAGAAAAAAAACTCCAAATGTTCAGATAAATTCGAATTTTGTGGTATTTGTAAAATAATTTAGAAAGAAAAGACAATTTGATACAACTTCCAGTTTCGATAAAAATGGTGAACTTTAAAGAAAAGTCAAATTTTAAGAGAATATCAAATTTTGAGATTAAATCAAATATTTTAAAAATTGACGAATTTCGTCGAAAAAATGGCAGCTTGCAGAAACAATAAAATGTCGAATTTTAAGTCAAAATGTCGAAAAAAACCGAATTATGCAAAACAAGTCCAAATTTGTAGAAAACAAATAAATAAAAGTTTAGTAAAAGTCAATATTTGGCCAAAATGTTGAAAAACGGACGAATTTGAAAAAGAATATAGAAATTTCGACAAAAAAGTGTTGAAGTATTGTCAAAATTTCCAAGTGAAAGTTAAATTTTTAAAGTCGAACATTTTGAAAATATGTAGATAAATTTCGTGAAAAAAAAATCGCAGTTTGCAGAAACAATAAAATGTCGAAATTTCGAAAAAAAAAACCGAATTTTGCGTAACAAGTTCAAATTTGTAGAAAATAAATAAAAAGTTAAAAGTTTAGTAAAAGTCAATTGTGGGGAAAATGCCGAAATTTGGTAAAAGGACGAATTTTAGAAAGAATGTAGAAAGTTCTAGAAAAAAGCCGCAATTTAGAATAAAAGTCGAAAAAATGTATTTTTGATAAAAAGTGAAATTTAAGAATAGATAATAGATTTCGAAAAACGAAAACTTTGAAAAAAGCTTGAAATCTTCAAAAACTATTTTACTTAACATCTCCAATGACTTCAAATTTTTACTTTTCTTATTAAAAAATCGACAAAAGATGATTTTTTGAGAAATAAGTCGAATGTTCCAATAACTCGAATTAGAAAGATGTAAACATTTCACAAATTGTCGATTTTTAAGAAGAAGGGAAGATTTGGGGTAAGTCTAATTTTAGGAACAAAATATACCGGGTGTTTTTTTTAGTTGGGAGGTTACCTTTATATGGAAAACTACTTATTATAAAGGCAAACTGATTTTGTCGATGGGACTAATCGGGGTTAAACTATCTTCTAAAAATATTTTCAACTTCCCCCCACTACCGATTATACCGGAAGTAGACATCAACTTTCTTATTTTAAATGGCAACCCACAAATTTTATGTTTTATTTGAATTTTACGTAAGAAAATAAGATGAGTTTATGTATACATGTTTATCGCTACCTTTGATTGTTTTAAAGATATTTCAATTTTTCGAAAAAAAATGACAGAAAAGAGGGTTATTTTGACTCTTTGTATCTTTTTTATTATTTGCAGTAAAAACATGAAATTTGGGTTGAAGTCAGGAAATATTAAAAAGAATATAATAACGTAAACAGATTTTACATTTATCATACAGAGTGATGGAAAATTTATAATCTTTGCTGTTTTTGTTTTATTCAAAAAAACTCTGTTTTTTTAAATAGGAACTATATGTTTTTTAATCATTTTTGAATTCTTTACATAAAAAGAAGAAAAAAGTTATATTACTTATTTTTTAAAATTTTGTGCCGTTACAGAGGTATTTTACATAAATCTCAAAATAAAAAAAATCAAACATTTCTTGTTTGTTCAAGTAGGAAATTAACTGTGGGGAATAAAAGCTTAAAGAATTAATCATAATAAGTAATAGAAGACAAAAATAATTGACAAAAAATGTACATCAAGAACAACAAGGGCGATCTTCTCTTTCAATACATTTAAAGACATATTTTAAGATTTCGAATTGAGTAACGTTTTTAAGCACATCCGATTGTTCCTAGCAATATGCTTCTTATGCAGTAGTCGTAAAAAAAAATTACTAAAAAATTTCCATTTCGATTTTCATTGTAAAATTTAACGCTTAAAAATCCTGAGTTCTAATCTAATAGCATAACAGTTAAAGGACGAATTTTCTTGAACATTTGTTGTTGATTTTGATTACTCCAAAAATGAGAAGTCTGTTTAACAAACCATTTTTACGAAACTTACATTCGTGGCTACCTAAACATTTTTCAGTAAGTATTCTAACAATTAGCCAAAAACTTATTCGTCTTGTGCGGTTATCTTTTAAATGTTATTTGGCCTAAAATTTTTAAGCCTTGAGGTTGTGTTTTTTTTTTGAAAATTTTGTTGACTACTACCAAGTTGCTACTAAAAAAAAGATATATTTTTCTTTTTCATTTTGCATTATATCTCTGTAACGGTGCAGAATTTTAAAAAATTAGTCATATAACTTTTTTCTTCTTTTTACGTGAGGAATTCAAAAATGTTTAAAAAACACATAGTTCCTATTTAAAAAAACAGAGTTTTTTTGAATAAAACAAAAACAATAAAGATCACAAAATTTCCATCACCCTGTGTAATAAATGTAAAATCTGATTACGTTATTATAGTCTCCATAATATTCCATGACTTCAATTCAAATTTCATGTTTTTATTGCAAATAATAAAAAAGATACAAAGAGTCAAAATAATCCTCTTTTCTGTCAGTTTTTTCCGAAAAATTGAAATATCTTAAAAACTACCAAAGATGGCAATAAACATGTATACATAAACTCATCTTATTTTTTTACGTAGAATCCAAATAAAATATAAAATTTGGGGGTTGCTATTTAAAATAAGAAAGTTGATGTCAATTTCCGGTATAAACGGAAGTGGGAGGAAATTGAAAATATTTTTTAAAGGTAGTTTAGTTCCAATTAGCCATATCGACAAAATCAGTTTACCTTTATAATAAGTGATACTCCATATAAAGGTAAACTCCCAACTAAAAAAAACACCCGGTATATTAAAAAAGAAGACTAATATAGATGAAAGTTAAAAAAGTCGAAATTGCGAAAAAATGGGCAAATTTTGTAGAAAAAGCCTGAATTTTGGGCTGAATATATTTTCATTTTACTACATGGGGGGGGGGGGTGTCTCTCTCTCTGTCCATATTTTGTCTGATTTATCTGATTTAATTTTGAAATAAAATGTAGAAGGAATACAAATTTCTGGCTCTTTGAAATTCACGAATCAATTTTTTTATTGGGACTGGCTCTTTCGGTTTAAACGTTTGCCGATCCCTGGCCTAAACCTTAAGGATTTCGAGATATTTTGTACTTTATGAGAAGGTAGTAAAAATTTTGACGTTTACTTTCTCACATTAGGGACGATATTCAAAAATAAGGTAAACCCTACCCAAGCAAGCAATAAAAACATATTTTTGTTTCTAACAACCTATCATGACAATTTTTACGTCAAGTCGATGTATATGAATGACGTAATCACCTTTTCTGTATACAATAAAAAACATCTAGGGTCCTCTATGTCGTACAGTTGCCAAGCAACAAAGTTTATCATAGCGAGTGGATCAAGCTCCCTTCTCTAGTTTACTGCCGTAACTGTCTTTGCATCCACTTAATTAAGATTAGGGTTTTCTTGGTCCCTTTGGTCCTCGTCGTGCACTATCATCTCGAGTGGAAAGTGGGCCATAAATACAATTGAATCCAGTTGCCCTTGTTGAGAGACGCGCGCTTTTGACTTTTGGGAGCGTTTTGTTTGCTGACAATTTAACTTCGGGTTAGGAAAGGGGTGCGATTTCATTTGGCAATTCACGGCAGAAGTTGCGTAACATGTGTTATCCGCAGATTACGAATTAAACGGCTGATTAGTGAGTCGGATTAAAAATTTAGGGGTATTTTGTTGCACGAGTCGGCGGGTTTTCGTTTTACTATTCGAATCGATACTATATGGGGCTTGAGGTATAAATCAGATTCAACATCGACAAAATAAAAAATACCGGTAGTGATATGTCATTTGTTCTCTTCCGCTTCAAATGCACTTTAGTGAACAATTTTGCCTATTTCTTTTTTTATCAAGAATATCGTTTATCAAGTTCCTGTACAACTTTTTTTTTGGTACAATGTGTTTAACAAAAGTATGCATTACTATATTTGCTAGCATTGACAGAAATTACAAAAAAGGTATACAAAGCTTTTATTTCGTATGGAATTTGGTGCTTTCCTATTGTTAACACAAAAGCGATCACGATGCCAACGACCGTATTTTTCACCTAAAAGCGTTTCTGCTCTAAAATGGAGTGCTGGGGGCTCTTTCCCATCTACTTTATATATCAAATGGTCGCGTATAATATAGAAAGCTGGCGCTAAAATACAGCAGGACTCGTGGTGCGATAATGCCTCTGTTTATAAGCACTCGAGGCGCCCTCACCATTTAATGCCCTACCGCCTTTCAGAGTTAATTAGGTCCCCGACATAATCCCTTTTGATTAATCCTTCGACATGTTCGAAGATATATTACAATAGTGTCACATTGTATCATCTATTCTGAACCAAATTTGAGGCGGAGGAAATTTAATAAAGAAATTGGCAATAGAGGCTGTATCATTAAGATTATTACAATTTTGGTATCCACATTTTAAAGCAATTTAACTTTTAGGGCTAATAAACTTCTAATATCTTTTTGATGTATTAAAAGCAGCATGGCTTAAAGTAAATGATCATGATGTCAAATATTCTATGCCAGATATGTTAACGAGATGCCAATAAGCAACAAAAAATATATAATATTTTTATGCATTTGTTGTGTGTAAAATTTGTTAAAGGTATTCATATCATTCCATTGATTGTCATTTTCTTCGCCAGTTGCTTCTTACAGACGTCTAAATTTTCAGTTACCTCTTTTTGTTAAGGAATGGCAATCTTTTCTAGATTGCCCCAAACAGCAATTACGTTAGATTTTAGTTTGTCAATCACTGTTTGTGACTTAACACTCACTAAAAAACACTTAAAATCCATTGTAAAAATTAACGATAAAAATAAATGATAATTAATTAACGTTTCGGGCAGTTCACTTCTTTGTCCCGTCATCAGAAATAAAAATAATTTTAAATTATTCGTTCTACAAAATTTGTCTACTGACAGAAATAATTCAGACAGTTTAATGTGTCATTCCTTAGGTGATTTGGAGAAGACCCATTTCTTTCTCCTTTTCCAACAATGACAACCACATGCAAAGACGATAGAGAGAATATTTATTCATATCATATTTAAATAAATTGTTAAACATTAATTGCTGTTATAAATAATACCGAAAAGTAAATCTCTGTTTGTTAAACTGTTAAAACTTCTGTATAAAATTTTGCACAGCATTTTGACTTACCTATCACTGCTGACAAATATGATTTCAAAACCCGGCTCTCTCTTCTTTAGGCTTTTGTAAACTTCTGCCAATTGTGGTGTAAAAGCTCTACAAGGAGGACACTGCGAACAAACATTGTACTTTAGTGTGTACTTAAATAACGAGAATAATAATTAATTTAGGCACCTTAATGCTTAATTTAATTACATATACATGAATACCTGATCAGAATTGAAATTAGGTTGGATATGCAGTCGTTTGCTTGGGGAAACCTTTATGGCAACAGTTCTTGGAGAAATTGAATATAACGGGCTTGTGGATCCAATTGAAACAGAAAAATGAAGGCATATCTTTTTCACGTCTGGTACTGCATCTTTTTTTCTGCCAAAGAAATACACTTGGTGCCACCAAGACCAGTGATGTCTTCCGATTGTTAAAAAGAAAAACAGGGCTTCGAACCGGAACTGAACCGAAAACCGGAAACCGAAAAAAACCGTTATTTTTGTAGGAGCGAAAACCGGAATAGAACCGGAAAAAAATAACGGTTTATTTCGGTTCGTTGAATTTGTATGTTCTTAAAATACCTTTTACTTTACTCTAATGTTTGAGAATTTTTAAAAAAAATTTTCTTTTCAAAATTTTTCACAAATTTATGCAACTTTCTTCTAAAAATTACGATATTACTTTAAAGAACATTTTTTTAAAGTTGGATTAGAAACTTACAATTTCACAGTTTCTAAGAAAATATTGATTTTATTTTTAAAATTTCAAGCCAATTTCAATTTTAAGTTGTATGATTGGAATTTCGACCTTTTTCTCGAAATATTTCTTTTCTTTTATTAAAATTTCGGGTTTAATATAAAGATTTTATGTGCTATTGTAAATTTAGACTAAAGCAGTGGAGTCTTTTTCATTGAAGCACAGTTTCCTAGCAGTTTTATTTGCAAATTCGAATATTTCCGAAAATTCCAACTTTTTTTTAGAACAAACACTCAAAATTTGTTTTTTTTCTTAAACTTGGATTTTTCCTTTTATAATCTAAATATCCTTATTTTTTAAAGTTATTAATAAAAATTTTGAGTTTTCTTGAATTTTTTCCTAAAAATTTTACTTTTATTTCAATATGCCAATTTTTTTCTTGAAATCTCAAATTCAATGGTTTTTTTTACGAAGCAGACTTTCTAAAACTTCCCAAAATTCCAGGATTTGGCTCTTTTTCCTCAAAATTTCCGATAAAATCTTGGTATTTCTAATGTTGCCTAGAAATTGGGAAATTCACTCAAAATATAGCAATTCTATTCCAATTTAAAGCCAGGATCTTGAAATTGAAGTCGAAATTTTGAGAGCAAACTTGAATTGATGACTCGTTCGAAACTGTCCAATTTAAACTTCCAATTTTTATCTGGTTTTGTTTACGCTATATTTGACTTTTTTCTTAAAATTTCGACTTTAGCCTCGAAGCTGCAATTTTTTTCAAGTTGTTTTGAATTTAGGCAGCTTTAAAATCGAAATTTGAATTCGTTTGTAGAATTCGTTCAAAATTTAAAAATTCGTAATTTGAAAAATTAGATTCTTCAGAAAATTTAAAAAAATTCTGGAACGTGTGAATTTTGAAAAAATGTCGAAGTTTTCACAAAAAGTCAACTTTAAAAAAAAAGGAAATTTTGAAAAAAATTTCAAATTTTAAATGAAGCTTTACTTAACTTCGAAAAAAGTCCTAGTTTTGAAGATAAAAGGTAAACATTTTCAAAACAGATTAAAATCCTGAAAAAATTCAAAAATTTCAAAAAGTTGCAATTTTGGACAAAAATCGAATTTTTCAAAAGAGTGAAAATTTTCGGGAAAAAGTCGGAATTATCAACAGTTTGAGCTAAAGTGGAAATTTTCAAAAAAAAGGTAAAGATTTTCAAAAAAAATGTTTTAACATAAGTATGTCGTAAAAAACCAAAATTTTGAAAAAATCGAAATTTTGAGAAAAAACTTTGTGTCAAGTTTTTTACAAGTCAAAATTTAAAAAAAAAGGAAATTTTCCAAAGAAATCAAATTCTGAAAAAGTTGCAGCTTCGAGAAAAAGTGGAAATTTTGATGATAAAAGATCGAAATTTTCAAAAAAGATCTAAATTCTGAAAAAAGGTTAGAAAATATTGAAAATATTGAAAATGTCGAAATTTTGAGAAAAATTTAATCTTTCAAAAAAACAAAAATTAAAGAAAAATCTAATTTTTCAAACAAAAGTTGAGCTTACTCCATAAAAGCCGAAACCTGGAGAAAAAGTCTAAATTTAAAAAAAATCTTAATTTTCAGAAAAGATCAAAATTTTGAGAAATTGTCAAAAATTGGACTAGGGTGAAAATTTACAAAAACAGGGTAGTTTTGAAAAGTTAGTTTTTCAATAATGTGTAAACATTTTCAAAAAATTCAGAATTTGGAAAATAAATTTAAATCCTAAAGAAAGGTCAAACTGAAAGTCTTGCGATTAATAAAATAAATAAACATTTGAAAAAAGTGAAAGCTAAAAAAAAATATTTTAATTTCAAAGTTTTCAAAATATAAAGACGAATTGCTTTAAAGAAGTCGAAAAATGTTTAAGAATTTTCAATAAAAATGGAAGGCAAATCAAAAAATCAAAAATATCAAAAAGTAAACATGTTCAGAAAGTCAGGATTTAGTGAAAAAGAGAAAATTGAAAAAAGTTGAATAAAAAAAACAAATACTCGAGAGAGTCGATATTTGCAAAAAGTTAAAACTTTGAAAAAATTCAACCTTTTAAAAAGAATTGAAATGTTTTGAAAAAATCAAATTTAAAACTAGTTAGATTTGTAAAAAAAAGTGAAATTTCGGGTCTGAAGTTTCAGAAATGGTCAATATTTACAAAAATAAAGTCAAATACTCAAACTTCGAGATCAATTCAAAATATTCAAAAAATTTGAAATTTTCAAAAAATAAAATATTTAACAAGGACAAAAGTTATAAAAAAGTAGAATGTTAAAAAAAACCAAAACCAACCAACTAAGACAAAATTTTAAGGAATTTGTAATATTCAAAAAAATCAAATTTTTGAAAAAAGTCGAAATTTTCAAAATCAAGTTATAATTTCGAAATGTTGGAAGTCGAACGAAAAAAGATCGGCTTTGTGAAAAAGTGGGTTTTTATTGTCTAATATTGCGAGAAGGTACTACCGACTCTCTAGACGTTTTTTAGACACCGTTTTTTACGATCGTGCACTATCCTCTTTTATAATTCGTGCTTCTATCTTTTTTATGAATTA
Source organism: Dastarcus helophoroides (assembly GCA_028583605.1). NCBI lineage: Eukaryota > Metazoa > Arthropoda > Insecta > Coleoptera > Bothrideridae > Dastarcus > Dastarcus helophoroides. Next base: position 33,030,499 of record CM053334.1, read on the forward strand.
ATGATAATTATCAAATATGGATTTATAAAAACATGAGTAGCAACGTTTAAAAACATTTTTTTAAAATGTTGTTGCGTTTTTATCGTTAATAAAATTTAATAGTTATGAACTTTAAAAATCTTTCAATTTTCATTTTTTAACTTATAGTACTAGTTTGAGGCAGCGCGGCGGTTCAACACCGTTTTTCTTTATTTCCTCTCATGCTCCAAGAGCATAATATGCATGCCCTTTGTGAGTGGATTCTATTTAAAAAAGTTGATAAGAGTTCCAATAAAAATTAATAATAAAATTTGTTGCGGTGATAGAGCGTTCATTTGATAAATCCGGCAATGAAAAAAGTATGCATATCTCACATAGTGTCTTGTCATAATTTTGAATTAGTGTTTTCTTCATCTCATTTTGGGTGTTGTATGTTTTCTGCTGTTTTCAAATTTAATTTTCATAAACTATCAGTTTTCGGGAAAAAATTAATTTGGAAGGTCCTAACTCCGAAAGAGAGGCATTTAACACCTAAATTTTATAAAAAATATTGGATTTATTGCTGAATGTTGGTGTAGGAGCACCTCCTGAGTTAGTCCGCACTTTAAAGCCTCCCATATATCAGCGGCTTACTCGACGAATTTGATATGATACATATCAAATCGGCCGAATTAACTTTGCGTTAATAGGACAGGGCCGAGCCACAAACTAATCGGCAGACTTTATCTCGCACATACTAAATATGTCAGTTAGTGACTGTTAAAGGTTTTGATTCCTTCTGACTATGACATCTTTTACTCAAAAATGCCAGATAACACCAGCTAAATCTTGGATGCATGCAAACATACTGCGAGCCGAGTCAAATTCGTAAAATTGAAACACAGAACTTGTCCCCTAAAACCAAGAAAAATTAAAAAACACAACAAAGGTTGCTCTAACGCGTTTCGACAGCCAAGCTGTCATCTTCAGAGAGAAACGAGAGAAAAGTTTCTCTCTGGAGATGACAGCTTGGCTGTCGAAACGCGTTAGAGCAACCTTTGTTGTGTTTTTTAATTTTTCTTGGTTTCAGGGGACAACTTCTGTGTTTCAATTTTTGAAGATAACCAAGGACCAGTCCGTTCCTTAAAAAAAAAGAGTCAAATTCGTATAAAAGTGACGAACCGGTCATACATCAGCGGATTACTCGACAAATTGGATATGGCACTTATCAGTTCAGACGAATTAACTTTGCGTTAATGGAGAGGGCAGAGCCAGAGACTAATCGGCAGATTTTATCTTGCACAGACTAAATAGGTCAGTTAGAGGCTGTTAAAGGTTTTGATTCCTTCTGACTTTGACATCTTTCACTCAAAAATGCTAGGTAACACCAGCCAAATCTCGATGTTATAATATGTGTACAGATATGTACGTTAGTGGAAAGTAACGCAACGAGTCAAGTGCGCAGATTTATGCTAACGGATTAAATCCGCAGATCAGATTCGTTCGAGTATGGCCGGCTATTAGCCCACTAACTTGAAGTTTTCATCTGATGGACTTAATTGGAGGTTATAATATCTTCTTCTTCCTTTTCTTTTATTTAGGTATAAATATGTTTTTCTTTACGAATTTCGTGGTGTTTCTGTTTTCTATCCATCCTTTTTTTGCCTTCCTGGATCTCTCTTTCCTACTGGTTTTCCGCCACGTGATCTTCTTATTAATCTATCTTCATTTGCTCTTTGAACGTGTTCATTAAAATCTTTTCGTCTTTTTCTGACAAATTTCATTATGACTATTATGTTACATTGATCCCTATTGCTGCGTTGTAGGGGTTAAAATATTTTTAGTTTTGCAACAATTTTTGTTACGTAATTAGGTACTATGTTTTTATTATTTAAAATTATGGCATTTGCATTGCCTACTATAATGTTTTTGCTTTAAAAATAATAAACTACTTTATCCAGCCCATTTTCCCACATTTGAATTAGGGCATGTCAGATATCAAATTACTCAGAAAAATAGACTGAATTCAATATGGTAAAATTCAATATAAGGTCTATAAGAAATAATAAAGTTGATATAATTTTCTCGAAAACAGTTAATTTCAGAAAAAATTAACGTACATTAATGAAAAGGGCCTTAAGAGACTAATGAATAAGGTTTTTAATTTTTTCGCGAATTTGGCCATTTTCAGTTTTTTCTAAATAAGATCAAGTCGAATCGGAGAATTCAATTGTTTTGTCAGCGAAATATTGTTTGGCATTAAATTTTGCACTTACTTATTTAAGCTTTCTTGTATCTCTAACCATTTCTGAGATTCCTGTAGTGGAAATAAAATTTGTTTCAGCCTGTTTCCTTTTTTTGCATAATTTGAAATAAAAGTTTCTAAAAACTAGTTTATTACATTTATATTTGTTTATTTACCCAATTAGCTGAAAAATAAAATCCCTTGATTCCTTCCGGAAGGTCCTGAAATCGAATATCTTCCTTGGGAAAATGTCTGTTTTCCTTTAAATAACTTCCGCCACGTTGTAACGCAACTTCTTTCAAAACCTATAAAAGGATAGAACTAATGAGACATTAACAATAAAAGTAATAAGATGATTTCATGAAGTGAAGAATATAGGTTTAAATTTTGGGTCTAATACTAAATCTTACACATTCAAGGTAGTTCATCGCCAGTAAACGCAATCAAAAAGTTTTCAGAATGTTAGATATCAACTGGGTAGTAGTGAGACGTACGCAGTCAGACTGCGGTCACTACTCGATTTTTAGCATAGACTGTAGTGTATGCGTGGATACAATAATACAAATATCCAAACGGCTTTGCAGTAGATTTTCTGAGCAATGCTTATTCGACGAAGGCATCTAGAAGGAGAAGTAGTACGGCTGTGTTGCCATCACTTCAACGATATTTCCCCAACATGCGGAAAGAAGCATCGAAATTCCTTAATGATGTATAATTTTGGATGATTTGCGATTAAGCAAGAAATCCTCATATTTTACTGTTTGATTGTCAACAGCATCCTACATAATATATTACTTTTTTATCAAAATCTACAGAAAAGTTGAATAAATTGAAATCTCTTCTTCTTCTCATATGTTAAAAATCGCAAATTTGACATTGAATATCTCGGTTTCGGTACCGGCATGGGTCTCTTAATTTTGCGAATATGTATATAACTACTCTCTAGTAACATCTGGCAGAAATTTAACTGAAAATATATGGAAAAACAATTGACCGGTGAGCTTACCTTAAATGGATCTCTAGGAATAAAACGCATTTGTTTATTTATCTACAACTGCCTTGTATTAGCGTTATTATGCCATCAATTCGACACTAGTTTAAGTTAAATAATAAGTAAAATAATACTAGGTACTCACACATATCAAATTTGACAATGACAATTTAGCTATTTACATTTTGTTGACAAATGCCTGTGATAGGTTTCATGTGTTAGGTTTTTTCACGACGGCTGCCAATCTTGATTGGAAGCACCATGGTTCTGTTGGATAAGGCGGCTAACTTTTGCAAAAGGCAATGCTGCGGGACGGGACGTCATTATGATATACTGAGAGTATTTGGCTGATTAGTCATGTGTCTGTACGCATTTTCGGCAACCAAAAAAAAAGGTCCTTCACTGTCCGTAATTTATTTTTGACGCCCAAAAAAAAATCCGCAACACAAAACGTTGCTTCTTCTTTGGTGTTCTGGATAATTATTATAAAAATGTGGGACATGGGGGACGCATTAAGAGTTTCCGGGACAATTTTATTAATTATTTCTATGCGGGACTGTTCCTGCCATTTGGTTGGTTGGTCGCCTTACTGCTGGAAGCGCTTGCTGCAGCTTCAGAGCCAGTGAACTTTCCTCTAAGAATTTTTGAGACTGTTCTTTTCTTGTTTTTAACTTAAAACTTAATGTAACTTGCTTGTTTGTGTACATAATAAAATTAAATCGTACTAACACGTTGTTTCGACAAATTGTAACATTGGCGTAACTAGGGGAGAGTAAAACTGATTGCCCCCCCCCTACAAAAATAGGCGTATACTTTTTCATTCTTATTACCATGAGAAAAAGATTCATTCTTCCCAAAATTATTTTATTATCACTAACAATTTCTGTTTACCAAGTAACTGGAAAATGTATATGTTTGCATAATTAAAACCTAAAACGTTGATGTTTATCGGTTTACCACAACTGAAACATTGTGGTAGCAGCTGTTCGGTTACGGTCCCTAGGAAAAAAACCTAACTACGCCAGTGAATTTCACCGATTGCCATAACTATATTGTAGATAAAATTTTATATATCATACGTGATCTAGAGCATATTATATTAACTATTATGTCTCGTCAAGTGTAATTTGCGCACAAGTTGTGTTTGTGTAATGATTAATGATCCTTCTATGACATAAATAACCCTATCCACTATGACATAAATATCCATTAAATTGGATATCTACATCCATTACAAATTTAAAAGAAACATACTTTATTTCATGTTTATAATTCTTGTTAATTTGTCCTTTACTTAAGAGTGCAACATTTACATTACCAAATTGTTATGAAATTATTCAGAGAGGGGGAATTCGGAGTAACATCCAACAAAAATTAATTACTACAACTGGTAATTTTAAGTGCACTAAAGATAAAATGCAGTGGAACCTCTTTTAATGAATATAATTTGTTCTAAAGTCGTACACGTAATGCAAAACACTTGTTAAGCGAAAAAAATTTTCCCTCATAAATTATTCTAAAATGCGATAATGCGTTTCAAAAAAAAATACTCAAACATCCTTAAAGAGCGTAAATTATTGTCATATTTTTTTTCTTCCGCGGAAAAAATGAACCGGAAATGGAAATTCCTTTGCAGAAAACAAAAAATCGAGGTAATTAGTTTATTACTTATGATATATTTAATAAATAATGTTTATCTAACTATGTTGATAACCACTATTATTTGCGGTAGTAATCGGGCAAGGCTTGTGGAAACTACGCTATCCGAATACTGTTGGTTCCAATTTTAAAGACAATTCCTTGGTATTTCCTCGACGATAGTCACTATAGTTGTCAGTATTGAATTTTGCCTTAACCCACATCACATAAATTAATATAGCATGTGAACAATCTGTCTTTATTAGTCGTTGTGTCATCATTTTAACATTTTATTTTACTCATTAAACGAATTACCATTTATGAGAGGTTAAAGGAGCTTTCACTGTACTTTTTTGAGGAGAAATTAATAAGAACATTAAAAGGATTGCGAGGAGATTAAACTTCTTTCTTAATCCATATCGTAAACTTGATCCTTGATAAAAAAAAAAACTTTTCCAAGTTTTTTTTACGTTAGCTCAAACATGACCATTCACGTCTCTAATTTATACCACAGGTCCACAAATCAAAACGAAAAAACGTTCCAAAGGTATTATTTGCCTTTCCTACAATTTGATCAGAGAATTAATGAGTGAAAAATTAGAAATCAGGATATTCAGCATAGAGCGAAAGCTAGGATTCCTTCAATAGCTTTGTTAGCCTTAGTGTAAGTACTCCCATTAAACTTTTCTTGAAATAACATTTTAATTTCATTAATTAATTAAGCTTCTTATAAACAAAGTTCGTTAATATTGAATTCTGGCTGTTCTCTGCATATTCTTTGCAAAGTTGTGTTAATTAGGTTTAATTTGACTGGCTTTTTATTCGCTTTTTGCTTTTTGCTTCCCTCACAAATCCAGATCCTCGACTATCGATTGGCAATATGGCATTCTATTCAAAATTACCTAAAACAACGACAGAATTAGATCTTAAGCGGTCAATGACTTTTGCGACCTAACATTCACCGGAAAAAGGTAACTGATGATCTGGATTTGTGAAGGGGTAATTCACAAAGAAAAATCCAATAAAAATAAACGGAAGATTAAATTCTCTTGCTCCTCGTAAGAAGTCAAACAATTTTTGAGAAATTTACTGGTAAAGAGAGAGGAAAGAAGGAAGGGAGATGGAGGGGAGATGAAGATAGAGAGGGAGAAGGAGAATGAGAAGAAGAAGGAGAGGGAGAAAGAACAAAAGAGAGAGAGATTGATAAAAAAAGGTGGAAGGTAGAGGACGGGATAAAGATATGGTGGAAGAACGCCTCCTTTCACATGACACTTTAAGACTAAGGAAAGGGAGAAATGGATAAAAAAAGAAGGGAGAGAGAACTGCGGGAAAAAGATGGGTGGAAGAACGCCCCCTTTCATATTACACTCTTTAAGACTAAGGAAAATATTTTTTCTGACATGAATTTGTACAGGACGATAGGCTACCAATCAAAATCAGAAATCACTTCTGATCACCGGGCAAGAAGGTCAATGGTTTCATCATGTGTAAATCAATTCTGATTCACTGAGGATAAAACAATTAGGAGTAGGTTATATAGAGACAGATTAGTGGCCACAATCCTTAGGATTTGTAAGTTGATTTTGAATATTGTCTTAATAAATTGACGGATTACATTAGGAAAAAAACGCAGAGGGAAACTAGAGGAAGTAAACTGGTTATTGCATCATTGTATCAGTTTCTAGAGCACAGTTATGGTACAGTATGCAAAATGCCATTTGTGATTGGAGATCCCAAGAAGTATACATTGACCATGTTCTTCAGATATGGTTCCCGATGAATAATAATTATTTCCTAATTTAAAAAAGAAAAATCTCTTTTTAAAGATAATTGAGTTATTACTTCAACGTACTAATAACTAACAAGTCTATACAGGATATACTTCTTCCGGGATTGGACGGTGTCAAAGAACTACTAACAGTGTTCCACGTTTCGCTCACCATTGTAGGGGGCTTCTTCAGGAACAAAGAAACAATAAATGAAAAATAAAATACAAGGAAATATACAAAAATGGAACTTTCTTATCCTTGGTACCAAATTTTCAATTCAGAAGAGTTTCGCCTCTGGTATGGTAGACATACTGAGTTACCGTGCTCTGATGTTTTGAAATTGACCTTTGTTCATTTTTCATTTTTGTATATTTCCTTGTATTTTATTTATATGTTCCTGAAGAAGCCCCTTACGATGGTGGGCGAAACGTCGAACACTTTTAGTAGTTCTTTAACACGGTCCAATCCCAGAAGAAGTATATCCTATACTGATTCTGGCCGTGGAAGCCTTCGTTATCAAACTAATAAGTCTATTGAAGTTAAGACGATTACGTTGAAAAAGTAACCTCTGTCCACATTTGCTTTTTCCGTGCAATAGTAAATATTCAACAAATGTAAATTAAAGTAACTTTCTTTTACCTGATCTACCGGAGAAGGCTTCCATGGAAAATTAGTGCCGTTCGGGTCCTCTGCGAGTTTATCTTGGGCCGAAACGCTGATGGTGTTGCCGTCTTTGTCTAGTAGAATTAAGCAAGGCACTCCTGATTTGATTCTGTACTTTCTCGACAGTCGGGTCTGAAATTGAGAAAAAGGAAATAAAAAATGAGTGCTTGTTCAAAATCATTGCTGACAGACAGCGTAATTGAATAAACAATTGGAAATCGGGTGCACGGTCAGACATCTGACGCTAAAGCAAACAATTTTTATGGGGTAGACGAAAGAGTATATTCAGTCATTTGATAAACAAACAAAGCTACGCTAGACTTTGAATTCTTTCTCGTAAAATTTCAGTGGAAGTTATCCAAATAATTTACTTCCTTTTCAGTTATTTGTTAGAAATGAGAACTCTATTAGTGAAGGTATATATAAAAGTTTATGGGCGGATATTTTCCCGGTTTATGTTATTTACTGTGACAAAAGCTAATTATAGAATTTAACGACTTTAAAAGCTTTTATTTATTGAATATCATGGTCGTGTATAACATACAACATTAAATCCTGGATTCTTATTATTAATACATGTCCATGCATGTCAATCTTGACATGGATCGACAATTGTTTGTATATACAAGGTGGGGAAAAAATGCCATTTCTAAAATTCTTAAGAAATTGAAAGACTGGAAGGAATTTGCATTGCTTTTAAATGGATTGTCTGTATTTTGAGATATAATTATTTCTTGTTGTTACGAAGGTTTCCTTCACCTGAGACAGAAAAAGATGTATTTCCCTTCGAGATTGGACCGTGACAATGAATTATATTAGTATTAGAGGTCTCGAAATCGGAAATTTAAGACAGAAGAGCACGGTAACTCAGCATGTCAAATATACCAAAGATAAAACTCATATGAAGATACTGTGGAATGGAAGATCAAGATTAAGGACAGAAGAGAACGCCATCTCTATATGTCAACCATACTAGAAACCTCCTGAAATGAAAAAGCCGTAAAACGCAAGATAATCAAGACGAAAAGAGTTTGCTCGCTCAGTATGTCAATCTGTCTAGAAGCGAAACCCTTTTGCTATGGTTGACATACTGAGTTGGCCTGTTGTTGACTTTAAATTCGAAAAACCCAACTTCGCTGGAAGCGAAAAAAAACCGTAAGCATCATCTTGACTGAGGATCGAATTTGTAGTGCTTTTTGGGTATGGAGATCTTTTGACTACCCACTTTGATGACTGGATTTTTGCCTCAATTTATATCCGTAAACCCAATTCATGTCCCCTGTTAAGATCCCCCAAATAAATATTTCTTCATCGAATATTTTCTTCAATTTCACTTAAGATTTATTAACATTGCATCATAATATTTAATAGATTTTGAAGTATTTGCAATATTTTTTCAATAGTACAAATCAGTGGTCTCCAAACTTATTTGACCGTGTACCCTTATGACGAAAGTAATTATAAATTGTACCCATTAACTAAAAAAAGATCATATTTTATATTTTTGTCACCTTAAAAAACTCGCCGTGCCTAAAAACACGTTGCAAAATTTTTGAACGAAAATGTTGCTCACCTCCTAGAATCTTCTGAGACCCCACTTTGGAGACCATTGAATCACTTGCTGTTAACGCTGTTAATCCATATTTTTTTTTAGATATTTGAAATCGCTTTACTAAATCTTCATAATTTTCCAATATTTTTTTGTGAAATATCCTTTGGAAATACATCTTCAAAGTTTCAATAATTTTTTTGCGTTTTGAGGAAATGTGTCATAATACCTTAGGTAGCGATTGTGCGCAACCCGTAGCTCACGAGGTAGCGATTGTGCGCAACCCGTAGCTCACGAGCCATGTTTAGCTCACTCGTAAGTTTTGATGTATCTCGCGGTAACCATGAAGAAAATCGATATATCCCATTTTATTTATATAATTCATATTTCTACTCAAAATTTCAACGCAAATGTTCGGAAAAAATAAAAAAATTTAGTTAAAGTTTGGGACAAAAGTCAAATATTCTAAAAATTATTCGAATTAAAATTATTTTAAAAATCCAATTTTCAAATTTCAACTTTAAATTTAGAATTTTGAAAAAAAATTTAACAAAAAAAAATCGAAAATTCGTAAATAGGATTTTAAAAAGCATTATTTTCAAGTTTGAACTAAAAAGTTTAAGATAAATGTCGAATTTTAAATATAAAATTCACTTTAACAAAACTTTAGCCAAATTTCGATCTAAAATTTAAACACACAAAATTTTGAGAAAACTTCCAATTTTAGTTAGTTATTTACAAGAAATATTTTATTGCCAAATTTCGAGACAAAGGTTAAAATTCCTTTTGAAGAAAAAATTTAAAATTTTAAGATTAAGGTCATAATTTGGAGAATTAAAGTGATAGTCTCTAAAAAAAGTTTATATTTCTAATATTACAAAAAAACACTAAAAAAAAAACTGATTTCAATTTAAAATTTTTAGAAAAAATCTACATTTCGAAAAGACTATTAGCTGTATTAGCTATTTAAATAAATCAAAATTATTTACTTTCGATAATCATTGTTTTAATACGTTTCATTTTTTTAAACAGTTTTTACTTTCAGCACACAATGTTAACTTTTTTCTCTCAAAATTTAGATCCGTTTTCTTAAAAAATAAAAAAATCAATTTTAAGAACTAATAAAATTTCGAAGATAACTCGGAATTTATTTTCTAAATTTCTTTAAAACTTCAAAATGCATAAAAAAATCGAAATAATTTTAAGAAATTTTGTTTAATAGATTTGAATTTTTTTGGAATCTGCGTTTTATGTTAAAATTTCTTCTTTAAACTTACAATTTTTGTTCTTTTTTTCCAAAAACTAGACTTTAAACTTGAAATCTTTTGATGATTTTGAAACTTTTTTTTCGATATTTAAGTTTTAATTTCTAAATTCGAATGTTTGAAAGATCTTTTCCTCAGGTGAAAAGTTTAGACTTACTAGACAAATTTTTATTTATGAATGTAGTTTGCTTTTTCGAAGCTTTGATTTTTTATTGAACCAAAATTTAGATATTTTCTTTTTTTTAGAGTTTAATCTCCTCGCAAAGGGCAACCCCTTATGCATCGAAAGCACTGCGAGTAGGATGAGGAAACAAGGATAGATGGCGATGAACCGCCTTCTTAAACAAGGATAGGTTGTAATTTTTGAGGAAAATTTCTTTTGGTAACGAGTTTCATAGTTTGGAAGTTGTACAGAAAAAAAGAGTCTCCGTAGATAGAAGTCCTCACTGTTTCAAGCTGGACCGCACAGGAATTTGCTGTCTTCGACTGTCTTGTATGCCTAAAGAATCTTGGAAGGAGCAATCCTATTAGTTCCTGCGAGTATTTTCCATGATAGTACTTGTAGAAAAGAGACAAGTCACCAACCATACCCCTGCGCTCTAGTGTTTCGAGAGAATCGGTCAAACTCTCGTCATCAATTAAGCGAATCGCTCTTCTTTGAATTGAATCCAAAAGAGCTAAAGTGTGCCCTGGGCTTAACTCCAAACATGAGAACAGTATTCAAGTGTTGGCCTAACTTGAACTTTGTATAGTGTGAGTAGCTAATGAGATGTGAAGTACTTTTTAGCTCTAAAAAGAAAGCCTAGCTTCTGAGAGGGAGATTTCGTAATAGTGTGCACATGATCGTTCTAAGAGAAGTTAGGGCTCGCATTCACTCCTAGGATAGATAGATTAGATCCTATCGGGAGGATTTTACCGTCCATTAGTATGTTTGTTGAATTATTTCTTGATGTTTTCTTAGGGAAAACCGCGGCCTGAGTTTTTAAAGCGTTGAAGTCGACCAGATTTTTTTTATCAGATTGATTTCAAGATCCCGATTAATCATCTGTATCTGCTGTTCCCTTATTCGATTTGAAGCAGGCAGTGACGGATAATGGTTTGTCGGAAGAAAAAGATGACACAAGGCTACTATTATCTGCGTAGCTATATATAGGATTGGACGTTGAAGCTAAGAGATCGTTTATGTGTAACAGAAACAGAGTAGGAGACAGAACAGACCAACGAGGCACCCCTGCAGTAATCACAAATATCTCGGATGAGATGCCATCGACGACGACTTGAAGAGATCTGTCAGCGAGAAAATTTGATATCAAATGACAGAGTCCAGGAGGCAGACCATAAGATGTTAATTTGGCAAGAAGAGATTGGTGTCAAGTTCTGTCGAAGGCCTTTGAGACATCCAATACCACAATTTTAGCCTCACAATGTTTTTCCATAGCTGAGTTACAGATATGAGTAACATATGCCAGTAGACAGCCAGTCAAGCGTTGTTCTCTAAAACCTTATTGCCTATCCGAGATGATTCTATTCTCCTCCAGATATTTGAGGATTTCGATATTGACAATTTTTTCCATCACCTTAGATAGACGGGTAGCAAAGATATAGGGTGACAGTTGTTAACTAGATTCCTTTTTTCCTTTTTAGGGACAAGCTAAACCCTAGCAGATATCCAGATGTTAGGGAATACACCTTGGTTGTAAGAGAGTGTGAACAATTTGCTTAGGAGAGGGGTCAACTCTGGGACGCACTTCTTAAGAACAATAGCGGGGACATCATCAAGGCCAGAAGCTTTCGGGGGGTCGCTCAAGAATAATCTTCCTGATTGTGAGTTGCCTAAAAACAGCTTCGGGCACCGAAGTGCCAACCTTAGGAAGAATAGGAGGTTCTGCGTTTTGAGAATCAAGATTGGAATTTTCAGCAACCATTAAGGCTAGCATGTCAGCCTTTTCCTTGGAAGTAGTAGTGATATTGTTATTGTCATCGAGACTCTGCAAATCCCCAAAAAGACCTGGAACCATTCAGACAGTTGATAAGCACTTTTTGCCTCGTCAATAACCTGTTTACAAAAATTTCGTGCATCTACAAATGTGGTCCGAGTCTCGACTGAGGGATTATTTCACCAACGACTATAAGGGCGATTTCTGCAGGAGACAGCCCAAGCCCATTTTTTGCTGAACCAAGACTTAGTGGAGGCAGACTCTTTTTGGGAGTAAGGAATTGAGCATTCCATACCAATCAGGGTAGTTCCAGTGATGGATTCGGCAACTGAGGAAGGGTTGTTTGAGTTAAAGCAGACTTCCTGCCATGAAAGGATGCAAAGAAGTCTCTTTATTCTTCCCAGTTAGCAGAGTTAAAGTGTCAAACCCTACTGAACTGTGTCTGAGAAAGAAGTGGTATATGAAGCGAGCGAGAGGCTGCTACAAGCTTGTGATTCGAATTTCCAAGAGGTGATGTCACAGAAATTTTAAACGAATTAGGAAGAATTTGTAAGGAAAAGGTCGAGTAGATTAGGTTGATGGGTATCCGCATCAGGAATTATTGTGGATTCCTCAACTAATTGCGATAATTCACAATTGATGGCGAAAGCCTCTGCCACCCTTCCTGTGTGTAGGTTGAAGTCACCGAGAAAGACAACCTCAGCGTTTGGATAATTCGTCTGTAGGTGATTAAAGGTTACGGAGAGGTAAGAGAAGATCTGTCTGCATGAGGGACCATGTGGAAACAAATGAAGCGAACAAACAAATAGTATTTAGCTTTTGGAGCAGATTTTTAGTCAAATCACATCATGATCAGTAGATTCCAGTACCCCCTCTCGTTGACAGGCAGGTTGCTTCGGGTAAAAGCACAAATTCCGCTCTTGTGTCGAAATTTTGTGTGCAAGTCGTAGTTAGGGCAAAGCAAATGGACTGTATTGATGGATGTGGAGACTTGGGTTTCTGACAGTGACAGCACCTGGGGTCTTTCATTTTGAAGGCGTTGATGAACCGACTTTAGATTTAAGTTTAGCCCTCGAATGTTATAGAATTGAATTTTGAATGAATTGTATGAAACAAACTTGACATTAAAATTTTCTGTCGATTTTGGATTCCCTCGCACATCCCCCACCCGGACATCCAAACAAGAGGATAGGTTACGTCCCAAATTCCTGGCACGAAGAGTAGATGAAAAAAAATAAGGGAAACGGCAGGATGAGGAAAGAAGAATAACAGGAAGCGACTCACATATCACAGACGGAAACATGATGTTAGTAAGCACCATTTCTCCTAGTGATACGAGGGGTGGTACTACCTCGGACGACTGAAAGTTCCAGCCTATCACCTACCCTCTAACATTTTTGAATTTTTCTTTATTCATTTGGATTTTTTTCCTAGAAATATCACAATTGTACAGATTCGTAAGAATTAAAAAAGAGACCTCGACATTTATGTAACAATTTTCTAAAAATTTTCATTTTACTTATAAAATTTTGACTTTTTTCTGGTTTACTTTTTTAGACATTTGAAGTTTAAACCAAAATAAAAAACTTAAAGATTACTAATTTAAATTCAAAATTTTGAAATAAATACTATTGACTAGGTGTTGTGTGAAAATAAAAAAACAACATTTAAAAAATATCAATGTGCATAACTTTATTTTGCAGGGAAAGCTGTGTTTCTCTAGTTTCTGTGGTTCTAGTTTTATATTAAATTGTTTGCGGTGGTTCATACTTTTTTTTTAGTCCTTTTTATTATATTTATTCATTTCTCTATTTTTTTTATCTTTGTGCCTCGTCTGAAATTTTTAACTTGTGATTTTACTCAAATCAGCTTCAAGGTTGGCCACCACTGCTTTAATGTTAAATAAATTCATAAAAATGATTTTAAAATAAAAAAAGTTGCTAGGTTTTGTTTAACAATTTTTAGTTTCAATTTCCAATTTCAACTAAAAGTTCCAATTTCTAGATGGATCCAAAATTTATACTAGAACAATTTTCAGTTTTAGCATGACATTTCAAAAAACATGAAATAAAAAAAACTAGGCAGTCTTGGAGGCTGCTGACAGAAGTGAAAACTTAAAACTACGAAATAACAGTATCTATGTAGTTTAGTTCGAATCCACACTGGTGAATAAGTCAGAATATTGAAAATATTTTAAAATAAATGCTGTCAATCTGCCCTACTTTTTATATTTGAGATTTTGATTCTTGTAACAAAGTTAACATAATTTTCTCGGAAACAGTTTATTTCAGAAAAAAAACGTACACCAATGAAAAGGCTTTAAGAAGCAACTAAATATGGTTTTTGATTTTTTTCGATCGGGCTTCAAGTAAACAAGTTACAGCTGAATATTAAAAATGGCCATTTTCAGTTTTTTTTAAATAAAATCAAGACTAAGTGGAATATTGTTAGGCATTCAATTCTGTGCTACTTTGCCTATTAAAGTTTCCTTGTTTTCCGAGATCCCTGTAGTGGAAATCAGATTTGGTTCAAACTGTAGTACAGGGTGAATCAGTCATAATGGCATTAATTTTAACTACGTGTTCGGAACGCTTAGTAAATACAGAAAATCGAAAAAAAAAATTTATTCGACTTTTTAAAATAAATCCAAATCAACCAATTGACCACCAAAAGCCCGACGCTACATTAAATGCTTGGCTGCAATAGACGCTCATTACGTTATCATCCACTCACCAGCTGCAATGATAAGCCGAACTGGCAAGGGCGAAACATCGCTAATTAATGGGCAACAAATCTTTATTAGGTTATTTTGACGAAAAGGTATTTGTATTTTCATACACTTAAAACTTTTTACATTTTCTTGTTTGGATTAATTAATCGGTCTGATGAAAAGTAAAATGCAAATTTATAAATAAACGAATACAAACCGACTTAAACTAAAATATTAACTCTGCAAAATACCAGGTCATTCAATAAGTCCGTAGGATAAGTAAGAAAAAACAAAATTTTGACAAAACTTGATTTTATTATTCAGTTGTTGTTTATTATTCAGTAGTTGCCTTCGAGGGCGATTCAACGAGTATAGCGATTTTTCAACTTTTAAATACCAATTTTATAGTACGATTTCTCTTTCTCGTCAAAATAGGCCTCAGTTTCAGCGATTACTTCATCATTTGACTTAAATTTCTTTCCAACAAGCATTCTCTTGAGATCCGAAAATAGGAAAAAGTTGCTGAGGGCTAAATCTGGAGAATACGGTGGCTGGGTAAGCAATTCGAAGCCCAATTCATTCAATTTTGCCATCGTTTTCATCGATTTGTTACACGGTGCATTGTCTTGGTGAAACAACACTTTTTTCTTTTGCAAATGTGGCTGTTTCTTTGCGATTTCAGCCTTCAATCGATCCAAAAGTGCACAGTAATAGTCGCTGTTGATGGTGGTTCCTTTTTGGAGATAGTCGATGAATATTATTCCGTTCGCATTCCAAAATACAGAAGCCATCACCTTACCGGCCGACTGTTGCGTCTTTGCTCGTTTTGAATTCGGTTCGTAGACTGCTGTCCACTCAGCTGACTGTCTTTTGGATTCTGGTGTGTAATAGTGAAGCCATGTCTCATCCATTGTCACATATCGACGATAGAATTCCATTTTATTGCGCTTTAACAGCGCCAAACACTCCTATGAAGCATCGAATTCGTTGTTGTTTTTGGTCGACTGTGAGCTCACGCGGCACCCACTTTGCACAGAGCTTTCGCATACCCAAATGTTCGTGTAAAATGGTAAAAACACTACCATCTGATATCTTTACAATGTCAGCTAGCTCGTGCACCTTCAATTTGCGATCGTTTATAACCAATTTGTGGATATTTTTGATGTTTTCTGGAATAACAGCCTCATTTGGGCGTCCACTGTGCTCTGCATCATTTGTGCTGGTATGACCACCTTTAAATTCAGCAATCCACTTCTCTACCATTTGTCTCGATGGAGCAGAGTTCGGATAATGTTTATCAAGCCATTGTTTGGTTTTCACTGTAATTTTTTTCATCAAAAAGCAATGCTTTATCAAAACTCGAAATTCAATTTATTCCATTTTTTTTTCAATAACAAAAGTTGCTTCACACAAAATGCTATAACTCACGAATCAATAGTCAGATTGCTGACAAATTTATACACGTATCGTTTGAAGGTTAGTACTAAATAAAAATCATATGAAAAAAATTGAGTAACGCCATCTATGTGCCATCCTATGGACTTTTTTTTAAATGGACTGTTAAATAACGATACGACGCACTGGTTTATTTAATTTTGAAGCATAATAACGTTGGTTTGCAGGTAGGTTGTTGTTTATAAAATATATGTCAACGATAACCCACAGTCAGAATAAGTGCAGTGTACTTACATTAATACTCGAGTGCCTCTTTCCGAACTATTTTAGACCTGACGGGCGCATGAAAAAAGTCATGATTCGTCGATAATCTACTCATGGTTTAAAGAATTTTTATCGCATCACAGAGGGGCACAAAAAATAAAACGTCGGCAAATAACTCTCGAGTATTAACTACTTTTAACACTTGCACCAACAACAGCAAATTTAATTCATTATTGCAGCGTCGATATCATCGTTTACATCCATCTCGCAGATTTCACCTTATTTATTTTCGTGTAACTTTCTTCTGCAATTCCTTTTTCCCGGTTTTCATATGAAAAAGCGAATCACCCAACTATTTTTTTGCAATCATAGGTGCCGCCACGATCATTTAATGTTTTTCGTATTGTCATTTAGACATTACCTAGCTATGTTTGTTTGTTTCGTCCAAGTCCCAACGGCGCAGCTTCTTCTTCTTCTTTCTATTTATCTGGGCCTTGAATCTTTGGAGTCAGTGACAGTTCAAAAAGAGGTTTAAGTTATGGTTTTAAAATATTTTTTTTAGCGTAATTATACCTGAAAAAAAATTTTTAATCACGTATTCGTATTATACTCAAATTTCTCTATCTTCCCTTAAAATTTCTGCCATTATGACCAAATCACTCTATATATTCTATTCTAACAATTTTCTAATTGTGGATTTTATTAAAGCTTTGTCTTTTTCTCAAAATTCGCGTTGCCGATTTTTATTTTTTTTTACAAAAAATCAATTTAGTACTCTAAATTTTGGCTTTTTCCAGAAATATTCATTTCTTTTGAAAATTTGACGCGACATGTCAACTTTTTTATGGATATTTCGAGAAATTCATTATTGTGTCGAATTTTTTTTCTCAAAATGCATTTCAGTCCTTTGGTGTTTTATTTATTAGTTTAAAATTTCCATCCTAATCTCGAAATTTTGACATTTAATTTTGACTTTTTATAGGTAAATAAAGTTAACATTTCACCCTAAGTCGAAATGTAGAGATAGTTTATGAGCGATGAGTACTGAACAGTTCCACCAAGTATGGATTATATCAATTTTTCGATTCAATTTAATCCGTAAATTGCGAGACAAAAGCCGAAATTTTAAAAGTAAAACGAAAAAGAAGAACATTGCATTGTTAAAAAAAATCGAATATAAAGTAGACTAAAAAAAAGGAAATCAACAAATAATTGATATAAAAAAAATTCTGAACATTTTGAGATTCAAATTGAAATTTAGAATTTTTCAAGAGTAAACATTGCTTGGGGCATGAGTTTGGAATGTAATAGCTTGACCACGGACCTCGCATTACAATGTTCGTCTAAATATCAGGTGTTTAAATGAAAAAGAAATCGTATTGAAATCTTATGTTTTTAACGTATGTCGTAAACAGGTTATCACTGTGAACTGCAGTGTTTTAATACATTTAAACTACTATCATACCAAACCTACTGGTGGAAAACCCCAGTGAATTTGTATAAAACAATAAATTTTCTTAAAAAAGTAGCAATAAAAATATACATATTATTTCTTTTAGTATCTTAATAATCGTTGATATGTCACCATATGTTTATTAGACTTTTTTTATTTATTTTCATCCCCGCTGTAACTCCTTTAAATATTGGGGGTTCCTTTCCAGTTACTTGGTATAATATTTAAAGTTTCAGTAAGTATGAGTTTCAAGTGCATCTCCTTTAACAGATATCCAGTTTTGCGGTATTTTTGGCATATTTTTAAATTATATAAGACAATGTAAAGTATTAACAATTCCATTGCACAAATACTAACAAGGAATCAGGTTGTTAGACTTACCTTAAGATCAATTTCACTGAATGGTATGGCGAACCAAGGAAGGTCCAGTAAACTGCTCTTGTGACTACCCTCAAAATCACTGAAGACGTCATTGTTTACCCACAATACAACCTGTATCACTTCAAAACGCTTGCTGTTACTAGTGTTTAGTCTTTCATAAAGGTCTTTCAGTTTGGTTATGAAATCATCACTTTTTAAATTAATGTTGGCAAAAGAAAAATATATTCCAGTTACGCTCACATCTTCTAGAACATCTGCGGTGGGAATCTTGACGAAATCGCCGTTGCTTATTGTAGAATCGCATTTTAATAATTCGGTTCCGAAAAGTTTTGTGTACCACTTTTGCTGAGTTTCCATTTTTACAAACCTACATGGTACTTTATTTAAAATCCAAAATTTTACTGTTTAATTCTACCGCTAATGATAAAAAGAAAGGTGAAGTAAGGGACACATTTCATTTCATAAACAACTCTCCTAAGTTTTACATTCTTTAGTGTTTCTGTTTAAACACCGCTTGAATAATTAAACACAAATAACGTATTTGTCACATGGTATGCAATACAGGGGGGAATTTCAACTGCGCCCGATCACGCAACATTCGTGTTGTCTGGCAGTGGACAAGGCGTCGATACAGACCGTCGCGACGGCGAAACTGTAACTAGACGCGTTTCGTTTTACTCCTCAATTTGCCCATGCCACCCTGCCTGCGCTTCTGGTGTGAGGACAAAGGGCCATAACTTGCGCCGGCGATACAAAATCAGCTTCCACAGTTAGCGGAATGGGTTTACTCATCGCGCTTACGCCTGCCGGGAAAACGGTTCAGGAGGTTGTTTGGTTTCGTTTTTAATTTACTAGATGCTCATTTGGCGTGAGCCTTATGTATATTTGACCGATTAAGGAAATTAATTTTCTACGACATTGTTGACTTAGTTGGTACAGTATCAAATTAAATGCGAAATAATTTCTAATATTAAAATATGAATGGTCAATTTTCAATTAATATAGGAAATTTAAGGCTCACCACGTAATTGCTCCATTGGATAGTTTTAAGTTTTAAATAAATCAATAGAAAAGTAAATAAATAATTTCGGCCAGGCCCGTAACCAGGGGGGGCTGGGAGGCTGCAGCCCCCACCCGAAATTTTTGGCTTCACACTAGATAGAACTGAACTTTCCAGAAATGCGACCTTTTTAAAAACCCTTTTTTTATGGATCATTTTGTTTTTGTGCTGAAATGCAAAGATGTTTTCTTTTCAAATTTGGCGCCATTTCTTATTATTAGAGGCCGGATTTTAAGTACAATCAAGCAAGGTAAAAAAGTGAGCAAAATGTTAAATAAGGCAAAAACGAAAAGCTAAAGAAGGCACTGAAAAGGTAAAATACTCTAAAAAAGAGGCATTAACAGGGCAAAACTCATAATTAACAAAAAAAAATCTCAGTCGAAATTAAAAAAAAAAAGATTTTAGGTTATACTCCGAATATTCAGAAGTATAACATTTTCAAATGAAGAAGTTTTTAAAATTTCGAGTTCATTCTCGAATTTTCACCCTAAATCTTAAAATTTTTACCTTAAACTTATTCGAATTTTTTCCAAAATTTTGACTTTTAAGTCTGAGATTTCGTTTCCAGAAAAAATTAAACTTTTCTTGAAATTTCTTTTTTTTTATTTGAAACTTCAATCTTACGTTTTAAATTTTATTTAAAAAATGTTGAATTTTGCAAGTTTTTCAAGCTTAAACTCCTCCTCATTTTGAGAAGAGCTGGAAATTTATACAAGCGATTTTTTGAGATTTAACCCCAAATTTGGAGAAAAACTTGGATTTTGTGATAATAGTTTTAAAGTTTTGGAATTTAAAATTTTAAATTTTAAATTCGGTATTTGAATAACATTTTGAATATTAGGCCCTTTACTAAAAAATCAAAATATCTTATAAGCCATTATTTTGAGAAGACATTTTTTAATAAATTATTTTTATGAATTTCATCTATAGGTACATTTTCTAACATGGCGATTGAACTTAAAAAAAATGTCTAAAATATCGATTCTTTTATAAATTTCGAATTTGAGCAAGTTTAAGTTGGAATATTCAGGATTTTTTTAATAACTTTAACTCGTCAGCTTAATTCGAAATTTTTAATTTTTTCAAAAAGCATTAACTTCATAATAAAAAATTTCGAAATTTTTTGTTATGAAGTTGATTTGTTTATATTTCGATTAAAATTTCGAAAACTCGACTTTTTTCTCCAAAATTCGACTTCCAAGTGAAAACTTTCAAAAAAATATTGAAATTTCTATCTTAGTTGCCAAATTTCAACTTTGGTTAAGAAATTTTTTACATTTAATCACGACATTTCAACTTTAAATTCATATTTTTAGAAAAACGTGATTTATAAACTTTTTACAACTTATTACGAGTTTAAAAATGTCAAGATTAAAGTCAAAAAAAGTCAAAATTATATATATATATATATAAATTATATATATATAATTAAATACCTAGTAATATTAATTTAATAGTCAATAGTGTATTAGTGACAATTTCTACGATGGCAATAGTCAAGGAGACAGCTGCGCAACACAAACCACCCAACAACGACCAGAAAAGAAGCAAAAACATCAAGATAAGCTTCAACAGAAATTGGAATAAGTTTGCAAAATTAATGCATTTTAAAATGGATTGCCAAATTTCACTTAGACACACAACACTAAAAAGTAGAAAATAATTTAAATAAAAAAAACTTTTTAAATTAACACGTTTTTTTAAACGGACCAAAAAGTATAAAATAATTTCTCCTAGTTCCATACAGATGATCCTGAAAATTTATGATTATGAATATGTAACAGCTATGTTTATACTTGTAAGATTGAAAACAAAAAACCAACCAATGCCCGTGGTGTGGACTTTTGGTTTTACCCAGATTTTAGCTTTTAATGAAAATTCTTTTTTCATTTTTTTTAATTTTATTTGTTTAACATTTACCTTCTTTCAAAATTTCGACTTTTTTTGATAATTTCAAAATGTCGAACTTTCCACTTTCTCAAAATTTTCACTTTATCAAAATTTTGCCTTTTTTGAAAATTTCAACTTTTTTTGAATATCTAGGGTTTTTTTCTTCAAAATTCCGAATTATTCTCAAAGTTATGACTTTTATGAATAATTTGATTTTTCTTGAAAACCTTCAATTTTTTTGGATAATTAGATTTATTCGGTAGTTTTCAGTTTGCAAATTCTGTTTTAATTCTACGTTTTAAATCTTACAAGTATTTTCATAGCTATTAAAAATTCATAATCACAAATTTTTAGGATTATCTGTATGGGGTTATAAATCTGTATGGGATTATAAATCTGTGTGGAGCTAGGAGAAATTATTTATACTTTTTAGTCCGTTTTAAAAAAACGTGTTAATTTAAAAAGTTTTTTTATTTAAATTTTTCGAAATTCCTTTACATTTCTACAAATTCCATCTTTTCTTAAAATCGCGATTTATTTTCTAGAAACAATTTGTATATCTCAAAAATTTCCTTTTTGTCGAAATTTCTTAAACTCAACCTTTCATATTTCTGCCACTTTTTCCTCGAAATGCGTGAACTTTTTGAAATTGTCTTTTACATAAAATTTCGATTTATTTATTTTTTATTTATTTTATTTTAAATTGCCCAACAGCGGTTACTATTTACAGGGCAATTACTACTACTAAAATTACAATCTAAAAATATAAATCTAATATACAGGGTGATTCTAAAAGTAGTACCATAAAATCAGGATCGTATTGTAGAGCCCAAAACAAAAAGAAAAGTCTACATAAACATATGTCGTAAAACGTGTGGAGCCCAAAACAAAAAGAAAAGTCTACATAAACATATGTCGTAAAACGCTTGGTTTCCGAGTTACAGGGTG
This sequence comes from Dastarcus helophoroides, assembly GCA_028583605.1. NCBI lineage: Eukaryota > Metazoa > Arthropoda > Insecta > Coleoptera > Bothrideridae > Dastarcus > Dastarcus helophoroides. Next base: position 33,052,615 of record CM053334.1, read on the forward strand.
TGGAAGATTACTTCCTGATTATAGTTTTTTATTAAGTTTCGAAGGACGTACAGATAATTGAATTAAATGTGGCACAACTTCATACCTTTTCGGGGGGAAAAGTTCCCTTTTATTACAAACATATTGGCATTTTGTTTTTTTTTAATTTCAGCTTTTCTTTGAAATTCGTATACCCGCAAAATTTTTATACTTTTCCTTTAATACCTTTATTTCCTCGAAAATAGGTCAAATTCTCATAAAAAAATCAAATATATGAAGGAACCAGTACTATTTCTCGGAAATTGTAACTTTTTTTGTCCTTTTAAGATTAGATATAAATTTAAATAAAAAAGATAAGATTATGAGAAAAATGTTTTTGGAAATTTCTATCGTCCAAATTTGTCTTCATTAATAATAAATTTTAAAAGGTTTATTTTTTTCTTAAATCTTGACAGAAACTTTTATAAAAGCAAAAACAATTTCTGAAAAATAATTTTTTCGAAAATTTCTTGGAAATTTTAATTTTCAATTTTTCGAAGTGTAAAAAAAATCACATTTGCTACTTCTTTCCTGATCGGCTTCCCTCTTTTTTTAGGGAAGTGAGAAAAAAAAATCACATTTGCTACTTTTTTCCTGATCAGCTTCCCCTTTTTTAGGGCACGATACGCCACTGGTGAATTGTTTCGAACGTTTCTTAGTATAAGATTTAAAGATAAATACCTACCCTCACCTGGTTAAAGAAAAAAGGATGTCGAGGATTGGTTTGCCTAGAAGCCTTTCCATGTCTTAATCCGACCCTGACTAGAACAATGTTATTATTATTTTCCGTTTGTTATTATTATTATTTTCCGTTTATTTGATAGCTCTAAAATAGCGTTTCGAGCATATAAGGTAATTAATTATTTTTTCTAGTATCTTCTATGATCGAAATTGAAACAATTTTGTCTGTACACAAACAAATTCAACTTGTTTTTCACAGAAATGAAATAGCCAGAATGTATTTATATGCAAATTTTTAATTGACGCTATAACGAAGAGAATAGGATTATGAAAGGTTAGACTTTTTTTGAAAATTTCGATATTTTTTGAATATCTTCTTTTTCAAAATTTTAATTTTTAACGATTGTCTACTTTTATTGGAAAATTCAATTTTCTCGGCTTTTTGGAGGCCTTATCTACCTTTTTGTGAAAATCGACCTTAAAAAAATTGATTCCTTTTGAATTTTAGTGTAGATTTTGTTTAGTTTTAGTTTTTTTTTTGAAAATTTTGACCTTTCCTAAAATTTTTATTTTTTTTTGAATTTTCGATTTTTTCCACTTCTGGAAATTTTATTTGTTTTAAATTTTTCGAAGCATTTTGAATATTTTACCTTTTTGCACACCACCTTAATTATCGGAAAATGCCAAAAAACACGACTTTTTGCCATAGAAATGATTATATTTCGGGAAATTTTGCACTAAATCATATATGTGGTTTTTTGGATATAGAAGAGCTGTTTCTAGACAATGGTACCATTTGCTACATTTTAAAATTACGTTTAACTCCAAAATTCATCATTGAAAAACGACTGTCAGTTTGTGTGAATGTTTGTTGTCACGCTACAGATGGCAATTCTTAACCAATTTTTGCCACTTTTGTTTCCATCGATTCGGAATTTATCAGAATAGAATCCTATTGATTTGGAAATGATTGGTCAAAAAGTTTAAATTTTATCAAAGAAAAACATAGTTTATTAGAGGAAATTTAAACTTGGAATATCAGATTCTTATAACATTTAAACGTATTGTAGATCAATTTCCTCTTAAGTATAGCGTAAAAGGGTAAAAATTCATCGGCTTTCATTTTCAAGAAAAATTAATGTAGCAAAAAGTTTTTATTTTCATTTCACAGAAATTATTTTGTGCTCTTTGTCAAATGATAGCGAAATTATGACAAGCTAAAAACTTTATTTATTTCATAACTGTCATCGTCCAAAAATAATAACTTCTGCAGATATTCAGTGCGAGATAACTGAAAACTATCTAGAAACTACACAACCATGATTATAAGATACCGAAACGAAATGTACTGCTATGTAATTTTCATGGAAATATGAATGCACAAATTAGACTTTGATTTTTAGTGATATTCTGTCTTTAAATCTTTGCAGTAGGTCCACTAAACGAGATGCTTATTACCAAACAAAACATTGTTATTTTCAACCTCTGTAACTGGTGATATGGGAATTACAATATGAGGATGTTTTTTGAAACGCGTGTGGCATAAGGAATGTTTGTCAGGAATATTTTTGGAAACAAAGTAGATTTGTATGTGTTGAGCTTGAAAAGTTTCGGCTTTTCTGCGAAAGTTTAACTCTAAATACCCATGGTGTGCACTTTTGGTTTTACCAAAATTTTAGCTTTTAATGAAAATTCTTTTTTAATTTTTTTAAATTTTATTTGCATAACATTTACCTTCTTTTAAAATTTCGACTTTTTTTGATAATTTCAAAATGTCGAAATTTCCACTTCCTCAAAATTTTCACTTTATCAAAATTTTGCCTTGTTTGAAAATTTCACCTTTTTTTAATATCTAGGGTTTTTTTCTACAAAATTCTGAATTCTTTTCAAAGTTATGACTTTGATGAATAATTTGATTTTTCTTGAAAATCTTGAATTTTTTTGGAAAATTAGATTTATTTGGTAGTTTCCAATTTGCAAATTCTGTTTTAATTCTACTTTTTTTTTAATTTCAGCTTTTAATTCAAATTTTAAACTTCTGCAAAAACTCCCGATTCTTCCCAAGATTGCGACTTTATAGGAAGAATTGGACTTTTGACCGAAAACTTTAAAATTTGTTGGAAAATTCTATTTGTCGGATAATTTCCATTTTTTTATTCTAGTTGTTTTTGAGAATCCCAATTGATTTTCAGAATTTTTTTGCAAATTTCTTTTTTAAAAAGTTGTACTTTCTTAAGAATATCAACCTCTTTTTAAAATTTTGACTTTTCTCAAAGTATTTTTTTTTATTTTGATTTTACAAATGCCAATACTTTTTGAATATTGCATTTTTTTTAAATTCAAACCTTAAAATTTTCGACATTTTTGTATATCCAACTTTTTTTAATTTCCAAAAAATTTCGATTTCTTTAAAGTCAAAATTTTCGAAAATGTTAAGATTTTTAAAAAACACCTATTATCATTTGAATTTTGAATTATAGCTAAAATTTTGACTATTTTTACTTTGATTCTCTTGATAATTTTTACGTCTTCTCGAAATGATGTATCTTCCGATTGCTTCGAAAAATTCAGCTTTGTTAAATATTTCGCCCTTATTTAAAAATCACATTTATTTTTGAAAATTTCGACTCTTTACAAGTTGGACTTTTTACGAAGGTTTTTGATCTTTTGAAAAATTCAACTTTTTTTGAAAATTTTGATCAATTTTGACCTTAAAAGCTTTGTCTCTTATTGAATATTTTAATCTTTTTTAAAAATTTCTTTTTTTTTTAAATTTCTACATTTCAAAATGTTTTCCCAAAATTACCACTTTTTTCTAACATTGGAGGTTTTTTCAAAATTTTCTCTTATTTTGACAATTTTTACTGTTTTAGTAAATTTTCATTATTTTACCAAAATTATTTTTTTTTTTAATTTTAACTTTATTTTGAAGATTTAAACTTTTTAAATTTTTGACTCCTGAAAATTTCAGTCCAAAATTTCGAACTTTTTAAAAATTTTTTTTTCCTTTCTTAACATTTTCAATTTTATTTTTTTTTAATAGAATTCAATCGCAATTATGTAATTAGGGACCAGATAAGTTTTAATCAACTTTGTAAATATTTTATAGGTGGAATGATAGAAAAATTTTTGATAAAGAATTTGGTGAAGTCTTTCTTTTCTTTTTCAAGATGCGTAATATGCCGAAATCAGGCCCGTAACCTTCTGCTAAAACTACCTAGTCTTTGTTTGCGTTTAGGTTAGAGCTAAGAAGCCATTAGTATTATTATTGTATACAAGTATACTAAAATATAAAAAATAGACTAAAAATATTTCTAGAGTCTAACTCTTCTAACATCCATAAGTAATTTAACAAAAATGTTGCCTATTTATCGTAATTTAATTTCTAAATAAAAACAGATGTGTGGTAAGATGATTAAATTACTCAAAATATATTCCTTTTCTAAAATTTATCTTTGAACTATCTTCTATAAACTGCTCTTGTGTATGAAAAATGCCTCTAGAAAGTGTTCTATTTAAAGACATAGTTTGAAGTTAGCTGGAAAAAAATCTTTTTTTTTATTTTTTTTAAAATTTCGATTACATTTAAAATTTAAACTTTTATCTCCAATTAGGTGGTAGTACTAAAGAGTCACTCGCTCGACGTCTGTGATTGTTTTAGTACTTACTTGTCGGAACATTTATTAGCATTCGAGTTGGATATACCAAACTGACGAGATCTAACAAGATCGAAACCGGTATTTGGTTTCCAAACTTCGAATCTAATAAATGTTCAAACCTATTGGTCTGTGCATTATAGAGTTAAAATACGAAATTAACAAAATTAAAAATTCAATTTATGTACGAAAGTTGTCTTAAAAGAGGTGAAAATTTAAAGTTTAAACTAGAAATCTTGATAAAATAAGAATTTTCTGTTTTCCCCAAAATATAATTGTGAAAACTCAGTTTAGGTTTTTGAGTTTTGCAATTATTACTCGAAAAACTCGATCCATTTGAATACCTTGAAGAACTGTGCATGTTGCTGATAGCAGTTGGTTTAGTATTTATATTTGTTTGTAAACTTGCAAGTGGAGATTTTGACCTGTTTCTAAATTAATATTTTTTTTGTCGCGCTTTGATAAACAATTAAAACAGAATTGACAAATAATTTTTGAAAATTTTAATTTTTTTTTGATATTTGGATTGTTGAAATTTTTTTTTAAAAAAAACGAAAGTTTTCGGAAAAATATTTTCTTCGGAAATTTTTTATTTATTTGTCGAAATTTGACTTTTTTCCAATTCGAATTCAGGGCCGTGCGGTAGATTTTCTTAGTATGATGTAACTCATAAATATCGATTTTATCTCAAAATTACGTTTTTTTTTTAATTTTGTATTTAGGCATTTAACTTATATTTTTTTATTCTTAATCTTCCTGAAAGGGCCTTTTTTTCTTCTATTTGTGAAATTGAGCCTTAATTGCTACTAATTTCCATTTTATCCAAATTTTGAATTATTTCAACCAAATCGCAAGTTTAAATTTGAAATTTTGTCGGTAAAGAATTGTAGACTTTTTTCAGAACTCGTAATTTTAATTTTGTTATTCCAGAGTTACAAAAAAGTATTTATTTTTTAATTAAATACGGAATTAGAGAATAAGGTGAAAGCTTAAGATTTAATTTTGGGGATTAAACTTAAAAATTGGAAAAAGGTGAAATATCAAGATTTATAAAATAATTCAACCATTACATTTTTTAAAATTGGAAACTTTTTCGAAATCTACAGTTTCAAGTTTTCACTTGTAATTACTATTTTTTTCTTAATTTTATGCATTACAATTGAAATTTCGTTATTTAAGTCAAAATGTCAGTAAACAACTTTAATATTTTAAGACCTATTCGACTATTCAACTTTAAGACCAACATTTTGTGAAAGAAGTGAAAATTTCGAGTTTGAATCACAAATTAAAATTTCAAAAAGGTAGTAAAAATTTCTCAAAAATATTCGGAATTTTGTTTACAAGCTTTAATTTCGACTTCAGAAGCAAAATGTGGAGAATAAAGTCAAAATTTTGAGACCAAAATCGAAATTCCAAGAAACAAGTTATTAGAGATTATGAAGTCGAGAGTTTGAGAAAAATTGAAATACAAAAATTGTCCCCTGAAACTGAATAGCTGAATAGCTATTTAGCTAGACTTCGTCATGGATTCATACCTGTCTTTTTCTCCATGTTTTTCATTAATGTATATTTTATTTTTGATTTAAATAAAGTCGTTTATTATTATTATTATTATTATTAAACCAAAAACATAACAAAGGTTGCTCTAAGGCGTTTCGACATCCAAGCTATCATCTTCAGTATCTCTCTGAAAATGATAGCTTGGCTGCCGAAATGCGTTAGAGCAACCTTTGTTGCGTTTTTTTAATCTTTCTTGGCTTCAGACAGTATGTCTCTGAAGATGACAGCTTGGGTGCCGAAACACGTTAGAGTAACCTTTGTTGTGTTTTTTTAATCTTTCTTGGTTTCAGAGGAAAATGTTTGTACTTCAATTTTTGAAGATAACCAAGGACCAGTCTGTTCCACCAAAATTGAGAATAATTGTAAACTTCGACTAAAATGTCAAAATTTTATGTTATTTAAAAAGTTTGTTAAAATTTAGACTTTTAAAAACAATATTTTGAGAAACGAGTGAAAATTCTATACTTAAAAAGGATATATTTAAATAAATTCTGAAAAAAAGTCAGAAAGTTTAAATTGGAAATTTCAAATTATTTTCCTAATACTTAGACTTTGAAATAGAATTTCTAAAAAAAGTCGAAAGATTTCTAATTTTTCATTTTACAAATGTCAATTTTTATTCATTTTCATTTATTTATTTTCTTAAGCTCGAATTTAGAATCCTTATTTTCTTAAACTCGAATTTAGGATACGGAATTTGAGATTTAAGTCAAAATTCTGAAAAAAACTTTGAACAAAATTATGCCAGAAATTTAAAAATTGTTTACGGAATTTTGAAATTAAAAAAGACGTTGCATGAATTTTTTCCAAATAATTTTTTTTCGACTTTTTATCTGAAATGTTAGTTTACTTTAAAATTTAAAAAATAAGTTTTTCTTTTGCTATTTTCATTTTGACTGGAAAGTAAAGGCTGAAAATTTAATTTTTCTTTCTAGAATTGCAATTTCAGATTTAAATTGAAAATTGAATTGAATTTGAATTGAAAATTTTGAAAAAATAGCCAAAATTTTTAAAAAATCCCAACTGTTCTCTTTAGAATTGCAACTTGAATTATGATAAAAAGAACGATTTTATATTTGAACTGAAATTTTTTAAATTAAGTTTTATGTAAGGAAGTTGTCGAATTCCCATTGGACACAAAACTTTGATTTCAAATTGAAATATTCGATATTCTTGTCGACGTTTTCCATGAAATTTCAAAATCTTTGGAGTAATTCGAATAGTTTAAACTTTAAATTCAAAATTTCGAGAGAAAAGCTTGAAATTGGGCTACCGAATTGCAAACTTATAAAAAAATCCTTTGACACGTATTCTCTCTTTCAGTTTCTCTAAGCAGGTAAAGTACATAGTTAGAAATAGGTGACTTAATAATGCTTCCTTTTACCCCTTTTGTTTCCTGTTAATTCCTTTAAAATTAAAAATTCTTTTCGTTGGCACTTCGGCTGGGACAACTTTTTTCTAAATTTCCACAAAATTTGTGCCTTTTTTTTTAATTCGTGCCTTTTGGAATGTTTCCCTTTTTTATATTTCGGTTTTCTAATAATTTCGACTTTTTTTCTAATAATTCGAATTTTCGAAAATGTCGACCTGGTCGGAATTATTCGTTTGTTCACCTTTTTAAAAAGTCGAAATTGTCAAAAAAGCAGCATTTTTTAAAGGAAGGTCGAGATCTACAACAAAATAAAAATTTCCTGAAAAAGTTGAAATTTTGAAAAATTAGGAAGTTCCAAAAATAGCACTATTTTAGAAAAGGGGAAACTTTTGAAATGGTTACAATTTTCTAATTAAGTCAAAATTTTGCTTTTTTTTTAAATGAGAATTTGAAATAAGTGGAAAATTTTAAAATGTCCAAAATCATTAAAAAAGTAGAAATTAAAAATGTCGAATTCTTCAAGGAAAACTAGAGATTTTGAAAAAAAGTTGGAAATATGTATCAGAAAATAGGAATTCTCAAGAAAAATGGAAATATTTAGTGAATGGTCGAAATTTTCAAAAGTAAATAAGGAAAAGTCGAAATTATCATAAAAATCAATTCCTCAAAAAAATTCATAATTTTCAAAAACAGTCCAAAGTTTCAAGAAGTTGAAATTCTGAAAAAAGTTGAGATTTTCAAGCAAAAGTAGATTTTCAAAAAACTATCGAAATTTCGAAAAAAGCCAAAATTTTCGAAGAATTCGAAATTTTCAAAGAGCTGAACTTTTTATTTTCCCACGCATTTTCTCCTATCGTCAAGGTAAGAACTAAATACATGTATCTGCATATAAATACCTATTAATTAATTATGTGAAAAACAATTTCGTTCTTTGCAGATATAATTGGTCGATTTTCGACTACAAGTGATGCTAGTAGAATATAACATTTATTTACCTAAACAATTTATATTTTTTCAAAGAGTAATATAAAAATGTTAATAAGGAGAGAAATAAATTCTTCTAAACATATCAAAACAAAAACCACTAAATATTCAGTAAATGGTTGTAAGCTACAAATACTAAACAATTCATATTACTCTTAAACTCTGGTAGAACAAATGTTTTAATATTGTTTATTATTATTATGCTATATGCGTGCTTAGGTAAAGAAATATGAGGTTGGAAAGCCGAAGATACTTCGTTCGTTGATGATGTATTGGGGAAGGAGCAAAAATTTCTCTGCTCCGCATCACGTCTATCTCCGTACCCTGCCTCACCAGAGTGATGGCAACCGAAATCTAAGCGCAATTTTTATGCCAAACATCGCTCTCCCATTTTAAAAATGGTGCCTTTATTTTTCAACATTTTGTTTTCAAATTTGGAAAACTTATAAAGCAAGGAACTACTTTTTTCAAATTCCCTTTAGTTCTGAAATATTCGCTTCCGAAAACAGGCAAAAAAACGACAAATTGTACACCTATTTGTGGGAATACTAAGAAAAAAATCAAAAATCTGCTTCCAAAGCCCGAATTTCACAACATTTCTAAATATTATCATCGAATTTGCGGGAATACTAAGAAAAAAATCAAAAATCTGCTTCCAAAGCCTGAATTCTCCAACATTTCTAAACATTATTACCAAATTTCATCAAATTCTAAGCGATAGTATTGGACGTAGTTTGTAAAATGGCAAGCGAAGAATTTCGACGTTTTAAAAATACCAGACCGCCGCCTTAACCTCTTTGAAAGTTGTAAAAAATTATCGCTCGGAAATGCTCTCAATTCAATTCCACCTTTCCGAACGCCTTAGTAACTTTTAAAATTCACTGCAAGTAAACTTGTATTTTGACAAAAATTTAACACATATTAATGTACTGTTGAGGTTAATTTAGGAAGTATGCATTTTGTTACCTACCCCTCTATGTAGTTATATGCAAAACTGAAAAGAGAGCCCTCGTATTCATACATACATATAAGGGCAGCTAGACAGTTGACGCAAAAATCTCCAAAAATGTTTAATGTACATACATACATTATATGTTATATATATATGTACATATGTATACATATAATGAATAAAAAAACGATTTATTGTCGGTAAGAAAAGAAAGCTATAAAATATTTAAAAAATCGTCACATTTTTTAATATGTATGTATGTAGTAACCAGGTAAGTAAAGTATGTTTAAGAATAGGCGTAATATATTTGGGAATCAATATTACTAATTTACTAAAACACTAAAATACACAGAAAGCAGTGTGAGAAATAAAAGCTAACTAAGCCAACAGATAAAATCATAATGAAAGGCTTTCCAAGTTGTTGGCTTTTAATTCACTTTCCCTACACGATTGGAAGATTGACGTCTAGTGGTTGAACGTTTGTAAACATATCACGTAGGCTGTTGGGGAGTGAATACAACCAAAGATTCGCTTTTCCAACTTTCCCCTTCAGTCAGTCGACAAAGATGGATGTATTAGCTGTGGAAATTTAGATTACGAATCTATAAGTGTTGCGGTTTTAAGTATAGAGGAACTAAAGAACATTTTCAATTTTACGTTGACAAATACAAACCTTCAATGAAATAAGGCGACGGTTTTAATAAAAATTGAAGATTTTATCATCCCCTCACTTTGGTTACCCTAGAGACCAGTAATACTCATAGTCGAAACAAAGCTTTAAAGATTTAAAAGGCATTTATATTAAAATGAGGGAAAGAAAATGTTTGTTTACACTTTTCTCGGCAATAGCGGAAAATTTATGATGCTCATTCAAAGAAAAAAGCTCTGAATAAGCAAAGAAAGTTGGTCGTCTTTTAACTTTTCTCGGTCACATCTTCCGGAAATTATTTAGACTGTTTTTCTGGATTTATGAAACTGATAAAAATGAAAATCTTATTTTTGCGCTTGGTTATTTACGAACAATTACGTACAACATTAAAACGAAAATATTTATTACATAGATTTTAACAAAATCCATTAACTAGAGAACATAATTTATTTTGTTAAGGCCTATCTTAAAAAATATTTTCGTGTTATTATTGTACTTGTTCCGTTTCCAATTGACGTTCTTATTTAAAATCTCCCTTTGCTTTTTTGCATAGGGTTCATAAAGTTTGATCGCAAATTGTTATTTTATTGTAAAATCAATAGATTGATCTGCAAAATGTGAGGTTACTGACATCTGCACAGCGCTTATGTATATTAAGTTATCTATCCCCGACATCTAGGGAATGGTAGAATACTTACTTTTTTGGTTAATATACGGCTGAAGTAATTGTAATAGGCATAGACCGTGTGGCCTAATGGATAAGGCGTCGGACTTCGGATCCGAAGATTGCAGGTTCGAGTCCTGTCACGGTCGCTACATTTTTTTTTGTTTTGAATATGATTTTATATTATTTGATTACAAATACACTTATCAGGCAATCAGGCCCGCCCGGTACATTTTTTCAGTATGATGCAACTCTTCGAAATGCCACCCCATAATTTTTTTTTATTTAAAACTAACGAAACAACCCTCGATTATGAGTTGAATGAATCAATGAAAAGCAGGGTAAGCTTAAAGCAGAACTGTCCAACACATATCATGATATAATATAAGACTGGTAATGTAACCCGCTTATATCTCACTATTGCGATAAGTGGCACTAAAACCGGAGACGACTGAAAAGAGAACATCATATGAAGGATAGTCCGTAGAAGGACTGCCTTGGGTAGATTAAGTAATGTTTTCTTATGCAAATACTGATACCAGGCACGTAGCCGGGATTTTCGTTTGGGGAGGGTCCAACTCCCCCCTTTTTTTATCTGAGCAATATTGAAAAATTTAAAGAAAAAGTTGAGTTGTTAAATCAATAAACGTCTTGGTCTTTTACTTAGTGCTGATTTTTTACTTTTGCGTAAAATTTCCAATTTTAACTTCGACATTTGAACTATAATTTGAAACTCAAGTTCGACTTCAGTCTCGATATTTAAATCTTTCAAATCTAGTGTATCTCGACATTTTGAAAAAAAAATTAGAATTACCCAGTGTTTTTTTTTTAAAATACATGATTTTTGAACTTTTCAGAACAGCTTCAAATTTTAGATCAAAGACGAATTTAGCAAGATTAGATATTAAAGATGAAATAAAAAAATTTCAATAGAAGCTTCCATTTTAATTTGTAATTTCGATTTTTGTCGAAACTTTAAATTTCTTATAGAAAGGAAAAGGGTGAATCTAAAAATCTTCAAGAAAAGTAGAAATTTGGACGAGAAATTAAAAGGATGAAAAAAGAAAAGAACTTTATCATACAAAATCCAGAAGTTTCGAAGTTAAAGTCAATTTTTTTTAAACTAAAAATGTTGAGTTTACCGAAATAGTTAGAAAAAATTTAAATATTGTGAAAAAACCGAAAACTTTCTGATGAATCAAAAATTTTTGGTTTAAACTAGAATTTTTTTTTAAAAACTAGAAATTTCGTAACTAGAATTAAAATTTGAAAAAATTAAAGCACACAATTTTTAGTGCAAAGCGAAAAATTTAGAAAAGAAATAAAAAAAGCAGAAAAAACGCGAACATTATAAAAAATATTTCTAGTTAAACTGAAAATTTTAAGAAAAACGAAATTTATAAAATCATTTTTTTAGAAATTTCGATTTTAAAGTCGAAATGGAAAAATAAAAATGTTGATATTTCTAAATTATTTCAAAATGTTAAATAAAAATTAAGTCTTAAAAACATCAAAAGTTGGAATTTCAAATGAAAATTTCGTTTAAATAAAAGGAAGCTTAAAAAAGTCCAAACTTGAATTAAAAAAGAAGTTTATATTTTTAAACTAAAATTAATATTTTGAAAATAATGTCAAAATGCCTATAAATATGTTTATCAAAAGAGAGAAATCTCTGAAAAAGTTGAAATGTTAAATTTGAATAACAAATTAAAAGAAAGTTGAAAGAATTTTAAAAAAGAAGTTGATATTTCTAAAATTTCTAAAAATAATCGAAATTTAGAAAAATTTTGCAATATATAGAAAATGTATGAAACAAAAGTAAAACATTTTTGAGAAAAAACACCAGAATTCGGCAAAAAATGATTGGAATTAAGAAAAATAAATTAATGAAATCAATTATGTGCTTACAGAGACATAAAATTGAAGAAAAGAATTTAGAATTTTCAATTTCAACTTGGAATTTTGTTAAATTATCAAAATTTTTAGAAAATATTCTTCAGAAAATATAAGAACATACATTAATTATTTTTACGTATTCGTTTCTTTTATTATTTTTTTTCATTTTGGTAATTATTAAAAATGAAGAATAAAATCTAATGACCTTAACATTATATAAATTTGACAATTAAAAACGTGAAACTTACCAAAGAAAAATTTCCTAATATCCATTTTAAGTTCACGTACTCGTACCAAAATCATGATTTGTATTGTACTTTCTATGGCAATTTGGCAATATGAAATATGAGCTAATATAATAAACGAGATTAGGTATAAGAATATGTCCTTTGCCTGCAATGCCGCTGCTGCACGTATGTGACGATTGAAGCATATATTGGGATGCCAATGTTTCTTAAAATGCCTACATGGCAATTTTGCTTATCATAAACTTAAAAGTTGGCAATTTCGGAAATTAGTTACATGCTTAAATTAAAGGGGGGGCGGGGGGGTCCGGCCCCCTTGGACCTCCCCCTGGCTACGTGTCTGATTGATACTTAACGCAATTGTTTCGTAATTTTTCGGTTTTTTATTTATGTTTTAATTACAAAATGGGCAAGACTTGCGTTATGTCTATGTGCAACAGTGGTTATAAAAGCTGTCATGAAAAAGTGTCGTTGTTTCGAGTGCGTAAGGACAAAGTTGATGGAGGTGAAAACTCCCGCGAAATGATCGGCTGTTGTCAATTCGAGATTTTGTATGCGAAAAACATTTTAGTGAAGATTTTGTTTTAAGAGAAATAAACAATGAACTGTGGAGAGTACGTTTTTTCTAAAAAAACTTAATCAGTTTCTATTAAATGAATATCTTATGCCCAAAGTAATTTAAACATAAAATTCTTTTTGTATATATATTTAAGAAAGAAAAATGATATTAATAGACAGACGAGCCGTTGGTTTATCAGGGTCTGGTGTGTGTATAGAACATTAGCTATAACTTTTTAAAAATGTTTATAGAAAAAATGTGTCAGATAAACTTTTTTGGCTAATTATTTGTCACTTTCCAGTGACTTGGATTTTGTTTTCTTAGCTTTTATTTTGTTGCTTTTGCAACGAATTTTTGAGTTTTCAAATGACACCTGAATTTCTGATTTGCTCTTTTAAAAAAAATCTTAACTTTCTGCATTCAGTAACATCAAATTTATGGGGGTTAGATTCGAAGAATTTCGAGAAATCATAATTTTACTGATTTTTATCATTCATTTTTTAATGTTATTTTTAAAGAACTCCAAGTACTTAAATGAAATCGTTACCAAAAACGAACATAGATATAAGGGAGAGTGGGGGAATGGTGCGCACTTAAGCTAAAACTTCATTTGTGATGAAATTATCCCAGCTAGCATAATTTCAAGTACGGTATAAGAAACGCCAGTTATTGTACTTTTTATATGTAAGGTATTATTTCAAGATAATAATAACATGATAGTACAGCAATATAACAAGTCAATAAGTGTTTTCGCGCACGATTATCTATCCCTTAGGGTAATTATGCGCCTGCGTTGGGTAATGGTGCGCATGCACGTTAAATTAGATAAATGAAAGACTTATTCAATCTAAAATCATTTTTATTATTTAATGCCCATATAAAAAACGATTGCGAATTAAAGGAAAGAATTATCTAAAGTAAACAAAAGTCACATGTATACTTCTTTGGAGTATCTACCCCTGTGCACTTTGCGTGGTTCCAAGAAGCACATAAAACGCACGGTACCAGAATTCCTCATCCTTTCCAATTTCTCCACAGATATCACAAATATCGTTCGGTTTGCTGGACGTTGTCGATTCAACATCGTCTAATTCGTCACCATCGCATATGTCAGACAAATCTTCCGATAAATCGTCAGATGACTCAGACGTTGCTTCTCTCTTCATTTTCTGTTTGGCTTTAAATTTCTTTGTATTTAATGTTTGGCCATCAAAACATTTACCAATAGGACTCTTTTTTAATGCTTTATCTATTTTCTTTTCTCCTAATTTTCTTTTGCGTAATTTTCTTTTCTCTTCGGCTTTTTCTAATTCTTTCTTTACGGGCGTGCTTGTTAAAATTTTCGAGCATTGCTTCTTACGAGATTTGCTTTTGACTTCTGTATTTTTTACAATTCTCTTTGCAAGTGGAGCAAAAGCCAGAAAAGAGTTGCCTTTGGATGTGCTCGTTTAAGGATCTTTATCATCTGCTGACGAATGCGGTCGAGCATCAGCAATATTACTATTTATCCTAGATGAAGTAGGAGCTTCTGTATCGGAACCATCTTCTATAGTGATATTTTTAAGGTGATTGGCAGGAGCAAATTCATGTTCATTAAATTTATGCGGATCAACTGGATATATTCCTGAGGTACAAAATCCTGAAACAGCTTTTTCTATTGTGACTGCTGTCATAACGCTTTGTTTAATAGTTCAGCGACTTTACATTCTGTGATTTTTTGATGACCCATATTAGTCAAATATAGTTAGTTCATATTCTCTGTACAGTGCGTTCTTTAGGGGACCAAAAAAGGTCTAATGGCTGAAAATGTTCTGAGGTGTGTGGTAGAAGTGATAACATATGGATATTATATTCTTTGCAGAAGTTGTATGAGAAATCAAAATATGACTAGAATGATTATCAAGGATCAGGAGGATGGGGTCAGTTAAAGTAGGCTTTACATACTTCGCCAAATGAGACAGCAATCAACAAAAAGCTTAGAATTTATCCAACCATTCTTGGAACATTTGTAGGAAGCATCAACAGGGCCATTTTTCTGAAGGGTTGCAGGCATTTTTTGTCGTGGATAAATAAGCATCGGCGGGATATAATTTCCTGCAGCACTCATACTGAAGACTGCAGTTATCGTCCTCCTTCTTTCGGCGGAAATTGCAGCTCCCACTTTTTTCGCTCCTTTTTGTCCAGAAACTTTTGGACATTTGGCCTGAACAGTGGTAATGCCAGTTTCGTCCATTAAAAATTCTATTTGGCTCAAATTATATATTTCTCCATAAGAGCTTGAAGGTGAGAATAAAATACTTTGACAGCTTCTCTATTAAATGAAGCAATTCTATTTAAACTAGTCCCCTCAGGGTGTCCAAGTTTTATCCCAGGATTTCTTTTCAAAAAGCTTTAAAGCCAGTCTTTTCCAGCTAATCATTTATCTCGATTAAAATTATTAGCTATCTTCTTTTGTTCCGTATATCTAAATGCTAATCTTCTGAGTCCTTTGGGTGTCAAGCCAAAAAAACAATTTGGCCAGCAATAAAATATATTCTTTTAATTCGGACTTGCCGTCTTATTTTCAGTCGACGAAAATTAATAAAAAATGGTTCGAAACCCGACAACCGAATGTCACAAACTTCACGTGTGAACTAATGACACCAATGATAGCGATGGCGGTTTAGCATGCGTTCAAGAAAGTGCAGTACTAGTTTAAATCCTTGGACCAGCGGTAGAATTTAAAATATAGGGGTGCGCACGATTACCCGCCGCGCACCATTCCCCCACTTTCCCTTACTGGCAAAAATTTCATTTTAATTACTAACGTATGTTTAAAAATAGTATTAAATTATTTGATTTGAGAATCGGTAAAATTATGAAATTCTTATATTTTGTCGAACTTTTTCACTTCTAAACCTTGTAAGATTTGTAGTCACCAAATGCGGAAAGATATGCAAATTCTAAAAAGCAAACAACGAATGTCATTTGAAATTTCAAAGTTCGTTACCGTAGTAATGAAACAAAGGCAGGGAAAAAGAAATTAAGGTCACCAAAATGTGGCAAATAATTAACCATAAAAAGTTTATTTAAAATATTTTGTTCTACATTTTTTTTTAAAACGTTACAGCCAATATTCCAGACATACGTCGGACGGTGTTGATACTTTGCATAGCGTTACGCCAGTTCTTAAACATCTTATTGTCTATATCTCTCTAAGCCTCCAGTCTGCCGATTACGTGCCACATTTCGCCTCGCGTCGGATTACCTTACTTATACATTATCATGACACATATGTTAGCAATTATTTCAAAATTTCAATTAAAATATTTAATTTTTGTAATATCGTATAACACAAAATATCGAAGTCGATGTCGAAATTATTGAAGTAATTTCAAATTTGACTTTTTTGTTCAAATTTCGGCTTTGATTTTGAAATTTCGACTTTTTCTCAAAGATTCGATAATAGTTTTTAAATTTAGATATTTTTTAAAACAATTTTATTTTCAAAACTAGAAAAATAATAAAAAGTGAAAGCGTAAAATATAAATTTATTCAAAAAAATCACGAAATACTTTTTAATTTAATTCTATCATTCTCAAAAATTTGGGAGTTTTTTTTAAACAAAATTTAAACTTTTCCTCCAAATAGAAGTTAACACAGTTTTAACATGTTTATCTAAACTTTTGATCTTAATAGCAACATATAGACTTTTTCCCGAAATTTTAAAAACAATCTTTTGTTATTTGTATTTTAGTTTCGAAATCATTTCTGAAAGGTTGGGATTTTTATTTATGTATTACTAGCTTCGCTTGTGGTTGAAATTCGACCAAAACCAAATACATGTTTGTATGCAATTCTCAATTCTTGCCTTGATGATTTGAGGAAAAGTCCCACTCCTTTCCTCAAATCATCAAATTCCATTCTTTTTGAAAATGTATGATTTTTTTAATCGACAATTTTGACCTGTTTAAAACTTTATTTTTTTCTAATCTGAATTTTTTTCTCAGAATTTCTACCTTTCCTCGTTTCGACTCTTTTTAAATATTATGAATTGTTATCCTTAAAAATTATAAACTTGAGACTTTGTTAAAATTTCAGCTTAAGAAAAAACAAAATTTTTGGTAATCTCCACTTTATTTATTGAAATTTAAATACTTTTTAAATTTGAAATTTTTTGAATACGTTTACTTCATAATTCGGCTTTTAATTTCAAAATTTTGAGTTTTTCAATATTTCGACTTTTTGTCGAAATTATAATTTTTACCACTTCGTCTTTCTTTGAAAAATTCAGCTTTTTTGAAAATCTCGATTCTTTCTAAACTTCTTCATGGTGAACTCTTATTGACCGGAAAATTTATGTTTTTTAATTTTATTTAACATTTTTTCGGCCTAGTTTGGAAATATTTAAATTTTTATTGTTTGTTGACAATATTCTAAAATAGTTTCTGAAATATGACTACGTGATATTTACATTTATTTAAAACGTCACCTCATGACAGTTGACAAAATAATAGGTTAGTTTATTTTACATAGAATAGGAAAAATGAAAACTAGAACACCAAAATTAGATATGAAAAAAAAAATTGTTTTTTTGATAAATTATGAAAATATAAAAAAATACATAAAAAAGGTTGTAGCACTGGACATCGATGTTTCGCTCTCATTTGGCTCGTCAGCAGTGCATAACATAGAAAGGGAACAATGCGGAAGAAATTCTTAAAAATTTTAAAAAATATAAAATTTTTTTTAACATGAATAGGCGTTTCATTAATAATTTACTGTGGTAAAAATTTGAATATTTGAAGCCCGATCCACAAGAAACAACTACTCCGAGGGCTAATACCCCTTCCGGCATTGAACTACACTTGTGGGTCGAACTTACATGCTCTTGGTGATTATTGTTCCTAACCGCCGAAATCTCTTCAGCTTGGTAGTTAGAAGCACTCACCATATTGTTTTTATTGTTTTGTTTTAAGTCTGTAATACATTTCGTTAGCAGAAAGTTTGTTCCTTTTTTTCATTCAACTCATCAGGTTATGGGCCCTGACACCCAGACACCCAGAAGATGCGGAAAAGTTTGTATAATACCTGTAACATATCGGTTTTGTTATAAATGTGAGGTTCGTTCAGTCTATCCCACGTGCGTGCAACTCCGAGAAGAAACCTGTTCCAGTAAACGGGCAAGGTAGTAATTAACAACGAAATGGAAGGAAACGTGATGAACGTGTACTCAAACTGGAAGGACCGACAAATTGGAACATTTAAAAATTCCAAACAACAGGATTTTGACGAGGCTAGAAATAGTTGAGGGAAGACGTTTAAAACCTGATCGAGCTGCTTGGGAGTCTAAAGATGCCAAAACTCAAACACTGTTAGTCTCGAGAATGGCCGAAAATGCCATGTTGCACATTATTTCTTGTTCGATTCTGCCGAGATGTGGAGACAATTGCAAAGTGTCTATGAGCAGAAGACTGAAACTTATATTCATATACTACAGCAGAGATTTTTTCAATATATGTAAATTTAAAAAGGGTATAGAGATGTCGGCGTTCTTATCGAAGATTAAAGAAATGCAAAACCAATTAAAACAAATGGGTGACGTTATCTCTGATAAGTTTGTTATAACAAAGATTTTAATGTCATTGCCAGACGAGTACAAACACTTTGTATCAGCTTAGGAATCTGCATCAGATGATAAACAAACTATTGACAATTTAGTGGCTAGACTATTAGTGGAAGAAGAAAGAATGAAAGAGAAAAGTGAAACGTCCCAGCAAGTTTGATCATCATCTGCATTTGTTGCGAAGAATAAAAGAAAATTAGGATGTTTTAAATGCAATAAAGTCGAACATTTTCAAAGCGATTGTAGGAGTAATAACAATAACCGTGAAAGATTGTCCTCGAAAGAGTACGATATATACTTTCATCTCACCTTTTTGACAAAGCATTTTGCAGTGACGATTATACACAACACGCCATATAGAAGTATTACATATATGTTAAAAACAAAGTTTGCTAGATTGCAAAACGGTTTGGGGCTGCTTATTATATAAACTTTCGTTATAAACACGAGGTGCCAAATGTTGCAAAAACTCTAAACAACACAATAAATGAGTGGCATGAAAAATTAGCACATCCGAACTTCGATTATGTGAAGAAAATTCTTTCGAAGAATAACGTCAAGGCGCAGCAAACTGATATTGTTCCTAAGTGTAAAAGTAGCTTAGAAGGAAAGATGCAGCGATTATCGTTCGATAAAAGCAAAAACGTAAGTACAAAGACATGTGAAATAATTCATGCGGACACATGTGGCCCCATGGAAGAAATGTCTATTGGTGTTTTAAGGTATTTCATAGCATTAAAAGACGACTATTCAAACTATAGATATGTCTATTTTGTTAGGAATAAAAATGAAGCGAAGAAGTGCATAGAAGATTTCATCAATAACGCTGTAAATATAACTGGAAATAGGGTGAAGCTGTTTCGGAGTGGTAATGGATTAAAGTTCGTAATTAAAGAAATAAAAGAATTGTTTTCAAAAAGAGAACAAAATGGGACAGTAAAGGAGAAAAAGGACTCATGGGATATAGTTTTCTTAGAACATGAACAAAATGAAAAGGTCGAATCTGAAATTATTCTTAGCTCAGAGAATTTTTTTAAAGGAAAATGGAGAAACAGAAGCAAATAAAACTCAAGAAACCTATAAAGAATCGGAAGTTGACCCAGCTAGTTCTGATGAAAACGCAATTAGTCTGATTGAATTCGAATAGTCTGGAAGTGATTATATTCCATCTACCGATGCAAAGTGAAGGTTTGTCAGATAAAGATAACACCATAGAGCTACATCAACCCGAAAGAAGCAAACGTATGAGGAAACTTACATACTTTTACCACTGCCATAGTGTCTACAGTAAGGAAAGTGAGCCAGTCACATATGAAGAAGCTGTGAACGGTGCTGACAAAGAAAAATTGACACAAGCTATTAAAGAAGAACAAGAATCGCTAAAAAAGAATCAAACTTGGAAAGTGGTAAATAAGAAAGAAGCTGAAAATAAGAAAATGTTATCAAGCAAGTGGGTATTCAGAAGTAAGGATGAAAATTGATACAAAGCCCGTCTTATAATCCAAGGTTTTAAGCAAGAATCAGGAATTGACTATCAAGAAACTTTTAGCCCAGTTATCAGCAGCAGCTCCTTAAGAATCCTCTTCGGTATAGCAGCAGCAAGAAATTATGAAATTTATGGATTTGACATCAAGACAGCGTTCTTATATGGCGAATTAAATGATGAAGAAATATACATGGCTTTGCTAGAAGGTTATAATGAGAAACAAAATAAAATCTGCAAACTCAACAAGGCCCTATATAGTTTGAAACAAGCTCGGCTTAAATGGTATAAAATTGGGTTTGTCCGGAACAAAATCTGAAAAATGTACTTACACATCTGAAAACAATGAAATCATGCTGATTGGAAAGGACAAAGAAGAACTTGGAAACTTACTAAGAAAATTAAAAGAAACATTTGAAATTAAAATTGACTACAATCCGTCCTCATTTTTAGGTGTTGAAGTAAGCAAAAATGAAAATGGAATTCAACTGAAGCAAGAAAGTTATGTGAAGAATACGTTAGAGAAATTTAACATGTCTGAGACGAATCCAACAGCGACTCCTATTGTGACGAATGACGTAACTCAAGATGTAAAAAGAAATCTCGATTATCCGTACCGAGAAGTAGTTGGCAGTTTACTCTATCTGTCAAATAAAACTCGTCCAGATCTTTCCTTACGCTGTGGGTTTCGAAAGTCGGAAGTTAAACGAACCCAGTAATCAAGATATTGCCAATGTGAAAAGGACTCTTCGATATTTAAAGGGGAATATGAAGAGTTAAATGAAGAACTATGCGAAAGACGAAGAAGTCAATATCTTAAGTGCCTTCTCAGATTCTGATTATGCCGGAGATACAGAAAACAGGAGGAGTACAACAGGGTATGCGATTTTCTTTTGTGGAGGTCCGATCTCCTGGTGTTCTCGAAGACAACCAATTGTTGCCTTGTCCAGTACAGAAGCTGAATTTATTGCAGCAGCTCATCGTGTCAAAGAACTTCTTTATTTAAAGATGTTAATTGAAGAAATAACAAACACCGACATTGATATTCTCCTGAATGTTGACAATTTAAGTGCGATAAATTTGATTAAAAATGGTGTGTTAAATAAGAGAAGTAAACATATTGATGTCCGATATTTTTTCATTCCTAAGAAGGTCAGGGAAGGTATTATTAAAATTAAACATTGTTTGTCTAATATGCAGTTAGCTGACATATTCACAAAACCTTTATCCAAAGAAAAATTTCTCAATTTAAGAAATGTGATTTTAAGGTTTAAATAATATTTGTTATATGTCGTGTGTATTATTTAAGAGTTCAAGGTCTTCTGTTAATATCTTCTGTTAATTTGAGTTTGTTTATAAAGCTAGGTTAGTTGCTAGAGGATTTGAACACGATGATAATTTAGATGTAAGTTAAATACAAGAAATCTATTGAGTGTTGATATGTAATAATTACATTGACATCGGGTGTTGGAAGTTGGCAATGAAATTATAAGGTTAGGTTGGCAGTAATTGAATGATTGGTTATGTTGTTTTTATTGTTTTGTTTCAAGTCTCAACTTTCGAAAATTTTAATTTATGAAAAACTTTACTTTTGGAAATTTCGATTTTATTAAAAATTGTTACTTCTATTTTTTGTGTACTTTTTTGAAAATTTCTACTCAAAATCTTTTTCTATTTTTTCAAAATTTTAACTTTTTAAAAAATCTACCTTTTAAAAAAATTTCATAAAGATATTTGCTTTTTTTAATTTCGATTTTTTTTTCAAGTTCGAATATTTCCAAATGTTGACCTTTGTTGGGATTTGAGTTTTTTTGAACATTTCAAATTTTGTTCAGACTGTTTATTTTCCTAGTTTACTTTTTAGGGGAATTTCGTCTGTTCTAAGATTTTTGATTTTTTCGTCAAATCTCGACTTTAAAAATTTCACGATATTTTTTAGTAATTTCCACTTTTTTTTTGAAATATCTAACGATATTTAAAAATTTGATTTATTCTCCCAGTTTTTGCTTTACTTGAAAATTTTAATTTTTGAAAAATTTTACTTTTTTAGAAACCCAACCTTATTAAAATATTTACTTTTTGCGGAATTTTTTAATTTTCAAAATTTTAAGTCTTTCAAAGTTCAAGTTTTTTTCAGAATTTTTAAATTTTTTTACTCAAAATTTCGATTTTTGTCTTTAAAATGTCATATTTCTCTATAAATTGCGAAATTTTTTTCTCAGTTTTTGCAATTTTTTTTATTTTTTTAAAATGTCGACTGAAAATATTGTTCTTTTCCACAATTTTGACTTTTATCAAAAATTCCAACTATTTTTCAAATTTTCGATGGTTTCTCAAAGTTTCGACTTTTTTTAAAAGTTGTAACTTATTTTCAGGATCTCGACTTTTGCGGTAAATTTTTAATAATTATTTTAAATTTCTTCATCTTTGATCTCAACGATTTTAAAGACATTTTTCAGATTTCAATTCTTTTTTAAAATCATTAGGTTAGTCTCGAAAATGATAATAATTTTAAAATATAAACGCAGAATTTTGAGAAAAAAAAAATGAAAATTTCGAGAAGAAACTCAACATTTATGAAAAAACTATCAAACTTGTTTCAAGTTTTTTTTTCATGAATATTAGATAATCAAGAGTTATAAAAAAGTTCTAAATTAATAAAAGAACATTAAAATTTTAAAGGGAGCAGTACTCAACTCAACGAAGAGCCACATTGCCGTATGCAACTCTCAGAGCCGCATTTGCCCACCCTTGACATAGACCGATATGGAAAAGCAATGTGTAAATTTTTTAAATTATTGAATGGTTCAAATTAAATGTTGGTGCTCAACCAACATCATAAGCAGCTCATGCTTATGCCGCCTCTTTTAAGGTGCCGCCTGATGAGGTTGCCTCTTTGCATCATAGCACGGCATGGCCATGTCGGGAATATTATGTTATAGTTTTGTTAAAAGATGTTTAATGAGTTTATCATTTAAATTTCGAATTTACCGAATACATAATAATTAGTAACCGCAAGGTCATTTATTACAATGGTAATTACATGGTGAACATCTATCTGATCACTGATCAGATTATAATGTTAAAAATAGAGTAGTTTACTTTTAGTCTTCTGGTTCGGTTATTTATTGATATTTTTGGTAAAATATATTGAGTATAGGGAAACCAGATATCAGCACTCTTGGTAAGTATTTATGATTCACTTTATAATATGGATAATGGCTACAGTGGCGTAACTATAAGGGGACACTATTGTGTGCACAAGGGCTCCCGCAAGGAGCTTTGCCATAGTTTTTTCTTACACTTAATTCAGAGTACTCATTGCTTTCATAAATGTCACAACAGTAGATTTAGAGCCATGGATGTAGTTAGGAGAGGGCGTAAGGCGGCGGTCTGGTACTCTTAAAACGTCGAAATTCTTCGCTTGCCATTTTATAAACTACGTCAACATTATCGCTTAGAATTGAATGAAATTTGGTAATAATGTTAAGAAATGTTGGGAAATTCTGGCTTTAAAAGCAGACTTTTAATTTTTTTCTTAGTATTCCCACAAATGGGTGTACAATTTGTCCCTTTTTGCCTGTTTTCGGAAGCGAATATCTCGGAAACTAAACGAAATTTGAAAAAAGTACTTCCAAAGCGCGAATTCGACATCCTTGCTTCATAAGTTCTCCAAATATGAAAACCAAATGTTGAAAAATAAAGGCACCATTTGTAAAATGGGAGAGCGGTGTTTGGCATAAAAATTGCGCTTAAATTTCGATTGCCCTGACTCAGGTCAGGCAGGGTACGGAGACGGATGTGATGCGCAGAAGAGAAATTTTTGCCCCTTTCCCAATACGTCATCAACGAACGAAGTATCTTCGGCTTCCAAGCTCATATTTCTTTATCTAAGCACGGCGGATATGTCATAATAATAATAAACAATATTAAAACATTTGTTCTACCGAAGTTTGAGAGTAAAATGAAATGTTTAGTATTTGTAGCTTACAATCACTTACTGAATATTTAGTGGTTTTAGTTTTTATATGTTTAGAAGAATTTTTTTCTCTCCTAATTAACATTTTTATATTACTCTTTGGAAAAATATAAATCGTTAAGGTAAATAAATGCTATGACAGATTTAAGCAAAAAAAGAAAAATTGATTTTATATCATTTAAATTGGGAATGTTATATTCTACTAGCATCACTTGTAGTCGAAAATCGAGTAATTATATCTGCAAAGAACGAAATTGTTTTTCACATAATTAATTAATAGGTATTTATATGCAGATATTTAGCCCTTACCTTGACGATAGGAGAAAATGCGTGGGAAAATAAAAATTTAATCTCTGAAAATTTCGAATTTCTGCTTTTTTCAAAATTTCGACAATTTTCTAAAAATCTCAACTTCTTTCACAATTTCGACATCTTTCAACTTTGGACTGTTTTTGAAAATTATGAATTTTTTGAGGAATATGATTTTTATGATAATTTCGACTCTTCCTTATTTAGTTTTGAAAATTTTGACCACTCACTAGATATTTCGACTTTTCTTGAGAATTCCTATTTTCTGATACATATTTTCAACTTTTTTCGAAATCTCTAGTTTTTCTAGAAGAATTTGACATTTTTAATTTTTACTTTTTTAATAATTTCACTTGTTATCATTAAAAAAAAAACAAAATTTTGACTTAATTAAAAAATTGTAACCATTTCCAAATTTTCCCTTTTTCTAAAATAGTGCTATTTTTAGAACTTTCTAATTTTTCAAAATTTTAACTGTTTTAGGAAATTTTTATTTTGTTGTAGATCTCGACTTTCTTTAAAAAATTCTGCTTTTTTTGACATTTCGACATTTTAAAATGGTAAACAAACGAATAATTTCGACCAGGTCACATTTTCGAAAATTCGAATTGTTAGAAAAAAAGTCGAAATTATTAGAAAACCGAAGTGGCAACATTCCAAAAGGCAAAAATTAAAAGAAAAAAGGTAAAAATTTTGTGAAATTTTGTCTCAAAGTCAAATTTTTCGAAAAAAGTTAAATTTTGACAGGAAAGCCGAAGTGCCAACAAAGAAGAATTTTCGTAATTTCGAGAAAAGACTGTGCTTCCGTTTCTTTGTGAAAAACTATATGTTAAATTTAAAGGAATTAACACGAAACAAAAAGGGTAAAAGGAAGCATTTTTAAGTCAACCATTTCTAACTATGTACTTTACCTGCTTAGAGAACTGAAAAAAGGAATACGTGTCAAAGGATTTTTTTATAAGTTTGCAATTCGTTAGACCAATTTCAAGCTTTTTTCTCGAAATTTTGAATTTAAATTTTAAACTATTCGAATTTTCCTAGAGCTTTTGAAATTTCATGGAAAACGTCGACAAGAATATGGAATATTTCCATTTAAAATCAAAGTTTTGTGACTAATGGGAACTCGAGAACTTCCTTACATTAATCTCATTTTTTTAAAATCTGTTGCTATTTTTTAAAAATTTCAGTTCAAATATAAAATCGTTTTATTTTTCATAATTCAAGGTGCAATATTAAAGAGAACAGTTATAATTTTTTAAAAATTTCGGCTATTTTTTTAAAATTTCCAATTTAAATCTGAAATTGTTTTTTTATTTGGAATTGCAATTCTAGAAAGAAAAATTAAATTTTCAGCCTTTAATTTCCAGTCAAAATGAAAAAGCAAAAGAAAAACTTATTTTTTAAATTTTCAAGTTAACTAACATTTCAGGTAAAAAAGTCGAAAAAAAATTATTTGGAAAAAATTCATGCAACGTCTTTTTTAATTTCAAAATTCCGTGAAAATTTTTTAAATTTCTGGCATAATTTTGTTCAAAATTTTTTCCAGAATTTTGACTTAAATCTCAAAATCCGGATCCTAAATTCGAGTTTAAAAAAATGAATTAAAAAAAAATAAAAATGAATAAAAATTGACATTTGTAAAATGGAAATTTTAGAAATCTTTCGACTTTTTTTCTAGAAGTTCTATTTCAAAATCTAAGTTTTAAGAAATTAATTTAAAGTTTCCAATTTAAACTTATTGACTTTTTTCAGGCTTTATTTAAATATATCCTTTTTTAAGCTTAGAATTTTCACTCGTTTCTAGAAATTTTGTTTTTAAAAGTCTAAATTTTAACAAACTCTTTAAATAACATAAGATTTTGACATTCTAGTCGAAGTTTACAATTATTCTCAATTTTGGTGGAACAAACTGGTCCTTGGTTATATTCAAAAACTGAAATACAAAAATTGTCCCCTGAAACCAAGAAAGATTAAAAAAACACAACAAAGCTTGCTCTAACGCGTTTCGACATCCAAGCTATCCAAGATTTAAATTCAAAATTTCGAAAAAGAACCAAACTTTAAGAAGAAATCTTTCAGAAACCTTCAAGAAGCGTCAACATTTCGAAAAAGTGGAAATTTAAAAAAAAGACAAAATATCCAAAGCTAGATACTTGTGAAAAAAGTGGCAATTTCCATAACAAACCAAATTTGAAAAAAAGATAACGCAACTTTCTCTCAGAATTTTTATTTTATTTAAATATTAATATTCTTGTAATTTACAAGAAATATTTTTCTCAACATTTCCTAAAATTATTGTTCTTAGACCCAGATTTCTATTAAAACTTCTATCCAATTTTTAAAAAATAAACGAGTTTTGTGAAAGTTGAAAATGTCCAGAAACAGAATATATCGAATTTTGAGATAAAAGTCAGAATTGACAGAATAAGATAAATTTCAAACAATAATTCGAAATCACTGGGAATCAAATTTAAAAAAGAAATTAAGAAAAAAAAAATTAACAAAACGGGCTTAAAAAAAATCATGATTTAAAGAAAATATCAACAATTTAGAGAAATTAAGAGAAAAAGATCGCACTTTCTAGAAAATATTTCAACTTTCCAAGAGAAAATCCAATTTTAAGATCAAAATTGGAATTGTGAAAATAAATTAGTAATTTCGAAAAAGACGAATTTCGAGGAAAAAATATTTGGAAAAGTCGGAGTTTTCAGTAAATCATATTAAAAATGAATACTTAACCCTTCCCAGAAGTTCGAAAAATGTCCAAAATTCGAAAGAACTTAAAATTTTCAATGGTCTAATTGTGCGAAAAAAAAAAACATTGTGCTCAAAATTTAAAGTTCCGTAAGGACGTTGAATTTATAGAAAATCTTTTTCTTTAAATTCTCAAAAATATGTTTCTTAACATTTTTATTAACATTCCGATCTACTCATTTGGAAAGAAAATATTTTCAGGGACATAAAACATCACATTTTGAGATAAAAATGGAAATATGTTGAAAAATACCAATATTAAGAAAAATTGTGGAAATTCGAAATAAATAAACGATTCTTGAAACAAAAGTTGAAAAAATTTAATTTTGACAATAAAATCGAAATTTCCAAAAAGTCTTATTCTGAGGAAAAGACAAATTTTAGGAAAAAGACTATGTTAAGAGAAAAAGTAAAAATTTTGAGAAAAAAGAAGAATTTACTAAGGACATATTAAATATCGGATCAAAATTTCATAAAAAGGAAACCAGTCGAAATTTCCAAAAAATCAAATTTTAAATTTTCAAAAATAGCTAATGTTTAGAAAATTATCGAAATTAAAAAAAATGAAATTTCAAGAAAACTTTCAAAAGGACAAAAAATTCAAAATGTTGCAGTTAGATTTTCAGAAATTTTGAAAACAATAATCTAAACTTTGAGGAAAAGACGAAATTAGGAGAAAATGATCAAAATTCTATGAAAAAGATCCAAATTTTGAGAAAAAGCGTTTAGATTAGATTAGAAATTTTCCAGAAAGAGTCAGATTTTATCGAAATTACGAAAAAAGTGAACTGTAAGAAAATGGAAAAGGAAATTTTAAGAAAGAAAGGAAACTTTCGGGGTGAATATTTATTTTCTTTCAACTGCTCGACTCAGCAGACAGCAGAGTCGAGCAGAGTCGAGCAGAGTCGAGCGCCCCATGTGGCGTCAGAAAATGTCTAATATTGTGATACATGTCGAAATTTTGACAAACAAGTTAAAACTTCTAGAATTTCTTTTCGTTTTCTTATAAAAGTTTTAAATTTAAAAAAAATATACTTTTTTTATCAGAAGATTCGAGGAGAATGCAAATTTTAATGAACAAGCTGAAATTTGCAAAATTAAAAAAATTCGAAGTTTTGAGAAAAAGTTGAATTTCCACAAATGGCGAAATTTGGAAAACAACGGCGAACTTTTAAATACAAATTTGAAATTTTGATAGTCATGTTTGAATAAAGAAGTGGAATTTTATGAATAAATGCAAAATTAAAAAAAAATGAAAAAAAATACGAAATTGAGAAAAAAGTCGAAATCTCGAAAAAATATTTCAAGGAAAAAATAAATTTTGAGGCTGGAAAGAAAATTTTTGGTCTCCCAATTGAAACATAAATTTTCGGTTTGCTGCATGACAGTGGCGTGCAGTGCCATTTGAGACAGGGTATGCAAATAGATATCCGATGATTCAGATACAGACAAAAGTAAACGTTAGAATAAATGTAACGTAACAAAAATTATCCTGTACTTGTAGAGCAGAAAGTCGTTGCAAGAATCCTATTGGCATGTTTGAAAGTGCAGTCCTCTATTTTTTCTTTTGAAAATAATAATCTATTTGTAATTGTCATACATTTTTTTACCAAAATATCCAAACCCAAGTTTAAGTAGAGGAATAAGACGTCCTGTCGAGGTAATTTCGTGTTTATGAACACCAATGAAAGTTTTTTAGCCACTGTAAGCAGTTTTCATCATGATCGCATTTTCACTGCATTTTCGTACCGTCAGTCCAATAAACTAATAGTAACAGAACAGTCCAACCGTTGATTGAATAGATTTACAAATTTGTTCTTCTCTTTATATTTCCGCTTTAATCACGAAATCAGGACTTTTAAGAAATTTTGTATTTTCGAACGAACTTTCAAGAAAAAATTGGAAATTTCCATATTTAATTAAAGTCGTGAGTGTGATATTTTTTACTTTTCAATTCGAAACGTGTCATGAGCATTTTATATTTTTTCATTTTTACTCTTCAACTCGAATGGTCCCTTGATGTTTTACCTGGTTATGCCCGTTATCTTAATCATTGCATTCCGATACCGACCGACTAATTCGCAACAGATGGGCTGCTGTACTGATCAGTGTTACCGCTTGCAAAATACGAAATTACTGACAAATCTTGATTACATTCCTGGCTTTTCCTAGCAAAATGTAAATGTTATATTTATTGCATTTCCTGACAAATTCAAAATTAAATTGTATTTATTATATAGGGTCTTGCAACAGTGCGTCGGGCATCTATAGGTCCTATAATAAAGAAGTTAGGAATTTTGTTCACATGCAGACCTTAACTTTGTACAAGAATGTATTTCAGGAAAATATAGTCACATGTACCCCCAAAAAGTGTGAGCCGCTGAGGGTAAATTTTTTTAAATGAAACTCCCTGTATCTTTTTACATTTTTGGGTTCCTTTCTGACAACTTTACATATTTCTAAGATATTGTTAAATTTGGTTGGATAGTTCCAGAGTATTAAATAAAGAAAGAGAAAAAAAATATTTTGCAACATTTTCTTTAAAAATTCATTAAAAATACAAAAACGCCCCAAAATCAAAACTACGCTAGCTGTTTACTATAGTGGGTCTCTAGTTACTTTGCAATGAATATCTTAAGCCTAACTTGTACAGGGTGTCCAAAATTCAATGCCAAATTGGCTAAAATATAAAGCAATTTTTCTTCGTTTTTTTCAAATAGAACACCCTGTATATTTTTTTCTATGAGATACAAAATTAAAAAATGAACATTTTTTGTACCTCCAAATATTTCGAAATTTTTAATGGTTAAGCAGATATTCGTCGGATTATTACATATGGCTCTTTGGACACTAAGATACAAGACAAAAAATCATAGATGGCTTTGATAAAAATTAATTACCTTATAATTATTTTTTAATTGATTTTCCTTGTTAATAACATGATTTGTTCGTTCTTTCTTTGTGTACATCACATTTCCCGTTCAAGCAGTCTTCTAAAAGTAATTTCTTCGGGATGCCTTCTTTCAGGATACTGACTAGCATAATATATGCAATTCTTTTCACTTTCACCTAACACAAAAATCGTATCTACAAGCTCATCTTTACTAAAATTCATTTGAAGACCTATGAAATCAACCAAATTCTTTTCAGCGAATATTAAATCTCTCATTTAATTTTATGACAAAAACTTTTTTCAACTTTTTTTAACGCACTCTACGTTTTTTTTTTTTAGAGTCTAAAGCATTTGAACATTTATTAAGGTAGTCTTTAGTGGTTTGAATTGGTCGGATGTTTTGTTATTTAGTTATTTATTTGTAGTCATAAGAGAGTATGGCAAGTAAGCTTAGAAAATAATAATAGGGTAATTAATTTTTATCAAAGCCATCTATGATTTTTTGTTTTGTATCTTAGTGTCCAAAGAGCCATATGTAATAATCCGACGAATATCTGCTTAACCATTAAAAATTTCTAAATATTTGTAGGGACAAAAAATGTTCATTTTTTAATTTTGTATCTCATTGAAAAAAAATATACAGTGTGTTCTATTTGAAAAAACGAAGAAAAATTGCTTTATATTTTAGCCAATTCGGTATTGAATTTTGG
Organism: Dastarcus helophoroides; assembly: GCA_028583605.1. Taxonomy (NCBI): domain Eukaryota; kingdom Metazoa; phylum Arthropoda; class Insecta; order Coleoptera; family Bothrideridae; genus Dastarcus; species Dastarcus helophoroides. The sequence goes on from CM053334.1 coordinate 33,083,584, forward strand.
ACACCCTGTACAAGTTAGGCTTAAGATATTCATAGCAAAGTAACTAGAGACCCACTACAGTAAACACCTAGTGTAGTTTTGATTTTGGGGCGTTTTTGTGTTTTTAATGAATTTTTAAAGAAAATGTTGCAAAATATTTTTTTTCTCTTTATTTATTTGTTACTCTGGAACTATCTAACCAAATTCAACAATATCTTAGGAATATGTAAAGTTGTCAGAAAGAAACCCAAAAATGTAAAAAAATACAGGGAGTTTTATTTAAAAAAATTCACCCTCAGCGGCTCACACTTTTTGGAGATACCCTATACATGTGATTATATTTTCCTGAAATACATTCTTGTACAGAGTTAAGGTCTGCATGTGAACGGAATTCCTAACTTCTTTATTATAGGACCTATAGATGCCCGACGCACTGTTGCAGGACTCTGTATATTTGCTTTAATGAGCTTTTAACAAATCAATTTTAACAGAAATTTGTTTAAATCATATTATATAAAATATTTTTGTCATCATATTAAAACGTTTTTAGCTGAGAAGTGTTAGGAGAATTTCCGCTAGCAGATCAAAGTAACCCTCTCCACGTTGAGTTACGAGAACAACAGGGACAAAAAAGCAATGGTTATAAAACTTGTTCATGTAATAAAAGCAGTTAAAATTATTGAAAACACTTGAGTCTGAAAATTTAGAAACCCTGTCCTACACAACAAAGACATTGAATAGCACCCTAAATGTCCTTTGGTTTTCTCTGTACAACACATGTTTAAGATCCAATATTACAAGAGAATCGCTGTCAAGGAGGCCATCGTATAAAAATTGCAAACTATGTGCGTGTGTAAAAATCGCGAATCGAAATTCGAGGTTATTCCTTGAAATTCCTGGTTATAAGTCAGTACTGGCAAGTTTACTGGCAGGACCTTATATTCCTGGCTAATGCCAGTATTTATTGTTAAAACGGCAACCCTGGTACTGATTCATATTTTTCCACTCACGCCTACCTGGAAATTTACAGATTCAGTATGAGACGAAGTTAAGAAAAACCTTAACTTTATAAGAACATAAAATAAATCGGAATAATTGGGTTTAGAAATATTAAATTTAAACTCGGAATTTTCACAAAAATATTGATTTAAAATATTTATCCAATATTTGAAAACTGAAAATACGCGAAATTTGGCAATTAAATTCAAAAATATGAGAGATTCTTTTTCATAATTTTGGGTTTCTATGGAAGTCAAAAATTTCATAAAAAATGTATTTCAATTTCTAAATTAAAATTTTCTACGGCAAAATTAAAATTTCAAGATCAAAAACAAAACGAAATTTAAATCTTGACAACGAAGTTTTATGAAAAATTTTAGCTCTGTAACTAATAAGTTTGTGAAGAAACTTAACCTTTTAAGAAAACAGATAAAAGGCGATTTTTGACACAAAAGTTCAAGGAGCAACGGAACGAACACTTTAGACAACACACAATTTTGACTACTAAATTCAAAACAAACAATTTCGATTTATTTTAGTTTTTGATATATATACCGGGTGTAGCAGATTATGGTTCACCCCTTATTTTTTCTTTATTTATAAAGATACATTTTTCAAAATTGCTACACTTGATGTATTTATAAAATGTAAAATTTTTACATAAAAGTTACATTCCTATTGTTGTCACTTTCGCTAGAACTGATACCAATTTTTGATTTTTAAATAGAATGCCTTGTATATTATTACACTTTTGGAATCTGCACAATTTTCTGGATACAAGAGTAATTTTTAAAGTATCAAACATTTTTTTGGTCCCATTTTATCTTTTGGTCTAGAAAGTCATGACTCATCCTAATTAACGCTAACTGACAACATAAGAGCTGCAAAAAAATTAAATTATGAAAACTTGGTAAGTGCCTTTTTTTAAAATTTGTTTTCCACAGCTATCTTATGTCCTCATTAAATAAATCTTCAAATTGAAACCGAATATTTTGAATTCCTTTGACTGTAACTTCAGTTCTATTGATTTCACACCAAAAATAAAAATTGGGTTACATTGGCCATTAATTATACCTATTGGTGGTACCACAGTACCAATATGGTGCCATTTAAGAAAATGAAGTTATGACATCAAAACCATTTTTGTTAACTTTATACCGTGATAAAAGAATAAAATACTCTCTTTTTCAGGCGATTTGATTTTTTTAGCGTTAATGCGGTCCATTAAAATTAATTAAAATGAGTCATAGCCTTCTAGGTCAAAAAATAAAATTGGACCAAAAAAATGTTCGATCCTTTAAAAATCAATTTTTTTAGGTGGATTCTATGCACCTAAATGTCAAAATTTGACATTTCATAAGTACATACATCAAGTATAGTAAATTTGAACATTTTATTTTCATAAATAAAGAAAAAAAAGGGGGTGTACCAAGATCCTGTTACACCCGATATATGGTAGAATGATGCATGTCCAGTTATTTAAGAACACAAAAAATAAGATATATTGCAAAAAATCATCTAAGAATTAACAATACTTATACGGTTGATTGAATAATAATATTTATTCAATCAACCCTTATATCGTATGTAGAGGCTAATTTCCGTTTCCAAGATATGAATAAAACTTGTGCACTTAAAAGACTAACAAAGTGATGCCCGATTTTTATTTCCAGGGTTAATTATAACAATTAAAATGTTTGCATTCTGTTATTAATCTACTGTTCATAAATACAGGTTGAACCAAATTTGATTTCCACTATAGAGATCTCGTAAAAAATAGTTCATTTAACCCACTCTACCACATTTGAAGTATGACATGACATACATCAAATTAATCAGAAAATATACCAAATTCGAAAATGGTCAAATCCAATATGGCGTCTGTAAGAAATAACGAAGTTAACATAATTTTCTCGGAACCAGTTAAATTTAAAAAAAGTATTATGCACCAATGAAAAGGCTTTAAAGAAACAACTGATTAAATTTTTTGAATTTTTTCAATCGAATTTCAAATAAACAAGTTACAGCTGATTTTTTAAAATGGCGATTTTCAGTTTTTTCTAAATAAAATCAAGACGGAATAATGTTAGGCATTAAATTCTGCACTACTTTTCCCATTTAGGCTTCTCTTATATCTGCAATGGTTTACGAGATCCCTGTACTGGAAATCAAATTTGGTTCAACCTATATGATGAAAATAAGTTGACTCCTGTTCTATCCTAAGCAAATCAAAACGGTATGCTCTTCGAAAAGGATCATTTAATGATTCAGTTGTGATTACGTATAAATCTTATCAATATGTTCATAATATCAATATCATGGAATGAAGCACTTAGTTGACTTTGGGAGTTTTCAATGAGCTAGCTCCTATTTGCATCCAATTGCTAGGGTCAACATTAAATAGTACTTATTCTATTATTATATTACGCAAAGAACGTGTCAATGAATGAAACCCTTAAACAATGGGTCACTCCAGCCTCCAGCACCAGGCAAAATAAAACCTGTTTTATGACTGGGTAAATGGCAAGTCCGGCATTACCATAGTTGTTTGAATTAGCTAAAATGTTGGCTAAATATATCGTTGTATTTGTGTTTAACTTAATTCAATTAAACATCCCCAAAAGATTTATTCTTCGTGGGGGACTCTTATCGGTCAGAAACATTATATTTATTAATTTTATTGAACATTTCTACGACCCAGTTTGGAAATATTTAAATTTTTATTAATGTTTGTTGACAATATCACAATATTCGAATATTGTTAACAAATATTAATAAACATTTCAATATTTCCAAACTGGATCGTAGAAATGTTAAATAAAATTAATTAACATACCCAAAAGGATTTGAGAAAAAATTAAATATGTGTTAAGTGATAAATCCAACAATGAATCGGTGGAAAAAGATTATGTATGCATATTTTTTCATTTTCTGATAAATTTTTTGTAATGAATTTAATTGATATAAAATCCACAAATTGACAACGCACTCCACTCATGTTCAAAAGGTTTAAAATGAACTTATTTCAAATATAAATAAGATATTCAACACTATTCACCTACTTAACAAGTACCAATTTAAAAATATAATATACATATAATTAATCAAAAATTAATTTCTACTAAAGGGAATTATAAAATAATTGTTAATATTAGAACAAAAAATTTGCAATTCGCATTGGCAATTCACACTTGAATCGCAAAGGATATGATAGATTTCGGAGTCGAAAGGAAACCAAAACCATTAAGGAAATGATATCTGGTTTAAAGTTTAAACGATTTCAAAATATTGCCACACTAGTTTTCATCGCTGTCGGCTGTCGGAACCTGCATTTACCGTGTCCCCCTGTTGGTGAAAAGATTCAACAACTGGATGCAGAAGACCAAGGATAAGATCAAGTGGACGCAAAGGCCATCAATGATTTTGGTGGATGCGTCCTGAAGCAGAGCTCCTGAGCGTCCAAAAATGGCCTACGCTTTTGGTCTATTGCTTCCGCCATCTATACCATATTCAATCAACGGTCCAACACTATGTATATGTTACGGCTAAAATGAATACTGTATATGTTTGCAAACATACTAAATTAGCTGCTATTTTAAAGAAATCAACCATTTCCAACAAAATAGCGGATGCTAAATTGGGAGTTTAGAAACTACCTGATTAGTATGCAAACTAATTATTTGCTTTAGTTTATTTATTTTTTTATTTTTATTATTATTTTTATTATTTTTATATTTATATTTATTATTTATTATTTATTTTTATTTTTTTTTATTTACCATTCAATCAACGGTTTAACAGCCGATGAAGCTGAAAAGTGAAACCAGGTCCGGCCATAGCCAATATATTTAGAGAAACATCGTGGAATTTTTTATCTGTTGCTGTTTTAATCGTTCATAAAGTTTAATAATTATGAAGTTAAAAATTTAGTGTACAAAACGGAAAGTTTGGATTGTGCAAAAAAATCAAAAAATTAAAATGACGGTTCAGAAGGTAAACTGGAAAAATTCCGAGTGTAACGTTTCATTTTGGTGAAAAAATGTAAAATGTTTTAGTCAAAATAACGAGTTTGAAACGTTCAAAATTTGGAATGTACGTAAAACACTGAATAAAACCGTGAACATAGAGATATTTCGGATGTTTTGTCTGAAAATGAAGGATCCTAATCAAAATAATTTTGAGCTAAATCGTTATACATATGGTAGCTCATCAATATTTCAATTATTTTGCCACCGCGCCCGGATTCAACAAGTGCGGGGCCCGATTAGAGATTTTTTTGCGAGGCGCCCTATTCTTTCTTTTTTTAATTTTTACTTTGGCTGAGCAGCTAGCAGAAATAAAATAATGTTTGTGCTGCGATAGAACAAAACAAATGGACTCTTTCAGTATAAAAAACCATAGAATTGCATAAATTGGATAGTTGATTACATAAAGTTTTATTTAGGTTACCTATCCTAGCTTACCGTAGGCGTAGCTAGAATAGGACAGGGTGGGGCGCTTGCCGCCCTCTAGTTCATGCAGCAAACCGAAACTTTATGTATTAAAAATTTATCTTTTTACCTTCATAATTCATTCTTTCCTTGAAATATTTTTGCAAATTTCGAATTGTTCTCAAAAATTTCGTATTTTTTTACAAAATGTGTCTTCTTTTTGAAACTTTGCATTTATTCATAAAATTTCACTTCATGATTGTTTCACAATTTTAAATTTTTATTTAAAAATTCGTCTTTTTTTCGGAAATTTCGCATTTTCTAGAAATTTGACTTCCACATGTTTTATTCCTGCAAATTTCAGCTTGTTTGTTTAAATTTGACGTTTCCTCAAAATTTGGTCGATCTTCTGATAAAAAAAGCATATTTTTTTGAAATTTAAAATTTCTGTCGGAAAATTACGAAAAAATTTTCTGGAAGTTTCAATTTGTTTGTCAAAATTTCGATGTGTATCACAATATCGGACATTTTATGACGCCACATGAGGCACGCCTGTCTTTCTCCGAGTCGAGCAGCCGAGAGAAAATAAATATTCATCCAGGATATTTCAATTTCTTTCTTAATTTGATAAAATTTCACTCTTTCTGGAACATTTTAAATTTTCACTAAAAGATTAGAAACCTTTTTTCAAAATTTGGATCTTTTTCTCTGAATTTCAATAATTTGCTCCTAATTTCGTCTTTTTCTGAGTTTAGATTTTTTTTTTCAAAATTTAGACTTTTTTTAAATTTGACTTTCTTTGAAATATTTTGCGTTTTTTAACCTTTTCGAAAGTTTTCTTGAATTTTCCGACAATTTTCCGAACCTTTAGCTCTTTTTGAAAATTTAGAATCTGATTTTTTTAAAATTTCGACTCGTTTCTTTTTAATGAAATTTTGAATTTTATCTCAATATTTGATATTTTATATTTTCTTGGTAAAGTCGTCTTATTTCTCAAAATTTTTACTTTTTGGTTAAAATAGTGTTTTTTTTCCTAAAATTTCTCTTTTCCTCGGAATTGGAATTTTTCAAAATTTCGATTTTATTGTGAAAATTCTACGTTTATGAATTTCTGTTTAAAAAATAGTTTATTTCGAAATTCCGCAATTTTTCTTAATATCTGTCTTTTTCAACAAATTTCCACTTTTACCTCAAACTGTGATATTTTATAGTTCTGAAAATGTTTTTTTTTTAAATATGATCGTAATGTTAATAAAAATGCCGAGAAAAATATTTTTGAGGATTTAGAGAAAAAGGTTGCTTACAAATTCAACCTCTTTATTAAGTTTTAAATGTCGAGAACAACGTTTTTGGAAATTCCGATTTTTTTTCTCAAAATTCGACTTTTTCACAAAATTAGATCATTGAAGTTTTAAACTTTTTTTGAATCATGGACATTTTGCAAGCTTCTGTGAAATGTTAGGTTTTTATTTTTAATGTGATTTGCTGAAAACTCTTTTTCCTTAAAATTAATCTTTTTCGAAATTATTAGTTTATTTTCAAAATTCCAATTTTGATTTTAAAATTAAATTTTCTCTTGGAAAGTTAAAACGTTTTCTAGAATGCAAACTTTTTCTCTTGACTTCTGTAAATGGTACGTATTTTTCAAAAATCGTTAATTTTTTTCAATGGCCGTTTTTTTAATTATCTGTTTTTTGTTAATTAATTTTTTCAATTTGATTTCCATTGGTTTCAAATTATTGTTCGATTATCTCTTACTCTGTAAATTTTTACTTTTATCTCAAAATTCGATATATTCTGTTTCCACTTAAAATTGAATTTTATTTGAAACTTGGATCGAAATTTTAATAGAAATCTAAGTCTAAGCCTGGGAATAATATTTTTAGGAAATTTTGGGAAAACAAATTTTTACAAATTTCAAGAATACATTAACATTTAAATAAAATAAAAATTCTGAGAAGAATATTTTTGAAAATTGCATTATTTTTTTATTTCAATTTGACTCGTTATGGAAATTGCCACTTTTCTCACAAGAATCGACCTTTGGAAATTTTGTCTTTTTATGAAATTTTCACTTTTTCGACATTTTGACATTCCTTGAAGTTTTCTGAAAGATTTCTTAAAGTTTGGTTCTTTTTCGAAATTTCGACTTTTAATCCGAAAATTCGATCTCCCCAGTTGTTTTTAAGTGAAAATATATGTGCATTACTACTCAGCCGGAAGGTTTTCTTTTTTTGTCCATGAATTTGTCAGAATGATTGTTGCCCCTTCTTGAAGGAAGTCCTGCCTACACTCATGTAGCTAACTGTTGACGGACCAATGCATAACCTAAATCTCTGGATATAGAAACCTAAACTTGGATAGTAGATTGAAATAATGACTTCACCTGGAAATGGGCAATGCCTAACATGAAAAGGTTTTTTTAAGAAAAACAAACTTCGAAGGAGTAAAATGTTAACATTTTCTAGAAAAAACAGTTATCTAATTTCACGCGGACGAAGTCGCGGGCAGCTGTTTTCTCATGAAAACACTAAAATTCTCAAATGTCCTCATGGATAGGATCATGATGAAAACAAATTTAAGTTCAAACCTTGAGTATTAAATAATTCATTACTATTTTAATTATTTTGCCACGAAACATTCTCTTTTTGGAGAATCGCTAAATAATGTCATTGTTAAAAAGTTGGGTATTTGGTGGTGTATCTGCCAATTGTTTTCCTATGGAATTTCTAAAATTCGCAAATTTTCTCATCGAGAATCCCAATCAAACTAATTTTGAGCCAAAATGTTGAGCCTTTAGTAGTTAAGTACATCAGTATTTTAATTGTTTGATTGCGAAAATTTTTCTAAAATTCTCAAATCTTCTCTTGAAAATCCATATGCAAAATAATATTTATGTTAAAAAGCTTGGGTATTTGTAGTTCATCAGTATTGCAGTTGTTTTCTCACGAAATTTTCCTACGGAGTTATTAGCATTCAAAATTTCAAAAGGAAAATAAAAATTTTTAGAAGGTCCCAATTCTGAAAATCAAATATAAAATAAAACTTAAAAATATGTAAATATTTAAAGTGTAAATAAGGAATTTTCCGAAAAAGATGAAACGTTTGATATTAAAAGAAGAAATTCTGGAAAAGGTGTGAATACCGTATTTTACGGATGATGAGACCTTATAAGATGCACCTTAATGTTTAAGCAATTTAAGAAAAAATAACATGTTTACCATTTTTAGTATTAGAGTGCAGTCAAACTAAAAAAATCCTAGTTCATAAAACCGAACTGATCATTAAAATTTCTGAAAATTTTCATCTGAAATTTCTTCTCATTCTTCTTCTTCTTCCTGTTTGTTATCTGGAGATTTTTATATTAGTTTTAGAGTATAAGATGCACTTGAATTTTGGAGGAAATTTTTCTACGTGTGTTATTTAATATAGGCTCTCACATTAAAAGCGATGATTTTAACTCTGTGCACCTACATTTAATAACACACGTAATTTTTGGCCCTGGTAACCAGCAGGTAAACTGTTTTTACTCTGTCCGCACCCTAAAATCAGTGGCGTAGCATGGATTTATGCCCCTCGGGGCCAACTCTAAATTAGCCATCGCACTAGTTCCATAATTTGGTTTTTCTTAAAATTAAATTTTAAAAATTCTAGAAAGAACTTATATATTTTAGATTTTATTAAATTTAAACATGTAGTTTTTGGTAAAACGGACTGGTCCTTGGTTATATTCAAAAATTGAAATACAAAACTTGTCCCCTTAAACCAAGAAAGATTAAAAAACATAATAAAGGTTGCTCTAACGCGTTTCGACAGCCAAGCTATCATCTTCAGAGATATACTCAGTATCTCTCTGAAGATGATAGCTTGGCAGGGGACAAGTTTTGTATTTCCATTTATATAGTTTTTGATTTTTTTCATTTTCGACTTCCAACTGGAAATCCAAAATTTGGAATTTTTTTTAAATAAATTTTCAACTTTGAAATTTTTAGATTAAAAAATTCAAATTTTTAACTATAATTTCAAATTTTCAAAATTTCCTATTTTTCTAAATTTTGAGTTTTAATCGAAAATTACGATTTTTTTTTGTCTAAACTGTGCTTAAAATTTAATGTTTAAATTTGAAAAAAAATATTACTTCAAAAAATTATTTGGTTTTAGTTTTAAAGTCGAACTGATAAGAAAAAAGCACAAGTTTAAATTTGGAGGTTCAGGAAAAAGCCAGAAAGCTAAAAAAAAAAATTTATACCAAAAAAGATTAATTAAAAAATATTTTAATTTTGAAATCTAAACTTCGACTATTTTAACTTTGTTTTTCTTTTACATTTTGACTTACTTTAATCTATGTAAATTCAGATTTTCTGCTTAAAATTTGGAATTGAAACTTATTTTGTGACGTTCGAGAAAAATATTCGACAGGTTATAATTATTCTTGAAATAGCAATAAAGAAGGTAAAATGAAAATTTTAAAATCGAATTTTTAAATAAAATGTATAAAATATCTACTTTAATGTCAAAAATTTAAAAAGAAACCATTTTCGTATAAAATAAAAATGTTTATTTTGCATTAAAAAGAAAGAATTAAAATTTTAAAAATAAATCTACATTTTAAGCTAAAAATCGAGAATTTCCAGTTTAGATTTAGTATTTTTTGAAAATATAAAATTAAATTTTAAATTTGAATTAGGAAGTTTATTTAGAGATTTAGATTTGCAATTATTGTCTCGCCGTTTTAAATTTAAACTAAAAGGTTCGATTTTTTCCTTCAAATTTATAAAAATGTATTAACCGGGATTAAATGGTGAAACAAAAAATCAATAAACTTTCAACTTTTAATTTAAAGTTGAGGAATTTTTCTTGCCGTGTTCACCATTTTCTTGAAATTCCCATTTTTTCATGAAAAAATTAGAAGGCAAAATTAAAAATCAAATTTCCTCTTTCAGGTTTTCATTTGATATTTTAACTTTTTTTCTAAAATTTCGTCTCCAAATTCTAAACTCTTTATTCAGAAGTTTTCAGTTTTTTCCCTAAATTTCGTTTTTTTCAAGAAAACAGTTTAAAAATTAATTCCCTCTTCTGGAGTTTTCCTAAAATCTCGTTTTCAAATTCTAAACTTTTAATCTAGAAATTGTGAGTTTTCCCTCAAAGTTTCAACACTTTCTCCCAAATTTGTTTTTTTTTCAATTGAAAGCTTTGATCAAAATGATCTTTTCTGAATATCAGAGTTTAAATTTAAGATCTTTATACTGTTGCAGTATTTTTCCCCAGTGGCCAAGTGTCAAAAGAAATTATGAAAAATTCTTTTAAGTGTCACTATTACTGCATGGAATAATTTCCTTTACTATCGCAGGCTAGCGTTGGGGAATGAGCAAGAGCCTCTTATTGTTACATGCTGGGAATCCTACACACCTGCTTAAGATTATTAAAAATCGGTAACTGCGCAGCACGTGGGCTAAAGGAATACCTAATATGAAAGCTAGGTAATTTTAAATCACGCAATTTACCTATTGAATATCGTTGAAAAATCACCAAAAAATACTTGGGACGGAAACTAGACAAATCACTCCTAGGTGGCGTAGTTCACCAATATAAATTTTCAGAAGTTCTCCCTGCAGTCCCTAATCTAGTTGTCATCCTCTTTGTATGACTTACCTTGTTGAGAGTGGTGAAGTAACCTATGTTTATAACCTTAAAATTTATAAATGGGAGAGAAACTAGTGCGCAATTAAATAAAAACAAAATACTTCAAAGAAAAAATTCCAAACATATATTAATAAAACTATAGGAAAAAAGTAAAGTACACAAGTAAATTCACATTGATAAAATTTCGTCACGGTAATAAAGCACTCGAAGGATAATCATAATCAGCAAGGTAAACTTTTCTACTAAAAATATTTTAAATTTATGCCAAAACTATTTTTAAACTTTTAGATAACAAATTTTAGGTGGAAGAAAGTGCGGCACTTTATTCGTCACAGTAATTGATCAAGATTTATTCCTAATACTTCAACTTGGATCCCCAAAGTTAAATATAAATAAGTTTTGAATATCAAAAGGAAAAACATTAAATAAATACAAAATGAGGCCTATTGAGAACGGCATGTAAATGTGGCGATAAAATTTAGAAACAAAACCGACGGGCGTAAGTAAAATAATAGTTTAAAAAGGGAGAAAGGGGGTTAACTTTGTTACGATCTATCTCTATAGACCTCTTAGACAACTAGAAAATCGAGCCTACAAAATCAGGGCTTCCAGGTAAATATAGAATATAATATTAATACAGTTTATAACAATATAATCAAACAACGAGTGTCCGAGATGAGTATGCTCAAAAGTCTCACGACTCAGGTTCGATCGCTTGCCAAAGAGGGATGTGTGGGTGGTAATTCTAAAAACGGCCGTTTCGTTTACGATGGAATTTATAATAAAAATGAAGTATTTGTGATTAGCTGCACAAATGGAAACCAGTTAGACCTTCAACTAAGAGGGAAACATGTGATCCTAATGTTTGGATTTCCAGAGCCAATGGAGGCATTTTGCAGAACTGTTAACTACTCAGAAGAGATTGAGGCACCATGTCCCTCACCAGTAATCTTCGGGGACACCATCTCCCCCAAAGAGCACACCATCCATAACAACTACTTCTTTACTGCCATCAAGCTCAGAATAAGAAAAAATTGTACAATACCTAAATGTAAGCATTAAATTAGATAAATACTTAACAATCTTCCAAGAGGAGATGTTGGGAATTTTATATAGCGCCGAACAAATGACGCAACTGAACATTACAAGAAAATATATCCAAATAAAGGCGGACAGCCAGGCAGCCCCTAAGGAGGAATGTGTAGACAAACTCAGTGCTGGTATGGAACTGCCACATAGCTGTAGAACGTCTATCACAAGAAAATGCCATTGATCTAATATGGATCAAAGGACATTTTGGGAAAGAGGGAAACGAACGCGTTGACAAACTGGCGAGGAAGGGTTCGGAGGGACAATTCGTTGGAAAAGAACCAATCCTTCCCCTGGCGAGATCAATCGTAAGATCCCTACTTAACGAAGAAATTTATCATAAACACAAAGCCATATGGGCATCAATAGCAACATGACGACAAACTCACGCATTCATTAGAATGATGTGCAGGGAAAGGGTAAAACTATGCCTACAACTTTCAAGGAGTAATCTCAGGAAAGTTGTAGGGATTTGGACATGTCACTGTCGATTAAACAAATACCTCCATAGAAAGGAAATTATAAACGAACGGAGTTGTAGAGGGTGTTTAGAAGAAGATGAGAGTGTCGAGCACCTGATGTGTCACTGCCCGGCACTAGCATCAATCAGAGGATCTACGTTGGGGGACTTCAGGCCTAATGTTACGAGTTTGAGGGAGGCACATCCAAGGGACGTTCTTAAGTTTCTCAACAAGGTTGGGTGGCTGAATGTATGACCAAGGACACCTCAATCACGTGGATAGCACAATGGGCCCGGAAACGGTGGCCAAAGTGCTAACCTAAACTCAGGAAACCCACAACAAATTCAGAATCCAGAATTGTACAATACTAGATAAATATTTATATTGTTAATGTAAAATAAATATTAAAAAAAATCTGCTACCCTATTTTTCCCAGTAAAGCAGTTGTGGCTAAGTGTCAAAAGAAATTATGAAAGATTCTTTTGAGTGCCACTATTAGTGCATGGAATAATTTCCTTTACTATCGGCGGCTAGCGTTGGGGAATGAGCAAGAGCCTCTTATTGTTACAGGCTGGGAATCGTACACCCCTGTGAGGACACTAGTTTTGGGTCGATGTAATAATATAAGGGTGAAAGCTTCCTGAAAATTTACAAGTCCGGAACTGGACGAGTGAAAACTATTGTAAGTCCAAATTTTGCTTAAGATGATTAAAAATCGGCAACTGTGCGGCACGACGGCTAAAGGAAAACCTAAAAGGGGCGACAGGTGATTTTAAATCACCCAATTTAACTATCGACAATCGTAGAAAAATAACTAAAAGATACTTTAGACGGAAGCTAGACAAATCACTCATAGGTAGAATAGTTCACCAATATAAATTTCCAGAAGTTCTCCAGTCGCTAATCCAGTTTTCACCCCCTCTCTATGACTTACCTTATTGAGAGTGGTGATGTAATCGATGTTTATAACTTCCAAATTTGTAAAGGGGAGAGAAACTAGTACTCAATTAAATAAAAACATTTCAAAGGAAAAATTTCAAAACATATTAATAAAACTCTAGGAAAAATGTAAAGTACACAAGTAAATTCACATTGATAAAATTCGGCCACGGCAATAAAGCACTCTAAGGACAATCATAATCGCAAGATAAACTTGTCTACCAAAAATATTTTAAATTTATGCCAAAACTATTTTTAAATTTTTTGATAAAAAACTTTGGGTAGAAGAAAGTGCGGCACTTTATTCGTCACAATAATTGGTCACAAGATTTATTCCTAATATTTGAACTTGGAACCTTAAAGTTAAATATAAATAAGTTCTGAATATAAAAAGGAAAAAAAATTAAACAAATAAAAAATGAGACCTATTGAGAACGGCATCTAAATGTGGCGATAAAATTTAAAAACAGAACTGACGGGCGTAAGTAAAATCATGATTTAAAAAGGGAGAACGGGGGTTAAATAGTTACGATATATCTCTATAGAACTCTAAGACAACAGAAAATGACCACAAATTATTGTAAAAAGGCGGGGAGGCTGCAAAATCAGGGCCCCCAGGTAAATATAGAATATAATATTAATACAGTTTATGACAATATAATCAGAAACATATTGAAATAGATATACGCTTTTAAATGAAAGCCATGGAAAGATTCATATAATTAAAATTTCAGAATAAATAACAAGGTAGGGTACTTAGGTGAAAGTGTCACGATGTGGACGGACGTTCCTCACGTTACCATTGTGTATGCTCGTGTAGGGTCACACGATGAAGTCAACCACGATGAAGGTGCTCCTGGATATCCTCGAGGGCCATACTTGGTGAGGTCTCCCACAAGTTAACGACTATTCCCTAGGGACCACTTCGTGCCAATGGACGGGTTGAAAGTAGATGATGGTTAGGTTGAGAATCCATAAAGAATCCGTTGAAAATTCAAAAATGAGTCTGAAAAGAGTATTCGTAAAGAATCAGTACAGAATCCGTAAAAGCGATCCATAAAGATTTCGTAAAAGATCCGTAAAGAGGATTCGGAAAGAGCCTCGGATGTTGATCGGCTTTGCCGCGTGCTTGGGAGCACTTCACGTCTGATCCCAAAAATACTGGAACCATCTGAATCTTATGTGCTGACACGGTACCACCACAAAATACGACAGCCCCAGACGGTCCGAGGGTGGGTTACAGTAAATCCCTTTAGGGAAAAACACACAAAAATCACTCGAAAAAGTCTGCAACCGCACCGTATGAAGGATGACACCCAAGTAAACGACAAGAGACAAGATGGCCGATTCCCCCAGATAAAGACCGACAGATGATATGCCAGCGTTTCCAAAACCAATAATCTAATATCAAGCTGTATGATTGGTGGCCTAATCACATGCAACAATCTCCAAGGGAAATTTAAACCGTAACAATACCATTTTGGTAATTCAATATGATTTTCAGTTTTAGATTTTAATTGATATTTTTCTCTAACTTTCCAAATTAAACTTAATTTGTTTAACTTTTTCCTATAATTTAAGCGTTAAAATCAAAACATTTATCATGCTAACTGCATGCAGTAGTTTCAATTTGAAACTCGAAATTTCATTTAAATTTCAACATGTCGAAACTCGTATCTTTTTAATAATACCCTAAAAAGCCTCCATAAATTTTTTAAAAATTTATTTTCTATTTATTTCTAAAACTTATTTCTTTCGCAAAAAAATATCCATAAATTTGAAATTTAACAGGTAAATTCTAGAAATTTTAGTTTATGTTTATAATTTTGAACATTTTTCCCAAAATGTTGACTCTTTTTATTCAGATTTTGGTTTAACTTTAAATTTTTCTTTTTCCCAACATTCTAAAATATCATTTCAGGAAACTTTGACTTCCCTCTCGAATTTCGCTTTTAACTCCAAAATTTTTGCTCAAAATTTCTGTTTTTCAAGAAATTTATATCGTGGGTTGGTTTTGGAAATTTTGAGATTTTCTTGAGTTTAAACTTTTGCTCTTTTAATTTCGAAAATTTGGCATTAATCATTTTACATTCTGATTGTGGATTTATCTAAATTTAGACCTTTAGGTGGCAATTTGCTAAATTCCATTAAAGCCAACTCAAGTAAACGACATTCAAATAAATTTCTTCTCTCTGAAGATGACAGCTTGGCTGTCGAAACGCGTTAGAGCAACCTTTGTTGTGTTTTTTAATCTTTCTTGGTTTTAGGGGACAAGTTCTGTATATCAATTTTTGAAATAACATGACGTTGCTACAGAGCTTGGAAATTGCGTTAATGCTATTAGTAAACATATCAATTTAAAAATCGATTCCTAAAAGGTAGAAAAAATATATTTTAGTTGACTAGATAATTTGGACACATTCGTTTCTCTTTTGAAAAATAAGCCCGATAATGCAGTAATTTTTGTTACCCAAAATTATTCACAAATGCAAGAATCAAAAAATTTCCTTTTAGGGAATAGACCTTTTAGAATTAATTAAATTTTCAGTTCACACTAAAATGTCAATAAATGTAGGTGTTTTTGAGATTAGTTCCAATCAAATTTGACGTCTATACACACAGAATAGTCTATACATCACTTGTCAGTGTTAAAAACTATGATTTTAGCAGCAAAAACTCCACAATTTTAAACATGTTCGAATATACCAAGCCGTAGTGTACTAGTGGATACAAAAATAGATAAGCAGCATTGAACCATTGAACTAATTCCAAGATAAGATACGCTTGGTTTTTATTTATTTATAAACTCATGTAAGTAATGTTTTCACGGAATTTAAATTAAGTTGATTCATAAAATTTTATTAGCATTTTAGCATTACATTTGGATAATAAATTAGTGCAAACATAACAATTATTTAAAATGATTTAAAACGTTTGTCTTTATTACACCTGTGCTTTCCTACAGTTGCGCTGCCTTGATTAGTAGCATGAAAGCGTCATTGTTAGAAATGGTGCTTATATTTTGCAATTAAAATATTGCAGATTTTTATACTAAACTAGGCTAGCATTTATGTCGCTCAGCTTAATAGGACAAATTGCAATCATTTAAATATATACCTATTTTTTAAAAACATACAGTGCTAGTCAAAAGTTCCCTCCCATCTTCTTATCATTTGAAGGGTTTTGCTTACACTAGTTGATGAAATTTGGAGAGTAAAAATAAAGGCTTGTAAGTTCCTCAATTAATGATAAAAATTAATCGTTTTAAATGACGTCATAAGGCTTTTATAAACCATAATTTTAAATAGCACCCTATAATAAATGGTACCTTGACTGAAATGTACCGCAAACCGAGGCTACTTCGTACCAGTTTTGGAATATTTTGTGATAAATTTCTTTTCGTGGTTATGATATTCACAAATATTGATTTTGGTTACGACAACCCATGTTATGTCAATATGTACCATATATATATAATAAAATAATGAAAATCGCTACTACAACATATACATATTTATGAATAAAGTCCTGACAGAGCAACCCTATTCGGAGTGGCTGGATTTTCAGGCTATAGTTCGAAGAGTTTAATATTAATTCATTCACTAAAGTTGTGGTTATATACTGATGTTTTTATTAAAGAATATCTTCGTTAGCTGGTAATATGAACCAAAAAAATGTTTGAATGGGGTCATTTAATCTATTATTATGCACCGTCATAACTTTCGTGGTTGCTGCCATCCTGAAGAAACCACGTTCCCCCACATTTTTTTTTTAAATCGCACCCCCACTTTTTTTCACCAAGATTGAATGAATCTTCAGTTCAGTCTGAATATAGCTGTAAGTAGAATGTTATCATCGAAGTGACGTGGTTTCGCTAAAAAATAATAATAATTGCGAATATGCAAGCTGTCCCAAGACATTTTTAACGAACGATCTTTAATAGAGATCTTGATGATTGATAACAGTTATTGTCTATTGGAAATGGGGTGTGTATGAACTATTTAGTTCAATGAAACACCACACTTTAATTATCGAGACTTTATTTATTCAAGAAGTCTCGGAAGGTGTGTGTTGTCGCGACGAAATTATAATCTCAACTTCATAGTCGAAAAGGAATCTTTTCGTAATAGTTCCAAATACATCTGGTCTATTTCATGATACACTGCTAATATACATGTCAACGTTAATCCCTTAAAACCTATATTCAGAAAAGGGACTGACCAGCGTTCTTAGAATTAATCATCCTCCTAAAAGTGTTCCAAATAAGTTGAAGTACCCGTATCAGATTTCACTTCGTAAAAGATACAGCGAAACTCATAAAGCATTCGAGGGTCTAATATTTTACTTTAAAATAAGTACCGATATATTTTTGCTCTCACGTTTTAAACGTGATTTCCAACATTGTCAATTAAATTTACATTTATTCACCAACTCATGCTTTTGTGAATATAAAACCATTGGTTCTTTGCTACAACCTTATTTTGTACAGACAGGAACAACTACTACTATAGTAACTATTATTCTTTTTTTTAACTGTTTCAGGTCACTTTAATGATGAAATACTACATATGACTGTATTCAGAATGAACTAAAAACTTATTTTTGGCGAAAAAAATTGAGAGGTGCAATTTAAAAAAAAGGGACATAGGATGGTTTCTTCATGGTGGTAGCGACCACCAAAGCTTTAAAGACGGATTATAATAGATTAATTGATACTATTTAAACATGTTTTCAATTCATGTCTTTATCTTACAAATTAACCGAGATGTCGCCTAGTAAAATCATCGTGGGAGACCCTGTATATAAATTTTTAGAGGAAATCTAGACCAGGATGGTTATTCTCTCATTTTTTTAATGGGCTTGTCATGTTTTTGGACGAATTTGGCCACTAATATAGCAAAATAATTTTATGTTAGTGGAAATTCAGAATTTGCGATCCATAGCCTACCAGTTAATGTACAGGGGAAGCCCAGGCAAAGCGTATAACTGAGGTAAAGCGGATAATCGATGTTTCTAAAAAAACATAACAAATACAAGTGGCATCCGCATAGGAGAGGCTGTCTGATGACACCATAATAGTTGATTCAAAACAATATAAGACATACGTTTGTTTTAGTGATCAAAAAACCGTATTGAGTATTTTTATTGCGATTTTCGATCAGGTTTGTACTCATTGCAATTGTTTTTACTGCAAGTTAATCGAAGAACAATTTAGTTTTATAGATTAACGATGTTTTAGAGTATTATTTGTGATATTAATATTACATTGAGGCGCTATTGAAATCTTAGCAAAAATAGGTTGTTTACGGTTCGGGCAAAGAGAACAAGGCAAAGAGGATAAGTTATTGGCTTTATCCTTACAATGTTTTCGTGACCCATATTTTTTATTCTTTCGGAATAGTGTTTAATATGCCTTTTCTTTTTACTGCACAACAATCAAACCCTTCACCACGTTTTCCTTCTATGACAGATCGTCCTTTGGAAGTTAGATCAACCAATCCACAGCGTAAGGTACAATAAAAGGGTAATTTATCGACACCAACAGCTACATTTTAGCCATGCGAATTAAGACCAATATAAACTGTGGCTACTGCAAAACTGACAGAAATTGCAATGCCAAAGTCAATGGTTTTTACCTCTACTCCTATTAAAAACAAACAAGCTATAAAATACTAGAAGATTGATAGTAAAAAAACCAAAATATCGGATTTAGATGATAACACGATGGGAAAAGGAAAAGTATCCGGAAATGAAAAAAAAATGTCAGTAAGAGAAAAAGCATTAGGAAAAAGAAAAACCAAGAAAAAAGAAAAAAAGAACAATGTTCATACCTGGTCTGCAGGGAAGAGTATGTGGAACCGCCAGTAAAGCAGTGGATTCAGTGCTCGGAGTGTCATTGGGACCCATATAATGTATTTACGTCAAATGAAGGGCAAGAGCGATGATTGCCAGGAGTAACTAGCCTATCCACTTTACCCAAGTCGCGCATCCGCTTTACACTGGGTGGGGCAAAGCGAAAAATTGACGTGTTTTTATTTTAATTTTAATTAGTATGAAAATGTTAAAATTTGTTGATTGTGCTATCTCGTATATTTCCAAAGATCACTATATGTGCCATACACAAAAAATAAACGATGTTCGTAAGTAAATTATTTCTGTGTTTATTTTTCACTTTTCGTTAGCTTATTCTCTTTCCCTACTCATTTTCAGGATTTATGGTGGTTATATAGTGTAACGAAATGTAAATTATAAAATTTAGTACGTAAGAAAATTTTTTAGAAAGATCTGATAAGGAAAAGCGACCGCGATAATGGAGCAAACGGCAGATAAGCATTCCAGAAATTTCAGTAAACGATAAGCTTTATCTGCTGTATTTTTCTAGAATCCGGAAGCGAAAACTATATAAGGGCGTCGCCTTTTTCTCGAGTCAGTCAGAAGAAGTCAGTGTGGAATTTTTGTATGCTTTAGGATTAAGAGTATTGCAAATGTCCTGGATCTACTAAATACTTGCCAAATAGCTTATTGTAAAGTATGATACATAGACTTTTGAGCCTACATCTGGCCTCGGCATGACTTAGGCTTTTTCTAATGTTATCAAGCGTTTTTTCCAAATGTTCCACAGTAAAGTTTGCGTAGGTCGATATTCTGAAATTTTATTAGACCTTGGCACTATTTTCGACTATGATATAACCAAACCTAGAGAAAATAAAATATGACATAACTTAATAATAAATGAAATAGGACCACTACTGACTAATTAGCCCCGCGACAAACTAAAAGTGGCTTAGGCTATTAAAAATGTCTATTTATTTACACTAGTTTTGTTTCATTTAAGGGTAGTTCTGACGGGTTAAATTAGTGTTAGTTAAAGGTACCTGAGTTCCGTCGTCCTATCTTTTGAACTATTATAATAACACTATTTTTATTTGAGGTTCCCTTAGTTTTGATGCATAAATAAATAAAGCAATTTTTAATTGTTTTCGTCAGATAACTTTTCCTAGTAAATGTTGCTGTGTTTTTTAATCTTTTTTGGTTTTAGGGGACAAGTTTTGTATATCAGTTTTTAAAACTACCATAAATCCAAACAAAATTAATGTGGCCTTGAATACTTTTGAAACGAGGTGTTACTACTAGTAATGAAGCTATCAAATTTCATTATCCTAAATATAAAGGTTCGAAAAATATTATGGAGAAGAGTATGTTCTTATAGCACTTATTTAAAACCTTAAAACTCCGCTTAAATAAAAAACATTAGTATGATAGGAATTTTTAACACTTTTCAAACCAGGTGTCACTTGTCATAGGGTCACAGTTATTATTGAAATTGGTCTATAATTTTCGACTTGTGCGGTGTCTAAATCCTTGTATATGGGGCAGACTTTGGATTCCTTCCATTGCTTGGAGAAGACTGCAAAATTTAGGCTCAAGTTGAATATGTGAGTTAGTGGTCCAGCCAAAACCTCAGCACAGTCTTTAATAAGAAAAGGTGGAACAAGGTCCAAGCCACATGAATCGTTATTTTTAGGATTTCTCAGTACATTTTAAAACTGTGCAAGTCTCAATATCTGGAGAGGATGCGGATGGATTGCTACAAAATTCATTATTGCAGCATCCTGGTAATGGTTGAACAGGGTTGGAAAATACTGATGAAAAGTAATTAGCGAAACAATTCACTACAATCTGCGGAACAGTGTATATATCTCCATTAAATGACATTTTTTCCTGGAATAGACGTTCTCCCTTTCTTGTCTCTAATGAATTTCGAGAAATTTTTTTAATTGCTTCCTGGTTAGGAAGTTTTTACAATATAAGTGACTCAATTTTTTTGCACGATGTCATAATTACGAAAACTTGGTGAAATCATTAATAGTGTAACAAAATGTAATTAAAAAGTTTAATTGGAAATTTTCTAGAAAGTTTGATAAGGGGAAGTGGCCGCGATAACAAATCAAGCCGCAGATAAACGCTCCAGAAATTTCGGCAAACGATAAGCCTCATTTGCCGAATTCTTCCAGAACCTGAGACGGGATTTATATATAGGTGGTCCGGTTGGCGTTCCCTCAGTTAGTTAGAAGTTAGTGAATAAGTTAGTTAAACAGTGTAGTGTTCCGACTTCAGTTTTGAAATAAAAAGGTACAATTCACCGCGTATTAATCATTTGAACCGATAACGCGTAACATTATTTTTAGATTTCTTATAGATTTTGTAGTATTTGTATTTCAGATTTAGTGTTCTTTTCAAGTCTGGAAAAAACCATTTGGGGTAATTGCTCTTGTGACCCTTAAGTAAGGGGACATTTCGATCCAGTAGTTCATAAATACGACAGTAAAAAATCTTACATGCTGCATTGAGGTCTTGATGTGCATATAGAAACGACCAATCAACACACAGTATGTCGTTATATAGTGCAATGAAATCGGCCTTTTTAAAGTAATAATTTTTGTTAACCGAAGAGAATGAACATTTTTTCTTTTTGTCGCATTAGATTTCGACACCCATCTCAAGAGATGGATGATAATTGTCTTCTTTCACTAGAGGAACATTGCTTCTTTATAGCACACATTTACAATTTTTATACAAAAGAAGGTCCAATGCATTGCCATGGGTATTCTTCACAAACTTGGGTACCTCGAGTTTCTAGTGAGGTATAAAATTATTAACTGCGACCGATTTACTACTCAAATTGTTGTTGACAAAATCATGAATGTTAAAATCTTCCACGATAATTATGTTTTCATAATTAAGTAACTCAGTGGCAAGATTATCAAAATATTCGTTAAACACCCCTACAGAGATATCAGGAGGTATTTAAAGTACTAATAGTGTGAGTATGTAAGTACTCATATAAGAAACAGTTACAATTATTACTCCGTTGATCTACCTTTAACTTTAATAATGGTATGGCGTCTTCTTGGTTCAGAACTAACTAATTTAGAAGTATAAGGGCCCATTCCTCTGAAAAAGCTGTTTTCAATGTTTTTTTATTTGAAATTTGTTGTTGTCGAATTTGTTTGCTAAGATAATCCTACATATGCTCTACAAAATTAACAGCGAACGTCTGAGAAAAATCTTCTTTCAAGTGCAACAGCAATGAGTTTTAATAATAGCTGGATATTTTTATAAGATAACGATTCAAAACATACACCATGGAATATTAAGAAATTGATACTTTTTAACAGGCCAAAATGCCTTGTAATGCCTTTTTCGCCACCTGATTTTAATGTTATGGAGCATTTGTGGGATTGTCCTAACAACAAAATTCAAGAGCATCAGATTTCCCGCAAAGAAATATTAAAAACTGCGTTTCGGGAAGAATGAATATTGATACCCTCTTCTTAAACTCCTAAATTATTTAGTTTTATGCCAAGAAAACTTCATGTCATTATTAAAACTAAGGGCAGACCAATGGACAACTATTTGCTGCTTTTTCTTACGTTTATTTGCTCATTTTTTAAGTGTACGAACACTTTTTGTGCGGACTTTTGGATACATTTTAAAAAAATATTTTTCTTTCGACTTCCGTATTTGCTTTTCTTTGTCTGACCCGGCAAACGTTGTTTTGCCAAAGTCAGGAGTTGATTATATAAGGGTGAAAATTTAGAATTGTACGTTATTTCTAGGAAATATTTTTAGGAATTTTTTTAAAAAATAACTAACACTATCTCGTAAGTGTGTGGGGATGTAATTATAATTGAAAGAAGAATGAAGCGTTGTAGACAATTAAAGTATATTTTATTTAAGTTAATAAATTATTCTTCATTAAAGTAACAAATATATATTAAATTACAATTATTGATAGCTATTTATACATCGAAAATAGTTCATATATTTTTAAGTTATAAATAATTTAAAAATAACAAATTAAAAAAAAAGCACATACTGTTTTGTTAAATGGAGTTTACTCCTTAAGAATCGATTTTCATATAAGGCCCCCGGTATGAAAAAAATATGGGGAGTAAAATTTAGTGATCGGATGATCTCGTTACGTTTTCGTGCGCAACCTATTGTTTTCACTTTTCTAACGTGAATATTAAACGTACATTGATGGGTATGAGTATCGAACCCTGATTCCCCGTTACCTGTTAAAACCATGGTAGGCGCAGAACCTACCATCGATTATTATTATTATTATTATTATTTTCGTTAACTCGGGAAACCCATTTCCCGGCAATCTCTCATCAGGAACCTACCCGGCTCCTCAGATCAGATGCTACTTTCATCCAAGAACTTTACGCAATATATTTGCAATGCCGTACAATGCTGTTTCTTGAATTATGTTTCTATTGATGTTTCCAGGAATATCATTCACATTGTTTATGAACCTCTTTGACACAGTACCCAAAGATCCTACAATTATGGGTATTATTTTTGTTCTTAATTTCCAGATACGTTAGATTTCTATTTCCAGATCTCTATATTTTATTATTTTCTCTACTTCTTTACTATCCACATTGCTATCAGCAGGGATTGCCACAACGACTATCAAACAAGTGCCACTTATTATTATTATTATTATTATTATTATTATTATTATTATTATTATTATTATTATTATTATTATTATTGTTTTTATTATTTGGGGTTGATCGCATAAGGGTAAAAATTTAGAATTGTATGTATTTTCTGATGCTAAATCATGAAAAAATAAAAACAAAAAATTTTGTCAAAAAAATAAAAAAACCATTTTTGGGGTGGACCACCCTTAACATTTAGGGGTAAGCTATCTCCTCCCAGCTGTGTAGATAAGTCTCGGATAGCTTCTTTCAGGATAGTTGACACTTATGTCAGAGAAAAATGTACGGAGTAAAGTATCTAATCTAAACACACCCTACGACTGCCTTGTGTGACAACAGAAAAGTGACTAAATTGTTTATTTGCAAAGGTACTACAGGTTGGATCATAACTAATGATACATAGAGCAAGAGTGGATTTTTCGTAGAAAAATAATGTGATTTAGCTATATTTACATTTTACCTAAAGTTGATATTAATTAGGGGATGTCAAAGTTGAAAAAAAAAAATAATTTTTTCGTATAAATATTGAATAAATTCTAATATAGACACGAAATTTGGCACGAGGGGGTTTCTTACGTCAACGAACTCTAATTTCCTAACATATTACCAATAGCTGCATAACTCTAAATTATTCTAATTTTTTTGTGTACCTACCTATATTTATTTTAAATAGGTGGTTTTATTTTCCAGTATTTTTTACATAAGAAAGGTATACCTTCTAAAAGTTGATACGAGCAACCGTTTCCAAGACATTTGCCTGTAAAGTTTGAAGTGCATTTGCGTTTAAATTACTACGATATTAAATTTTCGAAGTAGGATTAAAAAATATAATAATAGTACAGCTTACAAAGTAATTTATGTTAAATATTACTTTGCTGATAATATTATTACCTAAATTTTGAAAATCTCAGTAAAAAATGGAATAAATTAATACATAATTTATTTTTTAACATGGAGATGCAAGATATGATTTCTAAGTCACTACAAGAAAATTTTAATAGTCTGGCTTGTCAAATCAGATATTTGGATATGAATTTTAATAAGAGACATCCAGATCCCTTTACACGGAAAAGGTCATTTGCCGCAAATTTATTTTTGAAAATAAATTTTATTTTGGTTTTAGGTTTAAATTTGCTTTAGAAATTTAAAAAATATGTGAAATAATAATGTCAGTAGAGTAATATTTGACATAAACTATTTTAGAGTCAGTTTCATTACTTTTATTTTGAAACCTACTACGAAAAATTCACATTTACATGACTCAAAATAAACATACGACAAACTTTGAAGACAAATATCTTGAAAACGGTTGCTTGCATCAACATTTATAAAGTATACCTTTTTTACCTAAGAAATGTAGATTAATAAAATTACTTACTTAAAATAAATGAACATGGAGACACAAAAAAGTTGTAATGCTTTAGAATATTACAGGGTAGCACAGGTGCTACTGGCAATCTATTAGCAAATTAGAATTTATCGACCAAAAAAACCCCTCTATGCCAAATTTCTTGTCTACATTGAAATGTGTTCATCAGTTAGGCGAAAAAATCAAAAATTTTTTTTTTTAACTTTGACCCTGTATCCCGGTTAATATCAACTTTTGGTATAAGGTAAATGCAGCTAAATCACATTATTTTTATACAAAAAATCGACTCTTGCTCTATTTACCATGGTCCATCCTGTATTTTTTATAGTCGAACAGTCAACATATTTACATTTTTGATTAAATATTTATGTACAAAAAATTATTGTAGTTCCACCTAGGGGCTGCATTTTCAGTCCAAAGTTCGAAGAGCTTTATATCGATGCATCTATTAGAGCTGTGGTTCTAAATACAATTTTTGACAAAGTATAACCCAGGATGAAATTTATTTTCTTAATTTTTAATGGTTCTATCTCATTTTTGGACATATTTGACCACTAATTAACCAATATTTTATATTAGTGGAATTCCCAATTTGCGATTTCACCAGAGTGTACCAGCTAATGTCTACTCATCTTCAGGACTTATAGTGGCGATATATTACCTACCCATCTTCAGGATTTGGGGTGATGCCTGTTCATCTTTAGGATTTAGGTTATTGTAAATAGCCTGGATCCACTAGAAGTTTACCAAATAGCCTGTTGCAAAGCGTGTTACGTAGAATTTTAAGATGTCAATTGGCCTCAACTTGACTTACGCCCTTTCTTATGTCAGCAGGTGTTTTTTTCCAAAGTTTCCACTGCAAAGTTTGTGTAGGGTCGACACACTGCATTTTTTTTAGACCTTGACACTATTTTTCATACTATTTTCTAACCAAACCGAAAAACAAATAAAACACAACAATCTATTTAAAACTTTTGATTTTTTTAATATTTCGGCTTTTTCCCGAAATTTTTATTTTGTTATAAATTTAGACTTTCTTTCAAAACTTCTGCTTTATTGAAAATCTCAGTTTTATAAAAATATGACTGAAAATTTAGATTCTAGAATTTTTGACATTTTGAAGGTTTTGAATTTTTAAATTCTACTCTTTTTTGAAAATTTTGCATTTTTGAATAATTTCCACCTTATTTAAAAGATTGCACTTTTTCCTCAAAATCCTACTTTTTTGAAAATATTGACTTTTATTCAAAGTTTTGACTCCTTCGAAAACCGTGACTTTTTTAACTATTTTCATTTTTTAAGATTCAATTTTTTTTCAAAATTTCTACTTTTTTTGAAAAGTATCACCCTTTTTGAGAATACTTACTTATTTTAAATTTTCGATATTTTTGAAATATCTGCTCGTTTCGAGATTTCAAATATTTTTCGAAGTTTTGTCTTTTTAAATATTTCGACTTTTTGATTCGGCATTTTTAAAATCCAATTTTTTTAAATGACTTGAAAATTTTGATCTTTTGGAAATGTTGACAGTCCTATTGAAAATTTCAAATTTGAGTTCCCATTTTTTCAACATGTCCATTT
This sequence comes from Dastarcus helophoroides, assembly GCA_028583605.1. Lineage (NCBI taxonomy): Eukaryota > Metazoa > Arthropoda > Insecta > Coleoptera > Bothrideridae > Dastarcus > Dastarcus helophoroides. Next base: position 33,110,588 of record CM053334.1, read on the forward strand.
TTTTAATCATGACTTTTTCTCAAATTTTAGATTATTTTAAAAAGTTTGATCTTAGGTTTCAACTTTCGAAAATTTTGATTTTTGAAAAATGTTATTTCTGCAAATTTTAACTTTATCCTCAGTCTTTTTCTACTTTTTCCAAAATGTTGTCTTTTTCAAAAAAATTTACTTTTTTAAAGTTGAATAAATATGTTTATTTTTTGTTTCAATTTCGATATTTTTAAAGATCGAATATTTTAAAATTTTGACTTTTCCAGGATTTTGAGTTGTTTTGAACATTTCTAATTTTGATCAGAATTTATATTTTCCTAGGTTACTTTTTTGGGGAAATTTCGACTATTCTGAGATTTTGATTTTATCGTAAAATCTCAACTATCAAAAATGTCGCATTTTTTTTAGTAATTTCCACCTTTTTTTTGGAAATTTCGATCAATTTTCAAAAATTTGATTTGTTCTCTCAATTTTTACTTTACTTGAAGATTTGGACTTTTAAAAAATTTCACTTTTTCGGAATCTTTTGACTTATTATAATTTTTACTTTTTGTGGAATCCTTTAATTGTTAAAATTTTGAATCTTTCTAGATTTAATTTATTTCCAGAATTTTCTTTTTCTCAATTTTTTTCAAACTTTGTTCGAAACAGCGAATTTTTTTTTCTTATAAATGTCATTTTTCTCAACGAATTCTGAAATATTGTCTCGGTAAGTTTTTGCAATTTTTTATTTTTTTTTTAAATTCGACTTTGAAAATCTTGTTCTCTTTCACAATTTTCACTTTTCAAATTTTCGACTTTTTCTTTGATAGCTGTAATTTATTTTCAAAATTTCCACTGTTGCTCTAAATTTCTAATAATGTTTTTTAAATTTCGGGTTTTTTGAAGTTTGAACCTTTTTAAAGTTCTACCTTGGTTTATAACATTTTTAAAATAGGCACTTTTTAAACTAACCTTTTTGTCAAAATTTTGCTTTCTTGAAGTTTTTGATTTTATTTTTAAATTTTGACCTTTCAAAATTTTGTCTTGCTTTCAAAAACTTTATTCTTAGCTTGTAAATTATTTTTATTATTTTGAAAATTTTGACTTTTTTCTATGCATTTCACTTCCAATTTTCGATTTGAAACTTGAAATTTTGACTTTTTCTACAAATATTCAATTTTTCCGTAACATAAAAAATCATGTCTTTTGTAAAGAATGCAACTTATTTTTCATATTAATATTATTCTAAAAATGTTGGAATTTTTTTATATATTACGTAAATTATTATTGTTGTCCAAATTTTGTTTTTTCCGGATTCCAATTTTTCAGTTTTAATTATCACGTTTCTCCTGAAATTTCAACTTTAAACCTGTATTTTTGACTTTTTGAAATATTGACTATATTCTTAAAATTTATTTGTTCTCCTTTGATCTCAAAATTTTCAAAGATATTTTTCACATTTCGATTCATTTTCGAAATTTCTAGGTTAGTCTCGAAAATAATAAGAAATTTTCGGCATTTTAAGAAAAAAATGAAAATATCAAGAAAAAACTATAAAACTTGTATTTTAGTTTTTTCTTTTTCAAGACTTATAAAAAAAGTTCTGAATTAGTAAAAAAACATTAACATTTCAACGGGAGCCGCTCTCAACGAAGACCAGTATGCAGAGCTCAGAGCGACATAGAAAAACGATGTGTAAAAATTGTTAATTATTGAATGGCTCAAATTATATTTTGATTTAGTTGGTTATACCGCATTTTTAAGGTGCCGCCTGATGCGGTTGCCTCTTTGCATCATAGCACGGCACAACCCTGATTGAAATGTAATTACTACTGACAAAGTAGCTCCACATGACAAAGTAGCCCAGGTTTACGGTATTTCTTAAAAGATAAAAGCCTAATCATTTTATTAGGTGAATAATTTGTACGAATGCAAAGAATTGATAATAAATGAAATGAAATGAATTAATGAATTAAAGTGATAACTCCTTCTTTGTTGCACACACAACAATTTAAGAAACATTATATTGCCATACAAAAATTTAGGGGCAACGTTTCGGATAAGAGCCAATAAGTTTTTAAAAGCCCTCGTATGCGGTGTCCTTCTATTTAATGAAAATACTGTTCGCAACGCGCATGTCCAACGGGGAAAATCACCCTTTTCCCACGGCGGACATACATTTCCACATTTAATGATTTTCATGTTTCATTCGTCAAATGCAAGCAATCTGATCTGAATACTTTCCTTGTTTCGCTTCAAACTCGGTTATAGGTTGATCAGTGGTGTTATTTTATTTGTATTTTAATGTACTTCTTTGTCATGAAAATTGTCGGTTAATAGAACAATATGGCGGAAAATCGTGTTAGTAGATTAAATAATTTTCCGATAGAAACACCTTGATAGGATGTTTTTTAAATAATTGTAATCAATTCGTGCGCGTTTATGGCAAATTATTAATTTCCTAGGCGAAAGGGTAAGTATTTGTTTCATTTTAGAGAAAAGTATGTCCCTCAAGGTTTTTTGTTTCATGTTTTAAGTGAGGTCATATTTAATATAGTATTTGGAAGAATATGCCGGAAGTAAGAGTTTCTTTGTAAAATGGCTTTACAAAAGTTTTTAAAATTATAGTTGGTGAGAATGAGTATTTCTTGACGTAGATTTAGGAGTAACATTTTTATATTTACACAAAATGTATATCTAAATTTAAGTTAGAGTTTATCCATGGTAACATGAGGGATTTAATACATTTAAATAATTTTGTGCGTAGATTGATACAAATAACAAGAGCCATTGGTACGTTTTAAAACTGAAACAAATAACAAATAAAAATTATAGTTTTATTTGATACTGCCAATGTATCAAGAGAATTTAAATAAAAATGCCAAAGTATAATTTGGTTTTAAATAAAATTTCAAAAGGTAGTGTTATTGTCAGATTAAAAGTGCCAATACTCTTTGAAAACCTTTAAATTATAAATAAACACATTTAGAGCTAATTCTGCAAAGATCCGTAAATCAAACATTGTGTTTATGTTAAGGCCACATAAGCAATAATGCAAATAATTAACGAACTCTCAATATAGGGTGCTGGTTACAAACCCAGTTTCTTAAAATCTCATTTATCAAAAGTGTAACTTGTAACTTTTACCATTTCTTCCTTAAAATAACTTTAGAAATTAGCAAACGGCACATGGTAAATATATAATTTTCTTAAAATTTATAAGGCTAAAACAAAAATGTTGTGCAAGTATAAAAAATGGCAAATACAAAAGTACACATAGTTTTTAAATTATTTAATAACGCTTGAGTAATTTTGTTATAACTTAATTAAAAAGGAAAAGAAGTAGTAGCTGTTCAAACTGATTTCCACTGACCTACATACAATGATGTAATCTAGCTTCAAAGGCATCCCTAAAATTACCTACGGTTACATATCTGGTGTCAATTTTCAACATTCATCAATGACTCTTTCTTGCAACCTATATGGATTTTGTTTGTGTTGTATGGATTTTTTTAAAATAATGGAACTAACAAGAAATCTAGGGGATCAGATCAGGTAACCTAGGTGGCCACTCTATCATGGCACCTTTTGTGCCAATCTTTTTTCAGATGTTCATACACAGATCGACTTAAATGTGCCTTATCATTTTAAAATATAAACGAATCTTCCTATAAATTTTCGTGATTCTTTAGTATTACAGTTATTTATAGTATGCTGGCTCTCGAAAACAACTTGCCCTAAAGCGGCGACTTTCGTAGCTTCCTTGTAGTCTAATGTTTCTAGTTTGTGCATTTATTGACCACAGATCCCGTTTCCTTAAATTTTGATATCAATTCTATTTAATACTGTTGTTTTGCTTTTTTCCACCATCTAGCTCTAGAGATTCATCTAGAACTTTAAAAATTGCCAAGAGGACTGGTTTTCTCTGTCAAACCACTTACTTAGGGTATGAAGCTTCACATCTGTTATTTTTCCATACAGCAAATTTTAATTGATCTATTAGTTTGTATTTTATATAATCGTAATTCGATTTAGCACATTTTATATTATATAAAACTCTTTATTTTAGCTTACCGAGCACAGTTTGTAGGATATTTAAATTATTATTTAAATAATTGAAATTGATTACCTTTAAAAACATTTTCTCTAATTCAGGACAAGTCAATAAAAACCTCAAAGTGAAAACAAAAATATTTTATTTTATTATTTAGTATTTTAAATCTTATGGTAAACAGGAAGTGCATGTTGATTAAACCGAATATTGTGCAAATCTCACTCGTTGGGACTAAAAATAAAATATCCTCTTATTTCTGCATAATTTTTTTTCTTGCTATCTTAGGGCACGTTAAATTAATCCCCGTAGTACAGTAATAAAATATTTTTTTCCAGAGATGATGCAATTAAAAAACTAGGTTAATGTGTACAAACAAGAGGTCAATTAAAAAGCCCACCAACATGGGTGAACCTAAAGGCTCCCTCTTTCTGTCCCAGCTTAAGGCGATGCTAAAACGAAATATCTTGATCAAGAGGAGACAAAAAAGAAAAACAACAGCGGCAAGTATCGATTTTATTTCATAACGACACAAGTTGCATTTATTTTCAGTGAAACAACTTGAGAGGTTTCAATTTAAAATCGATTAGTTCTAAGATGATTATCAAGCAATTATAACGGGATACTCTTGTTTCAGGAAGTTCTATTACCTCTTTACTCATTAGGGGTACTTATAATTGTAAAAGTATTGTTTCCTAATCCGAATTTTCCAATTATGAATACACCGAGGGGGGAAGCACAACTTTTTGAAAATTTTCAGCATTTGAAAAATCACACGGTATCAGTTGTTCCTAATACGACAGACACACAGGTAAACTCAATACAATTTATATCTGTTATGTTATTTAGAATTCCTCTTCAAAATGTTCATAAATAAATATTGTAGGATTTTCTAACAGAGGTTAATAATCTTTGGTTAGAAACAAAGAAGGAAAATGAAGTTAAACACCCTATAAAATGGGATCTATATTCGACTAAAGAGGAACTTTTGAAAGCATACTGGCTAAATCCTTATGCTATACCTATAGCTGTCGTATTTGAAGAACCAGGGCCTATACAAGGTCCTCTAAGGTAACAAATGTTTTGCCTTATCAACTGCATCTGACTTAAATAAATTTAGGTACGAAATTAGAACCAACCCATCTTATTACGAAACACCATCGACTACAGTCCTGTATAGCTCACCAGCTTCCTGCAGGCAAGTGTCTAGTCACTGGTCTCAAGTTCTACCAATAGAAAGAGGAGATAGCTGTCCGGTGAATCAATACTATTATTCAGGATTTGCAGCCCTTCAAACCCTTTTGGATTACACCAAAATTCGAGTAGCTAAAACTGTTTCTTTTATATCCGGATTGATTACGGTTTGCTTTCGTAGATTGATACCAGAAGAGAGGTCAAAATTCCACAGTTTTTTCTTGAAATGTTCCCAAAGGAGGCGTACACTGGAAATTGGATGGTTGCCTTTAGAGTGGTGATTCCGCTGTATATGGTGATGGCTTTGTCGCAATTCATAACTTATTTATTAATTTTAATAGTTGGAGAAAAAGAGAATAAAATCAAAGAAGGAATGAAAATTATGGGTTTAATGGACAGTGTATTTTGGTATGTATTTTATTATAATTAAAATTTGTATAAAATTCATTATGGACATACATACTATATTCATAATCTGAAAAATAGGGGAAGGTGGGAATTATGAAGTTCTACATTAATCGGTTTGTTAAAATGCTTTATACTTAAAATGATGAAATCTCATTTTGCTTGATATGAAACTGAGAGATTTAATCATGAATTTATTAGTGTTTAAATATAGGACATACAGGGTGTTACAAAAGTCCGGGCCGCTACTTCAGGAGCATATTCTACACATTAAAATATGAAAAATGTTGAAATACATTTTTTTCTTTAAATTGCCTCCTAACAGAGATATGACCATTTAAAGATGGCGCCTCTAAAGTGGTTTTTTTACTACAAAAAGTTAACGGTTAGTAGCAAAGTCATGAAATTGGGCAAGCAGTTAAAGAATTGGATTAGGCATATTCTCATGTAACATATTTTTTAAATAAGCAGTAGCGTGGTGTGTAGGGGGTTGCCCGCGATTATTTTTTGCCGTAACTTTTTTGTATTGCAATATTTCGACACAAAAGTGCCATAATCGTAAATAGCAACATTTTTTATACAAAAAAGGTACTCTTTCTCAAAGTCGCTAAAAGTAACCGTTTCCGAGAAAAAAGCGTTTAAACAAAATTGTTGCATTTATTAGAATTCGTTTTGCAAATTTCTAATTTATCCACTACTAACTGCATTGATATAAAAATAGTACAAAATTAAGAAAAAAATAATCAAAGCAAGTGTTCGAAATTACTGCCCCCTGCAGCAATACATTGCTCGGCTCGTCTTCTAAGGGAACTCCTTACTCTTTCGCAAATGCCTGGTGTATTGTGAATCTGGTTGAACCCATTTTCAATTCGTTCACGAAGATCATTGATATTGTCATTTGGTGTGGAGTAGACGATCTGCTTTAGATGTCCCCATAAGTAGAAATCGAGTGGGTTGAGGTCAGGAGACCTAGCTGGCCATGGTATCGGACCTCCTCGACCTATCCACCTTGCACTCTTTGAAATGATAGGGGTAAAATTGGTAAAATTTCAAAATTCGCCAGATAGTTACATGATTTACTCCTTCGGCTAAAGCAAGTTGTCTAGTGCTGACACATGGATCTTCTTCAACTCACTGAAGCACACGCTCCTCTAAATTAGCAACTTCTGCGTTTGGCCTTCCAACACGTTCGCCTTTGAAAACAAAATTTCCTGTTTCACATAAACGAGCATGAATTTTCTGGAACAATTTTTCTCCTGGTAGGTGTCTATTAGGAAAACGTTCAGCATAAAGCCGTCTTGCTTCAGCACGATTACAATTTGCAAGCCCGTACATTAAATGCATATCGGCCATTTCTTGATTTGAATAGTCCATTTTATCAAAATAATGAAAAGTTAAAAAACTACTACACTTACTATTGACAACAAAAACTGCTAAAGTTTACAGCTTACGACCAAATTTTATCAGTGACACAACGTCAATCTCTGGCAGATATTGTCAAGTACAATTGTTTTCTTTACGATTAGTTTGCATGACCAACTTATTTTTTCTTATACAAATTAGTTAGAATTTCGAAGACGGGATAGGATTATTTAAACGCCTTTTTCTCGGAAACGGTTACTTTTAGAGAAAGAGTACCTTTTTTGTATAAAAAATGTTGCTTTTTACGATTATGGCACTTTTGTGTCGAAATATTGCAATACAAAAAAGTTACGGCAAAAAATAATCGCGGGCAACCCCCTACACACCACGCTACTGCTTATTTAAAAAATATGTTACATGAGAATATGCCTAATCCAATTCTTTAACTGCTTGCCCAATTTCATGACTTTGCTACTAACCGTTAACTTTTTGTAGTAAAAAAACCACTTTAGAGGCGCCATCTTTAAATGGTCATATCTCTGTTAGGAGGCAATTTAAAGAAAAAAATGTATTTCAACATTTTTCATATTTTAATGTGTAGAATATGCTCCTGAAGTAGCGGCCCGGACTTTTGTAACACTCTGTATTATGCCTGTAACTTAATGTGTCAATTTTTTTCTCCCGAAATAACTTCATTGCATTTTTGATGTTTTTTACACTATTCTTCAAAGACTTAATAATATCTCATTAGTTAACTGCATTTTTTTTTTTAAATATATCATACAGTCTACTGGCAAAACATAAACTCATTATATGCCCCGACGAAATTGCCAGTAGGAGTTAGGAATGAATGTAGATGGTGATAAATGCAAATAAATGGTAATCTTCGCCAAAAGTTCTGCTGAATTGTACAGTTTAGGGGTTTTGTAGCAAAACTACTGTCCATGGATAATAGTTCTTACTCTTTTAATCTGAAAGGGGAATTGGTTGTCATCGACCATTTTGCATGTCTTGAGAAAACTGGTCTGGAAGGAATCAGAGCCAGTAGTCCTTTCAAAAACCTTCCAGGAAAGTTCTTGTGGAGAAAAGACAAGTCACTAACGATCTGTCTATGCTTTAGTGCTGGGGATTCAAAGTTTTATCAGCAAATTAGAACAATATCCCAGCGTTGGCATCATTCGGGTTTTTAGACATTGAGTCGCTGTTGATAGGCAAAATAAATTTAGCTTTGACAACGAAAATGGCTGTTCAAAAAATAAAACGATAAATATATGTTTGTCATTACTTCTAGAATAGACAGGTTGCAATTCCTAGAAGCATGCTTCCTGTATTGTATCTACAGGGTAAAAAAGAACAAAATAGCAGCTTGAACTTTTGAATCAATCAAGTTAACTACATTATTCATTTCTAAGCGACCTCATATGATTAATCATCTATGTATATCTGATGTTCTCTCAATTTATTTGTTATTACTATTTTATTTATATTTTGTGAAACATAATAGACCATTGAAGCACTTCTGCATTATTTGCAAATTTATCAGAAGAGATGCGAGAAAAGACAAGTTATACACGTAGATTTTTACATTTATGGAATAACTTTGTCGAAAAGAGAGGTACCAGCATCTGTCTTGGAAATATTCAATGTCAGAATTTAAGTTTCCCAATATTTTTTCACAGTTCAATTCTACCCATGCATCGGTAATATAGGATGTCAAATCAGTTGAACCATTCTGCACATCTATTGTTCTCTTGATATTCGATAACCACAATATTGAAAATCTTCTCCATTTCTTTAAATAAGACATTAAGAATTTAATACATATATGTTAAGTAGTTTTTTTTTTCTATTTTGATTTCAAGGGTTCGCGACACGGACCATTACTTTTTGTAAGAAAACATCTAGGAACTAGGAATAATGCAGTCAAAATTTTCAAGAACTGGGACATCTTTCCTCTGAGTTCTAATTTATCTGTTCTTGGAGTGCACATATTTTTTTTTAAGCTAAAAAATACTCAGCTTTAAAACACACTAGCTCTTTTGAATTCTGTTAAAAAAGAAAGATTCATCTAAAATTCTAAATATTCTTCAGATACATAAATGAATGTTTAGAGACTTGTTTTTTTGCTAATTTCATAAAAGATTTCCATAAAAATTGGTAGCTCTATAGTAGCTGAGCTGGAGAAATCCAAGGGCAACTAGGTACACAGGAATATAAGCGAAGTTAGGCCATCCGATCTGGGGAGTTAAAGCCCCCTCTTTTCTTCTTCTCTTTGTGGATATAAGGCCATGAGCAAATATCATAATATTTAGGGAGCTATAGTACTAACCAGAGTCAGTTAATTCTTCTCGATGAAATAGAAAAAAGGTCCTCAAAGAAATATTGTGTTACCCGAGCAAAATAAAAAACTCCTGGTTTATCTTTTCCTCAATTTTAATTTCAGAAGAATTGTGCAATCAAAAAAAGTTCTCCAATTTCCCGCTTTATTTTTTGTCAATTGAAAAAAATGCCTCAATTTTCATTTTAACACTATTGAGCTAATTGTACTATTAAAAACACCGTGGATATATATATTTTTTATAAATAATAACCTCAATCTTAGCCATTACTCTCGAAGGGGCTAATTTATATTATGGGGGAGCAATCTATATATTTTTCCTATAATAATTTTATACTTGTTGCTTAAATGCAACCTTAAGCACCTTGATCATCATTTTGGGGAGGCAAATTTAATTTTTAGGAAGGCTAAGCGTTAAATAAAAAAATATCTGAAAAAAATCTGCAATTTTAAGATTAAAGTAGATATTTTTGGAAAAAAGCAAAGTTTTTGGAAAAATCACAATTTTTGAGTAAACATTTAAGAATTACAAATTTAAATTAGAAATTTTGAAAAATAGTTGTCATCTTAAGTTTAATTTCAAAATTTCAGGTTTAAAGTCGAATGGTTTCTATTATTTTTTAAATTTTTACTTTGAAAGTTCAAGTTTCTGAAAGAAATTTAAAATATTCAGATTTCAACAAAATTTTTTAGAGAAAAGTGAAAATCTTTATTTGAACGTAGACATTTAGGAAATACATAAATATTTTAAATATACACAACAAAGACGGAAAAATAGAGTCAACATTTTTAGACACATCCAAGTTTCTTTTAAGACAAAAGATTGAGAAATGTCTCGAGAAAAAAGTGTAAATTTGAGAAAATGGATTGCAAAATTCCAGAACAAACCAAAACTGCAACGCCTAATCCTAGTATTTTTAAAAAAATGAAAAGAAAATTTTGAGAAGAAGGCCGAAGTTTCAAGAAATAAGTTAAAATTTTCCTATTAAACTTTAGTTGAAAAATTAAATTCTGAATTTACTAAGGACAAAACAGAGGTAAAAAACTAAATTTCAGGGATTAAACTAAAAACTCGGATGACTTAAAAAAAACTCGAAATTGTAGGGTTTGCCAAACGATGGAAATTTATATTTTTACACACCGTCTAAATCAGAGGTGCCCAAGCCGTAGTAACTTTTGAAGAAGTGGCCGAATAAATGATCTAGATGTTATCAAAATATCAAAATATGTTATTACAGATATTATTTTTAGTATTGAAATTTAATTAAGAAATTATCACTGTACGGTACTATACGTCAACGTTGAAATATTCAAATTAATGAGGGTCACCACAAATTTAGTTCGAGCACCACTGCTTTAAACCCGAGAATTTATTCGTTCTCGACCAGTTTTGTAAAAAGATTACAACTTGTTCATGTTTAAATCGGTAGTTCTTCACTACGTATAATAATTTTTTCCTTCTATCCGCTGTACTCTCCGTTCACAGAGCTGTTATCCTTTGAGAGCGAATTATACTTAAAAAATGCTTTTTCTTAGTCGACGAAAATCAGAAAAAGGGTCTTGTCCCAGCGGTTCATCGCCATCTACCTTCATCTTCTCCTTCTACTCGTTGTGCTCCAAGGGAATAACAGGGTTACTCGCTTTAAATGGATTGTACAGTGTGATTGGCTATGGATTATCCGAATTTAAATACTTTAATAATTATGGGAGATATAGACAAAAATTAAAAAGATTCTTATATGATACTAGGAATTGCTTCTACTACGCTGCACTATTACACTGTGCTATGAAATAGAGAATAAACCCAAGGAAGAAAAAAGCAGCATGTATTTGCTTTACTACAATGCTTGATTTCGTTGCCAGTTTAGACTTACAGGAACATTTTATAGTTAGTATTGATTTTCTTAATTCACCTTACATGTTTTCTAGACATTGTACCTGCAGATTACTCTACTTGTTTAGGTAGTTTTAGGTTCATATTACTGGAAAATGTTTCGAAGCCAAAGACATGTTTGACCAGTATAGAAATCGCAATTGAGTTCGTTTAAAAATCTAAAATTAAATTATTGAAAAATTGTCAAGTAAATAAGAAGCAACTCCTTAAATATCTAATGTTTTAGATACCTTGGTGTTACTATGTTGTCGGTATATTAAATTGTAGATATTTTTTAATTAGTTCAGTTAAAAATAGTTAACTAATTAACAACTAGGGCAATTGCAATTTGATCCAACCTTGAAGAGATTGTCTTTCCTTTATAAAGGAAAATAAAACTGAAGAATAGTGGTTGTGAAAAGAAAAGTACAAATAAAATATGTGCAATCAGTATCACAGTGTGAATAAACAAATATTATTTACCCTAATTATTGTATTTCTATAGCTTTAGATGTAAATGAATTACTGTACTAGATTAGCTAAAACAATAAAATCTCTTTTAGGTTGTCCTGGTTTATAATATATGGAATTTTCGTACTGTTTCTATCAATAGTCTGTTGTGTACTACTTTTTACACTTCAAGTTTTCCAAAACACCAACTGTCTCTTAATTTTCCTTCTAGTGGTACTCTATTCACTATCAATTATCATGTTTGGTTTTATGATAACTCCATTCTTCGACAAATCAAGGGTAAGTCTATATACCTAGTAGCATTAATTTTTACTTAATTTGACCTTAATTTTCAGACAGCTGGTATTCTGGGTAATTTTGCGGTCAACATCATGAGCATCTTTTATTTTATCCAAGTCTTCGTTGATAGTTCCAGTTCCGTAGCTCTTTGGATTGTTTCATTGATCAGCTCATCGGGATTTGCCTTAGCGATGGATAAGGTAATATTTATATGATAACATTATAGCATTCAAAGAAACAAACTTTCAAGGCATTAGTGATGGATCTCAATGGCGAAGGCGTCAACTTTGATAACCTTTGGGAAGGACCCGGCATGCCTTTTGGAGGTAGTTTGATAATGATGGGGCTAGACATTGTTCTGTATGGCTTATTGGCATATTACTTGGATTGTGTAATACCAAGCGAGCACGGTGTAAAAAGGAGTCCATTCTTTTGTTTTAAACCATCATTTTGGTGCGCAAAAAAACCATTGCGCAGAGTAAGTAGTGCAATATCTTAAGACTAAATTATATTCGTTTACTCGTAGATACCGCTAGCGAACGGGGAATCTATAGCCTCGTTGACCGTAGCTGAAGATACCAATTTAGATGTTGAGCCAGTAACGAGGGAAATGAAAGGAAAGGAAGCTATTAGAATAGTCGATCTATATAAATCTTTTCATGTAAGTTTTCTCTCTAAAAGAAGGAAAAGAAGTGTTGCAATGCCTCTGTAGTATTGTAGAAAACCTGAAATTAAGGCCATAAATGGAATAAATCTTACCATATACGAAGGGCAAATCACTGCAATTTTGGGACATAATGGTGCTGGAAAAACCACACTTTTTAACATATTAACTGGATTGACCTCACCCAGTTCAGGGACAGCATATATTTTTGGATATGATGTGAGGTATGTGTTGTGACTAAATAAATAAAAATTTACGAAACACAATATTCAAAAGCCTAATCAGAAGTCATTTTACGTGTTGAAAATTAAGAGCTGCGATAAGTATTCTATCTTTACAGTGAATGTGCAGTATGTTGGAAAAATAGCGAAACTTTTTAAAAAGGAAAACTGAAAGCTGCGGATATATCATCTAAAATATAAATCTGTATGTCTCTGCTATAAAACGATACCACTATTATTAGAAATGATCAACGAATTGTGAAGTTATATACATTAACAGCTTGTTGACCTAGTACAGAATAATGTAAGATATCTTAGTGATATCTGAAATTATGAAAAAAAGAGCAACTTCTTCTTTTTCTTAAGCTCAACGAAATTAAAATACAGCGAAGCATGAAGGGTATTTGATTTTCCTTATGCCGATACCAACTTCACTTTTTAAATAGCAACCTGTATTTTTTCCTGAAATTTCTACTTTAAATTTAAAAGTTTAATGTCACCTTCTTTTTTTAGTAATTTCGATTTCAAACCAAAATCCCGATTTTTTTACTTTCTGTCCTAAAATTTGGCAACTCTAAACACGACGGTCCAGGATTCTCTAGAAGACTCAAACGCACGTGTATGGGATAAACGGTAAAAGATACCTCAGTACAGAGCAGTTATGAAAAACATTTAAAGGACTACTTTCTACTTCTTCCTAAGACCTTCTTCTTGGTGTGCTATATTCAGATGTTAGCAATCATGTTGGCTATCATTATTTTATTCACAGCTGTTCTGAAAAGCTGTGCGAACCATTGTCTTAGGTTTCTATGCCAAGATATTCTTCGTCTACCAGGTCCACGCCTTCCTTTAACTTTTCCTTGCATGATCCAATGCAACATTTCATGTTCAAAACGTTTACGTTAGTGACATGGTCTAGACAGCTTATTCTCAGCATACGTCTATATGACCACATTTCAAATGCTTCAAGCTTCAAGGTATCCTCTGTTAGGGTCCATGATTCCACTTCATATAAGAGAACAGAAGATATAACACCTGACCATTCTCTTTCTAAGATCAATGTTTAGTTCATGTCCACATAGAATCTTTTTCATCCTTACAAAGGCAGCCCTAGCTTACTCAATTCTTGATTTTATTTCTGTCGCGTTGTCCGAATTTTCGTTCAGAAGCAGTCCCAAATACTTTACTTTTTGTACCCTTTCCAATTTATTTGGGCCAATCCAGAGTTCCGCTCGTGGGTTCGGTTGTTTACTAACGACCATGAGTTTGATTTTTTTAGTGTTAAGTGTTAGGCCATACTGGCTACATGAACTGGCCTAAGTCCTACAAAATTAAAATATGGCAAATTATGTAGGGTGTTTAATTTTAGCTGTACAAGCACCAATTTCATTTTTTAAAGAGCAATCCATATTTTCTTATGAATTTTCTGATTCTTTAGAAAATATAAAGGGTGTGATGTAGAAAAATGTTTTTTTTTCATTTATAATATTTCTTAAGTTATTTGGATATTTGTGCAAAAGCCACAATTTAGCGCGTGGTGTAAAAAAATCCATTACTGCTACGAAGGACATCATCAGCAAATGATTTTTTCAGATATAAGTCACCAATATATTCTTAATTCAATTGAGAGACCTGGAGTCTTTATTAAATCTAAATTGAGACGTATTTTTAGACTTTTCAGAATCGGTATGTCTTTCACAAATTGGGACACCTGAAGATTACAATTTCTATTAAAACTAAATAAAAGTCGTGTTCCAGCCTTTCAATTGCCAAAATCTGCGAGAGGCATTTGTGAGCATTAATTTCTAGGATTGACTCGAAATGGCAAGAAAACCCAGTTTAAATAGATTTTGACGACAGTATAAAGGCCACAAAAACTTTTGATGACCAAAAAATTTTCAACAAATAATTATTTTAATTTTTTCATCGCAGTTAGAAATAGTGTGTGAAATTCTGATTTCAATGATATGTAACTTTATACGGTTTATACGATTATCTAATCGTATAAACAAGAATTCAAAACTGTGTTAATCGTAGTTAAACCATCGATACACAATAACATTTTTAAATATATCAATTAAAACAGGTCTTAAAGTTGCTACTCAAGTGCTATAACTGAAATGAACAATCATGAATATTGTTGATAGTGTCTATGTCTAATAACCAGCGACTGTAGGTGGATACCGAAATATCTCTTCCCCGCAAAATTCCTTTAATGGTTCTCATGCTACAAGATTGAAGCATTCAGTATATTTAGTCTCTGCTAATAGCCCTAATTTCCCTGTGCAAATAAAATGGAGAAAAATTAGGAGAACGGTCTACTCAATAGCTTTGGTTCTACTGATCTATTAGACAAAATGTAGCTAAAATAACTTGGGACCGGCATCATCATTGTCAAGTGCATAGAAACACCACGGTCTTGATACTATAAATGAATTATATTGTTTAGTAAATCTCGATCTTTATGATTTGGGTAAAGAACAGCAAGAATAAGAATCAATCTTCTTGTAAGAAAATATGGGCAATTCTTTGCAAAATGGTCCAAATATTCGGTAACTTACAACTCCAACCTATTTTTTTTTGCTTTTTTTTTCTTTAAATATTGCATTATTTTTGCCACTAATTTTATGAAAAAATATTAAAGAGAATACTGTAAATCACAAAGTAAAAGATTCAAAACAACCTTGAAGTGTCTTAAGTTAGCATAGAACTTCAATGGTTTGCATTTTATAGAACACTCCCATTTGAAAACACATTTCCATTTTATCGCTAAAACTTTAGAAAAGAAGTTTATTTTCAAGTTAAGATGGGAAGTTCTAGAAACAAATGAAAGTCATAAAAATCGAAACTTATATTAAAAATATGCTCGAATTTTAAAGTTAAAAATCTAAACATCGAATTTTAAGAACAAAGTGTAAATTTTGACAAGGCAGTGTAGTTTTATTAATAAAATTGACTTATAACACGAAAGAAAGGTCAACAATTTTTGTTTAAATTCCCTATTTCGAGAAAAGTCTTAAATTAGGAAAAACATTTTGAGAAATGAGGTTAACATTTCTAAAAATACCCAATTTCGAGTTGTATGTCAAACATTTGACGAAAAAAATTTGCAGGTAAAATTTGATTTTATGGTTGAACTATCTACATTGATCTCGAAATTTCAGCGTTCATCTTCAGTTTTCGATTTTTTTTCAAAGTTATAACTTTTAAACTTTGGGGTGCAGTTAGATCAGATACATTATTTAGTATATTTCTCTGTGACATAATAATATATCATGTGTAAACCATCCTGAGACTAATCACAGAACTAAGATAAATTACTCGAAGTAAAATGTCGAAACAAATTTCAGCCAGTGTCTGACATATACTTTCTCTCGAGATATTTCATGAGAATAACTATTGTATATCACTTATATATTAAGATAGTATTTCATATAAGTAATTTGCAAATTTATTCAGACAAATTTTGATTATTTAAAGTAGCAAAGACATTTTATATTGACACTTTTTCTTGGCTAGAAGTGTTCGCAATTTTATTCAGCTATATTTGTGTTATAGTGTAAACGGGCAAGGAAATTTAGTCTCAGATACCTGAGATTTCTATCATAAAATAAGTCTCTAATATAAACGCACCCTTAGACTTACTAGTCTACAATCTATAACAAACGTTGAAATTTTGAAATTGAGGTTAAAATTTCGAAAAAAGTCGGGATTTCATAAGTTGAGCTTTTTTGAAATTAGGACTTATCATCGAATTTATAAACAAAATATTCAATTTTTGAGTTTAATAAATTCAGGCCTAGTTTTAACACGAAATTTAAGGAAAATAGTGTTCATTTAAATAATATTTCACTTGCTCGAGTTTTTGCCTAGAAATTAAAAATTTCCAGATAAAAAAATTCAGATATTTTAAAATAAATTTTACAATAGTTTTTCTTTCAAAGTTTAAGCTTCAACTGGAAATTTGGACCTTTTCAAAAATTTGAACTTTTTCTCTTAAAAAATAAAAGTTTAAAGTTTAAAAAACAGTTGGTTTTCAAAAAACACTCAATATTTTCTTTCAAATGTTCAGAATTTCTATAATAATGCAAAGATTATGTTTCTGAAATAAAAATTGAAAATTTTAATGTAAATTGGGAATTTTGAAAAACCACGAATACTTGATTTTCTGTAAAAATTTTTAGAAAAAGTTGAATATGTGAGATTAAAGTGGAAATTTTGAGTAATTTTTATTGACGAATTCAGATTGTTTTTTAACTAACTAGAAATCTAAGACTTTTCTTGAAAACCCTCTAAAATTAGACTTTTTTCTCCAAATTTTGAAAATTATAACTTGAAATAAAAAAATATGACTATTTCAAAATTAAACTCTAAATTTTGAAAAAAGAGTTAAAAATTTGGAAAAAATGAAGATCGAAAGTTTATATAAAAATAATTCACAAAAGGTCAAAATTTGAACAAAAGTTATTTTTCTTTTGTTCTGAATATTGCTGAAATTTTCAAATTTTATACTTTATTTTAAGTTTTTTAAACTTAAAACTTAAACTTCTTCTTGGCCTATCAAATCTTTTTTACTTTCGTAAATACATTTTCAAAAAGTCTGGGTTTTGATATAAACTTTTTTCAAAGAATGTTAATTAATTTCTCTTGAAATTCTAATGTTTATGTTTGATATTAAAATTTGGAGAGATTAAACTGGAAAAATTTTAGAATAAACTCGAAATTTATTATTTTTTATTACATAATCCAAAGGTTTTTTGAAGTGTTAAATTTCTCTTAAAAATTCTGACTTTAAACCTGCAGCTTTTTATTCTGTTTCCTTAAATAGTTTTTCAGAACATCGATCTGCTCCCATTGCCCCCCCACCCTAGATTAGCACCTGGTCGAAACTGACCGAAACTAATCTTCAAAGAAAAAGAAAATTACTGTAGAAATTTTCAACATATTTTTAATTTGTAGGGATGCATCGGACATGGATCAAATAAGAAGAATGACGGGAGTGTGTCCACAACATGATATTCTTTTTGATAATTTAACGCCGAAGGAACATTTAGAATTTTTCGCTGCTGTGAAGGTAAAATATTTCTTTTAATTTACTTTGCTTTCCACGGAATAACATACCAGTGGGATAACTTATCTTTGCTTTTAACTGTAAGGCGAATTGTGAAACTGATCAATTATAACCTTATACTAATCACATAAAAATATAATATTTTTGCTTTTTTCGCACTCACTGTTTTTGGAATTTGAATAAGAAATTAAGAACAGAACAACAATTTTTTGTGCATATGTGAACAATTGTTAAGAGCTTAAATCAAACACATACACACGCAGTTTGACACTGTTGCAGTAATACTAATTTTACTTTTTATTTTTGTTATTTTTTATACATTACACAATTATGTCATTTTCCGATAATCTCAATTTTAGGGCATTTCCCCAAATCAAAGAGAGTTTGAGGTTATGAAAACTTTACGTGATATTGACTTGACCGAAAAAGCAAATGCCTTTGCTAGACATCTAAGTGGAGGGCAAAAAAGAAAATTATCAATCGGCATAGCAATAATTGGAGATCCTAAAATAATAATTCTAGATGAGCCAACGGCTGGCGTAGATCCATACTCCAGAAGGCATATGTGGTCCTTTTTGCAAAACAGGAGACATGGGAAGGTTATTCTGTTAACTACACATTTTATGGATGAAGCAGACATCTTAGGTATATTTTATAACTTCCTCAAAAGCATATACTAAGCTCGTTGAATTACAGCTGACAGAAAAGCTGTCGTATCTAAAGGTAGTATAAGATGCTGCGGAAGTTCCCTCTTCCTTAAGAACAAATTTGGCATAGGTTACCACCTGACTTTAGTTTTGGAAGGTACAAAATTCAGCAATAAAAACAACTTCGTAATTTATCATATTTTTCAGCTAATTCCAAAGAGCATCATATTGCTAGATTGGTAACCCAGCATGTGCCAAAAGCTGAGAAAGCTAGAAGACATGGGCGGGAGCTCAGCTTCATTCTACCCCATAATGCTGCAGATAATTTCGCATCACTTTTTTCAGCTATAGAACTGGAAATTAAAAATAAGTCAAGTAAATTGGGCATATCAAGTTACGGAGTTTCTATGACGACATTAGAGGAGGTTTTCTTGCATTTGGAAAAAGATGAAGAGGCCGAGGGCACTGTTGACAATTTATCTAAGAAAATAGTCAGAAGTAGAGCGTTAAGTAGAAGTTTAAGTCTTCAAAGTAAAAGTACCAGCTATCAATCTCTTCAGAATGAAGGAAATATTGCTACACAAGAAAGTAAGTATCTAATCGTGTATATTATAATTTAATTTAAGATGTGATTATTTTCTAGATAGTGGTGATGGAACATATGTTGGAGGTTTAGAAATAATCAGTGAAACAAACTCCCCAATCATGGGCATAGGTTTGGAGAAGATTGAATGTAAACCTAGGGTTTTTCAAACACTATGCGCTCTTCTAAAATTACGTATATTACGACTCATACGTGATATCCAAAAGTTGTATTTTATGGTTTTCTTACCGCTGGGACTTGCAGCTCTGGGTCTTTATTTTAATAGTATTCAAAGCATCGAGCCCAAAATGAAATCTCTTCATCTGAATGCAACGACTTACACGGAAACTAGTTTTGCTTATCACAACGCATCAATGGAAAATTTAGATTCGTTCCTGGATGAGATGCTGTACGCTGGAGTTAAATCTCTAGATGAGTACAATGGAAATTTTTCACTTTTGCTAGACATCGCGCCACATATGGCAGCTCTTAACGTAAACACGTTTAGACCACCAGATGTTAGTATCACGTTGATCTACAACGATACTTATCAACATGGGTTACCCATAATTTTGAACCTTATCAGTAATTCGCTGTACAGGCTTGCAAGTCCCGAACGAGTAAGAAATGGGCTTTGGGAACCTATAGAAGTGATGGCTCAGCCTTTCCAACAGACTTCACAGCCTGAAGAATTCAACGTAGGAGTATTTTCAGCGGCTACTTTTATGGGAATGATTTTTGTTCTCCTTCCAATTAGTCTGGCTGTTGATATGGTCTACGATCGAGAGGTATATTTAATTTTTTTTCATGTTTAACATGTATACAGTCTTAGAATTAAGCCTAGTTTATGCTCCCAAAATTTGAAAATAACGATGCGGGACACGCTGCATACTCAAAGTCATACCATCACGTTACCACGAAATCCTATGAAACATGTTGATGAGTTATGTGTGTTAGAATAAAGGTTCAAATTATTTTTAAAAAGCCTTGGAATATTCAATGAGAAACTCAAATCATACATACTTGGAGCATAAAAAAATACTTTCAAGAAAATGTCCATAAAATACTACACACACATACAGTTTCAAGAAGATCTTGTGCATAAACTACTTTTTTAATTTCAGATAAAGGCCAAGAATCAACTGAGAATTAATGGGCTCTCATTCTCTATGTACTTCGCCACTTACTTCATAGTGTTGGCAGGTTTGATGCTGTTAATAAGCGCTGCGTTGCTCGTAATTATTATTCTGTTCGACATACCGTCGATGAGAGAATGGCCTGCTTTGTTCACCCTTGGACTTCTAACTTTCTTGTATTGTCCTTCTTCCATACTTTTTAGCACTTGCGTTAGCTATATTTTTGATAAAATGGATTCGGCTCAATCGATCTTGCCCAACATTGCTACACTATTGGGATGCATTCCTTTTTTCCTGGTGATATTTTTGGACATGCTTCGAATAGGTAAGTTTTCTGCGGTTTCGTTTTTTTCGATATATAACGTGAAGAATTTTTCAGGAGGAACTGCAGCGTTTATTCTCCATATTGTCTTTTCTCTCTTAAATGCAATGTATATACCTTACGCTATCATCTATTATGTCCAAAGAGTTTATGTCATGTGTAAGCACAACTATGCCTGCACCGATTTGACTCTTGCTGACTATATGACAAATGAAATAATAGTAATGCTAGTTGGCATATTACTGAATATACCGATTTGGTTTGTTCTGCTGATGGTGATCGACATCTGGAAGGGCGGAGGAAGAGTAAGCGATGCTTTTAAATTTTTTAAGGTAAGCCTGCTACCTATAATTAAAATTAGTAGAGATTAGATAAACCCATAATCGTTGGATGAGATTAGGCCCATTTATGTGATACTTTATTCTATTTTGTGGCTGTGTTGGTACATTGTTATGCACCGTTTCACTGTGGCAGCTATTGAGAGGCGAATTTAGCATTGACTTTAACAGTTTCATTTCAAGAAATCTAGCCTTTTTTTGGCATTCACTTTTATGGTAGACATGTTTCTAATCACAGTAAGCATTTCATTGTTTATGGTGACTAAATTATCACACTTGAACCTTTGAGATATTAAGGCCGTTGGCCTAAGCTAATATTCAAAAGTTTTAGAACATAGGAGCTGTAAAAATAGGACATTTTCAGAGAAAGGTTTGTCTGCAGAGTATACCGCCAGAATCAATGTCATGTAGTAGTTGCGTTTTATCCAAAAATAATGTCAACATTTTGCTAACTGCTATCGTAGAAAGGTTTTACTATATTTTAAGCCTCAAGAGAACGGCCAACCCATATATGTAGTATTTCTGTACCATCAGCTGCCTATTCTCAGCATGACTTCAATCTGTGTCTAAATGTCTAAATCTTGAGGAAAAAATACCAATTTCGAAGAATAACTTAGGATATCAGGTGTTTTGTTAACATTTTTATTTTAAATCTTATGTCTGGGACTCTTGGATATTCCATGTTTTAAGATCGTAGAAATAAATAAAAATGATGAAAGAACTGAAGAGAATACATTTTGAAAATGTTCAGTTTCCCCGAAAATTGCCTTTCTCTTAATTCTTTTTTTGAATTTCGAGCTATAACTCATATTTTTCTTCCGTTTTATACTCGAAATTTCGACTCTTATAATACTTTTGTTTTTGGTCCCAAAATGGAAATATCAGTTTTCATGAAATTTACACTTTTCCCTGCCCAAAGTAATGAAAGTCGAAGTTTCGAATTAAAGTCTTGGGCTTAATACCATAATGTCACCTTTTTTGGAATAGACTTGAACGTTCAACATTAAAGCCGAAAGAAAATTCTAAATTAAAAAGAAGAGAATATGACCATTTATTTTACGTGTTTTCTTTAAAATTAATTTTTTTCACATCTTCATTTTAAATGTACCCCAAAAATATACCTTTCCTAGTAATTGCAATCTCAAAATTAGTTTTTTCTAAGTTTCAATTTTTCTACTCCTAAAATTTTAACTTCAAATTCAAAGTTATGACTTTTTCAGGAAACTTTCTCGTTTCTAAGTAAAGTTCACGAAAAAAATTAATTTGGGGCATTATCCTTTAATCACCCTTTTGAGTCTATGAGCACATTCTAACGGTGGACATCTGCTAGAAATAGTAATACGTTTTTTTTTTTAAAGAAAAAGGCTTTAAAGTAGTAGTTAATATGTAAGCGTATATGCAATAATGTCTTGGATACTTTTATGCAAAATAATTTAGATTAAAAATACCAAAACAAAGGTAAAAACTTTTAAAATTTATTGTCTTGGAATTAGTAAAGATTAAAAATAAATTGTGCAATTTTATTTATTTTTTGTGCAATGCAGGATGAAAATCAATTGAAGCCATTATGATAGGATATTTATTATTTTTGAATAATGAATACGCCAAATATACTCAACGATTAAAAAAAAAGTGCAAGCCATAGCAAAGTTGACAAATTAATTGAGAAATGGAACTAAGCCGAAAAAATTTTTGAGCAAACATTTTTTATAATTTTAGAAGACAATTATCCCAATTTAAATGCCTTGTAGACTTGGTTTCTGCTTTCGTTAATGAAGCACCACATCGGTCAATTTATTTTTAGTACGGAGAATTGAATCGTAAATGGATTAGTCTAAGCGACGAGCTAAAAGCAGCTCCTCCAAAAAGAGCAGTCACTGAAGAAAATGACAATGCTGTGAGCAAGTGTATCAAGCAAGAGCGAAAAGTTACATTTCGCGGAATTAAAGCTTCATTGGGAATTTTAAAGATCTCAATTAAAAAAAAAATTGCATGAAAAAGTGTACGTAAAAAATGAATTTTCCATTGGATACTACATCTGCTGACCGGAGACTAGAAAGCAAATAAGGTGAATTAGTGTCAAAAAACTTCAGACTGCTTCGACCTGGGAGGCTATAAAACTTGTATACATTGTCAGTGGTATACCATAAATATTGGATTTAGTCCTACAAACCAAAGAATTAACGTCAGTCGTCTATTTGAATATTCCAAGATAAAGAAAAGCAAACAAAAGTGTTCCGTTCCCGAAATGTCTTTTAAAAAAAGGTCACCGCTAAAGTAAGTCATATAGCAATAATTTCTCTACAAGATCAAGGAACTGTTACTAGCCAAATGGTAACCAACCATCTGTTTTCCGCGAATTAACTTCAAAATCCAGACAATGCACGTTCGCGCGCAGCTCTCAAGACAATTTTATTTTTAACGCAAGAAAACGTTGAATTGTTGGACCATCTTCCGTATGGTCTAGACCTAAGTCTTAACGATTTCCTTACCTTTCCGAAAATCAAGAACGTATTGCGTGGTTACAGATTCCATTAGTCGGCAGGAGTAGTCGACGCCTTCAAAAACGCAATTTTAAATAAACTAACAATCGAGTGGAATAACTGGTCCCAGAGGTGGTTCGAGAGCATGCAAAAGTTCATTAATATTCGTGGAAAATACCTCAAAAAACATTAAATAAAGTATTTAAAAGCTGTCTACTCTTTCATTTTAGCTTTGTATACAAAACTAAAAAGACTATCCTCGTAATAAATAATTACAAGAAACTTATAACGCGGTAAAGAAGTAATATCTTTGCAATGTAATAAAAATGAATGGAGGTGTTATTTTTAATAACTTTCATTTATTGTGATTTGAATAAAAGTGTCGAATTCCAGAATTTTGTTTATTATTAAAGCAAACAATTGTAGACAAGAAATGAAAGAAGTTTTGACACAAAATTTGATTAACATTTTGATTTAAGAAATTAGAATCAGCTACCCGAGGAACTCATTGCATGATCTAGAATTGCTAAATATTTGTTCAAACTAAGAAAACTTTTACCTCTGCTATGTTTGATATACTGAGTTAGCCCTTCTGTCTTCATTTCTTTTTTTTCTAGTTCCTCAAGAAGATTGAACATTAATTAGTTTCTTGAAAGAGACTAATTTAAAAAAATGTATTTCGTTTACTAATTTTGGCCATAAATACCTTTGCAATCTTTTGTATATGAGAGTTTGTCATGAACAAATATGACTATTGGGTTAATTTTATTTCAGAAAACTTCTGAAGATGTCATTGATGACTTAAGTGAACTGAGCGACATAGGGGAAAATGAAGATCAAGATGTAAAGGCAGAAAGACACAAAGTAAAAAATTTAATGAACTGTCGCACTACGAATCATCCAGTAGTAATGGTTCAGGTAAATTTATTTTTAAAAGATTAGTTTAAAACCTTAGGCTTAACATAAATTTACAGAACCTGCATAAAGAATACGTGAAAGAAGAAATTAAATTTTGCGAATGTTGCTGTAAGAGAGAAGAAGAGCAAAGTTCACAAAAAGTTGCTATAAAAAGTTTATCATTAGCAGTTGACGCAGGCGAAGTTTTTGGTCTTTTGGGGCATAACGGGGCCGGTAAAACTACAACTATGAAAATTATAACAGCTGAAGAAGCACCCACACGCGGACGAGTATGTATATGCTCCTACATATTCTACAAATTTTATTTAAATTTTTTATTTAGGTTCAAATTGGTGGAAAAAGCATAACTTCAAATATGAATGCAGCCTTCCAACTTTTAGGTTATTGTCCACAGCATGACGCTCTCTGGAAGAGCATAACTGTAAGGGAACATCTAGAATGCTATGCGTCAATACGTGGCGTACCTAGAGCTGAAATAAAAAAAGTAGTTGGTTTATATCTCCAAGGGCTTCAAATTCAGGAGCACGCTGATAAACAGACGCAGCAATGCTCTGGTGGAACCAGAAGAAAGTTATCTTTCGCAATGGCTATGGTAGGAAACCCCAAGGTTGTTTTACTGGATGAACCATCCACTGGAATGGATCCAAGAAGCAAACGATTTTTGTGGAACACAATATTAGCGTCATTCCAGGGTTCTAGAGGGGCGATTTTGACCACACATTCTATGGAGGAAGCTGATGCTTTATGTTCTAGAGTTGGGATAATGGTTAAAGGAGAATTGAGGTAATTCTTGTTTATTTAATGGATAAGTCTGTAGACTTTATATTCTTGTTAAAGCAAACTAGGCACGAGATTATAAGCGCGTGGCTACAAAAATAATTTAGGCCTCATTGCCTTTTTTCAGTTGTCAAAGTATATTGTGAAGAGCGCACAATATATGTATGAACGTTTAATCCGCCACTGCTTCTTGTGATCATTGTTAAATAGAGTTTATAATTTAAATAAAATGGCAGATTTATTTACTTGTTTCAGACATTTAATTACTATTATTGCATTCGTTACTCCAATCCCTTTGTAACAAAAACGAATGTCTGTAAAGATCTTGGAATTTGATATCTTGTCACTTCCGTTTCGCATTGTTGACAGTTCGTATTTCAAGTGTTTTTATTTTCTTAGGATATTTATTAACGTTTATAATAAAAGAGAGTCGATTTAAGAATTATATAAGAAATTTCACCTACAAGGCCACGGCTAAAATAAGTTAAAACAATTATATGTAGATATTTAGGCATAAAAATCCACTGAATTATCAAGAAAAGTAAATGGTATTGAACCTTTTGGAATATTTTAAAACTGTGAAAAGGAATGAAGGCACTTGAATATATCTGTATGCAATCTAAGGTATAAAAGATTTGTCCCTGGTTTCAAAACAACTGTAACTGATATAATCTTTAACATTTACTTGGTAGATAATTTAAGATTTCATTCAAGCATAGTGGGATTTTTAAATCTATTTATCTATCTTGATAACGATAAAAGTCGTTTCAATCTGTAACCTATATCACAGTTTTTTTTTTCATTTACACCCATTCATTTATATCTCTTGTTGTACCCCTTGTTTACAGATGTCTCGGTTCCACGCAACACCTTAAAAATCTATATGGAGCTGGCTACACTTTGGAAATGAAACTCAAAGGTGGAGATCGCACCCCTACCACTTCTTCAACCGATCGAGTCTCAGAGCTCAGAGATTTTGTCAACAACCATTTCCTAGACGCTGTTTTGCAAGAGAGTTTTGCGGACAGACTCGTTTTCAGCGTACCGCAGCAAAGCGTGCCTTCCTTAGCAGAATGTTTCATACAATTAGAAAAAGGTAATTCTTAGCGAACTCATTAAAACAAAAAAAAATAATTTTCATTTGTAGCGAAATCCGAATTGGACATCGAAGAGTATAGTTTTAGCCAGACTACTTTAGAGCAAGTGTTTTTAAAGTTTGCCCAATACGACGAAGTGAACGGCGAATGAAGTTTTTTAAATTATACTAGTCAAGAGATTGTAATTTGTGCTGGATTGAAAAATTCCCGCGCATAAAAAATTAACTTATATTAATAATGAAATAGTTAATAAGTTTTTTATTTTTCTAGTATATTATGCCATATTATTTTAAGTCCCCACAATGCAAGTTTATTACATTACGTGTATTAATTTTAAATTATAACAAAACTGTGTAGTCTTTTTATTTTTCATTGTTTTTTGCTAAGTTCACTGACTGATTCAAAAGGGTCAGGGTATAGGTACGAATCTGTTGAAACATATCTGGTTATGCCGTATCCAAGATTTTTGACCCGTTTTTTTTTGTAATCATAACATAGTAAAACTGTTAAAAATAATAGTGCCTATATTTGTATATACTTTCATATAATTGCTTGTATCTCTTTTTCTAATACTAGGCAACTTTTGAAATAAACAAACCTTAAACACAACCTGTCACATTCAATTGAAAATGTGCCAAGGTGTGGCTAATTAGTTAATCTAAGAAATTTGAATGTTACAGCTTGTACATGAATTGAATTACAAGTATATATAGTTAAATAAACTTACGTATTGTCACGTAAAGGTGTTCAATTTATCGAATGACGGCTTATAAATAGAACAATAAAGATTGAAATATTGAATGTTCAGTTTCATTTTTATTATACAATATTTTTAATATTGCAATGCATATTTTTATTAAATCCAAATCATAAAATTGTTATTTTAAAAAGGAAGTGTTAATAAGGGTAAACAAATCTTCTAAGGGTATATTTTATAAAGGATGTCCCTGTTTTAAGTGCTTTAAATGAAACAGCTGGTAAAAATAATAATTTTAAGAAAAAAGTTTCATATGAACAAATATCCGGAAACCCTTATTAAGAAAGATACAAGGAGAGGTAAAAAAAAAGGAATTTTTATTTTTTTACTTCTTTTTTTGTTTTTACCTAAAATATATGGTAATGAATACCAAAAATCTAAATTGTGGCACAACAGAGATAAATCATATCACGAAACTAATTTAACTAAAAATGTTAATTCGTTTCATTTTATTTAGTGTCTTACCATTTTTTTTTTGCTAAATGAGTGTTAAAAATTATTTTAAACTCTGCTACTAATTAAAGATAGAAGCTTCATTTTATTATATTTTGCGGACCTTCATCCATGTACCTTGTTTGCAGAATTTGGTTTAAATATCTTTAAAAAATCAGAAATGAAAAAGTAAAAATACTCTCTAACTAAATGTTTAATACCTTCTAACTGTTTTACTAAAAGTTTCCAGATTCATGTTCATATGCCCAAACTTAATTTTTTTATACCTGATTCATTCAATACACTTAAATAGGAAAACTAAAATATAAGTTATTATTACTACATATAATTATAAATCAAAAAGTAGAACCGAATATTTCTAAAACTAAACTGAATTGAAAAGCGAAGCAGTAAGCCCTTGGGCAAGAAAATTATTTCTTAAAAATGTACGTTTTTTGTAGTAGGACCGTTGTCAAATATTTAGGACAGAAAATAATATCCATATTAACATTAGTAGAATCATGTATTTGATTAATTACACGAGACAAATGTCAACTTAAGAAAAAATTCGAAATTTCGAGATTGAAATCATAATTTTGCAAAAGAAGTTTGAAATTTATAAAAATTAAATTTATGAAACTTCGTGAAAAAATACGACATTTTGAGGTCAAAACCAAAATTTCTAAAAAAACCAAATGTAAAAAAAATTCGAAATTTACAGTAAAATTCGTAACATTTTGAGAACAGTGTTGTAATTTTATGATTAAAACCAGGGCTTCGAACCGGAGCTGAACCGAAAACCGGAAAAAAACCGTTATTTTTGCCGGAACAAAACCGAAAAAAAATACCGGTTTATTTCGGTTCGTTAAATTTATATACTTAAAATTGTTTTTACATTATACTTAAGATTGGAATTTTTTATTTGAAATTTCAATTTTTTTTTAAATTTTACACAATTCCATGCAACTTTCATCTCATCATTATCTTCCATTTCTGGTTAGATTAGAAACTCACAATTTCCACATTTTTTAGAAAATATTGACGTTATTCTGAAAATATCAACCCAAATTAAAATTTTAAGTTTCAACTTTTGTGTCAAAAATCAGTTCGAAAAATGTTAAATTTATTCACAAACCTCTTAGCTACATCTGAAATTATTTCTAAAATTTCTTCTTTAAAATTGAAATTTGCGTTTATTTTTTTCAGAAAATTGGTCGTTAATCTTAAAATTTCAATTTTTTCATCGAAAATTTAAGTTTAGAAATAATTGAAATTGCACTTTTTGTAAAATTTTTTACTTTTATTCTTAAAATTTATATTTCCATTAAAAATTTCAAATTTTTGCTTAAAATGTTAGCAGAAGTTAGATTTCAAAGGCTAAAGTGCAAATTTAAATTTAAAAAATTTAATGCTATTTTTTATTTTGAATATTAATTTAAAATCTCTAAAGAACATCCAAATTTCAAGAAAAAAAACATCATTTTTGAAAAAGTTTAAGTTTTGAGGAAAAACAAACCAAATCTATGTCAAACAATTTTTCAAAATTATTCCTGAAAATTTTAAGCTTTAAGCTAAAGGTCTAATATTCGAAATTTCCAAATTGAAACTTATATTTGTCAATTTCTTATAGTTCAAGTTTCAACCCATAATTTCGAGAAAAATTTCTATAATTAAACAATAAAAGTCAACCTGTCGATAAAAAGGTTAGAAGGTTGCTAGAGAAAGACTAAATTTTGTTTAAAGTCAAAATTTTAGAAAAAAAAAATAGTAAAAAGTGCATACAAGTTTAAATTTAAAACTACAAAAAAAAAGTTAAAATATCGAAAAAAGTTTACAGCAACATTTCCAGAAAAAAAAATAGAATATTTGGGTTTAAAGTCAAGACTTCTAAATTAGGGTAAAAATTTTGAAAAGTCTTTTTTTAAAAATAAATTTGAAGTTATTTTTTTAAAAGTGTGACTGTCCCGCAAAATCTTAATTCAAAATTTTTTATTTGTTTTTTTAATCGAGAGTTCTAGAAAATAAAGTCGTAACAGAAAAAATCAATTTTATTAAAAAAAACCTAGTCAAAGTCAAAAATTTGATAGAGAACTAAAATTATGAAAGAAACGAGAAAAGTCTCTTAAATTTTCGATTTTAATCATCAAAGTTGGTATATTCTAAATATTTTTAACTTTGGGGTGTATAATTTAAGATTTTTATGAAAATTCTTTCGAATTTAAATTTGAAATATCTAAACCCAAAATTCCAATTTAGTTTTTTATAAATTTTGGGGGTTTTTCTTGAAATTTGAACTCAAATTTAACTCAAAATTCAGAGTTTCAGAATGACATTTTTAAACTTGAAAAATAGAAAATATTTTCCTTCAATTTTAGGCTAGATCCCAGTAGTTACGTGTTGTAATATCGAAGAAAAAAGACATCACATTTTCTAAATTATGTTTAAAAATCAATTTTTAATTCGAAAAACTTTTAAAAACCAAAAAATGAGTCACGCGGAATTGAACCGAAAATCGAAAGACCGAAAAACAGTTATTTTTGTCAAAACGAAAACGGGAACTAAACCGATATAATTTTTTTGCCCGAACGAAAACCGAATATCGGAACAAAAAAAATAGCGGTTCGAAGCCCTGATTGAAACAAATAAATTCATGTTTCTAATCGAAATTTTAGAAAAGATGTAACAATTGAAAGTACCAAGTGGAATTATGTACAAAACCTCAAATTTCCAAATTTACAATTTTGTACCAAAAAGTGATTATTTTGAAAATCAAGTCAAAATTTTCCAAAATAATTATAATATGAGTTTGTAACAGACAATTTAAAAAATATATAAAAACGGAAATTAATTTTTTGAAATTTAAAGTATAAATTCCCTTAAGTTTTCGAGTTTACAATCGACTTTTGTCAAAAAAATAAAAATAAATTGAAAATTATTATAAAAAGAAAATAAAAATTTGGAAACAAAATCAGAAAGAATTTATAAATTAATCTCAAGTTTAAAGTCAAAGCTTCCAGAAAAAAAGAAGTAAATTTTCGGAATTAGGGTTGAAGTTCCGAAATTCAGTTAGAATTCCTAAAATAAATATTTGAAGTCAAAAGCCACAATTTTGGGAAAATCAAATAAATTTTGATACAAAAAAAGTTTCGAAAAAAAAGTAACAAAATTTTAACATGTAAGAAATTGACATTTCTAGTACCTATATTAAAAGAAGTGAACAGTTATAGAAAAAAGCCGAAATTTGGAATTACATATTGAATTAAAAAAAATTTAATTTCAAGGAAAGAAGAAATTTTGAGAAATAAAACTATGATTTCTAAGAGTGCGTTTAGATTAGACACTTTATTTCGTACATTTCTCTCTGACATAAATATCAGCTACCCTGAGAGAAGCTATCCAAGACTTATCCACACGGCTGGGAAGAGATAGCTTTTCTCGGGATAGTTGATACTTACGTCTGAGAGAAAATATATTTTATGTCAGAGAGAAATGTACGGAATAAAGTGTCTAGTAGTAAACGCACCATAAGAAATATTCTTGTAATTTTCATTAAAAATGAGACTAACTGAGATTTATCACCATCAAACGGCAAGATCTGAACCATCTCACTTTTGTGAAACCATGTTTATGAATTTAAAAATTACGCGCTTGCCATACTAATTTTGCAATGTATTTTATTCTTCTGACAGCGCTGTCCAACTTATCAAAGCCCGCGGGCCATATTTTCTTCACCAAACATTTCGGGGGCCCAGAAAGTTGATAAATGAAAAGTCAGTTTATGTTAATTAAAAAAATATTTTACTTATACTAAAAAGAAAACTTTAAAATATTCGTAATATATTAATGGAAATATTGTGGCCGTAATTGTTTAGCAACAATATCTTTTATGTCCACATTAATATTTGTTGTGGCAAATCTAATTATATCTTCAAGAGTGGAATCTTTCAAACTGTTTCTATATTTTGACTTTATACCTTTCATATCGGAGTATGCACGCTCGCAGATATATGTATTTCCGAACATTAATACAATTTGAAGTCCAAAATCTCTCAATTTTGGATATTTTTCTTTATCTCAAAAATTTGAATATTTCTATTCCAGTTACTCCACGAGATGTAAAAAATGGGTCAGCCTGCAGGTCGCATAATTTTATTTGATATTTAAGATCAACGGAGTTGATATCAATATTAATTGGATCACAAAATAAATCAATAAAGGGTTTAAGGTCATCAAATTGAAAAAATCTTTCATTGAAATCGGTAATTAGCATATCCAATTTTGGTAGAAATATTTTTAAATTCGCTTCTATATTACATTCTTTCATTTCTTCATAGATCTCTTTGCTCTTTTGCTCCAAATTAAACCTTAACAATTTTAATTTGTTTCTAAATCCAGTAACATATTTATAAAGGCAAGACACATTTTTATCTTGCCCTTGCAAGGATTTATTCAACATATTTAAATAATTTGTAATGTCCGTTAGGAAAGCAAGTGAATAAATAAAATTTTTATCAACTATAGATAAACAACAACAAACCACAAATATAATATGTGACGCCAACGTTAAGCCAACCATCATCAGACTTTAAACGGATTGCTGCTGTATTCAGCCAGGTTAAGTGAAGTTACGCAAACTAAATAGTACCTACTTTAAATTCAAATTAGATTTAAATTTTCACATAGTAAAATAATTTTGATATTAATAATAATAATTTAGTAACATAAATTTATTCTTAGCAAAATGTACTCGCGGGCCGTAAAAATAATTTGGCGGGCCGTATACGGCCCGCGGGTCCGCCAGTTGGACAGCCCTGTTCTAAGAGATGCATTTCCAAAAACGTTGATACTACTGAGTGTTATTTATAAACAGAAGCCTAAAGAATAATTTGCGTTTCTCTATCTTCCAAAATTACGGATTTCTATTTATTTTTTACCTCTATTAATGCCCTTAGAGTAGGAATGTTCAAAAATCCTACGCCGGAACAACCGACAAAGAACCAGGGAATGAATTTCCATACACTTCAGAACTTTGGCAACCGGTATTCCAGAAGTTAGTTATTGCTATAACAGTTTGTGTCGAAGAATTGACCGAAAGGTACTATGAAAGGTAAAGAATCTTGACCTCTAGCAACAGATAAGTAACATTAAATCCGCTGAGAACCTTCAAAATTAACTTCCAAACTGTAAAAGATTGTTCTGATAAGCTTACTAAATTAGCACAGCATGATTCACTTATTATGTATACTTTAATAGGTTGAAACCCATCGGAAAATTAAAGGAAACTAAAAATCAGACCTTTTAGCGAAAGAGGGGAGCAGAATTTTCTTTAGTAGGACCAGAACTTACTTGTCCGTCCTAATACAGAACTCTGTGCAGCGATGTCAATGGCCAGAGGTAGATGTTTATTGAGGGACCATCAGAAAAGAGAGCCAGAGAACTTTCAAAGTTAAACAAAAATCAGCTTCGGAGACAGAGTGTTTACTATGTAGGGCGCTAATGAAATATCTGTCAATTGGCGTGAAAGAAATTTTACTTGTAGAATGTATGTGTGGAGTTATGACAAGGAATATAGGTACATTCCAGTTTGGGAACGTTCTGACTGAAACAAGGACTATGGTGAACACACTCTTAAAAGACCTTCTCGAATTTTTCAAAAGAACAAGACTTAAATGGTTTAATCGGGGGGTGCACAATGAGAGAAAGCTTCAGTGCAACAGGGATAGCCTCCCCTCCCCCGATGAATAATAACAACGCTGAAGACCTGATAGACAACTTAAACGAAATCTCTTAAAAACTACCACTCGGCTAAAAATGGATGCTGCTTATCCAAACGGAACTAAGAACCAATCATAAGTTTTGAACAATCCCTGTTTAAATTACAATTTAAAGTTAAAAAATAATGATTTCATATTTTCATCAAATTTTAATTCCTAGTGGTTCGAATTGTCATGTAGCTATGCTTTTCCACTATTATTTTTGAAAAAATCGAAATTGTGATAGTATTTTGATACATTTTTGGTGATTAGATCCTTTTTGTTAAATATAAAACTAAACAAATACAATGTTCAAAAAGGCTATATTAAGATAATGATAAACGAACATAGAACACAATGCATTAATTATATTAACATAACAATATTTTGGTACTCTATCTCTTCGTCACATAATTGTTTCTATTGCAAAATCAACATATTCTCCGAATTCATCAATATAGTCCTCAAAGTTTGCATCTTCAAAATTCATGTATAACATTTTTTTAGATTAGTAGGTATTAATGGCTGGATGCTTTTAATATCTGCTAACTTCTTCTTAAATATATTTTTTTCATCAGGATAAAGAAGTTTCAATTTTGAGTCTATTAATATTAACTCTCACCTGTTTTGAAATATTTATTTCTTTTTAATTTTCACATTGATGTTCTTCTTGAGGAAGATATTTAGAGGCTTATCCTCCTAAATTTTTATTACGCGACATTTGAGCCAACTAAGATTTTCTCCAGATGCTCCTTTTAACATTGGAAATGTTTATGTTGAGATATGATCGCCAGTCGAGCGCTCTCGGCGTCGAGAGGCCGGCATGAAAACTATGGGAGAATGTTAAGTTTACAGTTCACCGCAGAGCACCATATTCGTTTAATCCAGTGACGTTTCATTGGATAAGGCTATCAGCTATGGATATTAAGAGTATGAAAAATAGCGAAAAGTGTAAGACATATTGAGAGCGCAAAAACGTTTACGAGAAATTGAAAATAGAGAAACTAGTGAGTTAAGTACGAAAACACCGCTAACAAAAACTGAACACAGTAGGCGGTATTGTGAGCATGTAAAGATGCGCAAACTTTAAGGTTCTGAAGTTTACACGGGCTACCCAAATCAGCGGCCCTTAAGTGAGGGGTTATAATTCCATTATTATGCTGTAAAGTCTTACCCTAAATCCAATTTACGTACTGTCTTGAAGTACTCAGTAAACGAATGTGGTAAAATATCTGCACTTTAATTTTTAGGGCTCAAATAAATGTAAATTACTTTTACAATAAATTGACAAATTTTTGCTTGTAGATAAATATATTTTAATATTTCATTGTTTTTGCTTTGTACTAAAATATTTCTTTCAAGAGCCATGAGCATAGATGCCTTAATATTATTTTAATTTAAATTATTTCGTAGTCTATTTGGTTATACGAGTATATTTCAATTTAAAAAATAATCTTTCAGAAGAAACTTGGCTAATGGAAACTGTAAATTTAGGAAAGATAAACATTGCAGAAATAACCTTAAAAATAGAAAAAAGTCGAAAGAAAAATATTTGAATATTAAAGTTTTCACTCGAAATCTCAAGTCGTATACTTCGATATTAAGGTCGAAAATAAAAAAAATAGCTAAATAAGGCCAAAATTTTGAATTCAGAAAAGTTGCGAGAAAAACAGTAAAAAAAATAGACAATTTTAGGAAAACATTCCAGGATTTCAAAAAATTCATAATGTTCTAAAATTTTAAAACATATGTCAACATTTTGAGGTTAAAGATAAAATTTTGCAACTAAATCAAAATCATTTTAAAAAAATTAAAATATTTCATTTAAAGTCAAGATTTTAAATAAATGACTTGTGTTCTTAAAAAAAGAGTCTAAATTAAATTATAAAACCTTAAAAATAAAAAACTAAAGCTTTAACACTGGTTGAAACCTTTATTGGTGTTGGAAATAAAAGTAGAAAGTAAAGTTCGAGTTTTGGGATTTTAAAATTTAAGGAAACCCACCACTCATAATTTAATAAAAAAGGGGATCTTAAATTTCGAAAAAAAAGTTGACATTACAAAATTTCAATAAAAATCTTGAGTTTTCGAGTTTATATATTTATAATTTTAAGAATTTTTTAAGCTGTCACAATTTCGAAAATAAGTCAAAATCTTTAGAAATATTTAGAATTTATTATTTTACATGAAAATTTTAAACAAAACGTAAATATTTATTGACAGTTTAAGAAAAATAAATGACATTTTGAAAGGTTAAGGAATTTTGTGAAAAAGTCATAATTTCAAGAAAATACTCTATATTTATTTTTTTAATGCAATATCTTGGGTTAGACTCGCAAGAATGATGTTCAAATTTTGAATCCGTTTGAAATCCGAAGTTTTAAGAAAAAAAAACACAAGAATTGCAAGTTTAATGTAAAAATTTAAAAAATTGGAAATTGTGGAAGAAATTATTAAATTTCGGAAAAACCCAAAATTTGTGTTTATAATTATTTTGAAAGCATAAGCGCATAATTTTGTAAAGAAGAGTAAAAATAAGAGTAAAATAGATTTCTAGACGATTTTCGTTAGGTTAGAAAAGTTTAACCTCTCTGGATAAATAAGATGTCAAGATGACCCTTGACAGATCAACCAAAATAGTCAATAAGTAATCGAATGCCGGGTTCGCTACGTTCTCTTCTAAAAAACTTACAGCACACTTGATGACTTTTTCACTTGAACATCCGATAAAATTTTAACTGACATAAATTGAAATTTACTAATTCAATCAGACTCACTCTGTCATTATTAAACGGCTCG
Organism: Dastarcus helophoroides; assembly: GCA_028583605.1. Lineage (NCBI taxonomy): Eukaryota > Metazoa > Arthropoda > Insecta > Coleoptera > Bothrideridae > Dastarcus > Dastarcus helophoroides. The sequence continues at coordinate 33,146,532 of CM053334.1, forward strand.
AGATAATTAAATACCATATCTGTTGCTAATTTAAAACCCTCATCGCTTCCCATTTTTGTTTTTAGATTCATTTAAGTGGTTAGTTCATTACGACAAGCGTATTTTTGATATTAAGAAATGTCATTATCTTTGCGATTCTGTGGAAGGAGATTCAAGATTCAAGTGACGTTATTGAATCATTGTCATTATCAGCTAATTATTATTATTAATTAATTATGCAATAGAGTTGCTGCAAGACCGCTTTAAAATAAAAGAACAGGTCACAACCGTGCTAAATTTTTTTTAATTTAGAAGAACCACACAACCCGGTCTAAGACAACTAATTAACTGTAATAAAGGTTTTAGAACTTTCGGTAAAAAAGGGATTACTTTTATTTATTATTCCCATAAGAGCGGAAAAATTAAATGATCATGCAAAGCGAAAATGGCAATCAGTACAACCAGTACAGCTCTAGTTTTAATTAGAAATAGGTGCAGTAACTTTAAACAATGTCCAGCATTGTTAAATCCATGGTGTCAAACGAACATCATTACTTCAGCACTAGTTAAAAAATTGTAATTTTCTTTAAAGAGCTTTGAAGTAATGTAACATATAAATCAAATCACATCTTAAACGAATTCACGTGTGATCTGGAATATAATAAACAAAATCACAGAACCAACCTCAATTTTTAAGATTGATAAATTTGCCATTCCACTGCCCTCTAATGTTTTTTTCGATGATCCTGATTTCAATGCGAAATAATCTAAATAAGATTTATTAACTGAAACAAGTTTATTTTGGAAGTAATTAGAAATTCCATTGAAATCAGAAAAAATTAACTTCATTTTCAAGAAACCAAATTGGGTTGAATGCAGCCTGGTCATTTAAAAGTCCATTCAAAGAAACAAAAATATGACATGCAATTCAAAGACCATAAATTCTTGTCAGGAAGAACAATTACATGCCCGGGGCAATAAATGTTAGAATCAAGAGGAAACTGAAAACAAAATACTTTATCCCAAGAAGAAAAGGCCAGGAATAACACTTTCAAGACAATTACTACTTACGAGCACCCTGTGGTCTCTTCATTGTAACGTTGCCTTTCAAAAAGGAAAGAAGGCATATTCAGTGTCAATAAAATGATTCTTAAACTTATATCTAAGAACCACTTGTCGGAATGACAAATTTCTGAAATGTACTACTTATCCAACCAGAGGGTTCAAACAAACTGTGAAGGGCCATAAAATTCATGTGGTGTAAGACACATCTGCAAACACTTTCAACACAGTCAGCCTTAACGACATTTTAATCAGTTATAAAAAAAATTAAAACTAAACGTAATACGTATTGTTGTAAATCAATACATATTTTATGTAATTATTATGTACTACTTCGAAGATACAGAGATAATTGTCGTGGCGAATTTCAAGGGGTGTCGGATAACACAAGGGTCGACGTCACTAAGATTCTAGCCTTAATAATCTAAATAAATAAAGGTTTCATATTTCAACACGATCGCTAAAGAGGTTATGAAATTATTAATTAAATTATTTTTTATAACAACTTTGAAAGTCTGCAATTCAAAAAGTAAACATTTTTTATTATTTTTTTTTTTTTCGTAATTCGTATTTATTTATCATTCCGAATCAACTGTCAAGCGTTGTCTTTGAAATTTGTAAATATCCTGTATAACCTTGTATGTTAAATAAAGTGTTAATTATGTTTCTATTTGGTGTTATCATTTCCAATGTCTCCGTTGGTTGCAAGGATTGCGAAATCTGTGAATTTTTTTCTATTAAATATTACCTTTTCTAATTCTTCCCAACTGAAAAAAATCTTTATTGTCACTACAAAGGCCTCTTTCTTCTGAAATGTTAAAATAATATTTTTCAAATTTTTTAGTGTGTAATATTCTGAGCTGATTTTTTAGTGTTTTGCGATTTTGCCAAAATCAATGTCATTTAAGAGAAAGGTATTAGATATTTAAAACAAATCCCTACCAAAGTTGCATGTGCGAAAAAGAATGCTTTTAGAATCAAAACAATTTTGATATTTCTATTTTGACCACCGCAGGAGTCCGACCATAAAATGAACTCTTCTGTGTTAGAAGGCAAATGGAGTTCAATAATTTTTTTGCGGAAAATGGTGTTTTTGCTTCGTGCTAGTAAAAGTATTTTTCTACTTCTAGTCCATATTGTCACAACTAAAACCTTGTTTAAAAATATGTACAAGGTGATTCTAAAAGTACTACTACAAATTCAGAATTGTATTTTAGAGTCCAAAATAAGACGAGAAGTCTATACAAACATATGTCGTAAAACGCTTCGTTTCCGAGTTACAGGGTGTGGAAGGTTAGATCCTAATCATAGTATTTAATTATTAGTTGCGAAACGTGTACAGATAATTAAATGAAATTTGGCACAAATTCATACCTTTTCCAAAAATCTAAGAATTAATTTATACAACTTAACCAGTGGCGGGTATATCTAGGGGATGGTGCTTAAAACGTGCCTTATTTATTTTGTGTGCACTTTTGTGGCAATTTTTTAACAAAAATATAAACTACAAACATTTTTACATAAAAAAGGTTCTCTACTAATGTCAGCGGTTTTCAAGTAAAATGTACTTTTATATTTCGATGCATTAAAAGCGCTTGTCCAAAAATATGGAATGTAACACATAGTTGACGTTGAAATAAAAGAAAATAAATAATATTGAGATTTTCATGTTTTCTTGTCACTGAGGCCACTTTGAGCAATTTCTGTAAATAAAAGCTAATGTTTTGAAATTTGTTATTTATTAAATATTTACGAAACATTTCTTTTTATTTAAAAACTATTAATTAAAAACTATAATCAGGAACTAACCTTCCACACTCTGTACCTAGGAAACAAAGCATTTTACGACATATGTTTATATAGACGAATTTATGGTACTACCTTTAAAATTACCTTGTTTAACGAGCAAAAACTGTAGATTAATATACTGTTTAAGGGGACCACTTGGCATGAGCACCTTTACATATTCAAATGGAACCTGGCACTTGGTTCTCTTTATAGAAATATAGAAACCAACTTGTCAGTTTGGTGCTTGTTTGATTCACTAATAGATGAAGCTGTAAATGCTTTACGAGTTGGATATTTTTAGAGAAATTAAAGTATTCATTTGTTGGTCGTATGATAATTTGGCGGTTGGTTCTGTTTGAATAAGCGCTATCCAAATATCAAGCTTACAAATGACTTAAGAAAATTACTAACGTTAGCACTAATATACCATAAGATGGGTTTATTGTTTATTTTTAAAGTGACATTGAGAGTAACTTCCTCTGCAAATGCGTTCTTTACATTTTGTCGTTTTCTTTTTGGAAAAAAAATAAAACAGGCAGAAGAATGTTATAATGAACCGTTCTTATAAAAAGAGTCCGTTTCGTCACCCTATTTAAAGAATGTGACAGGAGTTTGCTTTTCTAAACAAACAACTACTAAAATTTACATTAAATTAAACAGTCTTTTGATTGATGATTAAAAAAATACTGTACTGAGATTTGCTATAATGACCAAAAGCGTCAATTTTATCATGACAATTTGCCGATCAAACTTATAGTATATGTCTTTATATTGACAAAATATCTCACACAAGTCACCCTTAAACTAAGATCTCAGTCATAATCTAATGATGGAACAGCGAACCCAAACTTTAGATTTTCGATATATCTGTAGCAAATATCTAAATTTGTTGGGTCTCATTGCTGCCTCTAACGTATCTTTTTTGAAACGCATGCGATATTTTAAAACCCATTATACAAGGTGATTCAAAAAGTAGTACCATAAATTCGTATTTTAAAGACCAAAATAAGACTAAAAGTTTATATAAACATATGTCGTAAAACTCTTCGTTTCCGAGTTACAGGGATGTAGAAAGTTACTTCCTGATTATAGTTTTTAATTAATAGTTGCGAAACGTGTAAATTGAATAAAATTTGGCGCAGCAACATGTCCGAAATTCTAGAAATTAATTATCACAATTTGACCAGTGCCGGGTATATCCAGAGGGATGGTGCTTAAAACGTCCGATATTTTTGGGCGAGCATTTTTAATGCATCGAGATATAAAAATGCATTTTACTCGAAAATCGTTGACAATATCAAATTTTAGTAAGAGTACCTTTTTTACTGTAACAACGTTTGTTGTTTATATTTTTGTTACTAAACTGCCACAAAAGTGCACACAAAATAAATAAGGCACGTTTTACACACCACCCATCTGGATATACCCGCCACTGGTGAAGTTCTGTTAATTGTTTCCTAGATTTTTGGAAAGGGCACGAAAAGGTATTGAGTTGTGCCAAATTTCATTGAAATTATCTGTATACGTTTCGCAACTATTAGTTAAAAACTATAATCAGGAAGTAACCTTCTACACCCTGTAACTCGGAAACGAAGCGTTTTACGACATATGTTTATAGACTTTTAGTCTTACTTTGGGCTCTAAAATGCGATCCTACTAAAATGCGTACTACTTTCAGAATCACCTTGTATATTACCAAAGATCATTAAATTTTGGATGAACTGTTAGATCAAACAGACTAATAATAATATTTAGATAGTCATGCTACCTACTTCCTATATTCTAGTTATGTTCAAATAATGTCAGCAATTTTTTTAATTGCACATTATTATACATACAAGTTCTTGAAAACAAAAAAGCTATAGATATGGAAAACAACGTTCCCTTTAAAACTTCTCCTTAAATAAAAATATTTGAAAAACGGCCGATAAGGATAAGACCTAATGTTGATGATATCGTACTGGTTGCTGCCATTGTTGTTTTTTTATGATTTTCTTTGATCCAGTAATGTAACATAATAAGTTTTTCGTTTCTTTCTTCCAACTTCTTTATCTAGACAAGTAAGTATAAATAGTATGTCGGTTTCCAGTTAAGTATCATTCTTTCGTGTTTTAACAAACATGAATCTGAAGTTCCAACTACTCGCCTTCTTTGGGCTCCTATGTCTGGCTGCAACGGGTAAGATTGTTTTGAAAACTGTTGATTTGTTTCTATACTGCTTGAATATTCTTCAGTGTAATATAAAAGGAATGAAGATAAAATATAATATTTTTATTTAGTCTTTAATATATTTTTCTTAAAAGCTATCTAGATATAGAATTTATATACATAAAATTTTATAAGAGTTTGTATTTTAAACTTTTCAGAATATCTTCCAACCGATTTTGGCAAAGCGCATTGAGGTTTTTAAAAGTTGTCATAAATATTTCCCCAGATTGTAGTGGAAGTTACTATCAAGATAAATAATTGCCCACATTTTCGTTTGCTATCAATGGCAAATTATGTTGATCTTGAAATAATAGTATATCAGACAATTCATTTATCAAATAAATTTTATTTACAACGGGGTTCATCTTCCCTCACGCCCAGTGGGGGGCATGCCTTTTATAAATGGGGAAGCTGGTCGGATCCATGTTCCATTTATTCAATTTATGCACCTAGATCACAGGTATTTATCTTGACAAGTTAATAAAAACTACAAAAATTATATATACAAATATTTAAAACCAAAATTATATACAAAAATTAGGTACAGTGTGTCACCAAGAACGTCATCCATTTTTCGACCTTATAAAGTCGATTTCGTAAAAGAACTTTATATGGCCTATAAATGACATGTAATGGCCTATAAATTGGACTTGTTTGTTTATATAGAGGGTAATTCATTTCACAACACCACAAAATATCAACATTTTTTTAAATCGCAACAGGTATTTTTTACACCACTGAAAAGCGTGTTTACAGAGCGTTCAAAAAATATAATCACTTACTATATATTTCAAACGCTTATTTAATTATAGCCTATTCAATTTGTGAAAAATGTTACACTTTTTTTGTATAAAGACAGCTAGTGTGCTATGAAAGAATTGAAACCTATAAATATATATTCCAAATTTGTCCAGAATTGTTCTAGTTTAGAATGGGCCCCTTACAGTAATAGTAATAATAATTCAAAATTAAACTTAACAGCGCACTAACTAAAAATAATTAAGTGAAATATAAAAAGATTTTATTTAATAAACTTTAATTGCTTAAACATAACTTATTTATTTATAAATTCGTATTAGTTAACTTCAAAACAAACTAGGATGAATATTCTATAAGACTATCATCTTTATTAATGCATAAATATTCCCTTCTACTTATCTGCTCTGTCATTTTTATATAATGTGGTCCAGACGTCTAGTTACAATATTTTTTCAAATTAATAGGCTATAATTAAATAACCATTCAGAATAGATATAAAGTATATTATATTTTTGAAAAGCCTTTTAAACAGCCTTTTACGTGAATCGAAAAAAAGAAACCAAAAAAATACAAGTTTCCATCTAAAAAAAATACGTCTTCTGGTACTGGGAAATGAATCAACCTGTATATAAACAAATATTTGCGATTAGTAGACCACCGCGTACCATTTAATCGTACGCTCTCTTGATAGGTGAGCCCTCTTGATGACTTGTACACGTTCTGTGACAAAGTGATTTTAAGAACTTTCAGGTGTTGCTTTTTTAACACTCAGATTTTAATTGTATATACTGTAGTTAAGAGTGAAATTTGTAACAATGATGGACTTTTACATTTATCATTGTCAATGCCATATTTTTTAGATTATCATTCTGAATATACTGCACAGAAGTATTGCAACGTCCCCCTTTTACAATTATTGTCCATTTTCTGTTTGTGAATGGTCGATTGTTAGGAAGTGAGAAATCTTAAAATTTATTAAATTTCATAGGATAAGCCTTCTATATTTCTGGTTTGAAGTTTGAAGTTATGCATATCCTAGATTCTAGAATTTAGAACAACGAGCTAGAATACTTTGTCTTAAAATCATTTGATTGAAATTGAGGAGACGTTAAAAATGCCTGGCACATTGCGAAAACTTTATGTCCACAGTCGTCACAGCCATAGTAGATTGTAAGTGTAGTTCTGATTTGCCAATGTAGAATTTTCTAGTTATTGGTTCCTTAGCTTTTTGGGCGATTTGAACATAAGACATTACAAAACATTTTTCAATTCCATCAAATTTTTCAACCTGCGTTTTTTACAAGTGTATTTTTTGTAAAAAATTAAAAATAAAAAAAAAACTCACTAAATCATACCAAGGTCAGGAAAATTATTATCATGAATGAAGTAAGTAAATGTCACCTTGCAATGCTATGCTAAAACGGATGACAGCATCATCTTTTACAGTTTTTTTTAAATTAGTTTTTGTAATATTTTTTGTGTTACTAAAATTTGAAAAATAAGTTATTTTTAATGAAGTTTTAGCCAAACCGTCCTCTGCAGGAGGCTCGGAAAGTGGTGGGGGTAAAGGAGAAGAACAAAGCGGTGGTGAAGAGCAAAGCGGCGGTGAAGAAGAGCAAGGCGGTGGTAAGGAGCAAGGCGGCGGAGGCGGTGAAGAACAAGACGGCGGCGAAGAGCAAGGCGGTGGCGGTAAAGAGCAAGGCGGCGGAGGCGAAGAGCAAGGCGGCGGTGGCGAAGAGCAAGGCGGCGGCGGTGAAGAGCAAGGCGGCGGTGGCGAAGAGCAAGGCGGAGGTGGTGAAGAGCAAGGCGGCGGTGGCGAAGAGCAAGGCGGAGGTGGTGAAGAGCAAGGCAGCGGCGGCGGTAAAGAGCAAGAAGGCGGTGAAGGACAAGGCGGCGGAGAAGAAGGCGGAAAAGAAGGCGGCTCAGGAGGCGGAGGTGGAGGACAAGGCGGCGAAGAAGAAGGCGGCTCAGGAAGCGAAAGTGGAGAAAGCGGTGGAGGAAGCGGTGGAGGAACTGGTGGAGGAAGTGAGGGTTCAGGCGGTTGCGGTAGCAACACGAATACCAATAACAATTCGAATACCAATAATAACAGTTTGAATTCAAAGGGAAAGTAATATCAAAATTATATTGATTAGCAGCGATTATTAATAAATGTTATAAATGATGTGGGAGTTTTGATAAGGGGGTCATCTTTCTTAAAAGCTGACAAAAATGAACAAAGACAATAAAAAATTAGTAAGAGAATTATGGACTGCATAAAATCAAAGAAATACTCTTAATAAGTTTCATCTGTCTAAAATAAATAATAGACCAAAATTGGCCCAAAAAAGCAAAAAACAAAAATCAACTCCATAAAATCATTTTTTTATATCTTTTAGGTGCTTGCAAAATGTATCTATAAAAAAATAATCGTTGGAAAGATTTAAAGACGGTCGATTTCTTGAGATCATATCCATCTATGGTTTGCATTTAAAAAAGCGAAATTTTTTTTATGTCATATCTCGAAAATCACAGCTTACATGCAAAACTGGATCATCTAATTAGTAACACAACTTTCTACAACTTTTGTTTTTATATTTTTTCTGTCAAATGAAAAATAACAGAACTAAACGAGTTATAAGAAGTTGTCAAAATTTATGTTTTATTAAATATCTAGCAAGCCATGTACGTTTTAAAAAATTCAAATAGCGCCCTAAATTGGGCCCATAAAACTTTAGATTTTTCCTCAATTAACTTTTCTTGTAAATTTGCTAACTGAAACATTGTACTAAACATCGAAAAAACTCACCCTGTATATTAAAGATTTATATCCGGACTTATAAAAATAATCTATTCTTTAAAGTATGCAAGAAGAACACAACCTAGGCTGTAAATTCATGCAGTTCTTCTGGCATGTATAGTGTGAATCATAGGTAACTGGAACTATCCAACAGTTGGAAATATACTGCCACCTAGCGAAGCGCTTGCTCTCTAGGAAAGCTCCCAGAAGACAAAGATTCTAATGCCAGAAGACAAGGATTCTAATGCATAGACAGGTTTGAACATTTATTAGATTCGAAGTTTGGAAACCAAAGACCGGTTTCGGTCTTGTTAGATCTCGTCAGTTGGTATATCCAACTCGAATGCTAACAAATGTTCCGACAAGTAAGTACTAAAGAATCAACGAACGTCAAGCGTGTGACTAAAATAGGTGGCGGTAGTCCTCAGACTACTATTGGCCCATAGAGAAAACTATGGCCATCGCCAACAATGTCGTATGCAAGTAGAATACAACCTAGACCGCAAATTCATGCAGCCCTCCCGGCGTGTATAGTGCATTATAGGTAGCTGAACTACCAACAGTTGAAACACTGCCATCTAGCGAAGCGGTTGCTCTCTAGGAAAGTTCCTAGAAGACAAGGATTCTAATGCACAGACGGAAATTTAAAAATTTCGACTCTTGAAAATATCGATTTTTTGAAATAATCGAAAATTTCAAAAAAATTGATGTTTTTGAAGATTTGCTCTTCAAAATTTAATTTTTTTTCAAAATGTTTAATTTTCTTTTAATTTTCACTTTCTGATAGGAGAAAGTCAAGACCGTTCGGACACTTTTCAACAAATAATAATTATTTAACCTATTATTATTTAAGTATTTAAAGCTCTTGCGGCCATTTTACACTTATTTATGCAAATTCTGAATATAGCTTCATACCAAATTTTTGAATTTTCTAATTTAAACAATTCAAGATTTAACTCTGAATTTAAAATAAAGATTCAAATTTCGAGAAAATTATGAATTTTTAAAACCAAAATTTGAGTTTTTCTATAAAACATTGACATTTATAAAAATGTCTAAACGGAGGAGTTAAAATGTTATTTAAACTTGGAAATTTGATAATATATTATTCGACTCTTTTCTATTTATACGCAATAGTACACATATTAATTATAAAATTTGGTTGGGCACTTGGGTCGGCACTGCGCCAAAAATGGGGGGTCCTCCCTTGGCGCCGTCATTGCCTTTTCCTATGTTAAGTTTGCAGATGCTACGACGTCAGACATATTTTGGGGGCTTGTTGGGGAACTATTGGACATTATCTTTCGAAGTTGTCGCCAAGATTGGATGGTGGGATTCATCGCCATATTGGAAAATGTATCCACGGGGGTTTTACGTAAATAACTCCGCAACTGCTCAAGCTAGAACAAAATTTTAAAAGTTATTTTAAAGACCTTTGCAAATGTTACAATTAATCTATAACCACTTTTATTATACAATAGGATGCGTGTTTTTTAGTTTCTGATGGAAAACTTTTAATTTTTTTTTCAATTTTTTTCTAGAGAAAAACTTACATCAACGTTGTAGCTCTTGAAAATGCCTACGAAATATTTTTGTTCATCTTGCGGGAATCATTCAGGCTGTAGTGCGATTGGAAAAGTAGACTTTCAGTGCACTCAAAGTCTACAGTCTATCAATAGACTGATGTGGCATATGTATCTTACTCCCAAGTTCTAAAGAAAACAGTGAATATAGCTACAGGTGAGAATAGGAAAATAATTATTGTGTGACTTTCACTTCAGAAAGTGCATAAATTTTCCTATTTTGTAAGGCTGTACTAATTACGTTTGACATTTTTATGCAATATAATTTATCATTGTCTTGAAAGACTTTTAGTACACTTAAAGGTATTTACAACTTTTTATCTGATAAGGTCCTTCCCCATTAATTGTTATCTTCTGGCGAGGTTGCAATATCAACATAGGTCAACGGATATATAATAACCAGCTGGATATGCAAAATGTTATTCTGTAAAAAACTACAATGAAGCTGTTATTGACCCTACCTTTATTCATAGCAGTATTTTTCATCGCTGTTGGCGGTAAGTTGTCCTTGGTTATTATACTTATTATATTCTTTAAAGCCATCACATTTATAAAAAAGTACACATTAGCATGTGGAAACAAACGCCAACGAGTATTATTTTAATATGGATCAAAAGTTTGTCATTATTTGTCATCTTTGGTACTTTATTCTAATACTTGAGTTCAGTGGCGGCTGGTGACTTTTTAACAGGGGGTGCGCAAATGCAAAAAATATTAATAGTTAAGAGTTTAGGTGACTCCGATGCCGTAGCAAGGTATTAAATTTAGGAGAAACAAAAGTGATACACAGGTATATTTAATAGTATTTTTACGAATTAAATTTACTGTCTTTATTTCTCGACTGAATTTGCTTATAAAGAATGTCGACGTGTGGAAGAATTTTGTGAAACAACGTCAACCAAAACATAAATTCTGTGTCTTCTAAAGCTCGTCTGAAGCCGAAAGCTTCATTTAAAGTTGCACCATTTGTACATCGTTCTTCTATTTTTTCAAATACTTCATTAGCTCTTCCAGTTTTCATACACAGTATTTACTGTTCTAATATTATAATTCCACCTAGTTCCTGCCACATTGGGCAATCTCTGTTTGACAATTTCTCCTAAGACATCACGTCGATTAGACGAATTAAAAAAAAAGCAGGAATAGGGCCGATAGGTTATTAAAAAGTACACGAACTTTGGAATGTTGCGTTGCTGCTTTCTGCATTAAAAAATTAAGCTGGTGAGCAAAACAATAAACATAATGGGCATAAGGATATTTTGATTTAATTTGAGTCTGCACTCCATTTTTAGAGCCACTCATAACATTTGCACCATCGTAAGTTTGTACAACTAATTTGTGAGGTGTTTGCAAAATTAAAGGGGCCAATTCTGCTTCGATACATTCTGTTATACCTTTGGCGGATTTGTCTTTAAGTCTTTTAAATCCCCAAAAGTTCTCACAAATTGTTCTATTACGTACATATCCAAATGTCAATACCAACTGACACCAATTAGTTACGTCTGTAGTTTCGTCACATTGAACAGACAGAAATTCTGAATCTCTAATTTGTTTACTGATTTCATCTTTGCAAACCACCAGTATAGAATGTAATATTTCATTTTGTATGGTTTTTGATGTTCCCTGAAAAACGGTTGCAGTTTTTAAATGTTCTTAAAGGATTACATCTAATTCAGCGGAAGTTCCCTGAATATTCCACGATTTTTTGATTGTTCACTTTCATCATGACCTCTAAGTGGTAATTCGAATGCGCTGCAAAATTTTATGCAGAAAATAATTTGTTTCAAAATATAACGATTTTTTTAAATGTTCTCATTATGTTCCATTATATGTTGTCTATGAGCAGAATTAAGTTCAGCTATAATATTGACTTTTCCAAATAAAGGGACCACTGTGCAAGCACTAATATGACTATGTCGTCATTAGAAGTGGGTGTTTATTCAGTGACTATTTTCCCTATAATTAGCACGAAATCAACAAATTAATAATTGGACCCTAGAATGGGTACTGCTATATCTTTTGTAAATAGCAGTGCTATTAGCAGTTAGGCCTGTAAACGGCAGAATTAGTAATGACAATCAGATCAGCCGGCATCTAGCATCATAACCCGTAAATACACACTCCAAATTCTGTCTCGTACTCATCATTTGGCAGTAGCGCATAAGCGGGGTGCGGCGTTTCCCGGGCTAGCTTTAACGTGGTGTTCTGTAGTTTATTTCTCCGTATCCCGTTGGGGGCCGTTGATAGCGTGGTTGTCGTGTAACCACGCCATATATGTAATACTTCTATGTGGCGTGTTTTGTTGTTCGATTGTGTTCAAAAGACGCGATGGATATATATGTTTGTCTTTTTGGAGGACAGAATTTATTAACCAATCCTGCTTCTCGTCAGTTATCTTTGTTGTCATTCATTTATTAGTATTCCCGCCCATCTTGTCATCTGTTCCCGCTATAATTGAATGAATGCTTGTCCTCCAAAGAGTACGACATATACTTTCATCTCACCTTTTTGACAACGCATTTTGTAGTGGCGATTATACACAACACGCCATATAGAAGTATTACATATATGAACCACGCTAGGTGCATAATTCTGTGCGCTTCAACGTATTTCAATTTCCTCATAATATATAATATAATGGAATAAAACGTTTGCGTACTATATTTCAAGCCACTTACTAGTATTAGTTAATTACTATCATTACTTTGTGCTTAAAAATGAAATAAATCCAAATCTTTTACATTAAATAGAAAAGAATAGATCGCTCATTTCACGAGGAGCGCGCGCTCTCGCTCTCTTTAAGACCAGCCGCCACTGCTTGAGTTACATCTTCATCTCAGTAGGCAGCAGCTTTCTTGGCAGATTAAATGTGTTGCAAAGTATTTGCACTGAAATGTGATGAAAAAAATACATTACCCGTGCCGCAAAGATAAAACTAAAACCTAGAAAAAATATTCTCGAAAAACTTCTTCAAATATAAAAAAATATGCAGGGTGAGTCAAAAAGAATGGGCCAACGCTTAACTGGAGATACTACCCACCAAAATATTAGGGTTGAGCTCAATATGCCTCATTCTAATGTCGCTGGTTTAAGAGATGCAGGGTGTTCAAAGTTTAAATTTTATTCTGAAATGTCTCAATAATTGAAAAAGTTTTGATGCTATACATTTAATATTTGGAAATTTTATGTTTTTCGGTGTAAGAATTACGAATTTTGGGTTTCTTTTGACTTTGCCCCTAGAGGGCGCTAGTTTTACATTATTATTTACGTAAATTAAAACATATTTTTTTATCTGTTGAGTTATTCTTAAAATAGGTCAATATTATAAAAGAACGACTAATTCTACAAAGAAAAGGTTCTTTTGTTTGGGTTGCCTAAAGCTATTGGTTTTTGAGTTATTTGCATGTAAAAGGTTTAATGTAATTTTTTTGATTTTTTATTTTTAAAATATGCAAAGATACGGAAGGAATCAAAGCCGCAGTAAATAACAATTAAAATTATTAGTACTAGAGACAATAACAAACTTCAAATCGAATGCTGGAAGTGTCTACCACCTACTTCAATAAATTTTAAATTTCACTTTCTTAAATGTCCAAATCAAAATTTCCATATTATTTTTAAATGTATTAACGGTTTCTTGGATTATTTAGCTCAACTCCTGAAGATAATTTATTTCTTTCTGAAAAACTGAATTCTTCAAATTTGAAAAAATATTATATCTTAAAAAATCGTAAAAAAATACATTAAAACTTTTAAATGCAAATGTCTTAAAAACCGATAGTTTTAGACCACTCAAACAAGAGTACCTTTTCTTTGTAGAATTAATCGTTCTTTTAAATTCTTTATTTGTTTTAAGCGCAACTCAACATACAAAAAAAATGTATTAATTTACACAAATAATATGGCGAATCTAGCGCCCTCTAGGAGAAAGGTCAAAATTAGCTTAAAATTCGTAATCTTTACACCAAAAAGATAAAACTTTTAATTTTTAGATTTATAACATCAAAACTCTTTCAGCTGTTGAGAAATTTCAGAAAACAAATTAAATTTTAAGCGCCCTGTATCTCGTAAACCAGCACAATTGATGTAAGGCATATTGAACACTATCATAATATTTTTGTGTCTAGTATTTTCAGTTCAGCGTTGGCCAATTCGTTCTGACTCACCCTGTATACAGAATGGACCATAAGTAATGGTACATAGAGCAAGAGTAGATTTTTCGTATAAAAATAACCTACATTTACCTTTTATCAAAAGTTGATATTTACAGAGATACAGGGTGTCAAAGTTGAAAAAAAAAATTGTGATTTTTTCGCATTACTGATGAACACATTTCACTAAAGACAAGAAATTTGACATAGACGGGTTTCTTTGGTCAAAAAATTCTAATTTGCTAACAGATTGTCAGTAACTCATAGGGGGCGCCACCTGCGCTACCTTGTATTATTCTAAAGCATCATCACTTTTTTGTGCCTTCATGTACACTTATTTTAAATAGATATTTTTATTTGCCTACATTTTTTACGTAAAAAGGGTATACTTTCTAAATGTTGATACAAGCAACCGTTTTCAAGATATTTGCCTTCAAAGTTTGCCGTACGTTTATTTTAAGTTATGTAAATGTGAATTTTTCGCAGTAGGTTTCAAAATAAAAGTAATAAAACTGACTTTAAAAAAGTTTATATCAAACATTCCTCTACTGACATTATTATTACACATTTTTTTTAAATTTCTAAAGCGAATTTAAATAAAATACCAAAACAAAATTTATTTTCAAAAATAAGTATGTGGGAAGTGACCTTTTTCATCTAAAGGGATAGTAAACAATTAAAAATCTGACTGTCTTTTATTGATTTTCATCTCCAAATATCTGCTTTGACTACCCAGACTATTAACATTTTCTTGTGCGGACTCAGAGAACATATCTGACATATCTATGTTGGAAAATAAATTACGTCTTAATTTTTTGGATTTTCTTTATTGAGTAAGTAAGTAATAATATTATCAGCAAAGTAATATTTGACATAAATTAGTTTCAAAGCTGTCTGATGATTACTTTTTTTTAAGCCTACTTCGAAAATTTAATATCTTAGTAATTTAAAACCAAGGCACGTCAAGTTTTAAAGGCAAAAATATCTTGGAAACGGTTGCTTGTATCAACTTTCAGAAAGTACGTCTTTTTTACGTAAAAAAGTGGAGAAATATAATAACCCATTGTAATTTAATATATGTGGGTGCAGAAAAAAGTTATAATGATTTAGAATTATGCAGGATAGCGCAAGTAGCGCCCCATATCAGCTATTAGTAATATGTTAGCAAATTAGAGTTTCTTGACTTAAGAAACCCTCTTGTGCCAAATTTCGTGCCTATATTACAATTCATTCCATAACTATACGAAAAAATCGAAACATTTTTTTCAACTTTGACACCTTGTATCTCTGTTAATATTAACTTTTGATATGAGGTAAATGTAGCTAAATCACATTATTTTTATTCGAAAAATCCACCATTGCTCTGTGTACCATTGTTCCACCCTGTAAATTTTTTTTAGTTGGGAAGGTCCCTTTTTTACCATTTTGGATCCTTATTGACTCCTCTTGAATTACATTAAATTTATTTTACTTTCAACGGACCCATTTAGGAAAACATTTGAATATATGAAATTGGAGAGTCCATATTCAAGATCTAATTAGGCAGCTCCGAATCTACGGTTTTTCCGAGTCGGAGTAATAAATTGAAATTGGCGCCCTTTAGTGTCGTAGATAAAACAACATATTTTTACTTTTTGACGCCTAGAAGAAAAAGGTCAAGTGTCAATCCATTATTCACGAATACAAAAATTACATTTTACTTCAAAATACTTTGTCAACTAAATTTGTCATTCATATTCCTTGACTATCTTGCTTGATTTGATATATATTATAAGAGGAATCTTCCACTACAAACACAGATTTAAATTTTCAGGAAATACTTTTTGTAGAAGCACAATTTCCTAAATACTAGAAAAATTATATTACACTTTTTAAAGAAAAAGTAGATTAGTTTTGTTGTACCGCGCGTTATAGCAAAAATAAAAATGAAATTCGTTTTTAATCAATCTTTTGAATAATCTTTTTCTTTGGTCTTATGATGGGAACATGATAATTGTTTAAGATTAGTAAGAAAGTTTACTGCAAATTTACATTCATTTAGGCTGAATATTAATTCCAAAATAATCATCATTGCAACCACAGTTTTTAACGAATCTTTGATTACTTCGACTTTATCATTGGAAGAATTTTGGAAGCAATAATTTCATGAATCATTAGTACATGATTTAAAAAAATGTTTTCTTTTTTTCTACTATTATTTTTTAAATTTATTAATAAAAAAGAAAGAATTTATTTTCCAGAACTTTTTAGTATCTTTTAGAACTTTCGATCTTTCCTTTCATTATTTCTTGCTAGTTGCCTAATTTTTACTAGATTTTCCAAATTCATAATCAGTAAAAAAAGTTGCTTGTCTTTTAACGAAAAAGTAAATCGACTGCAAATCAGTCAACGTAGAAAGTTTGCAGTAATTTGTTATAAATGAATCAGGATTATCTTTACTTTTAACACAATTATTAAATTAGAATAAATTATTAAGTTAGAGTTTTTTAGGTCCTAATTGGCTTTATTTCAAGTCCGAATATTTTCTCGCATATTTTATCCTTTTCTTCTTTCTATGCCGTGCCTGTCTTTAAGCGTGGGCCATCTCCATGACAACTTCGTTGAATCGTTCTCTATCTTTCGCAACTCGGAACAATTGCTCTACTCCCAGTCTGGTTCAATTTCTGATGTTTCGTAGCCCAATAGCTTTTTGCGGCCTATCCATCTTGTGCCCTCAACTTTTCCCTGGATGATCAAGTGGGGAATGTGGTATTTGGTGCCTTGTGTTATATGACCAAAATAGCTAATCTTTCTTTTTTTTATGGTGTTTAGGAGTTCCCGATTTTTATCTAGCGAGTAAGAACTTCTTCATTACTACTATGTTTAGTCCAAGAAATTTTAAAAATTCTCCGATAACACCACATTTCGAAGGCTTCTATCTTATTTATAGTGTCAATTTTAAGAGCCTATGTCTCATACCCGTACAGAACAATGCTCCATATCTAACAGCGGAGGATTCTTAGTCGCAATTGAACTGCGAGGTTTTTATTGGTAAAAGTGGATTTCCATTAATCAAACGCTCTACGTGCTATTTCAATCCTCGTTTTTACCTCGTCACATGTTATCTCATTCTTTAGCCATCTACCCAAATATTTGAAATGTCCGTTGATTGTGATCGGGATTGGTTCCATGTTTATTTTACCCACCGTCATCCATTTCGTTTTTTTATGTTTATATTAATACCTCATCTTTGTCCAGCTTCGTACACTATCCAGCAGTATCTGCAAGTCATTCATGGATTCTGCAATGATGGCAGTGTCATCTGCTTATCTTATGTTGTTTGTGATTACGCCTCCGATCTTTGCACCCTCTATCCTGCCATATAAGCTTCGTGAAATATGTTTTCGGAGTAAAGGTTGAATAACATGGGTGGCATAACATACTGTTGCCTTACACTGCGTCTTATTAGTATTTCATCTGTAACACTGTCATCTAGCCTCAGTGCAGCTATCTGGTTATAATAGAGATTTATCAAAAGACGTATATTATAATAGTCTACATTACATGTTTTTTGGCATTGGAAAATTTGCTTATGCTTGACTCGATCGAATGCTTTCTCGAAGTCATTAAAGCAGACATGGATGTTTATTCGAATTTCACAGCTCTTTTGTAAAAATGTCCTCATGCAAAATAGGGCTTCTCATGTGCGCAGTCCGCTACTAAATCCAAATTGTTCCTTAATGTCTCGATCACATATAGCATATATTCTATTGAGTAGTGTCTTTAAGAGTATTTTTAAAATATGACTCATTAAGCTTATCAGTCGGAAGTCACTACACGTACTTGCTTTAGTGTTTTTGGGTAAGGTAATGAAAATCGATTTCTCCCAGTCGCCAGGCAGTATTCCGATTTGGGAGATTTGGTTGAAAAATGCTGATAGTACAGTTACGTTTTCGTCATCAAGACGTTTTACCAACTCAATAGGAATTTCATCGGGTTCAGGATTTTTTTTTGCTTTTGATTGTTGTAGATTTTTTGAACTTCGGATTTGAGAATGTTTGAACCGTGTTCTGCCTTTTAATCAGCTAATAGACACTCTGGCGCTTCGCGGGTTTCGTCTTCAAATAGTTGTTAAATAAATTGATGCCATTCCACTATTATTATTATACAACACTATTGTATTTCTTCTTTTGTATATGCCAGAACGTTTTTTAAGCTATGTATATTAAAATGGTCGTGAATGGACTGAATACATTCGATTTCTTTGCAGGATTCCTGAAGCCATATTTCCTTCGCTTTTTTAATTTTGTTTGCCGAATTATGCAATGTATTCTTATGTACTCGTTGTGCTTGTTGTTCTTGTGTTTTCGTCTTTTCTCTATGAGATTTAATATGTATATCTTGTGTCATCCATTCCTTTTTACCTTTTATTCTTTAGGTTTTAATAACTGCTGTACTTCTCTTATTTCTTAATTTAGCCAGTTTTCTTCAACTGATTTTGTTTTTAATGAACAGTGGCATCATTATGTGTACATTACCATTTATTTCATGTGCTAGTTCTTTTATGGTTTCAGGTTCCTTTTAATACCTGTTGTTGGACTCATGAGGTCTTCGTTGGATTGTTTTCCTCTTTTTAAGCTTTACATTTAGTGCCGAGCAAATCAAGTTATGATCCGGAGTGTACATCTGCGCCAGGATATGTTTTTCGTTGACTTATTACAATTACAGAAGCGTCAGTTGATCAAGATGAAGTCGATCTGATTTCTTCACAATGTTGTTCTGTGTGTGTTTAGGAGGATGTCCATGTAGTACAATCTTCTGTATGGGAGATTAAACCATATGGTCGTAACTTAGGAATTCTTCTTCGTGACAGAATTGTACAAGCCTTTTTCCTCTGTCGTTGCGTACACTCAGGACCATAACTATCCGGTGGCATTTTCATGTTGCTTCTTTGCGTACTTTCGCATTCCAATCTCCTATAATTATAGTAATTTCGTGTTTTTTTTGTCGCCTTTATAAAGTCTTTGATTTGTTGGTAGAATTCCTCAACCTCGTTATCGTCGTGGTCAGTGGGGGCGTATACCTGGATGATGTTCAAATTTACAGGTTCCGTCGCAAGCTGTAATAACATTACTCTGTCTGATAAGGGTACAAAATCTCGTACTGACCTGCTGAGAGATTTATTCAGTAGCAAGAAGACTATATTATAGTCTTCTTGTTCAGTAGTATAGCTACTGTATTTCTATGAGATACATCCCGGGTTTCAGATGTGTAAATTGTGTAGTTTCCTGAGTCGAAGTTGATTGCGTCTGGGCATCTTGTTTCGCATACTCCCAGTGCTTGTAGGTCTATTCTTTTCATTTCTAACAGTAAGTTTTTTAATCTTCCCGCCTCTTAAAGTGTTCGGACATTTCATGTTCCTATTTGTAATCTGTTTTTGGTTTTTCGCCCGGGGATTCTTAGCACCCCTGTCCCATTGAAGGGACGCTGGAAACTTGGGACCAATTTCATTTCTGTGGTTGTCATGATGATTGTCATTGATAATATTTTATCCAACTGGTAATAAATAGAGCCCGGAATTTAGGTAAAGTCTTATGATCCTACCTTTTCCACCTTTTTGGGCGTTTTTCATGCGTTATTGCCTAAATTTCAATGTCGCTTGTTTTTTGCCTTTTTATACATGATTCAGACCCATTTAAAAAAACGAAGTGCCTATTTGACCTTTTCTCTGAGTTTTTTCAAGTATATTTACACTTCTGAAAAAGTTAAGCAGAAATATGTACTTGATAGGTAATGATCTGGTAATCACATACCCAGCGATTTTTGGCAATTATAACATAACAATAAGAAGCTTCAAGTAGAAATGTAATTTAAAAACAGTTATTCTTGTGACCCATCCACACCCTTTTAAGTTTTGCCTGTTATTGTGATAAGGGCAATTAAACTAGATTGCTTATATTTATCTTAATTTCTAAGTGAATACAGATGTTGGGGTAAAATGACAAAATTACCCAAAGGATATTCATTTTCTAAAATTTATCTTTGTCTTTGTCTTGTGTAAAGTGCACTCATGTGAAAATGCCTTCAGCAAAACAAAGTGTTCTAATTAACCATATAGTTTGAAAGTGAACTGGAGAAAAATTGTTTAATTGTAGATGTTGAAAAACTTTTTGTAACAAGTTAAAGTATATCTTAGCAAATATTTTTTTCACAAAGAAACATTGTGTTAATTTAATAACATGCAAAAAGTCTCATGTTATGCAACATCATATTCCTCGTTAATATAAAAAAATAGTAATAATAGATAAAAACCAATCTATCAGGCAAACCCTTTAAAAAATGTTTTAACATTTTTATTAGAACTCAAGATTAATCAAGTAGTCCCAATTTTCGTATTCGTTTATTGCAAAAACACCTATAAGAGAAAATTCTTCCCTGAAGGAGCAAAAACTATGAGAAAGTAAGTTGTTTATGATTTTTATCGCAGAAATAATTTGCTGCATTATTCCTCTTTCCCAAAAATAGATAATATTGAAAAAGATATTCATTCTTTCAACATATCCATCTTTTAAAGAATTTAAAGACTTTGACTACATTTAAGCTAATGCTAGTGAAAGTAACAGCTTGTTACCGAATGAGAATGATGTAATTTTGACATGGTCTGGCGATGTAGAGACAAACTTTTTAAATTATGCGGATTTATTGCCGCTAACGACGCAGACATTTTACAATGAAAAGGCAATATCCAAAATGGTCAATAATTTTTTACCTTATTTGACTATGCCTAAAATCCGATCTCTAGTAGTACATTTTTAAATAAAAATTTCCTTTTTTAGTTCACTTTACAAAATGAGCAGCACTGCCAGTACACTACACCAAACTTATTAAGTTAATGTTTTCCTTAATTTTTTGTGCTTGTTTGGTTTAGGTCTTTTAAGAACTTCCAAATTTAAAATAGCAATTTAAAATTTATTTCTCTCTTTTTTTTAGTTTCAACTCTAGAGACAGTATTTTTATGGAGAATTTGACTTAGTTTAAAAATTGCAACCTTAATCGCAGCTAAAAATTGTCACTTTATAAAATTGGAAATTTGTATGAAATTTCAATTTTTTCTGAAAATGTTGAAATCTGTTACTTCGGTTCTAAAATGTTGGTCTTATTATTTGCATTTCAGCATTTTTATCAAAATTTTGACTTGTTTCCAGAACTTTGAAATATTTAATGTATAATTTAATTTCGATTTATATGCTTTTTACTTTCTAAATTTCGATTTTACACTCAAAATTTTTATTTTATAGATTTCCAAAAATATCTCTTTCGTTCCTTCCCAAAAATGCAACTTTAAATATTTTTTCCTAAATTTTAAATTCATTTTGGAAAAAGTATTTTATAAATTTCGTAATTTTTTTGCTGAAATTTTTAATTGTTCTCTAACAATTTTTGATTTAAACATGCAATTACTAAAAGTATTATACTTTTAAATTACAAATTTTAATGCTTCCTTTTAAAATTACGATCTTACAAATAATAATACAAAATCGTTACAAATAATACGAAAAATTTTAGCTATTATCTCAAATTAAGACTAGTTTTAACACTTTGGTATTTTTTTTCAAATTTTGAAATAATATTCAAATTTTGAAAGAAATTTCTATTGCTATAAATGATTTAATTTTGTTTGGAAATTTTAAATGCAAAGTTTAAGCTTGTATTTCTATATTTTCTAAAATTAATGCTTTAAATTCAAACTTTCTAGATATTATTTTTAATATTCCAGTTTAAATTTTAAAGTAAACTTTGCCTAGAATTTAAAATTATTATTAGTATTATTAAAATTTGAAATCGAAAAATACACTTTTATAAACAATTTAACTAATCTAAAAATGTCGACAATTTAGAAAACTTGAAAATATTATTATTCTTCTCTGAAATTATAGGTTTAAATTCAAAATTTCTAGAAATGTTTCTTTAGAGGAACAGGTCCGAATATGAGCCCTGCGTTTAATATGAGCCCCCATCAAATCATGCTGGTTTACTTGGTGACATCTTTGAGAAAATACCTAAAACATGTCTAAATGGAGGCTAAAAATATTCAATACCACATTTAGTTTTCGTTTTGCATTGTTAATAATTTATAGCAGAATTTCTATTTTAGAAAATTTAAATATTTTGATAAGGTAAGTTGTAACATATTTTGATGGGATTAAAACTGAATATGATTATGACTGTTGACAAAATGGGTAATACTCATATAAGGCTTTATGCTTTTTTGCTGAAAAACCCACCCATGAAATCCAATATGGAGACTATGAGAGCCTTTGTCTGCTGGAGGTGTTCACTAAAAAATAAATTAAAACAGATAGCATTTTTAAATTCTCCATAATAAGTGACTTAATACTGTTTTGAGAAATAGTTTTCGAGAAAAATGCAAAAAGGAAATCCAATTTTTTAATTTGTTTTCAAATAATTCAAAAAGTATTAACTTCACTTCAAAGTTTTTTATTAATATTCTTGAGCACTAAATGCGCAACTTTTCCAAATTCAAGCAATTTTGTAGCTGTTTAAAAGATGGATTCCAATGGTGAGGGTAGAAAAATGGACACCCTGTGTATGTGCATCATTAGAAATTGACTAGCAAAATGTATTGATATACTAACATATGAACCTAAAACTTTGGAAAACAACTGATAAGTACAAACATTAACTGTACAAGTGCAACTTGCACTTCGTCGGCACTTTTTTAATAGCAAAAACTTGTTATGTGACAAAACAATATTGATTGACTGAAGTAGTTTATTTCAGTTATTGTAACGGAGTGGGGAGTTAAAACTTGTTGATTAAATGTTTATTAGAACTAAGCTAAGTAAATAGCATAGTAATAATAATATTGGCCATTACTAATATCTCATGCTCTCTGATTAGAATGCACAATTTCCACAAAATAAAATGGTCCCAAAAAGCAATAAAAAATACATGTACATATTTTTTTGCTATCTCAGTACGGTTATTATTTAACCAAATGTTTATTAGACTTTTTTGTTTATTTTTGTTCCCCCTACACCTCCTTTGAATATAGCAGGTTCCTCTGCAATCACCCTGCATACAGACATTGTTATGGTAAATCGCTGTAGCTCCCACATTTTTTTTTGCACTAGCATGTGACGGACATTTTAAAATTATTTTTCACTGTGTAGGGAGAAATATACATGGTGGTACATTAAAGTTCTATTTTTGGTGTATATGTTTTAATATTTAAATTTGTTTCAAAATGTTGATTAAAATAACATTAAGCAACAAGGACCCTGCGATTAATTGTTTTTGAAATATTTCGAAAAAAAAAACATTAAAATTGTGACTGATTTCGAAACTTGCTGGAAGGCGAAAAAAACCAAATTATTATTTTTTATTGTAGTTGATTTTAGTATTTTCTTGTTTCACAAAATTGTGTCATATTATTTAAGTAGCATCTACTTTTATAGAAAGTCCTGGGTGCGAAAACGCAAAATGACATTTTTTTAAGAGTACCTACATTACTTTTCGATTTTGTTGGCACCTCAGACTAGGCAATTTGTCAAAGATATAATTATCAAAAGAGCATTTCATTTAATTTTACCTAGTTATTTGTTAATTAAATTTTAATTATTAGCACATTTTTTTCGATCCAAAACAAGTTGCAAATAAATCTTGTTAAATAACTTCTTAATTGAAAGCACTAAACTAAACAATGTGACTTATGATCTTAACAATTTTAAATTTTCAATCTTAATTTTATGTTCTGTACTTATATGTTGGGCGACACTTCATTTTTATTCTCTATTATATCTAAAATGAGCAATAAGTTCTTTAAATCTAATGTAAATGGATCTCTTGATGTGTCCTACATATGATAAATCACAAGTGTTGCAGCTTATTTTTCAAATTCCCTAATTCTTACGCTTGTCCAATAGAGGAACATTTAAAAGTCTGATCAAAAAACGTATACTTGATAGTTTCTTTTGCGGGCAATAATTGGAATTAGCTTTGATAAAGAGAATTGTATTACCCGCAACAAAAATTAGCAAGAATACGTTTTTTAATCCGCACACCTTTACATGTTCCTCTAAAAAAAAATCCAGATATACAAAAGGATTAGCTTACATTAAAGACTGGAGTCTTCTAAAATAAGAAGAAAACCAAAATGTTTTATTTAAATACTTTCAATATGTATTCAGAGAAATGAAGTGCTGAAGATAAACATATGTAATTCATACATATATAATTTTTTTGGCTGTGAAAATTCCTTATTTTTATTATTCTTAGTGAGTACATGAAATAAGCAATTTTTTCTTTAGGTAGCAAAAAGCAACATTATTACTGATCCAAAAAGTATTAAGTTATTGTTGTGGTTAAATTTAGGATTACTTATAATTATTTATTTGTATTTTTTTAAGGAGATTCTTCGTCTTCTTCGAAGCACAGTGGTCATCATTCAGGAAGTCATTCAGGCAGTCATTCTGGTAGTCATTCAGGTAGTCATTCTGATAGCAACGAATCCTCAGACTCAGATTCAGGCAGTGGAAGTAAAAATGGAAAAGGCAGCATAGACATTTGCGCTAACCTTCCAGATCGAACGCAGTATATCGTACACGTTTCAACGGAAATTACAATTTTGGAACTTAAAAAGGCCATAATATCAAAACTTTCTATCCAATATTCAATTCAGAGTGTTACCCTTTACTATGGTGTGTCATTGTTGCAAGATTCCAGAAAGGTCAAAGATTATAATATCCTCAACAAGCACTCAGTGGATATAGACATTAATTATCAGATCACTGTCACAACTGAAGACATGCAATCCGCTCAAATATCAGTCAAACCTTTCTACACTATGGAAGAACTAGGGTGTTTAATATGGCAACATACCAAGATTATCAAAAAGGAGCAAGTGTTGTACCTAAATAACAAGCAACTGAGTTGGGAAGGTCTCCTGTCGGATCAAAAAATTTTGGAAGGGGCAAAAATTACTGTGAAGAGACTCGTAATTGTTCTCGTAAGTGATGGAGGTAAATCGAAATTGGAAGAAGTCTCTGTTCTATACAAAGACAAGGTATCTGTACTGAAACAACAAATTCAACAGAAATTACAAGTTACTAAGATCACACTGTATTACGGATCGAAAAAGTTAGAAGATAGTAAAACCCTGGAAGAGTCGAATATACACGATGGAAGTATTTACATCAAAAAAGCATAAACGTATATTACAGAATTATAAATAAATTATTACATAATAAATGGATTATCTCAAATTTAATTCTTATAACCTCATATGTATTATAAAAAAATAGATTCTCTTAATTGCTATTAATAGATGATTGGAAGGATCTTTTTTATATGACTGTGGAAAACTGGATTTTACCTCGAGTAAGTTCAGTAAGATTGCAAGTGGTCACAAATGACGCATTTAACATTACAATTGAAATTTAGAGTACTAGAATATGAATTGTTATTTGAATGACGATTCAGAAAGTCTCTCTCGAAAGGTAAGAAAATCTCTCCGTTCAGGCTCTCGCGAAAAGATATTCTTCAAAACGTATATAGTGAAATATGGCTTTTCATGAAGAACATAGGCTTATCATGAAGTGCCGGCGGAAAACCATGTATATTTTTTTAACATATTGAAAGAACGTTTTCTTTCCGATTAAAAAATATGTGATACATATGTGTTTAACATAATTAAGAAAATATTGACAAATTGATTCAATGAAATTATATTAAATGTGCGAATAACCAGAAAAAAAATATTAAATTTAGAAAGTCTGAACTCTGATCTATTTTAAACAAAAATATGATAAATATATTATTTTTTACTATTGTTATTAACTGACTGTACATTATTATTATTATACTATGAAATTCTTTTTACAAAATGCTGTTTTAGCCCCATAAATTTGTGATAAAATTTAAAAACGCGATGTTCAATTGTCTTTGTTTTATCGTCATGAAGATCAGCGTTAAAACATACACAACTTTAGTAATTTAACTGCAGTTGTATCTTTAATAGCAAAAAAGTTAGCAATAATGCCAAGTTTATTTTGAACGCACTGTATACTGGGTTTGTTAGTCGGAAAAGCCGTGTGGCTCCTGGAATTATTTTGATAACAAAAATCTTTTTGGAATAAAAGAATATTTTTTGATGTGGCGCACATTCTAAAATTATTTTAATAAATGAATATTTAATTATACAGGGTGGTACATCAAATCTGCCTTTTTAAATAAATTTTGAAAAATACTGATTGAAATGATATTAAACAAGAGGTTTCATCATAATTTTTGAGAAATCATAAAAATGTACTTGGAAACCCACCTGGAAGGCTGAATGACTATTAGTTTTTAGTGCAGATGGTTTTAGTATATCGTTATCTTAAAAAATAGTGTAACTTAATTATAAATAGCCTTTGTCACACATTCGCAGATTGGTAAACACGGAATATAATTTTTCTGAAAAATCAAAGGGCATAGTCCACATATTTTTTCTATTTTAGTTTTAAGCAACAATTAAACTTTGCTTTATTACAAATAATTGTGGATCTAGTTGCCACTTGATGTTACAGGATGAAGACAAATGGTTTCAACAGTGCATCACATCTTGAATGCATTGTATTATGAGATTATGGAGATATTCATTAAGTTATTGATTTATTGATGACTTTAAAACCTATAAATCGAAAGATAACAATTTTTATGAATTTCTTTTTTTACATAATTCTTAATTCTTCTTCTTCTGTCAAGCGTTGTCGATGAAGTTTCCGGAAATTTTGTATAATCTTTTGTGTATACATAATTAACGATTAGTTACGTTTTATACATGGTGTTATCATTTCTAATGTCTCCGTTGGTTGCAGGGAATGCGAAATCTGTAAATTTTTATTGGTTATTTGTTAAATAAATGAAGCAACCATAACATTTTTGAATATGAATGAAAATATCTTTCAAATGAGGTATACCAAGCCCCTACCTACAATTAAAAAATTTAGGGGTTGAAAAGGAAGTTGCCTCTATGGATGACATTTTTGCAATGCAAGATGTCATTTTATAACCTAATATTGGCTTGATTTGGGATTTTTTATAAATATGTAAAATAACTGAGATATTGAATTTATTCCATTTGGCTGTCCCACTTTGTATAAGTTTAAAGAAGCAATTGGACAAGGTATTTTAAACAAAACATAATGTGGAACTCTAGATAATATAAAACCATCTCCTGTTCCATTGTGTTTTAATCTTTATAATAAATATATGTTATTGTTTTTTCTTTTTTTTTTTCGGTCGAATAAATATTTCTGTTAACATATTTTATTTTTTATTATACTAGATCTGATAATAATCGACAATATTTTCACATCATTCTTTGATTTCATGATATAATATTATTACATTTTTATATTTAATTTTTTGAAGATCTGAAGAATAATATTTCTTGGAAATTTTAATCATTATCTAGAACTTCAAAAATTATGTCAAAAATAAAAACAATGAAAAAAATATGTTTTGGAAATTTCGAGTGTTATGAAAAATTGTCTTATTCTCTTTTTTCTGAAAATTAGATCAACATTATTGTTTAAAAGGAGCGATAATTTCGAAAAAATATATTTTTTACAATTTCGTGAAAAATATGGTTCTGGAAATTTCGAGGTTTTTGTCGGAATGCTGAACGTACTTATATGTTAAAATGTATATAAAGAGTGTCTAAAATGTCCATATGATTAATACGAATTCTATGGTAACCTTAATTTTTTTTTAGGTTTGCAATTCTTTTAACTGTGGAGACCTGTTAATTTTTTTAAATAGCAACCTCTACAAGTCAAACCAACTTTGATTTCCACTACATGGAACTTGGAAACTATTAGAGACACAAGGAAGCTTAAATGGGTAAAGTAGTGCAGAATTTAATACCTAACAATATTCTGCTGAGAGAATAATTGAATTCCAATTCGTCTTGATTTTATTTAAAAAGAAACTGAAAATCGTCATTTTTAATAATCAGTTGTAACTTGTTGATTTGAAATCGGATCGAAAAAAATCAAAAATTATAGTTAGCTGTTTTTTAAGAACTTTTCATTAGCGTTCCTTATTTTTTCTGAAATGAACAGTTTCTAAGAAAATAATGTCAACTTTTTTATTTCTTATGGATTCCTTATTACCTAAAGCACTGAACTAAACACTGTGGCTTGTGATTAGGTCCAAGAAGGTTTCACCCCTTTACCACATCGGAAATTAAATAAATAATTACGCGATACGTATTTTGCCAGCAGAACTGGCATTTTCAAGCGTACTAATCTAAAAAGATTAGCAAAAGATGCATCGACGTCATCTACATTGAGATTCAAATCGATACTGGCGGTCTAAAAGATGTAGATGACGTCGATGCATCTTTTCCTAATCTTTTTAGATTAGTACGCTTGAAAATGCCAGTTCTGCTGGCGAAATACGTATCGCGTAATTATTTATTTAATTGCCGATGTGGTAAAGGGGTGAAATCTTCTTGGACATGGATTCCTTACGTCAACTTTCTTATTTCTTAGGGATGCCATATTAAGTTTTATCACCTTCGAATTCAGCTTGTTTTTTTGATTAATTTGATGTGTGTGATGGCATTCTCCGAATGTGGCAAAGTGGGTTATTATTTAGAAAAAAATCATAGCAGGCAATGCAATTGTTATAGCTCTTAATAATAAACAATACAGTCTCTAAAAAAGCAATAATTATTATTAAAAGACCAAAAATATTGTAACAAATTTTATAATATTGAAATATGTATTAATAATCTTAATGTGTATGATTCCCTTTAAATGACGTTATTGTTAGAACATTCTAAGAATTTAATTAGCCGCGACTTCTCCATGATTTATACGGAAGAGTGCGTTCTAGACTTCTCTAGAAGTTAAGTATTCTAAGACGGATAATGTACATAAATATAAATAGTAGTTATTTCTAATGTTTGTTAATTATTTAATGCTAAAAGAATTTTTGTAAAAATTGCTTACAAAATTTTTAAGACATTTACACATTTTCATACAATTACGTCATTTAAAAGAGTGCATGCACGTTACGATTATACTAACAACTGTTTCAATATTGCACAGTTTGTTACAATAGTTTTAGTTTTTAGTTTTAGGTACTGTTTTTTTAATAATTAAAAGTTATATTACTTGCATCACCTAATATATATTTTTATTCAAAAATAATAATAAAGTACTTCATTTATTCCATTTTTCCACATGTCTTATATTAAATTATTCAGAAAAATATGCTAAATTCGAAAATAATAAAATACAACATAGCGCCTATAAGAAAAACAAAACCGGTATGGTTTTCCCGGAAACAGTTGAATTTAGAAAAAATAACGTATATCAATGAAAAGGTAATGAAAAACAACTAATTGCAGTTTTCGAATTTTTTAAATCGGACTTCAAATAAACAAATTACAGTTGATTTTTAAAAATCGAATGAAGAGTACGAAGGGTGGGGCAGAACCTCCCATTTCAGGGTTTTTAGGTGCTTTTTGATCTCTTTCGCGACTTGCTGGTCGATCATTATCAGGCTGGAGGATGACCTTGTCGTGTTTTTCTTGGTACTGTGGTCGTTTTTCCTTCAAAGCTCGACTCCACGTCAAATTGTTATATCCCATTGCAAGTGACAATAGATTGTGGATTTATAAAAATAAATAAATATTAAATTTAAGTGAAAAAGTAATTCTTGTGGTTTTGAAATACGATGACAGAAAAAGATCACAAATAGAGGTGTGCTGTCTTCAATGGTACGAATGGAAAAATTGAGTGGTCGGCGAATGACACTTCTTGTCTTTAATAAAATGATAAAATCAGAACAAATAATTAAGAAAATCTAAGTGGTCGAATTACCGAATATATTCACAACATATTACAGGAAACTCAATAATTGTCTTAGATGTTTTCATGACAGATTGGCGCATTGCTTAGAAAACGATAAAAATCAGTTTGAACAACTGTTGAAGTAGATCCTCTTGTTACATATTGAAAAATAATTTATATTTTTTAATTTGTTCTATTATATAACCAAAATGGGCTATGATATAAGAAACAGAAGATGTATTCAAAAATGTCAAAAAACATGAGGGTTCCTATTTAAAAAAAATTAATCTCTTTCCATAGCAACAAGAGTTCCAAACACAAAAAAGTTGAGCTTGCTGTAGTATCCGTCCTCAGTAGCCATTAGTGATGGGCAAAACTGCTACTTACAAGTAGCAGTTACGAGTTGCTCCTGCTACAACCAAGTAACAGTTTTAAATAGCTGCTACTTTTGTCACTGCTACTTATTACGAATACACGCTAGGCGATCACATATCGCAGTCGCAGTATACTGAAAGACGGAACGGAATTAGTCTCTGAATGGAACGGAACAAGTAGCAACTTACAGAGTACCTGTTACTGCTACTTTGTCACTGTGACGCGATCGCAAATCGCAGTCAAAATAGAACCGAGCAAGGAGCAACTGACAAGAAATAGCTGCTACTCCACCAAACTGTTCCTGCTACTTTGGCACAGTATAATTATACAATAACAGTCCCTACGCTAAATCACTGAAAGTCGCAGTCACGTTCGGACGATAGGAGAATTGGTACATGGATATGTTTTTAATTGATTTGGCAGACAATTTTTTATAAACTCTGTTAATGTTTGAGGAACTCGAATGTAGGATATAATATTGATCATTTTTTCTATTATGAGAATTTTAAGAGACGTCTGAATGTATAAGAGGTAAACATGTAATTTAAATCGTAAAATTTACCAGCCAATAATGAGAAAAGGTATCAGTACAATTTAGCTGTTTTATTTTGACACAATCTTCTAAAAGTAATTAATTAAAAACAAAGCAGGGTAAAAATAAAAAAATAAGCTCCATTATTATCAACATCACTTATTATTTATTACAAGAACGAAATGATATCATTAAAATTCCAAGATGCTTCCGACTATAGAAGAGAAACACTAATAAAGCTTACAATTCCTTAAGGAAATGGACCGAAAGTACACGGAGTTAATCGAGTCAAGTAAAGTAGCAGGTAGCTTTGATAACGTAATGTGTAACAATTGCGACTGAAAAATCTTATATGTTCCGAAAGTAGCAGTTACTTTTAGGAACTGATAACTGTTCCAACTGCTACTCAATAAGTAGCAGTGACAAAGTAGCAGATTGCTATGTAGCAACCCAACACTAGTAGCCATCCAACTTTTCTTAAGGTCATTTGTCTGTAAAATGTATATTTTAAAAGTTACAGTCAATATTCCATACTTTTTCGATACATTGTATATTTTTGGTGGAACGGACTGGTCCTTGATTATCTTCAAAAATTGAAACACAAATCTTGACCCCTGGAACCAAGAAAGATCAAAAACACAACAAAGGTTGCTGTAACGCGTTTCGATAACCAAGCTCCCATCTTCAGAGAGATACGCAGTAGAGATACTGAGTTGCTCTAAAGCGTTTTGATAGCCAAGATACCATTTTCAGAGAGATACTCAGCAGAAATACCAAGTATCTCTCTGAAGATGGTAACTTGGCTATCGAAATGCGTTAAAGCAACATTTGTTGCGTTTTTTAATCTTTCTTGGTTTCAGGGGACAAAATTTGTATTTCAATACTGTATAAAAGAAGGGTAAAATTCTGGGAATGTATTATTTTACACAATCTCAACGAGAGAAATCATATTATAGAACTCGCAGGTTTTCTGCAAATTTCATCCATTTTCCATTAATTTTTCAAAGTGACTGCTTGACTATGCTTAAAGAAAATCATACTTAAGTCCATCGATATATCTAAAAAATATTCATGAACCATGTGATAAGCTATTATAGGTTATGTTTAAAAGCCTTACAAGCCTTAAATCAACTGCATTGGAAATTGAAAACTAGCTTAACAAGGAAAACTATCAGTCATGCTAACTTCAAATCTTATAGTTTAGTAAGTAGACCCAACAAATATTGTATTTCAATAATTCTTCAATATCCAGGACCATGGGCAAGCAAATGCAAAATTATTTACTTATTAATGTTTAATAAAAATATCTTTACTTAAATGAGTAAATTCACTGTCACAAGCAGATGTTCTCAAACCTTCATATTGGTAGTATTCGTTTTCTATACTATAATGCGTCAAATCTTTTAAAATCACATATTCTGCAGCACAAGTAAAATTGTTTGGTCTAAAATTGACGTACTTGAGGGCCGGAAATGCCAAAACTAGATCACCAACTTCCAATTTCGTCATGGAGTTTATGGCTAAGTTGATGAAAGTGACCTGTAATAATCTATCGAAAATTTTCCAGTCCACATTCCCTAATTGGTTGGAGTCAAGATGAAGCTCCTTAAGTTTTGCCGTTGAGCTGAACGTGCCATATACTATGCGTCTTAGTTTGTTTCTCGATAAGTACACATATTCAAGATTCTTCAAATCAGTAAAGGCATCTTCATCTAAATGTTGAATATCGTTACCAGTTAATGAAAGCTGGGTTATACTTGATACTCCCTCAAACATATCTCTTGTGACATGTCGGAAATCGTCCTTGTGATTTTGAACGGCCAGCACATCTAGTTTGTTCAAATACCGAAATGTCCCAGGCCTTATGTATGAGTTTCTGTTATTGTCCATCCTTAAGAGTTTTAAGCGATTAAGATATTTAAAAGTATTCTTGGATAAAAAAGGCAGTTTATAATTATCAGTTAACTCTAACAGCTCCAGGAAAGGAGTATGAATGAAAGCCTTAGGATCGATGATATCGATATAGCTTTGAGCGATCCTTAAGCCAGTCAAGTTTTTAAACCTGCTGAATGTTTGGTCTGTTATGTTTCCGGTTGCATTGGACAAAATTATATGAGGTGCATTATAGTCAGGTTTAGTCAATGGATCACCATTTAGAAAAAGTACACCTCGACATTTTGAAACAAACAGAAGGATGATCCATAAGCGCAGCATATTCTGTAATTTTGTAATATTGGTATTAAAGGCTTAAAGATTTTAGAAAACATACCTTTGCTTAGTCCCTTAAAAAACGGTTCTTTTCATAGCCAACACTACATCTAATAAAATATCACATGTTTTGTAATTTGTGTTTTGATCCGTGAAGCTAAAGGTCAGACAAATACGCTCTACGTAATTTCATTTTAGTGATCTAACATTCAAAGAATCGAGTAAAGAGTAAAGTGTTACTTGATATTGTATTTTATTTTCCGTTTTAAGTACATTTCAGCGAAGATCAATAATAATAAAAGTATAAACATAAGTTTTCTATCCAATATATTTAAACAGAGTTACCCTTTTTTTTTATTTATTTGTCTGTTAAAAATGAT
This sequence comes from Dastarcus helophoroides, assembly GCA_028583605.1. Lineage (NCBI taxonomy): Eukaryota > Metazoa > Arthropoda > Insecta > Coleoptera > Bothrideridae > Dastarcus > Dastarcus helophoroides. The sequence continues at coordinate 33,180,184 of CM053334.1, forward strand.
GGGAAATTTAATATGATCTCATGTGCTAAAGATTCCTTTGTCTCCAATAAAATTTTAGTCTCTAATAAAGCAAAAAAGCTATGGTTAATAAAAAAATTCGTATATTCAAAATATTATAAAGTTATAAAATGTCATAAAGTTGAGAACTTGCAAATTTGGTTTTATCTTGAATCTATACATAAGTATATGTTTATGTTATTAATTGAATTTCCATATATTCCTATAAAAAAGTCTATATAAAGGAAAGTATACTGATTGATTGACTGAACGACTCATCCACGAAGCTTGGTAATTACTTAAGTTAGAAACGCAAAATTCATCCAGTACGTTGTTTTCCATTCCCAAGAATATATTAAAAAGATCATTTTTACAGGAGTCTAAGTGGTGAAAGTGAGTGTCAAAATTAGTATGGAAAAAAAGTTAGAAAGACGCCTTATAACTATCTCAGTGGTCCTCATCAGTACGGTATGGTTGTTGTAAACACTTCAAAAGCCGAAGACTCTTAAATCAACTGATGTTGAGATGCAACCCATGATGCAATTTTTTTAATTTAAGTGGTCTTTGCGATTAAAATCTGATTTTATTCGGTTCTAATTGAAATTAGATTTTAATTGCAGAGCAATTACTTATATACAGGGTGTCTCGACATTAGTTTGAGAGATTTTAACAGTGATGTCCAAAAATATGTAAAAAGTTTTATAGAAACCTATATCGGGAGAAGCCTTGTTTTCGAGATATAGACTGTCAAAGGTAAAATCGAAATGATGGTTTTTCATTGATTCTATCGAAATGTGATAAGATAAATAACTAAAATTTGGCACAACTATCTATATTTTATTGCTCTATAAAATAAACTGTAAAATGTTATTTAACGTGGATCAGTGGCGGGTAAAACCGGAGGGGTGTAATAAAATTATTCCTAATTTTGTTAATTTCAATTTTTTTGTTATTTTAAGTCTAAAATCTTTTAGTAGGGGCAATACATTTTTTGAATGCAATTTACTCAAAAATTATCTACTCTATCGAGGTAAGGTAAAAGTATCTTTTTACGCAAAAAAGTCCCTACTAAAGGATTTTAGACTTAAAATAATAAGAACATTGAAAATAACACAATAAGGCACAATTTTATTAACCCGCCTAGTTTTACCCGCCACTGATCTACGCTGAATAAAATTTTATAGTTTATTTTAGAGAGCATCAAAATCTAAATAAGTGTGCCAATTTTTAATTATTTATCTTAACACATTTCGAAAAAATCAATAAAAAATCATCATTTCGAATTTACCTTTGACGCTCTGTATCTCGAGGGGTGCAAATGGGGCAGCGATGCGCAATATATGACACTGTTACCAGCTAGTGTCACTCAGCCTCTCGCTGACCAATTCCGACTGTCATCTCCAAGTTAGTGAAACCTGGGAACCTGAGCAACTTTGTGGAAGATTGGGTAACCAACCCCAGTGAGAAACAGGGTCAGGGCGGACGAGAGCGGAAGAGTTGATCCTCCGAGTTGGCACGGGGCTAACAACCCAGTCCATAAAAAATATCTGTTATGAGATCTTAAGTTAATGAAGCCTGACGGATCCCAAGAAACCAGGAAAAAGACTTAGGTATTTTCGCATGGAATGTAAGAACTCTCATGCAACGGGTGCGCTAAGAAAGCTCGAGAACGAGGTAGAGAAATATAGGGCTGATATTACAGCCATGCAGAAAGTTCGTTATGTAGGTTAAGGTGTTATTCAGAAAAGGAGCTATAGTATATACTATAGCTGCCATAAAATAGACATGAATATGGCACGGCATTTTTTGTAGCAGATTTATGTGCTATTTACACGAGCAAGTAAAACTATCGCAAGTCGATGTCTAAGAGTACTTCCAGAGAACTTGCATAGTGTAAACACTCTCTGAGAGTGCTCTCGGAGCAAGTCGTAAAACTTGCGCAAGTGCTTGCCGCAATAATTACTTGCACGTGTAGCCAACCGTAGAGAGTGCTATAGGCAAGTTCAGATTTATTTCCAATTTGTTGGAAGTTGTCTGCAAGTGGGTTTTGCAAATCGTACATTTGGAGGTAGAAATAGTCGTGTATAGTCAATAAATATATTCGCTCTCACAAGTCGCTCTCGCAAGTGCTATCGCAAAGTTACTATCCCGTGTAAATAGCAGCTTAAACATCTCATCATAGTACTTCAAGCCATTTAACCCTCGAATTAGCATTCTGAGGATAAAAGGCAAGTTTTTCCACATAAGCCTTACTAATGCCCACGCCCCAACAGAGAAGAAGACAGACGATCTTAAAGATGAGTCCTATGAAGAACTAGAAGCCGCGTACGACCACTGCCTAGCATATGATATTAAGGTTATCATCGGTGACCTTAATGCCAAAATCGGCAAAGAAAACATTTACCAACAGCACATATGCCCATCTAGTCCACATAATACGACAAATAATAACGGCAATAGACTCGTCAGTTTTGCAGCATCCAAGAGTATGGTCGTGGGAAGCACATATTCTCCACATAAGAGAAAACACAAGCTGATGTGGACGTCACCGAATGGTCAAACGCAAAACTAGATAGACCATGTGTTAATAGATGGCAGACATCTCTCTAACCTCCTAGTGAGAACATACCGAGGTGCACATGTGGACTCGGACCATTACTTTATAGAGACGCGCTTACTCGCAAGAATTTCAAATCTGCAGAAGACGAGAGGTGAACGACAACCTAACAAACAGCTGAACAGTTTCAGAATATTATAAATAATAACTTAAATAGCATAGAAGAAACCACAGCAGCACCAAAGGCTTGGGCACCATGCAAAGAGTCTATAAAGGCAGCAGCAAAGGACGTATTGGGGACGGAAAGTCACAGAACATCCGAGGATTGATTTAACGGTGAATGTCAAGATATAACGTCAAGATAAAACAAAGCATATAGGGCAACAGAGAAGAACGCGAGCAGCCGTAGAACGATACATAGAACTAAGAAAAGAAAAGAATACACAGAAGAAAAAAGGTGCAAATAGAGCATAATATGTCTTCCCCCATTTTGCAAACAGGTTTGAATCTAAGAGTGACGAATTCTGCTTAAAGCTTTCACAAATTTCGGGTGTTACTTCTGCAGATGTAATATTATCATGTTAGGAGTGATCAAGGCAACGTATTATCTTAAAGACAATATTTTAGACACAATAAAATAAAATAAAAATGTTAAATCATTATCTCATTATTTTCCTCTAAAGAATTTGTGTTTTTCTTTCAAAATATCCATCCGTTAATTTAAAATTGACTGGGAAGATGTCAAAATTTATATACTATACAAATACATAAATTTTTATTTAAAAATTCCCAGCTGTATTTATTTTATTTATTTATTTTATTTATTTTTTTCTAAGTTTAATCCACTCGCAAAGGGCATCCCCGTTATGCCTTCAAAGAACTGCGAGTAGGATGCGAAAACAAGGATAGATGCGATGAACCGCCTTCTTAAACAAGGATAGGTTGTAATTTTTGGGAAAAACTTATTTCGGCAACGAGTTCCATAGCATGAAAGTTCTATAGAAAAAAAGTCAGAAATCTTGCCCTTGGGGGATCAATCCTATTAGTTCCTGCAAGCATCTCCCATGATAGTATTTGTAGAAAAGAGACAAGTCACCAACCATCCACCTGTGCTCTAGTGTTTCGAGAGAATTGGTCAAACTTTCGTCATAAATTTGGCGAATCGCTCTTTTCTGAATTGAATCCAAGAGCTAAAGTGTGCTTAAGGGCTGAACTCCAAACATGAGAACAGTATTCTAGTGTTGACCTAACTTGAGCTTTGTATAGTGTAAGCAGCTGGTGAGATGTGAAGTACTTTTTAGCTCTTAAAAGAAAGCCTAGCTTCTGAGAGGTGGATTTGGCAATGGCGCGCACATGATCGTCCCAAGAGAAGTTAGTGCTCGCATTCACTGCTAGGATAGACAGATTAAATCCCATCGGGAAGGTTTTTACTGCCTATAAGTACGTTTGTTGCATTATTCCCTTGATGTTTTTCTAGAGAAAACTGCGGCCTGGATCTTTGAAGCGTTGAAGTCAACCACATTTTTCTTACCCCATCTGTATCTGCCCTTAGTCGATCTGAAGCAGCGACGGATAATGGTTTGTCGAAGAAAAAAGATGACACCAGTCTACTATCATCTGCGTAGCTGTATATCGAATTGAATGTTGAAACTAGGAGACCATTTATTTATAGGAGACGGGACAGATCCCCGGGGCACCCCTGCATTGATTGCAAATATCTCGGATAAGATGCCATCAACGACGCCCTGAAGAGATCTGTCAGCAGAAAATTGAATATCAAATGACAGAGTTCAGGAGGAAGACTATAAGATGGCGAGAAGAGATCGGTGCCAGACTCTGTCGAAGGCCTTTGAGATAAACAATGCCATAATCCTAGCCTCACCATGTTGTTTCATAGCTGAGTTACAGATATGAGTTACATATGCCAGTAGATTGCCAGTTGAGCGTTGTTGTCTGAAACCATATTGCTTGTCCTAGATGATTCTATTCTCCTCCAGATATTTGAGAATCTCAATGTTGATAACCTTTTTCATTACCTTAGATATAACGGGCAACAAAGACATAGGGTAATAGTGGTTAGTCCCTTTTTAGGGACAGGCTGCACCCTAGCGGATTTCCAGATACAAGAGAATACACCTTGTTGTAAGAAACTGTGAACAATTTGCTTAGGATAAGAGTCAACTCTGAAGCGCACTTCTTAAGAACAATAGCGGGGATACCGTCAAGGCCAAAAGCTTTCAAGGCGTCGAGCTCGAGGAAAATCTTTCCAACCTTAGGAAGAACGGGAGGTTTTGTGTTTCTAGAATTAAGGTTGGAATTTTCAGCAAACATTCAGGCTAGCAGGTCAGCCTTTTCCTTGGAAGTAGTCGGAGTATTGTTATTGTCATCGAATAAATGTGGAAAATTTGAAGATGTAAAATTCTTTCCAATCGACTTTGCAAATCCCCAAAATGACGTGGAACGGTTCGGACAGTTGACAAGCCTCTAGCGCATTTTACGATCGAAATCACTTTTTGCCTGGTCAATAACTTGTTTACAAAAATTCCGTGCATTTACAAAGGTGGTTCGAGTCTCGACTGAGGGATTATTTCTCCAACAACGATATGCGCGAGACAGCCTGAGCCAATTTTTGCTAAACCAAGATTTACTGGAGGCAGACTTCTTTTGAGAGTGGGGAATTGAGCATTTCATACCAATCAGGATAGTTTCAGTGATAATTCGGCGAATGAGGAAGGGTTTTCTGAATTAAAGCAGACATCTTGCCATGGGAAAGATGCGAAGGAAGTCTCTTAATTCTTCCCAGTTAGCAGAGTTAAAGTGCCAAACCATATTGGATTGTGTCTGAGAAGGAGGTGGTATATGAAGCTAGTGAGAGGCTGCTACAAGCTTGTGATCGTAATTTCCAAGCGGTGATGTCACAGAGATTTTAACGATATCTCCAAGTGTATTCAAAGAGATATTTCCTCAGGCAACAAGAAATGAGACGCAGTAATATAATGGAAAGTGCTGATGTTAATAATGCCGTAGTAAATGGAACGTATTGGCTAGTGAGTTTCTGCTAGTATCAGAATATGGGGTTGTTCCATCTTTTAAATATTAGTGGATGAGATTTGATGTAGGACATCCCTTGCACACTGTCTATCTTTTTATTTTCCACTCTGGTTTTCTTATTTTTGCAAACTTTAAGGCAATTTCATTACCCATTGTTTCTCAATGAACAGCAATGTTTCAGCAATAAAATCATTGCTTTGATTTAAATGGTAGTATCATTCATATCTAGTTCAGATAATATGTGTTATCTTGCAGTATCATTTCTTTTGGGTATGCTATGTTCCCAACCATGTCGTCCAATCAATGAATATGCTGGTTATAACTTAACTGAATCAGTTTTAAGTAGCACACTGAGGGATAAATTAAGAATTTAGAGAATACATTTGTCTTTTCCAAATCTGGTGCGAAAAGTCACTTTTTGTTAGGATTTGTATGAAGCACAATTGTTTACCAAGAAACATGATTCTAAAAAGTGCACATCAGATTAAAACAAAATTTAAACATTTCACTATCACCAATGACCTTTTTGAACCCGATATTATAAAAACAAAATTAAGCGCTATGTAGCAAAAATTGTATTCACTGAAGTGTACAGACTCATATGACTCATGTTCGGAATGAAGGTAAGCTTGTCATTTTAAATTTCATCATAAATAATACAGCGCCAAATAGTGATAGTTATATGTTAATATTATAATGTATGTGTGTGTTCATACACAATTTTATATTTCATTAATCTTTACTTATTGCCAGCGCTTTAGGAAGCTAGAAAAAAATGTAGTCATGAAAATTTGTATATAAAATCGAACGCAATATTTCAAGGACCTTCAACCGTATATACTATAATCTTCTGCTTTTTGTATCAGTAAAATGTATTTTACTCAAAATGGAGATCTTAGCAAAAATGTAACTAAGGATATGCAGATTCATGTAACAAGTAAACGGCTACAAAAAAGCCACATAAAATGATCGAATCAAAATACAACGTTCCAAAGAAGACAGGTATAAATAGATATAAATAGATCTTGCCTTGAATCGGAAAAAAAATCATCTACTTGATTCCTTGTTAAAACAGAAGTTTGAAAATTATGCGTCTGAATTATTTCTTCTCAATCTATTTGTCTTAATTGCGACTGCGTAGTTAAACATGCCGAACTCCCTTGCTATGTCTTTCGTAAAAAAACATGTAGATATTTTTATTCGGCAATTTAGCTATCCAATTTTACTGAATAATCGAAGAATATATTTGAAGGTTCTCATTTAAATTAGCCACACAGGTATGGATAATCTTACTGAAACTGATTATGTTTGATGTTTACCCATTCCATTAGGTTAATTAAACAATTACCTACAGATAATTATTCTTGAGAAAATTTGCAGGTTTAATGGTTATTGATTTATGCAGGTGAACGTCACGAAATTAAAATATCTGATTTAGTTGGTTCACGGATTATAGAATAAGGACAGCGGCCACCCTATGTTGGCCATGTATAAAAATGTGCCCAAAGTGCGACTAGAAAGTGGAGCAGCTTCAACTATTGCTTTTCTCTACTTATCTACAAAAAAAATCCACTTGAATCATATTAAGATTTTTCCTACATCATCTTTTTCGTAAAAAATACGAATAAATACACCAAGAAATGACATTAAAATTAAACGAACTCGGCAAGTTTGGACATTTCTCGACAGCTGTTTAACAGCCATATTTATGTACTTTGTTCCTCATTGATAATAAAATTTCATTATTCATGATACCACGAGAACGTACAACCCACTCTCTAGACGCTTTTTCGACGCCGTTTTCTACCATTGTGCACTATCTCCCTTCTATAACCCGTGAGTAGCTCATAAGAACGAAATTTACGACAACTGCAATTTAAAATTAACGTCTGGGTTTGTATAATATCTTATTTTTGATTAATAAATATTTATTAAATTTGTTGCATTTTAAACATATTGCCTATCCAAAATAGAGACTAAATTTACTAAATTTCATTAAGGTTAATTGAAATAAATGGTATTACATTTTTTTTCGACGTCTCCCCACCATTATTTTTAGAGATAGAACAAAAACTACGAGAGAAAAACAAGTTAAAATTATTCTAGGATTACAATGAATGTATTTTCAGTATACCATAATTAAGCAAATTCCTAAACAAATCCTAATTTTCTATTTAGTCTTACGTATTAAACCACCTAGCTTTCATTTTAGAAGTCCAAAAATATTTTCCAGCGATTTTTCAGGGCCACTTGTTTTAATGAAATTTCTTTCCCAAGGCGGTGGGATGATTCGTTGCTGAGATGTAGCCGGGGTCCTTTTTTAGTTGTCACCCGGTACATAAATTGAAATACAAAACTAATTCCCTGAAACCAAGAAAAATTAAAAAACACAACAAAGGTTGCCCTAACGCGTTTCGACAGTCAAGCTGTCATCTTCAGAGAGAAACTGCAGTTTCGCTCTGAAGATGACATGTGTTTTTTAATCTTTCTTGGTTTCAGGGGACAAGTTCTGTATTTCAATTTTTGAAACTAACCAAGGACCAGTCTGTTCCATTAAACCTGGTACATAGTTTTGTTTTCAGTAAACGTGTTACCTCAAGGTAATTATTATTTATTTATTTCTTGGATGTATAAATATAAAAAAAATTATGATGTGCATACATATTGTTATCTACCCTTAAGAAGAAGAGGTTATGAGTTTATTAATAAATATATTCTTTTCTTTGAATCTTTGGAAGTATACAACTTGAAAAATAAAAATTTTCTATCTAACTTTTTCTTGTAAATCACACTCATTAATCGTCCTAAATTTTCTATTCAGCATTGTCGATGAAATTTAAGGACGAATTGAGGACAAATTAAGTTTATGTATCTCATGAACTCAATTTATAATTTTAGAACTCGGTTTATGTAAGTCTCAAACTTGCTTCTTATCCCGTAAAGTTGCACATTTAAAGAAGTACGATTATAACCCTCTTTTGAAGATCTCTTAGATTTGGTTCGACTACCCTTACTTACTCGTGAACTGTGATATTTATTAAAAGAGTCGTCTTTCAAAGTGCTGAAACACCTTCTGCATCTTTGCAGATGGCACGAAGGTGTAAATGGTAACTCATATTAATATTATAGTCCTCATTGTCACTTAAATTAATGCTGAACCTAATTTTTAAATATTCATAATAAAAATATTTTGTTATTGTTTTTATTTTAAAATATAAATTTTGTCTCTTTTAACTTTATTTTTTCTTATTTATGACCTTAATCTATAATTTCAACTTGTTTCTCAAAAACGAGGATTTGAACTTTAGTTTGGGAAAACAATTGTTAGAAATGTTACTGATTAAACTTAAAACTGTAAGACAAAAAAATCAAAATTTGTATTTTACGCTCGAAATTTTTAGAACAAGTATTAAATATCTATTTATATCCAAAAAACAAACATTCAAAGTTTTTCTCTTAATTTCGGGAAAAAGGTTAAAATTTCTAAAAATAAACCTAAATTTAATGTTTGAATTTCAGATTTTGTGAACAAAAATAATGTTAAGGTTAATCGGGGAATTTTGAAAAAAAATACATTAAAATTTGAGAAAAATCCAAAATTTTATGTAGAAAAAATATTTTTCAAATTTCAGTTTTTGTCGAAATTTCCTTATTGAGGATATTTTTTTTAAATTCATTTCTACAAACTTAGTATTTTAAATTAAAAAAAATGTTTCAAAAATTTTTTGAACATTTCGACTTCTTTTTAGCAATTTCAAATTTCGTAACGTTTCAATTTTTTTAGCAATTATTAGCAATTAAAAAAATTATAAAAAATCGAAAATTTTAAACAATTTAAAATTTCTAAAAAAATAGTTGAAACTTCCAAAAAATGTCAATATTTAGTTTCAACTCAAAACAACAAAATTTTTTATTTCAATTTGTTTTCCGAAATGTTTTTTTTTTGTTTAATTTTAAAATATAAATTTAAATTTGAATAGCAATTTTCGAAAATATCAAAAGTTAATAACAAAGGTCAATTTTATAATTTAAAATTCCTCCAAATTGAGGATTATATATGTATCTGAAATTTCAGCCTTTTCTCAAAATTTTGAAACCAAAATTTGGCGAGTACTTCAAACGAGTTATTTTAAAATTTTGAGTTTAAAAGTCACTATTTAGGAAACATAGCAAAATTAACTTTGAGGGATATTGAAATTTTGACAGGAATATGTAAAGAAACTTGGAAAAAAAGGTAGTATTTTTAAAAAAGTTTCAACACATTCTTGAAACAAAAATTAAAATTGATGTAAAGATTTTGTTCTTGGTATTTTGACTTGAATCATTTTTTTTTGGAAATTCAACATTTTCTCAAATATTAGGGAAAATCTAAATGTTTATACTAAAGTTAAAATTACCAAAATACTTGTGAAAGTTTCTGAAAATTATTTAAATTTATGATGGAATTTTCGCAAAAATAGAAATTGCAAGAGAAATTTTAAATTTTGAGAGAAAAATATTTTAAGGTTATAATCAAAATTTCCTGAAAAAAATACTATTTTCGGAAAAAAGTAAAATTAAATAAAACCCTAAACTAAATAAAATAAACATTTTTAGATTTATCTTTAATTTTCTCATTTTCAGCCAACTTTTCGATTTTTTTTACTATTTATTTTAATTCGTAGCAGGTCAACATTTCAAGATTAAAATTAAAAATACGTGAGAAAAGTCAAAAAAAAAGTTGATGGCTGAAAAAGTCAACATGTGGAGATGACAATAAACTTGAAACTAAAATCTTCTTTTGGAAAGATAAAACCAAAATTCCAAGAAAATCCAAAATTAAAATTTTTTCTAGTATTATATTTTTTCAATTTCAATATTAAACTTACACTTCAGTTTCCGAAGTTTTGAATCTAAAGTAAAAATTTAATAAATGGATTGAAGTTTTAAAATTTTTCTCGAAAATAATTTGATGTTTTGGGAAAAAAATTGAATTTTAAAATAATTTTTCTCATACATTTTGTTAATATATTTTAGGATTCTTTTACCCACTCTTTTTGAAATTTGATATTTAACTATTCAAATGTCTTGAAATTTTCGCAAAATATTTTTATTAACATAAACTTGTAAAGTTACTATTAAATATCAACAAAGTAGAGCTTTTGACAAAAAGACATGTGCAGTGTTTTCCGACCTTTTATTGTATATGACACCCCTCCGTATTGGGTAGAAATGGGTGATGCACATTAATCCCCTAAGAATTTCTTAACGACCAAAGAAAAGATTTCATGAACCACCAACAAATTTTAAGCACCCAATAAATGTTTAACAACTAAAAAAAAGTTTCATGACCACCACCGCCGATCACCTACAAATTTTGATAACTAAAAAGAAACGGTTATTATTATACATGCAACACACTAGTGTGTCACGACGCACCGGTTGTGTAACAATGATCCAAATTGTCAAACCTTACTATGGATATGTCAGATGACACCAGAGACACCCGAATTTCCAGAATTAAGACACAACAAAATTATTCATAAAAGTTTAAAAGTCACTTTATTGGTATTAATATAAAAAAATTAACATCTAGAAATCGAATACGTTAGGGAATATTGTAAATGCCCAATTAGTTGCAATTAATAATTACCTGTCCATTATTTACGAAGATGATGAACAATTTTTTTCATAACTATTAAACTTTATATTCAATTAAAACAGCAACAGATATTAAAAATTCCACAATATTTTTAATATCTGTTGCTGTTTAATTATTGATAAAGTTTAATAGTTATGAATATTGAAGAATTCTACGAAGTAAAGGTCGGAAATTTTAATGAACAATTTTTTTTGTTAAAAACTGTTATTAAATTAGAAAATGTTTATACCTGCCATACAATTATCATGAATATTTAATTTATTTATTAACGGACACCTTTAATTTTAAAATAATGTAACTGTGGACATTTACGAAATTCGGAAATAAAAATTACTATAATCAACGTAATTTTATTTTTTTAGTTATATAGCTAGCTCATATAACAAAGTATTTAATGATTTAAAGAAAAACGCTGTCAACACAGTAAAGATTAATGAAATAAAGTAAATACCAACTGATAACATATTGTGACCCTCAATTTTTGTACAGCTGAATTATTGTCCAGTGGCATTCTGTCTACTTATCTGGATTCCTCAAGTTTTTTTGAGTATGGATTCTGGAGAATATGCAACGTTTAATAGTTCTTATGCCGTTTTGAATGGGAGTAATTCCAATTTAACGCTAAAGACATTTGAAAATTACACCAACTTAAATAGCATTGGAATCTATAGAAGCATAATACAGTATATAGAATCTGATACATTTTTACGTACCCCCGACTTGGAAATATTAGAAATGGGCTACAATGAACGACTGCCGGCACTAACCAGAAATATTTTTCTTCACTTGGAAAATCTGAAAACTTTACGCCTGTTCGCTAATAAAGATCTCTTTATCGAACCAAAGGCCTTCTTTCATTTGCCGAATCTCACAACTTTGCACCTCATTAATCAGAACATCATGTGGATTTTGAACGGAATGTTCCATTTTTGCACAAACCTAACAGAGCTCTCTCTAGCCAATAACGAAATTGAAAGATTTCAGTCCGACGTTTTTCTTCGACTTTACAACTTAGAAATTCTAATTCTGTCTCGTAATAAGTTGAAGGAGATCGATGCTAATACGTTTACTACTTTGAGGAAGTTGAAGGAGCTCCACATCGATTCGAACGAATTGCGTACAATCTCATGGCATCATTTAAGTGGTTTGATCAATTTAGATTATCTGAATATAGCGAACAATCCAATAGTAAGATTAGACGGAAGATATTTGCATAATGCCCTTCCGGCACTGAAAAGGATCAATTTCAGACCATGTAACTTAAGTTGTGGAGATGAAAAGAAATTTTATTCCTATTTGGATAAGTTTGACATCGATGATGAATATTTGTTAATCAAACCGAGGCGTCCCGTGTCCGCTTGCGGATTCACATTGTTTTCCGTAAATTACTAAAAAATTTTTGTTATGACAAGTGTACACTCATAGAGAAATCGCGGAACTCGTGTCTATAAAGAAAATTCTGCGATTGTCTATAGACAAATGGGAAACAAATCGCTCATTTGATAACTTCCTAAGGACAAACGACACAGGTCACTGTTCTACTTGTCACGGTAATGTGGAAATTAATTTAGCTGAAGTGTGCAGTTGTGGACGCCTGATAAAGTCTCTAGAGCAGCGTTTCCAAAAAATTTTTTGCTCGCGGCTCGGTTATTTTTATGTTTCCCATTAGTGGTCCACTAAAAGGTTCTTTAACTATTCTTGGGTATAAATAGGCTAAACAAGATGGAACTTTATCATTTGTGTATAATTTAACAATACAAAGATTCCATAACCCAGTTTATTGTTTTTGTGGACGGATGACGGATCGAGACCGACCATTGGGGAAGCACTGCTCTAGAGCATCTTGAGATTTTTTGGGATTATCTAGACTAAAACTTCAATATAGCTATTAACAGTCTCGCGATTGTATCTATGAGTGGGTAGCAGTCTTAAAAAAGACAAAAGTAATAGTTATTGAGCCATTTGGAAAATCGAACAGATCTGTTAAATAAATTAACAAATGTACAATGTCTACATATTTAATTAGTATGAAAAGATGTTATTTAGTTATCTCTTTCTATTTTAAGTATTTCTTTGTAACTTAGTACTTTTTTTGTGATTGTAAAAATACTAGTGACCTAGCTTGGCTGCGTTTGGGTGAAAAATGTTTAGACTCCAATGTATGTATGTGATTTACTTAATATAAAATGTTATAAATAAATCTTCTGTGTAGTTTTATTCTGCGCAATTTATTAATTTTTACATTTCTACTACATACTACATTTTCTGTATTAGGTACTTTGTTATGAGTTAAAATGTATTGATTGACACATTTAGACACTAACACCGGACACTGTATTCCGTATGTTTCTCTCTGACATAAAATATATTAAGTGTCAACTATCCTGAGAGAACCTATCCGAAATTCTTAGCTGTGTAAATAAGTCTCCGATAACTTCTCTCGTGATAGTTGACACTTATCTAAGAGACAAATGTACGGAATAAAGTGTCAAGTGACAATGCATCCTAAGTTTCTTTTTGAAATGATTTTTATAATTCTCTGGAATTTTTAACATTTTGATTTTTATAACCTGAAACTAATTTAATTTTGATTCTCGAACAATCTGAATTCTCTCACGATCCATTTCAATTTTTTCGAGTATGTAGAAGGTATTTGGTTATAAATGCCAGTGAACTAATTTAATAAATATGAAAAAAAGCTGTAAAAACAAAAGTTTCTAAAATGGCTTAAATTTTTATTTTTTATAAATTTGCGATATACAGGGTGTTGCATGTTTTCAGAATCGAAGTCAAGTTTTTTTTTTAAATTAAAATACCCCAATTATTTTTTCATTTTCGAATTCTTCTAAAAACTCTACACATATTTTATACATTACGTCAATTTAAAAATGTACCACCTTTGAACTTTTAATTGTTTTATAAAATATGAAATTAGGCAAAAACACGTTAATTATATTTTCAAGGGGGACACCTTTTCAGCTGATTTTCAATTAAATTACATCAACCCTTGCGCTGGGACGGAGTCAACCCCTAAAATCTTAAATGGAAAGGGGGTTCAGCGATGCCTGATTTGAAGAGTCGTTGAACTGCCTTTTTAAGTATACCATATATTTAACCTTTCTGTTCAATGAAAGAAAAACTCCTAAACAAGCTAGGTAATAAATATAATTGTAATGAAACATAAACAAGTTGGTAAAAAGTAGTTTACTTAATTAAATTCTTAAATTGTTGTCCACCATTTTCGAAACACTGATATAGTCTGCTGTCGAATGCCTCCCTAACATTCTGAAAAACTTGTACTTCAATTTCTCTATACACAGCTGTGATTCTTCCGTTCAATTCTTCGAAATCTCGAGTGTTTTATAAAGAGTCGATTTAAGGTATTCCCACAGAAAAACATCTAGAGACGTTAAATCGGGTGATCGTGGTGGTCATTCGATTGCTCCTCTTCTACCAATCCATCTGCTAGGAAATATTTTATCTAACCATTGCCTAACCGGAAGAAAGTAATAAGGTGGAGCTTCATCTTGTTGGAAGCGAAGAAGATCTTCTTACAAAACAACATTACAAGCTTTATCAACTTGACTTTCTAAATTATCTGTTATTAAGGGGTCTATTATATCATCAAGAACGATTCAAGTAGCGCTCACCAGTTAGGTTTTCCTCAATGAATATAGGTCCAACAACTGCATTTCCAAGTATACTAGCTCATTTGTTAATTTTTCTGGATACTGTGAATTATCCTCCCTAAAAGATCGCGGATTTTCATCGCTCCAGTATTGGCAATTCTGTTTGTTAACATGTCCATTGAGGAAAAACGTACACGCATCACTGAAGGAAATGTTGTTCAAAATAATTTGCTTGTTATTTATGAAGTCTGCCATTATTTCATAAAATTGTATTCTGTCAAAATCGTCATCTGAAAGTTGTTGAAGAATTTGCATTTTATATGGATGGAATTTATTTAATTTTAGCGCTCTCCTTACTGTTTCGTGTGACATTCCTACTTTGTGAGCTACAGAAAGAAGTAACAGCAGTAAAGGTGCCTAAAACTTTTATTTGAGCTGCTTCATTTGAAACATGTCTATTTCTTGTTATTTTTGTTGGAAACGGAACCGGTTTCAGTAAATTTTGCAACTAATTCCAAGACATATTTATGATTTAAATTACTATGAGGATTTCTTTCATTGAAAATTGTTGTCGTTCTTCTAGTACATCTTCCAGATTCTCTGTAAATGAAAATAACCTGGGTTCTTTGTTGAAGCAATTTAAAAAAGCGCACAACCTTAAACTCGCAAAACTGAATTTACGGTGAAGGTAAATAATAAAAAATTTAACAAAAACTCAAGAATGCCTTACGTTCTTTTTATCTCTGAACATTAGGCACCGACTCCTTATTATCTCCTTCTTTATTTCTACCAAGCATTTAAATATTCTTTCGTAGCAAAAAGCAAAAGGAAACTTCATCTGACTATTTGACTTTAATTTCATCCATTTAAATCAATGAATTTAAATAATATCGTTATAAATACTGTTTTTTGAACCTATGGTTTGTTTAGGGGTTTTCCCCGACTTTTCGAAGGTCAAGTATGTGTTATATTTAAAGGACCTTTCAAATAAGGTATCGCTCAACCCCCTTCCCTTTTAAAATTTTAGAGGTTGTCTCCGCCCCAGCTTAATGGGTGATTTTTTAATTAAGCTGAAAATATGTCCCCCTTGAAAATAAAATTGATGTTATTTTGCCTAATTCCATATTTCATTAAACAACTGAAATATTACAGGCGGTACGTTTTTAAATTGACACATTGTGTAATGCACCACAGTCCTAAAGTCAACAGTTTTTGAAAATCGTCACTTTGGACATTTTTTGGGACTATGAAATGTGTCTAGATTGACCTAATCTTTTTTAAAACATGACATTTTTAACAAGACAGTCGTTTGTTTTAGTGTAATCATGGCTAAATATAAACCTATGCAAAAGACTAAGTGAATCTGCAGAGTTGCGTAGACGAAAATGTGCATCATATTGACGGTTTTCAAATAACAATATTTCAAAAACATTTGAATTTAGGAATAGCGTATGTTATATAAAATATGTGTAGAATTTCAGCAGACTTCAAAAAAGAAAAAATAATTGGAGTGTTGCATTTAAAAAACCAAAGTTGACTTTGATTGCTGGAAAAACCTAAGACACTGTATATCGCAAACGTATTTGAAATAAAAATATAAGAAAGGCCCAGAAACTTTTGCCTTGCACATTTTTTTATCTATCATATTTTGAAACATAAATGGGAGCTGCCAAAGACAGTACTGACATACATATACGTTTTCTCTAGTTATCTGAGAATTGTACGTCTTTAGATATTTCAGATTACTCTAGTTTTGAAAAATAAATAATTGTTAAGAAATCAATTAAGTAATCAATAAATTAACCGGTTGTGCACCAAAGTAATGAAATATGGTATTTAATATTTAACAGATATATTGCATTAACTTAGTTGGCACCTGAAAAAAAATTTTAAAATACATAAATATAAAAGACTATTTGATTATGTTTTACGAAATTTATACCATATTGTCGTCGGTAATAAATTTGTATTCTGAAACCGTTTAGTAATTAATAAATTTCGTCGAACCTAACCAATTCTTTTTGCATCATACATATTTAAAGAAAGCACTATAGCTTTTGGTTCTTGGTATTTGACAGTGTACACATATAAACGAAATAAAATTTAGGCAATCTAAAGCAAGTATTTATCTATAACCTTTTTGATCCCTGTCTTTTAAGTGGAATAAATATAAATTTCTAGTATTCAAACTTGAAATACATGTCTATCTACCAAATAAAATCATATTTACTACAGCATGTGTTTGATTTTAAACTAAAATAATCGTAAGTATCTATCGCTTAAATTCTTTAAAAGAGAGTGTCAAAATTGTAAATACAAAATTGAAAGGGTTGGGTGGTGAATTCAAACATCATGGTTTAGGAAGCTGTTTTTATTTTGCAATACTTTGTATTTTTATATGAATTTTAATAACTATAATATTTACAATTCCTAAAGTTTTGAGATATATTCTTCTGTAGATCTATATACAGTATGTCCGAAAAGTATGGAATATTGAGTGTAACTTTTGAAATGAATATTTTAGAGAAAAATGAAGTTAATAAAAGTTGAATGGTTATTAACGGCTGTTTACAACTCTTGCTACTATGAAGACATGTCCATTTTTTTAAATAATAATCTATATGTTTTTTGACATTTTTGAATATATCTTTTGTTAATATAACATGTTTTACTTATAGGGTTAGATAATAAAACAATAGAGCATACATCAAATTAAAAAGCATATGGATATTATTTATTTTTATAAGCGTCTCTAATTCAGCAAATGTTCAAACTGATCTCCATCATTTGTTAAGCATTGTGCTAATCTGTCACGGAAATTTCTGAGAACATTATTGCGTTTCCCGTGATATGTTGTGAATATATCTAGTAATTTTTCAAATTATTTGACCTATCTTTATGACTTTAGTTTTAAGGACGCCACAAAAACCGTCAAGGGATGCCAAATCCGGAGATCTGGCAACCATTTACTATTTTATTTTTTTGTTATTTTCAAGTAAATCTACAATTTATTTTTATTTGCCAAGGAACACAACAACTTGGCACTTCCTAATGTCATTTTATAAGCCAACATAGGATCTGGAAACTTTTATCTCACATTTTAGGTAGTGAAAATAAAATGTTGGTTTTTTTAATATGTAACTCTACAAGCAAAATATGTAATGTTATCAAGAAACAAAAGCTAAATCTAAAAATGTCAAAAAGTATGCTATTAAAAAAATGAACAGGTTCTCAAAGTGACAAGAGTAGCAGAGGTTAAAAAAAGTTAAGGTTACCGTAGTAACCGTTATTAATAACTATTCAACTTTTATAAAGGCAATTTTTCTGGACACACTGTAGATCTAAATAATAAGATACTTCGCTTAATTGAGTCTTCAAGGTAATTTTAAGACTGCCGAAAAAAAAAACGATTTAAACATTTTCTACAGAAGTAGAACAAGGTACAACTATACTTTTATATCTTCTTTTAAAAAAGCAAACAATAAATATCAACCTATCAAGTAAAAGAGAGGCACGAAAAATAAGATATTTTCCCTACATATTACTTACAGCTGCACAAATAAAACTTTAAACAATACAGTGCTGGTCTGTAACTAGGAATAAATTCAGTAAATCAAAGACATTTTTTTTTCAAAAATATGCTCGCACACCCCGATTATTATTTTAATTTGCTCTCTTTTTTATGTAGGAAAATTTTAAACAGAATGTCACAAATGTAAGATATAACGTCATCGACAATTATTTTAAATGGAAACTCTATTTTTTTAAACTATTCTTAAAGGATATATCATATATTATACATGCGTACCAAATTTCAATTTTTTATTTCTTGTCATTTAAAAGATATTCAAAAAATATTAACTAATTTGAAAAATCAAGAAATCAGATTCAATCCAACAATCTTTCTTCACTAAATGTTTAAAATGTTGTCCATTTACTAACTGACAATACTCTAAATCGAACTGAAACTCGTTTTGAACATTTCTAATTACTTCAGGTGTAATTAGTCTACACTCCTGTCTTATTCGTCTTTTTAACTCCTCAATATTTGCAAGTTTAGTCTTAAAAACTTTGCTCTTCAAATACCCCCTTAAGAAATAGTGAATAGGTGTTAAGCCCGGAGACATGGATGGCTTTCAAAAGGTCCTCTTCTGCCAATCTATCTGCCTGGAAACACATCATCCAGATACTCACGGACAGGTCTTGCAAAATGAGGAGGGGCACTGTCTTGTTGAAATCAGATGTTTCTATTCGGGACATCAGCTTCGACCGGATCAGGAAACATAATAGCTAAATCAGGAATTAGCTCTTCCTGCAAGAATTCTAAATATCCTGCGCCATTGAAATTTCCTTGAAAGAAAATTGGTCCTATAACTCGATCACCAACAATCCCTGCCCAAACATCGACTTTCTCTGGATGTTGTGTGTGGCCTTCCTTCATCCACTATGGGTTATCTGCCCAGTAATGAAAATTTTGACGATTTAGCTCACCATTTAACATAAACGTTGATTCATCTGAAAACAGGATATTTTCTATGATTAGAACATTTCTGTCCAGTAGATCCATCATATGTTTGCAAAACTGGAGTCTTCTATCCGGATCATCTTCTAAGAATTCATCGAGGATTGTCATTTTATAAGGATGAAATTTTTGCATTTTCTGATTTCTGACATGAGAATTTTCTTGAACAGAGGGAATTACATTAACTTTGACATCTTCATTGAGCGCATTCTAACGGTTATTACTTTATTTGTTAAATGCCCATTTTCCCGAAACTGTTTTTCAATCTTGCTTACGGTACTCTGCTATATGGGTGGGAAATCAGGATACTTCTCTCTGAACAAACGAATAACCGCACTTCCTTATTTTGGAGCTGACGTCCGTCGATATCTCGACGCCACATTTCCTGAAAGATGGATAGAGCGTCGAGCGCAATGCAGTGGCCCCCGCGTTCACCAGATTTAAGTCCATTGGATTTTTTCCTGTGGGGTTATTTAACAGGAAAAGTTTATTTTAACAAGCACAATAATTTAGAAGAACTACGGCAAAGAATCCGAGCTGAAGTGGTACAAATCAACCCTGATATCCTTGATCGGTCAATGCCAAATGGTTGACGAAAATCAATTTGAACATTTGTGTTAAATTTTGTTTATTTTCTGGGAGTAATGCATAATTTTCTCTATGAAGGATAAATTTTTATTTTTTAAAGTAATTGCGTTTTTTCCGAAAAATTGTTACGTATGGTAAAATTATTTTTACATTATCATTTTAGTAATAAAAATGTATACGAAAAATAGCAAAAATAAATTGGGGTTGCTGTTTCAAAAAATGATGATGATGACGTCATTGTGCTCAGTTGGGTGACGGCATAAATAAAATTCTTACGACATAAGCTGGATTTAAAAAAATCTAATCGATTAGTTTAAGTGTTTTTCGTGAAAACCGTACATACAAGAGTTATGAATTTTGTTCCAACACCACACTGTATACTTCCATAAACTTTATGTGAAAATAATTGAATTTATTTTACATTTGTGTTTTATTTAATCAAGCGATCAACCTAAAAGTAAAATGGGTATTTTAAAAATAAATTATATCAGAAGTGTACAAAATTAATTAATAGATATAAAATTTAAAAAATCAGGAATTCTGGAAAATAACTAACAAGACATCCACAAAATCAATGTTCAATGCGCGAACAGCTGGATTATTTCATTTCTGAGCAAATTAAGCATTAACCTATTTTTAGGATGTTGCTTTGTTACTTATGACAAATGTGTCAATGATGAAATCCCCTAATAATCCCCAATATTAAATTTCTGAACAGGTACATTACATACACAGTACTACAGGATTTGGGTACTCACCCAAATGCCTCAAATTTTCCCGAACTAAAATAGACGCTGGTGGAACTTGGGTTTGTAAAACATGAAGACAATCATTTTTTTTTTTCGAATATTCTTTATTCTTTAGGAGTTCGTACTGTGTAAGAAAATCGGCGTTGCCAGATGGAAAAGTTGTGATTAAAGCATCGAGAGGGGCGTGGGGTGTTCCTGACGTTCTTAGGTAATCATAGATACCTCGGCAACCTCTTATCGTATTAAAACGATCTTGGTTCAAATCGTTCATTATTTTAGTGAAAACGACTTTTGTTAAATAACTTATTTTTAAATAATTGTCATAAATCAAGGTTTTCTCCAGGAAACTCTTTTTATGTTTTAAGAGAGAAAGCAATACACAGTGTGGCAATATTTCGGTTAGTTGATATAAAGATGAACCAAAAAATGCTTAAATGACATCAATTAATCTATTATTATACTCCCGCAACACTTTATTGGTTCGGTAATTTTATTATCATTTAATTAAAAAAAAAAAACAGGTGTTCAAACTGACTTTCATTGACGTATATACAATGTTATAATCTAGCTTCAGAGATATTTCTAGAATTACTTGTGGTAACACATCTGCGGTTAATTTTCGGTATTCATAAATAATCCTTTCTCATAACTTACCTATGGATATTGGTTGTGTTGTATAGATTTTAGTTTTTAACCAACAGAATGATGGAATAATAATAATGGAAAGAACTCCAGGGATATTAAATGAGGTGACCTAGGTAACCACTTTATCATCGCAACTGTTCTACCTATTTCCGTCCAGATACTTACATATAGACCGACTTTAATGAGCCTTTCATTCTTAAGCAACTAGGTATAAAGCGGCCACTTCACTAGCTTCATTGCAGATTACACTTTTTGGTTTGTGCTCTTTATTAGCCACAGACTCACATATTTTTTTTCCGTAAATTTTGCCCAATACTGCTGAATTCTGTTATATGTCTTGCATTTTTTTTTTCAGGGATAGCCGAATTAAAAAATCTAGTCGCAAGTGTTGCATAATTTCAAAAAACTTATGAATGAATAAAAATTTCTCCAAAGTTTAAACTTAATATTTTGTGAAAAAACTCAAAATTTTAAGATTAGTGTTAGATTTTTGTTATCAAAATTATTTTATTTCATCGATGTCTAGATTCAATGTAAGTAGTAAATTTTAATTCTGGGCATCGCTTATTTATTCAGAAACTTTTTAAATTGGGT
The DNA here is from genome assembly GCA_028583605.1 of Dastarcus helophoroides. Taxonomy (NCBI): domain Eukaryota; kingdom Metazoa; phylum Arthropoda; class Insecta; order Coleoptera; family Bothrideridae; genus Dastarcus; species Dastarcus helophoroides. Next base: position 33,202,157 of record CM053334.1, read on the forward strand.
TAATTGAGAACTATTGTAAAACAAGGTTAAAACGGGTTTGAATCCAAGTCGGGTGAAATGTGGCTAAAATTTTCAAATACCATTTCTGTACAAGAGATACTGTCAGGCATGATATTAGGGATGTTCAACGTACACTCATAATTTATGACTCCCCCTCCCCTACTGTGCTCCTGGCTATACAAGTTGAACTACGTCATTCATCGGTCGACGGTAATGGTGAGTCGTTGAATCAAACCTTTGTCTTTTGTTTATAATTCATTAGATTCGTTCAGAAATTGTAAAGATAAATTCGATTCGATACCAACTACATTTTTTTCGATACCGAGTAGGTATCGCAAAAATGAATCGATGCTAAAAGTATTTGTTATCGAAATAAAAGTATAGAGTATTTACTCGTATTTACTTATATCGGAACATGCCTACACCGGGTGTAACAGGATCATGGTACACCCCCTATTTTTTCTTTATTTATGAAGATACAATTTTCAAAATTGTTGCACTTGATGCATTTATAAAATGTAAAATTTTGACATAAAATTTACATTCCTACTGTTGTCACTTTCGTTAAAACTGATACCAACTTTTGATTTCTGTATATTATTACATTTTTGGAATCTGCATAATTTTCTGAATACAATACACATAAAATGAGTGATTTTTAAATGTTCAAACATTTTTTGGTTCCATTTTATTTTTCGGTCTAGAAGGTCATGACTCATCCTAATTAACGCTAACTGACCACATAAGCGCTGCAAGAAAATTAAATTAGAAGAACTTAGAAAATTTCTTTTTTCTAAATTTGTTTTCCACAGCTATCTTATGTCCTTACTAAATAAATCTTCAAATAAATTGAAACTGAATATTTTGAATTCCTTTGGCAGTACTGGCTGTACTGATTTCACAGCAAACATGAAAATTTGGTTAGATTGGACATTAAATATACCTTTTGGTGGTACCACAGTACCAATATGGTGCCATTTAATAAAATGAAGTTATGACATCAATACCGTGATAAAAGAATAAAATACTTTCTTTTTCAAGAAGAATGAGTCATAGCCTTCTAGGTCGAAATCGGACCAAAAAAATGTTCGATCCTTAAAAAATCACTTTTTAAGTGCACTCTATTCAGAAAATTGTGCAGTTCCCTGTAGTGGAAATGAAATTTGGTTGGACCTGTATATTGGGTTACACTTCAGGCAGGTTGTGCTCTTTTGTGAATCACTTAGTATGTTACTGTGTTGTGTCCAAAGAAGTTTTCACCCCTTTACCACATCGGCAATTAAATAAATAATTAAGCGATACGTATTTCGCCAGCAGAACTGGCATTTTCAAGCGTACTAATCTAAAAAGATTAGCAAAAGATGCATCGACGTGGTTTGCATTGAGATTCAAATCGATGCTGACGGTCTTTTGCTTTCTTTCCTATTTCTAATTGTTTAACACATCTGCTGCCTGCATTTTGGACTTGCTACAAATAAGCGTCAATAAACTGGAGGCCGCCAATGGTCTTTTATCTTCGTTAAGGGTAACTGGCCTCTGATTGGCCCGAAATACGTGTTGAGAATTTAAACGTTAAAATTGTTACTACATTTTCACATAAATCAAAATATCTCAAAATTCTTAAGCTTTAGCTAAGATACCCCTTAATAAAACTTGCTTCTATTTTAACTTTAGAAAATGTGCAAATAACTAGGGTGTTCTATTTAAAAAAATAAAAGTTTAACACGTTTTATGTTTTTGGGACCCCTGTACAGGGTGAGCGAAACTCGATGTCTCGGCGCTATTATAAGAAAAGCAAAGACGATGTAAGAAACCTGAAAAGAGATGCTTACATTGAATTGAATAAAGTTCATTTTAGGCTAAATCTGCATATTTTTCCAGATTTGGAAACCAAAGTAATGACGTAATTGAATTTTTTCTTTAGAAACATACCTATATTTTTCCACATTTAAAAAGAACTAATTTTTCTAAATAAATTTTGTAAACAAAAAAATTTGGTATCTTTTTCCGTTCAAAAGTTATAAGCAAATATATTGTAAAAAAAGTATTATTAAAAATTCGCAATTGGTACGATTTAATCAAAGCAGCCTTTGGAGACAAATCTATTAAATACTTTTTAGGTGTGGAACAACATGTTCGGTGTATCTCAGAGAGTATTCACCTGCTCTTCTAGGGTTCTTTTGAAATTCCCCATAAACTAATAAATAATACAGGGTGAATCAGAAAGAATGGGCCAATACAAAACTGAAGATACTAGACATTAAAATATTACGATTGAGCTCAACATGCCTTATACTAATGTGACTGGTTTAAGAGATACGGGGCTTTCAAAGTTTAAATTTTATTCTGAAACTTCTCAATAATTGAGAAAGTTTTGGATGCTGTACATTTAAAATTCAAAAATCCTAAAAAATACATTAAAACGTTTAAATGAAAATATATTAAAAACCGTTAGCTTTAGACGACTTAAACAGGAGTACCTTCTCTTTGTAAAATTGATCGTTCTTTTATATTGTCTACTTGTTTTAAGTATACCTCAACAGATAAAAAAATATGTTTTAATTTATTTAAATGAATATGTAAAACTAGCGCCCTCTGGAAGCAACGTCAATATAAATTCAAAATTCGTAATTCCCACATCAAAAAACATAAAACTCCCAAATATTATATAACACCAAAACTTTCTCAATTATTAAAAATTTTCAGAATAAAATTTAAACTTTGAACGCCCTGTATCTTCTAAACCAGCCACATTGGTATAGGGCATGTTGAGCTTAATCGTGACATTTTGGTGTCTATTATCTCCAGTTATGCATTGGCCCCTTTTTTCTCACTCATCCTGTATATTATTTACGTGATCGTTTTTACAAAGTCAAATGGCAACAAAAAATGTTTGTCAACCATTAGTTCAAATATTGACAGAAGCTTTGATTTTTGATTTACTGCATTTCCAAAGGCTACTTGTTTAAATCGTAGTAATTACGAATTTTTGATATTTTTTTAACAATAAAATTGCTTATAACTTTTTAGCCAAAAAAGATATAAAATTTTGTTGTCAAAAAAAATTGTTTAAAAAACTAGTTTTTTTTGAATATGCAAAAATACAGTTATGGTTTTGGAAAAAAAAGTTCAATTACGTCATTACTTTGGTTTCCAGATCTTAAAAAATATGCAAATTTGACATTAAATGGACCTTATTCAATCCAATTTAAGAACCTTTTTTCAGATTTCTTATATCCCTTTTCCTTGACTTATAATAGAGCTGAGACATCGAGTTTCACTGACCCTGTACATTATGAAAATAATTTTAAAATGTACCACAAATGAGTCCCTATTCATCCCCAAAACAAAATTTATTTAAAATCCAGCGGTGTGGGCATAATCTTCTGTGTTGTATGTCGGTATAAATTAGTAATTTTGGTTTTTACAGATGTTATACCATACAAGAATACTTCTTTGGTTGTTATGGATTTGCAGAGAAAGTTCGGAAATATCTTCTTCAAAGGAACCTGATTTTGCTGCACCTTACGTGGTACTAACAGGAATTAATTCTAACTTAACATTTCGAACATTTGAAAATTATATCAACATTACTAGTATTGGAATATATAGAAGCAAAATAAATCACGTTGATCCTGCTACATTTTTGAAAACACAATTTTTGGATATATTGGAGATGGGCCACAATGAACGGCTACCAGCATTAACAACGAAAGTCTTTCATTATTTAGATAACCTCAGGACGTTGCGTTTATTTGGTAATCAGCACCTTTTTTTGGGACCAAGAGCGTTCTTCTATTTAAAGAACTTGAAAACATTCCACTTAATCAACCAAACAATCAAAGAACCGCCCTATAACCTATTCGAAGATTGTAATAAACTTACTGAATTATCCCTAGCACACAACGAAATAGAAAGTTTGCAGCCGAATACCTTTGCTCCATTATACAACTTGGAAATTCTTATTTTGTCTCGTAACAAACTAATTGAAATTGGCACAGGTACTTTTGCCAATTTAACAAAACTAAAAGAACTCCACATCGACTCTAATAAATTGCATAGTATAATATGGTATGATTTGAGTTATTTGGTCAATTTGCAGTATCTAAAAATAGATCATAATAAGATTAAAAGGTTAAATGGGAAAAATTTGCAAAATATTTTTCCCATGTTAAAGGTCATCAACTTTCTTCCAAATGATTTAAGTTGCAGGGACGAGGAAACGTTTATTTCCCAGTTGGAATTATATGGTATCAGTAATGAATTTATGTCTGATGGGGACCAAAGTTCTGTATCAGCATGTGGTAGTTTCATACCCACTTATGTTTTGGTTAAATGAATATGAATAAATTACTTCAATTATTGTTGTATGTAATTATTATGTTATTATTAACAGCAGTTTATATCTGCTAATGTTATTAAAATATTTGATGCAATTAGTTTTCTTTTGTATAATTATTATAAAATACGGAAGCCTTTTAGAAAAATACGTTGGAAAACAAGTGCCAAAAACTTGCAATAAATATGTACCAACCATCGATTTTCGGACTCTAATCATTTTTTAAATATTAAAATACGATTCAAATTTGGAAAAGATGTTTGAAGTTGACAATACACAATAATAATTCGATATACTTTTTTAATATACAGATAAGGAAAGTGGTTAAGTGTTCATGTAGAACGCTAAGGAAAATCCCTTCCTAAATTCTCGCTTCGTCTGTAGGTCGTCTGAACATAATCCTTTATTTTGTCGGAGCAACCCCGTTTTTTTAATTAATTTATTTACCAATGAATAGCAGTTTTTATTTAGCCACATATGGTACAAAACAGTGATTAAATCAAGATACATACTACAACTGCAACAGTAGCAGCAGCAAAGCAGTAATAATAAATAAATTTTTATTTAGAACTAGCCGTGTATCCAATATCTCGATAATACGTATTACAATATTTGAAGAACCATTAGACTTGTCCGCAAATGTTGGAGTTCATTTTTGGGTAACTTACTCTACGTATACCCTCCTTTTTAGCTCGCGTGTTTTGCATCTTTTTTTTACCCGGCAGGCATTTCTTTTTTAATACATCAAATCCCCTGAAACAGTCAAATTGTGGTTAAAACGATGTCATGAATTACCAATGGCAAATCTAATATGCTGCCGGGAATATGTTAATAGTAGTATCTGGTTATTAGGCAGTCAAGATAATAAGTTAACTCGTACACGTAACTTTAAGTACCGCCATGTGTATTATTTGTTGCCTAACTTTTTAAAATTTTCAATGCCTATTTTTAACCCCTTAGAAGTTAAATTTTAAATAATCCTCCCTTAGGGCTTACCTAGGCTACACATAATCTTTATGTGCAAAATTTCATTCTTGTAGAACCACTCGTTTAGGCTGTGCATTGTCTATTCAGTCAGTGTTAAAGATTTATTAAATAGATATGAATAGGTATTACAAAAGAACTGAAAAGTCTAGAGGATCAATAAAAATTTGTAGAATATGCCCTTCCAGGTCAATTCTTACAATTTATCACAACGCTATAACCGTTATATATATATTTTTTGAAATTTAGGACTTTATAAAAAAAGGTGATAATTTCAACTAGGTGGAAAAGTGATTGTCGACTTAAAAAACACATGCTGGCCGCAACGCGAAGGAACCGAGAAGCATACATATGTCGGCAACAAAGAAAAATGTGATGAATTGAGAAAATATAGTTTGGAGAACCAATAAGTTAAATTTTGAAAAATGCACGAAAAATGGAAATGCCACAATTTAAAAGATTTAATTTGCTAAGTAGAAGTTATGTTGTTCATTTATCAAGAAAACACCATATTGAGGACAGGAGAGACAAGAAGGAAATAGTGGTTGCTGCACTAAAAGTTGAAGAGTGTAAATGGCAAAAATTTGTATTTCTTTAAAACAGAAAGGTGTGGTGGTCCAGTAGAATAGGCGCTGCGACTACAATCTAGGAGAGCTGGGTTCCATTCCCGCTGGCGGCTTCATGATAAATGTATGCAAATAAAATCTGACTTAGTTTGCAATAACATGACCCTCTAAACATGTGTATCAGAGTGGATCGATAATTGGATAGGTAGTTGAACTACCAGAAGTTGATCGACTAAGGTTTAGTAGAAATGAAACTACTACAAAATTAAACTAAAATAACTTAAGTATAATAAAAAAGGCAAAAAAAAACAAAAAAAATCAAGTGAGCTTTAGAGAACGTTGGAATTGTTTTAGGTTTATCAAAGATCATTTTCTCTATTGGAAACTTATATTAAAAATTTATAGATTTTATACAGTTGTCCGGTGTATTTGAAAAAATAAGATTGCTTGGTAATTAATTATAATTATTAGATAATTTTAAGAATAAAAAATATTCGACAAAACATCAATACATTCCCTGTATATGCACACTTATTTTGAGCAATAATTTAAATACCAAGTGATTTAGAAGATTTCTTATTTAACGTCTCTTAAGGATATTATTTATGGTTGGATATAAAAATTAATAATATCCTGCTTAAATAAAACTTAAATGATTCGACCTTTAGATTGTTAGAAATTTTCCTTGGCAATGTAATTATCTAAAGGCAAGGCAAAGTAAGTTACGAATAAAAATATTTTACCAGTCGAAGATTTTCATTTTCAGCTACTGTTTTGTTAACGCTATCTACAACAATTTATGTAAATTTTTAATTAGTATAATTTAAAACCATTATTGTTTAGGGAAGTATGGTAAAGTACCTAGAGTGTCTGTACATAACGAGTAAGAAAAATATCAACGATCATCTCCTTGTATTGCACTGTTAATTTGCCATTTTAAAAAATATATCTAAACTAAAATGAGGAAGACGAGTAAATCCCTCGTTAATTCACTGAATTTTTTTTTCTAACATTTCTAGGGACAGCAGTAAAAGCCTGAAACGAGTTAAACTCCATCACTGCAAAAACTATCAACTTCGGAAGTGGTATTATGTGAAAAGAAGCATTTTTTAATAGTTCCTGCAGTAAGTAAAATGGAAAAACAAAAAGTTTGGGATAATTAAATAAATCGTAGTTGGGTAAAAGGCCTTTCTGCATTTAGTCTTTTGTCGGATCATTTTTAGGTGAAACAGCATTGACAACAGTGTTAGATTTATTATTTAAATTATTTCTGTGGTATGTAACAAACAGATTATGATAATAAGAATTACGAAAAACAAAAAAATTAAATTTTTAACAAAATCATATATAATTTGAAAGGTTTGAAAAACTACACGATTTAAGAGATAGTATGACTAATCTAAAGTAGGAGACTAGAATTGAGAGTAGATATTCAGAAAATATGCAGAGATTATCAACATTAATAAAAGCAGTGGGATGGAAGCCAACCAAGGGAAGTATGAGAGACAAGTAGAAAAAACTTTGGGCAGACTTTGAAGAAGATCCAAAGACAATTGAAGTGGGAAGATAGGAAAAGGTGCTGATGGGAGGAGTAACTATATACGAGTCGTTGATCAAACACAGCAGGCAGGATTATAATACCAAAAAACGGAATAGAGAAATTTTTGTTATAAACCAAATTTTTATTTATTTAATTTATTCTTAAGCAATTTCATAAAATAGGGAAACAATCGTAAAAGGTAATAACAAGATCTATTAACAAATACAACTACAATTTAATAACACCATTTTATAACTCATTTGCCAGACTCAGCAAACGACCATAGTCCAAAATATTCAAAAATGATTATCGCGATGATTACAATATCATCCAGCTGCTAAGTCGATTAGTCAAATTGGTTCACGCAAAAGCCATCATAATCACAAATTGTGTAATTATCAAGATTCAATGGTTTTAGGCCTTACAAAATGATAGCCAAAACAGCCTTTTTTTTTAAACATAAGACAACTCTACATAACTGCTTATTTATCTATTATATATTATAAATCAAAAAATAATTTTATCATATCATTTTTTAAGCTTATACAATGAAAAATTAAATATACACGTAGAACCAAATTTGACAGTTTTCTTTTATTATCTTAAAATGAAAATAAATGGAATTTGGCCGTTTTTGTCAGAAGCTCCATAATTTTAATCACAGAAAATAACAAAAAAGTTATTAACGAAAATGAACATATTCGATTTTACAAATGTAGGTAAACCACAACACTAATAAATGATATTTTATTAGCTATTACATTCCTATCAGTTACAAATACAATTTTACCAAAAGTATTGATAAAATCACAGAAGGTAAGAGATGAATATAGGACTAATTTAAAGAAAAAGTTGCTAAAAAGCGGTGGTAGTTATTTTACTAATTTGGTCACTAATCCTCATTAATATTGCAGTAATTCTTTTTAATTATTTAAGGAAAATAAGAGTCAATAAAAATAAAAAAGTAACACAGAATAAATATCCTTAACAAAAATAAAAACAAAATTTGAAAATTCGATAAAATAAATAGATGAAAAAGATAAAAAAATATAAATATATAAAACACATCGAGAACAGGCAACTTTTGATAAGAGAGTTGGATTATTTTTTTACAATTTAAAATTTAACCTAAAATATACAATAACAATAAAATATACATATTCAATACGAATATTAAAGGAATCAACATAATTATCAGATTTTGCGACATTTTTTATATTTATCAGTAAAATAACTTTAGAAAACTGTTATTCTTGGAATATTTAACAAGAAATTTACTAATAACAAAAACATATTTATTAAAAAAAATAAATATAATACACATGATTTAAGGAAAACGCAAAAAAATTTATGACTATTTGTTTTATTTATAAGGGGCTTATTTGCTCTTACACTGCTGCCTGATGGATTCATCGACACCTTTAACTTCAATATTATTCTTCTTTAGTAGTTCTGCGGCTAGTTTAGTTTTTTCACAACCCAAAGAACTAAATTTCATAATAATTACCTTCAAATTGGGCATATGAGATAAAGCATTGGTGAAATTGAATCTTGTAATTTTATTTCCATCTAGATTTAACCTCTGTAGGCTTGTAAGACCTTTGAATTCATTGCCCGAAATGTTTCTCATTTCGTTGTGCTGCAGCTGGAGAATTTCCAATTTTCCTAAATTCGATAGCAATCCATCGCGAAGTCTTTTGATCTGATTTCCCGGAAATTCAAGCCTTATCAAATTTTCCAGTGTTTTCAGCGATTTAGAGTGCACATCTTTAATGCTGCAGCTTTGCAAACTCAATTTTTTTAACTTGGTTAATCCCATGAAATAATTTTCTGTAATATATCCAACCCTTTGTTTTTCGATCCATATTTCTTCTAAATTCTTCATTATAGTTAAAGCTCCTTTCTCGATGAATTTAAAATTGTTGTCATAGATTTTCAAAACTCTAACCTTCTGACAGCAATTCATGAGCATTTTCTTGGTTATATTGGGAAAACCGTGGTTGATTTTGATAGTTAGAAGTTCTAAGTTTTCCAGGTGCTGTAAAAATCCCTCTTCCACTTTCGTGATCCCACTTGATCGTATTATTAACTCCTTGGTCTTAACGAAATTAGTAAAAGTTTCTTTGTAGATGGGACCCTTAATCAATGATAGGTCTAGTTTGGTGCCGTATCTTTGAAGAGTTAATGGCTTTCCTTTTTCAAACTGTGTGCTGAAGCATTTCACCTCGTCGTTGGACGGCGTGTATTCACATGCTTTGGTCAATACTATCAAAACGAAAGTCCATAGTGGATTGTATCTCATACTGTCAAATATAAGGAAATACATTAAAAATTGAAAACAGAACTCCGCAAATTTCACCCACAAATCGTGACAGTAGATTGTAGATTGAGCACGATTTACAAAAAAAGATTAACAAAAAATTTTAAGTTTTCGAGTTATATACTTTCAAAGCTGTAAATAAAAAATAATTTAAGGAACTTCATAACTTTTTACCGACCACGTCAAAATTTGGAATCTATATGTATTTTAATGCTTATAATTTCCTAGTGAAGGCGAAATACTGAATGTTAGTTTTCTCGTCCATCCCCTTATTTTACCGATCAAAACTTTTACCATGGTCGTACTTTTTTTACACCGACATTACCTGAAATTAAGGAAATTCCAATTATGATAACAAAGGCTTCCACGGCCACAGTCAGTACAGGATATACTTCTTTCGGGATTGGACCTTGTCAAAAAACTACTAAAAGTGTTCGACGTTTCGCCCACCATCGTAGGGGGCTTCTTCGGGAACAAAGGAAAGAAACAATAAATGAAAAGAGGAATATAAGGGATTATGGAAAAATGAAAGAATAAAAAGGCTAATTTCAAAACATCAGAGCACGGTAACTCAGTATGTCCACCATACCGCAGTGTCCGGAGATACTTTCAAACATCTTGTTCCGAGAGAATCCAAACCACTTCGTCTTTATGGTCTCCCCAAAATTCACAAACCCAATATTTCTTTTAGACCCATTGTAAGCACGATAAATTCACCTACCTACAATGTCTCGAAATATTTATCTAACACCCTCAAGTCATATACCGGAAACACATCATCACACGTCCTAAATTCTAAACATTTTGTCGAATTGTTGTCCGAATTTACCCTAGACCCCAACGACATACTGGTAAGTTTTGACGTCACTGCACTATTCACTAATGTTCCAGTTTCCGACTCCATGACGATAATTTGTCAATTACTTTCAGGCAAAAAGAATACAGATTCGCTAGCTGATTTAACTGAAATGTGCCTCACATCGATTTATTTTTCTTTCAATGGCAGCTTCTATAAACAAGTCTGTGGCACCCCAATGGGTTCCCCCTTATCCCCAGTCGTAGCAAATATTTTCATGGAATCTTTCGAAAACACTGCGTTGGAAACTGCGGATTTAAAACCTGAGGTTTGGCTTTGTTATGTAGATGACACATTTATTGTATGGCCACATGGCAAGGATTCACTAAATTTATTTTTGGAACACCTAAACAGTTTACATTCTTGCATTAGCTTCACTATGGAAATTAAAAACAACTGTTCTATTCCTTTTCTTGACGTACGTCACCCGTTTTCCAAATGGTAGCGTTTCTCATTCCGTTTATCGAAAACCCACCCATACTAATCGTTATTTGCATGCAGAGTCCCATCATCACCCTTCCCAAAAACGTTCTGTCATAAATTTACTGGTTTCACGAGCTGTAGCTATTTCACAACGGATAAATCTTTCAGACGAGTTGAACAAAATTCGTTTCAACCTTAGCAACAATGGTTACAAATCGCACGACATTGAAACTGTCATTAAACGACATCTTCACCCTATTCCTGGAACCTTCACAAAATTCAATAATTTCTTCTAAAGCCTTTCTTTCTTAGGTTCACGGAGTAACAGATCAAATCGGAAAATTATTGAGAACAACATTAAACTCATTTTTTTATCATCCTCAAAGATCCAACAGGTCCTCCCATCTTCCAATGATAAAATTTCATTCTTTTGTTCTAATGGTGTGTACAGGGTTCCTCGATGTTGTGGTTCAGTGTACATCGGAAAAACGGAGCGATCATTTAAGACGCGAATATCCGAGGAGCAAAGATGTCTTAGGTCTGGTTTATTTTCGCAGTAAACCATTGTGGAACATCAACATGAGACCGGAAATATGATTCTCTTTGATAATATTTCATTTATATCCAATATTCCCAATTACTGTAATAGGAAGATACGCGAGGCCATTGAAATCCAAAAATTCCCCAAAAACATCAACAGAGTCGACGGTTACATGCTTTCCTCCATCTGGAAAGCAACCATCGGAAATCTTCGGGAGTGATCGCGCAGACGAATGGTATATACAGTTACCCTTTTCCTCTTTCCTGTCAGAAGAGTTTCGCCACTGGTATGGTGGACATACTGAGTTACCGTGCTCTTTTGTCTAAACTTTCTTATCCTTTGGTCGAATTTTCAATTCAGAAGAGTTTCGCCTCTGGTATGGTGGACATACTGAGCTACCGTGCTCTGATGTTTTGAAATTGGCCTTTTCATTTTTGAATATTCCCTTATATTCCTCTTTTCATTTATTGTTTCTTTTCTTTGTTCCTGAAGAAGCCCCCTACGATGGTGGGCGAAACGTCGAACACTTTTAGTAGTTCTTTGACACGGTCCAATCCCGGAAGAAGTATATCATGTAGAAACTCTTATTAATAAATATTGCTAAAAATAAGTCAAAAAATGTTTGCAATATTCCAAAACAATTAAATATACGGAAAATTTATACTCACACAATAGATAAGTAATCTGTTTAATTTACAATAAACTGAATATTTAACTCGTACAAAATAAAAAAATTTCAGTTACTGATATCCAGATGTTAATTTTAAATTGCCGGTGGAAATGAGATTGTCATACTCTCGTTTTCATGGCCAACTGAGTCAAACGCTTTGATTCCGTTTCATTTGCTACAAAAATCCACACAAATGGACTTGCAAATAGTCATTTTTCTTACCTGCAGGAGGTTTTCTCAAGACATATTTTTTTGATGTTGAGGTGACCTTTACCCCCAGGCTACCCGTTTAAAAAAATACGGCCATGCTAAAAGTTCTGATTGGTAAAATGGGGAAGTAGGAGAAGAAAATTACCACCCAATATATTATCTTCACTAAGATTTTAGGAAATCATATCCGTTAGTAACTAAATATGTATTTTAAATTTTAACACGGTAAAGAGGTTAGGAAATTAATAATTAAATATTTTTTTAACAATTTTGAAGTATATAACACGAAAACTAAAAACTTTTCATTAAAATTTGTCTTGTAAATCGTATTGATTTACCGTCGCGAATATACTGCGAAGCTTTGTGCTCAAGTTTGCGGTCAGCGTGTATATGATATATTATAAAGGAGATACGGAAGCTGTTTAGCCTTTAGTATAAGGTACTTGTATCTAGTAGGGCCATAGCCTCTAATAAGGCCACATGTCTTTATTTTGAAAACCGCTAAACACACAGGTCGCAGATTTCTACTATTTGATAGGCTGCCCAAATAAAGCTTGCAGCTACAAGCGCAGCTTAATTAAAATGATTTTAGATGACTTTCCTAAAGAGAACTGTTTTTAAAGCATTTAATTTAAATGTGAACTAAAATCAGGTTGCACTCTTTTTATTGGTTTTTTGCGCTAACAATTTCCGCAGGTAAACCTTTTGTGTTCATGTAATAACGTAACTATATACAGCTTATTTAGGTATTTAGTTGGGATTTTCATCTTACAGAACCAAGCATAACCATCTCTTGATCATTTGAGCTTAGGTGTACTTAATAAGCCCAAGATATTAACATGGATACGTATCTTAGAAGTATGTGTTTATTTTTGTTAAAATCTGCCAAAATGATAAATATGTCAAAATGGTAATGAGTAAAACAAATCAGCTATCAACAGTGTCAGTAGGATAGGGATACAAAATAATTTTAATATCGATATAAATATTGACAGCAGACAAATTTCGATAATCGATAATATCGAATATTTTTTTAATCGATAATCGATATTTTAGAAATTAACAAAAAAAATTGTAAGCGGGCTCCACTCTTAGAAATGTCTACGTATTTCATGCATATTATTTTTTGTGACTTAAAAAAAGGTCCTCGATCTTCATATTTTTGTCCATCATTGGCGACGATTGGACAATTGATATCGGCTATCGGGCAATATCGATAATATCATATCGACGATGTTATAATATCGATATAAATATCGATATTTTTGCTTCGATATTATCGATTACATCGGTCAACCGATATATCGTTCTATCCCTAAGCGTCAGTAAAAGTATATGACATTCCACGAAGGGCTCCTATCTTCAGTCAGGATAAATGGAAAGGCAGGCAGAAAGCTTGGAAAAGTATTTTATTATTAATTATTTTTACAGAAATATACATTTTTCCTTATCATTTTAGCTTTTCTTTGAAATTTAAATCCTGGCCGTATTAGGATATAGAGGGTTTCTAATAAGGGCAAGATACTGCCTGAAAAAAACTTTAAAAAAGTATATAAGAGTTTATTTCACGAGGGTGTTCCTCTGCTGGATTACATTAAATAAGCTAAAAGTACTTCCATGAAAATTTGAAAAAGTTTATTAAACTATTTTAAAATAGTAAATTTAAATTTACAAGGCATCAAACTTTAACGTGGTCCTACTTAGTGCAGGTACCTTAGTCATAGTCTATATTATTAAAAATAATGATACTTCAGATTTGTAGCTGGGAGTGAGTTGCAAAATAACATTTGTTAAACACACTAACAAATAATGCCAATTAAATATTCGGCAATGGAATAGTTAAACGTGCTACAGTTGAACATATTTATAGTCATCTATGATAGTTGTAGGTGTGTGGATTTCGGAATTGCTTGGCATTATCAGTACGGTATGGTTGCTCAGCCACATAAATACTCAAGAGATTTGAACCCATTGAGTGATTTGCAACTGTAGCGCGTTCGACTGTTTCATTGGAAAACATTTAATTGACATTTGTAGTTAAATTAAACATTTCTAAATGCATGTCACGTCGAGAGCGCCTGTAGTTGATGGATGTTATGCAACCCATAATACGGGAAAGTTTCTCTCTTCTACTGACCTTTGTGACTTAAGTTACATCCTATACAACTTGGTTATTCATTTTATTTAACATTTTTGCGACCCAGTTGGGATATATTTAAATTTTTAGTAATGAAATTTGACAATATTCTGAAACTACGTGATATCTAAATTCTTAAAACGTCACCTCATAACAGGTGACAATTTGATGAAAATAATTTAACATTCCATGTTTAAAATCGATATCCTAAAAAAAAATCGACACTTATTTCTAAAAATGGAAACATTAGATTTTGCCTTTTTTCTATTAATTTTTAATTAATAAAATAGAAGTCTTAGTAATAAAAAAAATAAGCCCAATTTTAATCTTTTTGTCAAAATTTTGCCTCTAAAATTAAAATATCAAAGCATTTCGAATTCAACTTAAAATTTTAATTTTTTTCTCGAAGTTTCGACTTTATAATCTTAAAATTTAGAAAAAGAAATGTCTACTTTATTATCATTATTATTGTTAAATGTATTTAAAATTTTGACTTTTTTCCGAAACCAAATTAAAAGTTTAGATTTTAAACTTTAAATGTTCATCCTTTTCTTCAAGGTCAAAATTTTTAAAAGAAGTCAACATTTTTGAAATGGATAGTTTCAAAAGAAGTTAAATTTCTTTTAAAAAATGGATGTTGAGAAAAGGTTAAAGGTCAAAACATTAAGAAAATTCGAAATTTTGATAAAAGTTGGAAATTTTCAGAAACCTTCCACCGAATTTCCAAAAAGGTCAAGATTTTTTAAAAAAAGACTCACTTTAAAGCTGCAGCTTTTTAAAGGTGAAATTTTTAATAGAGTCTAAAGCGTAAACTTCAAAAAATTGTCGATTTTTGAAAAGGTGAACATTTTGCATAGACATTTTTAAACAATAACAATTCTGAAAATATCGCAATTTAAAATAAAATATAATTTTTAGAAATCTAATGCTTTAAAAAATGATTTTCTTAAAAGAAAATCCGAAAAAATAAGTCCACATTTTCAAAACGGAAAAATTTTAGAAAAGGGAAATTGGGAAAGTCGAAATTAAAAAAAAAAATCGAAATCTTCAAAATCAGAATATTCTATTTTACCCAAATTTTCAGAAAAGCAAAATTTGGCAAAAAAAGGCAAAGTTTTAAAAAAAGTAAAAATTGTTGTTTACTACGGCTCTTTGGATCACCTCTATATGTCTTGCAACATTAAAAAATTATGACTATTAATATTAAAATACATTTCAGAAGCATAACCAAACCTAATCTTTCTTGGAAATATAAAATTACTCCTAATTCAAAAACCATCTGATACAAGGTTTGGAGAATCTATCAAGATTTTCAGTTTCCAGTGTAGAGAAGCCGAATAATGAAAAATTATTCTCAAGAAATTGTATTTTTTCATGTAAGACCTGCTATATCTCAATTAGAAAACTGCACGAGTGAGTACGGTATCGTCCAATTCCAGATACAAGTACTCATTTGGCCAGTACAAGATGCCGATTATGGTAATCGGAACATCGCGAGACGAGTATGAGTAATAATCGGCATCGCGTCTAATTATGTAATCGGCATCGTTTGTAGAAATAGAAAGGTGTCTAATTTAAAAATATATTTTTTTTGTATTTTCTTCGAAATAGCTTTAACGATTTCGATTAACCTTTCTAACTTGAGGTTTTTTGAATTAACAAAATAATCTAGATAGGTATCTTTTGATTGCAATTCTAGATTATCATTTTTTTTTACTTTCATAGTTTTACTAGATAATATTTCATCCAATTCCATTCATTATTACCACAACCAGTTCTTTCGTTAACGTGTTCTATGAATCGATTTTTTTCATTTTGACATTTTTCGAACATTTTTTTGTTTGAACTTTTCAAAATTTTCTAAATTTATTTTGCAAACACTATTAAAAATGTTTACTTTCGAACCTTCGACTTCGCCTTTTTGAAAAATTTGTCGTGTGAAAATTTAGTAAATTTTTCAAAATTTCAATTTTTTAAACATTTCGACTGTTTGTGAAAATGATGTCGAATTTTTCAAATGGTTGAATTTTTTCTCAGAATATCGTTATTTTAAAATTATAACTTTTTTAAAAAACGTTTGACTTTGATAATTTCAACTTTATTAAGAATGTCGACATTTTTCCAAATTCTAATTCGAAATTTTCGAAAAGTAAATATCTTGAAAAATAGAAATTACCAAAAGAGTATAATATTTCAAGATAGGTTCAAATTTTCCTGGTAATTTTATTTTGTTTATATTAAAATTTGTATTTTTTGCACACAATTCGACTTTCGTCAGAATTTGGACTCATTTTTAAAAGACTTTCAATTTTCCTCATATTTTCGACTATATTCAAATTTTGTACTTTTTTTTTAATTTCAATTTACAATTTTAGAAACATTTTGTTTGCATTTTAATTTTTGAGGCTTAGATTATTTTCGAAAATTTATTTTTTTTTAATGTTCGACATTTTTCAGGATTTTCATTTTCGAAAAATATTTTTGTTTTCTTAGGATCGATTTTTGTTTGCGTTTTGACCAACTTTTCCAAAAATTTCTGTTCTTTGAAAGTTTTTAAATTTCAAGGTTTCAATTTTTTTCTAAAATTTACCCTTTTTAAAATCTTCGTTTTTTTTGAAAATTTTGACTGTTTTTAATGATTTTCACTCGCTAAAAATTCTTTATTTTTTAAAAATGGAGAATTTTTTAAAGCTATACGTTTTTAAAGTGCCAGTATTTTAAAATTTCGAATTTTTAAAAATTCGAAGTTTTTTTAAAAATTGTCAATTTTTAACATATTGATTCTTAAAAATGTCGACTAATTTTTAAATTTGAATTACTTTTCAAAATTTCGAATATTTGCAAACTTTCTATCGTTTTAATTTCGCTTTTCTTTAAACGTCACATTTTTTTAAAATGCCAAATTATTTTGAAATTTCCGATTATTTTGTAAATTTTGAATATTTATATTTTTTTCAAAATGTTGATTTTTTTAAATTGTGACTTTTTTGAAAGTTTTGACTTTATAAGAAATTTCGATCATTTTAAAAAATTTTAAATTTTTGGAAATTTTGAGTGTTTTATAAAATGCTTGACTGTTATTTCAAAATTATAACTATTTAAAACTTCGGCTTTCTCCAAGTCTCCAAGTATTAATTCCTCAAAATTTGGTCTTTTTTTGAAAATTTTCACTTTTCTGATAATTTTGGCTTTTCTTCGATATTCAGACTTTGACAATTTTGACTTTATTTGAAATTCGATTCAATGGAAATTAACATTTTCTTCGAATTTCGACTATTTTTTTTCAAATTTTGGCATTTTTTTTTAGATTGCGATTTTAAAAATAGTTCGACTTTGTTACTAATTTTGTTTTTTCTTAGGTAAAGTAAACCTTTTGAAAATTTAGGTTTTTTGAAAAGCTGATTAAAATTTTGTATATCTCAACACTTTTTAAAATTTTGACTTTTATTTGAAATTTTAGGTTATTTCCCAAATTATTAACTTTTGAAAAAATTTAAAATTCTGTTGAAAGTTTTATCATTTTTGGAAGTACTCGAATTTTTTTAAGAATGTTGAAATTTTGACATTTTTTTACTTTTTAGAAAATCTAAACTTTCTTTTGGAAATTTTAACTTTCTGTGAAAATCTTACGATTTTTCAAAATTTAAACTTGTCAATTTTTTTCAAGATGTTAACTTTTATTGAAAATAACAACTCTAAAATTTGGATTTTTTTTTTGTTCGACTTTTTTTCAATATTTCGACTTTTTCGCGGAGTTTTGACTTTTATGTAGTAAATTGCACAAATACCTGTTAATACACACATAAAAAATTTTCAAACTGCGTATCTAAAATATAAAGTATATTCGGTACGATGCCACCGATGCCAATTCCCTGATTACATATTTCGGAAAACTAATCGGTGATTAAAATCCGATTACATTTTTACTTACTCCTGCAGATCTCTAATCTCACACTGCGATTTCAAGAATCTTGAACATAATGGACGAGACTATCAAGAACAGGTCAACTAGCAGATTCGACTCATCATATTTCCAAAATGATAATTATGCTCAACTTGAAATTTTGCCTATTTTAAGATATCACCATAAGCTATTATTTAAGCCACTTTTGAGTCGAATTCGCGAAGACCCCAGGAGGGTCACTATAAAAACAAATCAAAACCAATTTCGAAAGAAGAAATGAAAAACTTTGAAATTTTGTGAGAAGATAAGTACACAGAAAACCAGTTCACTGTGTGGCCTACTTTTGTGGTTCACTGATACCATCTACACCTTTCGATGTCTTAACTAATATTAAAAACAAACAAAAATAACTAAAGTGGTAACGGTATGTCTAAAACTAGACACTAAGGAAGTGTAAACAATTTGGATGAGCAAAAAAAATGTCATGGAAGTTTAAACAACTAAATTAATCTGTGTCTTTTATATTTTTTTTCATTGCAAAACACAAATTAGCTCATTGCGCAGGTGCTTTCATTGAGAGCTTGTCATTTACCGATGATGCGAAAAAGACTGAAAAATTGAATCTTTTTGTTTTCGCAGCATAATTTACCAACCTTTAGTTTACATAATTTAAGAACTGTGTACCACTGGTTCACTGTTTACCACCTAACCTACCTGTATTTAGAATTAAAGTGAATATCTTAAGAAACAAGTAAAAATTAAAAAAAAGAGTTTTTGAATTATGAAATTACTTTCTTGGGCATTTCTTTAGAAGTTTTGATTTTTGTCTTAAAAAATTGTCTCTAGTTTTTTTACCGACATTTCGATCTGAATGTCACAACTTGGATTTTTTTTCAAAATTCAAGCTTTTGATTTTAACTTTCTTACCAAAATGCGCGCTTACATAAATTGTATTCAAAAAGCCAATAATTCTAGAAAATATGAACATTTTTAGTTTCTCAATATTTTTGATATAAGTTTAAAAACAAGAAATTAACGGTTTCAAAAAATAACAATCGAAGTTCCCATAGATAGTCAGTAAAGTGAATTTCGAAATTTTGGAGGGACAATCAAAGACAATTAAATTCGAAATCTATAACAAAATATCCTTACATTGATGTCCTTTCAAGGTCGCAGTTTTCTAAACCTCGACATTTTTTCCATTTAACTCCAGATTTCATTTTGACAAAACTAAATATTTGTTTTTCCATTTTTCGGTTTTTGGTTCAGTTCCATATCGAAGTTATAGTTACCAATATTTTATTTTACTTTTTATGCATACAAGAAAAATTATTTTTATTTAGTAAAATAGAACAAATCAACCCCCTTCCCTCTCTCGCAAGCAGTTATCTACGACACTGACTGGAAGATGGGTAAAATCACAGAAAAACTGTCTTTCTTTAGGTGAAATCTTATATCCGCGCCTGCTTGCATTTTGGTATTCATACGTTACGTCATGCGAACCCACACTTTTTAAAAAATCGTTAGGAATAATCTTATATGAAAAGATTTGGTAGCTACTACTTCAGGTGTATGACATTTAAAGAAGTAGTAGGAGTAAGCAAGAGCAATATTTTTGGTGTAAATTCAAACATAAAGAAGTGCTGCATACGAGCAGTATGTAGAGTAGAAAAGTAGAATTTTATTTTCATTTGCGTAATATTTTGCAAAATTATTTTTGGGCTACTCTACCACTACAGTTTAGGGAAATTAACTATATACCAGCTAAAATGATTTTGGAGTTATTGAACCCTGTATGAAGATGTTCAGAATAAAGGTATACATTAAGTTCTTTTATCATTTTCGGATAATACATTCCGAGCAGAAGCTTCTGATAAAAATTATTACAAAGTCAAAAAATTATTTGAATTTTGCCACATAAAGAAACCAAAATCAATTTTTCAACTAGTATCGAACTGTTGAAAATGACACATTCAGAGGAAGAATTATATCAGATGTAATGTGCAACATAATATGAATCCAGTTATGATTCTCCTATCTAAAAAAAATCGGCTTATTTGCTTCAGTATCTCCCAATAGTACAAAAAAAATCTTACCTTTTGTTCGAACTTGTGCGTATAAGTAATCCAAGAGAATTAAAGTCTAAGGCCGAACTTCACTTAACAAACTAAATAAGAAAACAACAATGAACATATTTATTTATATCGTTTAGCAAATTGGTTACGGGAACCTCTTGCGGCTAATATGAATGAGTGGTATTTTACTAGACTCAAATTATAACTGAGATTATATAAGTTTTTTTACGTATGCAACAAAGACATTGAATGCCTCTAGGTCAAACAAGTTCTGTAACGCAACGGAGAAGTAGACATTTATGTTAGAACTAGGCTGTTTAAAAACAGCCAAAAACTTCAAAATAAAGTAGATTATTTCTTCAAAAGTTTATTTAAATGCATCACCTTCGTGAAGCCTCAGTATAAGCTCAATCATAGATTTATCTGCTATATTATAGTGCTCCAAAGTTTTTTCATCTTTCAATGTATTTCCCCCAAATACCAACATCTGATGATCCACAGGTATCATTTCTTCCTCCCAAATTTTCTTTTTAAGCTCTAAAACTGTATCATCCAAATTTGTCTCTACTATAAAAAGTATAACCAGACAAAATTGATATACGAACAAGAATGTTTTTTTCAGCCCCTAAAGATGTAGCAACGAGAGAAATTAAAGCCAATAATAAAATCTTGAATTCCATTTCTACAAACCGAACTGCGTGTCACAAGGTTAATCAGTTCGACTCGAAATCATGTACTTACTTAATATTTTTAATTCTGTTTATGTGCACAAGGATTGTCTGTCTAAGAAGCAATTGCAACTACTGATATCAACGAGCTATTTAAATCTTGTTTATATGTCGGTTTAGTTTATCGGGATCTTCGAGCAAGTCGGACAATTTTATGTCTCCTAGACAAATTAAAATTAAAGGTTATCGTGGTCGGGTAAATTCAAATCTGAATAAAGTAATAAATACCTACAAGGTTTTATTATACGGATATCTACATTTTTCCTTGAAAATATATGGCAGGGGAGTTAAGATGATAAATTATTGTTGCTAATTACTAATTATTGATTACAATTTCACATACATGCTGACAATTTAAAATGTCCATATTGGAGGAAGAAAAATATGTATCAAAAATCTCATTCTTCTTATGCCATTTTTGCATTTATTGCACACTCTCTGGTCTATATTCAGGAAATAATTCATAAAAATATTCATCTAAATGATAATGTTAAAGACAAGTGTAATCTGCATTCCATCCTTTGACTAAATCAAGTTTTTTATTTGAAAAAAATTAATACTATACGGGTCAAAAATCCTTGGATTGCAAGCACCTATTTTTCTATGAAATATTTTTTTTATCAACCATCACGATATCGAAAAAACCAGCAGTTTTTCTATAATCTATGACAATATCTACTAACTCTATTAAAATCTAAATTTTGTCTTTAGACATCTAGGAGAACAGGGGGAATGATCATTTCTTGCACACATTTTGAGCTGCATCTTTAAGATCATTAGAATCAAAAATTATTAAAAAAATATTTTAGGTTCCTTAGTGGTAGCTCTCTCAAATGATATTTCACACGATATATCAACTAAAAGTTGATTTTTCGATGACCAAGCTAACTCCCCATTTTATTATAAAATATTTTCTTTTTGTAATCGTTGGCTGGACTGGCGGTATCTATGTGGGTCAACGAGACCTAACGCTGTGCAAATTTTCAAATTCCTACATTTAAGTTTTCCAGAAAAACCCCTTTGTGACAGACAGAC
Organism: Dastarcus helophoroides; assembly: GCA_028583605.1. Lineage (NCBI taxonomy): Eukaryota > Metazoa > Arthropoda > Insecta > Coleoptera > Bothrideridae > Dastarcus > Dastarcus helophoroides. Next base: position 33,224,485 of record CM053334.1, read on the forward strand.
GGATGGACGGACACAAGAGAAAAATTATAAGGGTTCCGTTTTTCCTTTTAAGTTAGAGAAGCCTAAAAACATGGAAGGTTATGAATATGCTCAAAATATTTCCAAATAGTAATGTTGAATTCAGAAGTAATGCGGCTCTAAAATTTTCATCACAAAAATTCGTAGTAATTTTAAGATAAAATTTTTAAAAACGAAAATAAATTTGAGAATTTTTTTGTATTTTCTGGTTTTTTTCAAAGATTGGTGTTATAATTTCAATCTGTTTTTATAAATTTTTAGTCTTTTGTACGATTTAAACTTTTTTTTACACATTAGCAAAATATTTTTAATAAAATAATTGAAATAGTCGGGTTTAAACTAAAATTTCAGTCGACATTTTTTTTGACAAAGGAAAGTATTTTCTAGCAGGATATGTAAGGCGAAGTGATCTCTAAATGGGAACCTATAATGGAATTTTCGGTAAAGTATCAGATTATCACTTTGAAATATCAACAAAATTTATGTGCATTTGGGCTCGATATTTCAATGTGATTATGAGATAATAAAAAATAATCAACATAAGATTTTTAAAGTTTTTGATATCTTTTTAGAAGAAAAATGAAACTAATAGCATTTCTCAGGTAATGTTTCGTAATGTATTATGATTTTTTCCAACAATTTTTGGTTGATTTTGTCCGTGACAAAAAATCGATAGAAAATGTAAGAATAATTCGAAAAAAAAATTGAAATTTGTAAAATATTCACTTTAATAAAAAGAATAAAATATGAAAAGTAGTGCGCATTCTGAATTTAATTTAAGTTTACCACACCATAGTAAAATATAAATTGCACCAAAAAAACTTTACTTCAAAAATAACAAAAATTTGTTATATTGTGAAGCAGTCGTAGTCAACTCTCCCTATCGCCCACTAGTGGGCGTTTCAGCTTTCCTGGTGGGCAGTAGAAGACGTATCCGATTTTAAATTTTATTTCCATAACATTATTTAAAATTAATATTATGATATTTATATTTGATAACGAATTAATTTACTATGTAATGCAATCCCACTTTCTAGTTTGGGAGTAAATTTGCTGTAATTCTGTTTTATAAAGTTTATAAGGTAAATCACCATTACTATCGGTGGGTGGTAGGAATATTTTACTATTAAGACAGATGCAAAAGTGGGCGGTAGGTATAAAAAGGTTGACTACTCCTGTTCGAAAACTTCAACTGAGTGCTATAACGTATATTAATTTCGTGATTTCAGATAAAACTATTTAAATAAATTGAATTAGCTAAAATTATTCAAAAAATATGTAAAAAATATATAATATACTTCGAAATATTAGCTGCAATATGCCGTTGGTTTAATCTTTCTAGCTTATTTAGTTCAAAAGTTATAAAAAATTTAAAAAATCGTCTTAAATTGACAACGTTAAAATATGAAGCCCAAATACACATAAATTTTGTTCATGTGTCGAGGTAATAATTTTCCGAAAATATTGCTAGAGGTACCAATTCGGAGGCCACTTCGCCATACTTATCCTTGTCAGATGGGTGTTTCCCAATCTTTTTTGTGCCATGCCCCACCTTAGCCTTTCTAAAATTTTTATATTCCCCCCACCCCCCTATGTAACATACATAATTTTTAATATTAAAAATTAAATTGTTCACTTAAGCAACTTAAATTATAGGTTTTAGGAAGAAATCACTAGGAAATTGTTAACGAAACACAGTAAGTAAATTTGCAAAACATATGATGAAAAACTGAAACTCAAATTCCAAATAATTTTAATAAAGATTTTTCTAGATTAATTTATTATTTTAATTTAGTGAGATCCTTGCGCTTGATTCTTGCTGCACAGAGATTTTATATTAGGTTCCAATTTGGTTAATTTTAGTCTCAAGTCTCCACATTGTGTTATATCCAGACGATTTCTTTTTTTACAGTAAATCATTTACAGCACTAAATCCACATTCAGCTAAAAATGAAGGTGGAAACGGTCACAATAGTGTTCTTGCACATTTGGTTGAATTTGGGTATTTGATTTCTGTTTCCTCGCAAAGCCATGACATAGATCCTTTTATATTAAATAAAGTTTTAACTGACTCATCATTTTGCAATTCTGCAAGTTCTTCTTGACACTGCATATTTGATATATCAGACAAATCCACTGACATTGGCTGCATTATCCATGTTGGAATTTCAATTTGTTTTAAATCAGAAAATCTTTTTTTTAAATCAGCTGATTGGCAATAACAAGTAAAGCGGTATCAGTTACTTCACATTTTTGGAGCCAATGAAACTGTTCAAAATTTTTGTTGTTAATATGTTTCTGACATAACTCAATATGGGTAATGAAACCAACTATCTTCTCTTTTGCATCGAGAAGAGTTTTACTTTTTCCTTAAACTTGCTTATTTAATATATCTAGTTTTTCAAAGACTCCATTTTAGATTTGTCGCTTAAAAAATCACTAAAAGTACCAAACACTTCCATAAATCTTTTCAAAAAGTTCCCTTTAGATAGCCATCTTACTTCAGTATGAAGAAAAAGTCTCACATGGTCTTCATTTTGTTTTTCACAAAATAGCTTTAAGAGACACTCACACTTGGCATTAGCTTTAATAGCATTAACACACTTTATTTTATTACTGAATGTAGTACTTCATTTAGAACAGCCGAGATGTTTTTAGCTACCAAGTTTTTTCTATGAATAACACAATGCACAAGAATCATTTCTGGATTCGCATCTTTCATCAATTTTAAGCAGCCATTTATCTTACCCATCATATTGGGAGCACCATCTGCAGCACAAGAAGTTATATTTTTCATTGATATATCATTGACATCTAAGTAGTTTTTTAGCTTATTATATATATATATATATATATCTTGGGAGCTAGTGGCCCTTTCTAATCTTTTACAGAACAACATTTCTTCAGCAAAATGCCCTTTATCAATATATCTTACGTAAGTTATCAATACTGCCTCACTGTCTCTCAAAACTGATTCATACATTTGCACTAAGAAATTTCTTGTTTTCAGCTTTTCAACAAGTTGTTTTTCAACATCTTCACTTATTTCGTCTATTTTTCTGCTAACAGTATTGTTACTGAGTGGCGTATCTTTTACATCTTTGTCATTTTTTTCAAGAACCGTTTTAAGAAATGCTGATATTGATGGTTTTATTAAATACTCTCCCATAGTATGATTTTTTCCAATTTTAGCGATGAATAAAGAAATTTAATAACTAGCCTCAAGAACACGATTATTAGTTGAAGTATAAGCAGTAAATAGAGACTTTAATGTTGTTCTCTTTTCAAAATGTTTCTTTTAAGTTTTAAAGTAATTCAAATCTGAATTAATATGAGCACTATGTTTCGCCTTCAAATGCGCCTCAAGACGACCTCGTTTCATTGATTCGTTGGTCAAGCATTGCTGGCATAAAAGACAAAAAGCAATCCGCTCATCCTGGACAGCGGGTATGAACCCAAATTTTAAATATTCCTCCAAATATTGACGAGTTTTTTTCTTGCTTGCACCACTCATTTTACTATGGGCTATAAAAAATAAATATAAGATCAATTAAAAACTAAAATTAAAGTATGTGTTAAAATTAATTTAATCTGACATAGAGTAAACGTATACTAAATAACGCATATTTATTTAAATTATATAACACATTTACTACACTGTCACCGCAAAATAATATTTTTTTTTTCATTTAACAAAGTTTTCTGGAAAATTATAAATTAAATTAAAATTAAAATAAATAAAAATAAAATCAAATATTTACCGATTATATCTATACAATGTATATATTTAATAGATCAACGAGCTTTTGCAACAGTTTTGACGGACACTTATTTCAAATTAACACCAACTAAATGCTGTGAAACACTACAAAATTGTGAATGGATTTCTTTTTAAATACTCCGAAAGTGTTGACAAAAAAAGTTATCCACAATTCTGAGTTGGGTTCCAAAGGATACATGATGCTTTAAAAAGATCAATTTATTGTTCATAAACATTGAGGATTTAACATCATTATAAAGATGATGTTATATAAAAAACATCAAGACATCAAAGTTTAATAATCGATGTATCGATGTTTAGTATACTATTATTTTGTCAAAAAAAAATTAATTAACGTGTTTAAAAAGTTTGAAAAAATAGTAGTAATTAATAAAAAATTGCCAATTGACCATTTCAGGTTTACACATTAAAAATATCCAAATGTAAAAAAAAATCCGTTTTGTAACAAGAATTCGAGCTTCAAACCGAAATGCTAACAAAACAAATTTTGCACTTATTATTTTACTGTTAGGGGAAATTTTTATAAAAAAAACTCATGTCTAAAGAAGGAAAACGTAGAATATTCGAATTTTGTTTTTAAAAAATGCTGAAATTTTCGAGCTTAAAAATTTCAAGTTTAAACACAGAATTTTGAAAAACAGTACATAAGATTCAGTGTCGCCACAAATTAGATTTTTAAACATATTGATATTTTTTAGTGTATACCATCAAACAGAGCATTTATTGCAGGGCCTTGTCGTGCTAATATGATGCAAAGAGGCAACCGCATCAAGGCGGCACGGTAAAAAGGCGCCATAAGCAGCTAAATCAAAGTACAGTTTGAGCCATTCAATATTTAAAAATCTGTACACATCATTTTTCTATATCGGTTTACGTCAAGAAAAAGCGGCCCTGGGCGCTTCATGCGCCTCTTCATTGAGTTGAGTGCTACTCCCATTGAAATGTTAATGTTTTTTATTATTTCAGAACTTTTCTTATAACTTTTCTTAAAAGTTTAAGCTGAAAATTAAATAAGATGCCAAAGTGTAAAAAAAATACAAAACTACAAAATACAATTATACAATTTATGAAAAGGTCCATAGCTTTTACGACGAAATTTAGAATTTAATTACTGCTAAAATAATTAAAGATTTCGGTAAAATGGAAATTAATAGATACAAAAAAATCGGAAATATTAAAAAGAACTTATCAAAATAAAAAAGTCGATATAGAAAAAAGGTGAACCAACAAGTTTCAGTCTTGCAAAAAGAAGAAGAAGAAAAAAAGTCTATTAATGAAAATTAACAAATAAATAAATAAATACAGGCGTAAATACATAATGTGTAGAAATAAGTGAGATTTGATGAATTAAATTAATTTTATGTATATTCATGAAAAAAAAACTAAAATAAAAGTTTGATAGTGTTTTATAAATGTCGAGTCGTTTCTCGAAATTTTCAGTTTTTGTCAAAATACTGAGCTTACATTTGAAAGTTCTTATTATTTTCGAGTCTAAACTAGAACTTTGGAAAAATGATCGAAATTTGAAAAATGTAATTGAAAATTTTGAAATAAATAGATCGACAAATTGTAATTAGATAAATTTCGAGAACTTAGTCAGTATTTCAAAAGTCAATAATTCAAGCTTAAAGTCAAAATTTCAAGAGAACCTAAAAAATTAGGATTCGAGGTAAAAATCAATATTCAGGAAAAAAAATTAAGTAATACAAAAAAAAAGAATACCTACATTTTCAGAATAATATCACATTGAAAAGTAAATTGCATCTACACATCTACATGTCGATATTAACGTCAAAATTTTGGATAAACGTGTAAAAACGCAGTGTGAATGTTTTATTTTGAGAAAACATTTCTAAACAAAGTCAAAATTTTATGTTTTACATCAAAATTTTGAAAAAAAAACGTCAAAATTGGAACTGAGAAGTCAAAATCTGTAGAAAAAGTTAAAATTTACAAAAAAAAACTAATCATTTACATTATAACATATAAATACAAAATCCCAATCGGAAATAATTTCTATTAAAATACAAATTGCATAACTAAAGACTTTCCAAAATTTGGAGAAAAATAAGTGTAAAAACCAAAAGTGCGATTTTTCTGTTTCGAGGAAAAGTTGAAATTTTGACTAAAAAACTCTTAAATTTCTGAGAACGTTAAGCAAAATTAAATGAAAAAATATTTCCTGATTCTTTTTTAATTCCTATTTTACGTTTTTAGTTTTTATAATTTTGGTAATTTTGAGAATAAAATTGTTTCGAAAAAAATCTAGATTTCAAAACAGCTTAGAATCTTTGAGAAAAAGTCGAAATTTCAAATTCATAGCTAGAATTTGAGGAACAAAGTCAAATTTAAAATGATACCAATAATTTCGACTAGACTGCTATATTTTGTATTATACGAAATTACAAAAATTGAATATTTTAACCGAAATTTTGAAATAATTGCTACATACGTATTTACTGATAGTTCTGCTTTTAGAATACAATTAGCTTTTGATTTTGATGTTATTTGTTTTTTAAACGCAATCGAAGGTTGTTTTCTTTGTTTTAAAGAAAAAACTTTTGCGGGGCGGCATTTCGACGAGTTGCATCATACTAAGAAAATCTACCGCAGAGCTCTGATTTGCCTTTCGGGTTCGGATTGGGTATGCCAAACTGACGAGATCTAACAAGATCGAAACCAGTATTTGTTTTCCAAACCCTGAAGTTAAAAAATATTCAAATCTATTAGTCTGCGCATTAGAATTAAGAAAATAAATCTGCAAATAATAGATGCACAGAGAATTATAAAGAGAGTAGACATTTGTACCGGGTGGCCAACTAAGAAAAGACGCCGGCTATATATCAACGAATCACTTTACAGCTTTGGGAAAAAAATTCTAATAGAAAAGTGGCTCTAAAAAATCGCTGGAAAATATTTTTGGAGTTCTAAAATGACCGCTATGTGTCGTAATACGTAGGACTGAATAGAAAATTAGGATTTTCTCAAAATTTTGCCCAATTAAGGTATATTAAAAATACATGCATTGTAATCCTAGAGTAATTTCGACTTGTTTTTGTTTTACACTTTTTGTTCTATCTCTAAAAATAAAGTGGTGAGGAGATATGAAAAAAAAATTTTTTTAAATGCCATTTACTTCAGTTAGCCTTAATGAAATTTAACAAATTTAGTCTCCATAGAAGAAAGAGTGTTATTTAGTCTATCGACGGCACTTTCATATGTTTTTATTTTATAATTATTGTTGCTGCTACAGCACATTATATAAAATGTCCGTTTTTCTAAAAAAAATTAAATAGAATGATACGTCAATTTTGAAACTTTAAAATAGAGAATTGAAAGCCCTAGTAAACAGTGAACAGTGAACAGCGAAAACCGCAATTCGATATCTTTTGTCTAACCGGAGATATTGGCAAAAAAACTAGCTGTATATAATGCCCGTTCTTTAGTCCATGTAATGTGATCATTTGTGAATAATACTTAGTACAGTAATCAAAGGTTCTATCCATGTACATAGTTTCCACATTACATAATATTTGCAAGTTTGACTTACAGGAAAACACTTGGATGAAAAGTCGTTAACAAGTAAAAATGGTTCACCACCAGTTGTAGATATATTCAAACCCTGCAGTGCTGATTGGACGTCAGTTTTTGACTTTGGTAAAGGCGGCATAACACTTCTTTTAGCATAGTAACAATCTTTCTTGATATTCTTCACATCCCGTGGGTAATGACATTTTCTGCACCTTGTACACTAACTACAGCTAAACGAATCACTTTCGAAGGTTGTAAACTGCAGTCTTCAACGGCTTTTCGTTTTGCGGCTTGAGTCACTTGTCAGATTTTTTTCTTTTTTCGTTTGTATTGTTAGTGTGATGTTTTTCCCCTCGTAGTATGGGTGTTTTTTTACTAGTTGTCGTATAAACTGTTGCGCCACATCCCGTTAATGTACAACGTCAACGTATTTCACCATCTTTTGATATGTGTACTTTTCGGTATTTATAATTTTTAAAAATCAACGCTTCTCCACCTTCTATAGTATTTGTTCGGTCAAGTAAGATGTGCAATAACGCAGAAAATTATATATCAAATAGGGGATGATGTCCACCTAGTAATATCCAATGGGAGAACAAGTTGCACTTGGTATTTCCTAATGCGTAATTACCCAGAAGAAGCATCATTAAGTATTTCATCAATATCTAATTTATCTAATAGATAAAGGGAATTTTGTCATGGCTGTTTTGGTCATCCCATTTCAGATATAAAAGTTGTACCCTGGATTAGCATATCATTAGTATCTATTTTGGGCAACCCCGGGATATTTCTGTTCTAACTGTAAATCTTTGAACTGCTTTGTGTAAGAGCACCTGTGTGGGAAAAATGTCTCCAGAAAGACCAAGTACTCTAAACATATAGTTTAGAAAAATCGCGTAATTGTAGATGTTCAAAGACGATTTGTAATAATTTACATATCATAGCAAAAATGCCTCCAGAAAGACGAAGTACTCTAAACATATAGTTTAGAAAAATCGCGTAATTGTAGATGTTCAAAGACCTTTTGTAATAATTTACATATCATAGCAAAAAAATTTTCAGTAAAAACGTTGTGTTCATTTCAATTACACGCAAAAAAAGCTTCATATTAGGCAATATCACATTTTAAATTCGCCGTTAATCAAAAAATGTAAATTAATAAATAAATAAAAACAAATCTATAAAGCAATTTCTTTTAAAATTGTAATGGTAAAATGTAGTGTTAAATATTCATTATCATTAGAACTCTAGGTAAATTAAGCAGTTCCAATTTGCCCAACTCCTTTGTTGCTTTGTTTGCTGAAGAAAAAATTAACCAAATAAGAGAAGCTAGTTAAGATAGCTATCAAAAGTACGTTGCTTATATTTCTTATGTAAGAAAATGTGCTGCATTATTTTTCTCTCTTCCCGAAAATGGGTAATATTAAAGAAAACGTACGTTGTTTTAAAATGTCCATCTTTTGAAAAAACTTTGGCTAGATTTGCGCTAATGGTGAAACCAATAGCCCGTTACCGAATAATGTAATTTGAACATTGTCTATCTATGTAGTGCATGTCTGTAGTTTGGTTCAGTAAATCAAAGACAGTTTTTTTTTTGGGAAATATGCTCGGACACGTCAATTAATATTTTAATATGCGCTCTTTTTGATGTAGGAAAATTTTATACAGCATGTCCCAAATTTAAGATATGACGTCATCAACAACCTTTTTAAATGGCAACTCTATTTTTTCTTGACTGTTCTTAAAGGGTATATCAAGTTACACATGCGGACATGCAAACCAAATTTCAATTTTTTATTCCATGTCATTTAAAAGATATTTACAAATCTGGTAACTAATTCGAAAAATCAAAAAATCTGATTTAATTGATTACAATTTTTATAAAGTTTAAAAATTGCGTATCAGAAGGTATTCGTTTGATATTTTTTGGCAAACTGGGTTGACGTCTTATCACAATCTTATAAAAAAGTTAATGAAAACAAATAAGAAGAGGAGTATCGTGTTGATCGAAAAGGCTATTAGTTTTTCGTTTAGTGAGAAACACCATTTATTAAAAAATCGACCAAAATGCCGTACTTAACTGAAACCCACAAGATTGAAGTTTTAATAATGATTGGTTACGGATGGGGAACAAGAACTCAAAATGAAATTATTAGTTTATTCGAAGAGAAGTATCCTGATTTACCACCCATATCGCAAAGTACCTAAGCAAGATTGAAAAAAAGTTTCGGGAAAATGGGCATTTAAAAAAAACAAGTAATCCTCGTCAGAATGCGCTCAATGAAGATGTCAAAATTAATGTAGTTATTTCTGTCCAAGAAAATCCTCATGCGAAATTAGCCAGTCTTCAGTTTCAAGAATTCAGAAAATGCAAAAATTTCATCCTTATAAAATCACAATCTTCCATGAACTCTTAGAAGATGATCAGGATAGAAGACTCCAATTTTGCGAACAAATGAGAGATCTACTGGACAGAAATGTTCTAAGCATAGAATATCCTGTTTTCAGATGAATCAACGTTTATGTTAAATGGTGAGCTAATTTGTCAAAATTATCGTTACTGGGCAGACAACAACCCACACTGGATAAGGGAAGGCCACACTCAACATCCAGAGAAAGTCAATGTTTGGGCAGGGATTGTTGGTGATCGAGTTATAGGAGTAATTTTCTGACAAGAAAATCTCAATGTGGCAGGATATTTAGAATTCTTGCAGGAAGAGCTAATTCCCGATTTAGCTATTTTGTTTCCCGTTTCGCTATAAGCTGATGTTCCAAATAGAAACATCTGGTTTCAACAAGACGATGCCCCTCCTCATTTTACAAGACCTGCCCGTGAGTATCTGGATGATGTATTTCTAGGAAGATGGATTGGTAGAAGAGGACCTTTTGAATTGCCATCCAGGTCTCCAGACTTAACACCTAGGGACTATTTCTTATGGGGGTATTTGAAGAGCAAAGTTTTTAAGACCAAACCTGCAAATATTGAGGAGTTGAAAGGACGAATTAGACAGGAGTGTAGACTAATTACCCCCGAAGTAATCGGAAATATTCAAAATGAGTTTTAGTTCCGTTTAGGGTATTATCAGTTGGTAAATGGACAACATTGTGAACATTGATTGAAAAATGATTATCGAGTTGAATCAGATGCCTTAATTTTTCAAATTAGTTAATATTTGTTAAATATCTTTTATATGACAAGAAATAAAAAACTGAAATTTGGTACGCATGTGTAACTTGATATAACCTTTAAGAATAGTCAAGAAAAAAATAGGGTTGCCCATTAAAATAATTGTCAATGATGTCATATTTTAAATTTGGGACATTCTGTATAAAATTTTCCTACATCAAAAAGAGCTCAAATTAAAATTTTAATCGAAGTGTCCGAGCATATTTCCGAAAAAAACTGTCTTTGATCTACTGAATTTATTCCAAGTTACAGACTAGTACTGTATAGAGAAAAACTCTTTAAATTACTAGGATTTATTGTCGTGAAAACGTACAAATTTTACAATGGAAAATATTGAGAGACATTTAATTTGTAGTAGGGAAAAGTAACGTTCAAATTGTCAATAAATGTTTTTCTTATCAATTGACTTTTAGTGCCCTTTTTAGAGTATTTTGCCTTTTTAGTACCTTTTTTAGCTGTTCATTTTTGCCTAATTTAACATATTCCTTACCTTTTTCCCTTATTTGATTGTGCCTAAAATCCAATCTCTAGTTATTTTCAAATACCTTTTTATTATTTTGTGTCCAACCTTGGTTTGTAACCTGTTTTCTTAACTTTTAGAAAATTAACCAAAATTTCGTTATCTTAACATTATTGAACTTTTCATATAATTGATCTCATTGTATAAAAAAATATCAACACAAATGTCGTTTTCAGTTATTTAGGATCAAGCAGAAGTTTTTATAAAGACTGACTTTTTCTCATAAACCCACCAAGTTTCAAAATTTCCATTTTAATCCCTAATTCTCTTTGGTGGAACGGACTGGCCCTTGGTTATCTTCAAAAACTGTAATACAGAACTTATCCCCTGAAACCAAGAAAGATTAAAAAACAAAACAAACGTTGCTCTAACGCATTTGGAAAGCTTTCGAAACGCGTTAAAGCAACGTTTGTTGTGTTTTTGAATCTTTCTTAGTTTCAGGGGCAAGTTCTGTATTTCAGTCCCTAATTCTGAGTTAAAGCTCATATTACTTTGTTCATATTACTTTATAAATTTCCCTAGGAAAGTGAAAATTTATAGAAAAACATGGAATTTACCTTAGTTTAAAAATAAATATGTCTAAAGTCGGATTTTTTACAAACACTTCGATATTAGACTCGAAACTCCAATATTTTGAGAATTTCTTCTTCATTAATTTTGGTTTTATTGTAATTTACATGACTTTGTCTATCGAAATATCAACGATTTTCTCGAAATTAAAAAAATAATTAAACTTTCAAGTTTCCGTCTAACTGAGACAAAAGACAATATTGCAAAAAAGAACTCTAAGAAAGAAAATTTAATGGAAACGTGAATCTCAAAATTTTCATTTCATTTTTGAAATATCTTCATTTACTTTCATATTCAACTATTTTGTCATTAATTTTAATCTGAAGTTCAACATTTCTATAAAAATTTGAAAATCGTCTTAATCAGTTTTTTTTTCGTAATTTTGACATTTTTATGAAATTTTCAGGATTTGAATTGCAAATATATATTTTTTCTAGTTTTGACTTCTTTTCTCAAGACTCTGGAGTCTACACACTTCGAAGCTGAAAGAAATTACAATTTTTAAATTGTGTGTGCTTTTTTGTAGTTTCATTGCAAGCATTCACTTGCATCTCCAAAGGACAATATTCGTAAAAAAGGATAAAATAAAAAACAGTTTATTTAAATGAGATTCTAATCTAAGAAATATATTTTGTATAAATCTGTACAGCTTCTATTATAACTGGTTAATCGAATCTGGAAAGTACCATTAATTAAGGTGAGATTTTATTTAATTTTTTCGCATCTGCGTGTCCCTATTAAAAGATCAGTAATAGTCCGCAACAGGTAATCTTATACTTGAAATAATTGTATCAGCTGGTTAAAGTTTAGTACGAAGGCCAATATTGACTTCTCTAAAAAACGAATGAAAGATCCACAAGAAGAATTCAAAAGTGGAATGAAAATGAGGTTATGTGGATGTTTTTATTATTATTTTACATTGTGAAAAGGCGCAGTATAAACTTTATCAGTATTTTATAGCACATAATGAATTTATATTTATGTTGACAATAAATTTTGTAAAAAAGACAAAACGTTAAGCAATGTATTCAGTTTACTTTTTTATTTGCTTTTTTCACTACAGTTTAGGTTTTAACGGCTTCATACCAGATCTGCGACATATGAATTATTCTCAGACATATTCTCTTCAAATTAACAAAAGCAAGGAATATATTTTAGTGTTTACAGGAGAATATGTGAGTTTTAATGGCATTTATATAACTGTATTATTTAGGTTCTCTTTACATGTAATGTAACTGCATTGGAAGATTTTTTTTAGAGAAAATTGCCACCTAGGATTGCAATAAGCAGTAACAACGCAAAATTTAGTCAGCCACTGATTGTAACAGCTCGATTGGAAACTGAAATAATAAGTTGGAAGCTACCTCTGAATATAGAGGGGTCCACTGGAACCAAGATTTTTTCAAACACTTCCAGAACACTGTGCCATGATGTTGTAACTACAAATGGTTGGTATATTAAATACGTCGCAGGAAAGTCGCAAATGTCATGAATAAAAGTTTTCTAGGAAACTTGAATCATTTAGTAAATTTTCCAACATTTTGTCCTTTCCCATCATCAGCTTCCTTTTTAGACACTCCATTTTTTTTTTTATTTTGCTGTTACGAGTGTATTCTTCTCTGTCGATATTATATTGATCCTCTGATCTGTTTGTATTTATAATCCATTTAATTTTAGGCTTGACAGTGGTGAAAAATTATAGTTATCCAGTAGTGACTGTTTCTACCATTTCAGAAACTAATGTAAGCTTTGAAGTTAAAGTTGATTATCAGCATGATTTTATTGTTGAAGCGGACAAGTTATATAATTTCACCATATCTCCAAGTCAACCCAGGTATGATAGTCGTTGTATATAATTATGTGATTCAATTATATTTCCCTTGTAAAAGAATGTTGTCTACCATTTAGCAAATAATTGTAATTAATTTTAGTGGACAAAAAAAAAGACAGATTAGGGATGGACAAATGCTTGCCTGTTGATGAAAATTTCACCGCAGGCCATACCAAGTCATTTTTCTGTTTTAACAGGTTTTTCAATATTTCAAATTCAGTATTCTTTATCAGATTCTTTGCGCAAGTTAAAGAACAATTGAAATAAAGAACTTTAAATATTAATGCGTAGAACTTCAATTATTTAAAATAATGTGGACTTTAAAGAATTCAGATAATAAGACCCTGTGCAAGTTGTTATATCAGGGGGCTAAAAATGTACAAGAAACAAAATATTTTTGATGACCAAAAAAAAGGATCTAACAATGTTAACAACTAAAAAATGAAATACCCCAACAACAGAAACATAGCGTCCGAACAGGACTGCTCTAACATTTGCATCATTTCAGACAAAATACTAATTGATTTTTTTATTTATAACTTGAAATTTCATTGAAAGTTTCAAGTTGAGGTTAAAGTAGAAAGAAAGTTAGAGAAAGGTCAACATTTTGGGTTTGATGTCAAAATTTTAGGAAAAAAAAGTAAAAATTATGGGTTGGAATATTGAAAAACAATTCAAAAAAGAATTATTTCAAAAATGTCTGAGTTTAAATTCAACATTTTTGTAGAGTTGGCTATTTTATAAAAATTTTAAAGTTTCGAATTTAAAAATCGAAAATTGGAGAAAGACGGAATTTTTAAATGTTGGAGCGATTTTAGAGTTTAAACATCGATTTTTTGAGAAAAAACCGAATGCCCAGTTCAAGTCGAAACTCTTAATTTGATAACAAAAGCTCCTAAGATGGTTATTCGTAGTTGATCTTAGTCTTGAAATCTAAATTTTTCTGTAATAATTTTGTCGATCCTTAAAGTCAAAATTTTCAAAACAAAATGTCGAGAATGTTCCGATTTAACCTCGAAATTTCGCAATTTTGAATTTAAATTTGAAAATTCAAGATTTTTTTCTGGAATGTTATTATTCCAGAAATTTCGACTTTTTATTAGAAATTTCGATGTCATTATTTCAACAAAAAATGATATTTGGGATAATTTTTTATATCATTTTACTATTTTTTTTTCAAGTTTGCTTTCTTTTTAATTTCGCACTAAAACAATTTCTAATTTTCTTTCGCTTTTAATTTTTTTAATCAAAATTTTGAGAAGAAAATTGAATATTTGAATTTGAGGTTGGAATATCCTTATTTAGGTCAAAATTTCGAGAGTAAATCTAAAGTTCTGAAAATTTTCGGTCTCCTTAAATAACCAATTTTGTTTCCTAAATTCTGACTTCCTAAAATTTGTTACATTATGTTAAAATTTCTATTTTTTTTTGAATTTGTTTCTCGCGATTATGACTTTCCTTTAAAACTCGATTTTTTTGGAAGAAATTTCATAATCTAGTTTTTTACAAATATCGAGTTTTCAAACTTCCCAGTTTAGAAAAGTTCCAAATTTCTTCTTTTTCATTACATTTTATGTAAAACTCAATGTTTGTAATAATTTCAAAAAAATCGCATCTCTTGGAAAGTTTCCAACATATATTTTTTTTAAATTATTCTGGAGAAAGGTTATAGATTTGAATTTAATATTAAAATTTTCAGTTTAAAGTCGACTTTTTGGGAAGAAAAACATTTTTATTTAAAAAAAAACCAATCTTGAGGTAATCTGAGTTTCTAAAGTAGCATTTTTTTAATTTCTACATTTTTTATTTTTGGTTATTCTTTTTGATGAGAACAAGAGATAAAGTTTCTAGTGCCTTTTGTAACCCTATAAGTGTGAACGACAAATGTTTTTAAACATAAAATTGTTTTTTTTTTTAATTTTTGTTAATAAATTTAACTTTTTTCATATTTTTTCCTCAGGAACATTTTTACACTCCAAAAAATTTTGGCTTGTCGAAATTTATACATTGACGATGTGCCGTAGTTTTATGTTTTGGTGTAACGGGCCGCATTTTCATACTGTGAAGAAATCGACTTTTTCTTTTCAAATTTTCGATATTTTTTTTAATTTGGACTTTGCTTAGAAAACCAATTTTAAAATGATTTTTTTCTAAATTTAAATTTTTTGTTGTTGAAAATTTCAACTTTATTACATAATCGTAATTTTTGCAAAAAAATATTTTTTCCCGTTTTTATGAAGCTTTCGACTTTTTTGCAAAGTTGACTTTTTTTGAAAATTTTGACTGAATATCTCAATTTTTTTCAAAATTTTTACTTTATAACAAAATCCCTTTTTTTAAAGATTTTGAAAATTTCGAAGTAAAAAAACCGATTTTTAGAAAATTTCCACATATTTCTAGTTTATTTTATTGAAACTTCGACATTAATTTTCTTTTTGTACTAACACAATTGATTATTGTTTAAGTTTAGAACATTTATTAAACACTTCATTTAGTTCAGTTTACAACATTACCCTATGCTTATTCTCTGCAACTCTAAGAACTACTGACTACACCACGGGTTGCCTATCGTGCTACCCTGACAGCTTTTTCTCAGAATTTCCATTTTTTTTCTAAATGTTGGCTTTTTTCAAAAATTTACTTATTTTTGGAATTTCTATAGTTCGACTTTTTCGCAAATTATTCATCTATTTTGAAAATTTTCAAAATTTCGACCTTTTTAGAAAATTTTATTTTATTTTATTTTGAAAATTTCGACTCAAAATTTTGGCTTTTTCTCGAAATTTTCACTTTATTTTTGAAAAATTTCTGTAATTTTCTAAAATTCGTAATTTGTTTTGAAATTTCGACTGATTTTCTGACATTAATTTTTCTCTTTTTTGAAGAATTCAATTTATATGAAAACTACAACGTTATTTTTAAAAATTTCGACTTTCTGAAAATATTGACTTTTGAAAATTTCATAATTTCCATTATTTTTAAAATTTGATTTTCGACTTCAAATTTTCGCACTTTTATCGAAATTTTAACCTTTTTATAAATATTAAAAAAATTCGACGTTCAAAATTTCACTTTTTCCGCGTTTTCATTTTTATCAACATTTTTTTAAAATTTTGACTTCAAATTCTACTTTTTTTTTGAAATTTTGGATTTTTTGTAAATTTAGATTTAGAAAAAATCCATATTTCAAAACTTTCAATTTTTTTTCAAACTTAATTTTTTCTCAAAATTTGATATTTTCAAAATTGTGTTTTTTTTTAAGGATTTAGACTAACTGAGAATTTTGAATTTTCTTGTACATTTTGACTTTTTCGAAATTAGTTTTTGCAATTTTTGACTTAAAAAATGTATACTTTTTTAATTTCGACTTTTTTTGTAAATTATTAACTTTTTTTAGAAATGACTGGTTTTTTCAAAAGTTTTTCTCTTTCAGAATTTCAACGTTTCTCAAATTGCATTTTTCTGAAAATTTTTACTTTTTGAAAAATTCGGCATTGCAAAATATCTACTCTTATCTTCGAAATTTTGGATAATTTTAAAAATTTCGATTTTTTATTAAAATTCAGAGTAGAGTTTTGATAAAAGTATGTCCTTACATTTATTGACAATTTCTACTTTTTTTCGACATTTTGTCTTCTTTTAAAAAGTATTAATTTTTGAAAGTTTTAAGTTTTGATATTTTTCTCATAATTGTTAGTTTAAACTTACATTAAAGATTTAAATTTGAAGTATTGATAAGAACCACAATATTAGACTCGCAATAAAAAAGTTAAAATTCCAGGTTTAAACTCGCATGAGAATTTTATTTTTAACTATAGAAAGTCGAACGTTTTTAATTAAAATGGAAATTTTTAGAGAAATAGTAAAAAAATCAACATACAAACCGGATGATTTGTAAATTTCAAGAAAAAAAATTGTAGCTAAAATTGGCTTCAGGGAAAAGAAATTTGAGCTTAAACCAGAAGTTTAAAAAATTAAATGTTTGTATTGAAAAAAAACAAAGAAAAACAAAATGAAATTTGAACTTTAATTAACAAAAATACGAAAAAAGCGTACGATTCTAAAGTTGAAATCTTTAGAAAAAAAGTCGCAGTAAAAAGTCAAAATTTTAGGATTAAACAACAAAAATTGGAATTTATGTGGAACGATTTACCATTTCATGTTTCCTCTCAAAAGTTTGACCTTATTTTGATAATGTTGATTTTAAGCTGTCATGTTAGTATATTTTACATTTTTTCGTGAAATTTTGATTTTGAAATTCAAAATAGCAAGATTTCAACCGAAATATTAAGAAAAATCTTCTATTTTAACATCGATTTTTTAGAAAAATATGAAGAATTAAATGTAGTGGAGACTGTGGTATTCTGGACCACAGGGAATTGCGGACCAGCTTTATATTTTTTTTCTCTAGTTGACAGCTACAAATAACGTTAGCTCGCCTCATGTTAAGCTCATTTTACCTTCAGGATTCCACGTGTGTACACGAACCGTTACCTCGCTTCGATACCAAATAGAAATTTGATACTTTGAAATTTGTTTTCCTCTTTGAGTTTCCTCTAATTTAACCACACTTTGTGAGAACCTACTCAAATACATATCTTCATAATATTCGCGGAACCTTAAGTCTTCGACACAAGCATAAAATTTTCCATGAAGTTTGTATTTGGTTACTCATATGCTGCCATATTGTAAAAAAGGACGTTCGGGGAATTAAGGACCACTTTTGTTGGGGAATTATGGATCACTCAATTCTTTACATTTCACAAGCTAACTTCATGTATTTGAATGCATATGAGTGATTATTCATGCAAATTTTCAACACAACATTATTTTTCGGCAATTTCTAATAGTTTTTTGGTACGATAATAATTTCGTTTCCAACTGATTTTCATTGCCATTTCTCACTCCACTTTACATTTGTTTCTTTTTCATAATAAATTTTCTGGCATTTTTAATCAAAATTAAAAGGTTTTCCTACCACATTTTTCCATTTTAATCGACTTGTAAAGTGGTCCGTAATTCCCCGAAATTTTTCAAAATCGCAAAAATGCAATTTTTGCGCCAACTGATTTAAGTTATACAATTTAATACAATTTTACTAAACTGCTGCTACCCAAAGAGAGGTTATTATTTGTACTGCAAATTATGGCTATGAAATTTTCAGAAAAAAATATTTTTTTGCTACTTTTTATTCAAAATAAAAAGGCAATACCCCAGTCTCCCCTACTTGAAATTTTAAGAAAAACGCATGGTGAAAAAATCCAGTTTAATATTTAAGAGAATTTGAAACTTCAACTCATATTTTGGAATGAAAGTTAAAATTTTGATTTTGAAGAAAAACAAAATTTTAATATAGTTAAAAATCTTTTAGTGGGTCACTAAGGGAAGCATACAAATAACCGGACCATGACAAAAAAAAAAGGTTGGGAAACGCTGTTTTAGACTGTGTAATTGGACTTTGATGAAACTCACGTGAAATTTCATCATCTCAAAATTGAGTACTTTCTCTGTTTATATATCCAGTCAAATGAAAAATGCTGTGGTACACTTGTAGGAATAAAATATTGCAGTATAGGTAGTGCTGAAAAGTTTGTACATAAGAATTATAAACCATACTGTACGTAAGCCTACATAAACTCCATAAAAACATGAACACTATATTTACTTATTGGAATATCTAAAAGTCTCAAGACATTGTGGTACATTTTAAACTTTTGATTTTTAAACACCGCTGTAGCAACAATGTCTGTCATTCAAGTAGGGTGAAGTGGGGTAAGTGCGTTTTGGGGGTAAGTGCATCAGTTGCTTTTTAAATCTCAACCACTTATAGTACTAGTGGCGGAATCTGGTGCTCATCAAAATAAGGCCTTTTCTTAATGTAATGCAGATCCCTTCATAACCGATATTGACTTAAGCAAGAAAAGATGGCCACCGGACAAAGCGTCAGCTGTTTTACTCGTGTGTTGAATGCGTTGATGTGAAAAATATTTGTGTAATTTTTGCCCAGGTACGTATGTCATAGCTACATGTTACATTTATGAGTTTTATAGTTAATTAAGTAAGAACAAATACTAAATTGTTTTTATTATAACCCTATTTTATTTGAAGAGGGTAGATGCACTTTCCTCAAATATTTTTGGTTTAAGGGAAGTGCACCTATTTGTAGTGGGGAAAGAGCACCTAGCATTTGGTAAATGGACTCAAAAGTCTCGAAAAATGGGGTTTTGGACTCAGCCGCAAAGAAGTCCTAGAAGTTGTGGGCAAATATGTTACACACAAGCAGCTCAAGACTCCATTTAAAAACAACGTACCTGGTGAGGATTGGTTTTTAAAATTTAAAAAAAGACATAATTTGTCAATTAAAAAACCTGAAGCGTTGGAATACGCCAGAAAGAAAAATACGGATCCTTTTCTAATATATCCATATTTTGAGTTGTTAAAAAATACAATTCAAGAACTGAACCTTCAAGATAAACCATCTAATATTTGGAATATGGACGAGACAAGTTTTTGTAGTGATCCTTCAAAGACAAAAGTCATAGGTGAAAAAGGCCATGCTTGTACTAGAATCGTTTCTGGTCCGGGAAGAACGAACACCAGTGTCCTGTTTGCTGCTGCCTCAGATGGACAAAAGGCGCCACCGTTAATTATATATAAAGGAAAAAATGTCTGGGACACCTGGATAGCAGATACAAATAAAGAATACCCAGGTACGACATATGCTGCCACACCTAACGGGTGGATGGAGTCAGAAGTTTTTAAAAACTATTTCGTGAAAACTTTCATACCCTTGGTAGAAGGAAATGGTCCTACATTAGTTGTATATGACGGCCATACAACTCATATCGATATTGATGTGGTACAAGCCGCAGTGGAAGCGAACATAACCATTCTAAAGTTACCGCCACATAGCAGTCATCTTCTGCAACCACTTGACTTGGCGGTTTTCAAATCTATTAAGGTGGCGTGGGATACATTACTCGTGAAATGGCAACGGAATCATGCGGGCCAGAAATTACTGAAAAGCAATTTGGCTGAAATGGTGGAATATATTTGGAAAGATGCCGATCACAACAAATGAATCGGTGGAAAGCTCAACAGGCGATGAATACTGGCATGTCTACAACAAATGAACTTACACCCCCAATAATACAAAACGGACTCGATGAAAACGTAGAATTTCTAGAACGAGGTCCACCAGAAGATACCGCAATTGATTCAAAAGATTTCTCAGTTACAGAAGAAGTTCTAGGACTGACTGAAAAGGAAACCGCTGTTACAGAAGATTTGTTGGAAACGGAAAATAATCAGGACGAATCGTTAGCATTTGAGGTGGAAGAAAATATTCAACTTCAAACAAATGATGTAACAAACGAAGTAGAAAATAATCCCAACACCCCAGTAGATTTAACAAGTGCAATAGAAAACCAAAACCCGCATACCTTTGAAGAACTTTTACTGAACCTGGTAAAAGGCAATCAAACTAATAATGCACCGAAAAGATTCAGGAAGAAAGTATGCCCCGGGGTCGAACTAATAACAAGCGAAGTCGTAAGAAGAAGACTTGAAGAAGCCAAAGAATATGAACTGCAAAAGAAGTCCGGTGTTAAGAAAAAGAAACAGATGACTACCAAAGAGCCAAAAACTAACAAAGAAAAGAAACCAGTCAAAGAAAAGCAAACTAGTCGTGCGAAACGTAAAAAAAGTAAATGTGCAACATGATTCAGAAACGGATGATCAAGATTTACATTTAGATGACGAAGAAAGCGATTTTGAAACACTTTCTGAAATCGGTGCATAAGCAATAGCTGAGACACTCGAGTTTGAAAGAGATGAAGTTAATGACAAACAAGTTGGAGATTGGTTATTGGTCAAACTCAATTCTGAAAGAAAGACTTCACAATATTTTATAGGAACAATTGAAAGCATCGATTTGGAAACAGGAAATCCAATTGTAAAATTTTTGCGACGAATTAACTCGAAATCAGCGCCTTCCAAACCAACCTTCACATGGCCTGATGTGGAGGACATTTCAGAAATTACCACAAAGGACGTTATTCGTGTGTTACCTTCACCTAGAGTGGGAAGAAGAGGTGAAATCAACTTTCCCGTCAGTTTTTCTGGTTATCCTAACATAAATTAGTTTTAAAAAATTATTTCTTCAAGTGTTGAGTTAAATTAAAAGTTTATTTTTCATTTGTTATCGTGTTATTTTTTCGGAATCCACATCCACATTGCAGTTAAAATTCATTATTTTCGTAAGCATTTGATCAATTTAAATGCAGCAAATATCAATAGATTGAGAAAATTTTTAAGCTACTCGCACTTGCCCCATGCATTTCTCAAGCAATGAACGCGAGAAATAATCCACTGTGGTGCGGTTGCCCCAAAAAAGGGGTAAGTGCATCCCACTGAGTTGAAAATTTCAAAATTAAATGCCTGGACGGTATTAAATTTTTAAAGCAGTTTTTGACTCTACAATATGGTACACCATCATAGAAACTATGTGTATGCAAAATGTTCGTCTTCTATTGTTATAGGGAACAATTGTGGAAGAGATTCAATTTAAATTTTGCACTTTGGTGGGTGCATATACCCCACTTTACCCTATTCTTTAAAAAAAACTCGCACAGTGCAGGGTATATTAGATCTTATTAAGTCCCAGACCAACTGGCTCTTTCAGCTAATAAGATCGAATTTTAAAGTAATATGTATTTTGAAGGTACTACTTCTACAACTTTTCAACCAATGAAACTTCGTCAAATTATTGGAACTATCACACCATTTTACTAAAAGTTTCATCAAACGACAGCGTCTGCATGACAGTTAGCATTCAAAATGTTAGCGTAAGTTTCCGTTTTACAATTTATCCTCTTCAAAATTGAACGGAATTGGTTTTAGTGTCCTGTATTCGACCTTAATGAGGATATTACGTTTCGGGGCTTTTATGAAACGGTCGACATAAAAGGAGGAATCACGATAACAGTAATTATGTTACACATCTGAATTAACCACAACTGTGTTAGGTCACGGTCACCATTTTTGTTGCGGTAGATCATTAGGCTGTTTTAAAACATTTATTTTAGTCAACTTTTCTTCACTTTTTATCTTATAATTTGACTGATAATTTCAAGTGCTATAGACATAGGCAAGTGATGTATTAATAGAAAAATCAATTTAATCAAATCATTATCTAATGCGATACTAGGCAAAAAAAGGTCCACTGTTATCTTGTATCTTTTGGAAAAACAAAGAATAAACATGAATATTTTCTGGTATACTTTTGCAGGTTGGTGCAAAATTCTTATTTTATAGATTTTTTTGGCTATATTTACCCACTAAATAAAAATAACCTACAACAGTATTGTCGTATAACCTCAGTTTAATTGAAAGTGTATTTTTCTTGCTTGAAAAAACTATGTCACAGAAAATGATTTTTATTGTATGACTAACAGTTAACAACGTGCATGTGTTAGAACAAAAAGTCAATGCAAATTTGATTAAAGTTAATATTCTAAAACAGTTTATGGAACTTTTCCTGTAAAATTCACTTTGTTTGGACGTAAATTCTTTACTTACGTTACTTAGAACAAAAATGGCGGCAGTGACGTCAGCACTTTTGTAGTCTATTGAATTATAACTGAATCTTGTGTTTTTTTAGAAGTCAAAGTTTCCTTTAGGATTTTATGTAGTTTTCGTAGCAAAAGCTGACGATGCCGACTGCAGTGGAGAATTCACCAAATCAACAGATACACAAAGGCTAAAAAGTATAACACTTATAATAAAACCGAGTATAACTTATGATGATTATCTTTTTGCCGTAATCGTGACATTATCCTGTGTTGGGGCGTTTTACGTTATTTTTGGATTGAGCTTCTTTTTTTGTACAGTTAGAGGTTATGTGCCCAGAGAGATGGAATACGTCACTAACGACAACACACCAATGACTGAAGGTGCAGGTATCCTGGGACACATTTGTGTGCTGTTAAACAATGAAATATTTTAGGCAATGAAATAACAGATGGAACTTCCCTCGATGATTATGATCGACTCTCGGAAGCTTCCAGAGATAGAGAATTGAGGTTATGTAAATCAGCCGTATATTTAAACGATCTAGCAAGGAAAGATATACTAATTTTGAAACAGCGGTCGTACTTATATTTATACAATGTGTTAACTAATGCAGTATTCTATGGTTTGCCAGTTGTTCAGTTGGTTGTTACATATCAAAAGGTACAACAAATCTATATTTTTTACGATATAGTTCAGTGTGTGTTTCAGATGTTAAATGAAACTGGAGAACAAGATCTTTGTTATTATAATTTCTTATGTGCACATCCTTTAGGAGTGATAAGTGATTTTAATCACGTTTTCTCCAATGTAGGTTACGTTATGTTAGGTATATTGTTCCTTTGGATTACCTATCGCAGGGAAATTACTCACAAAGACATTGATTTTGATCGGGTTAGTAACCTTTCCATTCGACTTACATGTTTTAACTCGGCTTTTATAGAATTATGGCATTCCACAACATTACGGGTTATTTTATGCCATGGGTGTTGCTCTCATAATGGAAGGGGTTCTGTCTGGTAGCTACCACGTGTGCCCCAATGGTGCTAATTTCCAATTTGGTTAGTAGTTTTGTGTTGAATTTTAGTTTTGCTAACCTTGAAATTGTTTCAGATTCTAGCTTTATGTATGTAATGGCCGTTTTATGTATGGTTAAATTGTATCAAAACAGACATCCTGATATCAATGCTTCGGCTTACTCAACTTTTGGTGTGTTGGCAGGGGCTATATTGCTTGGTAATAAACATAAGTCTACAGATGTAGATTATTTATAAGCATAATTTTCTAGGTATGATTGGTATATTTGAAAATAATATCTACTTTTGGGTATTTTTTACTGTTGTTTACTTAATAGCCGTGTTATTTATTAGTGCTCAATTTTATTATATGGGCTGTTGGAAAATAGGTATGATATTAGAATAGAATTTAGCAGAAATAATCTATTTTTTATAGATAGGGGAGTATTTTTAAGGGTATACCGCACCCTCTCAGTGGATATTAGATCTGGAATTTTAAACGTTATTATACCCACATATAAAGGTACTATTAATTGATTCTTCTATTCTGTATTGAATGTAATTGCTTTATTTTCAATTTGCAGCTCGTATGTGCCTCTTGATTATCGTAAATCTCTGGAATTTTGGTCTTGCGTCTTGGGGTATTTATAATCAGCATAAAGGTTTTGCATTTTTCCTCTTAGGAATATTACTGAGTAACACAGTTCTCTACTTCTTTTTCTATGTTATCATGAAGGTATTTTCATCTAAACTTTAGGAACTAATTTAATAATTATATTACATTTCTAGTATTTACATAAAGAAAGAGTAAACAAATTGACGTTATTTTTCCTTTGCTGTGCCACACTCTGCGCGGTATCTGCAATGAGCTTTTTTGTTCATAAAAGTATATCATGGATGGTAAGTTTATTCACTGATATTGATGAAACAGTAATACTGTTTTTTAGAATACTCCGGCACAGTCAAGACACTTCAATCAAGAATGCCAACTTTTGAAATTCTATGATTTCCATGACATATGGCATTTTCTCAGCGCTATTGGAATGTTTTTTACTTTTATGGTTCTTTTAACCCTTGACGATGATCTATCACATATTCATAGATCTCAAATAGCTGTATTTTAGAATGCTACTTTTTTAAAATTGGGACAAATGCTTAATAAAATTATATTGACTGATTGTGATATCTTTACATAGCTTTATTTTAAAATTGTGATGCTATATACGTTGAAATAAAAATATAGGAATTATTAAGATCGTTTTCATAGATCCAAAGCAAGACAAGTGTGGGTACAATCTGAAAAAAACCTATGAATGAAAACTGTGAACTACAGAAGCCATATTCCAAACGCAAGTCATAAATGAGGATACAGAATTGCGTTCGAGGGAGAGGGAGTAATTTTTTTTTTGTATTTTTGCCTATATTTCAGGCACTGGGCTAGATAGCTTTTACTTTGACTTGTTTTATTTTTCTTAATAAAATCATTTGTGTAAAAACAAGTGCACTAATTATTTTATCATTTATTGAAAAAAATACGCTAAGAAAAATATGAACGCTAGATTGGATGATTAACATTAATTATTATTTTTTTATTATCAAAACAAAACTACTACTACACAAAGTTACCTAATTAAAATACATAACAGAAATACTATAAAAAAGGCAAATTAATAAATTATCAACTAGGACACAACTTAACTTTCCAGTCGTATGTTATTTAGTCCTAACCGGCGGGTCCCTTTACCTATCTTCATTACGGAAAATAATTGTTTGCGATCATAAGTTCTTCCAAAATATTTCATGATTTGCATTATATGTCTGATTAATCGTGGAAATTAATTAAATATCATGTAGGTAATTTTAATGGAATTTTTGAAAGTCCATAATGTGAAATTGAATCCTCAAATTGGTGAGGTTTTTGTAAATCCGTTCCATTTTTATTCATTTGAATCTGTTTCTGTGTCGCATATTATATGACTAGGAAAAAATATGGTAACTACGAGCAGTTTCTTCGGATCGAAATAATTTAAATCTCTATTCAAATTGTTGGTTTATTAGGTTTTTAGTTTCTTGGCCATATTTACTTGTATCTGAAGGAGTTTCTTTTCTCTATTATAAAAAATGTCTCATTTTTTTGTTTTGTTTTTTGACAACATATGTGTCATAACTATTAAACTTTATTAACGATTAAAAAGCAACAGATCTTAAAATTCCACAAAGTACGGGTTGGAAATGTCAACATATGTTTCTTTCAAATGGTAAATTATTTTAACATTGGAAATGTTTATGTTGAGATATGGGGTGAAATTTCGGGTTTTCGTTCAAGCTTGAGAGAACAAGGTGTCGGTCGCTCTGACATACTCGCCAGTCGAGCGCTCTCGGCGTCGATAGGCTGGCGTGAAAAATATGGGAGAATGTTAAGTTTCAGTTCACCGCAGTGCACCATATTCGTTTAATCCAGAGACGTTTCATTGGATTAGGCTATCAGCTAAGGATATTAAGAGTATGAAAAATAGCGAAAAGTGTAAGACATATCGAGAGCGTAAAAAACGTTTACGAGAGATTGAAAATAGAGAATCTAGTGAGTTAAGTACGAAAACACCGCTAACAAAAACTGAACACAATAGGCGGTATCGTGAGCATGTAAAGATGCGCAAACTTAAAGGTTCTGAAGTTTACACGGGCTACCCAAGTCAGCGGCCCTTAACTGAGAGGTTATAATTCCATTATTATGCTGTAAACTCTTACCCTAAATCCAACTCACGTACTGTCTTGAAAACCTTGAAGTACTCAGTAAACGAATGTGGTAAAATATCTGCACTTATAATTTTTAGGGCTCAAATAAATGTAAATTACTTTTACAATAAAGTTGACAAATTTTTGCTTGTAGATTAAATAGATTTTAATATTTCATTGTTTTCACTTTGTACTAAAATATTTCTTTCAAGAGCCATGAGCATAGATGCCTTAATATTATTTTGATTTAAATTATTTCGTAGTCTATTTGGTTATACGAGTATATTTCAATTTAAAATATAATCTTTCAGAAGAAACTTGGCTAATGGAAACTGTAAATTTAGAAAAGATAAACATTGCAGAAATAACCTTAAAAATAGAAAAAAGTCGAAAGAAAAATATTTCAGGATTTCAAAAAATTCATTATGTTCTAAAATTTCAAAACATGTCAACATTTTGAGGTTAAAGATAAAATTTTGCAACTAAATCAAAATCATTTGAAAAAAATTTAAATATTTCATTTAAAGTCAAGATTTTAAATAAATGACTTGTGTTCTTAAAAAAAGAGTCTTGATTAAATTTAAAACCTTAAAAATAAAATATTAAAGCTTTAACACTGGTTGAAACCTTTATTGGTGTTGGAAATAAAGAGTAGAAAGAAAGTTTGATTTTTGGGATTTTAAAATTTGAGGAAACCCACCACTCATGATTTAATAAAAAAGGGGATTTTAAATTTCGAAAAAAAAGTTGACATTACAAAATTTCGATAAAAAATCTTGAGTTTTTGAGTTTATATATTTATAATTTTAAGAATTTTTAGGCTGAGGTCACAATTTCGAAAATAAATCAAAATCTTTAGAAATATTTAGAATTTATTATTTAACATGAAAATTTTAAACAAAACGTAAATATTTATTGACAGTTTAAGAAAAATAAGTGACATTTTGAAAGGTTGAGGAATTTTGTGAAAAAGTCATAATTTCAAGAAAATACTCTATATTTATTTTTTTAATGCAAAATCTTGGGTTAGACTCGCAAGACTGATGTTCAAATTTTGAATCCTTTTGAAATCCGAAGTTTTAAGAAAAAACACAAGAATTGCAAGTTTAATGTAAACATTTAAAAAAATTGGAAATTGTGGAAGAAATTATTAAATTTCTGAAAAGCCAAAAATAATTATTTTGAAAGCATAAGCGCATAATTTTGTAAAGAAGAGTAAAATAGATTTCTAGACTATTTTCTTTAGGTTAGAAAATTTTAACCTCTCTGAATAAATAAGACGTCAAAATGACCCTTGACGGATCAAGCAAAATAATCAATAAGTAATCGAATGCCGGGTTCGCTACGTTCTCTTCTAAAAAACTT
Source organism: Dastarcus helophoroides (assembly GCA_028583605.1). NCBI lineage: Eukaryota > Metazoa > Arthropoda > Insecta > Coleoptera > Bothrideridae > Dastarcus > Dastarcus helophoroides. The sequence continues at coordinate 33,252,610 of CM053334.1, forward strand.
AGAGCACACTTGATGACTTTTTCATTTGAACACCCGATAAAATTTTAACTGACATAAATTGAAATTTACTAATTCAATCAGATTCACTCTGTCATTATTAAACGGCTCGAGATAATTAAATACCATATCTGTTGCTAATTTAAAGCCCTCATCGCTTCCCATTTTTGTTTTTAGATTCATTTAAGTGGTCAGTTCATTACGACAAGCGTATTTTTGATATTAAGAAATTTCATTATCTTTGCGATTCTGTGGAAGGAGATTCAAGTAACGTTATTGAATCATTGTTATCAGCTAATTATTATTATTAATTAATTATGCAATAGAGTTGCTGCAAGACCGCTTTAAAATAAAAGAACGGGTTACAACCGTGCTAAACATTTTTTAATTTACAAGAACCACACAACCCGGTCTAAGACAACTAATTAACTGTAATAAAGGTTTTAGAGCTTTCGGCAAAAAAGGGAATTACTTTTATTTATTATTCCCATAAGAGCGGAAAAATTAAACGATCATGCAAAGCGAAAATGGCAATCAGTACAACCAGTACAGCTCTAGTTTTAATTAGAAATAGGTGCAGTAACTTTAAACAATGTCCAGCGTTGTTAAATCCAGGGTGTCAAGCGAACATCATTACTTCAGCATTAGTTAAAAAAATTTAATTTTCTTTAAAAGAGTTTGAAGTAATGTACCATATGAATCAAATCACATCTAAACGAATTCACGTGTGATCTGGAATATGATAAACAAAATCACAGAACCAACCTCAATTTTTAAGATTGATAAATTTGCCATTCAACTGCCCTCTAATATTTTTTTAGATGATCCTGATTTCAATGCGAAATAAGCTAAATAGGTTTATTAACTGAAACAAGTTTATTTTGAGAGTAATTAGAAATTCCATTGAAATTAAAAAAAATTACCTTCCTTTTCAAGAAAACAAATTGGGTTGAATGCAGCTGGTCATTTAAAAGTCCATTCAAAGAAACAAAAATATGGCATGCAATTCAAAGACCATAAATTCTTGTCAGGAAGAACAATTACATGACCGGGGCAATAAATTTTAGGATCAAGAGGAAACTGAAAACAAAATACTTTTATCCCAAGAAGAAAAGGCCAGTAATAACACTTTCAAGACAATTACTACTTACGAGCACCCTGTGGTCTATTCATTGTAACGTTGCCTTTCAAAAAGGAAAGAAGGCACATTCAGTATCAATAAAATGATTCTTAAACTTGGAAAAAATAGGGATGACAGAATATCTAAGAACCACTTGTAGGAATGACAAATTTCTAAAATGTACTACTTATCCAACCAGGGAGTTCAAACAAACTGTGAAGGGCCATAAAATTCATGTGGTGTAAGACACATCTGCAAACACTTTCAACACAGTCAGCCTTAACGACATTTTAATCAGTTATAAAAAATAAAAACTAAACGTAATACGCATTGTTGTAAATCAACACATATTTTATGTAATTATTATTATTTACTACTTCGAAGATACATAGATAATTGTCGTGGCGAATTTCAAGGGGTGTCGGATAACACAAGGGTCGACGTCACTAAGATTCTAGCTTTTAATCTAAATAAATAAACGTTTCATATTGCAATAGGATCGGTAAAGAGGTTATGAAATTATTAATTAAATTATTTTTTATAACAACTTTGAAAGTCTGCAATTCGAAAAGTAAACATTTTTTATTATTTTTTTTTTTCGTAATTCGTATTTATTTATCATTCCGAATCAACTGCCAAGCATTGTCTTTGATATTTGTAAATACCCTGTATAACCTTGTATGTTAAATAAAGTGTTAATTATGTTTCTATTTGGTGTTATTATTTCCAATGTCTCCGTTGGTTGCAAGGATTGCGAAATCTGTAATTTTTTTTTATTTTCGTCAAATCGTTTGATATTTTTTAAGTCAAGCGATAGAGCTTGGGCTTCTTGCACATCCCTCGTTTATTGAAAAGTAATAGAAGATTCCTCAATAAAGAAATTAATTACAACTACTAATTACTTCCATCAAATTACATTATAAACGAATTAAAATACTAAAAGTGATTTAATTCTTTTTTAAATTCAATACAATGAGGAATGTTATTTCAGTTATTCTTGCGTTGGGCACCTGAACAGGAATAACGCAGAATCAGCTGTACTACTTTTCATTATATCCAAATCCAGTAACAGCACTTTATACTCCAGTAATGTTAATGGCGTAGTTATGGAACACTAGGCCCAAAAGGAAGACAATCTTACTTCATTTTACAGATTCGCACGCGATTAATTCAAATTTTGATGTTGAATTCGGAGTTTCGAGATTAAAGAACAAAATTCCAGAAAGAGATCGAATTTTTTATTTTAAGGTCAAAGTATTGTAACAAAAATTAAACTTTTTAATTTCATATTGAAAAGTTTATCAAAATAAAGTCTATATTCAATTTTCAAACTTACCTAAATTTGAAATTTTGAGAAAATATCAAAATCTTCTGAATGAATTTGTAGTTCAAATTTCGAGAAAAATTGAAAATTAATAATAAAAGCATTCTAAAAATGGAATTATGAGGAAAAGTTCAAATTTCGAGAAAAACTCTAAAACTGTTTAAAAAAATCCAGTTTTAACATGGAATTTCGGAATGGGATCAAAATTTCTAATTTTCGTTTGAAATTTTGAAAATAAGTCGAAATATTCAGTAACCATTTTCTAAAAATATCCTACATTTTTAGTTTTAAATGTAAACTTCAGGTTTAAATACTGAATCTTAGAAAAAAACTCAACACTTTCAATAACTTACAGTTTACATATTAATAAATTACTAAAATTTGGAACTTTGGAGCCTTTGAATTAGTCCTGAAATTTAGATTTTAAACTCTTTTCTCGAATTTTCGACCTTTTAACCAGAGCTTTTGCTCGAATTTTAATATGTTTAGAAAAAGTGAAGATTTAAAAAAAATACCAATATTTCAAGGTGAAGCGTGAAATGTTGGGGATATTTAAAAAATAAATCAAGGTTTTTTTTTGGATTTTTTTCCTCAAAATTTCGTAGGTTGAACTCCGCATTTTACTGAGAAAAAAATTTAACTTTGATAAAAATTAAAATTTATAAAAATGAATAAGTTTTAACAGGAAATTTTAAGACAGATGTCAGCATTTCGAGGAAAACTTCAAATTTAGTAAAAAAATTCTCACATGTTGAGGTTAATAATTTCAAGTTCAAACCCAGAATTTTGAGAAAAACCTCAATGATTCGACTTTTTACTCAAGAATTGAAGATTTCTAGAATATTTAAAATTTAGCGATTGAAATCGACAGGTTAAAAGAATTTTTTTCGGAGTTTTCACTTCTTGAAAATTAGATTTCTTAGAATCTTGATTTTGATTTTTTCTCTCGAAATTTGGTTTCAGAAGTTTATAATACACATTTTAAAATGTAAGGCCGGATTTTTAGAAAAACATGTAAAATTTTGACAAACACTTCGTAAAAAAAGGTCTCGCAAGTGTTTTAAGAAAGTGATTTTTTTTGTAAATCACGTCTAAAACTGCAAAATCTTTAGAAAAAGTTGAATTTTGGAGAAAGATTTTTAGATATTGTCTGTATTTTCCTTGCGAAGTCCTTTTATTTTCATTTATGCAATCTACAGTGTGTCCCAAGATAGAGTATTAAAGAGGGGTTTCTTTTTTATTTCTGGATTTACCAGAAATAGTCATTCTTTATAAAAACTCCTACTTTATCTTAAATCACTGAAAATGACATTATTTTGTTTATTTTTTTATACAGGAAGTTCAATTATTTGAAAATTCTGTCGTTATTTATGATAGCATCTGCAAAAAAAGGCTGAACTGCAATAATGCAGCCTTTTAAAGGTGGGAATTGTTGTACTCTAAGTTTATTTGCTTGCATGACAATTCTTGAAGCTAGAGTTTCTTTTACAGGCGGCTAGGTATCTCTATACCTAGAAATTTATGGTTATTTGAGAAAACATCAAAAGGAATGATTCGAAATAAAAATTATTTTTAATCAAACTTGACAAGAAATGTGAAAACGCAAATTAATTCCTTATTATTCAAAAATCAACACTAATATTTGTTTTGATAGGAATCATCACAAAGATGATTTTTTTCATTTTGTAGCAGTCACCTGATATTTTTCTCTTCAGGCAGCACAGAAGATTCGATGCGGCTGCAAATAACATTTGGGAACATTTGTAATGGAGCATTTGTTAGGTTGAAGTTAGGTATGCCAAACTGACGAAGTCTAAGAAGAACGAAACCGTTATGTGTTTTCCAAACCCTGAATAATAAACCTATCGGTCCGTGCATTAGAATTCAGAAAATAAAACTGCAGATATGAAATGCCTACAGAATCATAAAGAGAAGAGAAATTTGCATAGAAGCACGTAGTAATACCTTTGAATGATGCTGTTTTAGTTCAATCACTTTATTGTTATTATTAATTATCTCTTTAGAGTGGAGTGTCTGGAGCATTAAAAATCCAAAAATCTCGGATTACAGTTACCGTGGGTGAAATTAAATAAAAATATATTGAGTGATTAGCTAATAATATATGTAAAAAAGTTGTGATCTTTATTAGAAATAATAATAATGAACCGGGTGTTTCAAAGTAAGGTGCTCATACTTAAAATCGTATACCAACCTAGTTCCAGAATCGCTTTATCTAAGTTACAGGATCTTGAAAATTAAGAAAAAAATTAGTTCTTCCTTAAATACTACGAAACCACTCGATATATTTTTTTTCAACTTTGGTAGGTGCTCACTAGGCATAAACACGATTTTTTTGCGGGAAAAAAGATTTGTTTTTCTTCCATCAGTGGCATTTATGCTAATATGTCTTTAAGTACTCTTAATGAAAAAAATGGTACGTCACTGCTTTTTTTACAAATTAAGGACCAATTTCATAAACCACCTTCATTTCTTGATAAAAATTCTTCCCTGAATATTTTTCCTCTGACGAACTGTTTTCGGTTATACAATTATTTAGCTTTAAAAACTGTGTTTAGTACTTATTTCATATAGTGGATTTATTAATTATTAAAAATAGTTATTTTCCAAAAACATATAAATCTAACTTACATAACATAAATTTTCATAAAGAAGCCTTTAAATAAGACGTTAAATTTGTAGAAAAGAATATGAATTTTATATGTTTACCTAAAAACGGTTCGTCGGGTAAAAAAAGTTAAGAGAGAATTTTTATCAAATATAAACAGTCTTACTGAAAGCCACATTTATTTTGAATTAAAAAAAACAGTGGCGTGATTTTATAACTATTTTTAACCATTAATAAACCCACAATACAAAATAAGTAAATACACTTTGTAAAGCTAAATAATTGTTTTAACCGAAAACCGTCCATCAAACGAAAACAATTTAAGGAAGCATTTTTACCAAGAAATGAAGATCGTTTATGAAAGTGGTATTTAATTTGTAAAAAAGCACTTACGTACCATTTTCTTCGTTAAGAATACTCAAATACCTATTAGCATGAACGCCACTGATGGAAGAAAATAAAATATTTTTTCAGCAAAAAAATCGTGTTTATGCCTAGTTAGTATCTACCAAAATTGAAAAAAAAAATTTGAGTAATTTCATATTATTTAAGAACAAACCAAATTTTTTCTTAATTTTCAAGACCTTGTAACTTAAAAATAAAGCGGTTTCGGACCTAAGTTGATATAAACTTTTTTTCTTAGAATTGCTCAAGGATTATGCTTCTTAAGTATGAGCACTTTATTTTGGAACTATTTTTAATAAAGTTCGCAATTTTTTAAGAGATAAACTTTCTTACATATATTATTGGCTAAGCATCCCATATATTTTTATTTAATTTCATTAACTGTACCTGCAATCCGAGGTCAAAACCACTAGGCACTCCACTATTATTTTTTTGTGCATAATCTTGCTTAAATTATCCAAAAATTCGTTGTTGGGCATGTTTTGTCATTTAAAACCACATTTCTTAGTAACAATTTTCGATACCACTTATTTTAAAACAAACTGATTTTGTTGATGAGGCTAATCAGGGTTAAATTTTCTCTTAAAAATATTTATAACTTCCTCTCACTTACGGTTATACTGGAAGTAGACATCAACTTTCTTATTTTAAATAGCAACCCCAATATTTTATATTTTATTTCGATTTTACGTAAAAAAAAATAAGGTGAGTTTATGTATACATATTTATCGCTATCATTAATAGTTTTAAAAATATTTCAATTTTTCGAAAAAAAAAAGAGGGTTCTTTTGAATCTTTGTATCTTTTTTACTATTTGGAGTAAAGAAATGAAATTTGGTTTGAAGTCATGGAATATTATTGTTACGCGATTATCGGTTCGAATTGATTAACACGTGAATTGAATAATACCCACTTTATTTTCAAACTCAACTCGGATCACTACAACTGAACAATTAACTCACTTATTGACTTCTAACTGCTAACTTACTACTACCCTACACCGACTCTAACTAACTAACTAACTGACCTCATCGAGGGAAAGCTGACCGCCTTATATAGTTTTAGCTTCCGGCTTCTAGAACTTTTCAGCAGATAAGCCTTATCGCTTGCCGAAATTTCTGGAACGCTTATCTGCCGTTTGTTTCGTTATCGCGGCCGCTTTTACCTTATCAGATCTTTCTAGAAACTTTTTTTATATACTAAATTCTACAATGTACATTTGGTGACATTATGAAGACTATAATAACGCAATCAGATTTTACATTAATTATACAGGCTGATGGAAATTTTGTGATCTTTATTGTTTTTGTTTTATCCAAAAAAACTCTGTTTTTTTAAAAAGGAGCTATGTGTTGTTTAATATTTTTGGATTCTTCACATAAAGACATAAAAAGCTATATGACCTCTTTTTAAAACTCTGCACGGCTACGGAGATATAATTCAAAATAAAAAATATATTTTTTTTCTATAATAGCAACTGGGTAGTAGACAACAAAGTTTTCAAAAAAAAACATAACCACGAGGTCTAAAAATTTTAGGCTAAATAACATTTAAAAGATAACCGTACAAGACGCAAAAGTTGTTGATTAATTGTAAGAATATTTATTGAAAAATATTTATGGAGCCACGAATGTAGGTTTCGTAAAAATGATTTGTTAAACAGACTTCTCATTTTTGGAATAATGAAAATCAACAACAAAAGTTTAAAAAAATCCGTCCTTTAATTATTATGCTGTTAGATTAGAACTCGGGATTTGTAAGCGTTAATTTTTAAAATGAAAATCGAAATGTAAATTATTTAATGGTTTTTTTAATCATAAATAAATTCTAATTTATTATTTGGATAAAGTATGCAGAAATATTTTGCAATGATTTGTTGATGATGATGAGATATTGAACCACATTTCGATAATATAAAAATGTACATTTGATTAATAACATAACGGTAAAGTAGACAATAACTTTCTCGCCTACTTATTTGAGACCCAGTTTGTTGCAAACGATGGGACCGCACGCGTGACCGCCGCGCCCCCAGGATAAAGCACCACGAGAATTCTTCTATGGGAAACCGTTAAGGAGCAGGTTTTTGCAACGACTACTGCATGAGAAGCACATTGCTAGGAACAATCGGATGTGCTTAAAAAGGTTACTCAATTCGAAATTTTAAAATATGCCTTTAAATGTATTGAAACAGAAGAGCATCATTGTTGTTCTTGATGTAAATTTGTTGTCTTTTATTTTCCTATCACTTATTATGATTAATTCTTTAGGCTTTTATTGCCTGTAGCTAATTTCCTATTTGAAAAAACAGAGATGTTTGATTCTTTTTATTTTGAGATATTTTTCTTTGAATCCTAAAATCCAAAAATGATTACGTTATTGCGGTGTCCATAATATTCCGTGACTTCAACCTAAATTTCATTTTTTTACTGCAAATAAGAAAAATGATACAAAGAGTCAAAATAACCCTCGTTTCTGTCTTTTTTTTTTTTTTTTTGAAAAATTGAAATATCTTTAAAACTATCAAATATAGCAATAAACATGTATACATAAATTCACTTTATTTTTCTATGTAAAATCGAAATAAAATATAAAATATGGGGATTGCGATTTAAAATAAGAAAGTCAATGTCTACTTCGGGTAGGAACCGAAAGTGGGAGGAAGCTGAAAATATTTTTAAAAGATAGTTTAGCCCCGATTAGCCCAATAGACCAAATCAGTTTGTCTTTATAATAAGTGGTACGCCATATAAAGGTAACCTCCCAACTAAAAAAACACCCGGCATAACTTTTAGATTTTTGTCAAAAATTTTGCACATTTTCTACAAAATATGATTTCTTTTTTTCTTTTGACTTCAGTATCCAAATTTCGAATTTTTCTCGAAATTTCAAAGTTAAACTTGATCCGAAGAACAACTGACGATTGTAAATTTAATCCTGGAATTTTAAAAACATCGACAATTTTACATTTTCTCAAAAATTTAAAATTTTTAGATAGTTAAATTGTAAGATTAAGGTCAAAATTTTAAATAATTTTTATTATTAAATTTGGTTTGTTTTTAGGGTTCTATATCTTAAAAGGAAAAACGGAACCCTTAAAATCTTAATCTCGTGTCCGTCCATCCATCTATCACAAAGAGATTTTCCTTGAAAACTATGTAACGTAGAAATTTGAAATTTTATACGTTAGTTTTCGATGACCCAAGCAAATACCGACTATTAGAAACAGAAAATATTTTATAATAAAATGGGGAGTTAATTTGGTCTCCGAAAAATCATATCCTATTATTTGAAGAAATTTGAAGAAATAATACTAAAATATTTTTTTTTAGGATTTTTAATCCAATCCTCTTAAAGATACAGCTCAAAATGTGTCAGAAATGACCCTTCAGTTCAGGTTTCTAAAGATAAAATTTAGATTTTAATAGGGTTAGTAGATATTGGGCCATAAGTTATCGGAAAACTGTAGGTTTTTTTCGATATAGTAATAGTTGGTGAGAAAAACAATATGTTAAAATAGGTGCTTGCATTTCAAAGCTCTTTGACCAATATAGTAATATTTTTTTTTTCAAATAAAAAACTTGATTTAGCTGAAGAATAAAATGCAGAGCAAATATGCCTGTTACATTATTCAGATGAATATTTTCGAAGTTGACACTAGTTTATTAAACTGCACGCACTCAGTAATTGCGGTTGGAATCGAACATTTTATCACTATTCGCACACTGTGTTAGTCATCGACTTATTGCGAATTGCGAATGAATGCTTTTTATCTCAGACATTATCAACACAATCATCAATTCCATAAATAATTGGATTGATTGTAGAAAAAAGTGTGTATATCTAAAAAAATTTTTTTCATTTTTCAATTTTAACACAAAAAATTTTTGATCAAATTTCAAATTCATACATAAGTAAAAATGATCTAATTGGTCCATTTACTGTTCACTGTAATAATTGGTACGGAACCCTAATAACGCGAGCCCGACTTGCTCTTGTCTGAATTATTTTTCAACATTTCTTATTTCGAAAATATTTTGTCTTAAAAATAATAAATAACGTGAGAATTTCTTATATAAGATTTAAATTTTTTCGCAATTTTTATTTACAATGTATTTTTAAAGTGAAGTAGATTATGAATAATCAATTAAATTTTTTCTCAACATTTCAATGTTTATTCGTTGCAAAAAGTTTGGCTAAAATTTTGATTTTTTACATGTTGTTACTTTTTTCCTAAATTTCGTCATGTAACTTCGAAATTTGGACCTTTTTTTCAATCTGGTGTTCATATTCAATATTTACTTTTTTGTTTCTCAAATTTTGGCTTGAGCTCGTTCTGATTTAAAAAAAAGTTTGATTTTCTTTTCCGCATTTTGAGTTTATATTCGAAAATTTCCTATTTTGGACCTTTCTTTTCAAATTTTGAAATTTTCTAAAAATATTCAGTTCTTTTTCAAAATGTCAACTTTTATTTCGAAATTTCGCTCTCCTTTTTAAATTTCGGAATTTAGGCTTTCTATGTGTCTCCTTAAATTTTTTACATAAACTCAAAGTTTCGACTTTGTTCAAGAGCTTTTGGTACTTTTTTGTTGAAATTTCGGGTTTTAGCTTCAAGGCAATACTTTTATGAATTCTTATATTTTTTAAATTTGACTTTTGTTTGAAAATTTGTATTTTAACATATTTTTCGAACATTTTCACTTTAAACTTGAAATTTCGAGCATTTCTCGAGATTTTATAATCTCGAAAAGTCTCCTTTCAAATTAAATCTAAAAATTTTCATTAATAGATCCATTTTTTAATACATTTTATTTCCCCTTTGAAACTTTAATTTTTTTTACTTTCAGGTTAGGAATTAATCTAAATTTGAGCATTATCTCGACGTTTGACTTAAAATTTGAAATTTCAGCCTTTTCGACTTTAAAATAGTTTTTTCAATGTCAAGATTAAAAGTTTTTCTTGAAATTACTGTCTAACTTTTGAGAATAAAGCAAACATTTAATAATGAAAATTTGAAATTACAGTAAAATCTCTCTTAAGCGGACACCTTCAGGACTGGCAAAATGTGTCCGCCTAATAGAGATGTCTGTTCATAAGAAATTGTGTGTGATTACTGACTATTTGTGCTTTTTCAAAATCATTGCAACTGCTTTTGGCTTGTGTATAATCAACAAGAACTAAATCATTATCATCTTTGAATATTTTGGTTACCATTTATCTTAATATATTTTTTTTTTCAAAATTATTGCTACCAATGCATATTCACAGGTTTTTCATATTGCTGAGGAATTATTGGATTCTATGATTCAACCTACAAGACTATTATATTTATTACTGTTATTAATGCTGTCGAAAAATTTCTCTTTTGTTAATACAGATTCTTAACCAAAATTACATTATAGGGAAGCTAGATGAATTCATTGTAGTCTACTGGGGATGAAAACATTTTCCAAAAACAATTTAAATGTCCTTAGCTTTTTTATAACTATTTCATACGACAGATAATTTACTCACGATGGCGTTTTTAAATGCTCTCTGTAACTTTTCAATAACTAAAAACATTTTTTGTAAAACTGTTATTAAAAGTGACATTTTTAGTTCATTGATAAGTGAACTAAAAATTGACTTTTATAATGACACGTGACAAAAACACTTTTAACACTAGTGCGAAAAAGTTTTTTCGCACTAGTGTTAAAATTAAATATAGCAGTGCTTCCCAAACTTTTTTTGCCCTAACCCGGTTGTTTTTAATATTTTCCCTTCGCCACCCACTAAAAGATGTTTTAATTATATCTTAATGCTGGAAAGAACTAATCATTTGTGAGTATGAAGACAATTCTGCAGCCTGGTATTTTATTTTTGTGGTCCGCTGCCGGGTTGTGACACACTGTTTAGGAAACACTGATATATAGCAATATGCAATATAAAATAGAAAGCTGTACTGGTAAAATTAGAAAGATATTTTTTTTTGGTTGAACGGACTGGTCCAACAATATTGTGTTTCCAAACATTAAAACATTCAAAATAGTTATAAATTATTTATTTATAATATTAATATTACTATTACAATCTGAACGGTTACTTATTTTAGTTTTCCTGAGAAGTAATTGCAGAGGTATTTATGCAAAGTAATCCGTGCAAAAACCAGGACGGATGTTGCTTTTAGTCTTCGTAATATAAAACAAAGATTTTTCAATATCATCCAGTGTTAACTTACAAAATTCTTGAGAGCGACAGACTCCAAATAATCCAAAAACTGACGCAACTTTTTACTGCATATTTGGTGTCTGGAGCTTCATTCAAAAAAATCTTGTACGCTGGTTTTAATACTTGCTTATATCCTAGTTTGATTTAAAAACTAGCTTTTATCATAGAGAGAATCCATAACTTAGAATTTCCTTCGGCGTAAACCAAAAATATATTTTTAGTGAAGTTATCCGCTAGATTCTTTATTTCATACCATCATATTTTTGTCCCGATTTCTGGAGCAATAAATCTCAGTTGATGTATTTGCTGTTTCTTCAACATCAGATGGAATAATAAAATTGCTTTAATTTCCAATCTTTTCTTCAAAATTCATGTTTATTAGCCATAAAATCTACAATATTTTAGGACAGGTTCAATTGTGGTTACTAATTAACATTAAACAACTTACAATTGTTTTACTTAGTTACACTCTATCCAATACCTAACTTGATTGTCAGATGTAAATGTCAACTATGTAATTCAACACGCAAACAATAAATCTAAAATTCAACCCTATGGACAGCATTTTCTCTTTTAATTTAACAGTTTTACAAAAAATATTGTATGATACACTTGTTAAAAGTGATTTTATTTTGTTCGTGGGGTTGCTCTACTCGCTACGCTCGTTCCGCAATACTCCCCACTCACAAAATAAAATGTCACTTTTAACACTTGTATCATAAATAACTATTTTTCTCTATAGTCATATATGCACACACAAATTACTCATTTATTGTATGAATGTATTGTATTGATTTCTTAGCGGCTTTGTAGACGCGGACCACTTTTAAAATTTCAGAATCATCACGGGATCCTTTTCCGTGGGCGTAGGGAAGATTTCATTCAAGGGAAGATCACAATCATTTTAAAAAATTGATGAACTAAATAAGCAAACCAGAAAATCATCCGGCTGAGTAGCGACATTTATTTTTTCCTTAGCGAATTTCCAGATTAAAATGAAAATTTCGAAAAAATCGAAAAAAATGAAATCTTGGAAAAAATCTGAAAATCGAATTTAAAATAAAAAGAGAACCTTTCGAAAAAGTTTGAAAAATGTCGAAATTTTCAAAATTCGAATATTGTAGAAAAAGTTTCCAGAAAAAGTCGAATTTAGGCAAGAAAAAAATAAAAAGCATTTTCAAAAAATATTCTTGTGAGTTTCATTTCATTTAAATTTTGACATAGTCTTGAAATTCAGAAGAAATATTTTTTTCAATGTGTCCTACAAATATTATTGTTATAAATTTCATTAAAATTTAGATCAAACTCTGGAAAAAAACAAATTTTGAGAAAAAGTGGAAATTTGGAAAAGTAGTTCCATTTTAATTAGAAATTTCCAGAAACATTAAATTTAGAGGTACAAGTCAAAATTTCAAAAATAAAACAAATTTTAAGAGATAAGTTGAAATTTTTCGAAAGTTAAATTAAAACAAAAGAAATATTTTTCAAAAAAGGCCGAATATTAGGAAAATTGGATTTCAAAAAAAGAACCTTTGAAGAATGCTATCCAAATTTCTGGAAAATATTCAAAATTTCCAAGAGAAAGTCCAATTTTGAAAGAAAAAGGTAAAATTTTGAGTATAAATTCGTGATTTAAAAAAAGAGGAATTTTGAGAAAAAAACCTTGGCAGTGTTGGAATTTTCAAAAAATCAAATCTAAAACAAAGACCCAACCTTTCAGAAAAACTGTCGAAAATTCGAAGTCAAAATTTTTAAGTCTTATTTCGTGCCCAAAAAAAAGCAAAATATTCAGAAAATGTCGAATTACAAACTTTCTTATTTCAGTTTTAACTAACGTATTTTTAAAATTATATCAAAGTTTTTTTTTCTTAACATATTGACTTATCTCTAACATTTCGATCTAATTTAGAGAAAATAGGCGAATTTGGGGAAGTCGAAATTTCAAGAAAAATGTCGACATTTCTAAAACATATAGTGTCGTATTTTTAATAAGTCAGAAACAAGTGGACATTTATGAAAAATCAAACGAATCGAAAAAACATATTTTTGAAAGAAAAGTCCAAAAAGTAAAATCGAGAAAAATGCGAATTCAAAAAGTCAAAATTCCTAGGTGAAGACGAATTTTGAAGAAAAAGTCGAAAAGTCAAACTTAAAAAAATAGCCCAAATCGGTTTTTAAAAAGTCCAAATTTTCACTAAAAGCTCAATGTTAAGAAAAATAAACAAATTTCAAAAAAAAGAGCCAATATTTTTAGAAAACGGACTACACCTTAAAAAAATTCAAAATTTTTCCAAAAAAATTCAAATTGTAATAAAAAAAGTAAAATTTTCTGATTAAAATCTAAAAAAAACGAATTTTGTGAATAAGGTTTACACAAAAAAAAGATAAATTTTGAAAAAATAGTTGAAATTCCAAAATAAGTTTCGAGACAAAAAGACGACATTTCGAGAAAAAAATGGATCTACCTCACAGAAAATCAAATTTTAAAAAAAACTTTCAAAAGCTTGAGATTTCCAGAAACAGATAAAAGAACAGATTTTGAAGTTGATCGAAATTTTAAAAATGACGGATTTGAAGAAAAATATCGAAATTTCCAGAAAAAGACAAATTTCGACGTTTCGACATCAAAAATTCCAAAAACCTAAATAAATTTTGAAAAAATTCAAAATTTCGGAAAAAAGATTACATTCTGGAAAAAAGATTGATGTTTCCAAAAAATGTCGAAATGTAGTAAAAAGTCTAAATTTTTCAGAAAAGTAAATTTTTGTTGAAATTTTGAAAAAAATGGCATATTTTGAGGAAGAGTTAAAATTTCGATATGAATTTCAAGGAAAAAGGTCGAAATTTCTCGGCTGAATATTTATTTTGTCATAACTGCCTTAGCCAAGAGGATACAAATTACCCAATATCTTTCAGCGTGACGTCTGAAAATGTCTCGCATTGAGTTAAATTTGAAAAGTTTAAGAAACAAGTTGGAATTTTTAGAAAGTTGGACTTAAATTTAAAAAACAATTCCAATTTTCAAACAAACTTGCAATTTTCTTGTCGTTTTCAAAATTTACTGATAAATATTCTCAAAATTGTTGCTTATTTATTTAAAGATCAACCAAATTTCGATGAGAAGGCAAATTTGCAGAAATCCGAATCTTACAAATGTCTTAACTTCAAGGAAATGACAGAAATATAAATGTCTGAAAAGATCTTCGAAGTTGAGAAGATAAATTTTCAGCTAGCTGCATAAGACACGGGGGAAGTAAGGGCCCCATCCTGTCACATTCTCGTTACGCTCATGCCAATTTAGAAAAATTGTAGAAAAAGAAAGCAAGAAAATTTAAAAATACTTTTTATTATGTAGGAGTATACAAATTGTTACTGCGTTATTTATTATCTTAATTAATAACTGTTTTTAGATAGACCACGGACCCCCGGCACTTATGATATGGATCTTCTAGTAGTCCATGAACCCCAGATTAAGAAACCTCATTGTAAATATTTCATCCTTGCCTAGACACATTTTTTACTTAAATTTTAATGTTTACCTATATCTTTTCGCGAATAGTTTTTTACTTAAGAAATTTTCACATCTTTGAGATTTTTTCGGTTGAAAATGTTTAATATGTAATTTAGTCCTATTTTATTAAATTTGATATTGCAGGAGTTTATCTAACTTTCGAAATGAGATTTTTTTCTTCAAAATTTAAAGTTTCCATTTTTCACTAACGTGATACTGTCCTCCAACCTACTAAATGTAGCCTGAAGCTGAGCCAACCACCCTTTTAGCTTATGCCCTTTCTGCCCACAGCTTACTCCCGCACAAAATTAACTGAATTATTTTTATGCTCAAGGCTATAAAGTGGCATTATTTGTCAAAAAGAAAGTTAATAAGTATTTATTACTTACTATTTAAAACTTTTGCAGCATAATTGGTCTCATAAACAACTTCTGAATAACAAATAACACAAATTCATATCATAAGTCACGTATAGCCGGCGCAAGCATATTTCCCATTACATCTGAATGAAACTGTAATATGGTGTTCCGACAGCTTATCGAGTATATTCGACGGGTGGCATTAATCACTGTTTAGGACACCAAATAAATACTGTTCACAGACTGTTCACACACAGAAAGAGGGTTTACAGATAAAATTATATTAAAATAAATATGATAACATAATATTTTCCATTTTTGCAAGGAAAGCTGTGCTGCCCTAGCTTCCACGGATAACACGTGCAACAGGAAAAAATCGACGTCGAGGAAATGATAATGATGCCGTTTTCTATTTCATAGACTATATTTAACAGTAAAAGTATAATGTATATATAAAGTGTATGGTATAGAACATAATATAAATGTATAATCTTAACAATAGCTCATAAATCTTAAAGAAGAGTAAAACTGATATAATACTAAGATTGTTTCCTTAGGAAAATCCATCATTTCCTCCCTAAGTTTCATGTTTGAAGTTCCTTTTATTAAACACCATAAAGTCGGAAAAAACTGAAAATAATACCAGTTATGAGTATTAATAACAAATGAAATGTATGAAACATATTCACTTACATTTGTTCCTCTAACTGGCTCATCGCTATATTTTTGGCAATCTTCTGTACATTTTAAATAGTATGCTTTAAAGGGCGACATAAAGACCAATCTGAAAGGCTTTTTCCTAAAACCAAGCTGAGTAATTTGAAAAACTGCATGCCTTCTTTCCTCATACAAATTGTGCTTCGAATGTTTCATGTGGTATTTGCCAGCTATGATGGCCATATTGAGGTACAGTTCTTTTTCCATCTGATAATGTTTTTCACATGTTAATTCTACGAAAATTGATAATTTCAAACGAAAAAAGTTCGTGCATTTACTAAAGGGATTATCAAAACTGCGATTATTGGCAGACATAGTTTTTCTTTTTTTATAGTTGACATAATTGGAAAAGCGCAAACTTACCATCAATATAGGAAAATGTATCAATATCTGGAAACAATTCAACTCCAAGATTTCTAAGCGCCTAAAACATACTAACGACAGATGATTAAAATCGTAATAAATTAAACAAAACTACACCTCACCCTTTTGAGCTCGGACAAGATGAAGTATCTGCCGCAGATTTCAGCAAAAATTTTCTTTCGCTCGGTTCGTACTGACACCAAAGAAACAGTTGTACCCTTTATATTAAACTTGAAGACCATTAATGATGTTTGTAATAAGAATGTGATGCTTCCACTGAAAATCACAAGTTCAATTACATTTTCAGACATTGCTAATTGTGATACTATTTCTACAATAATGAGATTGGCCATTGCTGTTAAAACCACGTACATACAGGGTGGACTATAAGTAATGGTACACAGAGCAATGGTGGATTTTTCGAATTAAATTAATGTAATTTAGCTACATTTACCTTTTTTCCAAAAGTTGATATTAACAAAGATACAGGGTGTCTAAGTTGAAAAAAAAATTTGAATTTTTTTCGTATAATTATGGAATGAATTGTAATATATGCACGAAATTTGGCACAAAAAAGTTTCTTACGTCGATAAACTCTAATTTGCTAACATATTACCAATAGCTAATAGGGGGCGCTACCTGCGCTATCCTACATAATTCTAAATAATCATAACTTTTTTGTGCACCTACGTTTATTGATTTTAAATAGGTTTTTTTTTTATTTCCCCATTTTTTTACGTAAAAAAGGTGTACTTTCTGAAAGTTGATACGAGCAACCGTTTTCAAGATATTTGCCTTTAAAACTTGACGTGCCCTGGTTTTAAATTACTAAGATATTACATTTTCGAAGTAGGCTTGAAAAAAAGTAATCATGAGACAGCTTTGAAACTATTTTATGTCAAATATTACTTTACTGATAATATTATTACCTAAATTTTGAAAACCTCAATAAAGAAAATCCAAAAAATTAAGACGTAATTTATTTTCTAACGTAGAGATGTGAGATATGATCTCTGAGTCCGCACAAGAAAATTTTAATAGTCTAGGTCAGGGGTGCCCAACAAGTCGATCGCGATCGACCGGTCGATCGCGAGACCAATTTTGGTCGATCACTCGCAAGTTCGGGGTTTGCGAAAAGTATCTCATAAAAACTTTAACTTAAAAAGTACAAATACTTTTTATTCAAATGTTTTCTGTGATTAGCTCATAGAAAGGATATAATTTTTATATTATCATTATTTTTATTTATTTGAATTTGTAAAGGAAATGTTCTTGGAAATCTCGGATTCCCTTTTTAATGATTTTAAGAACAAGAGCGAAATTACTGCTGCAATTCAAGATCTACAACTGTCCCGAAACACAGTGATGCGACGAATCGAAAATATGGGTGGAAATTTAAAGGAACAGTTACAAAATGATATTAACAGATGCTCTTGTTTTTCTCTTCAATGTGATGAATCGACAGATATAAGTGATACTGCACAGTTACTTGTTTTCATTCGTTTAGTTTTTGAAGATTTTACATCTAAAGAAGAATTGTTGGGTATGATTTCTTTGAAAGAAAGGATTAGAGGTGTAGATATATTCAACGGGTTTAAAAGTCTGCTTAATGATAAGAAAGTACCTCTTTTTAAATTAGTTTCAATAACAACGGATGGCGCAGCTGCAATGATAGGCCGCAAAAATGGATTTATAGCCCTATGTCGAAATGGCGATGAATTCCCAGATTTTTTGAGTTACCACTGTATAATTCACCAGCAAGTATTATCCAGCAAGAGACTAAATACAAAAGAAGTAATGGACATCGCGTTTGAAATTGTTAATTCAATTCGTGGAAGTTCTCTCAAACGTCGTCTTTTTCAACTAAAACTCGATGAAGGTCAGTCTGATTTATTATTGCATACTGATGTAAGATGGCTAAGTAGAGGTAAATTTCTGCAACGATTTCGTGATTTATTGCCTGAAATAATAGAATTTCTTAATGAACAAGAGAAAAAATATGCATATTTAAATGACAAAACCTGGCTTAGTGACTTAGCATTCCTTACAGATTTTACTTCCATATTAAGCCATTTAAATTTAGAATTACAAGGTAAAAATAAAACAATAATTGATATGATTAGCAGCATAGATGCATATAAAACCAAATTTATTTTGTTGATAGAAGATTTACAACAAAATAATATGAACCATTTTCCAAATATGGCAGACAACTTACAAAAAAATAAAAATATTATTTATGAGATTGACAAGTACGTGGCCGAAATACAAAATGTAATGGAAGATTTTGAGAAGCGATTCCAAGATTTTAAAAAAATTAAAGAAATTGTGGAATTTACATCTTTTCCTTTCAAAAAAGATTTAATTGTGAAGGAAATTAGCAAAAAAATTGCAGACTTATTTGATATGGAGCAAAACGCCTTGGAAAATGAAATTATAATTTTACAATCTGATTTAATCTTACAAGCCAGAAAATTTGAAGAAAATTTTTGGAAATATGTTAACCGAGAAAAGTATCCCAATATTATCAAATGTAGCGAATATATTTATTCTTGCTTTGGATCTACGTATCTGTGCGAATCGGCATTTTCATATTTACAATTGACTAAAACTAAACTTCGTTCCGTCCTGACCGATTCTCATACTGAGGACTCATTGTTATTGTCTTTGTCAGGATATACTCCAAATTATGATGCACTAGTAAAGGAAATGCAGACTCAGGTTTCTCATTAATTTAAAAAGTTTGAATGAATAAATGTTATTAATAAGTGCTCATGTTGTTTTAATTCCTCTGGACATAAGTTTTTTAACCCATTAAATAAATACTCATGTATGTAGATTATTTACCCCTTAACCATGGAGCTCGCCAAAGTGCACGTCGGTATAAAAGCACATTGCAAAAACATCCCCTTCTTACCTAAAAAATAGGTCGATCGCGACACAATTTTAAAATAAAAAGTAGATCTTATGTGCACCAAAGTTGGCCACACCTGGTCTAGGTGATCAAAGCAGATATTTGGAGATGATTTTCAATAAAAGTCAGCCATATTTTTAATTGTTTACAATCCCTTTACATGAAAAAGGTTATTTCTCGCATACTTATTTTTGAAAATAAATTTTGTTTTAGTATTTTATTTAAATTCGCTTTAAAAATTTAAAAAAACATGTGTAATAATAATGTCAGTAGAGTAATGTTTGATATAAACTTTTTTAAAATCAGTTTTATTTCTTTTATATTGAAACCTACTGCGAAAAATTCACATTTGCATAACTTAAAATAAACGTACGGCAAACTTTGAAGGCAAATATCTTGAAAACGGTTGCTTGTATCAACATTTAAACGGTATACCTTTTTTACGATAAAAAATGTAGGCAAATAAAAATATCTATTTAAAATAAGTGTACATGACGGCACAAAAAAGTTATGATGCTTTACAGTAATACAAGGTACCGCAGGTGGCGCCCCCTATGAGTTACTGACAATCTGTTAGCAAATTAGAATTTCTTGACCAAAGAAACCCCCCTATGCCAAATTTCTTGTCTATAATAAAATGTGTTCATCAGTTATGCGAAAAAAATCACAATTTTTTTTCAACTTTGACACCCTGCACCTTTGTTAATATCAACTTTTGGTAAAAGGTAAATGTGGCCAAATCACGTTATTTTTATACGAAAAATATACTCTTGCTCTATGTACCATTACTTATGGTCCATCCTGTATAGGTAATTATTAAAGAGAAAAAAGGGACAATAGGTTTACTTCATTCATTTTCGGAATAGTACAGTTGAAAACTGAAAATTTGAGAAACTGTTTAAAAGTCATGGCAACTTTAATTTTTGATAATGTAATGTTTTAAGTATTAGTAGTTTTTAAGCTGCCCAGTAGGTGAAGCTGGGAATATAAGCTGTGTTAAAATTAATTTACGTAAGTTAATTCAGTTTTTTAATATAAAGGACTGACTAATGGTAGACTAAGCTGTATTTTATTTGAAAAATGTTTGTTGCAACTGTTCCACAGTTTCCTTCACAGATCGATGGGTGGCATTATACTTAGGAATCACATGGATGAAGTCTAATCTACGAGGGTGTCTGAAAAGTTTCCGACCTTAATGTGAAGATGGCAGTACTCATCAACAAAAGCTAAGTTGTGCATTTTTTAACAGGTACTTACCAAAATTTCGGCAATTTTGGACGCGCAGTTTTTATTTGACAATCAATCATTTGGGTGAGTCGATGTGAATGTTTTTGTGAAAATGGAAAAAATCGAGAATCGAGTTGTCATTAATTAGTTGGACTCTGTGTATGGGGACTCCGCACTATCATTTACCACAGTGAAATTTTGGGCACTTGAATTTAAACATGGCCTTACCAGCTTGAGAGACGATGAACATTCGGGACGTCCAAAAACTTCAACCACTGACGATAACATCGTTAAAGTTTACCAAATGATGCTAACCGACCGTAGAATCAAACTGATAGAGATAGGAAAGTCAACTAGTGTGTCCAGAGAACGTGTTGGTCACATATTGAATCAAGATTTAGGCATGGGAAAGCTGTCCGCGCGTTGGGTGCCGCGTTTGCTCACGTTAGAGCAAAAACATGTTCAAATGAACATTTCCAACGCTCTGTTGGCGTAGTTTAGGTGAAATAAATCAGAGTTTTGGCGCCGATTATTTACTGTAGAAGAAACTTTCAAATACACCATTATACACCCGAAACAAAAATGCAGTCAAAACAATGGACTGTGAAAGGAAAATCGTCTCCAAAAAAAGCAAAAATTGTTTTTCCGGCTCGGAAAGTGATGGCGATTCTTTTTGAGATATTCATGGAGTTATCTTAATCGATTATCTTCAAATAGGAAAAACCATTACAGGAACTTACTACGTATCATTACTTGACAAAACGAAGGCAGAAATTGAGAAAAAACGTCCACATTCGTAAAAAAAGAAAATTCTGTTTCACCAGGACACTGTCTCACATCTCCGCGGTGGCCATGGCGAAAATTTATGAATTACGTTTTCAACTTCTTGACCATCTTCCTTATTCACCACATCTAGCCCCAAACGACTTCGTTTTGTTCCCTTATCTAAAAATTGCGCTCGGGAGATAGAGATTTTCGTCAAATGAGGAGGCAATCGCCTTCGTGAAAAATTATTTTGCAGAGAAAAACGTTGAATACTATTTGGATGGGTAAAAGAGATGAGAGCATCGCTTAGAGATGTGTGTAGATTTTAAGGAGATAATGCAAAAAAATAGAAAAATATAAACTTCTCAGACCACCCTCGTATTATAAATTATTTTAGTTATTTAGAAATAGATGTCACATGCAACGTTATTTTAAAATTTTTCATCAGACACCTAGTGAGCTAACCACTTTGATATGTAACTGAAAAATACTCAACTCTGATTCCGGATACGACTGCCACTTTTTAAACGGGAAATGATCATATTTTGGGCAGGCCAAACCATAATAACCGAATTTAGTTGTATAGAATGTAACTTCATCATAATCGGCATCGTAATAAGATTTAATGATGTATTCTTTAGACCATATTTTCTTGTCATCATCCCATCGGCATGGAATCGGCGGGGAATTAAAAATCACATGATTTGGCACCCTAAAAAATGTGTGTTTTAAACTATTTTTTGATATAAATATGACGTTCCAAATGGACATACAAAATGAAGATTTCTATTATTAACTTCCAAACTAACATACAAACCAGTTATTTCATAGGTACCACTGTATTAAAATAAGGAGGTCTTGGGTAATTTTAGTTGAAAAATATCAAAATTTTGGGAAACACTCGAGATTTTTAAAGATAATGGAATCTTGATTCAGAAGATTGAGATCCATGATATTTAGATGTTAAATTCCAAGCATGAAGAAAAATGTTGTAAAATAAAATTTAAATTTTGTAAAAATAAAATATTTCAGAAAAAGACTTTCAAAGTAAAAACTCAAAAAAAATTTATATGACGAACCCAGAATCATATTGTTTTGCCTAGGGTTATTTTTTAAAACAAATACTTTATATTATAATACAGCAATTATTATTAATTGGCAATATGTAGGTTTTAGTTGCAACTGACGTTTTTAACATATCTCAACAAAATAAAACAACTAATAAATATTGGACCTATACCGAGTGCCTCAGTTGTATTGTTCCAATGACATATCTCCGTTCCTTAATAAGATATAAATTTGAAATTTGCGGCATCTAATTAACATCTAAAATTCTTTACACTGAGCCTAATAATAATATTCTGTCATCCCTGATTTAACCGGAAACGACTCTAACTTTCTTATTTTGGTGATCATTTAGTATATTTTTCTCAAAATTTGAATTCTGCGCAAAAATCCCTTTGCAATGATGTATCACACTTTGTGTGATTTTGGATCTAAGAAAGGAAGCGAAATCGAAACTTTAATGGTAGATGAATGATCTAAACTAAATCGATCAACCCAGGAAAACTAGCCGGCTTTGAAAATATTTAAATAAGTGTTTACTTTCTGATGTTGACAGTGTATAAAGTTCTTGATTTGTATAAAATATTTAACATTACTTCGAACAAAAATGGTATTAATAATCAATATCGACAATTTTTCAAATGTAGAAAAGTTACAAATGATCTTAATTTATGACGAATGTAGGGAAAACGAGCGTGATGCGTTACGTGTTTATGGAGAAAGATATCCTGACAGACGTATGGCAAGTGCTATGTATTTTAACAGTTTGGCTTTCAAATTTAGCCACATGTGAAGCATTCTGAAAAAAACAAAAAGAAAAGACTGCTACTGACAAAGAGCATAATTGTTGCTGCTTTGGAAATTGTGTTTAATGATCCGTATATTTCAATTCGACAAATTGAATGAGAATATGATTGATATTTCTCGTTATTCTTCGGCGAATCTTAAAATTCGCCAAACTTCGACCTTCGAAAATCCATTTCCATCAAGGATTAGAATCAGGAGATTCTGAGAGAAGAATGGCGTTTCTTGCATGGCTGGCGACTGCTCGTGGAGATGGCACTATTAACTCAATATTATGGACAGATGAGAGTCGTTTCTATAACAATGGATCTGTAAATCGACAACAACTCTATTGGTCTCAGGATAATCCTCATTGGACCAGAGAGAGTAATTTTCAAAGAATTTGGGGAATTAATGTGTGGTGTAGCATGGCACATTCTTGGACCAAAATTTTATGAAGAAACAGTAAGTGGAGGGGTATACTTGTTCCTATTGCTTCGGGGCGAATTTTTAGATTTTCTTGAAAATGTTCCACTTGAGGTACGTATCAACATGCATTTTTAATAATTTTAGAGCTGGAAATGATTCTTTAAGTCGATTTTTCCAAATAAGTGGATCGGAACCCATAGACCAATAAAATGGCCTCCAAGATCACCGACCTAACGCCGATGGATTATTTTCTTTGTGGGTATTTAAAGGATAAAGTATACCAGACGCCTCTTATAGACTTACAAGCCTTAAAAAATAGAATTAAAAATGAATGCGAAGCTCTTAATGTCCACTTATTAAGAAAGGTTACCACCTGTGAACTGTTGCATCAAACCTAATGTTGCGTTGAATCAAATGGGCGACAGTTTGAACATTTTCTTTAGCATTATTTTTTGATGCTCATAGTTATTGTGTGAATTAGATGTTCGTAAGTCACCTTCTCTTATAAACAAAATTAGTGTATTTCCTTGTAATTTATTTACCATATTTTTCTATCGTTTGACTCTCAACAAAATATTTCTAACTCAGACTTATCCAAGAAACTATTCTTTTTAACAGAGAAGTTAAACTTACATATCTTGAAAAGTGTATTTTAGCAACTTTATAGTTTGAATACAAAGCAAAGAACATTATTCTCATAAATGTCGACAAAATCCATTTTATACCATTTAAAGTTCGATTTTGCTTCCTTTCTTAGATCCAAAATAAAAAGTGTGATACATCATTGGAAAAAAAATTTTGGGTAAAATGCAAATTTTGAGAAAAATATATTGGTTGTCTTTAAAATAAGAAAGTAATGGTTGTTTTTGGTTAAACTGGAAATGACAAAATATTAATATCAGGCTCAGTGTTAAGAACTTTAAATGTTAATTAGATTACGCAAATTTTAAATTTATATCTTATTGACTAACGAAAATACTATGCCATTGGAACAATTCAACTAATATACCCGGTAGTTATTGATCAATATGTATTTAAATGTACTGATAATTTTTAAATTAATGTTAAAATTTAACCAGCGATTACTCATTAACTATTTTTTGTGATTGGTTCGATTCTGCAAAAAATTATCCAATTATACCCGAATATTAAAGCGATGGCAGGCACTAAATTTGGGAAGCTGACGAAAATCCAACATTTTTTGGTAAGACCGTCCATAAAATTATTTTAAATACCTGTCAGCTCAGTTCAAATCAGCAGGTAAAATTGTTTAAAGTTTGAAAGCTCCTAAAAACTCTTTCAATTCTGCCCACGATGACACACGACTTCTTAAATTTAACTTTAACTTTGCCAATGAAACTGTATATTTAAAAAATAAAACAATTATCAATGAACTAAAGAATGTTATTTTATTAAAAAGTGAAATCCCTCTGTTTCCATACAATAATAAAAATTTTGCTTCACTTCTGAACGAATATTTCGAAGCATTTCGAGCCTTATCTGAATGCATCGTTTAACAATTTGCCGATAACATTAATTCTTGTACCAAATTCATTTTGTATGATTAATACTTATAAATTTTTAAGATTGGTGGCAACTAGGTAGAGAAAATCCTTTTCTAAGACTCAAATTTGGTTTTATTGTGATGTTACCCAGGACAGCTACTAATTATCCTCAATAGGCCTCTTCAGGTTGATGCTTTCTGTTTGCAACCGATCCAGTTTCTGCTAGTTTATACACTAGATCCTGGAAGCACCAATGCGAAGTGTTTTTGTCTGAATGCCTACCGTCTAGTCATTATTCTTCTAGAACAATGGTTCCCAAACTTTTTCAGTTGGCGGCGCCCTTTCAGGATGAATATTTTGTTACTGCGCCCTAATCGAAATTTGTCTACAGTCGTGTTTAACAAAATGCTGTATATGCAAGGTTTTTGCTCTAGAATCTGCTTACTGTATAGTAGGAAAGCGCAAATATTGTACTTGTATTTCTTTGAACACCACTGTATATTGACACTAGTTAGGTACCTGGTATAGAAATGAAAACAAGCACAATATGAGGCTAATGTGAAGAATTAACATATTACTTTAAATAAAGGGGAAGGGGATTCAATGTGCCTGAATGAAGCTTGGCGATCTCTACACATTTTTTCAAAGCGAAGAAGACTTGACACTGCCACTCTCACTTCTTGCTCCACGTTGATCTTGAGCGATATTTGCTATTTATTACAACTACAGCTGAAAAATCCGGCTTCGCATAAATAGGATGTTGCAGAGGGAATGATAATTCTTATACCTTTTGAATTTCTACATTCATTTTTGAAGGTTATCCAAAACCATCAAGTAGGGATAAGCGAATTCTGTTACAAGGCTGTTCTTGCAAAAAGTCTAAATCAAACTTTCTTCTTCTTGTGAAGTGAATTCTAGTGGAGCCAAAGAATTCAAAGGATCTTAGATCTACACAATTTTTTCGATATTTTCCCCAGAAAGGTATTTTGTAAACCATTCCGCGAGGATCGAAAGGTGTTCCGTGAAAAAAGACAGCAAGTCTTGAGAAACAACTAACTCATTATAAGTGGCGTATTTATGCAATTCTGGGAAACAATCTTCACCGCAATCTTCACAAATAAACTTAGATTCAATTAAAAAAAATAGGAGCATCTCGCGGCAACTCTAGTTACTCTTCACGGGTTCTAGGGCGTCGCGGAGAACACTTTGGGAACCTCTGTTCTAGAGCAAACTAATTATTTCTACTTTTTTAGCAACTGTAAAAACATATATACAAATTGGAATTCAATTAATTTTGTGGTGATTTTACGGGACATTTAGTGTCTCGTTTAAAGTGAAACATGTAAAAAAGTTAAACTGTTAGAATATGAATTTTTTATAGACATATTAAACGAAAAATTAAAACAAAGTGTTGATTCAAGAAATTGTTAGGCGAATATTGTCAGCTAACCACCGAAATGCTTCGAAATGTTTTTTCGGAAGGGGAGCAAAGATTTTATTATTGTAAGGAAGCAGAGTAAAATTAATTTGACCATTTCATAAAATTACATTCTTTCGTTGAGTAATAAATCTAATTATTTAAATGACGATTTTATTGTCAAATTTAAACTATAAACCAAATGCTTTTAAATGAGGTGCCACTTATCATAGGTGCGATTTAAAATTTATGGGTACTTTACGCCTCTGCCTAAGGGGTAGTTTTCAAGACACCCAAATCTACACCATCATACGTGCCCCTGGTAAAGAAAATCAACCTGTCACTGGGTTTTTTTTTGTTTTTCTTTTAATTACAATCATCTAGGTGGGAAGTTCCTACTAAAACACTAAATAGCTTAAAAATTCTGAAATACGAAGGCAAATCTTTGAAGACTTTAACATATTAAGCAATGAGGATGAAAGATTCTCTCTTTTCTCTTTTCCCCTTAATTTAGACCTTAGGCATATAAATTCCAACTTAATTCTTTTGTGATTTAGAAGTCCAGGAGTCCTTCCATGCCTTTTGAGGGTCTACCTAAAGGTCGGCGTGTCTGTGGAATTCCGTCTTGTGCTATTTTTGTTGTTCTGTCGTTGTTCATTTTGCCTTTGTGTTCGTTCCATGCTCTACGTCGCTTGCGTTCCCACCTCACTACGTCCTCGATCTCACACTTGTTCCTTACTGTTTTTTTTTTCTCTCAGTGAATACCTTGCTATGTTCCGGAGTATTTTCATTTCCATTGTTCGTAAAATGCTTTTTACTCGTTTGTTGCCTGCTCGAGTTTCTATGGCATAAGTTAACACAGTACGTACGCAGGTCTTGTATATCTTGGTTTTGGATCTCTTGCTCATATATTTGTTGTTTCACACGATGTCTCGTAAACCACCAGCTATTCTGCTAGCTTTGTTTAATTGGTCTCTTATTTCGTTGGTTCTGCTTTGTTTGGAGGTTATTTGAACTCCTAGGTAGTTAAAGTTCATGACTTGCTCTACTAGTTTGTTCTCGAATGCCACTTTACATCTTAAGGGCTCTTTAGCCACAAGGAGTGTTTTTGTTTCGGTGGTAAATATTTGCATAGTTGTATGTTTGAGCTTTCACAAAAAACGAGTGTAGGTGACTTTGTAGGTCTTCTTCTCTTTCAGCTGTGATTACTGCGTCGTCGGCATAGCAAATGATTTTTATTTGTGAGTCTGTATCCTCTACGTGATCTTTACGTGAGTGATTATTTAGTTTATTATGATACTGAATAGCTTAGAGAATCTCCTTGTCGCATTCCTGATGGTGTTGGTATTTCTCCTAGTCATCTGCCCCATTTATTGATATATGAGTAGCCGTATTGATCTTGATTTGGTTTATGATGCTTAAAATAATATCGGGTATTTGGTTTTCTTTTAGAATCTTTAATACATCGCTGTTTCGCTTTGTCGAAAGCTTTCGCGAGATCGATAAAGCACATGAAAGCCGGTTTTTCGTATTCGATGGCTTTTTCCACGATTACTCTAATTATGAAAATAGCGTATATAAGGTTGATTTATTTTTTATAAAGCCGTGTTGTTCTTCTATTATATCCACGTATTCGGTGATCATTGATTCCAGAATTTTCGTAAATATTTTCATGGCAGAGCCTAGCAGTGTTATGGCTCTGTAGTTATCAGGAAATTTCTTGTCCTCTTTTTTAAATATCGGGATTGTTACACTTTTCTTTCATTCTGCAGGGACTGTTTTAGTTGCTAGTATATTGTTATATAATTTTGTAAGTTCTGTCATTAAAAATGGTCCTCCGTGTTTCAATACTTCGTTCGGTATGTCATCTATGCCCGGCGCCTTCCTGTTTTTGACCTTACTTGAAAAATTGTTCTCTTGAATACTGATTTGTTAGTTTTCTTATAAAACAGCATGTACTGTATTGCGTATAACATTGACAAAGAATTCTTTTAATTGTTACATTCTTTACAAAAATTGTTCAGATTTTATGAGTAAACAATTACAATGCTTTACAGTAAACAATTGCATTGGTTTTTTTTTACATTGTTTGCCTTGCACATCCCTATCTTCTATTCTATTTTTATTTTGTCGTCCAATATGGAAAGTGCTATTCAAACGGCATTCAGGATGCGCATTATTTTTCCTGATTTTTTATTTCAGTTAGCCCATTATCAAAAAGTAGACGGGCGGTAATTTTAAAATCATAAATGGAAAAATTTTATTAAATTTATCAATCGATCAACCCTGATTGATGTTTTTACAATGTCACACAAAACCTAACTGCGATGAAAAAGGTATGAGGTATCACAAAAAAATTGACAAAGACGTCACAATTAGAAAGTAAAAGACTATCGAGTCATCAAGAAAAATGCATTTTTAAAAACCAAAATCGACCTGTCCGAGGATTTTTTTACAAATTTAGCGACAGTGTATGTAAGGCTTATTAATCTTTAAGCTTATTTTGAACTTTGTTTATTTACTGTTAAATATTTAACCCAATGAATATTTTTTAGTCATATGTTTATTTTAGTACAGATGGGAACATCTAACTGGGTGTTTGTTCACAAATAAGCGAATTTATAAACCTATCGATACTGGACAATCATTTTTTAATTCAACATTTGTTTTTTTTTAAATTGTCAGACCATATTTTAAATATAAAACTTTTAATGAGATAATTTCACAAATAGAAATATTTCTTTCTAATTCCTATTTGTTTATTATAATTACGCATTTCGAATGTCCTATTGCAACATTCACTTAAACTAAACCAACTTGATTTTAATGTAGATAATTCGATCCAGAGCTATGTCTCTAGCTTGCAATAAATCCAAAATCTGCTGCATGGTAACTTCCTCGTCCGGCGCAGGATCTCTGGGAGGATCATAGGGAATTTTCGGATAATCGTAAACCAATTTTTTCGGAAGGAGTACTGCAGAATCGAATTAATTATTAGGTAAAACCAATGTACATGGTTTTATCGGTTGTGTATTCATATACATACTCACATGGTGCCAACCTCATATGTCTTGTATACAAAACCTGAGGCTGAATTGGTTGATCGACTATATGAATGGAAAATAAGCCGCCCAATATTATGTGGCTTCTTAAATTTATTTCATCTCTAGGAAGGTCTAGCTTACAGTTGATTCTATTTTCGAAATAGGCCACTTCTGCAAAAGTTTCAAATGTATTAGTAGATATTAATCACCTGCCCAATAGGGCAAGTTTCAAATTCGCCTACTTAAAGACCATGAGATACAATGCCTGTGTTTAAGCTGGATTCAGAATTATTTCACTATATCATTACAAAGCAGTGCCAGAGTTTTTGACCCTATTACATTGACGAACATTTTAAAACTTTTTTCATCCTTGGAATTATTTTGGCTAAATTTTATGTGTTTTGGCCTACTGAATCCGGAACTCACCTCGTGATAAGAGGGGCACATACTTTATATTAAGCAAAATTCAATAAAAATTTCCTTTAATACCGATTTATTAAATTTAAACAATTAAAAACTAATAATACATTTTATTAACAGTTAGTTTAGGCGCAGAATAAATGTTTTTCATTAATTTTCCATAAATTTTATATTAATTTCCTTGACATCTTTCTTTTGTAAGAACTCCTGGATGTTTCTCGTATTAAGGTCCAGCAATAGTTGGCTAACATATTTGGGCTCCACTTTTCTGTATACATTTTCTCTATGGAGGCAATATTTTGGTGAAATCGTTCTTCATGCTTATTTGATACTGCTTCTAAATTTTCAGAAACAAAGTCCAGATGAGAATGGAGAAAGTGAAGTTTTAGTGACATGTTGCATACTAAAATATGATAGGCCGTGACTAGTTCTTCCACAAGTTAGCGGTAATTTTCTGATTAATTATTTCCAAGCAAATTGTAGCAAACACTCTCAAATGTATTCCATACTCGACTTTCATTGGCATTTAAAATTTGCGTGAAGTTCATATCTTAAAACAATTGCCTAATTTGGGGACCAGCAAAAATTTCTTCTTTAATTTTGGCCTCACTTATACGTGAACATTTGTTTTTTAAATACTTGAAAGCCTTGCCTTCTTTATCCAGTGTTTTAACAACATTTTTGATCAGACCTAGCTTAATGTGAAGTGGAGGTAAATATATTTTTCTCTTTCTGAACTGATGGTTCTCGTATCAAGTTTTTAACGCCAACTTCTATTGCTTCACGTGGTGTCTAAACCTTAATTTTATAATGTTTGTCTCTTGCACGACTATCCGACTCACACAAAAAGCAACAGTATTTTGTATATCCTGTCCTGTCAATAACGCCACCACTTTTAAATGTGCACATATGTTCGTTTCATTTGACATCCTTGTACTTTATACATCTGAGTAACATCTTAAGAGTGTCATATGTTTCTTTCATATTTACCAAATGATCTATAGGAACCGATGGATGCTCGTTTCCATTAAAAAGTAAAACAGCTTTTAGACTTGTTTTAAAAGAATCTATGATTAATCTCCATTAATCAAGTGTCTATGGTAAGTTCAGTTAAGTCATTAGGGCAGGTATGCCGTGGCAAAATACTAAATCACCTTCTACTGCAAAAAATCTGTGGGAGTAGATTGCCTTTTCCTGTCCCTTTTTTCAACTGCTTGAGGCGGGATCTAAGGTCCAAGTCACGAACAAGGTCATTCAATTCACCTTGAGTGATTAAATGAGGTATATCAGGTAAATCATGACAAATGGAGATGTAGCTTGATCCAGCTTCTAGTGGAGTACCTCCAGGATCTGATTACGAATCAAGCGTCTAACTCTCAGGCAGCTGGGGAATGGGTAATGAGTGGTCATGAAGCACTGGTCGCATTGCAGAGGGAATACTGTTACGCTTGGTTTTGCTGGTAATTCATTTAACATTCGTCCTGCAAAAATAACAATCATCTATGTGATTACGAAGTTCCCTCCAAACCATTGGAACTGCGAATGGCATAGATTTATGAGTACCTTTCAACTATCCCGTCAATGTTCTCGAACACGAACTGCAACGCATTTTTGGGACCTACGACTTATCTTGATGTCCAACTTTGCATCCAACGCATAGTTCATAAGCCTTTTTTATTAGTGAAGGTAGAGGTTTTTGGTACGTTTCGTGGTAACTTCGTCACAAATATAACAGAAGTAATCGACTTTATTGACACAAATTCACGACGACATTTTTCTAACTGTCTTAAATAGGTACGTAGATCTAAGCGAAAATATAAATAGATGTTTCTTAAATGATTATAAAATTGTGTATTAGTTTGCGTCCAAATATTACAAAACACACAATATTTTTATTGGGAGGACATTATATCGAACGGTGTTATCAAACAAACATCCTCACATTCGAATTTACTTTGGGATAATGTTAACTAATAAGTGACTAGTGAATAGTTCAGTAGAATTAGATGTATTTTTTATTTATTTGTAAAGATAAAATATTAAAGCTTGCCACACCTAACATATTTATGAGACATCAAATTTGACATAAAAATGACATTCCTGCCTGTCAGTTTCTCCAAAACTGACACCAAGTTTTGATTTTTAAATAGAACACTCTGTATCTTACTGCATTCTTGGAATCTGCACAGTTTTCTAAGTACAATACACAAAAAATAAGTGATTTTTGAAGTATGTACTAATAATTTTTTAATCAATTTTATTTTTTAATCTAGAAGGTCATGTGTCATATTTAATTCTAACGGACCACATTAACGCTGCAAAAAATTAAATTAGGAAAACTTAGGAAGTGTTATTTTTTTTCTTTTTTTCGTTTGTTTTCAATAGATATTTTTGTTCTTATATTTTAAGTAACTTCAGTTTTATTGATTTGGTAGCAAAGGTAAAAATATGATTAGATTCGTCATTAATTATGCTTTTTTGTCGTACCACAGTGCCATTATGTTGCTATTTAAAAATATAAAGTTATTATACATGCTGAACTAAATTTGATTTCCACTACATCAGGAAACTCTGAAACTAGTAGATGCAGAGAGCTTAAATGGGCAAAGTAGTGCAGAATTTAATGCATATAATATTCCGCTGAGCAAATAATTTAATTCCAATTAGTCTTGATTTTATTTAGGAACAACTGAAAATCGCAATTTTTAATAATCAGCTGTATCTTGTTTATTTGAAATACGATGGAAAAATTTAATAACTCTAGTTAATTGTTGTTAAGACTTTTTCATTGGTGAACGTTATTTTTTTCTGAAGTAAACTGTTTCCGAGCAAATTAGTATCAACTTTATTATTTCTTATATGCGCGATATTAAATATTATTATTTTCGTTTCTGAAATCGGTTCTGATTGCACTAAAATATTCGATTCCACCCGCAATTACCGTTTGCGTGCAATTAAATAAACCTATGCTAACTCCGAAAATATTCATTAAAATGAAATAATGTAAAATACAAATTTGATCTGGATTCTAGCTAAATCTAGTTTTTAATTTGAAATTACAATCCCATTCCTGCTGATTGGCATTTTCTTCGCCAGTTGCTTCCTACAGACCCCTAAATTTTCAGTTACCTCTTTTTTGTTAAGGGATGGCAATCTTTTATAGATTGCCCCAAACAGCGATTTTGTTAGATCTTAGTTTGTCAATCGCTGTTTGTGACTTAACACTCACTAAAAAAAACTTAAAAACTATTGTAAAAATTAACGATAAAAATAAATGATAATTAAATTTAACGTTTCGGGCAGTTCACCTCTCTGCCCGTCGTCAGAAATAAAAATGATTTAAAATTTTTCGACAAGGCAATCGCTGTTTGGGGCAATCTATAAAAGATTGCCATTCCTTAACAAAAAAGAGATATGATAACGAAGGCTTCCACGGCCAGAGTCAGAACAGGATATACTTCTTCCGGGATTGGACCCTGTCAAACTACTAAAAGAGATAACTGAAAATTTAGACATCTGTAAAAAGCAGCTGGCGAAGAAAATACCAATCAGCAGGAATGGAATTAAGGAAACTTCGCAAGGTAAGGATGATACAGAGAATATTGAAATTACAACACAGATAAATTGGTAAATAGATCTATCATTCTCATTACCCAATAAATCAGTGAAGTATTTTGATATAACAAAAATAACAAAATATGATCAGTTCAGACCGGTGTGAAAAAAGCAACAAAATTTCCAGCAACAAATTTTAATAGTGCATGTATTCGATAAAGCACTGGTCGGAGGCACACAGTAAGAATTTAGTTATTAGAGCTTTGCCAATAATGTGCCATGAAATTATTTCTTTATAAATCCTTTTATTATGTTAAACAAAGCTAACTGACACGATAATTTTCCCTTCACCCCCATACATGGGGGAGCAAAATGGACTTCCTAATAACGTGTTATAAAAACCGTAAAAAAATTTGTCACAAAAAATTTACTCTAGAAATCGATTTATTTTTGAATAAGAACCAAACTGACACTCAGCATTTGTCAGCCTACCTCGTCGGAGGGGGTCAAAATCGCAATAATATATTACAAGAGCTGTAACAAAAAATTGTCACAAAAAAGTTTCTTTACACATCGTTTTATTATTAAAAGAGAATTAAACTGACACTCAACATTTGCCAGTCTACTCCGTCGGGGGGGGGGGGGGGTGAAAATCCCAATAATATATTATTTATAAGACCTGTAAAAAAAATTTGTCACAAAAAATTTTCTTCACAGGTCGTATTATCATTAAAAAAGAATTAAACTGACACTCAACATTTGCCAGTCTACCCTGTGGGAGGGGGTGAAAACTCCAATAATATATTATAAGATCAGTCACAAAAAATTTTCTTCACAGATTGTTTTATCATTAAATTTTTTTTACAGGTATTATAATATATTATTGGGATTTTCACCCCCTCCGACGAGGTAGACTGGCAAATGTTTAGTGTCAGTTTGATTCTTTTTTAATAATAAAACGATATGTAAAAAAAAATGTTTGTGACAAATTTTTTTTACAGCTCTTGTAATATAGTATTATTGCGATTTTCACCCCCTCTGACGGGATAGGCTGACAAATGCTAAGTGTCAGTTTGTTCTTATTTAAGAATGAATCGATTTCTACAGTAAATTTTTGTGACAATTTTTTTTACGGTTTTTATAACACGTTATTACGAAGCCTATTTTACTCCCACATCAATCGGGTGAAGGGAAAATTATTATGTCAGTTAGCTTTGTTTACCATAATAAAAAGATTTATAAAGAAATAATTTCATGGCACATTATTGGCCAAGCTCTAATAACCAAATTCTTACTGTATGCCTCAGACCAATGCTTTATCGAATACATGTACTATTAAAATTTGTTGCTGGAAATTTTGTTGCTTATTTCACACCGGTTCAGTTCAGTACGATTCACTCAATTAAACACAGTCATAGAAGACATTGATGCAAACGAGATCTAGGCGATTATATCGCCTAAAATTCAAAATTATTACCAATTTAGAGGGATGTAAGATACTTACTCTCCCCTACAAATGTTACATTTAAACATCAAAAGTTGGTATCAGTTTTAGGTTTTGGAGAAATTAACAGTGGCAGGAATGTCATTTTTATGTCAAAAATTGACATTTCATAAGGATATTCAGTGTAGTAACTTTAAAGATTTCATGTTCATAAATAAAGAAAAAATCGGAGGTGTATCATGATCCTGTTATACCCGATATATGAGTCACCTACCTTCACGAGCTAAATTAGTAAGTGAACCAGATGGTTCAAAAGGTTCATATGGCACCAGTGGTATTCGTTCGTTAGGTTCAAATTGGGGAAGTACCAGGGGTATTACACGCTTATCAGGAAACTCTTCCGTCACCTTTCTTTCATGCTCCTTAATTAGACTATTTTCGTATCGTAACTTTAGTATTTCTCTATAAATCATCGACGTTGTTGTTTTTAAGTCTATAATTATCTTTATAAATTAAATACTTAAATAAAATGTAAACGTACTCACCGCCTTGATATATGTATGGATCAAATTGGCATTTATATGTACTGCATTGTTCGCTAATGTGGTCAAAGGATAAGTAAGTTGCCTTTATCATCTGTTTTTCAAAACACATGTGAGGTGGAAATATCGCAGAAATCTTCATTTCGGAAAAATTCACATGTATTCTAGGCCTTAAAAGAATAAAATAAAATGTGTAGCAACTATTGGAGCAGTTTTCAATCTATTTATTGTATTCAACTACGTCTAGTAAACATATTTACAAGACATAATCTGTGTGAAAAGTTTACAATGACTGTACCATACTGATGAGGCAACCGTAAGCGGAACCGATCTGTGGTTGTTGGTTGTAAATATTTTCAACTTTTAGCACGTTCGACTGTTTCATTGCAGAACATTTATTTGACATTATTTGTCTAGTTTTACATAACTAAACGCATGTTGCTATGATGTAAACCATATTACAAGAATAAAATCCGGTTTTAATAGTATTAAACTGTTGTTAAAACCATAAGTGCATACCCCACAATTTGTTTTATAGGTTTCAGCTAAATTTTCGACATTTCAAATTTATGCTGAAAATTTGAACTTTAAATTTCAGACTTCTAGAAAAAAAGGCGAAAGTTACTTAATATTTGTTAGGTATACCTTTCTTTCAAAACTATTATTAATCTACATATATGCGTTTTACAAAAAGCTTTCCTTTGCGTATTTTATTTCCCATGTAATCTGTTAGCGTGGTTGGAAATAAAAATGTTTTGTTTGGCAGTAGGAATCTTGTTTAATGAACAACTTCAGGGATTTAGAGAGCAAATTATCTGCTAAAAGTCGGCGCTTAACTTGTGCAGCTTCTATTTTCATGACAATTATTACAATAGATTTAATTTCGGTATCTTATATGTATAGTATACGGTATAGTTTCTCGCGTTCCCGGCATTTCAATTATTGAATATCCGCAATGATTATTGTTCTTACTTTTAAGCGATGAGTGACAATTAAAATTGTCTTAAGAAGTCGACTTTGGTCCGCTTGTCATTTTTTTCATTATTAATCTATCAGATTACCTGAAAAAAAAGTGCAAAACAATTTCTATGAAATAAAAATAAATCTTTTTGTGAAAGGAATTTTTGTATTACTTCCTACTCTTTTACACTCTAGATGAGAGATATCTGATCCCTAAGTTTGATTATTTTCTGATAATCCACATTATTTCTTAATAATAATTATATTATTTAGGCAGAGCATTTCAAAGTCAATACGCTTATGAAATTTCGAATTTATAGCAACAATAAACTCAAAATTTAGTCAAGAGCTGCAACTCAGTCGAGTTTTTTGCATTTGTCGGTAAGAAAGTAAACAGAAGAAAAGTTATTGAATTTTTGTTGTCGCCATTGAAAAAGAATTTAAATGAAAATAAAATGCCAGAAGAATGTACTTAATATTTTTTGTTTGATACAGGAATATAAAAATACTTCACTTAGATATCCTCCTAGGATTGGGCAAATGAGTGGGGAGCTGTACATAACACCACAGGCACAATCCAAAAGACTTATCTGCATGTCTAAATTCAGCCACATGTAAGCTGATTCTGTCCATGTTTTTGTCCATATTTCTTGCAAGACCAAATGCCAGCGAATCGATTTGATTTGTAGTTTGCTTGCGAAATAGGTCTTTTATCTTAAAAGAAATTATTAAGGTATAAAATCCAGCCCATAAAAATTAACCTTTGGAGTTACATAAATATCCAAATATGGTAAAAAGTAGTCCTAAGCCATAAATCACAAAAAAAAGTAATATTAAGGCAACCTTCATATTACAAATATTTAGAATCCTTTTTTTTTTAAATTTATAATTTCAAATTCTTTTAAATTATTTATTTTATTGGAGGATAAGTGTGAATTCATTTTGCCAAGAAATTGTCAAAAATATTTGCTCTCCTGGATGTATAAATCATTCGTAAAGAAGGTTTATATTCTTTGATAAGAAAAATAAAACTTTTAAAACACTTACCCACTGCCATTGATTCAATTTGTGCAATTCATGTTCTTGTACATTTTCAATTATTGTCTCTAATTCATCCAATAGCTATAAAAAGTAGAACTTGGGATTTTTTATTTTGCTTAGTCATGTCAAAAGGTTTATTAACAAGATATCTTGAATTGTAGAAATCTAAATGATATTTACTTAAGAAGATAAAATTTTCAAAGTTACTACACTAAATGTACTTATGAAATGTCAAATTAGATAGAGCACCCTGTAAATTATTACATTTTGGCAATCTGCACAATTTTCTGAATACAACGCACCTAAGAAAAGTGATTTTTATCGGATTGAAACTTTTTTTAGTCTCATTTTATTTTTCAACCTAGAAAGCTATTACTCATTCTAATTAATTCTAATGGATTCCATTAACGCTAAAAAATTACGTGGAAAAAAGGAGTGTTTCATTCTTTTATCACGTGATAAAGTTTACAAAAATGGTTTTTATGTCATGACTTCATTTTCTTAAATGGCACCATATTAATACTGTGGTACCACCCAAAAGTATAATTAAAAGTGAATCTAACCATACCTTAAGAATTGAGATACAAAACTTATCTGCAGAAATCAAGAAAGATTAAAAAACACAACAAAGGTTGCTCTAACGCGTTTTGACAGCCAAGTTATCATCTTCAGAGAGATATTCTCTCTCGAAACGCGTTAGAGCAACCTTTGTTGTGTTTTTTAATCTTTCTTGGTTTCAGGCGACAAGTTTTGAGTATTTCAATTTTTGAAGATAACCAAGGACCACTCCGCTCCACCAAAAAAAAACGTACTTTTATTTTTGCTATGAAATCAATAGAACTAAAGTTACAGCCAAAGGAATTCACAATATTTGGTTTCCATTTATTTGAAAATTTATTCAGTAGGAACTTAGTATAGCTCCGGAAAACAAATTTAGAAAAAAGACACTTCTTAAGTTTTCCTAATTTATTTTTTTTGCAGCGCTAATGTGATTGGTTGGCGTTATTTAAGGTGAGTCATGTCATAACCTAGGCTGAAAAATAAAATGGGACCAAAAAAAAAACACTGATTTTACTGTATTGTATTCAGAAAATTGTGCAGCTTTCAAAAATTTAATAACATAAAGGGTGTTCTATTTAAAAATCAAAAATTGGTATCAGTGTTAACGAAAATGACAGTAGTAGGAATGTCAATTTTATGTCAAAATTTGACATTTCACAAATACACTAAGAGAAGCAACGTTGAAAATTTTGTCTTTATAAATAAGAAAAAATAGGGAGTGTATCATGATCCTGTTACACCCGATATGTGTATTTCTAACTCTAGGGTGTAATTTTTTTTACTTTTAATATCGGCATCTAGATCTTGGTTATTTAAAGAGTTGTTTCATAATGTTGATTAAATTATGTTATGTTGCGTATTTTAAGGCTAAATAACAATCAACATAGAAAAGAAAAACTAAAAAAAGTTTGTTTTTGTAATTTTTCTCGAAAACTATCAGTGACAGAGATTTCAGATTATTAGAATAGAGTAATAATTTATAATTCATTCGGATACGGATATAAAAACGAATTATTTTGCCAAATGACGCGTTAAACATCTGATTTTTATTTTTTGTATCAGTTTCAGCCCAATAACCAATGAAATAGATATTATTCCAAGGTTTTTAAAATATGAAAAATGTTTCAGGGTGTCCAAACCAAGGTACACTGTGAAGCAGTGGGAGGTAAATCGTCAGTAAACCTCTTACGAGTCGTTGAATGAGCAAAATTTAACTATATACTTGTTATTACACAGAGAAATTTTGCAATAATGGGTGGGACAACGTGTATATGGTTACACCAGAAAACTTGGCTCAATACAAGTAATCTTGTAACAGATGCATTAAGTGACATTTGACACTTTATGAGAAAATCGTACACAGAAAACCATGATGTGAGACACAGAAAACCGGTTCACCGTGTGCTCTACCTTTTTGGTTCACTGTGTACTAGAGACCTGCACGAGTAAGTAAAAATGTAATCGGATTTTAATCACAGATTTCTTTTCCGAAATATGTAATCAGGGAATTTGCATCGTTGGCATCGTGGCATCGTACCGAATATACTCATTTGTAATCGTAAAGTTTATATTAGCGGTTTCGTGTTGCATGTTACAAGTTGACACTTGTCAAAAATGTATACTTTCTATACTTTATTTTTTTCATGTTTCAAAAAACGGGAATCTAAAAAAAGTTGAAATTAACAAAATCAAAATTTTCAAGAAATAAGATGTTTTAAAAATCAGATTACATTTTAAAAAATGTCGAAATTTAGAACGAATGACATTTTCGATAAAATTTTCAAATTTATAAAAGAAATTTAAATTTTAGAGTTAATATTTTCAATTAAAGTTAACATTTTGAAAAAAATTGGCAAGTTTAAAAAAATGTCGAAATTTTTAAAAAAGTTAAAATATAGAAAAAATCAAAAATTTTGAATTCACGTTGTTTAAAACAATCGAAATTTTGTAAAACGTTGAGATTTTCATAGAAAGTTTAAATTTCCAAAAAAAAGTTAAGATTTTTTAAAAAATCAAAAAGTCAAAATTTTAACGTTCTTCAAAAAATTCGAGTATTTCAAAAAAAATTCCAAATTTTTTAAAAAGTTAATATTTTAAGACATAATCTAAAATTTCAAAAAAGAGTTAAAATTTTAAAAGTTGAGATTTAAATTTGAAAATTTATAAACAGCTTTTCAAAAAACTTAAATTTTGAAAAGGTTTACTTTACTTAAGAAAAAACAAAATTATCAACAAAGTAGAATTATTTTTAAAATCGCAATCTAAAAAAAATGTTTAAATTAAAAAAAAAAAACAGTCGAAATTCGAAAAAAAAATGTTAGTTTCCATTTAATCGATTTTCAAATAGTCAAAATTGTCGAAGTCTGAATATTGAAGAAAAGCCAAAATTATCAGAAAAGTCTAAATTTTCAAAAAAAGACCAAATTTTGAGGAATTAAACTTGGAAAAACGGCAAATTTTTGAATAGTTAAAACTTTGAAATAACAGTAAAACTTATTTTAAAATACTCAAAATTTCCAAAAAATTAAAATTTGGAAAAATGATCGAAATTTCAAAACTTTTAAAAAAGGAACAATTTAAAAAAATCTATATTTTGAAAAAAAATAGAAAAGTTCAAAATTTTGCAAAATAATCGTAAATTTCAAAAAATTTGGCATTAAAAAAATGTGACGTTTAAAAAGAAGAAATTAAAAAATCGAAAGTTTGCAAAAAGTCAAAACTTTGAAAAATAATTCAAATTTAAAAAATAGTAGACATTTTTATGAATCAACATGTTTAAAAGTAACAATTTTTAAAAGATTTCAAATTTTGAAAATATCGAAAATTTTAAAAAATTGACACTTTAAAAACAGTTTAGCTTTCAAAAATTCTACATTTTTAAAAAATTGAGAATTTTCAAGGCGAGAAAATTTTTCAAAAATGGCAAAATTTTTAAAAAAAGCGCAGATTATAAAAAGACTAACCTTTAGAAAAAAAAATGAAATCTTGAAAAATTGAAATTTTTAAAAAATAGAAATTTTTCGAATAGTTGGTCAAAACGTAAACGGAAATCGAAATTAAAAAAAACAAGTAAAATTTTTCCAAAAATGCAAATCCTGAAAAACCTGTCGAAATTTTGAAAAAAAATTTCAACTTTGGAAAAAATCTGAGTCTTGAAAAGTCAAAGCGTAGACAAAAGTCGAAATTAAAAAAAAAGATTTTTTTTCAACAATGCAAATCTTGTAAAAAGTCGAAATTTTGAAAAAAACGTAAAAAAATTGAAAAAAGTCTAAAATGTGAGGAAAATCGAAAGACTTTAAAAAAGAGCCTAAATTTTAACAAAAGTCAAATTTTGTGCAAAAAAATACAAGGTTTGATATAACATCAATATTTTGAAAAAAAAAATGAAATTACCAGAAAAATTGAAAATTTGGAGCCTTTTGTAAAAAGTTATACTATTTTGGCCATTTCGATTTTTCAAAACATTTACTTTTCAAAAATTTCGGATTAAAATTTGAAAAAATGCCGACCTTTTTGATAAAGTTGAAATTTTTAAAGGTCAAAAACGTTTAATAAAAAAGTCGTTATCTTGAAATAATTATATTTTGAGAAAAATTTAACCGTTTGAAAAATTCGACATCATTTTCATAAACAGTCGAAATGTTAAAAAAATTAAAATTTTGGGGAAAATACGAAATTTTCTTAAGGCATACTTTTCAAAAAGCAAAAGTCGAAGGTTCGAAAGTAGAAATTTTCAATAGTGTTTGCACAATAATTTTAGGAAATTTTGGAAATTTCAAACAAAAAAATGTTCCAAAAATGTCGAAATTAAAAAACAGAACACCTTAATGAAAGACGTGATTGTGGCAATTGGATGAAATATTAACTAGTAAAAATATGAAACATAAAAAGAAATGATGATCTACAATTGCAATCAAAAAGAACCTATCTAGATTATTTTGTTGATTCAAAGAATCTCGAGTTTGAAAGTTTAATCGAAATGGTTAGAGCTATTTCAAATAAAATACAAAACTAAAAAAGATATTTTAAAATTATGCGCCTTTTATTTCTCCAAATTTTGCCGATTACATAATCAGACGCTCTGCCGATTATTACTCATGATCATCTCGTGACGTCACGATTACCATAATCGGCATCGTTGTACTCGTCAAACGAGTATTTGTACCTGTAATCGGGCGATGACGTACTCACTCGTGCATGTTTTAAGTAATATAAAAACAAACAAAAATAACTAAACTGGTAACGGTTACGATACAAAATTAGTGACTAAGAAAATGTAAACAATATGAATAAGCAAAAAAAATAGAAGTTTAAGCAACTAAATTAATCTCTCTGTTTTATTTCGTTTTTTCATTAAAAAAAAACAAATTAGCTCATTGCGGGGGTGTTTTCATTGGAAGTTACTGGGGTGCAAAAATGACTAAAAAATTGAGTATTTTGGTCTACACGGCATCATTTGCCAACTTTTAGTTTACATAATTTGAGTAGTGATTCACTGTGTACCTCTGGTTCACAGTTTACCAATTGACCCTACATACACGAGTTTAAAAGTGCTACTTATTTTGATTTACTTTTTATTGGACATACCCATCACAGCAAAACTTTATTTCTTATTATGGACGCCATATGGCTTTGATTTCATTTAACCAATGTCACAGATCTTCAAATATGCTCTACACAAATGCCGAAGCTCGGAAATATAAGCACTAGGGATGTGGAAATACAAATCTTGCTCCCTGAAACCAAGAAAATATCTCTCTGAAGATGATAAAACGGGTTAGAGCAACCTTTGTTGTATTTTTTAATCTTTCTTGATTTCAGGAGACGAAATTTGTATTTCAATTTTTGAAGATACCCAAAGACCAGTCCGTTCCACCCAAACTAGCGATTTAACGAATGTTGGTTTTCCCACATTCTCAAATGCGAATGGGAAAACTCAATTTTGAGTAGAAATTTTCAGAAACATCGAGGGGAAGACAAATTTTGAGAAACAGTGTGAAAGCAGAAAAAGTAGTAATTCACAATTTCCAATACAGTCTAATTTTGAACGAAAAAAGTAGGATTTTGAGTATAGGGTCGTAATTTAAACAAAGGCGAATTATTGCTGTAATAAAAAACCTAATTTTGGACTAAAGTC
Organism: Dastarcus helophoroides; assembly: GCA_028583605.1. Classification (NCBI taxonomy): domain Eukaryota; kingdom Metazoa; phylum Arthropoda; class Insecta; order Coleoptera; family Bothrideridae; genus Dastarcus; species Dastarcus helophoroides. The sequence goes on from CM053334.1 coordinate 33,296,048, forward strand.
GGAATTTTCAGGAAACTAAGTTTAAATTAAAAATTTGACCGTTTCGAAAAAACTTGAACAATATCGAAATTTCGAGAAAAAGACGATTTTCGAGGTAAATATCGAAAGTTTTAAAAACCCAAACAAATTTTGAAAAATAAAAATCAAAATTTCGGGAAAAAAATTGAAATTTCGAGAAAAAAATTGAAATTTTCGAAGAAAATATTGAAATCTTGAATTTAAAGTTGAAATTTTAGACTAGAAAATTTAACATTTTAAATTCGAATTCCTAAAAAAATTATAAATTTCTAAAAAAAACTTTATACTGAAGCCTACCCTACGTCAAAATTTTGATAGGTAAAATATGGAGGTCAGAGGAGAAAACTACTACCCAGTATATCTTTTTCACTAAGATTCTAGGATATAGTTCTTATCACGAAAGTTAAGTGGTCATCGGGATCTGCACTTATCAAAGACGTGCAAATTGCTATGCAAGTGCATTGCTCTTCTTTAGAATCGAATGCCAAAATACGTAGGTGTGTTTTCCGAGCGTCCATTATAACTACAACCTACTTCCTCTAATGAAATTATGGGTTATGGGTCATGTAATTTCAGTAGCGTGCTCCTAGGCTATTATTTTCATTTTTGACGTTTGACGTTTCAATTTTGAATATTCTGTATTATTCTCGAAGCTAACAAGAAATCGTGACCTAACAGATGAATTTAGTGCTGCACTTTTCGTATAATTTGATAAAATCATCTTTCCAAAATGCCCAGCAACAGATTAAAGGATGAGTCTAAGAGATTTGGTGGAGAAGTTTGATGTCTGAGCAGGAAAAAGATTACAAGCCCTCCTGACGATGGTATAGATAGTGACAGAAACCGTAAACCTTTTTTGAATTCATTATTAGAGAAGATATTAAACAAACTATGGACACAGAGTAGGAACAAAAATAAATTTAATACTTAAACATTAATAAATGGCGCAGATATATTTTGTACATCAGAAGAGACGATCTGGAAGATAGTTTTGCGCACACAACTTACATAGAACTATAAATGAAAAAGACAATGCGAAGACTGTGAATATGAATGAAACAAAATTACTTAAGAAAAATTTGAAAAATCGTTAAAATGGAGGGTCTGACTGAGAACATATTTCCACAGACGAACTCCTATGTAGAAACAGTGTAAGTTTTTTGAAAGAAAAACATAATTTCTTCGATTTCTTTTTGTAGGCAATTACAATGCTAAGGCTATAGACGGTCCTACTATGATAAAAAAGAAACCTTGAAAAAAAAACAATGTTGTCAAAACTTAAGTATTGGTGACTTTCTGTGGTACACATTTAAGTAATTGTAGCATCCAGGAATAATTATTTAAAAGGCACACTAATAAAAATTTTAGTAGTAGCAAATGATTAGTGAATTTAGTATTTCTTGTGTTTTTTTAGGTGGATGTTATAAGGAATAATACAAAAGGATAAGAACATTACATATGTTCTGCATAATTAACAAGTAATAATAGAAAGTAAAAGTCAGTTTGTTATTCTTAGTAGATACAACCAAAGTAAATTACAACAACATCAATATCAATTTTTTTCAAAACAGAATTTTCTCAAGCAAACCTGTATGTATTTTCTGGAATAATCTGTGTTTTTATTTGCCCTCAAAATCCAATAATAATAAATCTTTGACTAAATTTTTCTCTCAGACAACGTGTAGAAAAATATTGTGCTAAAAAAAACAATTTTTAAAAATGTGAAGCGTAATTTAATTTGCATCCGTCGTCTTTTTTGACTGGCTTTGGTATTATATTTGCTAGTAATATTAATTACAAAAACCCCTGTTTAATGAAGCGCCAATGATTTACTCTCCAATATGACCTTGAACCGATTGATTCGGAAAATACATTTGATGACGTAGAACTCAAAATTCGTGATAAGAACTATATATGTATCATAAGCCTTAGCAGATAGCTTTAAAATTTTGACATAACCGGTTATGGAGGTTATGGAGTTATTAATAAAATTATTTTTTTTTTGACAACTTTGACTGTCTTTAACCAGAGTTATCAGAATAATAAATACTTTTTATTAAACTCATTTTTCATAAATTGTGTTTATGCATCGTCCTGAATTCACTGTTGTCGGCGAATATTTGTGGACATTCTGTATATCAAACTTTATCGAAAAGTATACAAAAGTAGAGACGAAAATTTTTCATGTTAAATAGTTCTGAATGATATTCTAGTCATACCAAATTGTCATTAATGACTAATGACAACACTCATTCGGTTGCATATATTATTGAAAATTAAAAAATCATAAATTCGTTTGCATATTACCTGCAAGGCATTTTTTACATATTGAGAGCATTCTTCTGGTGTGACTGCTTCCATAATACTTTTCCACCTGTTCAAGTAAGTAATCATGTCTTTTAGATAACCTGCGTTGGGTAGGGGTCGACACGAAAGGTAAATTTCCCACTAAAACGATATAGATGAGTAAGAATTTCCACCATGCATTTCTGTATTTGAATATTGAAACTAAAAATCTATGAATCGCTTGTAATCTTTGCGAGTGGATTGTACTTAAAAAAAAACCTTCCGTATAGACCAACTTGCTATTATATAAAAACAATAAATTTCTTGCCTATCAAAAATTTTCCGTGCTAAAATATAATGACAATTAGCTTATCACAAAACTATAAGAGACCAATATCATACACAAAAGATTATCCTGTATTACAAACCCTTAAAATTAATATCCATAAACCTAAAACTTAATATTAATCTATATTTTTGGCCACGGGGACACGGGTGTATATATTCATATGACATATGATTAGAAAATATATTAGTGTATGGTTATGGCATGTAAAATGTCTACGATAACCCACAATGACCACATAGTAAGAAATAAACTGCTAAATATGCAGAAACGGATATTCTGAAAATAAATAAAATTGAGATTCGTCATCGGAATTCTGTTTTTCCTGAAGAGCACATGTAGGTTTTAAGCAATATGGCATATCAACTAAATGCCTGCTTAATTACCATTAATTAGCATATTAGAAAAAATTGCAGCAGCATTACCATTTCAAAAATTAATAATTTTGTTCTAATAATTCTTACATCTTGCTGCTCTCTGAAGCTTCTAAAACATGAATTGTATTGGGCTATGGCTTCTTTAAGAAACTCCCTTGATTTTTCCAATGATGGACCCCTAACAGCATGTTCAATAGATTCATTGTATTCTTTCTCTGCATTTAACATTTTTTCCTGCTGTAATCTCATCATTTCCATCTGCGCTTGGTATTTAGCAGCTGCATCAGCCATAGCCCTTTGTCGAGCAGTCATTCTGCTAGGATCAATTATTTTATTCCCCTTTTTTCCCTGGAACATAATGAAACCTTTAATTTCAAAATTACAAAGTATTCTCAATTGTTACTTTTATTCTCCTTAGTGAAGGCGGTGCTAAAATCATCGACTCTTCATAATGGGGATCCCGCTTTAACGTTATCAGTTTGTGTTCTTGTACCTTAGCATCGCGTTCCTCCTTAATTTTACTGTAGTATTCCATCAAATGGTCAATTTCATTTTCTATTTTCTGTTAATATGAATGTTACATTAAAATTAGCGATAAGGAAGTATAAGCGATTTTCTTTGTGTAGATTATCAACAAATATGTGGTGGGCTTGGTTTTCTAAAGACTTCATACTAAATGTAAGTATAAAACTAGACAAATCTTTTAAACAGATCTGCTGAGTAGTACTTAGTACTGAACAACTAGTGCAATTAGCAGCTATGGGGCCTAAGGAGTTTCAAAACAACCCCACACCCTATCACCATCACAATCTAGGGTAAAGTGCCCCAAATTAAACTATTTTTTAAAAAAATGCCTGTAGTTTTGTAAATGTATTATTTTAACGCCGTTATATGCCGTTAAATGTAATACTTATGAAGTAAAAAAAAATTTTGAAGGGTTGCAAATGGTTCAATACAAGAAACTGATTGCCAAATTTGAAACACTAGTTCCTCAAATTGAAACTACCTATAACAATTATGAGTAGATACTTTCGAAAGACTCACTTTTACGCATTTGCAATGAAACCTCGTTTTGCTCTTCACACATCGAATCACATCCTAAACTTTTTTTTCTTCACATTCCTTACAATATCAAAGTTGCTCGTCACCCGTCGTTGCTACTTTAGTCCGATTTTTTCCTCAAACTTTTGTAGGGAATACTAGTAAGTTCTGCTGCTTTCTGAATACCGAAGGTTTTAAAGATGCAGCTTTGACACATTTAGATAATGGGACAATTTCCAATAAGCTGGCGGAGGATATTGATGCTCAGGTTTCTGATGAGATTTTTGGCAACATTTATAGAGAGAGGTGTTGAACAATTTCTGTTTTGAATTTTTTTAAGTGCTAATGAAATATCATCGTTAGGAATAAAGCTATTATTTTGAACTTCAGGCTTGGTTCAGGACTTAAGAACTACAGATCCAGCAAAATTCGAATCTTTAAAAATATATGTATCTATTGGCAATACTCCAGATGCCCTAAATGTATTAATGGACATTTTCTGTCGTTGCCGTCTTTCCATAAGCCTTGTTGTTGTTACACTCTCTGTCCAAGATTATTCCCTAATCATTTTTCCCATGCTTGGGTGTAATACACCTCCATTGGTTTGAAAATAGAACGGTTAAGTGGTTGCAGACGATGTGTCATATGACCTGGCAACTGCGTCATAACAATTCCATTTTCTCGTGCCAGTAACAGAGCATCTTAGTAAGACTTCGAACATCTTTTACAGTCCGAAAAAGAGATTCCAAGAGTTTAATAATATGGTTCGACAACAATTCTTCTAAAGTAGTATTGAAAATAAGGTTCCTGCCTAATAATTTAACAGAACCTTTGGCCACTTTGTTTAACTCTCGAATATGCCGAAATAACGTCGATTTAAGTATTCCATTATCATTACTGCATTTATTTAGACCTTTTTTTTTCCTCTTTGTACGTTACTTAGCGCTAGTATCAAATCTGACGCCGACCATTTTCCCTAATTTTCCCCTTTTGACATTTGCAAAAAAGACCAGACCACTTGGAAGCTCATACAGCATACAAATGTTTCCTAATTTGAGGTTCAATTTAGGCAACCGTTTATGGTTCAAATTGGAAAACGGTCAATAAAATATATATTGTAACCTTACGTTTCTAAATACGTAAATTTTAAATACTCGTAAGCAGTGTTACATATGCCAAAAACTATAACAATTTTAGTGACAATTACAAAAATGTTCCTTCCTTTAACAGAATATTAAAATTCTTTTAGAGACTTAGATCTAGTTTATGCGAAAACTGCACACAACACACACAGGCGGGAAATTGCTGAATTCTGACGGAAATTATTATAAAATTGCTGAGCTGACCTAATCTACACACATAGATTCAGCTGTTTAAAGCAGTTGGCGCTAAAGATTTTAATAAGGTGGGAAAATTTAGGACTTCAATTTAGGAGGCGGTTTAATTTGGGGTACTTTACCCTGCTCTGCACACAGAAGTACATTTCGTGTAAGTAATAGGCAGGCCACTTCACATAGACGTGCAGGTTGTTTGCCGCACAAGGGAACTAATCAAGAAGGACGACACTTTGACTAGGTTTCCAGTTTTTTTCCGTGATGGAACACTTTCTAAATCATGACATTTAAATAAAACTTCTTGTCTCTTTTGTGTGGTAGGTAATAAGGAAGCGTATATCAATTTAGAGAATTTTTTAGAAATTAAAAGGCTGAAAATTTGAAATTTCTCCATATTTGCAACAAACATTTGAAATTTTTTATTTTCTCAATAGTGTTTTAATCCGAAATTTCCAATTTTTTTCTACAAACTTTGTTAAATTATAAATTTCGACAAAAATGTCCAATATTTTAAAAAATGAAAAAAATCAGTAAATTAATTTTAAAATAAAAATTTAAGAAAAAAACATATGCAAACTCCGGCACTTCGCTGTGCTGAGATCATGACACATTATAACTCAGATACCGCACGACCTCAGGACTTGAGCTGACAAGCACCGTTCAAGCGGCTTTCGAAGGGTGTAATCGGTTTTGTGCAATAGTTAGAGTAGACCCATGATATTATTACTTATTAGTTATAGTGTCATGGGTTAGACCGGGGTCGGTCGAATCAGGGTAAGGTTAAAATACAACTAACTAATAATTTAAAACCTACAAGGGATAGGTGGACATGTAAGAAAAAAGTGACACTCCTTTCACGTCGGAATTTATCTATAAGTGTTATGTGTCTATTAAAATTCATCGTGAGTGTAGGAAAGAGGGTCATTGTATTTTTGTGGTCAAAAGTAACTGTTCTTGTTGCAATTTTTTTTCATTTTACTCCATAACAATAAAATATACAATTATTTTCATTTATAACTTGAAATCGTTGGTTATTACTGCTCAAAGTAATGTCATTAGTTTGAAAGTTATCACTGACAAAGTTTCCTAAAAGTTGTGCCGGGTACAGTTGTAACCGTTTCTGCGGGGTCGGATGAAATGTTTTAGGTGGCGCCAAAACAGCAAGGTAAAGTTCAAGATCTACAATATACACAGATACGTCAAAAAAAGTGAAAGTTTAACAAGAAATTAAGGATAGTCAACAAATAAAAGAAGGATAAGGAAATTAAAGTTATTTAAACAAAAAGAGTCCAAAAATTTTATATAAGTCCATGGATAATAAGAAGGAGATGACTAAATAGGCAAACGTTTTTTGAGATTTTGGATAAGAAATTTAGTATTTTTGCTTGATCTGCATTGAAGTTTATGACACTAGACCAGGAGACGGTTTAGTGTAATGCACACACTGCTGAATGTGGGCCCATAATAAAGCTTGTTCAGCCGGTGACCTTATAATTGCGAATCTAACATAAGTGTTAGTGTTAGATTAGTTAGGTTAGTTTTTATTTGAGATTTATTACATTATTAGTCTGAGAGTTAAGGTAACAGCAACGGTAGTGGGACTGCTCCGGTAGTGGGCACTTTCAACTTTGAAAGCTTATAATAAGCGTTTAATCCTATAAATAGCATTCAAACCAACGCGATTTTGTTCCAAAATGCCCTACTTTCAACAGGTTGAACTATAAGCTTCCACCCTGAATCAGGGACAGTTTATGCATAAACTGTAGTAGTGCATATGGTATGTGACGCACCGCGCTAATATTTCCTACATTGGATAAGGAGATAGATGCAAAGTTTTGGATTATCAGCGAGAGACATCAGGCTCTATTTGGGTCCATAAGCTTTTAATTGAACAAGTAAGGCATAAAAAGTACATTTTTGATGTGCAAAATTTCACTTGATGTTTTTTTTTAATGTGTGCTCACTACTATTTCAGAAAATCTCGTGGTGTCTTGGTAGTGGACACTCATGCCCACTACTGACACTTTCAGGGGTTTTGCAAGAATACTTTTTTTGGGGGTCAACTAATCACAATTTGTTATGTAAACACACCCTGTTTCGGTCATTTTCGGCCTAAGAATTAGTAGTGGGCATGGTGTTTTTCTCTTCATGTTTGCCAAATATTCAACTGTTTACAGAGTGTGAAATCGTTGTAATCCGCTGATATACAAATCAAGTTAGCTTCTGCAGTCCGCTAATGTCTTGCTCGTTTGTTTGCTTTTTTTCTAGAGAACACAAATAATATAGGAGAAGAGGCCAAAATTTTGGAACTATTCACAGAAAACTATGGAAAGCTCTATGCAAGTGGTAGATAAGTATTTCCTTTAGCAATTGCTGCTAAAAAAATTGTGTTGTCATGAAATTCATTGGAAATGTTTAGAACAAATGATATCGTATTGAAAGAAAAGTGACACCGACGTCGACACTTAGCGTGGTTCAAAGGAATGAATTCTGTCAATGGAATAGGGTAGGTTTCCTACAACTAAAGTAGAAGTTTCAAACAGTTTCAACATGTAGTCAATGATTAAAAAATAGAAATTCCTTTGTCTGATGGTCATCCATCTCGGAAAGGATTGCGCAAAACTTATCTATAACTTAATCTTTTGCCACAGAAAGCTCAGATACGTCCTTCGGGCGCAAGAAATCAAGAGCAAATAGCACCGCAGGTAAATACGCCAAGTATGTCAAATACATAGACCACCTTCAGCAATGCGCCAAGCACTTCGAGGCCCAACAGATTTCTTCGAGAGCATCTAAAAGGGTGTTGGTGTGACTGGAGAGCCCAATAAAAAAAGAAAATGTTATCAAAGAAAGTGACACCTAGTGTAGTGACATCAAGGCAATGGTAACGGTGCCATGAAGACTAAGCTCAAAAAAACTATAATTGTAGCTTAAAAAATTAAAATAATTGATATTAGCTTAAAGAAACATAATAAAAACAAACTGGCCCAAAAGAAGAAGTTCCAAGAAAGAGAAAAATCCACACACAAGTTACGGAGGCAAGAAGAAGAACAAAGAGAATACTGAAAGAGTTGCAAATAAACGAAAAGAAGTGCGGTGAATCGGAAAACGATTTGAAAAGAAAAGAGCAAAATAGGTAGTTCGCAGCAGGTAACTCAAATGAATCTTTAGGTCTGAATAGCAATTCTGAAAAGGATTAAGTTAAGGTTTGGTTTTTTTTTGCTGCATTTTGCTGCTAAAAGCTTCCAGGAAAAGCTGAAATTGGCGCTGGGATTAGCCCAGTATTTTGTCCACTAATCAAATAGCTCAACCAGCCCCTGTAAAAACCCCAACGAGTTAATATACCTGAAATAGTGAGGGCTGCAAAGAGTCACCTGTACTTGTATACAATTGTGGGTCTACATTAGTAACACTTACATTTTCTTTATTTGATCTTGTTGGTATCTATTTAAAGCTTTTATGAAAATACCGTCTAATTTTAGAACATCTGTCATTTGAGATGCAGATAAAGAACATTCTGAAAAGGCGTATAAGAAAACGTCTGACCATCGCCCTGTTTGGACAAACACTTCTTTTCCTCACTTCATCAACTATAAAAACCCTTATAAATAAAATTGATCGTAGTCTGGTATTATTGAGTAAAAGCCATTTACTGACGTGCCTTATAGAGAAAGGACAAACTTATGCTTCGACTATCAAAAAAGAACCGTAGGTGAAATGTAATAGATTTAAACTTGCCGCTGTTGACTACATGAATCCCTTCGCAGTACAAATTACAACTAAAGGAAGTGCCTAGAAAAAAATAAAGGAAGATGGCAGAGTTCAGTATGTGATGTATAACTGCTCGCCCTTAACGTAGACAAGAAAATCTACCCTGGAAAACATCTAAACTGGTGTGACTAATTAGTTTGAAGAGGCGCATCCAAATTGTAGAGATTTGGATTAATTTCGCTGTCGACTAGTAGTATGGGTATAATAAATGGAACAAGCTAAAAAGGGTGTATAGAAAAATAAAGGGAAATAACATTGATTATGAGAGGTGTGTGCTTTCTCATCGACAAGAGACTCCACGCTAGAAAACGTTAGCCTACTATGGCCAGTCAGCTTAAAGAGGCGCATTTTTTATTATGGTTTTAAGAAATTCAGCATATATTTGCATCTATCTTATGATCAAAAATTTCTTGGTCCGAGCATGGTAGAATGGTCCCTGAAAAAAATTGCGCAGCTCATCCAAATCAAAAAAAAATCAAAACGTTTCATTTAATCAAAAAATTTGGAAGTATTTGCACTTCCGTTATCTAATTTAAATTTAAACCGGAAATTTGCATTAAAGGTTAATTAAGGTTAAGGTTAATTAAATGAGAAACCTCATTTTTCCTATTACACATAGATAGATTTACCAGGCTCTGTACCATTTGAATTTTTTTTGGGACAATTATGACGCTCTTTTCCTTCTTTGTATGCTTTTGTTTTTTAGAAACTCTTTTTTCTGGTTCCTCTTCTAATTTTAAATCTAGTCCACTCAGAGAAGAAAGTATGGATAAAAAGCTGCTGCTGGTCATGCCCAGCTCATGTGACACGGAGCTCTAAAATGAAAAATCTTGACTGTCTTTCATCAATTATATGTTTTGCTTCGTTATGTAAATTTACCTCAATTTTTCGAGCACTTAAAACTGAAGACAAGTTTCTTCTTAACATTTGCCATACTGACGGTGTGACTCTTTACAACTTTAGCCATCTTCAGTTTCGTCATGATTTAAAAATTATTCAGCACTTCCTGGACGTTGTTGATTCATAAATATGTCAGAATTGACACTTTCCAAAATATGTCAAATCACAGAAATAAAAAAAAAAATAGGTGGTCATTGGAAGTACCGACAAAAGTGGAAAGGAAATAGCAGTTGTTTTTTTTTAATTTTCACATTAATTGCAATATCAAAAATTAGAATTTCATAGTTTGTAAATTTAAATTATTAAAATTAGTCTCGTTGCGAGGTTCTCCCAGCAATAATTATGTACATTTTTATTCAACTGCGCAAGCCCATAAAATATAAATACAATTTAATAAAAATAAGATCAAATTTTCAAACGCAAATATTAATACGAATACTGTAACTATTTGAAATTAAATGGTACGTTTTTTCTTCTTTCTGTATAACAATATTAACATATTTTTCTCTTCCGCCTGTACATTTTATTATTTTTTTATAACTTAGAAGTAGAATAGATCGGTGATATGTCATATTGGTCTACTGAACGGATTTAATTCATATCCACATTACTGTGGATATGAAAATCGATCAATCACGATCTGCGTTAAAAAACGAGTAGTTTGTATAAAAAAAAAAGCGGTTATGATGTCTATATCACACATGAGCAAAATTTGAGAAGATTTGTAAAATTTTGAAAGAAAGGACGAGTTTTGAAAATAAACTCTAAGCTTTGAGAACATTGTCGAACTTTAGAAAAAGTCGAAGTTTATTAAAGAAAGATAGATTTTAAGAAAAGATAATTTTGAGAATAAAATAAAATGTTGAAAAACAAAAAATTAATTTTGACAATATAAATCAAAACCTGCAAAAAATTCAATTTTGTAAAAAGGGTCAAGATTTTAGGGTGTTTCGATATTTCCTAAAGGAAGTTAAATTTGAATAGAATACCGCGAATTTGGAGAATACATTAAAATTTCGAGAAAAGGACAATTAAAAAATAAACTTAAAATGTAAAAGAAAATCGAAATTTGTAAAAAATTGTACAATTTTAAAAGAAAAGACAAATTTTAAAAATAAACTTGAAACTTTGAGATTATGGAACTTTTTAAAAGATTGAAGTTTCGAAAGTAAGACAAATTCAAAAAAACAGTTTAAAAAAAAGTCGAAAAGAATTTTTTAAATAAAATTAAGTTTTAAAGAAAAAAAAAATTTCTAGAATAAAATGAAACAAAAAAAACCACACGATAAAAATGTTACCATTTTGAGAAATATGAAAAGAAAATTGAAAAATCGAATTTTGAGAAAAAAAAAAGAAAGAGAGATAGTTCTAAAAAAAGGTAGAATTTGTCATTTTAATAAAAAAAAGAATCTTAAAAATGGATTGAATTAGAATAAAACAAATTTAAAGATTTAATATTTTCGAAAAAATCTAGTTTTCAGGAAAATTGTATAACTTTGAAATAAAATATGAATTTGGAACATAAATTTTAAGGTAGTTATTGAAGAAAGTCAAAATTTGTTAGAGTGCAAATTTTACAAAAATATTAATCTTTAACAATAGTCTACACTTTAAAAATATTAAATTTACGGGAAAAAAGAAATTTTAAAGAAAAATATCTTTAATTGTGGAAAAGAAAAGAAAAAATTAAAAACATCTTCGAAATTTCGAGAACAAGGCGAATTAAAAAATCGAAACATAAAAATAAACGAAATCGAATTTTAAGGAAAATAGTAAAACAATTTTGAAAAAAAAATGAATAAAAAAACTGGAAATTTCGAATTACGTAATAACTAGGGCTTACAATACCGGGATTCCGGGATCCCGAATACCGGAATCTCGGACGATTTTTGTCCGGTATTAAAAACAGGTATTTATGTAAAAATACCGGTATTTTGGTATTACATTAGTTGATAAAAATTGAATTTGTGCACAATATAAATCTAATTTAAAATAATATTAATTAATTACAAGAAATCTTTTTTGAAGATAAACAAACAATTTCATTTCTAGTGATTAGAAGCCTTGGTTTTATTTAATAGATATGAATAGATTTTAGTTAGTATACTAATTAAATTAAAAGTATTATATTTTTCTTAAAAAATAGATAAATTTCTGTTTTATTTGTAAATGTGAACTAATAAAGCATTTTTCGACCTTATTTTTGTATTATACCTTTTATCATGTAATTTATGTTACATAAAACTAAACTTTCCCGTTGTAGTTAAAATATCTGATGTTTTATTTTTGCTTTTTTAATAACATTAAACGCAGTTTTCTAATATTTATCATGTAAAAATAAAATTTACCAGGTATTTTAAACTATAATAAGAAATTTACTAATTGTTTATGTTTTACGTCTACTACCCAATGAATAGGTCTCGTTTATACAAATACATAAAGTGTGTAACACAAAAATTATTAAATAGTTTAGATTAGATTGTTTAATTTTGCAAGTCAGCTGTAGTGTTTACAAGTAAAAATTATATTTTATATTTTCAATTTTATTTTTCATTCCGTTGTGTCTTGTGGTGTGTGGATTATGTGCACTTGTTTTCTGGTTTTATTTCTAATAATTGAAAATTATATAACGGTATTTAAATACTGATTAATCCATGTGAATTATATGATACGGTAAGTTTATATTTGTATTAATGTAAGTTAGAGGGTAATTAATTTACAAATATTAAAATTAATAGGCATAAACTGCTGTACCCCCTGAAAGATGAATACATTTACGGAGCACCGAAAAGGACAGGACGAAACGTCAGTTTGGAATCATTTTTTGATTGAAAAAAACGGACAGGTTGTTAAATGTAAAAGGTGCGCGAAAGAAATAAAAGTGTACAGGAGGATACACAAGTGGCCTTCATACTCACTTAAAAACGATACATGGACTAAATCTTAAAAGGAAATGTGAATCTTCCCATGATGTCGAATCAAGTGTTTCTAAACAGCCTAAATTGTTAATAACAAATTATCTTAAAAATAATAAAAACGAAAAACTTTTAGAAGTGCTTGCCCGAATGACAACTCGCGATGGTTTATCTTTTAATATTTTTATAAAATCGTATGACATAAGAGAAGGCTTAAAGGCTAGAGGATTCAAAGACATACCAAAATCTGCAGTCACTATTAGAAATATGGTACTTGAATATAGTAAAATTATTAAACAGTCTACAGTGCATGAAATTTCTAGACTGAAATCTGAAGGTAAACGTTTCAGTATCACATTTGACGAATGGACATCTATTCGTAATCGGCGCTTCATAAACATTAATGTACATTCTGTTGGAGGAACAATGTGGAATATCGGACTAGTGCGCGCTTACGGATCCGTTCCAGCAGAAAAATGCTTATCCCTTGTAGAAGAAAAATTGAAAGATTTTAATTTAGATATATCTAAAGACATAGTTGGAGTATCTACTGACGGTGCGTCGGTTATGGTAAAATTAGGAAAAATTGTAGAGGCTGAACATCAACAATGTATGGCACATTGCATAAATTTAGCAATTACTGATGTTTTGTATAAGTCAACCTTGAACCCGAGTGTGGATATTGATGTTGTGGAGCAAAATTATAATGATGTTAATGATGTTGACGATGACGGTGATAACGACGAAGAAGATAATAATGGAATTTTTATAGAGTTAGATGCTAGTATTACTACAAGTAATATAAATATTAGACATATTGGTATATCATCTCTAGTTTCGAAAATTCGGAAAGTAGTGAAAACATTTAAAAATTCACCTTCTAAAAATGATAAATATTTACAAAAGTACGTGAGAGAACAATTAGGTAAAGAAACAGCGCTAAAATTAGATTGTCAAACAAGATGGGACAGTATGTTATTTATCTTAGAAAAATTTGAAGAAATTAAATTTTGTATTCAAAAAGCGCTTATTGACATTAATTCCGATATTCATTTTTCTGACGAAGAATTTAATTTATTATCTTCAATTATTGCTGCTCTTACTCCTGTAAAATTAACAGTAAATGCATTATGCCGAAAAGATGCAAATCTTTTAACGGCTGGCGCTTCTTTAACATTTATGTTAGATACTCTTTCCCAGCAAAAATCTGCAATTGCATTAGAATTATTGGAAGCATTAAAATCTCGAATTTTACTGCGACGAACTGAATTATCACAAATACTTCAGTATCTGCAAAAGGGCTCACAAGATGTTGGAGAAGTATTTAAACGCATATCCAAATTTACAATCATTAAAAAAAATTGTAAGCTTAACTAAACGGCTCATACATGAAAATCTAGAAGATACAGAAGATATGGAAGTTGTGCAAGAAACATCCCTTCCAATATCTTCCCAAATTAGTAATGAAACAGTATTAGAATCTGACAAGGTAAACGCAAACGCATTAAAGAAAAAACTACAGGCAGCAATAGACAAAACACTAAATACTTCATCCGTGCCTGCGTTTAAAAAAATTCCAGGTCTGGAACAAAAAATAAAAGATGAAATTACTTTTTTTGAAAAAACAGGAACAAAAGGAACGTATTTACAAAATGTGTATGATTTCTCAATGACAATAGTGCCGACAAGTGTAGAATCAGAAAGAGCTTTTTCGGCGGCTGGTTATATTTGTACGAAAATTCGGTCCTCGCTTGATGATGAAACGATTGATTGTTTATGTTTTTTAAGAGCATACTTTAATAAATAAAACGCAAGTTATTAATATTATTTCATAAATACTTTCAATTTAATTATATTTTTTGCTTCTTTAAGTATATAATGCTATACGAGCCTATTATATGTAAAATGTAACATAGAATTTAATATGTACTTTTTTTTACTTGCACGTTTTTGTATCGATCTACTCCTACTCTCTATGTAATAAAATAAATAATATCTACTCATTTCAGAACAATATTTATTGGATTTCATATATTATTTGTTAAAAAGTCAATATAACAACTGAGGTAAGTAAAAATATAACTAGTAAATTTTTTATTAATAATACCGGTTTTAATACCGGTATCCCGATATTTCAAATTTCAAATATCAAATACCGGTATTCAGATTTTAGTTCGGTATTGTAAACCCTAGTAATAACTAAACATTTCTCAATTAAAGTCAAATTTAAAAAAATTAGGTTTTGAGAATGAAGTCAAACTAGCAAGAAAAATATAAATTTAAAGTCAAAATTTGCAAAAACATAAAACCTCAAATTTTAAAAAACAAGTAAAATGTGCAGAAAGTTGAAATTTTCAGAAAAAATCGATATTTGAGAAAGTGGCGATATTGAATTTAAAAAATAAGGTCAAAATTTCGAGAAAAGAACAAAATTTCGAGGAAAACGTGTCAATTTAAAGTTTAGAAAAGTCATTTATTAAAAAAAAGTCGGATTTTGGGAATAGGTCAAAATTTAAAAAAAAAGACGAATTTTGAGAAAAATATTTTCCTCAAAATTTTCAAATCATTGTTTTTTTTATTTCTTACTCCTTTACTAAAAGATCAATTACATTTCTAGTATAATGCCAACCCTTTCATAGACAACTTTGAACAAGGAATTAAAAACGAATTAATAAATTTTCCTCGAATTTGGATACGATACGTAGATGACATTTTTGCAGATTTTGATACCAGTAAATGCGAAGTTCAAGAATTTATTGATGAGTTACACTCGAAAAACAATTCAATTATCAATGGATCACTTCCATTCATAGATATTTTAGTTATTAGAAATAAAAACACTTTAGAGTATGTATATAGAAAAGAAACCAATACAAATTGCTTTATTATGGCTAATTGTCCACAACAAAAATTAGCAATATACGTTTTTTTATCAACAGACTTTAAAATATTCCTCTAACAAAATCCAGATATACAAAAAATTAAATCACATTAAAGATATTGCCATTTTTAATGGTAAATAGCATGTTAAGGAAAGGTAGGGTTAAGAAAATAATTCATGATTGCTCTAAGCTTGACCAGGCTAAAGATAGCACTCCTACAACAATCGTGAAATTCCCATATTACCAATAAAAGAAGCAGAGTTCTAAAGGATATCAACGTAAAAGTAGTGTACACGGCCAATCACAGTCTCCGCAATAATTAAGGTAATGCTAAAGATAAATTGGACAAGCTTGAGAATTTAGGAATTCACGAAATAAACTGTAACAAGTGGAATTTCTCATATGTTGGACAGACCAAGAGATTCATTAAAACTAGATTTAAAGAATTTGTTGCTCATTTTAGATATCATAGTGAAGAAAATCAAGTGCCGCCCAATATATTATTAGTAGGGAACATAACATTAACATTAAAAATTTAAAATTATTGAGATCAATTACAAATAAGAGAGAACTCCATGCATACGAAACAATTAACATCAATTAGAGGCCAGATACCCCTAATGGAGATAAAGGACCATTGGCGGCCTCCAGTTTATTGAAGGTTATTTGTGGGAGGACAAAATTGCATGCACTAGATGGGTTAAACAATTAGAAATAGGAAAGAAAGCAAACGACCGCCACTATCGATTTGAATCTCAATGTAGATGATATCGATAATTTTTTAGCTAATCAATCAAGATTAGTGCGGTTGAAAATGCCAGTTCTGCTGGCGAAATACGTATCGCGTAATTATTTGTTTAACTGCCGATGTGGTAGAAGGGTAAAACCTTCTGTGGCATTTTATACAAGAAAATCACATCAGATTGGAACCTAAATATTATTCACCCGGGCGAAGCCAGAGCAGGTCCCTAGTAAATAAATAAAATAATAATGAAGAGAAATATGAGATTCTCTAAAACGTAGTAGCGGTAGTTTTGTTCAGAGTACTTTAGAGTTTTAAATAATGGAACGATTTTCCAATTTTTAGGTATACACCTTTGTTTACTACCCTTTTCTTAGGGATTTAACTGTTAAAATTGGTCAAATGCGTTTTAATTTTTTTTTATCGCTGATTTATTAGAAGAAATTTCAGATTATATACTGCATATTTATTATTTTTTTACACTTATTTGGAAACCCCATTTCATCACTCTTTTACCCCTTAAAACAGGAATTTCCGAAAATCCTTTCTCTTTGTATGCCTTGATCATTAAAACAACCCACAATCCAAATTTCGTATTTCTGGCTTCAATAGTTCTGCGTTAATACGTTTTGTTTTCTTTCTTTAATATTATAATATGAATTGACCTCCTCGATTTTTAAAATGAACAATTCTTTAGGCGCGTAACTTTTGATAGGTGAAAAACTTATGATTTTGCCTAATTATCACGATAATTCGCATTACCATCACGCTAATTCTCGTTAACATGCTCTAACGTTAACAGAATTAAGTAGCTATGAATAAGATAGAATTAAAAAACGTGTATTCGGCGGCGGGGTTTGAACTCGTGAACCACCACGCAAGAAGTGATCTTCCTATTCATTGCGCTATATCATCTTGTTGAATTAAAAGTTTTACTCGCTTAATAACCTATCCTTGATTACATGGAAAGTACGTATACTGTGCACTGCTTAAATTGTTTTAATTTGATTATGCGGCGTGCGAGATTATAACTGAAATCTCGTTCCCACAAATCAAACAGTGAACAGTTAAAGACATAATAAATAATGACTAGATCTAAAAAAGATGTAATAATTAGGAATAATAATTTTAGTTTACAAATTGATTTTTTTTTCATATTACTGTTTGAAAGCTGAAAAAAATACAACTGTCTTATTATAGTTTAAATTTTCCACTTCTCTCAGTAATCCCCATAACGGCCTAATTTTTTTTTAAATTTTTGGCACAATCTTCGATACCTTTTTTTCATCATTTAGGCCTAGAATTGTTAAAATTAACCAGGTATGTGTTTAATTATTATATTTATTTTATACAACGTATGTCTTAAAAGTTTTGGCACAAAATATTCAACCATATTATTCTGCAATAAATAAATTCATTTATAGCTATTAATGTAACGAGATTTTTATGCAATTTATAATAATCAAGGAATCCGAGATTGTTTAAATGGTTAACAATCGAGTTGCATTCAAAGCATTCAAAGTATCGTATCATTGGCAACGATGACAAAAAAATCAACAAACTTTTAAAATGAAATTTGACATATTATAATTGTAACTAATGTATTATGTGTTACTAAGTTATTATGAAGCTCCTAACTATTATGAGATTAATAATTACCAATAAAAATTTAATTTTAAGAACACTTAATTTTCAATGATACAATAAAACTTTTATTACTTAGTATGCTAACAGATTAGCAAATAAGAAGATTATTAGCCTAAACCAAAAGAACGGGCCCGTGCTTTTCAACGTGTCGCAATTTCGAGCAAACGTTAACCACCAGAATTTCTGTGGTCTGAACATCTATTTTTCGTACCTTTTTTTAAAATGTTACACCTGCTTTTCATCATATACTTTGCAATATAAAAGAGCCCACAAATTTTCAATTGGGTGAGCTTGTTGAATTATTTCGGGTATTATCGTTTTGAGGGAACAATGGATTAGTAAAGGGCGAGGCTTAAGGCAGTGAGAAAGAAAGAGAAAAACAGAGATTAAAAATTATCTCACCCAACATTTGATTTTGCACACAGACATTACTTTGGAGACAATTTAATGTTTTAGGGTGAATTGGCATCTTGTCATTATACCAGCAAAACCCAAAATTAGTTTCGTGGACACAACATACCTTTTGTTAACCGAAACGATAATCTTCGTAATTTAGACTCGTCTACATGAAAATGTTTGTTCATTTTTATCTAGCAAAGTATATGATGGGGAAAACAAACATCAGCTAAGGCGTAGAGTTGGCAGAAAAGTACTCGAAATTGATGCTTAAGGCACGCAGTTTCTGATGGTTGATATTCGCAAAAAATTGCGCCTCGTTGAAAAGCATGGACCTCTCCATTTAGTTTAATTTAATAAGTTTATTAGCACTAAGCTATTAATTATAGTAAATAATATAAATTTAAGTGATTTATCACAAATGATTAGCGTTAAATATTTTGTGCCAAAACTTTTTTTGACATACTTTGAGACATACGCTATTCTTTACACAGGGTTTAGAGGAATAAAATGATTTATTAATTTTTTTGCATACCAATTCTACACTCTTTTTTGCCCCAAGGGTTAAATTGTCAAAATCATGAAAATGTAGATTATTTGCACAAAAATTTGGGTTGCAAAAGACATTTGCTTTGTTGAGTACTAAATGCGAAACTCCATTTTACCCCTTTTTTACCCTCTTTAGAGAAAAAATATTTTCTTATAGCTTTCCTACATCATGAAAGGAACTTCGTGCATAAATTTCGTGCATCTAACTTCTGCAGTTACGGTTACGGCTTTGCGTTGATGAAGGCAGATAATCAGTCGATCAGGAAGCATCTTTTTATTACAGCAATACCTTAAAGTTACGCAACAGGTGAGACCGAAGAAAAGTGCGTAAGTTGAATTCGTGCAAGTTGAGGTATATTTTTTAATAAAAATTTTGCTTGCACCAGGAGTGTATATAGAAGATAAATATTTTTTGTAAAACTGTTATTAAAAGTGACATTTTTAGTTCATTGATAAGTGAACTAAAAATTGACTTTTATAATGACACGTGACAAAAACACGTTTAACACTAGTGCGAAAAAGTTTTTTCGCACTAGTGTTAAAAGTAAATATAGCAGTGTTTCCCAAACTTTTTTTGTCCTAACCCGGTTGTTTTTAATATTTTCCCTTCGTCACCCACTAAAAGATGTTTTAATTATATCTTAATGCTGGAAAGAACTAATCATTTGTGAGTATGAAGACAATTCTGCAGCCTGGTATTTTATTTTTGTGGTCCGCTGCCGGGTTGTGACCCACTGTTTAGGAAACACTGATATATAGCAATATGCAATACTGGTAAAATTAGAAAGATATTTTTTTTTTGGTTGATCGGACTGGTCCAACAATATTGTGTTTCCAAACATTAAAACATTCAAAATAGTTATAAATTATTTATTTATAATATTAATATTACTATTACAATCTGAACGGTTACTTATTTTAGTTTTCCTGAGAAGTAATTGCAGAGGTATTTATGCAAAGTAATCCGTGCAAAAACCAGGACGGATGTTGCTTTTAGTCTTCATAATATAAAACAAAGATTTTTCAATATCATCCAGTGTTAATTTACAAAATTCTTGAGAGCGACAGACTCCAAATAATCCAAAAACTGACGCAACTTTTTACTGCATATTTGGTGTCTGGAGCTTCATTCAAAAAAATCTTGTACGCTGGTTTTAATACTTGCTTATATCCTAGTTTGATTTAAAAACTAGCTTCCATAACTTAGAATTTCCTTCGGTGTAAACCAAAAATATATTTTTAGTGAAGTTATCCGCTAGATTCTTTATTTCATACCATCATATTTTTGTCCCGATTTCTGGAGCAATAAATCTCAGTTGATGTATTTGCTGTTTCTTCAACATTAGATGGAATAATAAAATTGCTTTAATTTCCAATCTTTTCTTCAAAATTCATGTTTATTAGCCATAAAATCTACAATATTTTAGGACAGGTTCAATTGTGGTTACTAATTAACATTAAACAACTTACAATTGTTTCACTTAGTTACACTCTAGCCAATACTTGACTTGATTGTCAGATGTAAATGTCAAATATGTAATTCAACACGCAAACAATAAATCTAAAATTCAACCCTAGGGACAGCATTTTTTCTTTTAATTTAACAGTTTTACAAAAAATATTGTATGATACACTTGTTAAAAGTGATTTCACTCGCTACGCTCGTTCCGCAATACTCCCCACTCACAAAATAAAATGTCACTTTTAACACTTGTATCATAAATAACTATTATGAAAATTCTTATTTTCCTACACACAAACGAATGAATTATATTGTTACATAAATCAAAGTTACTAAAAAATAGTTGACAATTTTATAGAATCTAACAAACTTGTCTGACGAGACAATGATTCTTTTCTTTTCTCGCAGAATTTTTTCATGATACGCTAATACTTTTTATTCCATGCATTGTAACGCTTTCATTATTAGGGACTATATTTTCCACATTATTTCTCTTTTCAATGAAATGACCCTGCTATTAGGCCTGTAACTGTTTTTAATTTGCAGTCACCAGCTAAACTATAGTCAAAAATTTATGGGTATTTCAAAATTTTAAAATATGTTTTTTTAGAATATATTCGATAAAAGTCCTTTTAAACATTGTCTTTTAGAACAGGGCAGTCACTATTCACATCATAAATAAAGTTACTGATATAACAAGTTTCTTTTATTATATCCTTCAGCGTCTGGAGAAAAATATGTATATGAGCGGAAAGGGGGTCATCAGGAACTGCGTAACTTCGAGTTCACGTAAGTCAGGGTAGCGTAAGTCGGGGGTATTAATGTACAACCTAACAATACGGATTTATCCCCTCATTGCTTGAATTTTTCAAAATCGACCAAATACTTATTTAGTTTTTTAATTTTTTGCCCACACAGTTTTATACCCGTTTCCCCTTAGGTGTTGAATTCTTTAAAATCGGCCAATTATGTGTTTATTGAATTCATGTATTTTTTACACAAAATTTGGGATATTAACTGATTTTTTTAATTTCTTTCCATATCACTTTTGATTCCTGTTTTACCCCCTTGGTACGAAAGTAACAAAATCGTCATGGATTAGGTAATAAGGCCCTTATGACCAATAATTCAATAATTTCAAATAGAACCCTATAAGAAGTGACACCTTATTTGAAAGATATTAAAAATATCTATTCAGTCATACCAACTTTGTTTGTGTTAAGGGTAGTTTTGAGGGTTTAATAAGTTTTGAACTGTCATACTAACACTAATAAAATCTAGAGAGCGATAATGAATTGGCGCAAGCTTTTCTACTTCTCTAGGACAGGTGACACAATCATCAGAAATGACGTCTCAAGACCACTATGTCCAATAACTTTAAATATGCTATGGCAAATAACACCTCTATTGAAAGGTATTTTAAAGTCCTACACAGTGCTTGTGTTTGAAATCTTGTCCCCTGAAATCAAGAAGGATTTAAAAAACACAACAAAGGTTGCTCTACGGCGTTTCGGTAAGCAAGCTATCACCTTCAGAGAGATACTAACACTTAATCCTAAAATTAACCCTTATATACTAAGAATATTCACTTCGTGCTTGACCGACCGCATCCGAACGCGCATGCGCATCTAGTCATACACGTCTTAGTGTCATAATTCCTTATCTATCAACCTGAACCATTTTTAACAGAGATGAGTAGCTTAAAGGCCCAGTGCAACCATTCATAAGGTAGGCTCGAACCTTATGGATGGCTAAGCTTTCACATGCATTTAACATAGAATTCCTATTAACTACTCTTAACAGTTTAATATTATTTTCTATCATATGATCTAATTCATATAAATTTCACTTAAGTAAGCGAGGGTTCAAATGGAAGTGAGGCGAACTTAAGGTTTTTGTTTTCGTCAGCTCGGAAACAAGCACGTAGCCAGGGGGGGGGTCCAAGGGGTCCGGACCCCCCCCCGAAATGTATATTTCCCAAAAAATTTACAATGATACGAATTGAAATATTAATAGGAAAATAGTTGATTGTATATTTAAGCATGTAAATAATTTCCGAAATTGCCAACTACTATAAGTTTATGATAAGCAAAATCGCCATGTAGGCATTTTAAGAAAAATTGGCAATGAGCTCAAGGCTTCCCAATATATGCTTCAATCGTCACGTACCTGCAGAAGCGGTATTGCAGTCAAAGGACATATTTTTTTACCTAATTTCGTTTATTATATTAGCTCATATTTCATATTGCCGAATTGCCGTAGGAAATACAATACAAATCATGATTATGGTACGAGTTAAGAATTAGTCGACAAGTCGACTCTTGATCGGTGTTAAGGTAAATACGTGAACTTAAAATGGATATTAGGAAATATTTCTTTGGTAAGTTTCAAGTTTTTATTTGTCAAATTTATATAATGTTAAGGTCACTAGATTTTATTCCTTATTTTTACTAATTACCAAAATGAAAAAAAAAAATAAAAGAAACGAATTCGTAAAAATAATTAATGCGTTTTTTTATATTTTCTGAAGAATATTTTCTAGACATTTCGATAATTTAACAAAATTCCGAGTTTAAATTGAAAATTCTAAATTATTTTCTTCAATTTTACGTCTCTGTAAGCACATAATCGATTTCATTAATTTATTTTTATAAATTCCAAGGACGTATAAAATAATTTTTTGCAGAATTCTGGTGTTTTTTCTCAAAAATGTTTTACTTTTGATTCATAAATTTTCTATATATTTCAACGTTTTTCTAAATTTCGATTATTTTTAGAAATTTTCGAAATATCAACTTCTTTTGTAAAATTCTTTTAACTTTCTTTTAATTTTTTATTCAAATTCAACATTTCAACTTTTTCAGAGATTTCTCTCTTTTGATAAACATATTTATAGGCATTTTGACATTATTTTCAAAATATTCATTTTAATTTAAAAAGTATAAACTCTTTTTTAAATTCAAGTTTGGACTTTCAATTTTCCTTTTATTTAAACGAAATTTTCATTTGAAATTCCAACTTTTGATGTTTTTAAGACATTTTTAAATAATTTAGAAATATCAACATTTTTATTTTTTCATTTCGACTTTAAAATCAAAATTTCTAAAAAAATAAATTTAAAAATTTCGTTTTTCTTAAAATTTTCAGTTTAACCAGAAATATTTTTTATGATGTTCGCATTTTTTTTGTTTAAAATTTTAATTTTTTCTAAAGATCTTTATTTTAAAATTGCAGTTTTATTATTTCTTTTCTAAATATTTCGCTTTGCACTAAAAATTGTGTGCTTTAATTTTTTCAAATTTTAATTCTAGTCTCGAAATTTCTACTTTTTAAAAAAAAATCTAATTTAAACCCAACATTTTTGATTCATCAGAAAATTTTGGGTTTTTTCTCAATATTTAAATTTTTTCTAAATATTTCGGTAAACTCAACATTTTTAGTTTTAAAAAAAATAAACTTTAACTTCGAAGCTTCTGGATTTTGTTTGATAAAGTTCTTTTCTTTTTTCATCCTTTTAATTTTTCGTTCAAATTTCTACTTTTCTTGAAGATTTTTAGATTCACCCTTTTCCTTTCTAAAATAAATTTAAAGTTTCGACAAAAATCGAAATTACAAATTAAAATGGAAGCTTCTATTGAATTTTTTTTATTTTATCTTTAATGTCTAATATTCCTAATTTCGTCTTTGATCTAAAATTTGAAGCTGTTCTGAAAAGTTCAAAAATCACGTATTTTGAAAAAAATACTGGGTAATTCTAATTTTTTTCAAAATGTCGAGATAGACTAGATTTGAAAGATTTAAATATCGAGACTGAAGTCAAACTTGAGTTTCAAATTATAGTTCAAATGTCGAAGTTAAGATTGGAAATTTTTCGCAAAAGTAAAAAATGAGCACTAAGTAAAAGACCAAGACGTTTATTGATTTAACAACTCAATTTTTTCTTTTCATTTTTTATTATTGAAGAAGTTTAATTCTCTAAGATAAAAAAAGGGGGGAGTTGGACCCTCCCCGAACGAAAATCCTGGCTACGTGCCTGCTCGGAAAGTCGTGGTATTTACCAATTGATATTTGAATTTTTTCTTACTAACAATGTTATAAATAATATTTGGATCGAACCCATTAACCTTAGCTATATGTTTAAATGTCTTCAACTCCTTTCCATGGGAAATCCTTTGTCACCTTGCATGACTGAGCTCTTTAGGAGTGTTCTTGAAAATCGTCTTAAAAATGAATGTAGTTTGTTTCTTAGGGCAGGTTCACATAGATAGATGACATTTTTGCTATTTTTGACACAAAAAACCAAAACTTAGATAATTTCATTGTTCTGAAGAAGAGTTTCGCCTCTGGTATGGTGGACATACTGAGTTACCGTGCTCTTCTATCTACACTTTCTTATCCTTTGTACCAATTTTCAATTCAGAAGAGTTTCACCTCTGGTATGGTGGACATACTCAGTTACCGTGCTCTGATGTTTTGAAATTGGTCATTTTATTCTTTCATTTTTGCATATTCCCTTATATCTCCCTTTTTATTTATTGTTTCTTTTCTTTGTTCCTGAAGAAACCCCCTACAATGGTCTGCGAAACGTCGAACACTTTTAGTACTTCTTTGAAACGGTCCAATCCCGGAAGAAGTATATCCTGTACTGACTCTGACCGTCGAAGCCTTCGTTATCACTTTATTAATTGAAGGATCAATTAGATTTAGTTTTGTTCATTTGTTTCATCAACATTAACTCAAATCGAAACAAAATTAATATAACTGAATATATCTTTTGAAAATCTTTCAAAGAAGGTATCATACTATCTATGGTTATTCATCATAGTGTCCCTGTGTCATCCTAGATGACGATAACGTCTAAAAGTGTAAGCGTTTGAATCATACAATGGGTAGAAGAATGCGTTTTACTAGCACTTACGTAAACTCTACCCTTAACTCAAACAACTTTAGTATGATTAAATGGATATTTTTAATACCTTTAAAATGAGGTATCACTTACCATAGGTACTATTTAAAATTATTGGTCATAAAGGATTTATTACGTCATCTGCGATTATTTCGTCACCTATTAATATTTTTTTTTAAACTTGCAAGTCTCTATTTTTATCCTCAAAATTTCATTAATGTAAGTTTAACCATTCAAACGATAGAAAGGATAAACGACTTTTGACTAGCACTGTAAATATATCAAGAGTGCAGTAAGAAATATAAAGAAACACAATATTTATTATTATTATTATTTTTCGATAACAGGCCGTTAATTATTAAATATATGAATATTCACCACAAACCAATTTTATTTTTTGATCTTGTTGAATTTATGTAAATCAGTAAATCAGAGAGTATATTTTCCATATTTCGAATGTGTTTGTTGTATGTATTATATACAAAAAGTTGTAAGCAGTTCCTGAACTATACTGCGTTTTTGCGTAAAATATGGGAGGAAATTATATTCTGTGAAAGGTATTATAATAGGGTTGATTAGGGTCATCGTGACGTTGATAAACTATTTTTTTCCATCAATATACCATTTTGATTACATCATTTAAACATTGTTATAAATTTACAATGACGTAATAAAATTCTGTTGCTAAAAACATAATTTTGCGACATTGCCTAGCGCCGTTTATAACTTTTTGCATCTTTTCCGCTCTAATTTTTAATACTAGTGGATAGTGATAATGCCTTTTCCAGAATTTATTCACCTTGTATTTTACAAGATACGCAGTGCCCATGATAAATCGGTCATCCTTTATAAATCTCTCTAGTGGAAGTTTTAAACTGATGCTCGAGGAAGCTACAGCTGTAAAATTGTCAAATTATGCAACGTGTATTTTTTCCATTATTAATAGGAAGGTCTGCGTTTAAGCACTAAGTCATAACTTATAACACTATTTTTCATTAAATGATTATTCCTCTGTTATTTTTCTAATACATAGTTATTTCTAAATATAAATTTATTCTATTCATGTATTCATTTTTTGACATTTTACTCAGGCACATTTTTTCCCTTGATCTTCTTTCTTACTTAGTCTTATTGTTAGATTAGAAATTTAAAAAAGGTTGAAAAATCTGTAGTATAGTAGATAGTAACTCAAACTGCAATTTAAATACTAATGTACAGGAAAATTAGTACATTCTCGGTAAAATTTTATTAGCTGTAGATATTTTAAGAGAAACTCATAAACCTCAGCGCTTTGTAGAGCTCATACAATGTAAAGACAGTTTCGCTTGGAAATTCATTTATAGTTTTTCGGACGTTGACCGGAACAGTTCCTTTGATTAAATGCATAAATGTTGGGTAGAACTAAAATCAAATTGAACATAAAAAATTCCAAATTTTATTATTAAATTACCTTGCTGCCTTCTATGACTTCATCGCTAAATTCTTGATTCGCTTCCGGACAATCAATATAATTTGCTTTGTGCGGAGTAACCAAAACAGTAGCATAAGGTTTCAATTTTTTCTGGTCCGCCGTAGCCAGCCTTGATAAAAAAACAAGATTTCTTCTTCCAGTTGTCACATTCCATCGAGACCATGACATCTGATGGCAACTAGATACTTGCGCCATCGAAAAATAAAGAATATTTTCTGTAGGTCCATGTTTTTCGCATGTTGTTCCTTCCACATATAAAAATGTGTCGGGATCTGGAAAAACGTCTACACCATGCTTCTTCATTATCTGGGAAGTGAAAGAATTTAACATGTCGTTTAGAAGGTTGATCAAACTTTTTGAAGTATAAGTAAAATGAATCTATCACATTTTGAAAATTACAATCCATTTTCACAGATAAACTTGTTATGCCCTGCAGATACCACGGAGTAGAAAGGGAGAATGAGGAGAGGTGGGGAATAACCATCGCGTTCTTGTTTGTATTGGGCATAATCTATATATTTTCGTAATGAATCGAAATATTCGCTTGAAATAATTGAATGATCGATTATCAATAGAATGTTCCATTATATCCTGGACAAAAATTAAGGATGTAGGTATTTTATTTAGAATTTTATCTCGGGACCCCAAAATAGTAAATAGTTCCTAAAACTCCTTGTATGATTTTTCAATGTTGATTTTTTGCTTGATTCTTATAACTGTAAAGGGTAAATGATTAATGTAATTTAATCGGCAGTCAAATGAATAAAATTATTTAAATTCATTTTATAGAAAATTTAGATCAATATATTATTTATAATGAATACCAATTTTATTTAAAATCCTGATCCAATTTTTGAAATGTGTTTGTCAATTTTTCGAAAAATAATCACATTAGCCCCTCCAAATATGTCAATAGAACTATAAAATACGATATAAGAATATTAACGTTATCTCTTTTATTTGGTAGCAGTGATTTGTCACATAACACTATATTTAGGATTATAAACAATCATGTTAAAATGAATGATGTCTGATTTCTCAATGTGTCAAATAGCAAGTGCCGCTATATTTCGGAATATGGAATATGAATACTGAATGACATCTCATAATCGCTTTCGGTATGAGAGCGGTATATTTCGGAATATGACCACTTTGAATATTTCGAATGATAACTCATATTTCATTTCACGCACAATCTCTTTGAAATGAATGATCGCTTTCAGTAGAAGTGCGCAACTGCGTCGGGTTGAATGATTCCTCACACGTTTTTCGGACAGTTTGAAATGTGAAATATCACTCATTGTCGAAATAATCGCATTGAAATGAATACTCCCTCGACCGTTCGGCAGAAAGTGTGCACTGGTGTCGCACTATTGAATGCAATATTTGTAATATGAAACATCATTCATTTCTCATTTGGAATCATTGAATGATAGATTATACGATCATAATAGAAATATTTCGATTATATCACTCATAATCGCCCAATATTAGTTCTTTTAAAAGTGGTCAACTCCACGGGCAACATTTTTGTTATATATCTGGTAATAACTGACCATTAGTCCATTACAGAATACAGTATAGTACTTCTGGCTTACATAAATAAAAACATTATATTCATTGCAGTGTAATCCATGAACACCTTTTTCTGCATCTTGTACAGTCACCTATTAACGTTAACAGATTTGAATGGTCTTGGTTATTAACTATTGTTGAAGGCAGTTTAAGAAAAGCGTTACTAACAACAAGAGACATTCTTCGTTTTAATACCAACAGTCATTTTTTGATGACATTCAATAGCAAAAATAGCTAGGCTACAATTGTAAGACATTGCTCACAAATTGTTTAAACAGTCCACGTTTCCGCAATCCATCAAGGTCACATTATCCTAAAGGGCAATCAAAATCAGCAATTGCAATGAAAATGGAACTTTTTTACTCTCTCATCAGTCAATCTATTAGAGGCATAGTCCCTTATCAGAAGACAAACTGAGACCACTATCTTGCTAGACAACAAGCAAAGTCTGACCACTGGCTTCAACCTGTCTTGGCCCTATCTCTCTCTTTCTCTCTCTCTCTCTCTCTCTCTCTCTCTCTCTCCCGCTATATGTTTTTTTTTTCATTTTTAAATTCGGTGCAAAAAATAACGTTAATTTTACTAACGTTTCCCTATACCAAAACCTTACCCTTTTTAAGATAATCAGCTTTTTTTAAAAAACAAGATTTTCAAAAAGTTAATTTTATTCTTGAACGTAAAAAATTTTGGTAATGGCGTCTTCAAATTTTTATTTGGCATACCTCTTGCTAGAAAATGCAATTGGGATAAATACCTAACTTTATAATAGGATGTTTCAAATTTTCTAAAACATTAATTCTAAGTCCGGACCCAAATTTCTTTGGAACACCCATTATTTTTATATTTTAAATACTAGAAAATTTAATTAGCTTTCAGGTGGTATGCATTTCTTATACCCAAGTTCAATAGTTTAAGAGATAAACCCTATTTTTGACGAATTGTGCTGCTTTTAATATGATATCCAACATAACATTTGATCTTATACTTGGTAAAAAAAAATATGAATTCATTTAGACGAGATTCTTGCTCATTTCCACAACTGGGACTATTGAAATACAAAATTTTAAAATAAATGGATTGGAAGAGGCGGTCTTCATAACTGGCCACTCAGATCGTTGGACCTAACCCCAATGGATTTTTCCTATGGGGTATGTAAAAAATATTGTACACAATTTTCCCCTACCACTTCTAAAGACATGAAAAATCGAATACGAAATGCTTTTGAACCAATTGACAATGCTAAGAACACTTTTGAGAAAAGAATAAGGCTTTGTTTAGAACAAAATTGTTCCCATATTGAACATTTGTTAGAGTAGAACATTGTTTTTTATTTGTGTGGAATATTTGATTTGCAATTTCATTAAATATTAAACTAAGTATGCTGTTGCTTTTTTTTTTAAAAACTATTTGTATATTGAGCTAGCTTAAAATAGAATAACAAATAAAATTAACAGCAATGTACCAAAGCCTGCCATCGTTAATCAAAAAATGTTTTCTTTTGGATAATGATGAAAAATAGTACAATTCAATAGTTATATCTCTTGAACTATTGAATTCAAGCATAGAAAACCTACATACCAACTTAAAGATATTTAAATTTGTCAATATTTAAAATAAAAAGACACTGTGTGTTCCATTTAAATTAACAATGAAAACGAGTTTGAAATTTAAGTAAATGTTCCGGTGAATTTGGAGCATCCTATATAAAATTTGGAACTTGTCCAGACTGCATTTTTTGGTAAATGGTATGTTAAATGAAAATTTGAAGACGCCACTATCAAAATTATTTACTTTCGGGGATAACATTTTTTTAATAAAAACCTTGTATTTAAAAAAAAGTGGATTATCTCAAAAAGGGTAAGGTTTAGGTATAGAGAAACTTGATAAAAATTGACTTTAAATCTGAAGCTGAATTTAAAAATAAAACCAAAAACATGGTGTCCCATTTAAAAAATCCCAACTTTGATATGTAACAATTTTTTAACATGTAGATCCCAGCGGCCCATATTTAACCATATTGTTTATTTTTTAAAATATGTTATCTTATAGCCCCGCATAAGCCTGTGTAAGAAATTTCATTGTTTCAGCAATGGAATTTCTTTAACAACCTGTCATTAACTTAATTTGTTAAAAATACATAATAAATTGAATTATATTCCTTACATTAGGTATATATCGTTCAGATATAGGTATATATCGTTCAGATCAATATATTTTAAGATTGATGATATTATCTATCAGCGCTTCGAACCGGAATTGAACCGAAAACCGGAAAAAACCGCTATCTTTGTTGGAACGAAAACCGGAACAGAACCGATATGATTTTTTTCCCGGAACGAAAACCGAAAACCGGAACGAAAAAAATTGTGGTTCGATGCCCTGTTATCTGTAAATGTTAAGTGATCAATTATGTCGTTATTAGTGATATTTCAACATCACCCATTCGTAAACCAAATGTCATTTCGGCTTACAATCTTCGGATACATTTAAATAATAGAAGTTGGTGAAAGTCAAATAGAGTATAACATAATTACAACTTGATTTTTTATTGCATTTTGCTCTTATCATTTTTTTAAATTACTCAAGATTGAAAATAAACAAATGAAACCTATATTAAAATGGGAAAACTTACAAACTTTAATTCTCCGAGGCTGTAATATCGACGCCTTATGTGGCTTAGTGCAGCATTGGGAGCATTTTGTAAATCAGTCAAAGCAACAACGTCCCCTTTAACGTTAAATTCCATTACCAAAATAGCAGCACTTATTTGTAAGGTAACAGATCCACTAAAAAGAAAATTTATTTTAATCTTGTCTTCATGGAACATAATGTAATACCGAAAATCTTTAAAGGGCTTTAGAAATATTTAGAGTTTACATTAAAAATGGCAGAAGATGCTTGAAGTGCTTGAAGGTACTGAAAATTCCGTAAGTTGGTACAGCGCTGTAATTTTTTTTTAGAATATAGAGGCTTTAAAACTGTCAAAATATATCAGTAAATTAATAAAATTCATGAAGAAAACGCGAGGAGTCAGACAAAGTGTCGTACCCCTAATGGCTCTTTCACACGAAGAGCCGTAAGGCTCGTCCTCGCGAGCGGGACATTTTTTTGCTCCTACCCTCCACTCTTTCGTCTTTAATTAGAGACCCGGACAATGTTACAAAATCCCTTCTAAGCACTTCGGAAACTTCCCTCCAATTTTTAGTTACGCTATCGCAGTTCTTCTATGACTTGGCATTTTTGTACCAAAGGGCGGATAGGACCGGGGTTGTCATCTTTTGTGTCGAAAAAAATGGTATAGTATATCAATACAAAAAGCTCTTCGTACCCAAAAAGTTTTATTACAAAAAAAATCAGTTGGCAATATCCCATCCAAATCGTGACGAGTGGCAACGGTGGGTCGGATACTGATTGAAATAATTAACAATTCTACATTAAAATCCATCTCTCCATCTCGATTTAACGCTGGGGAGCGAGAGTCATGAGCGATTGTCGCTCTTCTCGTTCCTCCCTTTGCATTTCGAGCAAGAGACGTGACTCCCTTCTAAGCGGACGGCTCGAAATGCAAGAGCCTTACCGGCTATCACTCGCGCGCCCTAAAGGTCCGTGCGTCCCATGTGACAGCTCTTTGCATTTCAGTCTTGGGAGTCTTCCTCTCCTGTGAAAGAGCCGTATGACTCTGTATCAGTAAATCATTAATGATCATCTGATACAACATTTATTTTTAGTAAAGTTCCTTTAAAGGCAATTGTACAGGGTGAGCGAAACTCGATGTCTCAGCTCTATTATAAGAAAAGGAAAAACGATATAAGTAATCAGAAAAAAGGTTCTTGAATTGGATTGAATAAGGTCCATTTTAAGTCAAATTTGCATATTTTTCCGGATTTGGAAACCAAAGTTATGACGGCATTAAAGTTTTTCTTTCCAGAAACATACCTGTATTTCTGCATATTTAAAAAGACCTAATTTTTCTAAATAAATTTTGTAGAAAAAAAAATTATTATCTTTTTTGGCTTAAAAGTTATAAGCAATTTTATTGTAAAAAAAGAATATTAACAAAAATTCGTTATTTCTGAAATTTCTCAATAATTGGGAAAGTTTCAATGCTATAAATTTAATATTTGGGAATTTTATGTTTTTTGGTGTGAAAATTACGAATTTTGAATTTATATTGATGTTGCCCCTAGATGGCGCTAGTTTCACATAATCATTTACGTAAATTTAAACATATTTTTTTTATCCGTTAAGTTATACTTAAAACAAGTAGACAGAATAAAAAAACGATTAATTCTACAAGGAAAAGGTACTCTTGTTTAAGATGTCTAAAGCTAAAGTAAGCTAAAGTAAAGCTAAAGTAAAGCAAATGTAAAGCTAAAGTAAAGCTAAAGTAAGTAAGCTAAAGTAAGCTTAAGGCGTTTAAAGCTAAAATATTAAATGTGTAGCACCAAAACTTTCCCAATGATTGAGAAATTTTAGAATAAAATTTAAACTTTGAACGCCCTGTATCTCTTAAACCAGTCACATTAGTTTAAGGCGTGTTGAGCTCAATCGTAATATTTTGGTGTCTAGTATCGCCAGTTTTGCCTTGGCCCATTCTTTCTGACTCACCCTGTATTATTTATTAGTTAATGGGGAATTTCAAAAGAACCCTAGAAGAGCAGATAAATAATTCCTGAGATAAACATGTTATTCTAAACCTAAAATCATTTAATAGATTTGTTTCCAATTGCGAATTTGATACATTTTTTACAATAAATTTGCCTATAACTTTTTAACTAAAAAAAGACATCAAATTATTTTGTTTACAAAATTCATTTAGAAAAAATAGTTCTTTTTAAATGTGTAAAAATATAGGTATGTTTCTAAAAAAAAAATTTAATGACGTCATTACTTTGGTTTTCAAATCTGAAAAATTATGCAAATTGGATTAAAATGGACCTTATTTAATCTAATGTAACAATTTTTTTTCAGATTTCTTATATCATTTTTCCTTTTCTTATAATAGCGCCGAGACATAGAGTTTCGCTCACCCTGTACAGTGCAGCCAATTTATTGCAACATTATTTTATCAAAATATTTGCATTGCTCAAATGTTTAATAAATTACTTGACGGAATATACAGGGTCGGTCAAAAAGAATGGGCCTGGAGATAGTAGACACTAAAATATTACATTTGAGCTTAACCTGCCTCATATCAATGACGCTACAGATACAGGACGTCGTTCAAAGTTTACATTTTATTTGTAAATTTCTCAAGATTTGAGAAATTTTTGATGAAAAATTAATAAAAATGAAGAAAAATGATAATTTTATGTTGTCTGTGTTACAATAAAGAATTATAAGCTTATTTTGACGTTGCTCCTAGAGGGCGCCAGTTTTAAATTATTATTTACGTAAATTAGAACATATTATTTAATCTATTGAGTTATAACTACAACAAGTGAAAAAGATAAAACTATGACCGATTCTATAAAGAAAAGGTACTCTTGTTTAAGTCATCTAAATCTATTATCGGTTTTTTTCAAAATAAAATTTGAACTTTGATTGTATTTGGCGGAGTATTTTCTTCTGGAACTTAGTCGTTTACTGAAAATTTCCATTAATGTACCATAAAACTTCAATTTTTGATAACAAAACTGATAAACAAACTAATTGTTTGTTATAAAGTTTACATTTTTTTTATAAGTAGTTGTGTGTAATATGTTAGTAAAATAAATTATTATTATATTGTTTTTCTTAAGGAGGTAAAATCTTCAAAGGGCTTTTCGTGATATATTCATCAAAGTAAATTGTCAATATAAAAATATACTATCATATTCATATAAAAAATTTACACTTCAAGAGTGCATTCAAAGTAGCTGGTTGAAGATTTTATTTACATAAATAAGGGAAAAACAATTGGTGTACCACAAGTTTGTTATAAAAATATATTATGCATTTATTTTTATTTCGCTAGGATCTTGCAAAGAATCTTCCTTAGATACAGTACTTCAAAAAATGTTCCGCTATTTCCAGCAGGACCAAAAAGCTAAACGAACTACTAATATGTACAAGAAGAAAATATTGTTTCTAAATTTTTAGTACGATCACAACAACTGAAAAATGTATTTGTTGACAGCAGTTTTAGGTTTTCGTTTCACGCTTACTCGTAATAATAATCTTACTTTTCTTCTGGTTTTATATCCCAAGACTGAAATGGGAGATTTGAATATTTATAAGTCGCAAGTGAATAGCATCCAAAATTGAGGCATCGGAATGTAAGAGTTCCTTTTTCTTCGTTCATTCTAAAGTCATATATATCGTCTTTGGTCCACTTTTTTGCTTCATTATTCCATTGGCAGACAAATGGGGGCTCCAAAAACATTACTTGGTCGGGTAGCCTAAAAATAGTATAATTCGATATACTTTGTGATAAATAATAATTAATCTGTACTGAATAGTTATGTATATCATAGTTTCGTAATCTTCTTCCAACTGTCGCATTTCTTTATCTAACTCTTCCGCCGACCTAGGGTGTTCAGGATCTGGTGGTGGAGGAGGAGTATACTCTATTTTTACCGGTACTTCTTGCAGTTCTTTTGGAAGGCTTACTGTAACCAAAAATAAACTCAATATTGAGTAATACATATACAGGATGGACCATATGTAATGGTACACAGAGCAATGGTGGATTTTTCGAATACAAATAATATGATTTAGCTACATTTACCTTATACCAAAAGTTGATATTAACAAAGATACAGGGTGTCAAAGTTGAAAAAAAATTTCGATTTTTCCGTATAATTATGGAATGAATTGTTATATAGGCACAAAATTTGAAACAAGGGGATTTCTTAAGTCGACAAACTCTAATTTGCTAACATATTACTAATAGCTGATAGGGGGCGCTACCTGCGGTATCCTGCATAATTCTAAATCATCATAACTTTTTTGTGCACCCACGTATATTAATTTTAAATAAATCATTTTATTTCCGCATATTTTTTACGTAAAAATGTGTACTTTCTAAAAGTTGATGCGAGCAACGGTTTCCAAGATATTTGCCTTTAAAGCTTGACATGCCTTGATTTTAAATTAAAAAGATATTAAATTTTCGAAGTAGACTTGAAAAAAAAAGTAACCTAAAGACAGCTTAAAAAGTTAGTTTACAATCCTTTTACATGAAAAAAGTCATTTCCCACATACTTATTTTTGAAAATTAATTTAGTTTTGGTTAGGTTAAGTTTTATTTAAATTTGATTTAGATATTTAAAAAATATGTGTAATAATAATGTCAGTAGAGTAATATTTGATATAAACTATTTTAGAGTCAGTTTTATTACTTTTATTTTGAAACTACTGCGAAAAATTCACATTTACATGACTTAAAATAAACGTACGACAAATTTTGAAGGCAAATATCTTGAAAACGGTTGCTTGAATCAACATTTAGAAAGCATACTTTATTCACGTAATTAATGTGGGTTAATTAAAATATCTATTTAAAATAAGTGTAGATAAAGGCACAAAAAAGTTATGATGCTTTAGATTAATACAAGGTAGCGTCGATGGCGCCCCTATGAGTTACTGGCAATCTGTTAGCAAATTAGAATTTGTTGACGAAAGAAACCCCCCTATACCAAATTTCTTGTCTATAGCGAAATGTGTCCATCAGTTATGCGAAAAAAATCACAATTTTTTTTTTCAACTTTGACACCCTGTATCTCTGTTAATATTAACTTTTGGTATAAGGTAAATGTGGCTAAATCACGTTATTTTTATACGAAAAATCTATTCTTGCTCTATGTATCATTACTTATGGTTAAAAAATTTCCAATCATTTATTGACAGACAACGCGCAGCCTAGATGGATGGCTTTAGGAGCATCAAATTTCATACGGGTATTTCCCGTAAAATGTAGCTAACCTCTAAGAAAGGATTTTTTTTAATTCGGCCTCTAAGATAGTAAAAATAGGCATTAACGGATAAGCGATTTTTATATATAATGAATAATAAACAAGATTGTATTTGCAGTTACCTTTAAGCGTTGAGAGCTGATCGTTGATAACTGTGTCCTCCCTCACGAATATGTTTTGCGTTTGTTTTAATTTCCAATAATTTAAGTTTTAAACTCCAAAATGTTGGCATTAATTTGGCACTTTTTGTGTTTAATTTGAAATGTGGGGAAGCATTTTCCTTTCAGACATTTTAAAATTTCTTCGCGAAATTTGAGTCAATTTCTGTTTGAAATTTTTCCAAAAAATTTTACCTTAAAATATGAAATTTTGAATTTATCGAAACTAAACATTTTTTTCGAAATTCGAAATACTTAGTGAAGTTTTAAGAGGCCCATCGAAAGGCCTACTTTAAAATTAGGATAAATAAATTGTAAGATTCCAAAAAAAAATTACAGTTCCAAAAAAATAAGAGAGATTATATTTTTATAAATATTTCGGATTTTTTCATCAAAAATTTAGAAATTTCAACTAGAAATTTTTAATGATTTTTTTAACTTCTAGGATAAAATGTCTAGAATAACGTAGCGACTTCAAAAAGAAATTTAATTTTAAGGAACAATTTTAAATTATCTTTTATTTTTTATTACTTAAAATTTCGAAGGAAATATTAAATTTCTGAAACTGAAGAAACCGAAACAAGTTCAAAAAAATTTCTAATTTTTTTTCTTAAAATTTTGAGAAAGAAAACTTCTTTGAATTTTTAATTTTTTCACTCAAAATTATGATCTTCTTCAAATTCTTATATTTTTTACCTCGATTTCCAAAGTGTAAACCTTCTTTTAAATATCAAAATTTTAAAAAAAATAAGTCATAATGGCAATATTGTAAAAATTAATTTTAAAAATCTCGATCATTAAGAATAATAAACTCAAATTTAAATTTTCTAATTGTTTTCTCAAAATACAACTTTGCAATGATTAAACATTCGGAATAAACGTGAAAATGTCAGATAAAGTGTTGTCGAAAAATTACGTAATAAAAAAATATTATTCTCGAAATTTCACATTTAAAGTTAAATACTCAAGTCGAAATGAAGGGCTTAGGGTCAAAAATGCTTTTGAATTTCTACAAAACTATTGCTGCGCGTTATCGGTTTGAATGATTAACACGTGAATTATAATCACTTTATTTCTAAAATAAACTCGGAACACTACAATTGCAATTCACTCACACTGTTTAATTAACTAACTTATTCATTGACTTCTAACTAACTTGAATAACTCTATGAGGAAAAAGACCCAGGTCCCAGTCCGGGTTCTAGAAGAATTCGACAGCAGATAAGGCTTATCGTTTGCCGAAATTTCTTGAGCGCTTATCTGCCGTTTGATTTATTATCGCGGCCGCTTCCGCTTATAAACTTTTCTAGAAAATTCATTAACTAAGTTTTACAGTTATATTTCATTACACTATTCTCCAAATATTTAATTTAATGACAAAATTTGAAAATGATGTCGAAATTGCGACAAGGAACTTCAAAATGTTGAAAATAAAATTGCTCCTCTACATTTCGATTCAAACAGCATAATTTCTAAATTTCGACTTTTTTTCAAACTTATCAGTTTAAACTTAAAGACCCTGTTTTTAAAAATGCCAGCTTTACACTCAAAATTTAGATCTTGAATTCCATTTTATACAACCGAAAAATTGAAAAATGGTTTAGAATTTAAAAATTCGCAATTTAGAAAGTCGGTTTCTTCAAAAAAATTAAAAGTTTTAGCAATAGGCGAATTTTTCAAATGTTCAAAATAACAAATATTTGAATTTTTGAGAAAAAAGGTCAACATTAGAAAACATTAGAAAAATCAATGCTTCCTTAAAAAGTCGAAAAAAAACTATAAATTTTGAAAAAATTAAATTTAAAAGAAAGTCATAATTTCCAAAAAGGTCCAAATTTTGATGATAAAAGATGAAAACTTTCAAAAAAAGTAAACATTCCGCAAAAAGCTAAAATTTTTTAAAACGTTGAAATACTGAGAAAACCCTAATTTTTCAAAAAAGTGGCCATTAAAAAAAATGAATTTTCCTAATAAAACTTCAATTTACTACATAAAATTGAAAGTTTAAAAAAAGCCCAAATTTTTTTTAAAAAGATCAAATATTTCAGAAAACGTCAAAACTTTAAGCAATTGTCTAAAGTTTGGATAAAAGTAGAAATTTTCAAAAAAAAAGTTGGAAATTTTCAAAAATCAATATTTTAACATAATTAAATTTATAGAAAAATTTACAATTTTGAGAAAAAAATCACAATTTGTATCAAAATTTTCAAAAAACTCAAGAGTAAATCAAAATCTTAAAGAAAGAGATTGTGAAAGTATTGAAGTTTATAAACTAGTAAACATTTGAAATGGTGGAAATTAAAAAAATGAATAATGTTAAATTCAAAGTTTTCAAAATAAAAAATCGAAATGTTCAAGAAAGCCAAGATTTTCAATACAAACAGAAGTCAAACCTTTAAAGAAACTCGTTATAAAGTCAAATTAAAAAAATCAAACATTTCAAGAGAGTCAATATTTTCGATAATCAACACTATCCAAAAATTCAAATTTTCAAAAAAAAAATTGAAATTCTTTGAAACAAGAAATATTGAAAAAAAAATTAATAAAGACAATAATGATAAAAAATAAAACGTTTTCAAAAAAATCAAAATATGCACATACTTAAACCAGAATTAAAAAAAAGTTATTTTCAAAAGGTCAAAATTTCGTAAAAAGTCCTAATTTTCAAAATTTGGAGCAAAAGTTTCGAAATTTTCGAATTAAATCGAAATTTTCAATAAAAATTCAAGTCTTTAAAAAGAGTAGGAATTTTTAAAAAGATGATCCAAGAATTCTTTCTCTTCTTTCGCTTAGACAAAGGGGGGGTATCAGCTAGACGTTTTACTATGATAATTAATATACTAATTTGGGGTAAATCTAAGTGATGTAGCAATAGAGGAGACATCTCTTATAGTTTTAGTGAAACAGACTGGTCATTAGTTATCTTCAAAAATTGAGATACAAATCTTGTACCCTGAAACCATGAAAAATAAAAAAACACAAAAAAGGTTGCTCTAACCCATTTCGATAGCCAAGCTATTCAGTATCTCTCTGAAGGTCATAGCTTGGCTATCGAAACGCGTTAGAGCAAACTTTATTGTATTTTTAATCTTTCTTCGTTTCAGGATACAAGATTTGTTTTTCAATCTCTCAGGGCACTCACTATACTCACCTTTTTTCTTTTAATAGTTATCACTAAACATCGATAGTTTGGACTATCGATATTATCGATAGACCCCTTACGAAATTATCGATATTATCGATAGTATCGGTAGTTCTTCCGATAGTTTTATTTTATATTATGTATGTGTTGGATGTTTCCTTTTAATATGATCTTTCAGGTTGCTTGTGTTTTCGCTCGATTTGTATTTTACTTTACAAAATTTGCAAGCACGAAATAAATTTATCAAAACTATACTTATGACAAACACTATTTTTATAATTCACAAAATGCACACTACTGACGGGTGGCCAAAAATCACTAAATGTTCGAACCTATAATGTAGTGAATATTCACGATCGACTTCGAAATAATGTTTTAAAAATACGTTGGGTAAATATGTAATAAAACCCTACTTATAGAATTATAAAAACCTAATTTATGCGTTGCGAATAAATCATTCGCTTAGCTTGATAATTTTTCTGCTCATCGATCATTAATGGCTCTTAGTTCAAGAGGTTCTTTAAGAGAATAAAACATTTATTACTTTGACCAATTCATATTACATATAACATGAAAGCATGATTTCTATACAAACTGATTATTTAAATATTTTTCCTTTGACCAATTCATATTAGTTATTAATAGTTGTTATAAATATAATATCTAGATAAAGTAATTTATTATCATTTCTACAAATATGACAACAAAATAAACATTCTTCATGGTGGACTCTACATTATGTTTCTTTTTTAATTTTTATTAATAATTTTATATTTTTATAATTTATCAAAAAAACAAAATTTTTTTTCACATCTAATTTTGGTCTTCTATTTTTCATTTTTTCCTATTCTGTGTAAAATAAACTAACCTATTTTTTTTCAACTATCATGAGGTGTCGTTTTAAATATATTTAGATATCACGTAGTCATATTTCAAAAACTGTTTCAGAATATTGTCAACAAGCAACAAAAATTTAAATATTTCCAAACTGGGCCGCAGAAATGTTAAATTGAATTAATAAACAAAATAAATATACGCAATCTAAAATAAAATTGGACCTGTCTTGATTTTTTTAAAAAGAAACACAACATTTTTTATTCTTATGTTGCTGTAATAAACAACTGCAGTCTATCAGCCATTACAGCCTTAAAACTACTTACACAAAGTTAATTCCACATGCGCTATAACCACTTTTTGAGGTTGGGGTGGTTGTTTTACCAAGTTAACAAAGTAGACTCCCCCTAAAACCATATACTTCCTTAAGTTGACATCATTTTCTTCCAAATTTAATATTTCTAATTTTTTTCTCTCTTCCTCATACATTTCACCTAAAATATGGTGCAGAAAGACCATTTGATTATCACAGTATGTACGTCAAAAACTACTTTCTACAGCGAGTACAGTTTCACTAGCACAAGGTATCATCTTGGTGTACGGTACTACTGGAATAATTTCGTCTTCATCTATCGTTGGCTCTTCGTATTTTCCCGGTTTCGGCAGATTGGGATCCTCTTTGGCTTTTTGGACTGCTTCTTGGTGCTGAAGCTTGTGTTCGTTGAGATATTTAAGCTTTAATCTTTCCCTATATTCTCTGTCAACATTGAAGAGGAGATCTAAAGTAAATGAGAAAATAAATTGAACTCTGAAGAAAACTTCCATTGAGTACTTTCGAAAAAATATTCTGGATATGGAGGCGCCTCATAGGTGGAACATTGTGAACTTAAATGATCATATGAAAGATACAGAGCTCTTAACGCTTGAGCATTGCAAGGTATACTAGACGGTAATAAGATTTCCAGTTTCATTTCGACAAAGTCAACGTGCACTCTTGGTCTAAAATCAAAATTAAATTTAAAAAGGCACTTTTCCAATTACGTCATATTTTTACCTAACTTGTCTCCTAGGATTTGGTAGAGGTGTTGGTAGTTGTACTAATAACCATATTCCCATCGTAAAAAATTTGTGTTTATAACGATAATCGGCGCTGAGGATGTCAATTCTCCTCATCCTTTTTTCGATGTTCCTCAAAATATTGTACGTGGTGATATCCATCATTAATTGAAGAGCGTACTTAAAATTGTCTCTTACCTGAAAATGATGACACAATTACAGAATTTTAATAGTAAATCGGGGTTGATTAAATACCCATTTCCAGTTATCGATATCCATTTTCTGAGCTACCGGGTCGATCACAGAATCAATGAGAAGTTCCAATTCCTCCATCAACTAAGATTAATATTAGGGATTTTAGAAACATTATTTTTATTTGTGGCTTGTTTGGATTTATCAGAATAATGTTATAAAATGCTTAATAGTTGCTGAGGGAAGGATGGCAAAGGGCGATTAAGGCTTTTTGGAAGAAGCTTACCTCTGAATATAAAAATAAAAACTGATTTACAAGGCGAGTCACTAGTACGATAAAACCATGTAGCTCCTACAATTATTTTGGTACCAAAAATCTTTTT
Organism: Dastarcus helophoroides; assembly: GCA_028583605.1. Taxonomy (NCBI): domain Eukaryota; kingdom Metazoa; phylum Arthropoda; class Insecta; order Coleoptera; family Bothrideridae; genus Dastarcus; species Dastarcus helophoroides. The sequence continues at coordinate 33,338,326 of CM053334.1, forward strand.
AGTGGAAAGGTCTATTCCATCAGGTGCACATTTTAAAATTATTTTTCACTATACAGAATTAACATATACACGGTCATGCAATAATGTTGTCTTTATTTAAATATAAGATCCTATATGTTTTTACATATTTAAATATATTACAAAATCCCGATTAAAATATCAAACAATAGGGTTTTCGATTATCATGAAATTCGACCCTAATCTCGAAGCTTTTTTGAAAGGTTGGAAACAACCAAATGATTTAATTTTTAAGGTAGGTTATTACAGTATTTACTTTTTTTCTAAAATGGTGTAATTTTATTTTATCCTTAAACAATGTGAACTGTGCACAAAACACAGAGCACAGATGTATAGAAATTAGCTATTACTGATAAGCAACATCCAAACCAATATGTTTTCTAATTTGAGAGTTCGTATTATTGAAAATATGTAATTTTGTAATTTATTAGTTTAAATTAGAACATTAAACACTGCATTAGATTAATATATTTTAAAGAAATTATTTTTGTTTAAGTTTAAAAAGTTTGAGGAATAACGCATTTTACTAAAATAAATACCGGAAAAGTATTTTAATTTTCTTAATGTATATTTTAAATATCTCCCGAACAATAAGTACTAGATCCACATATATTTATATCAAAAAAAGCTTGGATATTGTATAAAAAAAATGATGGTGTGCCATTTTCATTTTTGAGAAAAATGTCATATCGCGTTTGCCAATCACCCTGCAAATGTCATTTAACCCTTTCGTCCCGGAATTCTATTTTTAAACCAAAAATACGAAAATTATGCATATAATATTGATTTGCTTTAAAATTATTGGTTAACGTCTTTCAAAAATGTTTTTTCTTGTTGGGAGAGGGAGAAATGGATGGTAAACTTTTGTACCAGCAGGGTTTTTATGTGGTATATGCAACAATTTTGTAACTATTGAGAATTTATTCAAAAATACATTTACACAAGTAGAATGAAAGCATTAATAATTATCTTACATGCTTACATTACTTGAAATAATCCTTACACTGTGGAATTTGCATTTCTGACATTGTCTTTGTCCTCTTTTGACGTTTTTCCTCACTGCATCTAGAACATCTTCTTCTTGTTGGTCCTTCCACTGGAAGATGCAATGGTACTGCACCATAAATTTTACGTTTCTTATTCGGAGGTCCTCTTTTTGGAATATTCAAGGAAGTATTTTGTTTCCCCTCAGCTAATAACTCTTCGGCAAGTGTTACAAGAAACGCTATAAAAGGCGTTTTTCTATTTTCACTTCTCAAATCATTGTAAAGTATCCAAGAAGTTACTGCACACATATTCAAGCAAGTGTCAAAATACTTTCTTTTACCGTTTATTAGATTTTCTGTCGTGATCATACAATGCTACAAGTTGATCTGCCCTATCAATTCCTCCCATAATCTGACGATAAAATGATATAGCTTCTGGACATTCGATAGGTAATTTTTCCCCAGATTTTTGTTTTTTATAAACCGTAGTCACATTCGGCTTATGACAATTACTCATCGCAATGACTTCTTTTCTATCTTTCTAACTAACCTCAAAAAAAATCAGCAGTGAACGTATGGTGGACTACATTCATTACACTTCAAATACTGGCGTGGTATACTTTTCATAAACCAAAATATCAAACTATAATCAAACTTTCAGGAATTTTTAAATCTTGATGGTACACATGTACCGATCGGAACGAAAGAGTTAAATAAAATTACATCATGTTTCAAGAAAATGATATAGTGAAATAATTCGCACTAAAAATAAAGTCATTTGTGTTTCCGCTCTAAATCATCATACCTTTTTTGTGCACCCACGTATATTAATTTTAAATGAGTTATTTTATTTCCCCATAATTTTTACGTAAAAAAGGCCTACTTTCTAAAAGTTCATACGAGCAACCGTTTCCAAAATATTTGCCTTTAAAGCTTGACGTGCCTTGGTTTTAAATTACTAAGATATTAAATTTTCGAAGTAGGCTTAAAAAAATAATCATAAAATAGCTTTGAAAGTTATTTAGGTCAAATATTACTTTGGTGATAATATTATTACCTACATTTTGAAAATTTCAATAAAGAAAATCCAAAAAATTAAGACGTAATTTATTTTCTAACATAGAGATGTGAGATATGATGTCCGAGTCCACACAAGAAAATTTTAATAGTCTGGGTGGTCAAAGCAGATACTTGGAAATGAATTTCAAAAAAAGACTGCCAGATTTTCTAATTGTTTACAATTCTTTTACATAAAAAAAAGTCATTTCCCGCATACTTATTTTTGAAAATAAATTTAGTTTTAGTTTTTTATTTAAATTTGCTTTAGATATTTAAAAAATATGTGTAATAATAATGTCAGTAAAGAAATATTTGATACAAACTATTTTAGAGTCAGTTTTATTACTTTTATTTTGAAACCTACTGCGAAAATTTCACATTTACACATTTACATAACTTAAAATAAATGTACTGCAAACTTTGAAGGCAAATATCTTGAAAACGGTTGATTGTATCAACATTTAGAAAGTATACCTTTCTTCTTCTAAAAAATGTAGGTAAATAAAAATACCCATTTAAAATAAGTGTACATAAAGGTACAAAAAAGTTATGATGCTTTAGAATAATACGAGGTAGCGCAGGTGGCGCCCCCTATGAGTTACTGGTAATCTGTTAGCAAATTAGAATTTCTTGACCAAAAAAACCCCCCTATGCCAAATTTTTTGTCTATAGTGAAATGTGTTCATCAGTTATGCGAAAAAATCACTTTTTTTCAACTTTGATACCCGGTATCTCTGTTAATATCAACTTTTGGTATAAGGTAAATGTGGATAAATCACGATATTTTTATACGAAAAATCTACTCTGGCTCTATGTACCATAACTTATGGTCCACCCTGTATAAAGATGTAAAATAAATTTTGGTTTTCAAATTACAACTGTTACTTCATAGTTTTTTAAAACTACATTTTTTAGCTGCAGATCCACTGGTATAATTTCTGCTACTTCTTTTTAAAACAGCCTGTACCTTTATTTCCCACTTAAAGTTTTTAAATACATATTGACATTTCAAAAATATATTCACAAATTTCAAGTTATTCTCGTAATTTTGTCAAGAATTTCTAAAAATTAAGTAGAATTCAATTCAAACTCAAAATCAGACTTACACTTCCTCTATACAAAAATGTTTAACCTCGTTCAAAATTTCGAGTGTTACATTAATATTCTGGGATTAAAGCTAAAATTTCGATTTTATATTTGTAATTTCACTTTTTTTTTATTTAACTTTTAGCTTAAACATTTGAGTTAAAAAACAAGATTTTGAAAGCAACAGATTGAACCAAGTTTGTTGGAATTTACAGGAAGAAAATTAAAACCTATTACATAAATTCGGGAATTTTCGAATTTGAAGTAGATATTTTAGGAAAGATAAACATCTCGAGTTTAAATTAAGATTCAAGATTTTGAGGAAATATTTACATTTATCGAATGAAATTTGTCGAAAGAAACTGGCTTTAATTCGAAAAACAAATAAAAATTCCTTTTAAAATGTCACAATTCACAATTTTACTTTTAAAGCCAAAAAAGTAAAACACCGAAATTTAAAAGTTTAAGAAAAAATCAAAACTTTGATCACAAAAACTCTAAAAATTTGAGGAAAATGTGGAATTTTAAGTTGGGGGTCATAACAAATACCTAAAAATTTGTTTGATTTAAATTGTCGAACACAAATCAATATATTCAAGTATAAAATTCCAAAATTTTGCTCTTCATTTAAATATTTCAAAAATTTTATTTTAAAGCAAATTCAAAATGTCGAGATTTCAAAGGGAAAGAAAATTTGAAAATGGAATTTATTGTGGAAATAGAAAATCGACATCGTAAAAAACGAATTTTAAGACCAAACCTCCAAAAGTAGATTGAACCTTGGAATGTTGGGATTCAATTTGAAATATTGAAAAAGAAATTGAAAAATTTGAAAAAAACAACGAAATTTTGACTTCTAACCGCAACATTTGCAGCAAAATTGAAATATTTAGAATATTATTCAAGTTTTAAAAGGAAAGCCGGAATTAAAAAAAGAAGTAACAGCTTTCAATTTAAATAAGGAAGTTTAAGAAAAAAGCAGGCATTTATAGAAAAACTGGAACTTTGCAAAACAATTCTTATCTTTCAAGGGAAACTGTGCTTCTCGAACTTCCAAGGAAAACAAGAACTGAGTTAAATGATTGGTAAACCGAGGTGAGTGGGGCATTTTTTTAGTCTTTGATTTTTAAATAAATAGTTATGTGGAATATAATTACACCAAGAAATTCATCCCGTAAAATACATATTACTCTACGAAATTTTAATTTTTAATGGCATATTTTTTCTTATAAATGTCTTATTTTTTACATGTATTTCCGAATCCTGCTTTTCAGGTCAGCCAACCCCAGGGTAGGGGTTGGTTGACAAACTTTATGGAGTAAGTAAACCTGAGGATAAAATGTTCCATCAGAGGCAGGGGAGCAATCTGTATTGTATCTAACCTTTATTTTCTATTCTGTCTTACTATTTAAATGACTCTCTGCCTTTTCTAGCCTTTATATTCTTATACACTTATTTTAATTGAATCGGTGAGTTCGACAACCGTACAAGGCCAAAATTCGAGATTTTAAGTTAGGATAGCCATTTTGATATAAATAGGTTCCCTCGTCGATTGAGCATGAACATTTTACGGTGTATTTAATTGCTACGCTGTGTGGTAGATTGTTAGTGAGTAATGGGGAAAAAACATACATCCGTGTCTTGTACGGTTTTTCATCTCAGTGATAGACATATCGGCAGATCCGCGTTAGTATTGGGTACTAATTCCAGAAAGAAAAAATTTGCTGTGTCAAAATGCAGGTAGTTCCTCTATGAAAGCTCTACTCTTGGTTATGTTACAACCTTTGAATACATAGATGGTTTATTTTCCCATACCTTTGAATTATTAAAACAACCTAAGGAAAGCCCCCCTTTACCCATTAGTGCTGCCTATAGAGAAGCCGTTCCTATTAATAAAAAAAATAGCTCATATAAAAAAGGTTATGACATATATCATTGGTAAAGAGTTAGAATTTTACTTTCATGTAACGTCTTGAATAACGACAAATGCCGAAGATGACGATTACATATGATGCTCAAAATAATAATTTACAGTTATTTGATGTTCTTGTATAATTTAAAAAAGTAGGTATTAAAAGATTCTTTATTTTCAATTGGGTTTTATCATTTAAAAAAATGAGTTAGAAATTCGTACAAATGAGTTAGTTTTTTTTTAGATGTAACTAGTAAATCCTTTTGTTTTGACAAAAACCAGTACGACAATAAACCCCATACCAGCAGATCTAAAACTTATCTGTGCATGCTAATACTTTAAAATCGTTAAGATCAAAGTAAAGATTTTATTAAATTATTCAAAATGACGTTTCTGGCAGTGGCGGATGGTCTTAAGGAGCGCAAGCGCTCGTGAAACAAGCGATCTATTCATTTCTGTTTATTGTAAAAGACTTGGATTTGTCATATTTTTAAACACAATATAATGATATACTAATTAACTAATAATACTTGTGAGTGACTTGGAGTAAAGTAAGCAAACGTTTTATTCCATTATATTATATATTATGAGGAAATTTGAATAAGTTGGTGTGCGCAGAATTATGCACCTAGCGTGGCTGCCGTGCGATACCTATCAACGGCCTCCACAAGATGCGGAGAAATAAACTACAGAACACCGCGTTAAAGCTATCCCGCAGTACGCTGCTCCGCTCATGCGATATTGCCAAATGGTGAGTACGAGTCAGGGTTTGAAGTGTGTATTTACGGTTTGTGATGCTAAATGCGTAGGTGCTGGCTGATCTGATTGCGATTGCTAATTGTGCCGCTTACAGGCCTAACTGCCAATAGTACCGCTATTTACAAAGAGATAGCAGTACCCACTCTAGGATCTAATTATTAATTTGTAGATTTGGATTTAAACAATTTTGATGAGAAAGTAATGAACACTTCAATTTCTTTAAAGATCGTAGAACGGATTTTGTTTAAATAAATAATTTTTTTTGTGTTTTTGTAGTGTTTAATTAGAACTTTTTATAAAATACATTTTATCTTCAATGCAGTTTTCGTGAAAACTTTTTTTCCTATGAAAGCAGGCAATTTTAATTAAGTAACCTAGCGACGTTACGAGGTGCAACCGTACAGGGTACTTTAAAGGGCCTCAGAAATGTCGATAATGTTTTTTTGTACTCCATGAAAATAATTTAGAGCTGATAACCCAAAAATATTTTGGAGGTTTATAAGATTTTAATTAAATTTAATTCGTAAAAATACTTTTAAATATCACAACTTTTATATCACTTTTGTTTCTCTTAAATTTAATACCTCTGTGGCCCTGGAGTCACCTAAACTCTTAACTACTAATATTTTTGCATCTGCGCACCCCCTGTCAAAAAGTCACCAGCCGTCACTGGTTTTTGAACATGTGGGTTATCGAACTCACCGATTTAATGTCAAGCTCTTGTATTTGTTCATGTTTAAAATTCATAAACCTTCCGCTCATTGTCTGTAACCATACTAATAAATTTCGTGCATTTTGGACCTATAGAATGAATCTGGGTTGGTTCATTACCATTTTATGACGATGTTAGTCGACCAACCCCAGAAGTCATCCTTATTTAGATAAACATGCTTAACCTAAATATGTATACCGGGTGTTTTTTTTTAGTTGGGAGGTTACCTTTATATGGAGTACCACTTATAATAAAGGCAAACTGATTTTGTCGATGGGGCTAATCGAGGCTAAATTACATTTTAAAAATATTTTCAACTTCCTCCCACTTCCAGTTATACCGGAAGTAGACATCAACTTTTCTATTTTAAAGGGCAATCTCCAAATTTTATATTTTATTTGGATTTTACCTTAAAAAATAAGATAAGTTTATAAATACATATTTATTGCTACCTTTGATAGTTTTAAAGATATTTCAATATTTCGAAAAAAAAATGACAGAAAAGAGGTTTATTTTGACTCTTTGTATCTTTTTTATTATTTGCAGTAAGAAAAAGAAATTTTAGGGTTAAAGTCATGGGATATTACGAAGACTATAATAACGTGCTTAAATTTTACATTTATTATACAGGATGATCTTTATTATTTTTCTTTTATTCAAAAAAACTCTGTTCTTTTTAAAGGGAACTATGTGTTTTTTAGATATTTTTGGATTCTTAACATAAGGAGACAAAAGTTATATGAATATTTTTTAAAAATTCTGCACCGTTACAAAGATATATTTGAAAATAAAAATAAAAAATCTTTTTTTTTGTAGCATCTTGGCAGTAGACAACAAAATTTCCAAATGAAAAACATAACCACAAGGTCAAAAATTTTGGGCTAAATAACATTTAAAAGATAACCGTACAAGACGAATAATTTTTGATTAATTGTTAGAATACTTATTGAAAATGTACAAATGTACATTTGATTAATACTATGGAGCTCGTAACGGTAAAAAAGACAATTATTTTCTAGCCTAGTTATTTGAGACCCAGTTTATTACAAACGATGGTCCGCATGCGTGGCCGCCGTGCTCCCAGAATAAAACACCACTAGAATTCTTCTCCGGGGAACTGTTAAGGAGCAGGTGTTTACAACGACTACTGCATGACAAGCATATTGCTAGAAACTATCAAATGTGCTTAAAAAGGTTAGTCAATTCGAAATATTAAATTAGGCTTTTAAATGTATTAAAACTTCTTGTTCTTGATGTAAATTTTTTGTCAATTATATTATTTTCCTATTACTTATTATGATTAATTCTTTAAGCTTTTATTGCCTACAGCTAATTTCCTACTTGAACAAAAAAAAGATTCCTTTTATTTTAAGATTTATGTAAAATATCTCTGTAACGGAGCAAAATTTTTAAAAATTTACAATTTTGAGAAAAAAAATCACAATTTTGTATCAAAATTTTCAAAAAACTCAAAAGTAAATCAAAATCTTAAAGAAAGAGATTGTGAAAGTATTGAAGTTTATAAACTAGTAAACATTTGAAATGGTGGAAATTATAAAGTCAAATTAAAAAAAACCAAACATTTCAAGAGAGTCAATATTTTCGATAATCAACACTATCCAAAAATTCAAATTTTCAAAAAAAAAAATGAAATTCTTTGAAAGAAAAATTGAAAAAAAAAATTAATAAAGACAATAATGATAAAAAATAAAACGTTTTTAAAAAAATTAAAATATGCACATACTCAAACTAGAATTTAAAAAAAGTTATTTTCAAAAGGTAAAAAATTTCGAAAAAAGTCCTAATTTTCAAAATTTGGAGCAAAAGTTTCGAAATTTTCGAATTAAATCGAAATTTTCAATAAAAATCTAAGTCTTTAAAAAGAGTAGGAATTTTTAAAAAGGTGATCCAGGAATTCTTTCTCTTCTTTCGCTTAGACAAAGGGGTGGGTATCAGCTAGACGTTTTACTATGATAATTAATATTCTAATTTGGGGTAAATCTAAGTGATGTAGCAATAGAGGAGACATCTTATAGTTTTGGTGAAACAGACTGGTCGTTAGTTATCTTCAAAAATTGATATACAAATCTTGTACCCTGAAACCATGAAAGATTAAAAAACACAAAAAAGGTTGCTCTAACCCATTTCGATAGCCAAGCTATTCAGTATCTCTCTGAAGGTCATAGCTTGGCTATCGAAACGCGTTAGAGCAAACTTTATTGTATTTTTAATCTTTCTTCGTTTCAGGATACAAGATTTGTTTTTCAATCTCTCAGGGCACTCACTATACTCACCTTTTTTCTTTTAATAGTTATCACTAAACATCGATAGTTTGGACTATCGATATTATCGATAGACCCCTTACGAAATTATCGATATTATCGATAGTATCGGCAGTTCTTCCCATAGTTTTATTTTATATTATGTATGTGTTGGATGTTTCCTTTTAATATGATCTTTCAGGTTGCTTGTGTTTTCGCTCGATTTGTATTTTACTTTACAAAATTTGCAAGCACGAAATAAATTTACCAAAACTATACTTATGACAAACACTATTTTTATAATTCAGAAAATGCACACTACTGACGGGTGGCCAAAAATCACTAAATGTTCGAACCTATAATGTAGTGAATATTCACGATCGACTTCGAAATAATTTTTTAAAAATACGTTGGGTAAATATGTAATAAAACCCTACTTATAGGATTATAAAAACCTAATTTATGCGTTGCGAATAAATCATTCGCTTAGCTTGATAATTTTTCTGCTCATCGATCATTAGTGGCTCTTAGTTCAAGAGGTTCTTTAAGAGAATAAAACATTTATTACTTTAACCAATTCATATTACATATAACATGAAAGCATAATTTCTACACAAACTGATTATTTAAATATTTTTCCTTTGACCAATTCATATTAGTTATTAATAGTTGTTATAAATATAATATCTAGATAAAGTAATTAATTTATTATCATTTTTACAAATATGACAACAAAATAAACATTCTTCATGGTGGACTCTACATTATGTTTCTTTTTTAATTTTTATTAATAATTTTATATTTTTATAATTTATCAAAAAAAAAAAATTTTTTTCACATCTAATTTTGGTCTTCTATTTTTCATTTTTTCCTATTCGGTGTAAAATAAACTAACCTATTTTTTTTCAACTATCATGAGGTGTCGTTTTAAATATATTTAGATATCACGTAGTCATATTTCAAAAACTGTTTCAGAATATTGTCAACAAGCAACAAAAATTTAAATATTTCCAAACTGGGTCGCAGAAATGTTAAATTGAATTAATAAACAAAATAAATATGCGCAATCTAAAATAAAATTGGACCTGTCTTGATTTTTTTAAAAAGAAACACAACATTTTTTATTCTTATGTTGCTGTAATAAACAACTGCAGTCTATCAGCCATTACAGCCTTAAAACTACTTACACAAAGTTAATTCCACATGCGCTATAACCACTTTTTGAGGTTGGGGTGGTTGTTTTACCAAGTTAACAAAGTAGACTCCCCCTAAAACCATATACTTCCTTAAGTTGACATCATTTTCTTCCAAATTTAATATTTCTAATTTTTTTCTCTCTTCCTCATACATTTCACCTAAAATATGGTGCAGAAAGACCATTTGATTATCACAGTATGTACGTCAAAAACTACTTTCTACAGCGAGTACAGTTTCACTAGCACAAGGTATCATCTTGGTGTACGGTACTACTGGAATAATTTCGTCTTCATCTATCGTTGGCTCTTCGTATTTTCCCGGTTTCGGCAGATTGGGATCCTCTTTGGCTTTTTGGACTGCTTCTTGGTGCTGAAGCTTGTGTTCGTTGAGATATTTAAGCTTTAATCTTTCCCTGTATTCTCTGTCAACATTGAAGAGGAGATCTAAAGTAAATGAGAAAATAAAGTGAACTCTGAAGAAAACTTCCATTGAGTACTTTCGAAAAAATATTCTGGATATGGAGGCGCCTCATAGGTGGAACATTGTGAACTTAAATGATCATATGAAAGATACAGAGCTCTTAACGCTTGAGCATTGCAAGGTATACTAGACGGTAATAAGATTTCCAGTTTCATTTCGACAAAGTCAACGTGCACTCTTGGTCTAAAATCAAAATTAAATTAAAAAAGGCACTTTTTCAATTACGTCATATTTTTACCTAACTTGTCTCCTAGGATTTGGTAGAGGTGTTGGTAGTTGTACTAATAACCATATTCCCATCGTAAAAAATTTGTGTTTATAACGATAATCGGCGCTGAGGATGTCAATTCTCCTCATCCTTTTTTCGATGTTCCTCAAAATATTGTACGTGGTGATATCCATCATTAATTGAAGAGCGTACTTAAAATTGTCTCTTACCTGAAAATGATGACACAATTACAGAATTTTAATAGTGAATCGGGGTTGATTAAATACCCATTTCCAGTTATCGATATCCATTTTCTGAGCTACCGGGTCGATCACAGAATCAATGAGAAGTTCCAATTCCTCCATCAACTAAGATTAATATTAGGGATTTTAGAAACATTATTTTTATTTGTGACTTGTTTGGATTTATCAGAATAATGTTATAAAATGCTTAATAGTTGCTGACGGAAGAATGGCAAAGGGCGATTAAGGCTTTTTGGAAGTAGGTTACCTCTGAATATAAAAATAAAAACTGATTTACAAGTCGAGTCACTAGTACGATAAAACCATGTAGCTCCTACAATTATTTTGGTACCAAAAATCTTTTTAGTGCAAAGGTCTATTCCATCAGGTGCACATTTTAAAATTATTTTTCACTATACAGAATTAACATATACACGGTGATGCAATAATGTTGTCTTTATTTAAATACAAGATCCTATATGTTTTTACATATTTAAATATATTACAAAATCCCGATTAAAATATCAAACAATAGGGTTTTCGATTATCATGAAATTGGACCCTAATCTCGAAGCTTTTTTGAAAGGTTGGAAACAACCAAATGATTTAATTTTTAAGGTAGATTATTACAGTATTTACTTCTAAAATGATGTAATTTTATTTTATCCTTAAACAATGTGAACTGTGCACAAAACACAGAGCACAGATGTATAGAACTTAGCTATTACTGATAAGCAACATCCACACCAATATGTTTTCTAATTTGAGAGTTCGTATTATTGAAAATATGTAATTTTGTAATTAATTAGTTTAAATTAGAACATTAAACACTGCATTAGATTAATATATTTTAAAGAAATTATTTTTGTTTAAGTTTAAAAAGTTTGAGGAATAACGCATTTTACTAAAATAAATACCGGAAAAGTATTTTAATTTTCTTAATGTATATTTTAAATATCTCCCGAACAATAAGTACTAGATCCACATATATTTATATCAAAAAAAGCTTGGATATTGTATAAAAAAAATGATGGCGTGCCATTTTCATTTTTGAGAAAAATGTCATATCGCGTTTGCCAATCACCCTGCAAATGTCATTTAATCCTTTCGTCCCGGAATTCTATTTTGAAACCAAGAATACGAAAATTGTGCATATAATATTGATTTGCTTTAAAATTATTGGTTAACGTCTTTCAAAAATGTTTTTTCTTGTTGGGGGAGGGAGAAATCGATGGTAAACTTTTGTACCAGCAGGGTTTTTATGTGGTATATGCAACAATTTTGTAACTATTGAGAATTTATTCAAAAATACATTTACACAAGTAGAATGAAAGCATTAATAAATATCTTACATGCTAACATTACTTGAAATAATCCTTACACAGTGGAATTTGCATTTCTGACATTGCCTTTGTCCTCTTTTGACGTGCATCTAGAACATCTTCTTCTTGTTGGTCCTTCCACTGGAAGATGCAATGGTACTGCACCATAAATTTTACGTTTCTTATTCGGAGGTCCTCTTTTTGGAATATTCAAGGAAGTATTTTGTTTCGCCTCAGCTATTAACTCTTCGGCAAGTGTTACAAGAAACGCTATAAAAGGCGTTTTTCTATTTTCACTTCTTAAATCATTGTAAAGTATCCAAGAAGTTGCTGCACACATATTCAAGCAAGTGTCAAAATACTTTCTTCCACCGTTTATTAGATTTTCTGTCGTGATCATACAATGCTACAAGTTGATCTGCCCTATCAATTCCTCCCATAATCTGACGATAAAATGATATAGCTTCTGGACATTCGATAGGTATTTTTCCCCAGATTTTTGTTTTTTATAAGCCGTAGTCACATTCGGCTTATGACAATTACTCATCGCAATGTCTACTTTTGTATCTTGCAAACTAACCTCAAAAAAAATCAGCAGTGAACGTATGGTGGACTACATTCATTAACTTCAAATACTGGCGTGGTATACTTTTCATAAACCAAGAACGTATAATCAAACTTTCAGGAATTTTTAAATCTTGATGGTACACATGTGTACCGATCGGAACGAAAGGGTTAAATAAAATTACATCATGTTTCAAGAAAATGATATAGTGAAATAATTCGCACTAAAAATAAAGTCATTTGTGTTTCCGCTCTAAATCATCATACCTTTTTTGTGCACCCACGTATATTAATTTTAAATGAGTTATTTTATTTCCCCATAATTTTTACGTAAAAAAGGCCTACTTTTTAAAAGTTCATACGAGCAACCGTTTCCAAAATATTTGCCTTTAAAGCTTGACGTGCCTTGGTTTTAAATTACTAAGATATTAAATTTTCGAAGTAGGCTTAAAAAAAAATAATCATAAAATAGCTTTGAAAGTTATTTAGGTCAAATATTACTTTGGTAATAATATTATTACCCACATTTTGAAAATTTCAATAAAGAAAATCCAGAAAATTAAGACGTAATTTATTTTCTAATATAGAGATGTGAGATATGATGTCCGAGTCCACACAAGAAAAATTTTTATAGTCTGGGTGGTCATTGACATTTTAAAAATATTTTCACAAGATCTTCTCGTAATTTTGTCAAGAATTTCTAAAAATTAAGTAGAAATTCAATTCGAACTCAAAATTATACTTTTGCTCTATACAAAAATGTTTAACCCCGTTAAAAATTTCGAGTGTTACATTAATATTCTGGGATTAAAGCTAAAATTTCGATTTTATATTTGTAATTTCGCTTTTTTTTAATTGACTTTTGCTCAAACATTTGAGTTGAAAAACAAGATTTTGAAAGCAACGGAATGAACCAAGTTTGTTGGGATTTACAGGAAAAAAAATAAAATCTATTACATAAATTAAGGAATTTTCGAATTTGAAGTAATTATTTTAGGAAAGATAAATATCTCGAGTTAAAATTAAGATTCAAGATTTTGAGGAAATATTTACATTTATCGAATAAAATTTCATTTTCAATTGGGTTTTATTATTTAAAAAAAAATGAGATAAAAATCCCTACAAATGAGTTAGTTTTTCTTAGATGTAACTAGTATATCCTTTTGTTGTGACAAAAACCAGTACGACAATAAACCCCATACCAACAGATCTAAAACTTATCTGTGCATGTTAATACTTTAAAATCGTTAAAATCTAAGTAAAGAAGTTTTTATTTAATTATTCAAAATGACATTTTTGGTAGTGGCGGCTGATCTTAAAGAGCGCAAGAACGCGCTCCTCGTGAAATAAGCGATCTATTCTTTTCTGTTTAATGTAAAAGACTTGGATTTATCACATTTTTAAACACAATATAATGATATACTAATTAACTAATAATACTTGTGAGTGACTTGGGGTAAAGTAAGCAAACGTTTTATTCCATTATATTATATATTATAAGGAAATTTAAATAAGTTGGAGTGCGCAGAATTATGCACCTAGCGTGCGATGCCTATCAACGGCCTCCGCAAGATGCGGAGAAATAAACTACAGAACACCACGTTAAAGCTATCCCGCGGTACGCCGCTCCGCTCATGCGATATTGCCAAATGGTGAGTACGAGTCAGAGTTTGAAGTGTGTATTTACGGTTTATGATGCTAAATGCGTAGGTGCTGGCTGATCTGATTGCGATCGCTAATTGTGCCGCTTACAGGCCTAACTGCCAATAGTACCGCTATTTACAAAGAGATAGCAGTACCCACTCTAGGATCTAATTATTAATTTGTAGATTTGGATTTAAACAATTTTGATGAGAAAGTAATGAACACTTCATTTCTTTAAAAGATCGTAGAACGGATTTTGTTTAAATAAATAATTTTTTTTGTGTTTTTGTAGTGTTTAATTAGAACTTTTTAATAAAATACATTTTATCTTCAAATGCAGTTTTCGTGAAAACTTTTTTTCCTATGAAAGCAGGCAATTTTAATTAAGTAACCTAGCGACGTTACGAGGTGCAACCGTACAGGGTACTTTAAAGGGCCTCAGAAATGTCGATAATGTTTTTTTTGTACTCCATGAAAATAATTTAGAGCTGATAACCCAAAAATATTTTGGAGGTTATAAGATTTTAATTAAATTTAATTCGTAAAAATACTTTTAAATATCACAACTTTTATATCACTTTTGTTTCTCTTAAATTTAATACCTCTGTGGCACTGAAGTCACCTAAACTCTTAACTACTAATATTTTTGCATCTGCGCACCCCCTGTCAAAAAGTCACCAGCCGTCACTGGTTTTTGAAACATGTGGGTTATCGACTCACCGATTTAATGTCAAGCCTTGTATTATGTTCATGTTTAAAATTCTAAACCTCCGCTCTTTGGCTTAACATACTAAAAATTTCGTGCTTTTGGACCTATGAAGAATCTGGGTGGTTCATTACCATTTTATGACGATGTTAGTCGACCAAACCCCAGAAGTCATCCTTTTTAGATAAACATGCTTAAACCTAAATATTGTAATACCGGGTGGTTTTTTTAGTTGGGAGGTTACCTTTATATGGAGTATCCACTTATAACACGCCGCTCACATGTTATTTGGTGATATTTCATTAGTTATTGAAGCGAAATATAATTTGATATCCGTACGCGTGTATTTTTCTTCTATATTTCTAACAATATGTATACCGGGTGTTTTTTTTTAGTTGGGAGGTTACCTTTATATGGAGTACCACTTATAATAAAGGCAAACTGATTTTGTCGATGGGGCTAATTGAGGCTAAATTACATTTTAAAAATATTTTCAATTTCCTCCCACTTCCAGTTATACCGGAAGTAGACATCAACTTTCTTATTTTAAAGGGCAACCCCCAAATTTTATATTTTATTTGGATTTTACCAAAAAAAATAAGGTAAGTTTATAAATACATGTTTATTGCTACCTTTGATAGTTTTAAAGATATTTCAATTTTTCGAAAAAAAATGACAGAAAAGAGGTTTATTTTGACTCTTTGTATCTTTTTTATTATTTGCAGTAAAAAAAAAGAAATTTTAGGGTTAAGATCATGGGATATTACGAAGACTATAATAACGTGCTTAAATTTTACATTTATTATACAGGATGATAGAAATGTTATGATCTTTATTATTTTTCTTTTATTCAAAAAAACTTAAAGGGAACTATGTGTTTTTTAGATATTTTTGGATTCTTAACATAAGAAGGAGACAAAAGTTATATGAATATTTTTTTAAAATTCTGCACCGTTACAAAGATATATTTGAAAATAAAAAAAATCTTTTTTTTTGTAGCATCTTGTCAGTAAACAACAAAATTTCCAAATGAAAAACATAACGACAAGGTCAAAAATTTTGGGCTAAATAACATTTAAAAGATAACCGTACAAGACAAATATTTTTTGATTAATTGTAAGAATACTTATTGAAAATATTTATGGAGCCACGAATTTAGGTTTCGTAAAAATGATTTGTTTAACAGACATCTCATTTTTGGAATAATGAATATCAACAACAAATGTTCCTTTAATTGTTATGCTGTTAGATTAGAACTCAGGATTTGTCGGCGTTAAATTTTTTAATGAAAATCGAAATGAAAATTATGTAGTGATTTTTTTTAATCAGAAATAAATTCCAATTTATTGTTTGGCTAAAGTATACAGAAATATTTTGCAATGACATGTTGATTATGACGAGATATTGAGCCACATTTGGAAAATATACAAATGTACATTTGATTAATACTATGGACCTCATAACGGTAAAATAGACAATGACTTTCTCGCCTACTTATTTGGGACCCAGTTTATTACAAACGATGGTCCGCATCCGTGGCCGCCGTGCTCCCAGATTAAAACACCACTATAATTCTTCTCCGGGGTACTGTTAAGGAGCAGGTGTTTACAACGACTACTGCATGACAAGCATATTGTTAGAAACTATCAGATGTGCTTAATAAGGTTAGTCAATTCGAAATTTTAAATTAGGCTTTTAAATGTATTAAAACTTCTTGTTCTTGATGTAAATTTTTTGTCAATTATATTCTTTTGCTATTACTTATTATGATTAATTCTTTAAGCTTTTATTGCCTACAGCTAATTTCCTACTTGAACAAAAAAGAAACCTTTGATTCCTTTTATTTTGAGATTTATGTAAAATATCTCTGTAACGGAGCAAAATTTTTAAAAATAAGTACGGTTCCCATTTAAAAAAAACCAAAACAATAAAGATCATAAAGTTTCCGTCACCCTGTATAATAAATGTAAAATCTGATAATGTCATTATAGTATTTATATTATTCCATTTCTTCCACCCAAATTTCATTTTTTTTTACTGCGAATAATAAAAAAAATACAAAAAGTCAAAATAACTTTCTTTTCTGTTATTTTTTTTCCGAAAAATTGAAATATCTTTAAAACTATCCAAAATGTAGCAATAACCATGTATTTATAAACTCACCTTATTTTTGACGTTTAATTTAAATAAAATATAAAATTTGGGGGTTGCTGTTTAAAATAAGAAAGTTGATGTCTACTTCCGATATTACCGGAAGCGGGATGAAGTTGAAAATATTTTTAAAAATATAATTTAGTCCCGATTCGCCTCATCGACAAAATCAGTTTGCCTTTATAGTAAGTAGTACTCCATATAAAGGTAACCTCCCAAATTAAAAAAAAAACACCCGGTATTTAAAACATGAATAAAATTTTTTTAAAGTCTCGTAGGTGATAGCTACACTTTATTGTAGCTCTAATAAATTTTGTTATTGGTATTTAGTCTACCTACACCTACAGTCAATTAACCCTGGTCTCCCTCACACTTTATTTGAAATTTCCAACAGCACAAAATACGAAAAACCTTACATTTATGGAAGAGATTTTAAGTTCATAATTGAAAATTCAGAAAAATGTTTCTAAATTAGTCAAATTTTTAAATAAAAGCAACATCTATAGGATAAAAATGAAAATTTTAAAATATCAGATCAGAAATTTTGAAAGAGTTGCGATTTTAGAGTAATTTAATTAAATTGAGAAAGAAAGGTAAAGATATTTAGCAAAACTAGAAATTTACAAAAAAAATGGAAAATTTTTAGAAAAGTCTTAATATTTACAAATAAAAAAGTTGAAGAAAAAAATAAAAGAAAAAGGCGAATTTGACGTCTGAGGGGCTCCAGGTGAGATGACTTAACTTGACCCCTAATCAAAATAATGATAAAATTATCTACAGAGACTTGCATTGTTAACAGTTTAGTTTTACTTTCGAATTTAAAAATATCGATTATTTTTATAAACCCACTTTACATCTAGGAATGTTTTAACATAAACATTTCATAATGCGGTAAGCACTACGTTGAAAACAAACTTATTATACAATTAGTCTTATAAAATGAATAGATTATGAAAAACTAACTACCTCTAAGACATCTTCAACTCTTTGGGAGAGATCTTTAATAGTGGCATGTTTGATCACATTGAACCATTTATGTAAGTACGTATTCATATGGCTGCAGATAGCAGGGTTTGGTAATTTGCGACATCCAACGTAAAGCTCCCACTGAAAAATAAATAAGTAAATTAATAAGTAAATAAAAAATAAAATCACTACCGAAACTCTATAGTTTTTTTACTTACGTCTCTGTTGGCTTTTTTCTCGAACAGTCGGTTTTTGTTAAAGCTAATTACTTCCGTGTAATAGGTGTTGAAAGCTGTCATAATTTCCACCCTTTGTATGTGCTCCAAATGTTCACGTTTTTCTTTTTCTATATTGAACAATTTTTCTTCTTCGGTTCGCCTTTTTATGTTTTCGATCGCCTGGGCTTTCAGTTTTTCTAAAAGGAGCTTCTCTTGGTAAGCCTTCTCAGTTGGCTTCATTTTCTTTTAATGCAAAAAATCAGTCAGTACGTTAGTTAAATATATTTTCTTACGCTCATCGTGTATATATAGTTAAAGCCCCTTATTTGTGGTTTCAATATTCATGGATTCAATATTTGTCAATAAAATAATTGATACATACGTATACTGCTTTCATACTGCTCTATTAACGATAAATACAACAAAAGATATTAAAAATTTTATGAATGCTTCTATAAATATTTGCTATGACCGAACCTGATTTCGCTTTTCAGCAACGCCGTCGGTTATACAAAAAAAACTACTGGTTTAATCGCGAAGACTATTGTGAAATTTTTAATATCTTTTGTTATATTTATCGTTAATAGGGATGAATAGTTATGGTTATGAATAGTGAATAATTCCACACAACAAGGGTTAAAAATGTTAACTATATCTACTGCTTTCTATATTCGCTCATAATAATTTCGTTATTCGCAAAACAAAATAAACTCATATATAGAATGTCCCAGAATTATCGGAGGAACCCTTAATCAGAGGTACTTTACAGAATTCTAGTAATTTATAATAGTGAAAAGTTAATTGGAGCAGCCAGCAGGATATTGTACAAAATTAGTGTTAAGAGAGGATATCGAAGACATATCGAGTGAGATTGTTTACGCATCGACTACATGAAAAAGACAAAGAAAAGTTTTCTACAATTGCTCATGTTCACAATTAAATAACCTAAGAAATTTAAACTTCGGCAACTTCTGACTCTAGGGACTCAATATTTATATTCCTTTCCCTTACAATATTTACAAGCAGTACTAGCTTTCAGAAGGTCCTGTGGAAGGTGTTGAATATAAAATGACTAAAGAGAACGCCCTAAATATTTGTGACATTAAAGAAATAGATACCCCAAAATATCTTTGATGACAAAAATAGAGAACATAATCAGCATTGTCGTACCTAAGACACATTTGACGTGTAAAAAAACAAACACTGTCATGAACGAAGCACTAAGGAAAATGAGACATAATCGACATTCCTCAGCCCCTCAACTTCGGCTCTGCTTACAATATTTAAATATGTCTCGGATTCAAAATAATTTAATCTTTATTAAAACACAAATATCCTAATCTAATCCGCAACTTTTAAAAAGAAGCTGAACGATCTTTCGAGATTTATTGAAATTAGCGAGAAATTGGTAAATAAATTTTAGAATCTAAATGATGCAAAAATTTTCAAAAATAAATATTTCATGTCAAAAACAGCTTTGATCAATTATTACACAAATAACGAGATTGTTATACAGTAGACTCCCGCTAAAGTTGCGCTCACCGAACTGGATCGACCGTTAAAGTTGCTACTTCCCGTTATCCCTACCATTGTCAAAAAATATGTACGTTTTATTGCTCCTTGTGCAGTTGAGTGGGTTATTCAAAAGTGGCGGTAAAACTCTGAAGTCCAATTCGTTGTTCTAAAATTAGAATGGGGGAATACCCATGCAACTTTAGCGATCGCATCTTGACAACTTATAGGAGCGGATAACTTTAACGGGCGCAACTTTAGCGGGAGTCGACTGTAGCTGAAATATTAAATTAACAAAATTCAAACTAACATCAGGCCGCCAAAAGATATTATTAAGGAGTGAGGTTGTTTTTTTGTTCAAATTGTGCGCAAGCCCCTGCAGTTTGTTCTGTGACCACTCGTCCTCAGAAGGTTGAGTAAAGTGGCAAAAAATTTGATGTGCAAAAAAAGAAAATAAATGAGCAGTGGCCTATATCAGTGTTTCCCAACCGGTGTGCCGCGGCACACAAGGGCGTCGCTGAAATTCCTCAGGTGTGTCGTCAAAATATTATGGGCGAATATAAGTTATTCGACCTGCGGAGGGGTGCTCAAACTGATCTCAAATACATTATTTTTCTATCTCAGAAACTATGTTTTTTAATGCTGAATCTTTTAGCCTAAAATCCGCTTCGAGATTTTTATAAAAAATGTTATCTTTTTTGTCAAATTTACCAGTTTTCTAAGAGATTTTTACTTTTTTCTCTAAAATACTGCTTTAAAATCAAAACTTTAGGTTTTTCTTCCAATACTCCTGTATATTTTTTTTCAAAATTTTGCATTTCTTCTAGAAATAAGTAATGATTTTATTTTAAATTTTAACAAACCCAGATTAACTTTCACAAACCCTATTGGGTGGAAATACCGGGAAGGGGAGTGCAGTTATCAAAACCAAAAAGACAGAGCGGATCAATCTGGTTTACAGATGGACCCAAAAGAAAGGTAAGTACTAGTGCGGGAATAATAGTCAGAGAACCAGGGAATAAATTTCACATAAGCCTGGAATCTTCGGCAACCGCATTTCAGGCAGAAGTTACTGCAGGAACAGCCTGTGCTGAAGAAATGATCAGGAGGTCTTAAGAGGGTCCTGATCTATAGCAACACCTAGGCAACCGTAAATGCGCTGAGACCTTACGAAGTTAACTCCAAAACGGTCAAAGATTGTGTTGACAAGCTAAGCAAATTGGCACAGCATAATACAGTTATACTTCGATGGATTCAAGCCCAACGGGGAATTGAGGGAAATGAAGGAGCAAAACTTCTAGCCAAAAGGGGAGCCCAATTTCTTCTAGTAGCACCTAAACCTACTTGTCCACTTGCTTACAGACGGCAAAAGAAGTCATAAAGGAACTACTAGGGAAAGAACACAGCACTCACTGGAGGGGTGTCAATGGCCTGAGACAATCGTGAATGTTCATTGACTATCTATCAGAAAAAGAACCAAAAATCAGCTTATGTGGACAGTTGGACAATTTACGGGACACTGTGCCCTAATGA
Source organism: Dastarcus helophoroides (assembly GCA_028583605.1). Lineage (NCBI taxonomy): Eukaryota > Metazoa > Arthropoda > Insecta > Coleoptera > Bothrideridae > Dastarcus > Dastarcus helophoroides. Next base: position 33,359,862 of record CM053334.1, read on the forward strand.
AACATCTTGCAACAATAGGCGTAAAAGAAAATTCTACTTGCAGAATCTGTGGGGAGAAAGAAGAAACTCCTTAACATGTATTATGTAAATGTCGAGCTCTGGCAAGGGATAGACATTTCAGCTTTAGAAACACTCTGACTAAACCAACGACAATAGTGGAAGTACCCATAAAGGAAGTTCTGAAATTCTTCAAAATAACCGGCTTAATATCAGTTTATCCTGGTAAGGCACAATAAGCAAAAACCGCAATGCTGCAGGAATAACCGACCCCAAATAACATAATAATGGAAAAAATAATAACTAATCCAAAATAACTATTATTCTTATTATTTTCGAAATTTTAATTTAAACTTGAAAATGTTTCCTATAAATTTGAGGTTTTTTTATAATTTGGGTTTTGATGTTAAAAGTGCAACTTAAATCTTAAAATTTCAAAAAATAGCATCAGTGAAATTTTTTGTCAAAATTTCAAGTCTAAGCTTGCTTTCTCTTTTTTTTCTCAAAAATATCCAATTTAAACTTTTTTTAGAGTTTTCTGCTTTCCCGTTTCCTCTGTTAATTCTAAAAATGAGACCATTTTCCTAAACTCAAAATTTTAAATTTTCGATAATTTTCTCGGAATTCCCAGTTCTATCTTTTTCGGTGTACAAATGTTTACTTCAGACTGAAAATTTTGCATTTTCCTCAATATTTTGGAAATGGAACTTGATATTTTTTTAATTTCAGATTTTTTGGCCAAAAATTTCATACTTCTCAAAGTTCTCAGTTTCAATTTATTTTTTTTTTTAATTCTGTTTTCGATAAACTATTTGGTAGGTTTAAATTTTCCCTTAAAATATTAAATCGCGATTTCAACTTGCACCTTTAAATTGCCATTTTTTTCCTGTATATTTTGATTGTTTAGATTCAATTTTATCTTTTCAAAATGTAACTCTTAACCTTAAATTACATACTAAAATTCAAAATAACCAAATTATTGAAACCTAAAATTCTGATAAAAAAGGCGATATTTTTTAATCAAAACTTCTATGAAAAATTTGACTGTAAACATTAGAGATTTTTGACTTTGAGTTTTTTCGAAAATTATATCAAAGCTATTCACAAAATATAAATTTTAAGCTTATAACTGAACATTTAGAATGAAAAGGAATTGATCATTTAAATTACAATTTTATGAAAAAATTTAAAACTATCAAAAAAACACCTTATTTTTGTAAAAAAAAATTGAGTTTTTGATCGAAGTTAGAAAAAATAGAGAAGTGTAAACTTGAAGTTAAAACAATGTTAAAATTTCTAAAAAAATATATTACAACCTTCATATTTTAATCTACATATTTTAAAAAAATTTGATACTTGAAAGGTGGATATTTCGAATTTAAAACCTATATTTTAGAAAAAAGTAAACTCTCCCTAGTTTCTAGTTGGGAAAGTTCCTCGAAATTTCTAAACAAATAGACTTGGAATGAATGTCAACCTTTCTAGCAAATAAAAATTGTGGAAAAAGACTGCAATTTTGTGTCTAAACTTAAACTCAAAATTTGGAAAAATTCTTAACTTTTCCAATTTCGTCACAAAATTTTGGAAAAAATGCAGAAATTTCAAATTAAGGTTAAAATTGTTAAAAAAGCCACACGAGAAATCAAAATTTTGCACTTTGTTAATAGTTTTAAAGTTTAAAAAACACAATTTCTATAATAAATTATCTTAAAATTTCGACAAAAACTTTAAAATTAAGATTTCGAGAAAAGACAATATTTTAAGATAAACTCAAACACATTATTGACCAAAAAAAAATTTTTTTAATTTCAAAAAAGTCAACATATTCGTAGTAAAATTTGGGTTTAAAAAATTAAATTTTTCAGCATAACCTCTACTCAGTTCTCAACAAAATGACTAAAAAAACCTGTAATTTGTCAGAAATAAATTGAAATGTCAAGGTGGATTTCATAATAATAGTTAATTTAAAATACTGAAAAATTAAAAAACAAATCTTGTCCCCTGAAACCAAAAAAGATTTGTATTTCAATTTTGAAGATAACCAAGGGCCAGTCCGTTCCACCAAAACTTAAAATACCTATATTTCGTAAAACAACTTAGGCCTCTAAGGCCTATTATAATTGAGCCCATGCAAAATATAAAACCTTGTGATTTTGACAATACTGAATCGTTTATTTAAAACAAATAAAATAAGCTTTTCTTTGACATCTAACATTTTTTAAAATCTGTTGTGTCTCGGAAATGATGAACAATGAAGAGTAGGTATTTTTTTTAGTCGTCAGAAGTGACTAGGAAGTAATGATGGAGAGAACTATCAGAAGTGACTAGGAAGTAATGATGGAGAGAACTATCTGTTGTGATACTTTTTTTTTGGTCGAACCAAAGTTAATTAGACTGCGCATGTCGCACAATTTTAATCAATGCCAAAGTGTGTCACTAGCAGAAAAAAATTGAAAAACACTGGCTTGCTTATACAGATAAGGAACATTTTTCATTGTCCATGTAAAACGCTAAGAATCGTCCCTTCCATAGTTTTCTACGGCCGCTGAACGTATTCCCCTACTTTGACGCAGCATGCTCGTATCTTCCAGTTTAGATGTTAGAAAAAACTCGTCGAGAATTTTAAAACAGACTGGAATATTATTAAGCACAGTCCGGCGGCCTATTTGAACTTTTTATTTTGAAATATTTAAAGAGTTATTATATCATATTCTTCATTAGAGTTATTATTTATTTTGTTTAGGAAAACTCGTTTATTTATTTTGGTTATCAAAGAATATTTGTTTTATTTTGCCTCAAACGTTGATTAAATCAACGGACTAAAAGAACAAGCAGCATGTGGTACGCAAATTTTAATAAAATTGGTGCCTGCCAGTAGTAATCCCGTAAGAAAACACGTTAGAAGCTCTGATGTACTACTGAAATCTTCACCAGCACTGATTGCTGCGCTCTGCGTTGAATTGTTTACACCGGTTTAGGAGAATACAAGGCGCCGCCCATCAATCCCACTATTAGCTCTCAATGTTAAATCTCTTATTGAGATTCTCCCCATGGACAGTGTTCGACTTTCCTAATGTGTATAATTATAACATTTTCAAAACTTTTGATGAAAAAAAAGTCACTGCAATTTTATTTTTGACGATCAAAAAAAGCAGATTAACTTCCCAATGTTTCTCTCTGAAGATGACAGCTTGGCTGTCGAAACGCGTTAGAGCAACCTGTGTTGTGTTTTTTAATCTTTCTTGGTTTCAGGGGACAAGTTCTGTGTTTCAATTTCCCAATGTTAGTCCTTCTAACAACAAAAAAAGTATTTTGATTGACCAGAAAAACGCCATGAAATAGAATATAGGTCTTATTTTCTTAAATAATTATTAGTGACGAGCCGCGTTGCTATGTTTACAACCCCGAAATCAAACCAGTAGGAAACGTTGTCTCCTCGTCCAAAAACGTCATCATATGAAGCAAACATCAAGAGGATATTCATTCATTCATTTTGTTTAGGAGTTTATTAGAAAATTGTTTTCACCAGGTCAGTCAGTCGAGTCTTTTGTATGAAAATTCTGACAAAACTTCGTAACATTATCAAAAAAGACCCAATTTATAGCAGATGTGTGACTAGTTTTTCGTTATCGACAAATGCACCTGTTCACGAACCCATAGTGCCAATTTTTGATCAAAAAGGGCAGGGCTCCCTTGACCCACGCATCTTACTAACCAAATTTAATTCTGTATGTCTTCTTGATGTTTTCGCGCATAAATAAGAACATAAAAAATCCGTAGATTTGATGACCCAAGAATGATCAAGAGCAAAACGAGGGAAGTTGTTACCATCACATATAAAGTTAAGTATAACGAAGAGTAATCAAAGGTGAGAAAGATGTTTGGTAACAATTTTAAGAATAAAATTTTGCTTTTTTAGGTACTCCTTCGTAAATTATACACATGGTCCTACCAAGAATGAAAGTTATTATTGGTTCGGCGTGGATTGCAACAAGATAATTTTGAAGTTAACAATGAAGTTGTACTTTTTGGTTAAATTTTCTTGTGATTTTGTTATCAGCACAAAAACGAGATACCGAACCTGTCGACAGAATTTCCGAGTCAGACGGTAATTCTGAAACCCGGGCACCTACAGTAACTTTGTCCTGGCTCCTCATAGGTAAGCTTCAGTGAAGAGTACTACGCCTCTTTATTTCTGACGAACAAAAAAAAGGACCCGATTTTTATGACTAAAAATTAAGTACTCGTCATGGTTAAAAATCACGGACCATCTCACAGGAAGCCCGAGACCTAGGACATTTGCTCCCTTTGCTCTACCCCCACCACGTTTTGGCAATCCTGCAAGACACAGTGTAAGCCATTTTAATGTTTACAGTAAATCATGACTTAGGTAAGTATTATTTCTTTCCTATGGTAAATAAAAGAAATTATTAAGAGACAACATTCTGCCTGACTCATCAGGCTATAACAGAAATAGCGAACCAATGGAATGCGTACGCTACATGGCACGAGAGAAAATTTTGATGGAACACAAAAAATATGATATTTTATTAATCATTAGATGATTTCCGTGGCTTTGTCTGCCAAAATTTTATCCAAGTTTCATTAATGAGTTAATTTTTCTAAATCTCCTGAGAAAATATTTCTTGAAACTGGCTCCAGTATTGTTTTGTTTTCTAGTCATAGAAGAAAAAGTCGAGAGAAAAAAGTATAAAATCTGTATAATGACCGTCAAATTAAAAAATTAGGCTTTAAACATAATCATGATTTTGTTAAAAATAAAATAATGAAGACATCCTTTTGGCATTTGTTAACATTTGAATAGGTTTTTAAATTTAACTATATTTAATTAGCACTCTTCCCTTATGGAAGTAATCATGGTGAGGCAGGGTGTATCTCCCTTCTGATTCATGCACTAAAGCCAAATATCTACTTTTCTTATCAACAGTTATTAAATATTTACCTTTTTTTAAGTATTATTCGTATTTTTCAAAGTTTCGTTAGTTTTCTGAAAAAGTCGATTATTTTTTAATTCTTACTCATTTCTTAAAATTCGCTTTTTCGTAGTTCTTGTAATAAAAAGTAAAAATTCCAACAACAAAAAGATCTTTACGAAGCAATTCTCACAAAAATGTTATTTGAAGACTTGTATTTTTTGGGGCTTTCTGGATTAGGTTATTCAATGGGAATGAATCCTTTTCTCGGAATTAAAGTTTATTTCAAAATCAATCTTTATGTTTTAAAACTTCCAATTTCATCTCAAAATTAGCTTTCTTTCAAAATGTTTAGCTTATTCTCAAAATACGAATGCTTTCCTCAAAATTTGTTTTTCTCCGAAAAATTTCAAATGTGCTCTTTTTTCCAAACTTCTACTATTTTAAAAATATAACCATTGACGGACGGTTTCCGAATTAAAAAATAAAAATCATTTACTTGCTATGCCGCTGTGGTAGATTAATTTATTAATGAAAATCTAGTAGGCCACTGAGATTTAGTTTTGTGTTTACAACCAAGTGTCAAATTTTTCACTTCAATACTTTATCTGAATGTGAGTGATTGATAAGAAAATATGTTTGAGAATGCTGAGTTTGCCGATATTCATTACATGTACGGTCTTGCGGATGGAAATGCATTTGAAGCCAGGCGACTGTATGCAGAGCGTTTTTCGCAAAGAATTGTGCCAGATGCAAGAACTTTTTCAAGCGTTCATAGAAGACTACGCGAGAAGGGATGTTTTAAACCCGATCATCACTTAAAAGGGGCACAAAGAACGGCAAGAACAGAAGAAACTGAAATAGCTGTTCTTAATTCAGTTGAGCAAAATCCCGAAATAAGCACAAGGAAAATTGCTAGTAATTTAAATATCTCCCATATTTTAGTCTGGAAGATACTTCACGATTTTTTGTTATACCCTTACCATATTCAACGGGTTCAGGCCTTACTGCCTCGGGATTTACCATTTCGTATAAATTTCTGCCAATGGTTTATTCAAAAAATTGTTGAAAATCCACTATTTGACAGAGAAGTATTATTTACTGATGAAGCCAGTTTTTCCCGAAATGCAATTAGAAACTTCCACAACAATCACTTTTGGGCTGAAGAGAACTCGCATGCCATGGTCGAAGTCAATCACCAAGAACAATTCTCGGTAAATGTGTGGGCAGGAATTGTTGACGACTATTTAATTGGACCCTTTTTTCTGCCAAGAAGATTAAATGGAGAAAATTGTCGTCACTTTCTTGAAAATGCTATTAGAAGATGTCCCCGTTTTAATCCGAAATCGAATGTGGTTTATGCACGATGGTGCCCCTGTGCATTTTAGTGTTTTGGCACGTGCATATTTGGACCAAAATTACAATAATCGCTGGATAGGCAGAGCAGGAACATAATTATGGCCGCCTAGATCCCCTGACCTGAACAGTCTAGATTATTTTTTATGGGGCTATTTTAAAACCTTAGTTTATAGCACCCCAATCCAAACTGAAGAAGAACTGAGAAATCGCATAACAGATTCCTGCAACACTATAAGAAATACGCCAGGAATTTTTCAACGAGTACGCGAATCTATGAGAAGAAGAGTTGAGGCGTGCATACTTGCAGGTGGTGGACATTTTCAACACCTGATATGATTTAATTAATTTCATTGTTAAGATTTCATTAATAAATTAATCTACCATAGCGGCATAGCAAGTAAATGATTTTTATTTTTTAATTCGGAAACCGGCCGTCGTAGGACAAAAAGTCATGAGCTCATTTTTGATAGAAACACAACAAAGACTAGGAAAATAATTCTTATTTTGAAAAATAACATTGGCGTTACATTTTTTTTTCAAAAATGTGTATCGACCTGTTTGTGGGAACGCCACTGGTGGAATCAGAACAAATGTTTTTTTGTCAAAATACTTGCTTTTATACCCAGATGTCGTGTACTGAATATCAAAAAAATATCTAAACCAGTCTCAGAAATATTGAAGAAAAACTGATTTTTTCTTCAATTTTTACCGCCCTGTATATCGAAAATGAAGCGTTTCCGGACCTATGTTAATATGAAAATTTTATCTTAAAATTGCCCAAGGAATATCCCCCTGCCGGTTCAGCATGCAATTATGAAACACCCTGTATATTATCTTAAAATTTGACCTGAATCTAAAAACTTCAACTTTTTTTCTCAAAATTCGTTAAGTTAAAAATATGTTTTTGAAAAAACAGTTTTTTGAAAATGTCAATTTTTTTTCTAAAAATCTCAAAATCATTAAAAGTTTAAATAAAAAAGGTAAAAATCTCAAAAATATAGTTCTGCTTATTTCAACTTTTTCTGGGTTGTTTTCTTGGTTTCGGGGGACAAAATTTGTATATCAATTTTTTGAAGATAATCAAGGACAAGCCTGTTCCACCAGAATTACGTAATGCAAATGTTTCTTTTTTTGTTTACTAAATTATAATTTGTTCTTCATGGTGAAAGGAAAAGAAAAATTGAAAAGTTGAAAAGATAAAAATTCAACATACACAATTTTAGTACGGCACATTAATAGTATTTCATGAAAATTATTATTTTTATATATGAGGTTAAATCAAATATAAACCGGAACTTGTTTTTAAAAATTTATTGGTACAAAATACATATGAAAGTTATTAACTATTTTTTTACATAATCCATTTTTCCCAAAGTATTGGGAGTTTCTTGATGCCATCATTATAAAAAGAAGTTTGCAGCCAATTGCGTACAAATGTCTCAACAGTTCATGGAATCGCTCACCTTCTAGGGCTTCTTTCAGTGGCCCAAACATATGATAATCGCAGAATGATAAGTCGGGACTATGAGGAGGATGTTCTAAAGTTGCCCAATGCATTTCCTCTAATTTTTGATGTGTCAAATTAGCTGAGTGGGGGCGGGCATTGTCATGAAGCAAAATACATTTCTGACCGAAAATTCGTGCCTCTTCCGCCGATATATACGTTTTGCTTCATCCAATAGCTGGCACTAGTAGGCAGCATTAATCGTACAACATTCATGCAGAAAATCGAGGCGTTGAACAGGATTAATCTTGTCCGCAGTCACACAGGTTCGTTCTTCCAAAAAATTTTTGTGTCATTCATACACTTAAGTTTGCTTGAAACAAGTATTCCCAAACTGTGCTTCTAGTGTACGAAGAATTTTGGCGGGCTTTACACCTTCAACGATAAGAAATGTAATAACAATGCGCTACGCAATGTGTAGATGAACCTCTTGGTCACTTATTGTATTAACAACTCACGAAGGGCGAGAACGGAATCCCCACCTAACATGTCTAAGAGTATGCGCACACTCCCGATGCTTTCATGGCGACACGACAGAAATTACGGTTCATATTTGATTTACCCTCGTATTTGTGGCACAGGCAATGAGAAAGGTTCGCTACCCCTGGACTATAAATATTTATTGCAAACTCCAATAAGGAGTTTTGCCTCAAGAATAAAATATGATGACAGGATGCTTGAGATCCCTTACAATAATCCCAAAGAGAACTGTAGAATAATAGATCTTATTGATTATAAAAAAAAATCTTGTGCAATTTATAATAATGATGGCGAGATTTTATGAGGTAAAAAGCTATGAAGTTATATAAAGAAGAAATTACTTTTGGGGGTGGTTTTAATCCAGCCTCTTCTAACGCTGCACATAAAAATGTTATGTACTTTTTAGTTATTATGCATAATTATTTAACTTTGGTTGTTTTAACCTTTCTCGGCCAAGTCGTACTCATCCTTGAGTCTCATTATCTCAGCTTCCACCGCCGGATCTAATGGCTCGGGTTCTTCGCGCTAAAAATGTTTTGTCAGAATAATTTAACATTACAGTATTGTATACTAATAGGGAGTGGGCTTTATTTTGTTCTAATTTAAATATTGGGTTCTAATTAACCATTTTATTGGCAGCGAATTTATTTATAATACTCTACATTTTAATATTGTTCTTTTTATTGTTGTATTTTATATATTATAGAATATTTTTAGATAACAGGTTATTAAAAACTATACACCTATAAAATGAGTGCAATTTTTTTTAGACAAAATCGTTTGTTACATATTTAACTACTTGAGAGCATGAGTAACGAAAATTCCAAATTGTGAATTAATATGTATTTAGTAATCTCTAAAATTCTATTATAAATGCTTGTTTAGTTTAAATATTCCAGTGTCACTAAAATTTGTTAGATAATTAGATTGAACCAAAAAGAATAGCTCATAAAATTTATCTTATGGAAGAAATGGCTCAGAGGCAGAAAAAAAGTATTCAACCCTTTTACAGGATTATTCAATAGAAAGGGAAATCTTAAAACTGGAGTTAGAAGAGACGAAAAATATAATGATTAAACTAAATATATCTTATATTGCTAATTTAAGAGATACGGGGTCTTTAAAGAATTTAATTTTGGAAATTGACTATAATTTCTGAAGTTTTTGCGGTATTAGCTTGAAATTTCTCAATCTCTTAAATCATCAACATTTCAATAAGACATGTTCTCCTCAATCTTAATATTTTACTCTTGCAACACAACTTCGAGATTTCTCATTGTTAAGGTATGTCTCTATACATTTTTATAAGCCAAAATATGAAAAAAATATTTAATAATGTACTTTCAACATTTACGCCCTCCGTTACTGTTGGGCATTCCAAATAAAGTATTTTATGTAAATATTTAACAAAGTCCTCATTGTAAAATAGTGAATCAAAATCATCATATAAATAAGCTTTGGATATTCCAAGGATTTTTCAAAATGAGGCACCATTGAAATCTAAAGTTTGTGAAAAGGAAAGACCCAACTCATTAAAACCACACTCATATTGAGCGTTTTTTTAGGACTTATTTTAACTCACTCAGATGTTAAAACATTTGAAATATTTACGTTTTCAATTAATTATACCAAAATATTAACAAATGACTTCAACGTGCTTAAAAAGATTTCCAAGTATCTTTGATCGGAAAAATTTAATAATATAACTACTTTTAATAATCAGACTTATTAAAATAAGTATATAAAGCTTGAAGTCGTGCTTTTCCACATGCAACGCTGTGCCATAAAAATTATAGTGGTGATAAAAATATTTTCGTGCAAAAATAAACATAATTTTTGAAGTATTAATTCCCTAATTAATTATTTTGTTTGATAGAGAGATAATGCATTTTATATTATGAAAACAGCAAAATACTTCTTGCTACCAATAAATTGCTTTACACCTTAATACAGTTTCTTAGGGTGCGATTAGATTAGAGATTTATTTCATGATAGTAATCTCAGGTATCTGAGACTAAATTTCCTTTCCCGTTTACATTATGACACACATGTGGCTGAATAAAATTGCTGACACTTCTCGCTGAAATAAAATGATTTGCAAATATTGAATAGGATTTGTCCAATTAAATTTACAAGTTACTTATATGGAATAGTATCTCAATTTTATAAGTGATATACAGTAGTTTATCGCATGAAACATCTCAAGAGAAAGTGGATGACTAGAACTTCTGAGATATATGTCAGACATTGGCTGAAATTTGTGTGATTACTCTCAGATAGCTTCTCTCAGGATGGTTTACACTTTATATACTATTATATCAGAGAGAAATGTACAGAATAAAGTGTCTAATCTAAACGCACCCTTAATACCAAATATAGATATAGCTCAAAAACGCTTTAAAACAGAATAAAGCCCACGAAATTTTCCGGAAGATATATCTGCCTTTTTTCCTCTGCTTCCTCTACTTTTAATTATCGTTCTAGATCTTGATTCCTTTTTAATTAGAGCTTTGGATGAGGTAGTCACTACTCTCTCTTTTTCTTCCTCTTCAGAACTCTCTGAAATCGTCTCCATTGATGTAGCACTTATCTTCTTGCTATCGAAAGCCGCCGAGCTCTAATTTGAAATTCAATTACCCTCTATTGGTTAAACCAAATTTGATACACTTTTTTGTATAATATTAATTTTAAAGTGTATCAAGTTTATTTACATATAATGCATACTAGGCCCATACGATCTAGGGATTTTGTCGATAGCTGTCCTTTACTACGCAACCCCGATTGAGATTTTTTCAAATTTGATTTCGACTTTTTCAATTTTGTTGCCGATTTGTCATCATCTCCTTTCGTTGCAGTCTTCAGAGAATGCATGCTTGGAAACTACCATGGCTTAAATGGAGAACATAGGAAATAGAAATGTGGGATTATCGATTTATTTTTAGTTACCAACTGTTGATCTCCGGTTTACAGTACCACTTTTTTCCTTCTTTGCTTTCTTACCCATGTTGCTCTATCTTTATATATTTCGTTTCTTCAAAGAAAAATAGGTAAAAAAATCAAGTTTCCTTTAGGTGGTTACTAAAGTAGTTTTTTTTGTTAATCATTAGAATAAATGCATTAAAGTACTTTACCTTTCTACAGCTGCTGAACAACTTATGTATATTCAAGAAAATTGTAAAAAAAGGTGTAATTAGGAAAAAAATAAAATAAAAATATTAGACAAAAACTTGAATACTTGTCAGCATGACATATTACATAGAAAATAATGTAACGCAATGTAAATAGATGAAATAGGATTTAGAATAGAATTGTAGAATTTAGTAAATAAAAAAAGTTTTTAGAAGGATCTGATAAGGGGAAAGCGGCCGCGATAACGAAACAAATGGCAGATAAGCGTTCCAGAAATTTCGGCAAACGATAAGCCTTATCTGCCGAAAAGTTCTAGAAGCCGGGGGCCAAAACTATAAAAGGCGGTCAACTTTCCCTTGAGTCAGTCAGTTAGAAGTCACTGTAGTTAGTGGGTTAGCAATTAGTAAATAAGTAGTAAGTTACTGTTCAGTTGAAGTGTGCCGAGTTAATTTGGTAATAAAGTGGTATAATCCATCACGTGTAATAAATCGAACCGATAAGCCCGTAACAATAACATTACAATTAGTTTGCAAAGTACAAAGTAGAGGATTGCTTATGAAAAAGTGAATTTAGACGAAAAATAAAAAGAAATCACTCTTTAAAGAAAGGTAAACTAACACATAACATAGCGCTGCTGTTCGCAACAACTTTATCGTTCAAAAGTTCTTATCACTGTTATCACCCAATCAGGAGATTGAAATGAAAAGGAAGATTTTTGTCGAGACTTAACCCATAATTATGTACATTTGCATAAACTTGAAGCTATTAATAAGAAAATAATTGCATCTAATTTACATTTTTTATTGCTTTAATCGAATCAGTCCTGACGAAAAGTAAAGCTGAAATTCTGAAAAATAAATGAACCTAAAAACTTATAATAAAAATTATGTTGTTTATGAAAAATGTGCCTGCCAACGATGGGATTTCCTAACACAGGAGACTAGGTGAGCTGTCCTTACGTTAATACTCCAGTGCCTATTTTTTTGAACTATTTGAGAGTTGTGGGGTCTATGAAGAAGAAAAGATAATTCATGGATAAACATCAAATGGCTTACAAAATTTCTGAATGCGTCATATGTTTTTCTCATAAATTCGCAAAACTCAAAAGGTCGGAAAAAAACTCTCGAGTATTAGCCACTTCCAATACTTTGGAATTTTACTTTTCTTTTCGGTCTAATTTCTTCTGCGATTCATTAATGTTATCGGTAAATTTCCATGTGAAAATGTGAATCAACTAACAGGGCCCTCGGGGCCGCAAATTTTATTTAATGACACACGATTTTATCTTTTGTACATAGTCGAACGCAGCGCTCAAATGGGTTCAAATTATGATTTGAAAATATTCTTTAGCTTAAATATACCTGAAAAAATCATATTCTTATCCTACTCATTGTTCTCTATCTTCATTTTTATTAATGAGATAACTGATACACTCTGTATATTAGTCAACAAGATCCGTAGAGTCTACCTAGTGTCAATGCCCCTTTTTAGAGTTTATTTTACTCACAAAGGACAATCCCATTATTACACTGCGAGTCAGATGCGAAAACAAAGATAGACCACCTTCTTAAGCAAGATAGGTTGTAATTTTTGGGGAAAATTCCTTTCGATAACGAGTTTCATAGCTTGAAAGTTCTATAGAAAAAAGAGTCATCTGTAGACACAAGTTCTCACTGTGTCAAGCTGGATCGCACATCTGCCTCCTACTGTCTTGTATGCATCAAAAATCTGGCTCTTGGGGGGATCAATCCTATAAGTTCCTACGAGCATCTCCCATATAGTACTTGTACAAAAGAGACAAGTCACCAACCATCACCTGTGCTCTGGTCTTTCGAGAAAATCGGTCACCATTAGGCGAATTACTCTTCTTTGAATTGAATCCAAAGGAGCTTAAGGGTGCTTTGGGACTGAACTCCAAACATAAGATCAGTATTCTAATGTTGACCCAATTTGAGCTTTGTATGGTGTGAGAAGCTGATGAGATGTGAATTACTTTTTAGCTTTAAAAAAGAAGCCTAGCTTCTGAGAGGCGGACTTGGCAATGGCGCGCACATGATCGTCCCAAGAGAAGTTCCTGCTCGCATTCAGTCCTAGGATAGACAGATTAGATCTCATCGAGAGGATTTTACCGTCCATTTGTAATGTGCCACTGGACCGTCCATTGGAAATGTGCAAAAATAACAAGCATAATAACTGATTTCTAAATGTAAAAAATGGCAAAATGATAGAATGGCGAGGGCAGCCCTATTGCTATACAACATATCATGAAAATCAGGTCAGTTCAAATGAGTTTTAAATATTTAAATTAAAATATTAAAATATTAACCTTTTATTGTCACATAGGGTTATTTTAGGAACAAACCAAAAAAATGTATTTTCTGGGATGACAAATTCTGATTCTGATTTATGAGAATTAATGACTTTCATAGTGGTACATCGGTCCTTGATTTCTTTATCAACAGAAATCGCTGAAATGATTCTATAGAGTTAAAATTGGAAAGGGTTGGTGGAGATATCGTTCTACGTCTTGCTGAAGGAACTATATAAATGGAATAGATATTAGACTCATCAAATGGTACTACTGCAACAAAGCAGTTACTTTATACAGCAAATTTGCGGGGCATCCTGTCGATATAGCAAACCATTTGAATCAGCAGCAAAAACAAAAATTAAATATTGCTTAACATTCTATGGAAATATTTATGGTATATGCATTTATAAGTAGCGTGAACCTTCTTGAAAGCTCAATATATCACAAGATATTGAGAAGATATAAAAAAATTATGCTTATGTCTATTTTTTCATTTTATTGATATGGTTTTGGCGAATGGATGGGTTCGTTAAAAAGATGACATGTCCAAAGTAGGTTTGAACAAAAATGATATTCTAGATTCTCTAGAAGGGTGAGCTCAAGTTTCACAGGATTTTCGTGTCTTGGGTAAGAATATTCCTAATTAGAGAGGTTGGCCATCGACAAGCACTTTGTTAGATCAATAGTTTGGAAAATAAACTTATTCCTCAATTTGATGCTAGGTGGGATGGGAAGTATAATAGCCAATAGAGAAATAAATATACGTCAGAGGTGTAAAATGCCAGCCAAATTGTAGTCTAAAAGCACATCATTATTGTTTGACATATGACGTCCACCGTGCAAAATTCGATATTTACATTTGTCAAAAAATTTTATACTCAATATCTAAGTTAAAAAATGTTAACGCTTGAGTGGATTGTTTATTTTTTTATGGCAATCCTAGACTTTAAAAAGTAAAACGATTAATTACATATTGCATGTAATATTTATTATCTAATTAAATCAATTATACTGGAAACATTTATTTGTGTTAATTTTCTTGTTTTCCCTTGAGTGATATATCCTAATAAACACGTTTGAATTGACCATTCCTAACTAAGGCAGATATTCAGATATTCTTGATTTGCTCTCCATTTTATCAAATTAATAAAATTCAAAGGCAGCTTACATAATAAAAGCACAATTTCAATTTCAGCGCAAAGAAATTGGCATCATTCTTTAAAATATATTTATCAGACGATCAAAATAATGTTACGTGTTCTCAGTTTAATAAAAATTACACCGTGGATATAAACACTTTATTTAACAGAAAAATTTATTCGTGCAACATGATATTTCTCAATAATCCTTAACGTTTATTATGATTATGTTTTGCATGTTGCAAAATATATTTCCCAAAAAATTCAAAACTTCGAAAAAAAAGCTAAAGTACAAATGTTTAGAAGACAAAATTCTTAAAACATAAAATGTTCAAGAACGTAAAATTTTTCAAAAAATATTTAAAATTAACAAAAGATCAAAAATTTTAAAACATAAGAAGTTGCAAAAAGGTCAAAATTTCAAAAAAGTTCGAGATTTTTAAAATAACAGTAAATATTTAAAGTAAAAGTGAAAAGTCGAAGTGAAAAATATGATAAAATGTCCAAATTTTCAAAAAAACGAAAATTTCAAAATGTCAAAAATTTTAGAAGTCGAAATTTTCAAGAAAAGGAGAAAATTTTAAATAATATGCTGACAGTATCCAGTAAAAATTGTCAACATTTAAAAATAAGTCGAAATTTTCATTAAGTCAATATCTTCAAGAGGTCGAAATTTTCAACAAAAAAAGTCGAAAGATTTATGAGGTCAAAATTTTTAAAAAAGGTCGAATTATTCAAAAGTGGATATTTTCAAACAAATTGCAGGAAAAGTCAAAGTTTTGCGAGAAAAAGGTAATTTTTTTAACAAAAGGGTCGAATTAAAAAAAGTCAAGCTTTTGTACTTTTTTTTATGTCAAAACGAAAATTATAAAGTAAATCTCCTTTTTTCATTAT
Organism: Dastarcus helophoroides; assembly: GCA_028583605.1. NCBI lineage: Eukaryota > Metazoa > Arthropoda > Insecta > Coleoptera > Bothrideridae > Dastarcus > Dastarcus helophoroides. Next base: position 33,375,609 of record CM053334.1, read on the forward strand.
TTGTCTTCAAAAGTAAAATTGTATAGATTTCTTCAGTTTCTGTCAATAAATAATTATTTGCCTTTGTATTCAACTTTCCTGAGGGCTCGGACAAAATACTCCAAGGGCCCGTGCACATTTTGGAATCTATTCGTAAAGAAAAACCCTAAATCCTACTATGCCTTTGGAGCACTGCGAGTAGGGTGCGAAAATAAAAATAGATGGCGATGAACCGCCTTTTTAAATAAGGATAGGTTATTATTGTCGTATTCCATAGTTTGGAAGTTCTATATAAAAAACGTAGATCTAGAAGCCTGGATTCCACAGCAATTTACTAGCTCCTAGGGAGATCAGACCTGTCATTCTCTATGTAAATAAGAAGTAATAAGAGTAAAAATGGGGTATCAAATTTAACATGTCTCCAGGTTAAATGCTCTCAACAAATAAAACAAGTGATTGTATTTAAAAATTGCCTGTGAGAGAGCTAATCCTTGCAAAATATAAGTTTTGTTTATCATTAATCATTTATTCATTATGTACCTGATGGCCAACTAAGAAGGGACGCTGAATATATTTCAGCAACGAATCATCCTACAGCCTTGGAGAAAAAATTCAATAAGAAAAGGGGCCCTGAAAAATCGTTCAATAATATTTTTGAGTTTCTAAACTGACCCCTGGGTGGCAAAATACGTCAGACTAAACAGAAAATTAGGATTTTCTCAGGATTTTGTTGAATTATGGTATATTGAAAATACATACATTGTAATCCTAGAGTAATTTCGATTTGTTTTTGTTTTAAACTTTATGTTCTATCTGTAAAAATAAAGGATATTTAGTTTAATAATTTCGACTTTAATCTTCAGATTTTTATTTAGTTTAAGTTTTCTTCTCTTTGATTCTTGTTGATATGTCATCATCCATCTCTTTTCGAGTACGAAAAAAATTCAGAAGTTTTTGTCAAAATTTTGACGTTTTATTCAGAATTTATAAAAAAAATCGAGATTTATATAAAAAAGTCAAAACGAAAAAACCTTCGAAATTAGAATTTTAAACTCGAAATACAGGTGGGTACCAAAAAATAAAAAAAAGTGTATCAGTGTAAGTATTTTTTTTCTGAAATGTGTTTTTTATGGTTGAACTTTAGATATGTTTTTAGTAAATAGGTTTTTTCTCTTAAAACCACTTATCTCCTCCCGAAATTTCAAGATCATCCGAAATGTCGAATTTTAAACTTTAAACGAAATTTCATACAAAATTAAAAATTAAAGATAAAGATTTTCATGTTTGCAAAATTTCGATACAAGATTAAAAATTAAAGATAAAGCTTTAATGATTTTTAGTAAAATTCTGACTTTTTTCTACAAATCTCGGTCCAATGTAGAGATTTTAGCATTTTTGTCTTCCAAATTCGGCTTAAATTTCAAAAAAAAAGGTCGAAATTTTGATTTTAAACCGCCACTCGATATCTTTTGTGCAACAGGAGATATTGACAAACAAAATTTGAGTGACAGTAAACGTTTAATGGCGTTGTTTACAAAGACAATAAGTGATTAACATAACAACAATCATCTACAAGTAATATCAGTAACAGTAAAAAATTAACCGAAGAAATAAAAAAAGTAAAAGAAAACATATTACATTAAAACTGTTAAATTAATATCGTCCATTAATGGAGCCCCAGATCTTTAAACTCGAGCAGTGATCCTCTGACGAGTGAACGACACTGCAATTACAACTTCAACCATTGACCATTCTACCAGTCTAAATAGCGTTTCTTATTCTTTCCCTCATGTCATTTCTTGTTGTAAACTTGTTGGCAGAAACAAGGCCTTTTATTCGCCTCACAAATAAAAATTAATGCAAGTTAGATCTGGGGACCTGGATGGCCAAGAAAACTAACTTCTACAGCCTATCCACCTGCCACGTATGCCTGGTTTTGAACGGTGGTTCGGCATATTCCCAACCACTATTGTACAATTATTGTTCGAGTACTTAAATGAGGATTAAATTCCACATACTCTAAAACATTTATAATATTTTACTCGATGCGACCTCTACCTTTTCTTCTAAACACAGGAAAATGCACTTTTCCCAAGGTGCGTAGACGATGTATCATTAAAAGGAAAGCTCTTTTTTTATTACGTCTTTCGGGATACTGCACTCGTCTTTCTTTGTCATTTGTCTTTCAATGTCCATAATGGAGTCAGGAATATTTTCCTCTTACCCCTTTGTCGCTCTGTTCTGTTTAAGATCTTTTACACCTCACTTGTTTATTGCTGCTCTCTTCCCTCTTTAGAGATTTAGACCTTCCTTGTCCGTCTTCTTACTCTCTTGCATTGCAGATCTTCCTTATCTGCTTGCGCCGTTAGTTACTCTTTCGCCTCTCTTGAGACTTAGATCTTCCATGTCTGCCTCTCCTATGCTACAGATTTTGCTCTCTGCTTTTTTCTCCCTTTCTGAAAACATCCTCTTAATGCGCGTGTGGGGCGACTTGTTTTTCTTTCGCCTACTAGCCATTTGACCTTGCCCTCGGGGAAACCACACAAGGTTAGTAGACTACCTTATCTTCTTAAGACCGTCCTAGGTCTTTTGAATCTTGTATAATCTTGCATAATCCATTACTTCTCTGAAGTAGTCGATTTGGGTGTATTTCAGCTCTATCGAACTCTCTTCTTGCGGCTTTCTTTACCGCTTCTTCTGTCGTTTCAATTTGTAGATCTTCATGAATTCTTCGGTTGGTTACAAACCAGGGAGCGATGGCTATCATCCTTAGCGTTGTGTTCTGTAATGTTTGTAGTATATTCATGTTAGATTTTGCTGTATATCCCCAGTACGCTGCACCATAAGTCATTACAGGTTGTATAGCTGCTTTGTAAATTACTCGTTTATTTCTCAGACTTAGACGGCTTTTTCTGCACAGTAGCCAATAAACTCTTGTCCTTGCCTTCATTGGTTTTCTTTTAGCGTGTTCCATATGTTTCCTGAACGTTAGTTTTTTATCTAGGATTATTCCTAGATATTTTGCCTCCTCTGTCCAATGAATGTCTTCATTAAAAATATTCAAATTTCCCTCTGGCTGTGCCCTTTTTCTTGTCATATATGTGGTCGTACTTTTGTCCCCATTGACTTTAATACGCAATTTTTCAAACTATTCCTCCATTTAATTAGAGCTTCTTGCAATCTTCTAACTATTATTTCTTGTCTTATGTGCCTTGCTAGAATCGCTGTATCATCCGCATAGAGCGCTATCTTGCTTACTCCGTTTGGCTTAGAAATGTCATGCATGTATATGTTAAATAGAGTGGGGCCTAGAACCAAGCCTTGTGGGACCCCAGCTCTTATTCTTCTTTCTTCTGTTATTATTCCATCCAGTTTTACCTCGAATTTCCTATTCTCTAAATAGGATTGTATTATCCTTGTTAATTTGGGATTGATATTCGCTCTATGCATTTTATATACTAGTTCTTCGTGCCAAACTTTGTCAAAAGCCTTGGCAACATCTAAACAGACCAACCCCGTAGGACTGTTTATCGTTCAATCCTTGCGCGACTTCTTCGACCAACCTCAACGCCTTCTTGTGTGGTGCTGTGTTCCGGCTTAAATCCAAATTGTTCTTCCGGTATTACCTCTAATCTTTCGAATTCTTCTTGGAATCTTGAGTAGATTATTTTTTCTGCTACTTTACCTATAGGCTGGGAAAAGACTTATCGGTCTTTGATTTTGTGAATATGTGGGGTCATTTCCCGGCTTTGGAATAATCAATACCTTGTGCGAATTTTCATATGCTGGGAAAATGTTCCATTTCTATTATCGAGTTGATAATTTTTCTGATTTTTTCAATCTCCGCTTCTGGGAGATTTTTTATGGCCAGATTTGAGATTTGATCTCTTCCTGGTGCTATTTTCTTCGTCATATTCTTGATTATCGACTTAATTTCTTTCACATTTGTTTCTTATATTGGTTCTCCATCCTCATTCGCTTCTGCTTTTTGTTCAGGAGTCTGTTCACTTGTGCTATATGTTCATCGTTGTATTTTCTGTAGTTAGGCTGCCATTGTTCCCTCCAAGTGGTTAGTCCAGAGCTTCCGTTTTTTCATTCCGGAGTATACACAGTTCCCCTTGGGGTGTGCATACAAGGAGTTTATGTTTTTGCCCTTTTTAGGAATTTTGTGTAATTGGACAGAGAAAATTATCCTTGCACTGTCACTTCTTTTAGTTTTCTGTTCCATTCTGCATTTCTCTGCTACTCTAAGGCCTGCCTCAATGCAGTCTATGCTCTGTTCATATTCCTTTTATCCCGAGGATCAAGTGTACTGTGATATTTCTTCTTTAGCTTGTTTTTCTCCCTTGCTAATTCTTTTATATAGCGAATATTTTTTATATAATCCCAGTCTTTCCTCATACGTCGCCACATTGATGGCATTTAGAATATTTTCTTATATCTTTCTGACGCTTTCTTTCTAATTTGTTGTCATTTGAAATCTCCTCCATTATTGTCCGATTTTCGTCCAGATGCCTTTTGTATTTTTAGCCAGTTCTTTTAACTAACTGTTATTCTTCCAATAAGCCTTCTTCTCCTAATTTGTATATGTATATATCGGATTATGATCTGAACTTAATTCAGATTTTGTATATATGTATCTCCATATCCTATATCCAGTATGTTAGGACGTCCCATATGGCCATAATGTGTTGGTCTCTGGGAGCCAAAAAAAACTATGTCATTTTCAGTGACATATCTTTCCTAGCGCTGTGCCTTTGGTATTCCTCGTTCTGCAATTCCATTGTGGATGTTTCGCGTTAAAATCTCCTGCAATTAACGTTTCTTCGTCTGCAACGAATATTTTTTCAAAATCTTCTTCAGGAACTTCTTTAGTCGATAGGAATGTATCCCGATGCTATTCTAATTTCGTTATTATCTTCCTATTGTAATTGTCACCATATTATACTGTAAGTGACTTGTTTCCGGCTGCTCTGGAGTATAGTGATCTAGATTTCTTTTACCTAGAATTGCTGTTCCTCCTCCTCTTCTATTTCTAGTCTGCTCTGTAGATTGCATAATTTGGTATTTTCGTCTTGTCGCTTCCATTCAGTTTAGTTTCGCTTAGTAGAAACACGCTAACATGTCAAATCCTTCTTCATTTGTATAAATCTTTTTAATTTTATGAAGGAATATAAAAGCAAAAATACAAAGTGCAAGTTAGAAGAACATGTACCAGACACAATTGCAGCATTAAAGCTTTGAATAATTTTTGACATATTATTTTTGCATTGTTTCAGTTTCGCAGTTAACATTTTTGAAGAGCCACTTTATCAATTTTGTTTAACTACATGATAATTCATAATTTAAGTTTGTTTGCCAACATCTCCTGCTAAACAATAGATATCGAGTTGCGATTTTCATTGATATTTAGTGCTTTCAATTCTCTATTTTAAAATATCAAAATTAACATACCCTTCTAATTATTTTTTTCTATAAAAACGGGCGAAATTTGTTAGCCTTTATTAAACTTTCTTTCCCTTCTCCCCATAACTTTTTTAGAGAAGGAACAATAAATGTAAAACAAAAGCCAGTCAAAATAATTTTAAGATTACAATATATGTATTTTTGATATACCATAAATAATCAAAATCTTCTGAGAAAATCCAAATTTTCTGTTTAGTATTGCGCCACATTTCGGTCATTTTAGAAACGCAAAAATATTTTCCAGCGTTTTTTCAGGGCCATTTTTCTTATTAAATTTTTTCCCAAGGTTGAGGAATTATTCGTTGCTGAGATATAGCCTGCAGTTTTTTCTTAGTTGGCCACTCGATACATATTGATCTTTATTTTCTCTATTTATAGTTATCAATCTTCAGCAAGATTATCAATAAAATAAAAGAAAAGAAACTAAATCTAAACAATACATATACAAAATTGGATAAATCAAGATATCAAATACATTATTATTGTCATTAATATCTTAAAAAGAAAAGCATACGAAGTAAAGAATTAAAGGTCTGGCTAGGATGTTGTAAACAATAAACCAATTTGACCAGTTAATTATCAAGGATCAAGATATTAGAGCAGTTCTATCATTTTTGCTGATGGTGTGAAGTATAGATTATTTATACGTATCTATGATTTTATATTTAAATAAACATGATATGTCTGTTCCTAATTTCAAAATATGAAATATTAGGCTTTCTTTCATTCAACCATTTTTTATAGTTTTGCAAAGTTGATATGGTGAGGAATGGGAGGTATATTAAAACGGTGGTCTTCAAAATTACAATTGAGTTAATATTTAAAATGTTATCTCTTCATCGCTGAGATTTAAAGAAGAGTGGAAATTTTGAGAGGTGCTTCCAATTTATGAAAATAAATTTCAAGGAAGAAGTCGAAATTTCTAAAAAAAATTTAAAACTATAAGAAACTGTTCTCTCTCAAAATTCCGAAAAAAATTGATACTTCGAAAAAGTAAGAATAGAAAACGTAAACCGATATTTTAGAAATGTCTATGAGGTCAACATATCGAAAAGACAACATTACTGAAAAAATAATCGAAATTTTAAGCCACAAATTTAGCATTAAAAAACTTAGAATCTTGGAGAAAAAAAAGTCGACTTTTCAAGATTTAGGACTGAATCTTAGAAAACCAGACCAAACCTATTCAAAAATTACGAGACAAAGGATCTATAGTGCAAGACTTAAATTGAAATGTAAGTAAACAAAAATAATCAAAATGGTTAAAATAGTACATTCTGCAACAACTCGTGGAATGGTCCATAATCCATATGAGCGAAAAGTTTGTAGCCCGAGCCGTAGGAGAGGATTACGGTTTCGCGGGTGTAGGAATATGCCATTTCAGTCTGCACTTTCTCTAGAAAGATTATATAAAAACCCGTAAAAGTTCATAACAATTTTCGAAGTAAATTATAATTTTGAAATGCGAGGATTCAAATAAATACCTTAATTGTTACATGTAACTAGAGTAACAAAAACAAATTACTTAACAAGAATCTTTTTCGCCCATAACGACATGATTAGATGTATTTGGTCTTTTATTTATATAGTAGCTATTTTTAAGCTTTCGATTACATTAAAGTGAAGTTTTTCTTTAATATGGTAAGTTTAGTTTCATCATTTATCAACGTTATTGCTTAAGATGAATTTTCTCCAATTTGAGGCACATTCGAGTCCTCTTATTATGAAATGTGTCATATGCAAATGAAGGAAAGAATAATTATGGTAAAATAGACCTTTGACTTAATAAATATGAACTTTAAACAATAAACGTTATGTAAATCGCAATCGATTTTAATAATTAATGAAGGTAATTTTAATTTTTGGGGCAACAAACTACAACTTTGCTTAGTATATACTTATGTTTCGTTCAAAAAGGTGATTGGAAGTGCTTATATTTTTCTATGCGTTTCTTTTGAAAATCCCATTTAATCATTACAGTTTGAAATGGATAAGAACGTGCCATCCATCCCAGCTTTCTTCAAGGGCAGAAGCTTGTTCATTACCGGTGGAACTGGATTTATGGGCAAAGTGTTAATTGAAAAATTGCTTAGGTCATGTCCGGGAATAAAGTGTATTTACATCCTAATCAGATCCAAGAAAGGAAAATCCGCGGAGCAGAGATTAAAAGATATAACTGACCTCCCAGTAAGTTTTTCACTTTATCAGAAAAAACTATCTACTACAAAATTTCGTTTTGCAGCTTTTCGATCTGTTGAAAGAACAGCAACCAAAAGCAATCGAGAAAATTAAACCCATAGTGGGAAACGTCACAGAACTGGGTTTGGGATTATCCCCTGAAGATAGGGATATTTTAACTAGAACGGTCTCTATTGTTTACCATGCAGCTGCCTCAGTGAGATTCGATGATTCTCTTCGCGATGCTGTCATTATGAATACAAGAGGCACTAGAGAAGTGGTTCAGCTAGCTCAACAAATGTCTCATTTGGTTGCTTTTGTTCACATATCAACAACTTACTGTCACACCGACAAGAAAGTCATTGGGGAACAAATATATCCCCCGCACGCTGATTGGAAGAAAACCATTCAGATGGCAGAAGAAATGGACAGTCACGTTTTGGATATTTTAACTCCAAAGTTTATGGATCCTTTGCCGAATACTTATACGTTTACTAAGTCACTTGCGGAACACGTAATAAATGATATGTGTTCGGGGAATATTCCAGCGTTGATTTTTAGGACCTTCGATAGGTAACTTTATTCTTATTTGACTATTTTAAGAGTAGAAACACATGTAACAACAGTAGGTAATAGCATTAGCGACAGTCACAATTTGTGATAAGTGATATTAAAAAAGTAAGTGATTTATTTAAAAGTAACATATTCATATTTTAAATTACTTTGGTTCCTGTAAGTTACTGAGTGTTAAGTATAAAGAGGTGTCAGTAGTATCAAATATTATGTTGAAAATGAACTTGGTTCATTGGAGCAATGAAAGATCAGAGAAGTCACTAGATAAAGTTATCTAAAAAGATGATTTCTTTACTATAAAATTTAGAACTCTTGCAAAAGTTGCTCTAAACATATAGTAACATCTCTAAGAAAACTTTTGCAAAAATTCTAATTTTATAGTGAAGAAATCATCCAAAATTTTACATTCTCAAAGATACTCACTTTAAAAAATTAAAAGGATTAATTAAAGAGCAGTCATACTATGCCTTTGGAGCACTGTAAGATTTTGTTTTTAAATATAAATTATAGGTTCATTTTTGACCACTTTAATGTTTTTTTCCAAATTTACCTATTTCGATGTATCCCATGATTCCTAACTCTTTATAATTATTTTTTTTTTAATTTCGATACTAATCCTGAAATTTCAATTAGAAGTTTAGACTTTAATTTTTTGTTAATTTTTTTTATAAAATTTTTCTTTTAAACTCGAATCTTTGAAGAACGTTATTTTTAAATCAGTTATTTTTTTTGTAAACTTCGACTTATGTCTCAGAATTCTAGGTTTATATCTTCAATTTTCTGAAAGTACAAACTCAAAATTTCTATTTTCTCGATATAAGTCCAAGTCATTTATTTCTTTTAGTAATATCAACATGGAAGGAACCTGTGCCTGGCTGGATCGACAATTTTAATGGACCTGTGGCACTTCTTGTTGCCTCGGGCAAAGGTATGTTATAATTTAGGAAGTAGTGTGATCACAGCTCTGGTACTTTTCGCATTACAGGTATAACTCGTTCCGTTTACACAAACCCTGACATAATAGCTGATTATGTACCTGTTGATTTGGTAATCAAAGCCATTATAGTTGGTACTTGGAAAAAAGGCATTACTGAGTAAGTACTTCTTCTACTTGACCTTTCTTATCGAATTCTAATACTAACTAATTTTGTGACTTACCTTTTTCTTAACCATGACGAGATTTTATTACTATACAATTTGGAACAGATCAACAACTACCAAATATTTTAGACTGAACTAAAATTATTGATCAAACTTTTACAGAAACCCCAACTGCATTAAATGTTATTAATAGTAAATTCATTAAAACAACTTATGATATCATTTAGATTTAAAACGTAATGTCTTTAGTTTACAAGTTCCATTATTTTCATACTAATTACTGGATCAGGATATCAGGTGCATTGTATGGAATATATTATTTTCTGAAATTGGTCGTGAATGCCTACTTCCTCGGTGCAATTTCAGGCCTCAAAATACGTTATTTCAATATTTTAGTCCGTTGCTAAGGAATCATCACAAAACACTAGAAAAAGTTTTTTCCGTCTTAGGCCGAGAAAGTAGGTAAATGTTACAATAACAAAACAATGAAAAATGTCATGATTTATAAAAATTCCTTAAGTCAAGTAAAACTGATGACGAATTTAGAAAAAATAGTATGTGCCTCGGCCTAACGCCTAGATCACAACTACCTAGTCGTATGGGAATGTATTACTTTTACTACTAGATACACAATATACTATTTTTATCGTTAATTATAAAATGTCATATATTTAAAAAGTTTAGTAGAAATGTTTAGCTTTTGACGATTTTTTGATGTCTTTAACGTTTTCGATATCTGACCTATATACAATTTGAGTCAATAGTTTACAAACAGACCCGACTGGGGACTTGACCATATGGTAGTTAAGGCAGATGCCCGATGCATCAATATACGAAGGGCCGATTTAGTTAAGAGAAACAAAAAAAAATAGGCTACATTGAAAAGTTCATGTGGAAATGATTATTTGAAAGTATTCTTCATATGATTTTCCTTTGCATTTATTTTTCTATACTTCCTTTTAAAACTCTGTGATTGATAATTAAAAAATATTTTCCTTTAAGTCCACAAAATCTACAGAAACAAATCGGCAGGGACCGCTGACTGTCTTTTTAGTTTTGTTCATAGCCACATAGACATAGAGGGCGCAAGTAACTAAATACATACATAGCTCCGAAATTAACCCCAACATTACATTAATACGTGTTAAAAATTTTGTCAAAATACAACCACTGTTTACTCACAGTAAATGTTCAAAGTTAGTAAGCCGTTCGGATACATGAAATTGAATTGAGAGCATTTCCTAGCGACAATTTTTCACAACTTTCAAATAGATTTATCGCAACAAGAATGTCTTGCCGAGTTGGTTGTTGTTTTTGATAATGTGGCACCACATCAATCTACAATTTCTCGCTAGTATTGTGAATTCAAACGTGGACGCACAAATCTCAGTGATGATTCTAGTCATATAATTTATCACGACATGAAGATGGAGAGTTTCTAAGCCCTCAATTCAAAAGATTTTACACGAAGAATTAGGTTTGAGAAAATTAGTTTCTCGTTGGATCCCGCATTTGTTGACCTCGTGTCAATTGGTGCCGCAATAGGGGCAGCTCTAAGTACGTATACAGTATATTGTCAGTAGCGATGAGTCTTGGATTTATTCTTATGAACTCGAGAATAAATAAATAAAATCGAAGGAACGATAAATGCGGATTGGTACACAATCGTTTGTTTGCCACAAATCATTTCTAAAGTACGAACAAACATTCCACATCGTCGAATAATCATTCACCAAGACAATGCAAGTGCCAACGCAGCTCGATAAACAATTGAACGTCGAATAGTTCGATCATTCTCCTTGTAGCCCTGATCTAAGTCCGACCGATTTTATTTACATGCCTAACCATAAAGAATACATTGCGTAGGAAAACGGTTTCAATCACCTGAAGATACTGTCGATGCTTTCCAGATGAATATTTCGAACATACTCACCAAAGAGTTAGAATAAGCGCTTCAACAACTGGTTTGGGCGAATGCCAAAGTCCATCAACCGTAATGGCAAATATTTTAAATAAGAATAAATATTTGAAATATGTTTGTTAACGCTATATGCAAAACTAAAAAGACAGCCCGCGTGTTACATGATATTTGTTTATCTTTTTTCTAGATTAATAATGTGTGTTAAAAATGGCTACACAATAAGTAATTTTAAAAAAATCAGCATATATTGATAGAAGTCGAAATTTTGTAATGAAGTGTAAACTTCGAGTTTAAAATCCACATTTATAATAATTATTTCGTTAATTTTTTATTTTATACATATTAAAATTTCAACTTTTCTTCAAAGTTTGACTTAAGACTCGAAATTTCTAGAAAAGATCTAAATTTCGATTTTAAGATTAAATTTTTAGGAACAATCTCAACAACTTCTAGTTTGAAGTGAAAATGGTTGAGAGAAAAATTGAAATGTTGAGAAGAAAACTCTAAATTTAAATTGTAAACTGGTATTTCTAATTATTTCAGCAATCAAAATTTTCAAGTTCAATTTTTTTGGTTTCAAAAAAAAACTTGATATTTAAAAAAAATATTTATAAAAATTGAGTTTCGATAATTCAAAAAATTCTAAATTTAAATTCAAACAACAACTAAAATTTCTGGCAAGTCTAATTTTTGGTTGAAAGACAACATTTCTAGAAATAATGAATAAGTTAAATATTTAGACTCAAAAACATTGGGAAATAATTAAATTTTGGCATTGGAAGTCGAAATTTATATAAAACTGATATTTGTTCTAATTTTTTTTGTGAAATTTAAAGTTCACACTTCAAGTTTTTATTTTTTTAAGCTTTCATTTACAATTTTGATTTGTCCTTAATTTAAAAAGACTTTCGAGTTTGTTCTGACATTTTAATTGTATAAAATCAATACTTGTATAAATAAGGCCAGGGGTTGCCAAGCCACGGGTCCGCGGGTCGCTGTGGCCCGCCTGAACATTTTTGCGCCCCGCGAGATTCATCACACTTTTATAAGTTTCTGTTGCTGGCTCTGGCTAAACATTTATGGTCAGCCAAAAATACAAAGTACTTCTTTTAATACCCGCCCAACATTTCGTATCCACCTAAAAAGGAAAAAAGGACCCTCATGCGGCTTGTAGAGTTATGATGCATTTCCAAAATGGACCCGCAAGATCATTTGGGTTGGCCGCCCCTAATTAAAGCCATAATTTAAATAAAAAAAATTTGAAATAAAAAAAATTGAGAAATTGGAAATTTGTAAATGAATTCAAAATGTTTCTTAAAAAATGTCAACAGTTAGAAATTTTAATATGGAAATACCGAAACAAATATGAAACAAACACTTTATATTATTTTTTGAAACGTTACCATTTTCTGAAAGGTCTAATAAAATAATTTGACTTTAACCTCAAAATTTCTATTTTGTTTATTGGATTTTGAGTAAGTTGTGGTTAAAGTCAAAACTTCGAGAAAAAAGTCGAAGATAGATTAAATTTCGAAGCTTTAAAATTAAACCATTTTTTTAAAAACTCATATGAAAAAAATCCAATTAAAAAACTAACAAAAAATTTACATTTTGCAATTTAAGTTTTAATCTTAAAATGTTGACATTTTTCTAAAAATTTTTAGTTTAACCTTGAATTGTTTTTCATTTTTTTCCAAAATTTAGGCTTTTATCTCACAATTTTGAGGTTAAACTTCAAATTTTTACTTTGTTCTTTTAAAATTTTTACCATTGAAATGAAAATGTTGAGAATTTTTTGAGAACTTCCAAGTGTTTTTCCTAAATTTCTTTTTTCATAATAACTTATGTAAAATGTCTGATCATTCATTTAGTTTAATTGATTAATTTTAATCTCATCTCTTCTATTTTTCGAAATTTCAGGTTTAACCTCTAAAATAAAGAGACCGAAAAGAAAAACTTATAATTTTGAAAAAAGGTCAAAATCTCGAAAAACTATCGATATTTATTCTTTTTTCCTCGAAAATTCAAGAAGAATTTTTTACATAATTATTTCAAGTTTTCTTTTAATTTCTTTAATTTTCCATATGGATTATTGTGAGTTTTCTTGCAATATTCGCGGTTTACTTCATAAATTTCTATTTTTATTGTAAAATTTCGAGTGTAAATTGCCTGTGTCAATTTTTTTTTTTGTATAATACATGTCATGGGAATTAAACAGTTCAAGAAAATAAGAGTCGGTGGTAGCAATTAAATGACGTAGCGTGAACAGGAACACTGGATAATCCGAACACAGCAATTGTACTATCTTAGAAATATGCGACACCCTTTTGCTGAGCTCCATCTTATTTCACCTTTTATACCCTACCATAAATGGAGCGAGGCACTGTAGACATTATTCAAGTTATGAATTTTTTTGAAATTTTGTTGTTTACGATGTAAATTTTTCATATATTAAACTCGATATAGCTTCGTTTCTATAAGTATTTCTAACATGACATTTGCCCACATAAATAAAAAATTCACAGATGCATACATAATTATTTCAGAGATCTTGTTGAAAAGTATGAAGTTTCTGTCTACAACTGCAGTAACAACAACATAGAATGCATAACGATGGGTGAACTGGTGCACATGGGAAAACACCTTTGCTGGGAAATCCCGATGAATAGTATTCTATGGTACCCTGACGGCAACGTTACCAACTGCTGGTACTACCACTTCTACAAAATGATATTTTACCATCTACTGCCAGCTATAATAATTGATGGTATCCTCAAATTAATCGGCAAAAAACCTCTGTACGTTAAAACTTTATTACTCATATTCCTAAGTTAACAAAATTAATTTTAGGCTTTTTAAAATACACCGGAAGATCTACATAGCCAACATGGCCCTCGGCTACTTCATTACAAATCAATGGAAATTCATCAATGATAAAACCGTGAAATTGGAAGATAGTCTACTTCCACGCGATAGAGACTCGTTTTCGTACGATCGAGAGCATGCAGACATTTATGAATATTTTAAGAATGCTATGCTGGGAGGAAGGCAATATCTACTGAAAGAAGACAACAAGGATTTACCTCAAGCTATACAAAACTCGAGAAGGTATGTCTCATCGATTTAATTCCACCGAAGGGTTTTTAGTGGTCCCCAATTTAATTTTTCATGTTTTATTTTGCAGAATGTGGCTATTGGCTCAAATATTTAATTTCCTCTGGTATGTATTCTTCCTATGGCTAATTTTCATCAAAATTGATATTCTTGGTTGGACGTATAAGAAGTATTTAAATGTTCACGATTACTTAATCAATGAAGATTTCTAAATGTCTTAAACTTAAGTTAGGTTGCTATTTATAAAACTCAAAAATAATATTTCTTTTTAATTTATTTTCCTTTCATTTTCACCTCCCCATCTCTACTAACAATATCTTTAAAATGTTAAATTAACGTGCAATTTATTTGATCAATTATGTTTTATCTTAGTTATTGTCACGGCCAAGTTGTTAAGTATTTCTAACGCAAGATTTGGAATACTAATCATGTGTTTTTCCGCCTAAGTAACTCAACAACGAGACATTAATAATATAAGATTATACAGGGTGTACCCGTTTTAAGTGCCTTAAATGAAACAGGTGACAGAAAAAGTAATTTTAAGGAAAAACTTTCCTTTGAACATGTATCCAGAAACTCTTAATAAAGAAAATTCAAGGCGTTAAAATTTGAATAAAAAAAAGTTTTTTTTTCTTTCACTTTCAAGTTTTCAGAGATATTTTAACTACTACTACTACTAATAAGATAAAATTAAGTTTCTACCTCAACTCAGGCCCGTAACCAGGATTTTTTTTCGGGGAGGGGCTGCGATCTATGTGCTAAAACTACCTAGTCTTTGTTTGCGTTTAAGTTAGAGCTAAGAAGCCACGGTCCAATACTACTTTACTATTAATATTATTATTGTCTAACTCTTCTAACATTATGACAAAGTAATTAAACATCAACGTTGTCTATTTATCTTAATTTTATTTCTAAATAAAATCAGATGTGTGGGTAAGATGATAAAATTACCCGAAAGATATTCCTTTCTAAAATTTATCTTTGAACTATCTTCTATAACCTGCAGTTGTGTATGAAAAATGCCTAAGTGCTCTATTGAAAGACATAGTTTGAAGTCAGCTGGAGAAAAATCTTTTTTTTTTAATTTTTTTCAAATTTTGATTAAATTAATAATTTTAACTTTTATCTCAAATTTAAAGTTTGCACCCCAGTCATTTAGAATTTGGATATTCTTTCTAAATTCTAGAAGATTAGATTTTTGTTTAAGTTCAAGCTTCCTCTTAGCGTCCAACTGTTTTTCTAACTGGCAACAACTTCAATTACTACGTTTTTTATTTTGGGCAGTTTTGGGGATTATTGTTGCTATCTGAATTTCCAATGTCGAAATGCATTTGATTTTTCCGAATTTCGAAAAAAAGTTTTTGTTATAAAGTCCTTTATCGTTTTTTTGTAAGGTTTACCTTTAATCTTAAAATTTTGACCTTTTTTGGAAACTTTCAATTTGAATTAGATATTTTGCTAAATGCGAAGTATGTTAATACTTTTACTTTTTTTTTCTCAAAATTCAAAGTTTAAAATCTTGGTATTTACTTAAAACCCACAAATATTTTTTTAAACTTCGATTCTTTCTAGAAACCTGAAAATTTCGCTAAAATCTTTGTGAAAAATGTCAGATATCGAAATTCTGAACTAAATCTTGAGTTTTTTGAATTTGGAATTTTAATACGAAATGTCCAGAAAAGTCTACATTTAGAGTGGACAAACTCGTTCTAGAAAAAGTTTAATTACGACGCTGTTTATATTTAAATATAACCAAAATTCATTATTAAACATTTCTGAAAATATTAACTTTTTTAAAAATTTTGAATTTCCGAGCAAAATTAGGATAAGTTAATCCTTAATGTGACCTGTTCGAACTCGAAATTTTTAGTTTTTTAAATTCGACATTTTAGAAATAAGTTGACATATAGAATTACTCTCTAAATCCGAAGAAAAAAAAGAGCCACAATTTAAAAAAAAAGGTTTCAA
This sequence comes from Dastarcus helophoroides, assembly GCA_028583605.1. Classification (NCBI taxonomy): domain Eukaryota; kingdom Metazoa; phylum Arthropoda; class Insecta; order Coleoptera; family Bothrideridae; genus Dastarcus; species Dastarcus helophoroides. The sequence goes on from CM053334.1 coordinate 33,391,909, forward strand.
ATCAAAATTTTCCAAAAAAAATCTCTCATTTCCAAAAGATAAAAACTATTAACAAAAACTAATAACACTCAACATTTTGTCTTAAAACAAAATTAAAAAAATAAACTTTGATATTTCCTGAAACTTTTAGTGTTTTCTCAAAATGGCCAGGGGATTTTTTATAAATTAAATGTCAAAATATTTTGAAAAAGTCTGAATTTTGAATCAGTGCTAATCAATGTAAAAATTTTGAAAAATAAACTTAAGTGATTAAGCTCATTTTTTTTTCAAAATTTCGACTTTAATCTTGACACGTCGTAAAAAGTTGTAAAAATTTTATAAATTAAGTTTTTCTAAAAATATGAATTTAAAGTTGAAATGTCGTGATTAAAAGTACAATAAATTCTTAATCAAAGTTGAAATTTAATAACTAAATTAGAAATTTCAATATTTTTTTGGAAGTTTTCACTTGAAATTCGAATTTTGGAAAAAAAGTCGAATTTTTGAAATAGTAATCGAAATATAAACAAATCAACTTCTTAACAAAAAATTACGAAATTTTTTATTATGAAGTTAAAATTTTTTGAAAAAATTAAAAATTTAGAATTAAGCTGATGGGTTAAAGTTATTAAAAAAATCCTGAATTTTCCAACTTAAAAATGCTCAAGTTTTGTGTAAAACTCGAAATTTATAAAAGAATCGACATTTTTTTTAAAGTTCAATCGCCATGTTAGAAAAATTATAGGAAGAAATTCATAAAAATAACTTATTAAAATATGTCTTCCCAAAATAATGGCCTATAAGATATTTTGATTTCTTAGTAAAGGGACTAACGTTCAAAATTTTATTCAAAAGCCGAATTTAAAATTTAAATTTTTAAATTCCAAAACTGTAAAATTATTATTACAAAATCTAAGTTTTTCTCAAAATTTGGTGTTAAATCTCGAAAAATCGCTTGTATAAATTTCCACTTCTTCTCAAAATTTGAATTTTTTTCAAAATAGGAAGTTTAAGCTTGAAGAACTTGCAAATTCAACATTATTTTAATAAAATTCAAAACGTAAGATTGAAATTTCAAATAAAAAAAAGACATTTCAAAAATAGTTTAAATTTTTCTAGAAAGGAAATCTCAGATTTAAATGTCAAAGTTTTGGAAAAAATTCGAATAAGTTTAAGGTAAAAATTTTAAGATTTAGAGCGAAAACTCGAGAATGAACTTGAAATTTTAAGAACTTCTTCATTTGAAAATGTTATACTCCTTCTGAATATCCTGAGTATAACCTAAAACCTATCATTTTTTTTAATTTCAACTGAGGTATTAAAATGTTTTTTTTTGTTAATTGTCAGTTTTGGCCTGTTAATGCCTTAGAATATTTTACCTTTTTGGTGCCTTCTTTGGCTTTTCGTTTTTGCCTAATTTAATATTTTGCTCACCTTTTTACCTGGCTTGATTGTGCTAAAAATTGCTTAAAATTCGGTCCCTAATAAAAAGAAATGACGCCAAATTAAAAAAAAAACATCCTTGCATTTCAGTACGAAAACAAAATGATCCATTAAAAATGGTTTTTAAAAAGGTTGCACACCTGGAAAATTCAGTTCTATCTAGTGTGAAGCTAAAAAAATTCGGGGGAGGGGCTGCAGCCCCCTAGCCCCCTCCCCTAATTAGGGGCCTGCCTCAACTAGTGGCGGAGTTACGGGTAATCTTTGGTAGTGCTTTGAAAAAAAAGTACTTCGTCACTAAACAAAATGGAATTAAAATACAATTTTTGGATAAAGCATTTAATTCTGAAGAAAAGTTTTCTCTTGACAATTTTTTTTTGGCATTCCTTATGTTTTACGTAGGAACTGTTCGAATACAATGTATGCTGATCTTTAAATAATCAGTGACTAACCCAAGGAGGGTTAAGTTTAAGATGCTACAACAGTTTTGAATAAAGCTGACTCTACATTCTTTGTCACTATTGTATTCTGGATTCTGGATTCGTTGTGGGTTGCCTAAAGATTAGGTCAGCACTTAGGCCATCCTTTTCGGGCCCATTGTGCTATCCCCGTGATTGAGGTGTCGTTGGTCATTTATTCAGCCACCCAACCTTGTTGAGAAACTGAAGAACGTCCCTTGGATGCGCCTCTCTCAAACTGGCTTCCCTATGCCAGAACTCCCCCAGCGTGGATCCTCTGATTGATGCTAGTGCCGAGCAGTGACACATCACCTGCTCGACACTCTCATCTTCTTCTAAACACCCTGTCCAACTCGAGTCGTTTATAATTCTCATTCTGTGGAGGTGTTTGTTTATTCGACAATGACCTGTCCAAATCCCTACAAGTTTTCTGAGATTATTCCTTGAAAGTTGTAAGCATAGTTTTGCCCTTTCCCTGCACAGCATTCTAATGAATGCGTAAGTTTGTCGGCATGTTGTTATTGATGCTCATATGGCTTTGTGATTACGATAAATTTCTTCGTTAAATAGGGATCTTACGGTTGATCTCGCCAGGCGAAGGGTTGGTTCTGGTCCAACGAATTGTCCCTCCGAATCCTTCCTCGTCAATTTGTCAGCGCGTTCGTTTCCCTCTTTCCCAGAATGTCCTTTGATCCATATTAGCTCAATTGCATTTTCTTGTGATAGAAAGATGGGAGACAGTTCCATACCAGCATTGAGTTTTTTTTCACGTTCCTCGGGGCCTTAAGGTCTGCCTGGCTGTCTTTATTTGGATATATTTTCCTGTAATGTTCAGTTGCGTCATTTGTTCGGCGCTATATAAAATTCCCAACATCTCCGCTTGGAGTATTTATCTAACTTAATACTTACATTTAGGTTCAGGTCTTCCGAAAAGATTCCTGTTCCAGTGCCCGTATTTGTTTTCGATCCATCCGTGTATATACTTACGTCTTGTATCCTTGCTTGTAGTTTATCCATTTTTATACGGTAGAATTTTATTTGTCACTATTGTGATAGAATTTAAATTTTTGGGCCTTTCTTTAATAAAAATACGAGTGAGAGTGATGTTTTTTCCAGAACCAACGACATGACGCAATCAGTGGCAGATACGGAAAAATGTTAAGAAATAACTTTTATTACGAATTAAATCTTTACCCAAAACAGGTATTTTATTTCATTTCCTTTAGTAGTGTACCGTGTTTTTTCTACAATAATATCACAGATTACTCGTAACTCCGCCACTGGTTGAGATAGAAACCTAATTTTATTTTATTTTGTGATCCTTCATCCAAATTTCTTGGAAAACTTGAAAGTGAAAAAGTAAAAAAGTAAAAACTTTTTTAAAATTATTGAATTTAGCAAAAAAATTAGAGAATTCGAGTTTTACCTTTAAAGTTTTCAGACAAAAAATTAGGAAGACCAATATTTTATGAGAAAAATCATTTTGACTCAAAATACTCACTACTTTGTGGCCAAAGTCGAAATCTTGACAAAAAAGTCGTAGTGTTGAAAGAAATCAAAATTTTTGAGTAAACGAATAAAAACCCAATATTTAAATTAGGGCTTTTGGAAAAAAAGTAACCATTTCAAGTGTATTATCAAAATTTCCACTCTAACTATAAAATTTTAGGCCTGAACTAAAATATTCGATGCTTTTTTTCAACTTCGCAACTCTAAATTTCTAGAACAAATTCAAAATATCGAGATTTTTTTAATAGAAAAAACTTAATCTGGATTTTAGCGGCAAAATTTTAGAAAATATAATTATTTTAAATGTAATACTTACAAAAAAAATGACAAAAAGTGAAGATAAACATCTCGAGAAATACTATAGTTCGAAATTTGGAATTTAATATTAGCAGTTGTAGAAAAAATTCGACATTTTGAAACTGAAGTTAAAATTTTGAGGGAACGGATTGACATTATGCTGAATTTCCAAAGAATTTTAAATTTTTAGATTATGGTGGAAATTTAAAAGGCTTAGTTACGAAACAAATTACAATTTTATTCAGGAGATGATACATGTAAAAAGCTGGGGATTTTGGTGATTAAACTAAAAACTGGAATGAACTTTAAAAAACTTTGGGTTGATGTTGAAATAAATAGAGGACTGCAAACAAATTTTTAAAACAAAATGAAGTCACGCGTTAAACAAGTTTGGAAATCGCTGCCTTAGAGAAAGTAGCTGTTTATTTATGTATAAATGGACGTTAGTGAGCGAGACCTCGATTATGGAAAAGGCAGTTAAAATCTAATGAATTACGAACGTCAAGAATGCAATTGTGGGGCTGTTGCGAGTGTTTTTAGAAAAGGATAAAAAATGTTTTGAACATTTACCCAGTTTAATTGAAGCCAAATGAAGATACCCTAAAATTGCATGGAGTTTCAATGGGTATCAATAATTAATAACACCTTAAAGATTTTTATTTTTTTATGACCCAAGTTTAATGTATCCTTTTTACGTTGCTAAGTAACATTTTTGTTTATAAATACAAGTGGCATGGCAAGCTACCTATGAAGCACTTGTTGATGGATCCATAAAGGTAAAATTGTTTTAATATATTTGAATTTTTAAAGTCTTTTCTACATATTTTGCATATCGACTCATCCAATGAAGACTATAGTAACCCATTATTTGCAGTATTGAGATAATTCAAATGGAAGTGTTTACACAATCATTAAAAATCAGTATATTGGAAACATATTTTTTTTGAAATATCTTGTAATTTAATATACAAATAGATAGTGTGGCAGGTTGTTTAATATGCAGTAACTCAAAATAGGCAAGATCGAAGGCAAATGCAAATATAAGAGATATAAAGACTAGAAATAATAATTTTTATTTACAAATTATGAAATTTTTATGCTTGACATAACAATTTAAAAACAAAATAAAACGTTGTTCTATCATAGTTTTAAGTTTTCATTTCTGTTAGCAGACCCCATAAATGCCCATTTTTTATATGTCTAATAAAAATTTAGTTGAAAGATTATATTTTGAACAATTTTTAAAATATATCTTCAGCAGTTCTATATTTTAAAAAATAAAAAGTTTAATATTTTACCGACACAACTGAGGGATTCCGGCGATACACTTGCTTGTCGTGACACATGTTGGGAAGCGCTACTCTGAAGAACTACCGATCATGGATGTAGCTATAATGGCTTTCAAGGAAAGGTCGCGAAGTGTCCGGCGCCGATTTTGCTAATTTTTGGATATGTTTTAAAGGACCAGAATCTAAGAGACACGTATTTTTTTTATCAGCTGATAAACGGTTTTAAGAGTAGTTTTACCCCCTCAAAGTTGAGGCAAAAAATGCAGATTTTGCTGTTTCTCGAATACCACAAATGATATTCGAGTCGTTTCTTTTTTCAAAAGTTTTGTTTTGCCGAGAAATAAAAGAAAAAAAAATTTCAAAATTTTCCCACCCCCCTCATGGGGGCAAACTACCCCATTTAGAAGTTTTTTAATCATAAAAATGGTAATTACCTCAGCAAAATTTTGAAAAAAATATATGTTATTTCATACACCGAAACTAATTTTACGTGTTTTTGGATTTTGTCGAAAAAAATTTTTTTGGGGGGTAAACACCACTTACACGAATACATATATGATAGGATGTATTTTTATGATTTTTGTTTTATTTTTTTTCTGAAGCGAAGTATTTCGACGAGAAACTAAAAAAATAATTTTTTAAATTTTTTTTGGTGACCCCTCACCCCACCCTCCACCCTTCCCTTATAGGAGGGTGAGCTACCTACTTAAAAAACTGGAAAATTCGAGGTTATTATGATTTCTCTACTATCTATATACACCAGAAGAAAAGTTTACCAAAATTTTTTAACCCCACCCCTCCTGATAGGGGTAAATTACCCCTTATGAAATTTTTAATTATCAAGAAAATAGTCATTAAAACATCTAAATTTTGAAAAATAAATGTTATTTTATACCTCAAAATTAATTTTACTTTTATTTGGGTTTTGGTGAAGGAAAATATTTTAGGGGTAAACACACTTTAGGTCAAACACGTATATAATAGAATGTATTTCTATGATTTTTAATTCGTTTTTTATCTTAAATGAAGCATTTCAACGAGGAATTAGAAAATTATTGTTTTGAACTGTTCTAGTCTTCTCTCTTCCCCTTTCTCCACCTTATCTTACCAGAGGGTGAGTCATCTACTTAAAAAATCGGAAAGTTCGATATCATTACGATCTCTTTTTATACACCGAAAAAAATTCTAAACTTTTGCACCTTCGTAAGGGGTAAATTACTCCTTTCTGAGGTTTTTAAGTATTCAAAAAATTGTCATTACAACAGCAAAATTTTGAAAAAAAACATATTTTATAACCAAAACTTATTATATTGAATTTTTTTGGGGTTTGTTGAAGAAAAATTTTTGGGGGTAAACACCCTTTAGAGCAAATATGTGTATAAGATATCTATATAAAAACTGCGGTCAGTTGTCTGAACTTTATAAAAATTTAGAAGTTTTGTATATTAGATATACCTACAGAAGAAATGAAAAAAGAAACGACTCGAATATCATTTTTGGTATGTGAGAAACAGCAAAATCTGCATTTTTTGCCCCAACTTTGAGGGGGTAAAACTACCCTTAAAACCGTTTATCAGACGATAAAAAAAAATACGTGTCTCTTAGATTTTGATCCTCTAAAACATGTCCAAAAATTAGCAAAATCGGCGCCAGACACTTCGCGACCTTTCCTTGTTAGAGTAGGCCTCCTCTTACCTCTTGCAGTCAATCGAAAGTATTTATTTAAAAAGAGGGAACTTTTTTCTCGAAATATCTACTTTTATTTCAAAACTAGCTAACCCGGCGAACTTCGTCGCGTCAGGCCGAGGCGAATAAAAAAAATTTATCGAAATCAGTCAGTCCGTTCTCTAGCTTGACCGGTTACCAGCCTAAGAGCGTAAACTTCCACTTTTTAGATTTTTTTTAAGTCTATACTTTTCAGGTAGACTTACGTTTTAAATGGAATTTACGAAATTTTCGCACATCTCAACATTAAATTCGGACTTTTCTCGTTAATTTTAGGTTATAATATTTTTTACGCCAGTGCCTAGCGGTGTGCTCGATTGAATTCCACAATATCCCTCCGATGCGTATAATATTTCGTATTGTTCGTGTGCCCGTTTTCTGACGAATACTACGATTACCCACAGGTCTAAAAACTGTTGCGTGTTTCTTTTAAGAATGTCTACCCTTAATTATGAAATTGTCGCCTTAATTTTACGTTAAAATATTTAATACTTTCGCACATAGGCTCTTTCAAGCGAAACCTACGCAAAAACTAAACTAAAAACGCGCCACCTGTACGGATGGAGAAAAGTGAAAATTGAAGCTCCAAGATCTTCAGCAAGATTCAGAACTCTAGAATTTATCACGATATTTCGAATCGATTTTAAACTCAAATATTTGACTTATTACGCCAATTTAGTAAGCGATATTACCAGGAAATGTTAGGAATGAAGGCTCCTAGGGGCTGCTGTTCAGTTTCAGTGTCTTGGAGTGTAATTTTGGCAGGTTTGCTCGAATCGGTGTCACTTCCCTTGACGTATGCATAATGACAGCGGCTACTCTACAGTAGGGCACATCACGTTATTTCGAGCCAATTTTACACGCAAATCTTTAAGCTATCATAAATTCTTTCGTGATTTTTCCGATGTTTTAATAGCTATATTCTGCTATCAAAGATCATAAAAATCAGTTCAACTTTTCTCGAGTTATAAAGTAACGACCCTCGAAATATAAAATAAAAATTCCTTTTATAGATAAATGTTGACTTAAATGATAACCAGTTAGTTTTAATTCTCGAAGTTCCATATTGGAAGACATTTAAATTTCTTAATTAAATGAAAATCGTCGATAATTTTCTGAAAAAATAAATGATAAACGAATATCAATAACACATAGTCATGGCAATATTTTTTTAATTTATCAACAATTTTCAGTATTTAAAAAATTTAAATATTCTCCAACATAGGACTTTAAATTAATAATTGATTTGATTTTTTTGCAACTTGGACTTTTTTCACTATCTTTTGTGTAAAATGTTCACTATTCTCATAATTTGACTTTTGGCACAAAAGATGTCTTCCTGTTAACCTTAATTTTTTCTAAATTTCGACTTTTTTTTCAAAAAATATCTTACTTTTATTTTCGGTATTTTTCCAAGGTTCGATTTTTGTGATAATTGAGAATTTTTTTGAAATTCTACATTCTAAAAATTTGGTTTGTTTCTAGAATTTTACTTATTTTCAAAATTTGGATCTCTTCACAATAAGTTTGATGTTTCAATTCTTCACAATAACTTTTGGGTATTTTGCCAAAATTTTACTTTTTTTCTTTAAATTTGCCTTAACTAGACCTTTTCCGAATGTTGTTATTTTTTTCTCAATTTCTGTCTTATTCTCGATCGACTTTCTTCTTAACTTTTTCTTTCTTTTTAACTTTTTTTTCTAAATACAGTTTTCGAATTATTTCTCAAGATTTCAAGACATTAAGATTTTTGTCTCAAAATTAACCCTTCATGTTACCGCACAGTACAAATTTTTCTTCGAATCCATGAAATTTCGATTTATTTTTTATCAAAATTTTCCTTCTCGAAAATTCGAATTTATTCTTAATAGAATTTTTCTTCAAATTTGATTTTCTCTGGGAAACGTCAACATTCTTAAGGTTCTCACAATTCAACATCTTTTTAAAAATTTGTTTCTTGACTTTTTTCTTTTCTACTTTTTTCTAGCATTTTGGGCTTTCATTTTAGAGTACTTGTTTTTTTTAATGTCATAATTTTTCCCAAAGTTCGGTTTTTTTAATAATTTTAATCTTTTTTTCCAAAAATACAACCGTTTGTAAAATTAACTCAGAAGTGAAGCTTTTAGATTTATGCAAATTTCGATTTTGTATCAAAATGTTGATTCGTTTTCTCAAATGCCGTGATTTTTTTAATTTATCCTTAACAGTTTTTTCTTGAATCTTGTGTTTTTAAGGGGCATATTGACGTTTTGTTCGATCTTCTCCCCAAAATTTTGATGAACAATAACTACAAAAGGGCCTACACTTAGGCAGGATTTCCTTGGAGGGGAGAGGGGGGCAACAATCATTCTGGCAAATTGATGCGCAAAAAAGAAAACCTTCCGATTTTTATCTAAAAACTACATGAACGGGGGAGATCGAATTTCCAGATTAAAGTCGAAATTTTGAAAAAGAGCCAAACTTTGAAAAACCTTTTCGGAGAACTTCATAAAAGATTGAAATTTGGAAAAAGCTGATATTTTAAAAATGACGAAATTTCAAAAAGTCGTTTTTTGTAAAAAAAGTGACAATTTTTTAAAACGAATTCAGAGAAAAAAGATTGCAGCTTTCAAACATATTTCTTTCAGGATTTATAGTTTATTTTATTTTATTTTGTCACATTCTTGAAATTTACAAGAAATCTTTTTGCCAAAATTTCCTAAAGATATTTTTCTCAGAATTTTTAGGTTTTTGTTAAAATTTCGATCTAATTTTAGAAAAATAAACGAATTTTGTGAAAAAGTTAAAAGTTGGAGAAAAAATCCAATATTAAACGGAAATAATTATTCAAAAACAGAAAACATCGAATTTTGAGGTAGAAGTCAAAATTTGTAGTATAAGATGGATTTCGAGCAACAAGTTGAACTTACGGGAAATCAAATTTAAAAAAATTGAAAAAGCAGAGAATTAGCAAAATGGATTGAAAAAAATCACGGTTTTTGAAAAATAAGTTGCAATAAAGATCAAACTTTCTGGAAAATATTCCAAGAGAAAGGCTAATTTTAAAACAAAAATTGGAGTTTTGAGAATAAAGTGATAATTTCGAAAAAAGATCACTTTTGAGAAAAAAAAATGTTAGAAAAGTCGAAATTTTAATTAAATTATATTAAAAATAAAACCTAACACAAAAACCTTAAAAATGTCGAAAAATTTTCAAAGGTTTAATTCTAGGAAAAGACAAACTTTCAGAAAGAAAAAGTCGAATTATGAGAAAGCCCTATTCTAGCTAGGGTCTGTGCAAAAAAGGCGAATTTTTAGAATACCCAAATTGCGTTTTTTTACATTTCGGCATTAGCTTCAAAACAACTTTTTTTTTACATTCAATAAGAAACAAAGACATTTAACAGTTAACTTTTCAAACTATATCAAAATTTAAATAAAAAATAAAAATTGTGGAAAAATATTTCTGGATGTTTCAACTCAGGTCAACACTCTATAAGTTACGTCTTTTTTCTCAAAAGTAAGGGTACATTTTAATAAAAGCAGCAATAGTTTCGGGAAAAGTATTTTAAAGATGTTTTTTGAAAAATTCAATAGTTTCTAGGAATGTCAATAATGTGCCGAAATTAAAATAATGTAAAGGAAATAAAGAAACTGAAATATTTTGTTGGTGCCCCGATGCTTTGTAGTAACCGTGGGGCTGCGCCGCAGCGAACAGTTTGGGAACCGATGGTTGAAATTACTGTAATTCCAATATCCAGGAAAATATAATTCTGGTAGTTCAAAATATACATCACGCTAAGTAGGTGGAATGCTCCATGAACGTCAGTTCAGGATTCATTACGTCATTTGTTATTTGTCAACAACACATATGACTTGAAAACTTTGAATTTTTCCTCCATAATTTGAAAATGACCCTGGAAATTGGTAGTGGTCTTCTACAAAATTTAAGTGACAATTTAGGTACAACAGTTCCGGCCCTAAAATTACTGTTATCGATTCTATCAGGTATGTATAACTGCTTAAAAGTTTTAATTTAGTAACCTATAAATAACAAACTCTCACAATAGATTAAAGTTCAATTAAAATTATCTCACAGAGTTGCAAAATTGCAGTAGAAAGGTAAATGTCCTTTATGAGTCACTTTGGAAGATGCTGATATGGCTCAAAAGCCACATCAGCCTAAACTTTTGTTTAGATGCTATATTGATTTACAGTTACTGTGAATAATGTAGTTTTATTGATTATTTCTTGTAATTATATTTTTCTTACTTTGTTCAATGCAGAGTAACCTTAATGTTTATAATTATAATTCCAACCATTTTCATAAAATTCAGATTACTGTTTCTTTTTCATTCAAACCTATCTGCCAACAGAATTATTCGAATGTATTTTCTAATTTTAACTGGTATTATTTCTTTATTGTATATGTTGCCCCCAATTGATAGGAACATTCGCTTATCAAAGGTCATTTTTGTAAAAGCGCAGTATAATAAAGTATGATGATAATAACTCTACTTATTAACTAAAAATGTTATTATTTTTTTTGGTCATTGCAATAGTCCTTTACATGTATAAATCATGAAATATTTAATCTTAAAATAATACCAACATAACTACTTACAATGTGCTATTAATAAATTTTAAACTATTGTTATTACATTACCAACTTCAATGGGTTGCTTTAATTGATGCCTGATATACATTGTCCATAATGTTTTTGATCAAAATTGTCATTTATTAATTGCTAAAACCATAAAGTGAGCCAACGAACCTTGTGATATTTTCAATCTTATTAGATCTCCTCAGTAAAGAGGATTATACTTATTGGTCTGTAGAAGAAACTAGGGAATATTTTTCTATACTTTGATTTCTTCTTAAATGTATTCCTCCAAAATTTGATTTTAATTCTAAATTTTAAGACTTCATTTCGAAACCATCTTATTTTCATAAAATCCGTGTTTAAAATTAAACTTTGTAAGTTGTTTCTATTCAAATTTTTTCCCAAAGTTTTGATTTTTTCTCCAAATTTTGATCTAAGGGTTTTTGAGAGTAATTTGAAAGCATTTGAGAGTAAAACTCGCGCAAGTAGCTCTTGTGAGTGTTCTCGCAAGTCAACACATGTCTGCAAGCACCTCTCCGATAGTATCGGTGTAGCTAAAGAAGAATTTTCTGTTGATAGCAGCATCTCAAGTTAATACTAATTCTGCTCACTATCGGAGAGTTACTTTCAAAAATCCAACCCGTTTCGGATTTGCGAGTCCTCGCAGCAGTGTTTTCAAAATGATCAGCCAAAAAAGTAATCAAAACACGAGGTTATGGGACCAATAATAAATAAAATGCAATATTAGTCGACATTGGAAAAACCTTTCGACTTGCAGAAGAAGCCCAACGATATACTGAAGTTGAACTGCACTTATTCGCACCCACAAAAGAAGCTAATTTGGTCGAAATGAAGAAAGTCAACTAAAAGCCAAATGGCCCTACACAAGTATGCGATACTCTTTCGTACAAAATTTCGAAATTGTTAACCATCTTCAAGTTTTAGTTCACTTTTCAATGCAGAGTATGCTCCTAATTTTGCCCTTAGTTGCATTCATGACTTTACCTAACAACCTATGTTTTTTTGGCCTTTTTAATAAAGCAAAAGCAATAATAATAACCCCTCGCTAATTTACATGATTCATTTACTGATCACTTTTTCCTTTTTCCACAACAACAAGTATCTTGCCGCGAGAGCCTCAACCGAGAGATTTTCTTACCTTCCGAGAGTAAGATTTTCTGGAATCGACTCTCAAATAGCAACCTATTTTCTAGTACTCTCGAGAGTGACTCGAGCAAGTTACTTTCATTCAAATGGACACCTACTTCAAATTTCGCCGTTACAATTTTCATATTGAATCTTTGAGTTTTTCACGAAATGTCGACCATACACTTTGACTTTACATCGAAAATTCCCTGAATAGAACAAAGTCTCTGGTTTTAGTTTACCTATAAAAATTTTAATTGAATGTCGCAATTCTAACTTTAAATTTATAGAAATATGTAGAAATTAAAGAAACCTTTGAAATTTCTAAAAAAAAATAAGCATTTTCTCGCAGGGACATACCCAGGAAATTGCAGGGAGGGTACGACTCGTTTGTAATTTTCCACTTCAAATTAAATTTCAAAATTTTCAGAAAAAAAAATGTTCGGAAAAAATCGAAGGAAATACGACGTTTATCAAATTTTAGAAATAAACTAGAAATTGAACGTGTATTCTTGGAACGAAAGAATATCCAAATTTCAAAAAAAATCTAGAATTATAGGAAAAAAACAAGTTTAAGCAAAGTTTCCAGTTTTTGTTAAGATTTCATCTCTATAAAAGCATGGAAATTTTGGCAGTAAGATCGACATTTTGAAAGTGAAGTCAAATACTTTAGAAAAATTGAAGTTTGAGTTTGTAAATTTTACTTTTAAGAAAACAAGTAAAATTGTAACCCCAAAATTTTATGAAAAAAAGCATATTGGATTTTCTTTCTTTAGTCACAAGTTTAGGTTGAAATATTAAAAAAAAGTAATAAAAACTGAAGCTGCATATACTTGGAATTATAAAAAAATCATTGACACTTCAAAACAAACTTTTTATGAAAAAATCCGATAGAAAATTAAAATCAAGATCAGAGTTGAAATTTCGAGTTCAGATCAAAGTATATAAGAAAAATATTGGAATGTACTCGAAAAAATTCGAACTAAAAATCTTTTTTGAACTAGATATTTGAACTTTAAAATGAAAATTTCGACAAAAAATGTTAAATATGAAGCAGGAAAGGTCAAAGTTTCGAAAAAAAAATTACATCGGCCAAAATTTTCTCGGAAATTGTTTTTACAGTTCTTTTAAAATTCTAAAAATTCGCAATCAGATTTTCAGGAAATGGGGAATTTTTAAAAAGTCGTATTTACAAACGTTCGAAGTTTCGAGAAAAATTAAAAATTTTGAAGAAAGGTGAAAACTTTCAAGAAAGGTCGAAATTTTAAACGGTCCATATTCTAAAAAACGTCAATTTCGAGAAAACGTCGAAAATTTCATAAAGGTCAAAATTTTGAAAAATTTAGCTTACCAAGAAAGTCGAAATTTTATCAATTTTTTAAAACATAAACATAAAATTTACTTAAATAATATATTAAAAATCCAGATTTTCAGAAGGCGAATTTTTTAAAAAGTCAAATTTACAAACGTTCAAAGTTCCGGGAAAAAGTAAAAAATTTTGAAAAAAGGTAGAAATTGTTACAAAATTTGAATTTTAAAAATAAGTAGAAATTTTCAAAAATGTCGAAATTTTCCTGATAAAACATTAAAAGTTTCAAAAAAAATTTGAAAATATTGGAAAAAGTGGAAAGTTTTAAAAAAGTCAAAATTTTGAAAAATCCAACTTACCAAAAAAAGTCGAAATGTCATCAATTTGTTTTTAATGAAAATAAAATTTGCGTAAAACTTCGCAAAAAATACTTCGAGAATTGGTCGAAATTTTCAAAAAGAAGAGAACTTTCAAGTATTTCAAAATTATCGAATTTATACAAAAAAAAGTGAAATTTTGAAAAGAAAGTCTGCCAACATTTTCAAGAAATTCGAAACTTTCTAATAAAAGTCAAAATTTTCAATGAAAAGATAAATAAAAAAGAAATAAAATTTTAGTCCAAAATTTCTCAGAAAAAATCGAAATATAACAAATCGGGTAAAATTTATAAAAGAAGTCAAATTGTTCGGATCAAAATGTGCTGCCAAAATTATCAAAAAATTGGAAAATAAATCAAAATCTTAGAAAAAGCCGAAGTTGTAAAAGATTTGAAATTTACAAAATAAGTTAAAATTTGGAAAAAGTGGAAAAAACGGAAAATTTAAAACGAGATTTTCAATATATAAAGTTGAAATGTGAAAAGAGGTCGGAATGGTAAAGAAAGTCGAAATTTTCCATAAAAATCATTTTTAAAAACTCAAAATTTTGGGAAGAAGCCGAAATTTCGAAGAAAATTGGAATTTGGGATAATCAAAGCTTTAAGTGAGTCAGTATTTTCAAAGGTAGAAAGGTAGAATTCAAATATTTTTAATAAATCGTATGTTAAATTAGTAAGATTTGAAAAAGATTTGAAATTTTGAGTTAGAATTTTAAAAAAAATTTTGCATTTTCAATACCAACGAAAGAAATTTTGAAAGAAGGACCAACATGTTCAAAAATTGACAGAAATTACAATTCGGGATGTAGTCAAAATATTGAAAAACTTTGGAATTATTAAAACGAAATTTTCAAAAAAGTTGAAATTTCCGAACAAAATTTTTAATTAAGACAAAGATTATCATAAAAATCAAATAATTAGAAAAAAAATCAAAATCTATACAAAAAAAAAACAGAATTTTAAAGAAATTAGCGTTTTCAAAAAGTCAAAATTTCGAAAAAAGCAAAATTTTCTGAATTAAATCAAACTTTCAAAAAAAAGTTGAAATTTTGGGAATTGAACCAGAAAAGTTTCCTATTTTGAAAAAGGTGACCTAAGAATCCTTTGTCGCGCGGATATCAGCTAATAATGCATACATCTGAATAAAAACAAACATTTAGGTTGATTTATATATTTGTGCAATCATTTAATTGACTAATTTATTTCAAGGTAAACGAAAAATAATTGTTGATTAACTTATTGTGTTCCAAAATTGACTAAATTGGATGAAAATTATATCGATTGTAGTATTTTTTAACTTTCTAAAGGCCAGATTTAATAATATTTAAACATTGTTACGAGGGCCATATGAAATTGAGTTAAGAGCCGGATTGACCAACGGGTAGTAGGTTGCACAAGTGTACCTGCCTATGGTCCTATTATGGACACAAATAATATTGCTCTTTTTACATAAAATACATAACATCGAATCGTTCTGAATCCATGAAAATTTGCTCAATTTGGTCTTATGTAATTGCAGGTTATGGATTTGCGTTAATATATCGAAAATTCCTTTGTGGTAAATCCGCAACAATACAACACATTTACTTCATTTTAAGTGGAGTCTCCATCGGATATTTTAATTATGGGGTCGACTTTTGCCACTCGATCATTGCCTCGTCCATCACGTACATTTCACTTCTGCTTTTGGGAGGAAATTCCATCAGCGTTGGTTTTATTTTTATTTATAACATGTTACATTTAATAGCAGGTAAATTATTTTATAACGATCCTTAATAACTTACTAAAATTGTGACTTTCAGGGTATTATTTTATTGGAACTGATAACTATGACATAAATTGGACTATGCCACAATGTATTTTAGTTTTAAGGCTTATTGGTAAGTATTTAAGTGGTGGTTCAATGTTCAATCCATAACAATATTTTTCTAGGTATTGCTTATGATTATTATGACGGTCAACAGAATTTTGAACAATTGGGGGCTGAAAACAAGAAAGTAGCTTTAAGGGAACTGCCCGGTTTACTCGAATATTACGGTTTCGTTTTATTTCCAAGTAGTTTTCTTGTAGGCCCTCAATATCCAATGAAGAGGTATCAACAATACGTCCGCGGAGAATTTGGCGACCCTGTAAGTTGCGTCTACTGTTTTTTATTTTAATACTATCTTCGGTATTGTAGGCCAATCCAAGATGTCCACCTAAAAGCTCAAGCGCAGCGATTCATCGTTTTCTCTTGGGTTTCATGTATCTAGTCACTTTCCAAATTCTAGGTTTAATAATTAATGATGA
Source organism: Dastarcus helophoroides (assembly GCA_028583605.1). Classification (NCBI taxonomy): domain Eukaryota; kingdom Metazoa; phylum Arthropoda; class Insecta; order Coleoptera; family Bothrideridae; genus Dastarcus; species Dastarcus helophoroides. The sequence continues at coordinate 33,408,308 of CM053334.1, forward strand.
TGTGATAATTTCCCCCAAGTTTAGGGAAAACTCTCCTCTAATGCGCATGGTATTAATGGGAGTGTGGGGTAGATATACCCTATATAGATACATATCTTGCTGGTTGCTTACAGAAGGAGCTTGCATATTATTCGGTAAGTTTTAATTCAGATATCATCATGAATAAAAGGACAGACTACTTGGAATCATTGTTTATAAAATAGTATCCCCTAAGTTGTTGCATACTATTTTAGGTATTTCGATTTTTCATAGTATTGAGTTTATTTGGTTAGGAACGCTGTGTACACTCATGAATCACTCTTGTGCAAATTTTAAATTAACGCCCCCTTCTCCCTCAAAGTCATTTTTATTTATAATTTAACATTTTAAAAATAAAAAAAAACAATTTTAAAATATTTCAAAATGAATATTTTGATAAAAGAAACTATCAAAATGTATTTTTTAAATTATCGGTTTCACCCTTGCTTGGCGTCATCAGTATGACAATGGTCCCTGTAATTATTTCCAACAGGTAGCCTTTGAATCAGTCTCATAAAGTATTCAAGAGAGGTGAATTCCATTGATTACTTTCAACCGATTTTGGACCATATTTACGAATTAATTTTCCTCTATTAAGGGTTGCACAAATTTCTAGAAAACGGTTATAATTCCAGAAAACGCTGGGAACTTCTAAAATAAAAATATTTTGAAGCTTCCCACATTTTTTATAGAAGTCGACATTTTTTTTAAACTTATAATAATATAAAAAAACGATAAATTAAGAAAATTAAACATAAAACATTAAACCCAAAGTGAAAGTTACCAATATTTTGTTGCAATCACAATTTTATTATAACAACAGTTTTTAAATTAATAAGAAACATTTTAATTTGCATTCGCGAATATTCCCATTTACAAGAAATTATGCGAATATATTGCGAATGTATTTGGCAATAAAACAGGAAATTATTCATAAAATAAGAATGCATCTGCTGAGGCAGAGGGTTTTTTAAACTGGCGTCTATGGACCCTCGAAGGATCCATATCATAAGTGTTGGGGATCAATGGGTAGCGTAAGCTATCAACATTTATTTATTCAAGTCCTACCTAATAAAAAATATTTTTCAATTTCCTTGTTTTCTTTTCCTACAGCTAACTACAGTAGGGCAAGGTAGGCAGGGGCTCTTCCCTGGTTCATACAGCCAACCGAAAATTTATATTTTCAACTGTGGCGACCCTTTTCAGAAATTTACATTTTTTTCTGAAATTTAGTCCTTTCCTTGAAATCTCGACATTTTATGGAAATTTCAACTTTTTTTTTCAATTTCATCTTTTCTTTTCACACAATTTCTTTTTTCTTTTAAGATTTCGAACTTATTCTAAAATTCGACTTTCTTTGCCAAAATCCGACTTTCTCAAAATTTAAAATTTTTATCTCAAAATTTGTATTTTTTTTAATTTCGTGGTTTCTGAAAATTCGACTTTTTCTGAAAATTTCGACTTTTTCTAAAATTTGTCTTTCTGCAAAATTCGACTTGTTTATCAAACTTTGCCTTTTTCTCAAAATTTAGTAGATCATTTGATAAAAAAGTTAAAATTTTGAATTTTTGTAAACAGATAAAAATTCCAGAAAATTCAAATTCCAACTTCTCTCAAAATTTCGATGTTTTTCTCAATAGTGGATATTTTCTGACGTTAAAGTGGGGTAGGCGGTGGTGAAGCTAAGCTTGCCGTTCATCCAGCCAGTCGTTCAAAAATACATATTCAGTCGAGCAATTTTGACTTTTTTTTTTAATTCTGATTTTTTCCTGAAACCTCAAAATTTGTTTTTTTTTTCGAAATTTCGTCAAAATTTGACTCTGGGTAATTTCCACTTTTTTCTCAAAATTTCAATCTTTTTTTCAAAATGCTGATCTTTCCTCGAAATTTGAATTTTTTCTTTTTTCAAAATTTGTTTAGGTTTTCCAAACTTTCAATTTTTACGTCGAAATTCGTTTTTTTCTCGAAATTTCGATATTTTTCTACTGGTCAGGTTTTTATGTTAAATTTGATTTCCCGAAAATTCCGACTTCATCCCAAAAGTGGATTTTTTATTATAATTCATCTTTTTCTACATTACGACTTTATACTTAAAACTTTACTTTTTTTCTCTCAAAATTGGATTGTATTGGAAATTTTGAATATTGTAACAAAAAGTAATTATAAAGTTTAGTTGAGAATTTTCTAGAAAATTTGATAAGGGTAAGCGACCTCGATAATAAATCAAATGGCAGATAAGCGCTCCAGAAATGTCAGCAAACGATAAGCCTTTTCTTCCAAAGTCTTCTAGAACCCGGACCGGGACTTATATGAGGCGGTCACTTTTCCCTCAATGAGTCAGTCAGTAAGTTAGTTAGAATTCAATGAATAAGTTAGTTAATTAAAGTGTTAGTGAATTGCAATTGTAGTGTTCCGAGTTCAATTTTGAAATAAGTGCTTACAATTCAACAAGTGTTCATCATTGGAACTAATAACGCGCAACATTATTTTATAAAAATTTCGGACGTTTTTCGAACTTTTAACTCCCCGCAAATTCCAAACTGTTTCTCAAAATTTGTCTTATTCTCGAGGTTTCGACTAAAAGTTTTGTTTCTAGAAATGTCTACTAAAAATTGAGTTTTTGATCCAAAATGTGACTTTTTTTCAAAATTCGTCTATTTTTCTAAAATTGAATTAAAATTTTAATAAAAACCTAAAAATTTCAATTATAATATTTTGACGAAATTTAGAGAAAAATATTTCTTGTAAATTTTGAGATTTAATAAAAATAAAAATGGTAGGAGAGATATTTTTAAGAACTGGGTTTTTCACTGCAAATTTCATTTATTGTGGAACTTTTCTCACCAAATTTTGTTAAGTGCCAGTAAAAAAGTCAAAATTTGCATTCGCGAATGTGGAAATTAATATTCGCATTCGCGAATGTGGAAAACCAACATTCCTTAAATCCTTACTTTCTACAAATGTTGCTTTTAAAGTGAATGTTTTCCATAACCTACAGCTTAATCGCCTAGAGTGATGATCATAAAAACAAGAGAAGAAATATCAATTTTAATTAATAACAAAAACCAAAGTTGGTTAAGGTGACATTTGAATGCCATCTAAAAACGCAATCGATACAAATTTTGTTCGGTTCCTTTATAAAGATGCTGTAAATTTAAAACTATTTATTTCTTTCTTCCTTTGAGGATTTTACAACCACCCCAATTTGCCGTCATTGAAACTACCAAGGTTGGCTTTTTCCCTTCATTCGGTCCGTCAGGTTTGTTCTCGTCCGCACCAGGGAAGATATTTCCGATGTTGGAAATGCCACGTTGACCACAATTTTCCCAGGTGTACCACTCACATGGTACTGTTTCACAGTCCTTTTGCAATTGATACGAGAGGCTTTCGTCGCTGCGCAAGCGACACATCTTTGACACCACTTCCTGACGTCTTCCAGTTGATCCAACAAACTGTTTACGAATCTTCTCCAGGATCTTTTTCCCTTCGAGATGCCCTCCAGAGGTCGCTGTGTACCTCCCGTAAAACTTGCCAAATCTTTTCCTTGGGCACTCATCATTTATAAAGTGACACGCTTTCCATCCGTGCCTTCCCATGCCCTCCCCAGCATCTCGTCGACCTGGAGTGATATCCGTTGGGTTTTTGAGAGTTGGACTCCCGCCGGAAAACTCCTGCCGGTCAGATGTCCTTCCGGCTTCTTTCCACTCTAAGATTAGTCAAATGTCAGCATTGCTCATCTGCAGCGCCCTAAGATCTTCAACCGTCAATTCGTCTTCAGGCTTGGCAGAAATAACCCTAAAATTGATACATAAATCTTGTCCCCTGAAACCAAGAAAGGTTAAAAAAAATAATTAATTTAATCTTCCTTAGTTTCAGGGGACAAGATTTGTATATCAATTTTTGAAGATAACCAAGGACCAGTCCGTTCTACCAAATAAAAAAAAAAGAAATAACCCTTGTATCCTATCATGTCCTCATGATCCTCCATTCGACTACAGTAGCTGTACTGCTGTGGTCGCCCGTTACTCTCTCGTTCCTGCAACATAGACGTCTCATAGACTAACAGTCTTATTTCTTTCGACATGTTATTTGATGACATTAGAGCAAGATCTTTATATCTGATCCTAACTATATTTTGCAACGGATCAAACGTTGCTTACTTATGCATGTCCCCAGAATCAGCTCGTCCTCAATATCCGCTACCAGCAACCTATGTAAAATCCTTAGCCTGCCTCCCCAATGATTGGCTCACAACTTTCCAGAAGAGTCCTAGTAATAATCTTTTGTGACCATCGACTTCGGTTATGATGTGATGACATGCCCTTCCTCACCAAGTTAACCATTTCTCCAGTGTCCACTGTTGCCTGGATTTTTCTTACAAGTTACTAGGTTGGCTTCCGTCACCTAAGTAATCCATGGTCATTTTCAACCCGTCTGACAGAGAGTGAGAGTTGATTGCTCAGCACTAGCCAACAAGTAGGTCTTCTCGCTGGCAGTACCTCTTGATGTGTTCTGGTTTGTCGCAGCGGTAACATCTAATATTTTATATGGATCTATCCTGCGATTGCTGTCAGTAGTTCTTTAATAGCCTCGGCATGAGGATCTTCCGCACTCTCGTCGATATCGGTCTTTTTTAACCTGCATTAAGGAGTATTCTAAGCTGCTTCAATCTCCAATACCCTAATTAGTGTCTCGATATTCGGAAGTTCAATAGGCCTCTCAGTCTTTCGATTTCTGGACGTTTTATTTCTTCTGTGAAGAGCCGGACTGCGTGAAGCTCCAGGAAGTCAGTTGATGCTGTTGGTTAGGCGATATGCGCTAGTTTTTTTGCATCGACTTTAAATTCGTGCCGCGTTTCACCCATTTTCTACTTTGTCACTAGTAGCTGTGACTGGAGAACTTACTACAAATGCTGGTCTCCGAATCTCAGTTCCAAAGTCGCAACTAGTTCTTTATAATTAGCCTGTTCGTGATCGAGTAGAGTTCGAAGTAACTTACCTTTTCTTTATACCTTCACCGGTTGCCCCTAGCATCAGTTTCAAACTGTTTTCTGTATGTTTGGAGAAAAAAAAACAGTAAAACTGTGGAAGATTCTCGAATATTTTTTTACAAATGGTGAAAAGCTCAACATTTTAGGGAAATATTTGTTTGATACAATAGATCTTGTTTTTCTTCGAAATTTTGACTTTATTTACTTTATTGAGCAATTTTTAATATAGATTTTTTTAATGTTTCCTTCCAAACTAGGATTTAAAATTTTCCTGAAATGAAAAATTTGCATTTTAAACTGATAATCCAGGCAATAAGCCGAAAAATAGATAAAAATAATATAGTAAGTTAGATTTGCAAAATTCTGTCTGCATTCGATTTCTGATGACCCAAGGATCATTCACTGAAGACCAAGACGAAGTCGCTCGACCCTGCTTCAACTTCTAATTATGAAAACAACCCCCCAAATGGGGAGTTTCTCCAAGAAATTCCTAAAATTGGGGAAATTAACGTAAATTGCCTCGGAAATGCATGCTAGGAGGTTATTTGGGTCCCTGATCACAAATCCGTGGTTGGTTTTCCCGGACAACTCATTGCTTGTATGGAGTAACATTTTTACTCGAAATGGTATCCTAGAGCTTTTCGGGGTCGCTGATTAAGAATATCCGAGGATTTGTTTTTCCGAAACACTCATTTCCCGGTCGGAAAATCATGAACATTTTTTAATATCCTAGTGTAATTGTTGGGGTTTTGAGACAATATGATGAACCTTTTTTCCGAAATTGTGTCTCAGGGGGTTTTTTTGGGGCATTTTGCTTGCTTGCATTTCCGAAAATTTCATTTTCCGATCGGGAAATCAAGAAAATTCGCTATTTTAGGTGTTTTGAGACAATGTAGTAAAATTTTTATTCGAAACGGTGTTCTAGAATTTTTCGAGGTCGCTGATTAAGAATGTGAGGTCGGAAAATCAAGAAAATTGGCCATTTTAGGTGTTTTAAGACAATGTAGTAATTTTTTTTTTCGAAACGGTGTCCTAGGGGTTGTCGGAGTTGCTCACTAAGAATCCGAGGTCTGCCTTTCTGGAAAACTTGTAATATGGCCAAAAAATGGAGAAAAACAAAAATTGTTTTGTTTTTATCTTGTAGTAAAAAGTATAGGTATTTTTACTTATAATAATGTAGAAATAACATACTTAACTAGAGCTCTTCATTTATCGACGCAGGTATATAAAATATTTATACAATTTTTTTACCCATCCATTTTCAACAAGCTTTTTTTAATTTTCAATTTAATTTTTTTTAAATAATTACATTAAATAATCTTCAAAAAATCTTGAAAATGATTAATTATCTTTACAAATAATGTACCAAAATTTTCCTGATTTTTCCATCATGGCAAGGTTTTTCCGGAAAAACAGAACTCAGATTTTTTTATCGTCAACCCAGAAACCCTTCCATTCATAATTATATGAAACAAAAATAATTGTATTATTTCAAAATCCTTGAAGAAAAATCGCAAATTTTCTTGATTTTACGACCGGAAAATGAGTTTTTTAAAACATACCTCAGATTCTTAGTCACCGACCTCGAAAACCCCTAGGACACCGTTTCGAGTAAAAATTTTACTACATTGTATCAAAACTACTTAAAATGGGAGAATTTTCTTGATTTTTCGACCGGAAAATGAGTTTTTCGGAAAAGCAAGCCTCGTATTCTTGATTAGTGACCCAAAAAACCCTCTGAGATACAATTTCGAAAAAAAGGTTATCATATTGTCTCAAAACCCTAACAAGCCCGCTGTGATATTAAAAAATGTTCATGATTTTCCGACCGCGAAATGAGTTTTTCGGAAAAACAAATCTCGGATTCTTAATTAGTGACCCCGAAAACCCTCACGACACCGTTTCGATTAAAAACTTTAGTACATAAGAGCAATGAGTTTTCCGGGAAAATCTACCGCGGATTCCTGATTAGCGACCTAAATAACTTCCTAGGATGCATTTCCGAGGCAATTTGCGTTAATTTTTCCTACTTTAGAAATTTCCTAGCGATACACACATTTGGGGGGTTGTTTTTAAGATTAAGGGGTGAAGGGAAGCTCGAGCGACTTCGTCTTAGTAGCAGTGAATGATCCTTGGGGCATCAGAAATCGTTTGAACGTTTTTGTTGGGCGGTGGGTTTTTTTTTTCTTTTTTTGGTTATCAAATAATTTGATAGCATCTTTTTTTCTATTTGTCAAAAATTTGCAACTGCCACCGTTTTTTTTGTCGTCAATAAAAATTTTCTCATTAGGGAACATGTGGACAAACTCTACAGTCTACCATGAAACTATTTAATTACCACAACACTCAAAGATGTGAGAATAGCGTCAAGATTCTTTGGAGTCTATTCCCTAGTATTATTTCGTATTGTGACTAATGATTGCCCCATTGGGAAACATAATAAATACTCTTGGTTTAAATTACGAAATTCCCTCGAAACCATTTAAAATTTATGTTCAACATTAGAAAATGTCTAGGAATTCCCAAAAAACTCCACCGTTTATTTAAAAAGAAGCTAATTTAAACTCTCAAATCACTTTAACTTTAAATATTGTTGCTAGTTCAGTATCATGTTTGTCCAGTGTATACTACTAATAAGCCATTTTCTATAATAAAATTTACTTTCAGGCATATCCTACAATGGAGTAGATGAAACAGGTCAAGTACAATGGAATGGTGTTGCAAATGTTAAGCTGAGAATTTTTGAAAATACGCTCGAATTTAACGACTACATTAGATCCTTCAATACAAACACCAACCAATGGGTGGCTCAGTATGTTTACAAAAGGCTCAAATTTTTGGGTAACAGACATATCAGTCAGTTGGCATCCTTGGCATTTCTAGCTGTATGGCACGGTCTTCATTCTGGTTATTACCTTTGCTTCTTTCTAGAATTCACCGTTGTGTATATGGAAAGAGATGTAAGAAATGAGTTATCCGCACAACGTAATAATAAAATATTCTGTTTCAGCTGAAAACAATCGTTAAAAACAATAAAGCCCTCTCGGAATTCTTTGCGAAACCGTGGATGGGTGTGATTACACACATAGTTTTGCGCTTCTACACATTCGTTTTCATGGGTTACTGCCTTTTACCGTTTGTTGTACTTAAATTTGATCGGTATTGGTACGCTCTCGGTTCGGTTTATTATAGCGGTTTTATTCTGTGGTGGTTGTGGCCGGTCGTGTATGCACCCGTTTTAAGGCTGGTTTTCAAAAAGGACAAGTCGGAGAGGGACGATTGAGTATTAATTAAGTATTGCCTTTTGCTATTAATAATTAATCGTTAAGGCCAGTTCTCTTCTTAATAATGTATATTTGGATATATTCACTGAAGATGTACTTTGAATTTTTATTTATATCTTGGCACTGCGGCAGAAACAAAGTACACTCTGAACTATTTTTACTGTGAGATGTACATATTTAGAACCTATGTATTGAAATAAAATTTCATACGTTTAACTTTGTATTATTAGCAAATAAATTATGGACAAGAATTTGCAAATGTTCAGTGCTGAATTTACGCACAAGCTATAAAAGTTATATAGCTGGGGGCCCCTAAAAAATCATATTTGGACAAATAGTGTTAATTAGAAGAAGTCGTAGAAAAAAATAAGAGAAAACATGATTTAATCTCAAGATTGTTAAAAAATAAGATTTGTTCACAAAATTTCAGTGGTAATAATTCAGTCTCTTCCTTGGCATAGTAACTTTTAGTATATTAACGAATTTAAACTAAAAACTCCAATATTTTATAAATATTTTCGCGTTTTGGGAAATTTTATTCCTAACAAAATTTCAACCTCTTTCTCAATATTAATAGTTACTTTTACTACTTAAATTTTGACTTAAAATTTAGATTTTGATGAAATGTTTTTTTTTTTGAAATTTTGAGTTTAAATTCAGTGTCTACTTTAGTCTTGTGAATTCGACTTTTTAAATTCTGAGTTTACATTTTTATTTTTACTTTTTCTATGAATTTTCGAATTAAACACAAAACCTGTCTATTTAAAATAAAATTCAATTAATTGTTTTTTCACAATAACCCAGTCAAATTGTGCTGAAAGAAACGTCTACATTGCAAAAGGTTGGTTGATTTCTCTTTCATGTTGTTTGGAGTAAGGTAAAGATAAAAAAATCAAGTTTTCGACATTGGCAGTCCCTGTGCTTAATGCGCAATCCTCGAAAAAAGATTAGTATTCCATACCTTTTTAGTTTTTTGAGAATAACTTTTTTCTGAGCGACGCGACGTAGCGTAACAATAGCCATTATCATTTATAAAGAACATTAAATAATCTAAAATTTTGGTATATAACGTTTTTTCTCTAACTTAATATCACCTGAGTTACAGAACTTTGAAAAAAGTCATTTTCCTAAAATTGTACTAAATAACGTAATAATTCATTTCATTTTTTTTCCGGAACAAAGTAAACATTCTACACTGTTTTCATATCGCTGAACTGTGCTAAACATTTGAAGGCACAAATTTGGAAACTTGTGATACTCTACTAGCGATGTGTAACACTGCGCTGCGGCGCGCAATTGCGCCAACTCATTTCATTGTGCTGACTGAGTTAACACATTTTTTAAAAGCTCCACAGCCCACTACTCATTTTGCGATTTTGTAGAAGAACCTGTGCGATGTGCGAAATATATTTTGCAGGCGAACAATAGGCTGAACTGCTTGGTTTCACGCTGCCAATTCATTGAGTTATTACGTTACGAAGTTGCGATATCACTAAGATAAGCAAGGTTGACGGTCGCAGTAAATAATGAATACAAGTACAGCACTTTGCACAGAAATACATAAAATTATTATTTTAAGATGAGATGGCCATAAAGGTTTCAAATTATTGTAATAAGATAAGAAATATGCAGCCTACATAATATTTATCGCCGTTGCTTTTAAACTGAGAAGTAGACGAAACGATTAACGTAACGAACCAGCACATGAGCAGAAGCGTTAAAGCGATCTGTGCGTGTCCCTAGAGTCCTCATCTCAACACGCGTGCTACGTGCTACTGTCCCATCCAAATCACTATAGAGACAACATTTAAAAAATGTTTTATGGATATTCCACAAGCGTTGTACAGTGCTCAAAGACACTGATGTCGCAACTGAGCAAAATTGGTTACAAATCAAGGTTAAACACACAAAAATAAAAAAGTATTTGATAACAACTGGAGACCGGATTTTATGCCACATAAAAAGCTTGAAATATGCAAGTAAAATGCTTAAAATATGTCAGAATATGCAACTTTAAATAATAATGCTATTAATTTTAACAAGTTTGCTTCTGATTTGAATTTGAATAAATGTGTTTCTAATTTGTGCAAATTTGTTGTCAGTTTGAACAAATTTGCTTCCAATTTTGATAAATTTCAAGTATGTGCCTATTTAAATTTGAAAGTTTTTCTCGAAATTTGATTTTTTCTCTCAAAATCCATTCAACTTTAATAAATTTTGAATTTTGTTTTGTTCCGAGATTGCTAATTTTAAAATTTCGATTTTCCCAAAAATTTAACACGAGATTCGAAAGTTTTTTAACAAATTTTAGGATGGATTGACTTTTTTAAATAATCTTGGCCTTTTTTCAAAACTTTCGATTTCTTTTTTTAGAATTTCGACTTTTCAAAATTACAACACTCAAAATTCAACATTACTTTTTTAGAAAGTTTTCATTTTTTTTAATTTAGCTTTTCTGGCAATTTCGATTGTTTAAAAATATTTTTTTTTAATTTCAAGATTTTAAAATTATTTCGAATCTTTAAAAAATCTTGTATTTTTGTCAAAATATAATATTTATTATATTTATTGTAATTGTTTTTTAAAAATTTCAAGTTTATTGTTCAAAATTATTTTTTTAGGAAAAAATGACGAGATTTTAAAAAAAAGATGATTTTTGAATGAAAAGCCCAAAAAGTAGAATTTTAAGAATAAAGCCGAATTTTAGGAAAAAACACCTATTTAAGAAAAGAACAAAATTTCGAGAAAAGATGAATTTCGAGGAAATAGTTGAAATTTCTGGAAATTCAGATTCTTAAAACCTTTTTTAGTGCAAGGGCCAAAAGTCGATTTCACATCGTCCGAAGGGCCAAATGCTCCACGTCACTTCACCACCTCATCAATAAAATAAAAAAACATAATTTCAAAGCGCAATAATTTTTAATAGGGGCCGCAAAAAATTAGCCAGCGGGCCGCGGATTGAAGACCCTTGCCCTAAAATAACGGAATTTTGAAAAAAAAAGGGGGAATTTCGAAAAAAATGGTCGTAATTTAGAGGGTCGATTATTTAGAAAAAATTTGAAATTTTCCAAAGGAAGCCAATTTTGAAAAGAAGGCGAATTTTTGAATAAAATACAAATTTCAGAAAAAAAGCGAATTTTGAAAAAATAGTCGTAAATTCCGAAAAGACGTATTTTTAGCAAAAAGACGAAGTTACGAGAAAACTATAGAAATTTCCTACAGAAAATTAAATTTAGAAAAAAATTAGTCAAATTTGAGAATAGTTATCGATGAAAAAGATGAGTTTTGACCAAAAAAATTGAAATATGTATTGAAATAGAAATAATTTAGAAGAAAAAGTTAAGATTTCTAGGACCGTAATGGATATGATGCTAACATAAAAATCGAAATTTTCGAAAAATGATTTTTGAGAAAATTGTCAAAACTTCGAGAAAAAGAGGAATATTCAAAGAAAAAAATCTAAATTTCTAACAAATAAATTTTAAAAAGAAAATAGAAATTTCGAGCAAAAGATCGAAATTTTGAAGAAAAAGTAATCTTTTCCAGAAATATTAAATATTGGATTTAAAAATAAATGTGAAAATTTTAAGAAAAAGTTAAATTTTAAGCAAACAGTAAAATATCTAAAGGTTTTCATTAGCAAGTAAAAAATTTCAAAAAGGCATTTGCTAGCCTGTCATTTGAAAAGATAAAGGTCGATGTAATTGTTTCGTTAAACGATAAACCATTTCATGGGAACACTGATATAGCTTGAAAAGTATAATACCTTTACTTTCAAAAATATTGTCAGTCTTTTGTGGACATACACGAGTTCACAATTACATTAAAAATTGTTAACAATTCTTCTTTTGCAATGTATTTGGTAGATTTTCATTCATTTTCCTTTATACGTACATTTTGTATGATTTTAAGAGGCTAAAAGTTAGTAGAAAACAAGTCACAGATCAAAGGCAATGAAATTGCTGTTCCCCAGTGTTATTAATAAACAACATACATGTAACTGGTTTTGCTTTTGGTTTAGAGTTCTGTTAAAAATTTGCTTTTTTAAGAAGGTTCTGTCACTAAAAAGGTACTAGGTATAGCTGTTTGGAGATGGCTAAAACTTGAAATATAATATATTGAACTGAACTTGAACTTCAATGTTTACTCATTTTAAAACTGCCAATCCTAAGTGTCCAAAAAAAATCGGCAATTGGCCATTTCCGGCTTTACACCCAACATATGTTAAATTCTACTTTTACTTTACTGAATAAATCATGTTTGACTTGACTCATATTTTATCTCTAGTATCTCCATTTTCAGGATTTGCCATTCTAATTGATTTTTATCAAAATATCAGCTACAATGTTTTTGCTTAGCACATTAATATTGGCAAACTTAAAGTTGTTTGTATAAAAGTTCCGTAAATCTACCCTAGAACTCTGTGCGATTGAATCATTATTTTGCTAGTTTTATCTTATTCAATGTTTTGATACAAGAAAAATAATTTAATACACTGGTTGAGAGAGAAACAAATCTGTGGTTGCAGGGTAAAAATGCCTAACTCATAATTTATCTGTTTGAGATATTGCCAAAAGCGAATTTGCTGCTATTTCAATAAACAATAAAAACTTAAGAATGCTTGTATGCAAAATTCTTTGTATTTCATAGACAAAACACTTAAAATATTTCATAAAGGGTAACATGCAACAATGACATAAGCCTATTTTCTCAAAAAGTTGACTTAAGCGGTTTTACCCTGAAACCACAGAAATATTATCAATATTTGGCATTTATTATGTAAAAAAAATAACATTCAAACATAACAAAACACAATGAAGTGTTGGTTTTTCTCAATTTGATTCTGACCACTTTTATTTACTTGTGAAAATTATTTACTCCAATGAGCACTAAAAATAGAACCTACATCTATCACCCTCAGTTAGCTGATACCAGAGTTTCAGTACGTCACCAATGGAAATATTCAAATTACATTAAAACACATTGACTAGGGTCTGGCATACCTCCGGCCATATCCAATGGTAAAGGAGGCCCAACGTCACCAACTAAATCTGCAGGAGGTTGTCCATAATCTTGAAGCTAGAAAGATTTTTGTTGAGTTTACATAAATATTTTGTTTTGCAAATATACCCTCTGCATTAGTTCAAGAACTTTCTCAAACCTTTCCTTTTTAGTTTCAACGGAATCCGTGTCTTTCTCTTGTTCTAGAACTCCACAAACTTCCTCCATTAATTTTTGTTGTTTCTCATATCTATCTTTATCTTCAGCGGCAATTTTCTCTTTATTATTCTCCATCCATTCGGGAAATCTATCCAAAATATCTTTGAGACTAGGATATAAGACCTAAAATGTTAACACAAGTTTAAAATGGAAATCTGACTTTTTTTCAGGAATACAGATTTTCTTCGAATTTTAGAAAGGTTAAATTTTATCCATATTTAGACTTTGATCTTGAAAATTCTATTTTAATCTTCAAATATTGTGACTGAAACTGCATTTTCAATCGAAACTGAATCGCAGCTTTTCATCCAAAACCAAAACTTAAACAAAACGTAGACTTTTTCTTGAAAAATTTACTTTGACTTTTCAAAATTTGGTTCATAATGCTAAAATTGTACTATTTTTCAAAATTTTGATTTTAAATTCAAAATAGAGAAATATCCACTTATGACGAACATAAACGGACCGACGAAATCCGTTTGTTATAAAAAAAGGTTCAATAAATGCTTATGAACAGAATAATATTAATCAGCCTGTAAGTTATAGATTACTTCGTTAAAAGAGGAAATTCTTAATAAGTGAGTTAGTTATAAGCGGACATTACTGCACATTATTGTTACATTTTACACTCAATCAAATTAATTTTTCAAAATACCTTTATTTAAATTTACTTAAATTTTAAACTCGAAAATTAAAATACTAACTAAATTTTGTTTTTTTTTCTCCAATGCTCCACATTTTCCTAACAATATTCAATTTAAATTTAAAAGTTATACACACTTCAAAAATTTAACTGTAAAATCAAAATTTCGAGTTCAATATCAAATTTGTTTTATAAATCTCGAGTTTTTTCTCAAAATCCAATTTTTTTTTTTTGAAAATTAACAATTTAAGCTTGAAACTTGAGCTTTCTACTAATTTTGCGCCAAAACAAAACCACAACCAAAGCTTTTTTTTGGTTAAAATCAAAAGTTAAGTCAATCCACAAATAGACAAATATTATTTCATTCATTTTCCCAATGATTCCAATTTTAAATTTAAACATTTCATTTTGAATCCTTATTGACTTGTCTTGAATTACACCAAATTTATTTTTGAGTTTTAAATATCTTATAGGCATGTGTCAAAAAATGTTATCGAAAGTAAACGTGTTAAATAATAATTTAAATACTTTACACACTAGGTTCGGTCAAGCTAAAATAAATTTAGTGTAATTCAAGATAAGTCAATAAGAATCCAACATGAAAGTGTTCAAATTTCGAGTTGAAATTTGGAATTATTACAAAAATGAATCAAATATTATTTATAGATTGAAGCTTTGATTTCAACTAAAAATGGCTTTGGTAGCAGTTTTGTTTCGGTGCAAAATTAGCTGAGACTTCAAATTTTAAGCTTAAATTCTGAAATTTGAAGAATTTTGGTAACTGGTTCTTTTTTGGCCAAAACTTTACTTGCTTTCTAATAAATTTTAATAAAAAAAATAAGGTATTTCTAACAAGTAAAAATCTAACCTCTTTTGAAAGGAGACTTTGCATCATGCCCTGCATAAAAGGCAAAAACGCATTCTGATCTCCCCCACCTCCAAACATATTCATAATATCCTGCTCCGACAAGGGGTTTTGCAAATTTTCAGCACCTTGTGTCAACCCTTGTATCGTTTGAGAAATAGTGCTGGCATAATCTGAAGATTGCTGTGTCACTTCCCCCGGATTACTGAGAGCTTGTTGAGCGGCCTCAGCCATTTGCTGAAACTTCCTCTGCAGTTGTTCTTGATCAGGTTCTCCACCTTCCGCCGAGGTCCCCAAAAACTGAGAGAGATTCGATTCAAATTCGGCAGCTGCTTTTTTGATAAATTCCTCGCTCCAGACGTCCGCATCTTCAAGCGTCGATTTCTCCTCGGTTTTCTGCTCTTCCTTCTCCTCGGGCTGCTTGTCTTTTTTCTTACTATCGAAATCTTTCAGGGCGCCTAGTAAGTACGAAAATTCAGGGTTATGTAACGGGGTCATTTTTTGGACTTACTATCTAATAATTCGGATAATTCTTCGTCATCTTCGGTAGATTTATTGAGTTGCTTTTTGCTCTCGTCACTCATATTTCTATATTAATTACAAAGGAATATTTGTTAACTAAGAGATAGAGATTATCGGTGGTTTAGGTTAGAATGCGAACAAGATCAGCTGATTTGTTGCCCGAGTGACGTTTGATGCAATTACGTTATCTATGAATCACCAATAAATTTAAATAATTTTAAAGTATTAATATCTTTAAACTATAGCAGATAATTATGCATATAATAAAATAAAATAAAGAAAGCAAAAATTCACGTTATTAATAGAGCCAGTTATTTAATTGTTTTTAAAAATACTCTTATATATTATGAATAACAGTGCTTTGTGATACAAAGATGGTATCTATGCATCTATGTCCTTTTTATGGCGACATCTCCCGAAGAATAGCTGAATTTCTGGTAGCGGCTGTTGCCAGATTTTAATCTCTTTTGTTTTCTAATTCTTTTTTAGAATATTTCTTTTGTAAATTCTTTGAAAACAAGGCAGCCAGCTATATGTGTATAGGTTGTTTCCCGTACAAGAGCGGCCAATCAAAGGGACCGGCATTTTAAATGATCTATGTTTCATGCATGTCCTCCGCGTGCACATCAGCCGCCTTGGTGCAAACTTTTCAAAAAGTCCCCTTCGCCCTTACATTCCAACTAATTTAATATTACAAATTTTCGATAAAAATCAAACTTATAAATAATAAACAAAAATTTTAAACTTAAACTCAAAAGTTTTAAAAAGTCTAAATTTCAGAGAAAACTTGACATTTGTCAAAATTATTTTGAACTTCCAAATTCAAAAATACAAAACATCGGTATTTCTTAAAATGCCGATGTTCTATATTCTTCCTTAGAAGAACATTTCGAGAAAAATTTTAAATTAAATCAGACAGAATTCATTTACGGTATTTTTTTCGAAAGTCACTTCTGATTTATGTTCTTTTCTTAAAATTTCATGTTTAAATTTAAAATTTAGGTAGTTTTTTATTTAAATTATATACTTTTTTTGTCATAGGTTTAAACTTTTTAAAGTCACACCTAAAATTTCTAAAACGAATTCAAAATTTGTTTAGATTGAAATTAATTTTTCTCAAAATTTCAATTTTTTTTGTCGAGAATCAGTTCGGAATTTCTAAGAAAATCTAAAATAGTGTACAATTTTTTTTTAAATGGATGTTTTTCAAAAATTTCGATTATTTTTCCTTCAGTCAGCCCCAAATTCAAAGTTATTTCTCCTTTATTATCGACATTTCAACTTTTTCTCCATATTTCAGCTTTTCTTCAGATCATAATCAAAATAATTTCAAGGTTATTGCCAAACTTTCTAAATTAAACCTGAATTATCGACATTAGGGTCAAATTCTAAAAGTAGAGAAGAGAATAATATAAAAAAAAGAATAGAAAAATCACATACATATTCACAAAATTTTGGATAAATATAGAAACAAAATGAATATACAAAGTTGAAGAGTTTTTCTGCAAATTTTGAACAATTTTCTTAGAAGTTCTGTCTTAAAGGAGAAATTTTCCCTTTTTTTAAAATTCAGATTTTTTTGTACTTCAAATTGTCTTCAGCATAAGCTTAGCTAGAATAGGGCAGACGCTTGCCCCTCCCCTGGTTCATGCAGCAAACCGAAAATTGATATGTATTCATTCAAGGGACTTTTACCAAAAATTTCCTTTTCTTCTTCAAAATTCATCCTTTCCTTGGAAAAATGTTTTCGAAATTTCCACTTTTTGCTCAAATTTCGTATTTTTTTACAATATTTGTCTTTTTGTTTTCATATTTCGCAATTATTCATAAAATTCGATTTCTGTTATAAAATATGAATTTGTCAAAGTTTCGAATTTTTATTTAAAAATTCGTCGTTTTTTTCTAAAATTTCTCCATTACTCGAAATTCGACTTCTGCAAATTTCCGCTTGTTTATTAAAATTTGGGCAGTTGGATATACCAAACTGACGAGATTTAACAAGATTGAAACCGGTCTTTGGTTTCCAAACTTCGAATCTAATAAATATTCAAACCTATTGGTCTGTGCATTAGAATCCCTGTCTTCTGGGGACTTTCCTAGAGAGCAACCGCTTCGCTAGGTGGCAGTCTTTCAACTGTTGGTAGTTCAGCTACCTATGATTCATTATACACGCCTGGAGGGCTGCACAAATTTGCAGTCTAAGTTGTGTTCTACTTGCATACGATATTGTTGGCGATGGCCATAGTTTTCTCTATGGACCAATAGGTGCCGGTAGTTTGAGAGTCACACGCTTGACGTTCTTTGGTTCTTTAGTACTTGTCGAAACATTTGTTAGCACTCGAGTTGGATATACCAAACTGACGAGATCTAACAAGATCGAAACCGGTCTTTGGTTTCCAAACTTCGAATTTAATAAATGTTCAAACCTATTGGCCTGTGCATTAGAATTTTAGGAAAAGATAAAATTTGTATGTTTCACTTGATAGTCAAAAGGGTAAATTTTTAGAACAAAGGCATTGAAATGTATGACAAATAACTGTTCAAAATTTCGAATTTCTTCCCGAAATTTCTATATTAAACCACATTATTCGAAGTTTTTTTGAAATATTAAGTCCCTAATTCAGTCGAACTTGACAATTATTATAAAAGAAATATCAATTTATAAGTCAAAGCCACGTTTTATTTAATGGCGAGCAAGTTAATCTCAATACACCGACATTAAACTCGAATATTCGACATTTTTCCTCGATATTTCGATTTTTAAGTTCTAAATTTGTTGAAATTTGAAAATTATTTTTCAAACACAAAACTTTAAAATTTCTAGGAAAACTCGAAATCTGAAGAGAAGTGTCAGAAGTTAAATTATAAATTCGGTCAGTTTTCAGGTTTCATTTTTGAAATTTTGACTTGTTTTCTCGACATTCTCATTTTATATGTAAAATAGTTACCTACGTTTCTTCCCAAAAATTTTAAATTCAATTTTTACCCTCGTGCTTTGACATTTTGAACATTTTGAAAAATGTCGAAATATGGAAGGAAAAAAATCGAAATTTACGGAAATTGAATTTTGGGAAAAAAGTGACAATTTTTAGACAATTGTAAGTCGAATTCAGAGAGAAAAACTCAATCCACGAAAATATTTCTCTCATAATTTTTAGTTTATTTAAATTTTGTCATAATCTTGCCTAAAAATATTCTTAGTCATTCTATGTCGATTCAATTTTGCAAAAATTAAAGAATTTTGAAAAAAGGTCGAATTTGCAGAAAATGTTCCATTGTAAGTAAAAATTTCCAGACATATCGCATTTTAAAGTACAAGTCAAAATTTCTAGAATAAGACAAATTTTGAGAAACATTATATTTTCGGAAAGTCAAATAAGAAAAATACTGAATATTAAAAAAATTGAATTCGAAAAAATGATTGAAATTTCTAAAAGAAAATTGAAAATTTCCAAAAGAAAATCCAATTTTAAAAGGATAAAGACGAATTTTGAAGAATAATTTCGAAAGAGTCAAATTAAAGAAACAAACCAATTTTGTGAAAAAGTTGGAATTTTTAGAAAATCAAATTAATAACCTAACCTTTCGGAAAATCCTGAAAATTCTTGAAAATTTCATTATTTCGGAAGGTCAAATTTACAAATTTTGTGAAACTATTTCACTAGTGGAGATTTCCAGATATATAAAACATCGTATTTTAAAGTACAACATTTCGAGAACAAGACAAATTTTGAGAAACATGGAATTTTCGGAAAGTTAAATTTAAAAAAACAAAAAAAAACCGAATAATAATAAAATAAATTTTGACGAAATAACGTTTTTTGTAAAATACCGTCGAAAAGTCGAGAAAAGGGTCGATATTTCTAGAAGAAAACTTTTAAAGGAAAAAAGAGTAAGTCGTAATTTCGAAAGCGACAAATTTCGAGAAAAAACCCAATATTGGAAAAGTAAAAATTTTTTGGAAAATCAAGTTTAAAATACTAACCCAACTTTTAGGAAAAACTCGAAAAATGTTGAAAATTCGAAAAATGTCAAAATATTACTAAATATTGAATTTTGTGAAGAAAATCTCAATTTTCAGAAAAAGTCGTCGATTTTTGAGAAAGAAAAACCTCAATTTTCAAAAACAATTTTCCTTTTACTTTTTTATGCCAATTTGACAATTTTTTTAGTAAAAAAATTGATGTTGCAAGAAATCTCTTCTTCGAAATTTCCCAACTTTTTACTGATCTAATTTAGAGAAAACTATTTGAAAAAAAATCAAAATTTCAAAAAAAATCAATTTCGAGGAAAAGTCTACTTTCCCAAATTAGAACTTCTTACTTTGAGTTTTTTAAAAATAAGGCGAATTTCGAGTTACAAGTTAAAATTTCCGGAATCCAATTTAAAAAGTCGAAATTTTCAAGAAGAAAGGTGGTGGAATTTTGAAAGAAAAATGATTTTTGAAAGAAGGGTCCAAAAAAAGGCAAACTCTAAGAAAGCAGTCGAGATGTTTGAAAAGTCGAGTTGTAAAATATCAAAATCTTCAGAAAACCCCGATCTTAAGAAAAATAATGGAATTTTGCCAAAGAAATCGAAATTTAGAGAAAAACTACGAAACGAAGAAAAATATCGAAATTTTCCCGAAAAAGTCAAATTTTAAGAACAAGGTGCAATTTTAAAAGTTTTCGTTTAAAAAAAACAAATTTTGAAAAAAAACCAAATTTAATAAAAAAGGAAAATTTCGAGGAAAAATATTTAGATTTCCAGGAACATACAGGATCGAATTTTGTAATAAAATTCAAATTTTGCAAAAAAGACGAATTTTGACAAAAATATCTAATTTTTAATTTCGTTTCTAGAAATTTACATATTTTCCTCGGACAAAGGTTGAAATTTAGTAAAAAAAGTCGAATTGTAAAAGATCAAAATCTTCAAAAAAACCGAATGTTGAGAAAAATAATGAAATTGTGATAAAGAAATCGAAATTTTCCGGAAAAAATCAAATCTTAAGAACAAGGTGCAATTTCAAAAATTTTCGTTTTTGAAAAAAAAACGAATTTTGAAAAACAACAAATTTAATAAAAAGAAAAATTTCGATGAAAAATATTTAAATTTCCAGGAACATACAGGATCAAATTTTGTGATGAAATCCAAATTTTTCAAAAAAGACGAATTTTGAGAAAAATATCGAATTTTCGATTTCATTTCTGGAAATTTACATATTTTTCTTGGACAAAGGTTGAAATTTAGTAAACACTCGAAATTTTCCAGAGCGAGTCAAGTTTTATCGAAATTTTGAAAAAAAAACTCAATGAGAAAAATGAGATTTTTCGAGTTTTCTTCTGACTGTTTGAATCAGAGGCAGGCCCCAATTAGCCCAACCCCAAGTCAGAAAATGTCCAATATCGAGATAAACGAAAAAATTTTGAAAAAAAAAAACAAGTTGAACCAGAAACTTATATTTGAACCATAAACAGTCAAAATTCCAGAGCAAATTTTTTCGAAATTTTTGTCTTTTTACAAATATCCACTAAATCACTACCAAAATTTCCAAATAATTATTTTTAGTTTTTTACCAAAAGTCGACAAAATTATAAGAAAAAAGTAAATCTTGATAAAAAAAGTCGAAATTTTCGGAGAAAAAACGGATTTTGAGTAAACATTCGAAATTTTGAGAAAGTCGGATTTTGACAAGAGGAGTCATATTTTAAGAAAGAAATTTGGTGAAAAAAGACGAATTCTGAGAAATAAGTCCAAATTTCGAGAAAATGTCGATATCTTAAGGAAAGGACGAATTTTGAAGAAATGGATATTTTTTAGAAAAAGTCTCCTCGGTTGAATACAAATTTTCGTTTAGCTGCATGAGTCAGGGGGAGCTCTCTGAAGATGATAGTTTGGCTATCGGAACGGCGTTAGAGCAACCTTTGTTGTGTTTTTTAATCTTTCTTGATTTCAGGGAACAATTTTTGTATTTCAATTTTTAAAGATAACCAAGGACCAGTCCGTTCCACAAAAAAAAATCAATATTTACTTCAATGTTTTTTGCATTAATTTTGAAATTTCGTCTTTTTTGAGTGTATTATTGTTAGAAAAATTAGTTTCCATTCCATAATTTTGAATTACATTCTAAATGCAGATTTTATTCTTGTTTTTTAGGAAATTTCGACTTAACTTTGAAATATACTGCTACGGACTTTATCGGTTCGAATTTATTAACACGTGAATTGAACAATACCCACTTTATTTTCAAACTCAACTCGGATCACTACAACTGAATAATTAACTCACTTATTGACTTCTAACTGCTAATTCACTACATAACTACACCGACTCTAACTAACTTACTCGAGGGAGAGCTGGCGGCTTTATATAGTTTTGGCCTCCAGGTTCTAGAACAATCCGGCAGATAAGGCTTATCGTTTGCCGAAATTTCGGAAACGCTTATCTGCCGTTTACTTGGTTATCGCGGCCGCTTTTCCCTTATCAGATCTTTCTAAAAACTTTTCTTACGCACTAAATTCTACAATTTACATTTCGTTACAATACAATTTATGGTTGAAATTTGAGGAATTTTTTTTTCGTAAATAACTTATGGGTTCTTTTCAAATTGTTGTTTTTTTTTTCAGAGAATTTTATTGTTCTTTTTAGACCCCTATTAGTCGGAAATATTACTAATTTTATTTTAACTTTTCTTAAATCCATTTTGGAAATATTTAAATTTTTAGTAATAAAAGTAGGCAAAATTTCTTAATAAGTTTTAAAAAATATCGACTTTACAGTCAATTTTTTAAATTTTGTTTCTCACATAACTCTCATTTCGATTAAAAGTTTGAAAAGGAAACTTTGATTATTATAAATGCTGTTCTTATCTTAAAAATTATAATGCACAGACCAATAGGTTTGAACCAATAGATCTGTGCATTACAATCTAGTCTTCTGGGGTTTTCCTAGAGACAACCGCTTTGCCAAGCGTTTGTAGTTCAACTGTTGGTAGTTCGGCTACCTATACCACTCTACACGCTTAGCTATAAACGTTTACACTAATTATGGCCCATACCAGATACATACAATGCCCACGTTTATCCAGGGCGGCAAATCCAAAGGGCGGCATTTTAGCCGTAAACGTGGCAAAATTTTGTTTGAGTCAAAAATGTTACTACTAAAATATTTGAGATAAATATCAAAAATTCACATTTACACAGACGAAAATTCACATTGAAATGTAAAATTAAAACTTCTCTTGAAACTTGCATTTAAAGTTGGAAAGTTCCAGAAAACAAGTGAGTTTCCTGTATTAAAATTCACTAATTAATATTTGTTTATTTGAAGAAAAAGTCGAAATTTTTATACTAAAAAGACTAAATTACCTCAAAAAATTGAAGGTCCATCATTATTGCTGAAATTTAAAAAAAATGAATAAAAAAAGGAACAATAGGATTAACCTTTGAGAATGAATTGTATTTAAAAAATAAATCAATATATTCAGTTCGAATACATTTTAGGAAAATATGTAAACCTTAAAAGGAAAACCTACAGAAAAAAGACGAAACTGATTTAACTTCAATCTCGAAAAATTTCAAAACTGAATTTCAAAAAAAAAAGGAAGAAAACATTTCCAGAAAATATCGAAATTTTGTATTTGAAATCGACAGTACAGAATTGACATTTTAGGCAAAAACTTCAATTTCGAAAAAATACCCGAAGGAAAAAATCTCGCCATTTTGAATTTAAAGAGACATTTCGTCCACATTTCGAGTTCAAAGTCAAACTTCTGACAAAGGGAATTTATCAAAATAAATTTAGTTTAAACTCGAGTCACACAAAATAACTAAAATTTGCAGATTGGAGTCGTAACATACAGGAAATTTCAAAATGTCCCAAAAAAGTAGAAACTAGAGTTTAAGAAAACAAAGAAAAATAAAAGAATTAAAAAAATGAAATTTCAGAAAAAAACACGTAAATACTTTCAATTTAAAGCTAAGTCGTTTTTTTAGGAAAAAAGATATAATAATAATTTTGAGATTAAACTTGGAATTAAAAAAAATCGAAATTTAATAAATTTCTAAGGACTGACTGACAGACAAAGCTTACTCTAAACGGATAGTTCTAGGAGCATGGAATTTCATACAGCTGTTCTCCATAATACGTAGGTGAGCACCAAGAAAGGATTTTTCAAAATTTAGACTCCAAAATAGTGTTACGGGCTTTATCGGTTCGAATTGATTACCACGTGTGAATAATATTCACTTTATTACCAAATTAACTCGGCACACTTCAACTGAACAGTAACTCACTACTTATTTACTAATTACTAAGCCACTAACTACACTGACTTCTAACTGACTTACTCGAGGGAAAGCTTGACCGCCTTTTATAGTTTTGGCCCCCGGCTTCTAGAACTTTTCGACAGATAAGGCTTATCGTTTACCGACATTTCTGGAACGCTTATCTGCCATTTGTTTCGTTATCGCGGCCACTTTCCCCTTATCAGATCCTTTCTAGAAACATTTTTTATTTACTAAATTCTGCAATTCTATTCTAAATCCTATTTTATCTAATTACATTGCGTTACAATAGTAAAAATGGGCATTACCTTATAGGCAATTTTTATGGTAATGAATAATACAAGATTGAATTTAAAGTTGCCTATAGGCCTTGAGAGCTGATATTTTTGATCCATATATCTACACAAATTTATGCAAATTTTTGCTGTTGAGCAGTGCATGTTTTGTCTCTTTATGAATTATTTTTTTAAATTAAAGTTGGAATTTTACATCTAAAATTTCTATGCTAAAGTGTAATGCAGAGATTAAGGATAAAAAACTTTTGAATATCTACAAGAATGTTGCTCGAAATTTCTAATTCAAAAACACAATTTGAATATGATGTCATATTTTCAGAAGAAACTTTAGAGTGTTTAAAAAAAATGTTTCCCACACTTCGATTTAAACATCGTAAATCCAAATTGAAGACAAAATGTTTTAAAACTTTTCAGTTTAAATCTTGAAAATGCTACTTTTTAAAATGGCAGCTTTAAAATAAAAATTATGTTCATTCGCGAATTCATTTTATAGAATTCGTTCAAAATTTCAAAATTCGCAATTTGAAAGAAGTTACATCCTTCACAAAAAATTAAAAACTTTCAGAAACAGGCGAATTTTTCAGGAGTCAAAATTACAAATATTCAAAGTTTCGAGAAAGCGGTCAACACTTTTAAAAGACATTTGAAAAAATGTCGAAGTTTTCATAAAAATAGAAGTTTTGAGAAAAGCGATAACTTCGAAAAAAGTCTAAATTTTGATGACGAAAGGTAAGATATTCAAAAAAGGTGAAAATTCTGACGAAAATTCAAGAATTTCGAAAAGGGTAGCAATTTTTAAAGAAAAATCAATTTTTCAAAAAAAAAAGTGAAACTTCGGAAAAAAGTCGAATTTTTCATAGAAA
Source organism: Dastarcus helophoroides (assembly GCA_028583605.1). NCBI lineage: Eukaryota > Metazoa > Arthropoda > Insecta > Coleoptera > Bothrideridae > Dastarcus > Dastarcus helophoroides. Next base: position 33,433,276 of record CM053334.1, read on the forward strand.
AGCCCAATTTAAATAAAAGGCAAAATTACGAGAAAAAGACAAAATTTTGAAAAAAACTCGAAACTTTCAACAAAAAAAAAAAGACAAAACTTAGGAGAAATAATAAAAAGTTTGAATAAAGGTGGAAATTTAAAGAAAAAGTAAATAATTTGAGAAAAGGTAGAGGTTTAAAAAAAACAATATTTTAACATGATCATATATAAAAACAACTAAAACTTTAAAAACCGAAATTTAGGTAAAAAGCTTTGTGTGAAAATGTTTACAAAAATTTAGAAAAAGACAAAAGTTCTGAAAAAAAGAGGGGTATTAAAAAAAATCAAATTCTAAAAAAAGTCATAACCTTCCAGAAAAAGTCGACATTTTGTTGATAAAAGGTCAAAATTTTCAAAAAAGTAAAAATTCTCAAAACGTTTCGAAAATTTTTAAAATGTCCAAATTATGATAAACATCCAATTTTTTCAAAAAAGTGAAATTAAAAGAAATCAAATTTTTAAAATAAAAGTTCAGTTTACTACATACAACAAACAAACTTCTAGAAGAAGTCGAAATTTTTAAAAAAATAAGTTGCAATTTTCAAAAAGGATGAAAACTTCGAGAAATTGTCAAAAGTTGGACAAAGGTGAAATTTTTAAAAATACGGAAGAAGTCTTCAAAAGACAGCTTTACAACATGATAAAATTTATAGAAAAAATCAAACTTTTGAAAAAAATTATAAATTTGATCATGTTGTAAAGCTGTCTTTTGTGTAATTTTTGTATAAGAATTTTCAAAAAATTCACAATGCAGAAAACAAATCAAAATTCTAAGGAAAGGCGAAATTGTAAAAGTCTTGCAACTAATTAAATAAGTTAACATTTAAAAAAAGTGGAAAAAAGTGAAAATGGGAAAATTTTAAATTCGAAAACTGTAAAGACGTAATGTTTAAAAAAAGCAGAAAAATGTTTAAGACTTTTCGATAAATATCAAAGACAGGCCTTTTAAAAAAGTCGTCATTTTCAGAAAGTAAAAATTTTGAAAAATATTCAAATTAAAAATAATTAAACACTCGGGAAAGTCGATGTTTTCAAAAGTTGTAGCTTTCCAAAAATTAAAATTTTTGAAAAGAATTGAAAAGTATTGTAAAAATCAAATTTAACAACAGTCAGATTTACAACAAAATTGAAATTCGGAGTGGAAATTTCAAAAAAATTCAACAATTTCAAAAATGACGTCAAACATTTGAAGAAGGTCGAAATTCTCAAAAAACTTCAAAACTTCCAGATAAATTCAAAGTATTAAAAAATTGAAAATACCGAAAACGAAATTTTCAATAAAGTTGAAATTTACAAAAAATGAAATGTTTTACAAAAGTTATAAAAAAAGGAAAAATTTAAAAAAAAAATCAAAATATATTCAAATAGACCAGAATTTTGAAGAATTTGTCGAAATTTTTAAAATCAAGTCAACATTTCGAGAAAAGATGGATATTGTTAAAAAAGTGGGTATTTTAAAATGTCGAAGGTTTCGAAATAGGTCAAAATTTTAAAAAAGTTACACAAGAATCGAGTCTCTTCTTTAACCGAGAGGTTAGCAGCTAGTGAAATATAAAAAAATAATTATGATAATAATAATTGATAATAATAATTGATAATAACAATTACAATATAAACAATACAAACATCGCAATTTCGAGATGAAAGTCGAAATTTCGGGAAAAAATTGGAAATTTGAAATTTTAGGAAAATTAAAAACAAAACCTCGAAATGTCCATTTTTTTTCCCTAAAATCATATCATATCCATTCTGCCTCTTTATTATTATTGTCTAAACTACCAAATAAATAAGGTGTTAACACTCATTAATTTGGAAAGTGTTCCTTGGAAGGAGAATTTTGGAAAAATCCTTCTAGGTATAAACTACTTTTAAAAGTAATGTTTCAGGCCGGCCCGCATACGCACGGAATTCTGTTCGGTTTTCGAATCAGGAATTTAGATTGGAGCAGTGAAATGAAACGTCAAGAATTCGTACTTGTGCGACCAGTGAGTAAATTCTGGATCTGAATTTCTGATTCGGAAACCTAATCTGAATTCCGCTTGTGTGTGGCCGGCCTAAAAGGCGGTATTTTGCCCTTTTCTCCGAATTCACGTAAGTATTAGAGTGGCCCATCTACTAATTTTCACCGGAATTTTTTCGCACCGCGGAGTATTTTTTCATTCAATAACATTTTGGTTTTGCCTAATGAAGGGATTATAACTGCAGCATATTTCATTTGTACTTAAAAACTTATCAAGTTCACAGAAAATGTGAAAGGTATATAACAAAATTTCCAATTTATCAGTTTTCACACACCACAGTTCTAATTAACAAAAAAGTCTTGAATGAAAAAGTGATAAGGGTTGTAAACTTCACCCTGTCTAATAGTAGGGGGTGTACCAATACATAGAAATAAAGTGTGTTTTCATAAGGTTAATAATTTCATCAATCATTCATTTTTATAAATTTTTCGGTCTTTGAGAAAACATTTAAAATCATTTTCTAACCGACAGCTTTGGAAAATTTTATTTTCGAAAAGGGGGGTGTTTCGGAAAAAACTTTGTAGCAACGACTTATGTTAATTTTCCATATAAAATCAATCATCTTTTGAATTTTGTCACACTTATTACATGTCCTGTAATTACGAAGAAATTCGTGTATGCATTTATTTATGGTGCAATTAGTTTTATTTAAAGAAAATTACTGTCTATGAATCAACGCCAGCGCAATGTATGTGTGATACATAGAGATTACGTTAATAAGCTAAGTATCACTATAGTTCGAACAAATAGAAAGAAGAAACATTATTATTCCGCGTGATTCCTACCCTGCGGAAATCTGGCAACGCCGCAGTCAAGCGACATCAACCAGTTCTGCTGGCTACGTTCTGTTATTCTTCTATGGTTCTACAATCCCCTTTGTAATTGTGGTTGCAGATCGGCGGACGCATTTTCAAATTGGTAAGTTTTTCCTAGGACATAATTTATCAAATTATTGACAAACCAACTTTAATTAGATCTTATCAATTTTTAGTATACCCGTTTTGAAAAGAAATGCACTATAAATTTCGACATTTTCAAATTTTGTGTAGATACTGACATGTGTAATTTTTTGAATTTTAAAATGGTCCTTTTCGCAATATGAATTTATGAATATAATAGTAAATAGCGTCCTATTATGCTTATGAAATAGCGCAACAAATGCTTTGGAGATGCGAAATATTCGCCTAGTACGAATAAATCACACTAAAACTCTCGATCATAATCAGCGAAAAATGTTTTGCGGTCTATTTTACCTACTGTTCATTTGACCGCATCCCGAATTTTGTTGAATCTTCGATAAAAAGTTCCATAAGATCTCTTTATCTAATATGATTCATTATATTTGAGCGTTTTTCATTTTTAAATACTTATTCGGCAGTAGTACATTTTAAAAACCGGGTTTAAATATTACAATTACGGAATACAATCTGTTTAAAAGTGGGCGCGTACGCATTCGCGAATTTCGGTGCCGATCAAATTCGCTAGGTGGCGCTGGCTTCTATCGCGATTCGCGAATCTGGAGCAAATGAACAAACGCAAGACTGCTTCTTATTTTTCCAGTTTCTTTTAATTTGCGTCGATTTGTGGCTATTCGAACGTGTGCATTTTGTAAATTTAGTGATAATGGACTGCCGTTTCGAAGGTTTTGCGAAAATTATACCCGTATCGGTGGGAATTCGGAGAAAATTTCGCGTAATAAGAGGTATGTACAATTTGACCTAATTTTGCTATTTTCCTTATTTAAAGCTATTTCGGTGTCGTTTTTCCGTCTGTGGTTGTCCGAAATGGGCCGGCTTATTTTGTGTATAAAAGGCGTTATGCCGGGTGGAGCTGGATACTGGATTTTCGGTGAAATTCGTCTAGGTTAATTGATATGGTGGCACATTTTTTAAAGAAATTGTTTTATTTTAATAAGCTTGGGCTCATAGATTAATTTTGCTGTGTCCTTGGGCCATTTTACTTACCATTATTAATTGGCGCGATTTTTTTACATCTGCTAGAGGAAATGTGTACAGCGTGGCTCCGGTAAACCATAGCGATTTTACCTTCGATTTATAGAGCTTTATTATATAACAGGGTTAAATTTAGTTTGGCTTCTAGGCCCTTGCTCTTGATTTGACATTGTTTAAAGTTTGAGCATTTATAGAGTTCACTTCCGATAAATCATAGGGCGTGTTCAACAGTAGTAAAACGATGATACCATGTGATTCTAAAATTTCTAAAGTTCACAAAATATACCATATTGATATGCATAATTATAAAATTTAGAAGGGGTCGTGCCTTCACTTGGTGTTATCGAGATAAACTTCTAAAAAAATTTATTGCGCTACGTTATGTTAAAAAAAATCTTGGATTTATGTAAAAATAATTAAAGATGTTTTCTATAATTTGTTCCCTTTTTTTTTTGTTGTCAAGTAAAGATTTTATTTCGATAAGAGACATTGAATACTTGTTCTTAGATGTAGAAAAATTGAGTTATTTCGCTATTGAGGAGATTGTTGAAATAAAACTTTTCTACACTTTTAAAAATACCTGTTATTTTTTAGAAAAAATATTATTAGGTGGCGCAGGAAGCTTTAGAAGAACAAATGTTATTATTAAAATTGCTACCTTAAATTATAAATTATTGATGGAACCTAGAAGTATTAATGAACATTTCCGTCGTTAGAAACCTAACTTATTTCGTTATTAGTTCGTTAAGTAGGTTTTGTAATAGCTATTTTGAAATTAAATTTACATTAGTTAAAATAAGTTCCAAGTTTAGTTATGATTAAATTTAAAACTAAATATTGGGAATGAGGTATGTAAACAGTTTGAAAATCGCAAGGAAAGGAATATAAAAAATATGAATATATGTAGATTAAGTTATATTTTGTTTGCACTTTTGTCGATCTAAAAAGATTAAGCCACTTAATTTTTTTTAATAATATAAATTTTATTTCATAAAACTACACTCTAAGAATAACCCCAATTAGAAGCAATTATTATAGTTGATGAGGTTCGTACCAGATTAAGAATTTATTATTCATGGAAGCTAAAAAAAGCTTAAAGTAAACAAATAACCATTCAGCGAACTGTGGTCTTTCATTAAGGATTTTTTTGTTGTTGATTGAAATGGGAAACGAAGATTTTTTTCAGATAGGACTTTTTTAAGTAATATTTTTCACCTCAGGTATAAATTGCTAGCTCCAGGTCGTTATTTAGAACTCTCTCAGTTGGGACAGTTAATAAATACTACAGAATCAACAAACAACTTTTATTAATTGGAATTCAATGCTCATGGAAATGTTTGAAAATTTGCATCCATTTTCAACTATGTCATTCCTTATTTGTTTACAATTGCTTTAGTAACGTCTGATTCATTCGAAAATTTCTTTTCCACGGACAGAATGTGCATAAAAGAAGTTTTATTATTATTAATATTTACAAATTAAATTGAAAACTGAAAAGCAGAACCTACCTTTATTATTTATAAAATAACGAAGTAAAATAGAGCTGCATAAAACAAAAATTATAAAGCAGAGAGTAGTAAAGATAGTAAAAAGCTAAGGTTATTGTTTCTTTCAAGGTTTTTTTTTCGCCGATTTAATGTTTACTGTCATAATTATTTTTGACAATGAAATGGTAAACTTATAGAAAAAAAATTGGTGTTTGGGGGACGAAAATAGCCAAAACCTAATGTTAGACTTCAAATTGTTAATAAATTTTGTTTTCGAAATTTTGTAACGTTTGTGTAATCTGATTCTTTCGAAAATGTCTTTTCCACGGACAGTACGTGCATAAAAGAAGTTTTATTATTATTAATATTTACAAAATAAATTGAAGACTGAAAAGCATAACCTACCTTTATTATTTATAAACTAACAAAGTAAAATAGAGCTGCATAAAACAAAAATTATAAAGCAGAGAGTAGTAAAGATAGTAAAAATCTAAGGTATTGTTTCTTTCAAGGTTTTTTTTTCGCCGATTTAACGTTTACTGTCATAATTATTTTTACTAATGAAATGGGAAACTTATAGAAAAAAAAATTGGTGTTTGGGGGACGAAAATAGCCAAAACCTAATGTTAGACTTCGAATTGTTAGTAAATTTTGTTTTCGAAATTTTAACTTTTTATTCGAGACTTTGGAGCTTTTAAATATACCTCGAAAACTGGACTTTTTGCTAGAAAATTCGTATAGAAGAATTCCAAATTTTGAGAGGTGATTGACAGGTTTCTATTAATAGTTTCAGCTTATTTCAAAAGTTGGGACCTTATCTAAAAATTTTGATTTCTCTCAAAATTTGAATTTTTTCTAAATTTTGAAAGAAAACTAAAATAAAAATAAAATTAAGTAAAAACGTTAAGTTATCTATCATAAAAATGGTAGATAACTCAATACGTTGACTACCATGCAAATTTTCAAATTTTTGTTTTGGGAATCAATCGTTTGTCCAATTACTTTATAAAATTGAGAAATGTAGTGTAGTCCAGGGTAGATAATTTTTGAAACCAAACAAAATTATAGCAGGATGAAACCTATTAGAAAAGGAAAGATAATGCAACAAAAATGAAAGAAAAATAAATTACGGGCGACCTGAGGTCGGGAAGGGATAGGGGGTGAGGTTTTAAGGGTAAAAAACGGTTTATCTCGATTTCTGGCAAAACTACAAATTCCTATGAAAAAAAGTTAAATGGCAAAGTTGTAGGTAATAAGAAGATCTACAACTTTTGTATCTACACTTTTTTAGCATAACCTCAAAATTCACGTGAAAATTCAAAAAACCAGGTTTATGGTTTTTTATTTATATCTTTTACAAAAAAAAAAATTTTTTTCACAAAAATTAGTGAAAACTTACCTTTTTATGTTCTAAAGACATTGTGATTTTTTTGATTTAAAATATTTATTTTTTTTACCTTATTTTGACTCAATATCGAAAAAGCATCCTAATTTTCAATCGAAAAATCTTACGTTAAAATTTTAGCTTTTTCAAAAAACTCGGTCGGGCTTTTTGTTCGTTGAAATGTCTACTTTCATGATGGTGTAAAAAGAAAGATACATTACTATGGTAAATCTTCTAATAAAATTCAAAAAAACGAAAAGTACTCCAATTCGAAATTTTTTTTTATCTTTATGTACATTTTTGAGCGATTTGTTAAAATTTATACTTTAATTACTCGAAAAACGTAAGATTCCATTTTACATTGATAAACAAAAAAATTACAAATCCAAAAAACATAAAGACTGCAAAAAACATAGTTGTTTTTAATATTAAAGATTGGATTTTAAGGGGATTTAATCTAAAAAATATGACTTTAGCTATTGTTTTCAGTAAAAAAAAGTTTATTTCTTAAATTCTCATTACATTTATGTCATAGAAAATTAATCTTTTTATTTATCAAAATATTGTCTTCAATTTTAATCACTTATCCATCAGTTTTTGTTTCTTTGATGGTATTTCTTCATCGTTAGATTCAGCACATCTTTCCGATTCTAGTAGATCTTCGAAGTCTTCAAGACCATCATCGTCTTCGTATCCAACATCATTTCTAGTTTGCACTGGTTCTTCATCCACAATTTCATCTAGATCATTAACTTTCTCATAGGTTTCTTCTACCACATTGGCGCATTTTTTAGAACCATGACAATTTGAACATAAATTTGTGCATTTCAAACCATGTTTTCGGCAGCCACATTTTAAACTATTGCATCCAGTTTCACAGCTGCAGCAAATAGTTTTCAGCAATATGTCTGGAATTAATTCTTTTTCTGTAAATTTGGGCATAATGCCCCGTAGATGTTGCTTCCAGCCCCAATCTGTTGCTGTCAGTTCGTTACCAAGTCAAGTTTGAAGCTCTGTAATGCCCTGTAACAATGTTGTTCTGCTGCACCTTCTGTGGGTGGCAGATTTGCCAATATAAAAGACGATTTAATTTTTGCTAATTGATATTTTTGAAATCCTTATTGATTTAGTGTAATATTATCATTTTTACATGTATAAATAGATTTCATTAATTATAATTCATTTTTTTTTATATCTTCTTTGTTTGCATCTTTTTTAAAAAAAATATTAGCCAAATTTGATAAATTTTCATCGCCTATTAATGAATTCACGATACTTTTCTTTCCTTTTCCGGCAAATCCAGATGTTGTATCGCAACCAGAAAAACAATGCAGAAATGCAACGATGTTTTTGACGGATTTATATTTGAAACTATTAGACGTGAAAAAAAGATCTTTTATATTTCCAGAACCTGGCTTCAGAAAATAAATGTCATGATTATTAGAATTTAATTGATTCAAAAGGACCAGAAGATCAATATCTTGACCCACAACAATGACAGTTTTATTAGTATCTCTGGCAATTTCTATCGTGGTCTTAATTATGTCAGCATCAGCATCTTCTTTTGCTTGTTTACAGGAAAATCCTTGTGACTGAAATATTTTCATTAGCGATTTTATTATTTTGTCTTTATTTTTCTCGTTAGATAAAAATTTTTCTTGCAAAAATGGTATTTTTGTATGGTTTTGATAATTGAACTCTGAAATATTGTCTGAAGGTCTTTCTACGACTGCGTTCTCCTCTTTTAGTTAACTCATTTAGTTGTTAATTATAGTAGTATATTTCGATTTACAATTTTTTGTTTATCAATGTAAAATGGAATCTTACGTTTTTCGAGTAATCAAAGTAATAAATTTTAACAAATAGCTCAAAATTGTACATAAAGGATAAATAAAAAATTTTCGAATTGGAGTACTTTTCGTTTTTTTGAATTTTTTTAGAAGATTTACCATAGTAATGTATCTTTTTTTTACACCATCAGAAAGTAGACATTTCAACTAAGAAAAAGCTTGCCAAGTTTTGTGAAAAAGCTAAAATTTGAACGTGAGATTTTTCGATTGAAAATTAGGGTGCTTTTCCGATATTGAGTCAAAATAAGGTGAAAAAATAAATAATTTAAATCAAAAAAATCACAGTGTCTTTGGGATATAAAAAGGTAAGTTTTCACTAATTTTTGTGAAAAAAAAATTATTTTTTGTAAAAGATAAAAATAAAAAACCATAAACCTGGTTTTTTGCATTTTTCACGTGAATTTTGAGCTTATGTTAAAAAAATGTGGATACAAAATTTGTAGATCTTCTTATTGCCTACAACTTTGCCATTTAACCTTTTCCATAGGATTTGTAGTTTTGCCAGAAATCGAGATAAACCGTTTTTTTTCCCTTAAAAACTCACCGTCTACCCCTTTTCGACCTCAGATCGCCTATAATTTATTTTGCCTTTCATTTTTGTTGTATTATCTTCCTTTTCTAATAGGTTTCATCCTACTACTAATTTTTTTTTCACTTTTTATAGCTTTTGAAGGCTTCTACCCTGGTCTAGTGCTCATACCAATTATTTTGAATTTTTTTTCGAATCTGCGCATTTTTCTCTAAAAATGTAACCTTTTTATCGGATCCCAAAAGTGTTAAATAATAGAATTCGGCGTTTCAGAATTAAAAAGTCGTTAGTGTCACCCCTTTCCATCATCATTTCGGTTATTGTCCATGCCAGGGTTACCCAACCTTTTAGTAGTCGCGGACCACTTCCAAAGTTTTAGAAACTCTATGGAGCCCCTTTCATTATTTCCTTTCTTGTCGAATCCGCAATATTTTTAGCGAATAAAAAAAGCTCGTCACGTTATATCCTTTCATGTCGTGTATATAATAAAAAAAGGCACAGTCGTTTTCAAATCGTTACTTTCTAGGTAGCCACTGACCCCTGACCAAGCGTCGATAACTCTGTGAAAGGGAAGGCTTGCAAACCTATAAATGACGAAATATTTCTAAGTTGCAGTAATTTTTAGTTTATACAATGATACGGTGTGGCGTCATGAATTTTTCAAAAACATGGTCTTATTATGTAACAACATAACAAGTAAATAAACAACAATAAAAAACCAAAAAAAGTGTCAGCAATAATAATGACAGTTGCAATTGTTAATGTAAAATGTAACAGTAAAATGTAAATAGTAAAATTACTATTAAATATGTCGGTAATTGGGCTTTGTAACATGACAAAAGTTGTCATGGTGGTGGTAAAAAATGTCCAACCCCTGCTCCTCACACTCACGCTACGGATCCCTTTGAGTCCATCCCTAGTTTAAGAAACCCTGGTCTATAGCATTAAACAAGGCGCAGAGGTTCTGGTCCTGGCTAGTTCCATCGGATCAGTTCGATGAAAATTGGTGCGTGATAGCTGGTTCCACGGGACCAACACGGCATTCAACCTGTTAAACAATTAATCAAACTAAATAAGTGATGCAATAGAAGAACAGAAATCAGAAATGTATTTTGGAGAGAGATTAGTGGTCGCGTAAAAAAATGAATGACATTAATTTTTCTCAAATATTTACCATAACTTAATAACCTTTTTTTTCATTTTCCAGTTCTTAATCAAAATGGTGTTGGAAGTGACATCCGAATAATAATAGTCGGAAGCCTTCTCTCAGATAGTAACAGTTGTATTTTCAGTTGAAGCAAGAGTTAAATATTGCTTTTTTGGTTCATTTGTAAGAGAAATGATGACCCTCATCGTCCTCTCAACCGAGTGAATAAATTGGCCTGCATTTTGTCCAAGAAATTACTTTATCTTTCAGTAAAGTTCCATTGAAATCAGAAATTTCAGCAAATAACTCCAACAAAGACAGACCAACTTACAGAGATGGTAAAAATGACTGCATGAATTTTGATACACCGTGTCCCAAAAGTCCTGGGAGGGTGAGGTATCCTACATTAATAGTGGGCTTTAGGAAAAGTGCAGATATGCTTTAGAAAATACTTTAATTTTGTCATTTTTTGACGTGTACATGTTTACATTTATCCCCCTGACTATCCCCAAGGTTCCCCTCATTTTTTTAAATTTCACAGTATGACTTGCAATACGTTATTTGAAAGGTAATTTCATTTTATTTACAGTAATATAAAGTTTTCTGCAAAATTTTACAAAACAAAGGATTTACAGCTACTTCTTTTAAAAATACACACCTTTATTACACAAAATACAAAAAAAGTAACTAGGCGATTATACTGTGAATAAAATATTTACTTTAATAAATGTTAAAATTGGATATTTGGCAATATCCCAACCTATAGTAGAACGACGTCACAACGTTTATTAGTCTCTTTAGTAATTTGTTGTGGTTCCTCAAATATTCAGTCCTTCAAAACGTCTACGTTTAATAGGTTTGTTTTTTTAAGTGTCCCCAAAAGAAGTAATCTAGAGGTGTCATGTTAGGAGAGCGTGCTGGTCATTCAGTGTCTTTTCTCCCAATCCATCTATTCGGAAACATTTGATCCAGAAATTGCCGAACTTCAAGAGCAAAATGAGGTGTTGTATCATCCTGCTGGAACCACATTTTGCCAAAATTAATCTCTAAGTGTTGTAAAGCAGGTATAATTTGTTACCATCAATTACAAACGGACCAGTAATGGTAGTACTAATAATACCAGCCCACGTATTTATTTTTTGAGATCTCTGATTGTGTTCTTTCCTCATCCAGTGAGGGTTTTGATCACTCCAGTACCTCCAATTGTGACGATCGATCAAACCATTAACAGTAAAAGTACATTTGTCGGAAAAACAAATATTAAATATAAAATTAGGGTTTTGATCAACTTTTGCCATTATTGTTTCACAGAAATCAAGCCTGCGATCCCAATCATCTTCACTTCACTTTGAAGTGATTGTATGTTGTAAGGTTTATAAGCGTTTGTTTTTAAAATGCGGCAAGTACTGGGATATCAGAAATTATCTTGGTCAAGGGTGGTTGTGGAATGTAAAACGGGTCTTACTTTAAATTTTTGAATATGTTTTGTTGTGTCAGAATCTGTCAAGTCATTGTGCTGAAATTTTCTAATCCAGTTTTTGAATCATGCCTCTTACCACACAGCACACAACTTTCATGATTGAAGCCTATTTTCGAACGGGTGTGCTAGTTAATGGAAATTGACAATACAGTCAACGTTTGCGTTTGGACAATTTTCGAGAGCACTTCCCAAACGTGGTAATATTACCGGACAATTTTTATGCGTGCCTTATAAATTGTGTTGAATTGTGTCGCGAAACTGGTTGTGTGACTCATAAAAAAGGTGCTGGTAGACCAACAGTTCGTACAGGAGAGGTTGTCAATGACGTTCGTCAACGTATGGAAGAGGAGCCTGGAAAACCTTTGAAACGTCTTTCTCAGGAAATTGGACTTTCTTATGGAACATGTCAGAAGATTTTAAAGAAAGACTTGAACATGCATCCATATAAGATGCAAACATATCAAGCTCTTCTGCCCGCAGACCACCCCAGACGCCTTGCTTTCTGCCATTGGTTTGTCAATAATTTAATGAATGACGATCTTCTGGACTTAACTTTTTTTCTGACGAAGCGTGGTTCCACCTTTCGGGATACATCAATTCTCAAAATATGCGAATGTGGAGCAATGATAACCCTCATGTTTTTACTGAATCGTCACTACATGCTCAAAATATTGGTGTTTGGATGGCAGTTTCTCGCAGAAGAATAATTGGGCCAATTTTTTTTCGATTTCACTGTCAACGCAGAAAGGTACAGACACAACTTTTTGGATGAATTTGTGCAACAGTTAAACGATAATGAACTTCGGTACGGTTATTTCCAGCACGACGGTGCAACAGCACATACTACACGAGAAAATATTGCTTTCCTCGGCGAGTTTTTGATGACCGGCTGATAAGTTTGCATACAGAAGTTGAGTTTCCTCCGAGATCACCTTGTTTGACAATTATGGACTATTTTATATTTGCTTACTTAAAAAACAAGGTTTTCGCAACTCCGGTAAATAATTTGCCAGAACTGCAACAAAGAATTGTTCAGCAATGTGCAACCATAGCTCCAGAAATGCTGCAAAAGACTTTTCACAGCATGAGGAGGCGCGTCAACTTGTGCATCGAACAAAACGGGCGACATTTCCAACAATTTCTGTAATTTAGATTTTCTCGTTACTAAAACCGTTATTTCATAATTTGTAGTTCATTACTGTTTTACAACTGAAATAAATAGGTATGAAATTTGTAGATTATTGATGATGTCAGTGTGACAGTGACATAATTATTTCAAACGTAAAGTAAGACACACGTTTTACATTCCATAACCACCCTTGACCAAGGTAATTTGTGATATCCCGGTAGATGACCTACTATTTGCATCATGTTCTCTAGCAGCCTTACGCAAAGAAGTTTGAGGATCTTCCACAAACCTCTGCAATACTTCAACAGCGCTATTGTCATTGGTTGGAGTTCTTGGTCGTCCTGATCGGGGCTTGTCTTTCACAGTTCCAGTTTTTTCAAACCTTTGTATCGTTCTGCACACAGCTGATCTTGATACTGGCGTTCTGTTTGACAACGTATTAAATAAATGAACTAATTGATCGTATGACCTTTTGAGATCGCCACATCCTCTCATTATCGAAATCGTTATTCGCTTTCTTTCGTTTAACGCCATATTTGTTTAAATATTTATTGAAACATTTGACAAATCGAATATTTTTCGACAAAGTTGCTTTATTATAAAATGCCGAAGGCGGTTTCCATGATTATTATCCAACAAACTTGATTTAATCAAATAAATTTTAGAATTGAGATTTAACGTTGGTTCAATTAAAAATAGTTGTTTATCATTCATTTTTTAAATTTTTTTACAAAATTCTCTGCTGCTGTAAAGAGAATGAAATTATCTTTCGAATGGCGTATCACAAGCTATACTGTGCAATGAAAAAAAAAAGGAAAGAACCTTGTGAGTGGCAGGGGGGAAGGGGTTAATGCAATCACTTGTTTATATGTCAAAAAATGACGAAATGAATGTTTTTTTTGAACTTTACCTAAAATTCACTATTAATCTAGATGTCTTGTCATTCCGGGGCTTTTGGGACACAGTGTGTCTGTTGTAGTAGATTCTTACTACAGCGTCTATTTTTTATTTGTTGAAGATAAAATCTTTCATCTTGCTACTTCTGGAACGTCAACTTTCTCTCGAAAATCATTTGCCTACTATTGTGAGTTTCATCAAAAGTAATACTAATTGTAGCTTTTAAATGAATCACCACTTTGAAATCAGCACATTTTTCTGATTACACTACTTAAATATGTAACATTTGAAGTAGAGAAAACTTTTGAAACCAACCATTCTATTTTTTTATTGTAGAAGTGCATTTTATTATTATTATTATTAATGGATATTAATTAACAAAAATGATTCTTCTATTAAAACTATATTTTCCTAAATTATACCAACCATGCGGTACTGGGGGAAAGTGTTATTAATTAATTAATTAATTTACTTTGGCCATAAGATCAGCAAAATCGAACTTACTGTCAAAACAATACAAAACATTCAGTTTTAATTGTTAATTTTAAGATCAATTCAATAACTAAGATATCTGAAAAAACAAAGGAAAAAACTGACGATGAAGTAAGTATTATGCGTTATTGTCGCACAGATTTGAGAAACGTCTCTTTTTTATTTTTGTCCAATTAGAATTAATCAGAAGGAGTCATGCACTTTCCGGTTAAAAAATGAAATGCATCCAATACTTTTTTCAATATTAACTTCTTAATTATACCCATTGTATTCAGAAAATTATGTAGATTCTAAGGAAATTTCATTTACAAATCAAAAATTTATATTCCTTTTTGAGAAACGACAGTAGTAGGTTGAAATGTACATTGAGTGTAGCAGATTTTTACAGTAGAATTCAGTCGCAAAGGGTAACTCTATTTTGCTCTGTCAATAGAAGGTGAAAATAAAGATAGTTGGCGATAAACTGCCGTTATACAAAAAAGTTTCGATGTAAATAGAGATTATCACTGTCTCAAATTGGACTACATAGGAATTTGCTGTTTGCTGTCTCCGACTGTCTTGTATGTTGTTATTTGGCGGGATCAGAGCTATCAATTCTTGTGAACATCTCCCATGAAAGTACTTGTAGAAAAAAGTCAAATCTTCAACCAACCGCCTGTGCTGTAGTGTCTGAAGAGATTCTGTCAAAGGCTTAATCATCAGTCCAAGCGTTCTCCGAATTGAATACAAAAGAGCCAGTGAACGTTTCGGAGCTGAACTTCAATTAGTCCAATGTTGGTTTAACTTGGAATTTGTTAGGAATGAGTAGCCATAATACTTTTTAGTTTGAAAAAGAAAGCCCAGCTTTTGAGAGGCTGATTGGCAATGACGTTCACGTGGTCCTTACAAGAAAAGTTAATGCTTGCACTTATTTTTAGTGTGGATAGATTAGATCTAGTATGGTTGTTTTAGAGCCCATTAGAATGCTGGACTCTCTCTTAGCGAAATATTGTTAGGCATTGAATTCTGCACTATTTTGCCCATTTAAGCTTCCTTGTATCTAATAGTTTCCGGATTCAGGATTAGGTGTTAGTACCTCTCTGAAGATGATATCCTTGGCTATTGCAAACGCGTTAGAGCAACCTTTGTCGTATTTTTTAATCTTTCTTGGTTTAATGGAACAAGATTTGTATTTCAATAGTTTCCGTAGTTCCCTGTAGTGGACATCAAATTTTGTTCAAGCCTGTACGTTCAGTATCCCTATTATAGTTATTTTTCTCTATATTGTCTTAAAATTAATGACACTTTATCTGAGACACCCTGCTTAAAACAATAAAACTAAAAACTCAAAGCAATTTTATCCAAATAAGTCTTATAAAAAATATAAAGTCAATGAAATATTTGATTTGTAATGCGAGACAGAAAACGGAGAAAAATGATGAAAAAACTTGGAACTCGGTATTTTAAAGAAAAATTAAATTGAGTGGAAGACGTCACCAATTTACCATAAGAGCACAGGGTGTTGCATAAAAAAACTACACATTTCACAGTCAAATTTTTTAGGACACCTTGTATTAAGCATACAAATTAAAAATGTGTCCCATTTAATTTTTCCACTAGTACTTCTTTAACCCTCAAGTGTGGACATTTTATTTTTATAACACTAGCCTGGACATGGCGTCTCACAGACTCTTATATTTGAGGGAAAATTTTGACTGCAAATACTAATAAAATTGACAAACTAGTTCTGGGAGATGATAAGTAGTTCTTAAATGAAAGGATTTACAGTATAAAAATTCAACTTTTATAGTGAGGAACTATAATTATTAGCAAAAAGGCGTAAATGAGATGTATTGATTATCAAAAATCACAGAACCCAAGGGGTCTGTGAGACCCCTTGACCACTCTTAAAGGTTAATACAGTCACCAATAAAGCTAGAATACAGGAAACTGCTAATAAATGGACACTCTGTAGATAGGGCATTGGTTGGACTTCCAGAGATTCGTTAATGAATAATAATATAATTTCAAAAAATCAGAAATGCGAAATGTTAAATTTCTTAACAATCTTAAAACTATTTAAAAAAGAACTATTTACAATTTAGAATATTTTCGAAAAAAATTTTATTCAAAAATTGTAAATGAGGTCCACTAGAAGCAAAACTTGTATTTGCTTTCTAAGTAACTTTGAGTCATCCTAAAAAATCCTGTATAGCTTGATTTTAAATAACCATGTGTTTACGTGATAGGTACATACATATATGTTGGTGTAATTAAAACAACACTTCTTTATTCTTCTAAATTTGTTGATTTTCTTTGAAAATGTAAACAATTATTGCAAATACAGACTTTTGCAAGTAAACAATAGAAATACAGATTTTGTATTTTTTCAGCAAATATAGTCCCTTCCTTCTGAATTTTTATAAAGATTGTTAGTATAGTGTACTTAAATAATATAATTATTTTTTTAAAAGTAAGAGAATTTAAGAAAGTACAAGGCTTACGAATATTTTATCTGTCAATTTTTTAAAATAAAATTACAGTCAACGTGCTGAAAAAAAATAATATAGCAATCATTAGCAATCTACTATCGAGTGAAATTAAATGTAAAAGTTGTATTGGATTTTGTTTTTTAAAATATGAAAACATTATTTTAAGATGATGATTTACCAAAAAACCAACGACGGCACTGTATGGGGTCACGATCTACAGTTTTGGAACCTCTGGCATATTGAGGCGATAACTCAGCTTTGCACGCAAGCACTTAGGTGTCTAATAGTGCATCTAAAAAAATTGAAATGTTCCAATTTATTTGTGTTCTTAACCTTTAAGTGTGGACAGGGGGTCTCGTACACCCTTTGGGTTCTGTGATTTTTGAAAATCGATACATCTCGTATCCGCCTGCGCTCCAGCGTCTCGGTAGCTTCGAATTTAGTCACCAAAAGGTCGGTGTAGAAAGAAGTTGTATATTTGGTGTGTTTTAGGTAAGCTATGCCTATTCAAAACTCTGGCGGGGTCTGTGAGACCCCATGTCCACGTTTCTCCCAGAGGGAATATTTTTAGAAGATAGATTCCAATGAGTTTCCTGACTCATAAGGATCGAGAAATTACACGCCTCCACTTTGTTCAATTTCACAAACCAAAATACATTATGCTCACAAGTCACAAGACAAAATAAAGTTTTGTTCCTTATACCTTCGATGCATCACAATATCAAATCGATGTTGATAATTTATTAATTCTATTAAAGAAGGTGTTTATGAAACCGACAAGAAGTATTCATTTTACCCAAGTAGCGTTCAATTTACCCAAGTAGCTGACGCAAGCGCTAGAAGATGGCCTATGGTCACCACAACCTTTTTTTACAGCGGGTCAATTACAGTGCTAAAAATTTTCCACGGGTCGCATGTGAGAAAAATATGAATGCTGGGGCGTTTGCACCGCTTGGTTCATGTAGCAAACTGAAAATTTATATATGTATTCAATTGGAGGAATTTCCAATTCTTCAGAATTCGTCCTTTCCTTGAAACATTTTTTCCAAAATTTCTACGTTTTCTCAAATTTCGTATATTTTTTTACAAAATTTGTCTTTTTCTTTTGAAATTTCGAATTTATTCATAAAATTCAAACATGACTGTCAAAATTTCGAATTTAAAAGTTCCTCGTTTTTTTTTCTGAAATTTCGCTATTTCTCGAAATTCGACTTTTTCTGAAAATTTCGACTTCTTTAATTCTGAAAATTTGAGCTTGTTTATTAAAATTGTCCCTTTCCTCGAAATATTGTCGATCTTCTGACAAAAAGGGATATTTATTGGAAATTAAAATTTTTGTTAAAGGACAAAAATTTCTTTGTAAATTTCAATCCTTTTTTAATCCAAATTTTTGAAAGTTTCAACTTGTTTGTCAAAATTTCAATGTATTATCACAATATTTGACATTTTCTGACGCCCGTTCAGGCAAGGTAGGACGCCTGTCTTCCTCTGGCTCGAGGAGTCCAGAGAAAATAAATATTTGATTTTTCTCTTAAAATTTACTCTTTTTGAATTCCGATGAAATCTGTTCCTTCTGGGAAATTTCGAAATTTCACTGAGATTATACTCTCTTTTCTTAAAATTTAGATCTTTTTTGCAAAAGTTCTTTCGACTTTCTTTGGACCAATTTTTGGCATTTCAGAGTTTTCTCGAAATTTCTCTTTTTCCCAAATTCCAATATTTGTCTGAACATTTAGCTGAAAATTTCGATCTTTTTGAAATTTTGACTGGTTTCCTAAAGTTTGCCTTTTTCAGGAAAACTTGATATTTATCTCAATATCCGATATTTAATATTTCTATAAAATTTTTCTTTTTCCTGATAAATGCCTCTTTTTTTCAAAATTTCGAATTTTTTTAAAACAGTCTAACCTAAAATTCCCATGTTCCTTAAAATTTGTCTTTTTTGAAATTTCGAATTTATTGTCAAAATCCTACTTTTTGGACTTTTTCAAAAAGGGTTTATTTATTTTAAAATTTTGCCATTTTTTTGAATATTTGTCTTTTCAATAAACTACTGGTTTTAGATCAAATGGCTTTATGGTTCCGAAAATGTTCATTTTTCTCTGTAAATTTGATCGAAATGTTAATAAAAATATTGCGAAAAATATTTTTAGGAATTTCGAGAAAAAGATTTCTTGTAAATTCAACATTTTTACTGAATTTTAAATTTTGAGAACAATATTTTTAGAAATTTTTGAACATTTCTCAAGTTTTTGAGAAAGTTACGTTTTTATTTTCAATATGATTTATTCAAAATTTCAACTTTTCCAATTTCCCTCTTAAAAATGGACCTTATTTTCTAGAAAGTGGAATATTTTTCTGGAAATTGCAACGTAATTTTCAAAAATCGTGAATTTTTTTTGAAGTATTTTTTTTTGAGTTTTTTTTTAAAGTTCAATTCCCGATAATTTCAACTTGTCCGAAATTCATCTTATTCTCCAAATTTTGACTTTTATCTCAAAATTCGATTTAATCTGTTTCTGGACATTCCCATTTAAAATTGAATTTTTTCTGAAGATTTAGTTTTTTCACAAAATTCGTTTATTTTTGTTCAAATTGGATCGAAATTTTAATAGAAATCTAAACAATTTGAGAAGAATATTTTTAGGAAATTTTGAGCCAAAGATTTCTTGAAAAATTTCAAAAGTATGACGAAATTGAAATAAAATAAAAATTCTAAGAGAATTATTTTTAAAAGTTGCATTTTTTTACCTGAATTCGACTTGTTCTGGAAATACAACTTTTTTGCAAAAATTTACTTTTGGAAATTTCGTCTTTGTTACATTTCCACTTTTTTGAAATTTCCGAAAGGTTTTTTCTTAGGATTGGGCTTTTTTCAAAATTTAGACTTTAATCTGGAAATGCGATGTCCCCAATTCTGTAGTTGTGTGTTGTGGTTGAAGGTTTTCTTTTTTGCCCATGTGTTTTTCAGAATGTTTGTTGTTGCCCCCCTCCCCTTGAAGGAAATCTTGCCTATGCTCATGTCCAAGATGATTTGTCCATGATTTGCATTGTATGTCTGACTAATCTTGGAAATTTATTAAAAATCATTTAACATTTAAGTAATTTTACTAGAATTTCTGAATATTGTGAAATTTGATCCTCAAATTGGTGTTGTTTTGTAAATCTATTAATTTCATTTGTACTCATTTGGAACTGTTTCTATGTTCTATGTCGTATATTAAATGACTAAGAAAAATATGGAAACTACAAGCAGTTTCTTCGGATCGAAATATGTTAAATCTCGATTCAAATTGGTTTATTAAGTTTTGAATTTCCTGACCATATTTACCTCTATCAGAAGGAGTTTCTTTTCTTAAGTATGGAAAATCTTTAATGTTTGGTAAGTTCTTTTTTTTTGTCAAATTGTTTGACATTTTCTTTTCCAAAATGTTTACGTAAAACAGTAGAGCTTAGGCGAGCCGTACAAAAATGTTAGACGGGCCGCATCTTGCTCATCCCTGGTTTAGTATAAAAGTTGAATTTTTATGCTGTAAATCCTTTTATTAAGTATTTATCTTTTCCCAGCCCTAGTTTGTCAATTGTATTAGTATTTGCAGTCAAAATTTTCCCTTAAGTACGGGAGTCTGTAAGACCCCATTCCCAAAGCTAGTGTTATAAAAATGAAATATCCACACTTAACAGTTAAAGCACTATTAAACTCTGATATTATTTTAAACTGCTACTAACGAATAATAACTTCAAAAATATTCTGCATCAATATTGTTTTTTTTTTGTATCATAACTGATACAAGATTGCCAAAAACGGTAGTGATTTTTTTAAAATACAATCTACTCGCACAGGGTATCCCTACTATGCTCTTGAAGAATCTACTTCAATATTTCTTCTCCATCACAGTGAGAAAATTTGAGGTTAGGTGATAAACTGAAAGTTTGCAGAAAAAGATCCTAAAAATGGAGAAAAATGTTTCTACATTTGCCTACTTTTGCTTTTGCAAATAGTTTCAAATTTTGCAAGCTTTCAAAGTTTTAGCATTTATAACAATCGATCCGAATTCAATCGAATTCCTTAGACCAACAACATTAGCTTTAAGTAGAATCTTAATAAGAATTCAATCCTTCAAGAGTGTGTGTTTTGAATGTTATACGTTATACTGACTGGTCGTGGAAGCCTTCGGAGTCATACTATTTAGTAAATTAATTATTGTATTGGACATTTTACTTAAACATTATGTTGCTGAAGTAAAATGTGCCTCACTGGCACAATGGATATCTAAATAAAAATGAACAGGTTTTATAACTTTTGTTTTGTGGTGAAAAAGATCTGGAATATGAAAGTCTTGGTGATTTTTTAGGATGATTTATATTACTTTTGATTCCAATGAACAAATAAAAATATCAGAAAACTACGACGATGTAAGTGATTGAAATAATATAAATATTTTGAAATAATCACAACATTGTCAGCAATGTAGTGCCTACCTCAATCTTAAAATAATAATACATATGGAATTGTTGTCGCGTGTAAATCATGAATTGAATTATTCCAGATTTTAAATTAGCAACATTAAGAAATTTGCGCAGTTTTTTTATTCCAAAACATCGTTACGAAACAATTCCAGGTGGTTGTGGAGATGAGACTTTTTACTAAATTTGTTCGACATATTCTATAACAAAGCGTATCATTTAAGAGATGCAATGGTTGATGGGTTTAAATCTAAATACATTGAATTTTTCAGGCGTTTGACACATTTTCTGGATTGATTTTGGAAGGGGGTCGTTGCGTCTCGTTTTTGGGCAGACGGCGTAAACAAAACACCCATGTGAATTGGCACAGGGTCGTTGTCCTGACACTGTATTTGAAAGCTTCTTCAAGGGAGAGGGGTAGTAAACGTCTAGGATAACGTCTAGACTGTATTCGGGCCGGCCGATCAATATGAACGAACCCCTTTGCCTGTGTGTCGTGCATAGTTCCTGAATCCTGCCAGCCTGGTCGACGGCATTATTTTCACGGGTTCAGAGCGCGATGTGCTGCATTCTGTCATGTGGCCTGAATTCATACAGAACAACGGCAGGATTCGAGTGTGTTATATTAGCTTCCTCTTTATTGTTGCGTGTCTGGTTCTACTCCAGAAATATTACAGGATATGTATATTGTAAACCAGAGCCAGAACGATGCTTAAATTGCATTATATCGAGAAATGTAGATCACCTTCAACCCCCTTTCAGTCTGAGTCTGAAATGTCACGATAAGTTACTTAATTTAGCAAGTTCTGAACAAAGTGAACAAAGGCATTATTTTTCATTTTATCTTCTTCAATAAATATCAAGCGCCTGCAGATTTTGATTTGTGAAATTTTCGGGAAAAATCTTTTTATTTTCCAAAAAAATATTGGTATTTATTCTGACCAGTACATTAGAGCAGTATACTAATTTATTTTATTGCAAAAAACACCGTCGATTCGGGATAGTAAAATTTTATTTGATTAAGAAGTAATTTTTGGTTCCCAATTAAAATGATCTGTTTATTCATTTTATTTAACATTTCTGCGATCCAGTTTGGAAATATTTAAATTTTTAGTAATGGGTCGCAGAAATGTTAATAAAATTAATAAATAGAATGTTTCCGATCAATAAAAGTTTACCATGAGGAATAATTAAAATGATCTCTTGGAAAAAATCAAACTCTTTGTTTCAATATTTCTGCACTTAAGTAACCGAAATTCATTTTGAACGTACTTCTGGACTGTGGAGTGTACTAGGAACCACTTCTCGATAACGATTTTTTTGCATGACGCTCTTTGAAACTTATGATACAACGCTTGTTGATGCATAGTGAAATAGAACATTGTGAAAAGGAAGCTGCGGCTAACATTAAACATTTTTGAAAAAATTCATAAAAAACATTTTGTCTCAATAATTTTTCCAGATTATAAGCTGATGAATGTATCCAAAAAGTACAAGAATAAATTATTTATTTTTGTAGAAGTACAAATTTTGGGAAAGTTTTTTTAATGCGTTCAGTTTTGCACTGCAACATTTCTTAAAATTACAAATATTAAATTTTTAAAAATAAAAGCTGATATGTTTCACAATTTTTGTCCAAAGTCACCGTGGTACGAAAGGACTTTGGCATTGGGACGCCCCGGATTAAATATTAATTATCTCCTCCTTAATTCTTATTATTAACTAATATGTGTGGGTAGTGATTTTCACCATTGGTGTGTTTTCATGGAGGAATGGGAAATTACATAATGTTATTACCGATTTTTTTATTTTAAAACATTTTTTTTTCGGCATTTTTTTTTCTTAATCTTTCGATTTTGTTTTCTAGAAACTTCGTTATGAAAAGACCAAATTAAAAAAAAAAAAAAATTGGCAGGTAATGGGACTGCCGACAGAAGTGAAAACTTAAAACTATGATGTAACAAATTGCAAGATATTTCACAAAATTTGTTTTTTCCAAACTTCCAGCGGTTTCTCTCAGTTGAGAAGAAGTACAAATAATTGAGGGCGGCGACTAACATTTACTCCTTCCCCCATATACCCCCTAATTTTCTTTTTTATATATTTTCATTTGCCCCTCCCCCATTTTTTTAATGTATTTTCATGGTGTCCCCATTTTTCACCTCCCCCCAATTTTTCTTTTTCCTATTTTTATTTTGTCCCCCTCCTGATTTTTCTTTTTTATATTTTCACCCTGATTAGCGAGTGCCGGATTAGCCAGATGTCGGATTATCCGAGTGTTGGAAAGTTTCTAAGAATTGTCATTATATGTCCGGAGTGGCGCAGTGCTAGAGCAATCGACTAGTCATTCAAGTAGTTCAAATCGCCCTTTTTGGTAACGCAATATATACAGGCTTCCTGCAACAGTGCGTCGGGTATCTGTAGATCCTATAATAAAGAAGTTAGGAATTCCATTCAAATTCAGACCTTAACTGTGTACAAGGATGTATTTCAGGAAAATATGGTCACATGTACAAGGTCTATCC
This sequence comes from Dastarcus helophoroides, assembly GCA_028583605.1. Taxonomy (NCBI): domain Eukaryota; kingdom Metazoa; phylum Arthropoda; class Insecta; order Coleoptera; family Bothrideridae; genus Dastarcus; species Dastarcus helophoroides. The sequence goes on from CM053334.1 coordinate 33,457,139, forward strand.
AAAAAGTATGAGCCGCTGAGGGTGAATTTTTTAAAAATGGAATACCTTGTATTTTTTTTACATTTTTGGGTTCCTTTCTGACAACTTTACATATTCCTAAAATATTGTTAAATTTGGTTAGATAGTTCCAGAGTAATAAATAAATAAAGAGAAAATAAATATTTTCCAATATTTTCTTTACCGCCCTAAAATCAAAACTACGCTAGGTGTTTACTGTAGTGGATCTCTAGTTGCTTTGCTATAAATATCTTAAGCCTAACGTTTACAGGGTGTCCAAAATTCAATGCCAAATTGGCTAAAATATGAAGCAATTTTTTTTTCGTTTTTTCAAATAGAACACCTTGTATTTTTTTTTTCTATGAGATGCGGAATTGAAAAATGAACATTTTTTCCACCTACAAATATGTTGAAATTTTTAACGGTTAAGCAGATATTCGTCGGATTATTTCGTATGGCTCTTTCGACACTAACAAGTACCCGAGGTGTACCCCACCGATTTTTTTCATTTTGTGATATGTTATAGTGCATAACAAAATATTGGACACGTATTTTTTTTTAGATGTCAACTCGGCGATTTAAGTGGTGAAACCACCCCTTAAAGTTAACCCCAAAAGACAGTTTTTCTTTAATAACTCAAGAATTAATTAGAATTTTTTGATCAAACAAACGCTCTGTTATTTGTCATAAAAAAGCGTTCCTAAAAACGTATTAGTTATGTTAAAAAGTTGCAACCCCTAATTTTTATGGGGGTGAGTTTCATTTTTTTTCTTATACATCAACTTTTGAACAACTGAATTTTATCAAATATAAGAATTTTATTAAGAAAACTAAAAAATAAAATTGACCTGTCTCGGGGTTTTACCCCTTGAGTTAATTTTTTTCTGTACAGTGATATGGAAAGTAAAACACAACATGTTTTAAATTTTATTCCTATAATGATTATTTTGACATATGTTTTGCATTAAAAGTGAAATGACGTAACACCCCTATTTTTATGACCCTTGGAGAACTCCATGGATTTGTTCATTATTAGATTGCGAATCAAAACATTTATTTTTTAACTTTCAACTTATTAAATATTGATATTTCATCAAAATAATGTATCAACAATTTTTTTAGATGCTAAATTTGTGATTTAGGTGGTGAACTTCCCACCCTCTAAAGATAACCCCCAAAAACAGTTTTTCTTTAATATCTCAAGAATAAATTGGAATTTTTTGGTAAAACCATTGTTACGTTATTTTCCATATGAATGTGCTTCTAAAAACGTATCAGTTATGCCAAAGGGTTGCAACCCCTAATTTGTATAGGGGTGGGTTTAATTTTTTTCTTTTATACCAACTTTTAAATCTTTGAATTTTATGGAATTTGGCAATGTCATTAAAAAAATTAAAAAATAAAATTGACTTGTCTCAAGATTTGACAAAAAAAGCATTGGCAGTGGCTCGGGTACTTTCCTTGTAAGATACAAGACAAGAAATCATAGATGGCTTTGATTTAAATTAATTACCTTATAATTATTTTTTAAGTTAACTGCCAAGCTCTCTTAGGACTACAAATAAATAACTATATAACAATCTCTAGGAAAATAGAAATTCAAACCTGTTGAAACGTTTAAAATTTGGAATTTAGATTGAAGAGTGAAGAAAAAATTAAAATAGAAAGGGTTAAATAATTCCAACCAGAAATACAAAATTGAAAAATAAAAAAACAATCGGAATTTATAGCATTTAAACTCAAAATTTCAAAAGCAAAATGAAAAATTTCTAGATGGTCAAAATTCTCAATTTCAAAAAATAAAAAAATAAAACAAAAAAAATGGACTCCGAATGTTGAGAAAAGGATAAAAAAAATTTTGACATTAAAAGACGAAATTTTGAAAAAGGAAAAAATAAAGTGTTTAAAGTGGGAAATTTTCCAAATTTCATAAATTAATAAAGAAAAAAAATTACAAATTAAAAATGTACACTAATGATTTTGAAAAAAAAATGTGGGATTCAAAGCAAGTAGTTTAATATTAAAAATTTATTTAAAAAAATTTCATGTTTAAACCTCAAATTTAAGAAAAAAATACGAAAATTTTCGTTAACGGTCGAAATTTAAAAAGAAAATTCAATTTTAAATTTAAAATTTCAAAGAATAGATAGCAACTGAAGGTGTAAATCTGGAATTATATGAAAAAAAATCCAGACTTGAAGAACATCCAGAACTTGTTTCAAAATTATGAGAGAAAAATCAAATTTTTGAAAATCTGAATGAAAATTTGCCCATTTTTTAAAATGTTGATTATTTTTGAAATCCTAAACTTTTTTTGGAAGTTTAACTTTCGATGAAAGCTTAGACTTTTCAAAATTTTGACGTGTGCCGAGAATTTCCACTTTCTTTAAAATTTCGACTTATTTTGAAAGTTTCATAAAAAGTAAATTTTTCAAAAAAATCAAAATTTTTAAAAAAATTGAAGATTTGAAAAATATTTAAATTTATTTTTTAAAAAAGTCGAAATATGAAACAGTAAAAAACGTCAAAAAGGTAAAATTTTGAAAAAAAAATTTAAATTTTCCGAAAAGTCAGTCCATCTTGAAAAAATCATGCAATTTAAAAAAAATAAATTTTTAAAAAATGAAAAACAAAAAAAATTTCAACATTTCGAATAATATTGAATTTGTAAAAAATGTCGCAATTTTTAAAAGGCCAAATTTTTCAAAAAAGTAAAAATTTGAAAAAAGTAGAATTTTTAAAGAAAATTTGGGGAAACGTCGAAATATTGTAAAAAGTTAAAATGTTCAAGAAAATCAATCGAAATTGTAAAAAAATTCGTATAAATTAAAAAAATCAAAATATTGAAAATTGGTTAAAAAACTAAATAAAGCGATTTTCGAAATAAGACAAAATTTTTGAAAAAAAATGTAGAAATGGGGAATTTTCAAAAATAATCGTAATTAAAAAAATGCTTCAAAAAATATTTTGAAAGAATTACAAATTTTCAAAAAAGTCAAAATTTTGAAAAATAGATAAATTTTAAAAAAAGGTCCAAATTTTTAAAAGGTTCTTGTTTAGAAAATCAACATTAAAAAAAAGTGCGAAAACTTGAAAATAGAGGTCAAAATTTTGAAAAATTTCGAAATTTTAATATAAACATTTGAAATTTTCAAAGTGAAAATTTTCAAAAAAAAAGAGTAGCAATTTTCAAAAACAATCGAAGAAAAGTTTAAGAAAATCGAAATTTGCCAAAAAAGTCTACATTTTTTTCGAGTTTAATTTAAAAATGGAATATTGAATAAACGGGATTTTCAAAGAAATTCTAAACTTTGAAAAAAGTCGGGAACCGAAGAGAACAATCGAGTATTTGAAAAAAATATCGAGATCATGTTGAGATTTTAAAAACAAATCGAAATTTGCGAAAAAATTTAAATTTCTGAAATTTTAAACTTTAAAAAAAATCGAATTTTTCGAAAAGATCGAACCTTTAAAAAATCGAGGTCGGCATTTAAAAAAAAAAGTTCGAAATTTGAGAAAAAGTCAAACATCTTAAAAAAGTGCAAATTCTGATAAAAGAATTCCTAATTCCGAAATAAAATCGTAAAAATATTTCAACCTTTTAAAAAGCTCGACATTTTCGAAAAAAATTTGAAGTCTGAAGTTTTTATAAATAGATGCAATTTTTGAAGTTTAATTTAAAAAAAAAAACCAAAGTTTCAAACAGAATCAAAAGTTGTTTGTCAAATTTCGAATTTGGAAAAGTCAACATTTAAAAAAAAGTCGATAATGTTTTTTTCAATTTATTTAACATTTCTTCGGCCCAGTTTGAAAATATTTAAATTTTTATGGTTTGTTGACAATTTTATAAACAGTTTTTGAAATGCGACTACGTGATATTTAAATTTATTAAAAACGTCACTTCATGACAGTTTACAAATTAAAAGGTTAGTTTATTTTACATAGAATAGGAATAATGAAAAATAGGAGACCAAAAATTAGATATGGAAAAAATAAAAATTTTGTTTTTTTGATAAATTAGGAAAGTATAAAAAAATACATAAAAGAGGTTGTAGCACTGGACATCGATGTTTCGCTCTCATTTGAGCTCGTCAGCAGTGCATAACATGGAAAGGGAACAATGGGGAAGAAATACTTAAAAATATTTTTTTTTTTAATATAAAAAAGAAAAATAAAGAAATTTTAACATGAATAGACGTTTCATCATTAATTTACTGTGTTAAAAATTTACTGTGTTAAAAATTTAAATATTTGAAGCCCAATCCACAAGAAACAACTACTCCGAGGGCTAATACCCCTTCCGGCATTGAACTACACTTGTGGGTTGAACTTACATGCTCTTGGTGACTACTGTTCCTAACCGCTGAAATCTATTCAGCTTGGTAGTTAGAAGCACTCACTATTTGCGGAGTCCGTTCGTTCCGTTAGAGGAATAGGTTTATTTTTCATTTTTATACTTTCCTAATTTTTCAAAAAAACAAAATTTTTATTTTTTCCATATCTAATTTTTGGTCTCCTATTTTTCATTATTCCTATTCTATGTAAAATAAACTAACCTTTTAATTTGTAAACTGTCATGAAGTGACGTTTTCAATAAATTTAAATATCACTTAGTCGCATTCCAAAAACTGTTTATAAAATTGTCAACAAACCATAAAAATTTAAATATTTTCAAACTGGGTCGAAGAAATGTTAAATAAATTGAAAAAAACATAATATTTCCGGTCAATAAGGGTCTACCATGAAGAATAAAAGTCGATAACTTGAAATAAGTAGAAATTTGTTTTAAAAAATTGGAATTTTGAAAAAAGTCAAATTGTAAGAGGCGCACCTCGCTGGTTGAGAAATCCTGCTGTATGGGATTGGATTTATATGATACATCGAATATCGAATAAATTTACCGATGTATCAAAACATATCGATATATCTTTTTCGATACATCAGTTGAATACAGTATCACTGTTTTAAAAATTTTGTGCATTCCTAGCTGAAACCGTGTCTCCTGTGTCTCTTTCACACATAAAAATAGTTAATAAAATTACAAGCAGTTTTTCACTGATTCACTCCTTACTATAAGAATTAATTATGTTACGTTATTTACCGAAGATTTAATATTATGATAAAAATATTATGCAATGCAAATGGCTGCTCTTATATAAAAGAATAGGCCGACGAAAATGGCCAGGTGAAATGAAACACGGGAATTCCCTGAATCGTAATCATGAAGAAAATGGATTACTATCAGGTTTTGTCTAGCCATTGTAGTTGGCAGCATTTGTGGCACTGATACAAAATTTCGACAATGTGAAAGGAAGAATAGAAACATTCATTGGAGCGAATGAGACAGATATCAGCGGGACAACTACCACGCAAGTAGAGTTTTATAATGCGCGGCGTAAGGCGCGAAATTCAAGTGAATATTAGAATTAGTACTGTTCCACAAGTGTGCCCCGAGGCCCCGGGCGGTTGCCCTGCTCGCCATCACCAAAGGCCGCCCCTGGTTGGAAGCTAGCTACGCCACTGACATCCCTGAATGAAGAATTTGCGAATCTGTTAACAAATTATCATGTCCATTGTAGAAGTATACAATTTCCGTTGAATTTCTCAGGTGGTTGAAGACGACTTTACTATTTTTCAAAAAACTTCCCAGATTAACAATAAAACGACCGTTTCAGGATAATTTCAAAAATACTTATGAATAAAACAAGTTTAGGGCTGTGAAGCTAAGAGACATACATTTTTGATGAAGCACCCCTTCGTCTTTTCATCGAACCTGCTGAAAAATTAAGTGGTTCGAACACTTTTTCGTCTGAGCCTTTGTATCTGCACGAATGGCCATCTGGTAATAAATGAAATGTTATGGGAGGAATGATTCACATTATCGAACGAACATAATAGATTGCCATTATCTCAGAAAAAGTGCAAACTTTATTACAAAATACATGTGACTCAATTTTTAATAATTATTAGATGATATGTCTAATCATACTGGAGGCATTTTGTACTGCATATTCCCACGAATGTTAATACTGACGCGGTGAAATAGTACAGCTAAGACACGCAAATCTGTCGGATTTCGAGACAATTCTTTTGCTTTGGTAATCAGGGTTGTAAACATATACAGTGTGCAACAATCTGAAAGCGGAAATATAATACTTATGGAACACCACATTCATGTTCGCTTTATCTTGGTTTTCCCCAAATTAAAAAAAAAATAATGATTTTTAAAATTGAATATCTGTGGAATCTTTTATGAAAAAAAAAGTAGGCAGTCCTTAAAGATTGCTGACTGGTTCTATATAGTGAAGCTCGAACCCACACTAGTAAACAATTTAGAATATTGAAAGTATTTCCTCCTAGACTCTGTCATTTGATATCCAATTTTCTCGCTGACAGATCTCTTCAGGTCGTCCTCGATGGCATCTCATCCGAGACATTTTCGATTTCTGCAGGGGTGCCTCAGGGGTCTGTCCTGTCTCCTACTCTGTTTAACTGTTTACTCTGTTACACATAAACGATCTCTTAACTTCAACTTCCAATTCTGTATACAGCTAAGTAGATGATAGTAGCCTGGTGTCATCTTTTTTCTCCCACAAACCATTATCCGTCGCTGCTTCAGATCGATTGAGGGAACAGCAGATACAGATGATTAATCGGGATCTCAAAATCATTCTGGTATGGGGTAAGAAAAATTTGGTCGACTTCAACGCTTCAAAAATGCAGGCAGCGGTTTTCTCTAAGAAAACATCAAGGGATAATGCAACAACATACCAATGGATGGTAAAATCCTCCCGATGGGATCTAATCTGTCTATCCTAGGAGTGAATGCGAGCACTAACTTCTCTTGGAACGATCATGTGCGCGCCATTGCCAAGTCCGCCTCTCAGAAGCTCAGCTTTCTTTTCTGAGTTAAAAAGTACTACACATCTCATCAGGTACTCACTATACAAAGCTCAAGTTAGGTCAACACTGGAATACTGTTCTCATGTTTATAGTTCAGCCCTAAAGCACACTTTAGCTCTTTTGGATTCCAGTTCAGAGAAGAGCGATTCGCCTAATTGATGACGAGAGTTTCACCGACTCTCTCGAAACGCTACAACACAGGTGGATGGTTGGTGAATTGTCTCTTTTCTACAAGTACTATAATGGGAGATGCTCGCAGGAACTAATAGGATTGATCCCCCAAGGGCAAGATTTTTGAGACATACACGACGGCCGAAGAGCCAATTACTTTGCGGTTCAGCTTGACACAGTGAGGACTTCTGTCTATGGAGACTCTGTTTTCTATAGAACGGAATAGAATTTTCCCCAAAAATTACAACCTATTCTTGTTTAAGAAGGCGGTTCATAGCCATCTATCCTTGTTTCCGCATCCTACTCGCAGTGCTTTGAAGGCATAATTGCCCTTTCCGCATAGATTAAACTCAAAAATAAATAAATAAATAAATCACGCATTTTTAAGGGTTCAATTTTTAGGCGTTTTGAGCGATTTTTGGTAGGAGGTAAACGCGTCACCATGACACTAATTTACGTTACCAACGTGCTCTAATGCTAGAAGTTCCATGTACTATTTATTAACAATAGAGTGATTAGTTGTTGGTAACGCGTGATACCGTTGCTAGATCATAAGTTTATCTCCTATCCAAAATCGCTCAACGCACCTAAAAATTTTTCATTTTTCGATTTTTCTATCTTAAAATTGTTTATTTTAAAATGTATTGACACTTGTAGTTTTATTATTTTTTTCAATCTTGGGTTTTAGTCTCGAAATTTCGACCACATTTTGAGGTTAGAGGTCAAAATTTCGTCTATTCTGGTGGAACGGACTGGTCCTTGGTTATTTTCAAAAATTGAAATACAGAACTTGTCCCCTGAAACCAAGAAATATTACAAAACACAACAAACGTTGCTCTAACGCGTTTCGACAGCCAAGCTGAGCAACGTTTGTTGTGTTTTTTTAATCTTTCTTGGTTTCAGGGACAAGTTCTGTATTTCAATTTTCATCTATTCTTTCTAAAATTTTTGATTTTCTTTGCTTCTGCCACGATATCCCGAGTTGAAATTTCATAGTTTGACCTGACCTATTTTTCTTTAATCTTAAAACCAGATTTTTGACCACGCTGAGTTTCTTTTGAAATTCCGGTTCTTTTCTGAAATTTTATGGAGTTGATTTGGTTCTTAATATCTGTCTAAAAATTCGACTTCAAATTAGACTTTATTTTCTTAAAATTTCGGTTGAAATCTTGTTATTTTGAATTTTAAAAGTCAAAATTGAATGAAAAATGTAAAGAATTTTGAAAATAAGGTAAAACCTTTGAGGGGAAACATGAAATGGTAAACTTTTTCTAATAAATCCGAATTTAAACTTCCAATTTTTGATGTTTAACCCAACCTAACGACTTTTTTCAAAAGTTTGATTTTGGAAATCGTAAGTTTTTTTTTTAGATTTTTTGTTGATAAGAGTTAAAATGTCATTTCATTTTTATTTTTATTTTTTTCCAAGACAAACTTTAATTTTTTTTAAACTTCTGATCTAAACTCAAATTTGTCTTTTTTCTAAAGCCAATTTTAGCTAGATTTGTTCTTAACATTGAAATTGCCATTGAGTTTTTAAAGTTTTTAGTGAAAATTGAAAATTCTGTGAACCAACAATATCGACTTTAAATAGAAATTGGAGTTTTTTTGAAATTTAGAGATTGGAAGTTAGAATTGAGTTTTTTTTCTGGAATTTTTCACCATTTCCATTTTAATTAAATAAGTCGATCTTTAATTAAAAATGGAAATTTTAAAATACAATGTTAAAGGTGGCTTTTTAACTTTTTCGTTGTGAATCCATAATCCAATATTTTAATTTTTTTCAGTTCTCCAAAGTTAAATCTTCAGTTTTCAATTTCTGTGAGTTTAAAACAGCAATTTTTAGAAAAATAACATTTAAAGTTTTCAGAAAGGAAATCGAAATTTCGAAAAAAACCTGGAAACCTTTTAATACAAATCATACTTTTAAAAAAAGTCGAAATTTTGAAAAATAGTAGACATTTTGAAAATAAAAGTAGATATTTTGAAATGTTAAAATTCCCAAAAAATGCCAAAATTTTTAGAAAAAGTTAAAATTTGAGCAACGCTCAAATTCTGCGAGTCAAACTTTTCAAAAAGCGACATTTCCAAACAAAGAGTTAATGATGTACAAAAATGTCGAAATTAAAAAAATAAAAACTTTTTTAGTCAGCAATTACAAAAAACATTTCTACAAAGCTAAAATGTACAAAAAAGTCAAGCTTCTCTATCTAAATTTTCCAAATTTAGAAAAAAAAAAATCCTCAAAAAGTAGAAAATTTGGAGTCAAAATTTTGAGATCAAGTCGAAATGTTGATGAAAATGGGAACTAAAAAGATGGAAATCTTGAATGTCGAATTTTTTTGGTAATTCGGTGTTTATAAAGTGGTCAAAATTTCGAAAAAAGGGCGAGGATTTGAAATCAAAATTCTTACAAAGAAAAAGAAATAATCTAAATTTTAAAAGTTTTCAGGAAGTGGAAATTTTCAAAAATCGTAGATTTCATAAAACTTGAATTCTTCAGAAAAGAGTATAAATAGTGTTAAAAAGTCATTATTTTGAGAAGAAATTAGAATTATTTTAAATAAAGTCCATCTTCCAAAAAGATTGAAATTGTCATTAGAAAAATCTCATTAAGTTTTCAAAAGCCACAATAAAAGTGGAAATTTTAAAACACAGTACGAAATTTAAAAAACAACTTGAATTTTTCAAAAATACAGTAAAACTTTTAGAAAAAGTTTTAACATTTTGAGTCAAAATTTTCAAAATGAATCAAATAACTTTTTCCAAAAAAGCCGAAATTTTAAAAAGGTAATTTTTGACATCAATGTAAATTTAAAAAAAAGTCATGAATATGATTGAACAAAAGGACATAGTTCTGCGACCCAATATTTTGTTTTCATGGCCCGGTGCTGGGTCGTGACCCACTACTACTTCTGGTCTAAAGGCTGGTCTAAACCGATCGGTTTAGAAGCATGAAATTTCGCACATGAGTTTCTCATATAACGTAGGTGGGCACCAAGAAATAATTTTTGAAAATTCATTTGTAACAAAGTTTCTCAATATTTGAAATTATGGAAATTTGTGTTTAGATTTTAGTTTACAAATGAGGGGTTTTGTGCAAAAGTCATCCAAGTGAATCCATGGATATACACTGAAAGTTAATAAAAATCTAATTTGTAATATTTAATGCCAATATGAAATATTGCTACCATTTTCTCATTGTAAGTGGTACAAATTTTGAACATGGGTTTGTGTTGTACCATCAGCGGTTGCACTTACACATATCAATATTCTGAGTAGAATAAATTGAAAATCTGGAAATGTCCAAATATGTTGGTTAGGGCTATTTTTCCACTAAACACCTCAAATAACAATTAGTTTTATCATCGTTTTTGGCAGTTCATCCCTTTAGGGGGTAATCTTCTTAAGGTAGTATAATAAATTCGTATTCGAAAGTACAAAATATGCGATTTGCAGAACGAGGAAAGTAGTGAACAATGCGAATTATTTAAAAAAAAACCGATGATTAATCAGAATGTCTTGAGTTTTGTGCATCTATAGAGAGGAAACAGGTATGCTATTTGAAATTTAAAAAAAAATCGCTGTTTACCATCGAATCATTTTTTCCTGATAGGATCGTAATCTTCAGATCATTCGGTATTTGTCTAAGGAAGATAAGCACGTATTCCACCACATACACATGTAAAATTTAGAAAGATAGTAACGATTTTCGAAAAAATTTCGATATTGAAAAAATTCGACATATTTAGTTGAAATGTTCAAAAAAGGTGGACATTTCTAAAAAAGTCGAAAATGTGAAAAAAATCTACATTAAAAACCGTCAAAGGTTTCAAAGGTCGAAATTTTAAAAATTACTTAATATTTTGATAAATGTCCAAATTTTGAAATATGGAAGCTATCTAAATAATCGAAATTTCGCAAATAAAAATAAATGAAAATTCAAAAATACAGCAAAGTTTTCAAAAAATTTTTAAAAAATTTGGAATCGAGATTTTAAAAAAACAAAAATTTTGAATAGAGTTGCAAGAAAAATTTTGAATATATTAAAAAGGTTAAAATGTTGATAGTCTAAAATTTTGAAGTTATTATTTAAAATAAATCATCATTTTAAAAAAAATCGAAATTTTCATGGAAATGTAATATAAAAAAATCTAAGACTTCCAAAAAAAGCAACATTTTGTTGCCAGATTTTAAAAAAATCGACAAATTTCAAATTTTGAAAAATAATTTAAAATTTCAAAAATAGTCAAAATTAAACAAAAAAAAAGTTTTAGAAGTTAAATATTGAAGGAAAAAAATGTCGAAATTTTCAAAAGTAAGTTATTAAGTATTATTAAAAATTTTTGACTAGAAAAAAATAAAATAAAAATTTTTAATTATTTCAAAATTTTTGAAAAATTTGGACTTCCAAAAAATTTGAAAATTCAAAAAATCAAGACATTTTTAAAAAGTTTAGATGAAAAAAAAATTAATATTAAGAAAAAGGTGAAATTCTGAAAAAGTCAAAAATTTAAAAAACCGAAATTTTAAAAAATTCTCTTTCAAAAAATTACACTTTCAAAAAAGTCGAGATTAAAAAAAAATGCTAAATATTTGAAAAAAATCTAAACTTTGTAAAGTCGAAATTTAGGGAAAAAAAACAAATTTTAAAAAGTAAAACTTTGAGGAAACAATTGAAATATAAAAAGTCGAAATTTAAAAAACAATCCAGAAATATTGAAATTTCGAAAATTTGAATGAAAATTTAATTTGCAAATAAAAGCCGAAATTTAAAAGGCATCCTAGAGTTGATCTAAAATTTGAAATTTCAAAAAATTAAATTGAAAATTAGAAACTTTGAGAGGAGATTTTGAAGGAAAATGGGAAAAAGTTTTGGTTTAAATAGAAATCTTTTTAAGCTTGGCATTTTAAAAAGTGATAATTTTGTTATATAAAATGAAAGTTTTGAACTTAAAATCAAAAAGTCCGAAGGAAGGAAAATACTGAAGTTGTACTCTCAGAATTTTGTCGAGATTTAAAAAGAATGTTCAGTAAAATTTTCAATAAAATCCAAAATTTTCGAAGTCTAAATAATTGAAGAAAAGCCAAAATTATCAATAATGTCGAAATTTAAAAAAAAATTGAAAAGTTAAAAGTTTTGAATAATTAAATTTTGTTAAATAGAAATTAAAAAATAAATAAATTTTTGAACAAATTTCGAATTTTTTAAAAACGTTTCCAAAAAAAATGACAATAAAAAAAGTTGACAATTAAAAAAAAGTTTCAACATTTCGGAGAAGTTGAATTTTTTATAAAATAAGAAAATACGAATATTCAATGAATCACGAAGTAGTAGTAAAAATTTTGAAATTAAGAATTTTCAAATCAAGTCTAAATTTTGACATAATTGGAATTTAAAAAATGGTTAAAATTTTTAAAAATAAAAATTTTGACAAAATTCTAATTTTCAAAAAATTTAAATGTTGAGTCTAGCTTTCAAAAAACCACAGTTTCAAAAAGGTCAAGATTTAAAAAATGCTAAATATTTGACAATATAAACTTTGTAACGTCGAAATTTAGAAAAAAAGATAGAAATTTTTAAAAAGTCCAAATTTTTGGAAATAATTGAAATATAAAAAGACGAAATTTTCAGAAAAAGTTGAAATTTTGAAAAGTTAAAAGTTTTTAATAATTACATTTTTTTAAGTAAAAATTAAAAAAAAAAGTTGAAAATTAAGAAAAAGTTTCAACATTTCGAAGAAGTTAAATTTTTTTTAAAAATAAGAAAGTATTAGAATATTAATGAATCACGAAACAGTAGCAAAAATTTTGAAAATAAAAATTTTCAAATAAAGTCGAAATTCTGAAATATTTGGAATTTAAAAACTAGTCAAAATTGTGACAAAATTATAAATTTCAAAATTTTAATGTTAAAAAAAAGAAATTCTAAAAAACTCAACATTTTTTAAAAACTCTAGCTTTCAAAAAACTACAGTCTCAAAAAGGTCAAGATTTGAAAAAATGCCAAATATTCGACAATCTAAATTTTGTAAAATCGAAATTTAGAAAAAGATAGAAGCTTTTAAAAAGTCGAAATTTTTGGAAAAGATTGAAATATAAAAAGACGAAATTTTCAAAAACCCAATAGATTTCAAAAGTTAAAATTTAAAAAAAGTGCCTTTTTAAAAGGAGCCCAAATTTTAACAAGTCTCAATTTTCAAATAAAATTGAAATTTCGAAAACAAATCAACCCTTTAAAAAACGCGACATTATCAAAAAAAATATTGTCACGTTTTCAACAAAGAACTCTGAAATTCTTGAAAAGTAAATGTTTTGTTGTCGAAATTTTCAAAGAGCGAAATTTTTATAATTTACAAAAAGTGAAACATTAAAAAACCGAAATTTCGAAAAAAAGTCGAAATTTTGAAGTGAAGTCGAAAATTTGGGAAAAATTGATATCTTCATTGAGAACTTAAATTAAAAAAAAATTTAATGTTAACCTAAATAAGTGTCCATGGCAATAATGAGTGGCGTGAAGTGATATCCCAGCTAGTTTGTATCATAATTTTGGTCGACTGAGAAAAAAAACAATCGTCGACTGAAATGAGCAAAATTATTTCAAATAAATAACATCCTTAATTTCGGTTTCGGTTATGGATTTGGATTTTTTTTTATTTCGGATATCCCACAGTTTCGGTTACGTTTACGGAGTTCCATTACGTCCCTACTCTGCCTAAGGTACTTAGAATATTTAATGTAAATAGTATTAAAATATATCGCTAGAGTCGATAGTCGCTAACATACATGTTATATAATGGCAGTTACATTCTAAATTATCAAACTATATAAGAACAGAATTTTATATGTAATCATGATTATTTTTTTGCTGGATTAAGATGAGCCATATTTGATTGAAAATCAAGCAGGGCACCCCTCGACGAGAACAAAGAAATATCTAGCCGGGTAACTTCTGTGACTAGTGTTCTATCTTAAAATATCAGCGTATCACAAGCTAGACGCGGCTTACTACATTCAATTAGAAAGAGAAGGCGCATCGCCATGCACTGCATTTTTCACCTATCCAGTGCATCTAAGATCAATATTCGGAGTTTCGGCCATTTTCGTCCAACATCGATGTAAACAAAGCACAAATACGCAAAACCGCTCAATCAAACGCAATCGAAAACATCAAATTCGGCAATAAAACGAAAAAATAAAGGCAAAAACTCCAATTTGTATGTGCGATAACAATTGCAAATAGCGTAATTTGAATGCGAACTTTCGACCAGACGGCATAGATGTCGCAGGGGTCGATCTAGCGCGGACTTACGTTCGCAGACGGAGTGCATTAGCGAGTGCAACTAGAATGCATCGTCGTATGTCGTCGAGTCGGTTGCAACAAAATAAAAAACAAAATGTCGGTTCGCTGGAATCGGAGTGAGGCCATTCGATGTGTTGCTATGTGCTCGGAGACCGAAATAATTTAATACAAAAGTGCGTATGCGAGTTATTTTTTTTTTACGTTGAGCCGTCGCCGCATGCTGCGGGGCAAATTGAAGCCTCTCGCATTATCTGAAACTGTGGAACGAATTTTTTCTGCCGTTTTGGGAATAACTCGAATTTGCATTAAAATACGGTGAGTTTTCTCATATTTTAATTGTTATCGTTTATTAGTGGTTAATTCGCGTGAATATTTCGCGATTTGAAACGCGGTATGTCTTCGTTTATAAATGACGCAATAATATTCAGGGCATCCTTTTTACAGCTTGGAAGAAATTTACCTTAATAAAAGGGTAAGCTATTTAAATATTATTTGCCAAAAGAATTAGCGTTACGCACTTTGATGCTCTAAAACAGCTTTTTTGCCCCAATTGATTTACGAGATTTACTTGCATGGTCTACTAATTTAATTTTTAAAGTCTACAATTATACGTTAAATGGAAATTCCACATTATATTCGCTTATATTATCGATCTAACTAAATTCTGTTCGGGTTTTAGTTTTTCTTTGTACTTGACATTGTCCTGTTTAAAATGTCAAATATTTTAACAATAGCCGCGTTCAATGCAGATAGCGATTAAACAAACTCGAAATAATCGTTGAACCTTTATACTATGCGGTAATTAAAATTGTTAAATATGAATTGATTTTGTGTGGTGTATGCTAACAAAATTATTCATTATATTGGTTTCAACTTTCGGTTAACATCTTCCGCAGGCGACTATCTTGAAAAATCTATATTTCTTAATTTAAAGTTATACGAAAAGGACAATCAATTTCGAGGGTAAATAAATAGCATTTGTTGCCAAATAGTATTGGTTCCGGATTTTTTTTTTTGAAGCTCCAAATTCAAAAAAACTTCTATTTATATTAGGTTTACTTTCCGTTTATGTGAAGATTGGCGGACTACGTTAAATACAGTTCTATTATGTTATTGCATTAGTTTGGTAGTACCTAGTTTGCATCTTTGGTGAATTTCCTGATTGTACAGGATGTACGCATCAGAACTGTCTCAGAAACCAGAGCCGTCGAAAAGGGGAGGAAGCGGGGCACAATCCCCAAGACTTGGGTCTCGTAAAGGGGCTCTCATCAGTATGTCTGATGACATTTTATTGTGGGGGGCCTTTTGGCAACTATCGAAAATTATTTTGGTTCAAACTTTAAAAAACTGAATATTGGCGTTTTGGTACGTGAGCTCTTCCAAGAAAATATTTATTTGTCACACTTTCGGTTATACCGGAAATTGCTCCAATCGTTATTTTAAGTGGCGCGCTCTCTGTAAAATTCAGTTTTTAAATTTGTCGTCAACTTTGAAGTATAAGTTTTGTTGTAACTTCGTCTTTATTTCTAACCGTTCTTGGGGTATTTGCAATTTTGTTAAAAATTTTAGGCTTTATACCGTACTACTGACTCATCCTGTGTATTGATTTCATTAGCTAATTCCAGGAACATACTATTAATTTGTAACATGTTGCTATATTTTAAACCGGGGTTATTTTGTCACGCGGGGCTACTTTGTCAGTAGTGGTTACATTTCAATTAGTATTAAGTTAGGTTGTATTTTATTTTCTTTTCAGTTTGGTTCAAACGTAAGAAAAACTGCCAAGGTTTAAAAAAATTGCTAAGTGTCGACCAAACGTTATTGTGGAAATTTTGGAAAAAAGAACTTTCTGAGATTAAGAAGGGCGTAAGTTAGGTCTAACCAGATGAAAGCTCAAAATTCTACGTAGTACACTTTTCTCTTTGTTAAGCATCTGGTAGACATCTGGTAGCATCTGGTAGACATCTGGTAGCATCTGGTAGACATCTGGATATTTACGCTACCCTAAATCCTGAAGATGAGCATATAAAACTGATCACCCCAAGTCTTGAAGATGGGCAGGCAATATATGGTTATCCTAAGACCTCAAGAAGTGTAGACAATGTAGACATTGACTGGTACACTGTTGAAGCGCAAATTGTGGAATTCCTCTAATATCAACTAATTTTGCTCAATTAGTGGCCAGATATGGCCAACCAGGACAGAACCATTGAAAAATGGGAAAATCATTCTGGGTTACATTTTGTCAAAAACTGTTAATTTATAACTACAGCCCCAATAGATAAATCGATATGAACCACTTCAAATTTTAAATTCTAATTTAAATTGGAAAATAAAACCCATAGATGGGGCTGCAATAATTTTTCATATAGATGTTACTACTCCAAAGAATGGGGCCAGTTTGTTAGGTATTTAGTCAAAAATATGTTTATGTTGTGGTAATAATTTTTATTTATTATACATACATTTTGACAAGAGATGTATTAACTGACGCCAATCCTTATAAATATCATAAGCACGAAAAAGAAATTTATTGCAAAATATTCCAAAACCTGTACAAAGTAACCCTGGTGTATGGTACTGTTTTTATTTATTTATACTTGATTAAAGAATCAGTTGAATTTTTAACAATCTTAAAATTGTTTGATATGTAAACTACGGATACAAAGCTTCTGTGCAAAAGGGAGACGCCACGGACTTTACGAATCTATCACACAGAAAAAATAAGAGCAAGGGACTTTACAGGACACCACAAAATTAAAAACATTACCAAAGGACTATTTGACTATTAACTATTACTAGCCGCCAGAAAAACTCATTCGTCATACCAAAATAATAAAATGGAACCATTATCTGGTACACGGATAGCTTCAAGATAGATGAAGGCGTTGTCGTATATGACCCTAAGTTTGGGCATCACAATCCCTGGGCAATAGTCCCACATTTTTTCAGACCGAAGTACATAAATATGTGTACTCGTAAATCTTTTAAGAGGCGCATTAGAAGAGCTAGAAAATTTATATTATCAGACAGCCAGGCAGCTCTTATAGCTTTGAAGTCTTATGTCTTTGACTTTAAGATTCTTTGGGAGTGCAAACAATGCCTAAAGGAACTGGCAATAGGTAATAAGTTGACCTTAATGTGGGTGCCAGATCATGAGAGGATAGAAAGAAATAAGATAGCCTTGCAAAAAGAGGCGCCAAAACATCGTTTTGCGGACCCTGAACCATTCCTTGGTATTAATAAAAGCTGTGTTTGAACGGAACTCCACAATCGGGAAAAGAAACAAATGAACACTCTGGAAAAATACTCCAGGCCAACTACGAGCGAAAAGATTTCTAATCAATTATTCGCCAGAGCAGGCAAGAAAGCTCATCGATCTACCCAAGAACGATTTGAGGTTTATTATTGGTGTTCTTTCTTCGCCCCTTGAGATACATACCACCTCAAGAAAATGGGTAAAATAGATAACGGTCTATGTAGATTCTGTAACGTCTCGGATGAGACAGCGGAGCACATATTTTGCAGCTGCCGCTCACTGATTCGGGGCAGAATAAAAAATTTCGCAAGGATGGCAATAATACCTGCTGAAACTGGCAGCTTAGCTCCTAGACTTTATAAAAAGCCTGGGAGGAATTGATTAGATTAGGGTTATTCACAAAAGTAAGTTGGTCGAAGTGAAGAACCCAAACGACTCCACACAAATCTACAATCTACAGAAGCAAATCGCTTTGTCAAAAATGAAACTCTAATGGTTGATTCGTTTTGATAACAAAAATTGATCTTTGTTTAGTGTTTGACTGTTTTCTAATGTCATCATGGCCAACTAGTAACTGAATTTAAAATCTGTAAAGAAATCCACAGAAAAGTATCAAATATTTCCAAGACTACTCACTTTCGGAATAAATAACTTCATAGATATATAGTAGGTGAATTAGGCTAAGAAAGGGAATCTGTGTAACGAACACAGCTCGAGATAGTAGGCATAATATATCACGTGACATATGGCAAAAAACCAACATTTCTGCCTGCCTTATTGCTACAAGTTTCATGGTATTAGTGGGTGTTTCGTGGTGTAATCTTTGTATGTATTTATTGTTATTTATTGTGTTGATATAATTTTATTAATTGAGCAGTTTTTTTGTAATGTAGTGGTGAGATCGTGTTGTGCATTTGCTTGTATATTGGGTGGTATTGTTTCATTTCATTCGTAAGTAACCTTTAATTTATTAGAAATTGTGGAATTTACAATTTCGGTTTGAATTCCCAAAAGAACTTTTAAAAAATGATTCCGCAAAATTGCAGAATAGGTAGATAATTCAAGAATAGTCGATTGGTTTATTTAAGCATAACACTAATATTACTAATAAATAAAAAGATATTGTATTATAGTTTTTAACAAAGACCACTTACCTTAATTAATTTACAACATTTTAAAATTACATTTCACTATTTGATTGCAGCATAAAATTAATAGTTTAAATGAAATGATAAGTATGATTAGATATAACGAAAACCATTCATTTCATGAATCACTAATACATTTTTTATGATTAATTACCTGTTCAATTTTTAAAGAAATTAAACAATTTGCAATTAACCATTTTTGCGTAATAGTATTATTCTTTGATTAGTCTAATGTTTTGGGGATAGATATATATTTCTGAAGGAAGAAGTAATCCCTATAAATGACGATCCTGAATTTTTACCAAAATGGCACGCACCGACCTAGATCTTGTTTTTGGCGTAAAAAAGCCCTAGTTTTCGTATAAATATACCAGTGAAACCCCGCTTAACGCGGGGGTTATGTTCCAACCAAGTAGAGTGTTATACAAAACTGCGTTAACGAGGTCAATCTATTCATATAAATAATGGGTTAAGGGGAACACGGGAAAAAATGTAAATGAGTCACCATTCATGTTTTGATCATTTAGATTTTTTGCCTTTCCAATTTTCAGCTTTTTTATTAACAAGGCGCCTAGCGTCATTTGCATTTTTCTTTTTCGCCCTATTAGAAGATGTCCATATGTAGACAAGGCATCCGTGGCATCTTGCATTTCAACTCATATCAAAATCTGCTTTATTTTTAATAAATTGGTTCATAATTTCCGTTATAGTGCCTAAATTGGTTTTTAGAAATGCCCTTAAAGGTTTATTTGCTCTTCTTCAGAATCAGTATTTTCAATATTTTTGTGTTCTTCTTGATCCACTATTTCCTTGAGCTAATCAGCAAAAATTTTTTTAAGATCTTCCACATTTCTAAACTTTTTTCCGCTAATTCGACTATTTCCTTCAATCAATAACAGATTTTCTAGTGCCCTCGTCCTTGTTTAGATCTGGCCAAACGTTTTTCCACACTCCGTTCAAACATTTTTTCGTTACCTCATTCCAAGAAAAATTTATATATAAGTATTTATGTTGTATGTAATTTGGATTTAGGAGAAGGCCAATGGTGCGTGCAATTTTCAGGAAATCCCACTATTTCAATAAAAAAGCGTTAAACCGAAACAACGTTAAGCGGGGTTTTACTGTACAAACTTTATTTGTTGAATAGTTTATAATAAGGTAATGTGTATTGCATTATTTTACTAAAACCTGTAACATTTTAATGATGTAATGAATTGTTTCAATATTTAGATAAAATAGTTTCACATTCCATAAAATAATCTAAAAATATCAACAAATAATTATTTATTATTTAAAGATGAGCAATTCCCATTTAACTCTGCATAAAATAGTGCGGCTTTTTCCCTTTGTTACGTGGCTTACATTTTCTTTTCTCACTTCCGGCTACTAGTCTTGTTACTATTTTTCTTATCTTGATTAAGGCAGGTACTCACCGGGAGAGCATTTACTTGTAATATAACAAATGCTGGCTCGATATCAGGCAAGTTGCGCTAGCTCCAGGGGTTGGACACTTTTTATCCCCACCATGCCAAATTTTATTTAAATAATAAATCTTATTCTAGAAGCTAAAAATTATTACAATTTATAAATATTTCATCTTTTATTAGGAGTTCTTCTAAGGACGGAACAACTACTAACTCATTAAACCGCAGCTCAGTCCTTGTGAGGTGGACACAGGGAGTATAGCAGTGCTAATACGAAATGCAAGATTCCTCAATCTCGTAAGTGCAAGATAGGAGCAATAAGATTTGCGTTTGACTGAAAAACACTGCATTGGGTAGAATTAAAGTGTGTGTTATTGCAAAGTCCTTGTGTGTAAGTGTTTTAAGGCGGCAGTGTAAGTATTTTGTGTAATAATTAGGTTTTTTTTTTTGTTTCCTAACACGATTTAACGAAATGGACACGTCCTTTTAGGAACCGATAGTGCTCTAGTACCGGAAAGAAAACTTTCCCCTAATATTGGACAGTGAACACATTAATTTTAAGTGCCTGGATCTAGTCTTAATTGCTATGTATTGCTTTCAGGGTACAGGAAATAAAAAATAAAACATAAAACAAAAAAGTTGGAACCAGGAAAGTTTAAAAACTTGGGTTAATCAACTTACATCGGAAAAAAAAACATTGTTTTGGACAAGCTTCGTTAAAGTATGATAGGTATTGTTAGATATGTAATGACAAAAATGGCTTATTTATATGCTAAAAAAGAAATTTTATTGGAACCAAAAATCGGTAGATCCATCAATCGCATCCCGTTTAAATGAAAGCAGTTACCACGATTTTTTATGACCTAACTGCCAACTGTATTTGAACCATATTTACTTTAATTCCTACAATACCAACAAGTTTCGTTCCTAAGTCGGTTTTGCCCCCAAATCATCGACCAACGCCATTCCGAAGATTTCTCCTAGCTCAGGCTCAATTCTACAGCTATCCATCAGCTATAGTCCTATGGAATCTACAAGCACTATTCCAGATATTGTGGACATTATTTTAAAGTTATCTGCGTTACCAGCTGCTGGACAAAAATAGTCAACTGCAAAGAGGAGAAAGTGTGAAAGAAATTAAATTACACTGGGGAACAATTTGTAACATAATTTCTGTTGAGTTTGATTTTTGAGCTGTTTTAAGAGTTCAATAGTCATGCTAATTTCAAAATCGCAATTAGTTTTCTATCACGTCTGATTTTTTCTCCATACCTTATATAGGTATCATACTTTCGATCAAGAGGAAGTACGTTTGTGCAATATTTTTGAAGATTATTTAGTGATGATGGAATGGTGTATTGCCATAAAGTACAAAATTTAATGGAAATGTTGGGAAGTTTACCCTAAAACGCAACTAGTTGCCATTTTTTATCGATAATTCTAAGATTGAAGTATGTCCTCCACAGTGAAGTGGCGAAGTCCTAACAGACCACTCAGTTTGTTTGCGTAAACAATATAAAGATATAAAGAGAGTCTCTATCTTGTCACGATGTCACGCACACCAATGGATCATCTGCTCTGTGCTTTTTGGTTTTACCTTGGCCAGCAACGCGAATATACTAAGGATCCTTGCTTTTTATGTATGTGGCACAACAGATTTCCCGAAAACCGTTGGGAGAGGACGAATTTCTTGTCTAGATGTAAACTAAAATCTAGTGATTTAAACATTCTTGTCAACAGAAAGAACCACATATTTCCAAATCTGTATGTTAGACTGAGTCTCATGAGGCAATTTGTTAAATCTGTGTCAATTAAAGCAGATTGTTTCAAGTATTTATTGTGGCATTTCCTAAACTATTATTTGCAAAGATAAAGGCCAATGGGTTTGATGATCCACAAAGTTATTAGCTGGTTAAAAACGAAGCTTCCATCGCAACAATGACATCATTTCAAAAGAATGATTTTGTTGGCATTCAAAAACATTGTCAGAGACTATGTTGGAAATAGACGAGCTTAGAATTGCATAGAAATTGTCCAGCAACTCTTACAGACTTTCAAAATGCCTAATTGCAATATCAGTATCAATTTGCATTTTTACATTGCCATTTTGCTGACTTACTGATAAAATCTTGGTTCAGTGATGAGCAGGGTGAGCGATTCCACCAAGATTTGAAGGTCTTGGAGGTAAATAAAGGTAAATATACAATGCGATTAACTATTGTTGGTGAATCAATTATCAGACGAAAATGCCCAGGCAATAAACCCTAAAGAAGAAATACGAAAATTTTTATCTTAATGAGTTTGACTAACGCTTTGTAAAAAATTTTTTTACCAGTTGGCTAGCCTTTGCATGAGCAAGACTGTTATTTATGAACAGTATATTTGATTCCTTTACCTTTATTTTTCTTTATATGCGCATTTTATATGACTTTTGAGACAAGAAGGGGGTCTCCTGTGGATTAAAAAGTTGACGTAATAAACAGAAACTGAGGTTACTTTTGGATTCCGAGAGCAAACATTGGTAGAAAACAAGTCATAGATCAAAGACAACGAAATTGCTGTTCCCCAGTGTTATCGTTTTATTGTCTCTTATAAAAGAGATGTAGATGAAAAAATAATGCAAAAAGTAAAAAAAGGATCAAAGGATCTGTAGAGGAAAATAAAAAACAAATTAAAAATGCAAATAGAAATCTTCCAAAAACGTCAGAAAATTAAATTAAATTAAACAATTTGTGTAGTGTGCTTAGAGGAAAATGATAAAGAATAAAGATTGAATTCAGTGATTTAGGTATCCGGGCTGGATTCATAAAGTCTGTGTTGACATTTCAGAATGTTCAAATAATTAATATTTGCCATCATTGCCGTTTATTTTAAATATGTCTCTAGATTTAGTGTGTCCGGTGCTAGGTGCCACTTTGAGTTGGTACCAAATTATACACCAACGTTTAACTATACTTTTTTAACTCGAATTACTTAAAAGTTTGTATTTTAGTTCATTTACTTTACTTTCTTATATTGTTAACAATATTATGTGAGAATAAAAGAGGATATTTTTAAATTACTTTTTATTTAATCTCGAGAAAACCTTAGGTGTCCGCCACTAGGGGAACTCCACCTAGATTTGTAAGCCTTCCCTTTGACGGACAAAATTAAACCCTATCTATGCATTGAGTGTCCAATGCCTGGCTAGCTCCATGTACTCATTGCTGGATATTCGCTTTTGTAACAGCTCGTCTTCGAACATTTGCATTCGTTTGATGCAAGAATATTAGGAACAACCCAAAGAGCATTCATATGTGTCACAAAACGATTCGTTTTTAAGTAAGCGATCGGATTTGATCGCAATAATTCAAATAGGTGTTCCATGTCACTGTCATATGTTGTTATACAAGTTGTTGTGTGAAGTGAAAACATGTGTATACTTATTAAATATTTTTCATGAATAATGAGAGGTAATTTCGAATTTGATATTTGACGTTTGTCGAAGCGGTGTCTTCTTTGGTCGGCAGGAAGAGCGAGGATGGAATCGCTGTTGCTGGCTGCTAAAGCCGCGTACAGATTTGAGCCGCGTCGCGAACCGAACCCCGTTGCGAACCACGTCGCGAGCCTCGAACCAAACCCCGCAATCTCGACGCGTTCCATTGTGCTGAATATCAGTAAAGTAAATGTCTATGAACGGTAAAGCATACGAGTAAGCACGTCCAAGTTTGTCCTACGCCGTCACGCAGCCATTCTTTGATGCGATGCTGAAAGACTGACAAGACATCATCAGGTTCGCAAAGTGGATCACATGAACGTCCAAACTGGACGGCAGCGGTGTTCGCGACGAGTTTCGGTTCTCGCCGTTGTTCAAGTCTGTACGCGGCTTAAGAGAGCGCTCGTTTTCGAGCATCGCCTGCGCAATGTAACGTTTGGCCCACTGCTCGTCATGCTCGTTTTTAAATTGTTAGAACGTTGAGCTCCCAGTGAATATCCCGCTTTACACTAATTTGTATTCTCTAGCATAGGCAATACTTCATCCATAGCATTATCAGATCTGTGGATAAACTTAAATAAAATTATCTTTTTTTCTAATGTTGAATAAGAGAAAACATAAAATTAGGGGGTATCCATTTGAACAATGTCAATTGACTTTCACAGTTTATTTAATTTATTTTTGATTCTATTGTTTATCACTCTTGTATTGTCATTTTAAGGCAAGTGTCTTTTTACACGAAACGAACTCAAATAATAAAACCTTTTGACCTGAAAAATTTTTCCAAACATCTTAAATATTCTTCGAAAACAGTTGGATTCTCTTATTATGCCATTAACTTTAACAGCTTATTGGGAATACCTACCTAATACTTGAAATTGAATCGAATTGAGGAAAAAGAATTGTTCAATTTTTAAAAGACTTATCAAAAGATAAATCAACCCATAACTCTCAGTCTTCGGCATATTAGAACATAAACCAGATAACAATAACATTAAAAAATTTCACGAGTTCTTGTTCATAACCGATGCCAGAAAAGGCGTCAAATATGGCGTCAATAAAAAAACAGAAGTTTGTTGCGGTGAGGATGTTTGGTAGTGTTCGGTAAACACTTAAATAAAATAAAGAGAACCTATAATATTCTTTATTAAAAGAATTTCAGTAACTACAATGTACCGAAAAAATTGTATTGTTTTTTTCAGATATCTCAAAAAAGCACTAAAATATACAACCGAAAAATAGGCGCGCTACATCGGTTGTAACAAGATCATGGTACACCTTGTTTTCTCTTTATTTACAAAGATAAAAATTTGCAAACTTATTACACTTAATCTACTGATGGAATATCAAATTTTGATATAAAAATGACATTCCTACTGCTGTCACTTTCGCTAAAACTGATACCAACTTTTGATTCTTAAATAAAGCACAATATTATTATATTTTTGGAATCTGCACATGTTTCTGAATACAATGCACCTAAAACAAGTGATTTTTAAAGAGGCGAACATTTCTTTGGTCCCATTTTATTTTTCGACCTAGAAGGCTATGAATCATTCTAATTAATTCTAAAGGACCACATTAACGCTAAAAAAATAAAATCACGTGAAAAAAGGAGTATTTCATTCTTTTATCACGTGATAAACATAACAAAAATGGTTTTTATGTCATAACTTCATTTTCTTAAATAGAGCACTTTATCGGTACTGTGGTACCACCAAAAAGTATAATTAATGGCGAATCTAACGATATTTTCATTTTTGCTGTGAAATCAATAGAACTGAAGTTACAGCCAAAGGAATTCAAAATATTCGGTTTAAATTTATTTCAAGATTTATTCAATAAGAACATAAGATAGCTGTGGAAACAAATTTAGAAAAAGACACTTCCTTAGTTTTCCTAATTTATTTTTTTTGCAGCGCTAATGTGGTCAAGTGTTAATTAGGAAGGGTAATGACCTAAGCTGAAAAATAAAATGAGACAAAAAAAATTTCGATCCTTTAAAAGTTACTCATTTTATGTGTATTGTATCCAGAATATTGTACAGATTCCAAAAATGTAATAATATACAGTTCCCTTTAAAAATCAAAAGTTGGTATCAGTTTTAACGAAAGTGACAGCTGTAGGAATGTCAATTTTATGTCAAAATTTGACATTTCAGAAATACATCAAGTGTAGTAACTTTAAAAATTTCATCTTCATACATAAAGAAAAAATAGGGGGTGTACCATGATCCTGTTACACTCGATATAGTTCGAAATCTTAAAGGCACACAAAACTGTCATTAAAATTGTTAATTTTAATGACAATGGGGCATACTTTATTAGTAATAATTTTCTGTTTGTCTTCATAACGGGACCTTCCGTTCTTCTTCGGTATGGTCGTTATAGTTTTTTTCATTTAATAATTGTAACTAATTGAATTCATCACGTGCTATGTTGACGAGTTAAAGGATAACACAAAATACTGCATTTTATATTGTCAATCTAACGATATTTGTAGTTGGTTGTAGATAATTTCGCAATGTTGCTATGTGGAGAATTTTTAAAAGTCATAAGTTAGTGTCTTATTTTTTATCAGTTTGTTTATGTTTTATGTTACTAACGGAATTGATGTCACACATGCCAATGTCAATGAAAACACAGTATATCTCACACGCTAAGGCTATCATTAAGGTAGTACTGTCGATACTGCTAGAATCAAAAGTATACATTGTCTCCTTTGATGAGCGCAGTATTTAAACTGGACAACGTCGCGATTAAATAAAATTAAATAAAAGAAGAAGAAATTTATATGACTGAACAATATCATAGTCAAAATCATTCAGTTAGAATAAAGAAATACTTTATTACACGTTTGAAAAGTAAAAGAATCACACAAAAAACTTCAGGAACAAGCTCCAGTAGGGTGAATTAGCAAATTAATTTTCGGATAATCCTAAAAAGTTTACCATATAACCTTAAAATGGAAGTAAATAATGGTGATTCATCCGATGGAGAGTCGCCGAATTATTTACATAATAACGACGTAGCCAGGTCTAATGAACTGCGGAAAAAGTACGACAAGAAACAAATTTTTTATATTTATTGGCTAATGACTCTTATCGCACTCTTCAAAGCTGTAGTTCCAAGTGTTTAAAATGTGTCATAATGTTATTTTCCATCATTTTCTTCTCTTCCTTTTTACTGAAATCTGAAGGGCATTTATCTGGGTTCTCATAAGGCTCAATGTTGAAAGCGTGAAATTAAATTTCAAATGTCAATATTTTTTTTACTCCTTCTCTGTAGGTTTTCAAAAATTTAACTGGATCATTATCCTATTAATTCTACCAATATGCCGAATTTTAAATTCTATAACCGACAGTACTACATTGAACGCTTTTTCCCCACTAATTTGTCAACGCCTGAGGTGCCTTCCAATATAGACGTTGTTGACTGACTATACGCGAGATGCCTTGGATTATGAGTCTAGCCATGTGACAACGGACTGCGACTTTAAATTGTGCTCTGAATTTGAGAGCGTATTAACTATTCATCGTCACTTTCTGATATGTATGATAAATACTACATATTATTAAACATATCAGAAAAGTCTCATAAAAATCCTGTAATTAATGTATCTGCTAAAAGAAATATATTGGGAGAGCAGTGCCCCGTTGCCCTCCCCGCACCCCACCCCCCGCACTGGTAGTCAAGCAGCTTACTTACATTTACTATGCCAATAAGTGTTGGGCGATTATGAGTAATATAATTCAGATTCTTCGATTATGGCCGCATAATTGACCATTTAATGATTGCAAATAAGAAATGAATTATGTTTCATATTCCAAATATTCCATTTAATAGCGCGACACCACTGACCACCTCCTACCGAACGACTGAGAGAGCCATTCATTTCAATACGATTATTTTGATTATAAGTGATATTCCACATTTCAAAGTATCCGAGAGGTGAGAAATCATTCAACAACTAGACCCAATTGCGCACTTCTACTGAGAGCGAACATTCATTTCAAAGCGATTACGAGTGGAATGAAATATATGAATTAACATTCGAATTTTGAATGAAATATGAATGTTCACTCAGTATTCAAAGTATTCATATTCCAAAATATAGCATACTCATAGGAATTATGAGATGTGTGAAGTCAGATATCATTCAGTATTCATATTACATATTCCGAACTATAGCGGCATTTGTGATTTGACACACCGAGAAATAAGAAATCATTTATTTTGATAAGACTAAATATCGTTTTTTTTTTGTTTTTTTGTTTTTTGGTGGAATGGACTGGTCCTTGGTTATCTTTAAATATCGAAATACAAATCTTGTCCCCTGAAACCAAGAAGGATTAAAAAACATAACAAAGGTTACTCTAATACGTTTCGATAGCTAGGCTATCATCTTTAGAGAGTATCTCTTTGACTATAAATATAGTATTATGCGACAACTCACTGCTACCAAACAAAATCGATAACGATTATTTTTAGACGAAAGGCGAAATTCTATTGACATATTTAATGGTGATAGTGTGATTATTGTTCGAAAAAATAACAAACAAATTTCAGCGTAAAATTTTGGATCATCTTTTTAAATAAAATTGGTATAAATTACGAATAATGTATGATTTAAACAGGGCTTCGAACCGGAACTGAACCGAAAACCGAAAAAAACCATTATTTTGGCCGAAACGAAAGCCGGAACGAAACCGAAAAAAAAGATCGGTTAATTTCGATTCGTCGAATTTATATACTTCAAATAGTTTTTACTTTATATTAAGATTGGATTTTTTTTTGAGATTTTAAATTTTTTTTCAAAATTTTATACAATGCAACTTTCATCTCATCTTCATCTCCCATTTCTGATTTGATTAGATTGGAAACTCACAATTTCCACATTTTCTAGAAAATATTGACTTTATTCTCAAAATTTCAACCCAAATTAAAATTTTAAGTTTTAACTTGAATCATTTTTAAGCTTTTCGACTCTTTTTTGAAATTTAACTTTTATCCGGAAATTACTCAAAAAATTACTTTTCTTCTCCTAAAATTTAGAGTTTGAGATAAAAAAATTCTTGTGTTGTATCTTTAGAATAAAACAGTAGCGTGTTTTTTATTCAAGCTAGGGAAACTCGGTTTTCCTTACAATTTTTTTTGCAAATTCGAGTTTTACTGGAAATTTATCTGGAAACTTTTTTTTAAAGAATTCCAAATTTGCTCCTTTTTTTAGATTTTAATTTTCTTTTACCTAATTTGATATCTTCATTTTTTCAAGTTATTAGTCAAATTTTCGATTTTTCGTGATTTTTTTTTCCTCAAATACAACTTTGATTTTAGTATTCCAATTTTTTTTTAAATCCCCAATTTAAATTCCTGCTGCCGACTTCCTAAATCTTCCAAAAATTCCAAGATATGATTTTTTCTTAAAATTCTCTCTCAAATTTAACCTAGAAAATTTTAAATGTCAAGTCAAAATTTTAGCAAAAAATTTAACTTTATAATCCAATTTAAAGCTGGGATCTTAGCATTGGGGTCGAAGTTTTTGTAGTAAACTTGAAAGTGGTGACATGTTAGAAAATGTATAATTTAGACTTTCAGTGATTTTGTTTACATTAAAATAGTAATTTTTATTTTGAAAACTTTGACTTTTTTTTCTCAAGATTTCGACTTTGGCCCCAAAACTGCGATTTGTTTAGAATTTAGAGATCAAAATTGTATGTTCTCTTAAATATTAGGTAATTGCTTTCGCTAAACTTCTGGTATAAACTCGAACGTTCGACCCTTTGCTCCTTGAACTAAGATGCTGCAACTTAGCTAGAGGTGAAATTATTTCTAAAATTTCGTCATTAAAAATGAATTTCGCGTTTATTTTTTTCAGAAAATTTGTCATTGATCTTAATATTTCAATTTTTTCATAGAAAATTTAAGTTTAGAAATAATTGAAATTGCACTTTTTGTGGTATTTTTTACTTTTATTTATAAAAAAATTTGAAAGTTTTGCTTAAAATGTTAGCAGAAGTTGGATTTCAAACGCAAAAGTGCTAATTGAATTTAAAAATATTATGTTGTTTTTTTATTTTGATTATTAATTCAAAATCTCAAATTTTGTTTAGTCAAAATTAAAAAAAAAATAATAATAAAAAGTACATACAGGTTTAAATTAAAAACTTCAAAAGAAAAAAGTTAAAATATCAAAAAAAAAGAAATACATTAAACAAAACTTTCTGAAAAATTTAACTTTTTCTAAAGATTTTTAAGTTCTCAGCAACATTTCCAAAAAAAAAATCGAATATTTGGGTTTAAAGTCAAGACTTCTAAATTAGGGTAGAAATTTTGGAAACCCTTTTTTAAAATAAATTTGAAGTTCTTTTTTTGAAATTGTGACTGTGAAGCGCAGCTTAGAAAAAAAGTAAATAAATAATCTGGTGAAGTTTTTTACCACTTACCATGAATGTTATAGGCAATAAATAGAGAAGAAATTAATTGTGAAAATAGTGATACAATTCCAGTAATCGTGAACTATGCAGAAATATTTCATGTTAAAAATTGCTAATTAACTGAAATTATATTTAACGAAAATATTTATTGGAAGGTTTAAATGTTTGATCGATACATTTACCGTAATAAATTAAAGAAAAATATTTATTGGAGCTTAAAAGTTTTGACATTTGTTAGGCAATAAATTGCTCAGTCGCTCAAAAAATGAATTCTGATTGGAACAATAGTTACAACAAGAAAACTATATGATTTAAATTAATTTAGACACTAATAAATTATTGACCAAGTTATAAAAACAAATTTTCTTGACACATACAATCTTTTTAAATTGCTTTAAGACGGATTGAATGGCTTGGCACTAAAATTTAATAACACTGAATAAATGAAGCTATTTCTTTCGTGATGCCAACTCTTCCTTAAAATAAA
Organism: Dastarcus helophoroides; assembly: GCA_028583605.1. Classification (NCBI taxonomy): domain Eukaryota; kingdom Metazoa; phylum Arthropoda; class Insecta; order Coleoptera; family Bothrideridae; genus Dastarcus; species Dastarcus helophoroides. The sequence goes on from CM053334.1 coordinate 33,487,742, forward strand.
GTTGCCAGGTTATGTGCTATTTAATAAGTCCATAACTGACAACTTTATTTTAGAATTATTATAAATGATATATTAATCAAAACAACAGGTGTATTGTATGTTTACATAAGGGTTTTTTGCAGTATTAAAAAAATAGAAATGAGTGGTATCAAATAAAAGTATTTGTCGAAACGATCATAAAAAATGTCTTAAACTTAAAATAAGCATTGAGATTACTATGATTTTAAATAAAATAAAAGTGTAAAATCCTACAATCTGCCATTTTAATTGAAACACCAATCACAGCGAATGACGTCACACCTATGTAAATAACTCGTCGTTCACTCTCTCGCTGCGTTATTTGAGGTTCTCTTGATTACCCGTTTCGAGTAATTCCTGCATTTATATATTTTGTTTTGTTATTTGATATTGGTTTTGCAATTTATATAAAAAACCAACAATCAATAAAAATGGCCCAAGTTTTTATTAAGGCAAATAACTCTAATTTGTCCCGGATTGATTTGTTGATGTTGGAAGAGTTTGCATCCAACAAAGACTTTTGCTCATCTGAATTTCGAAATGTGAAAACTTCTTTGTAAGTACTGATCTAAATTATGCAGTAAACTGTATTGCTAAACATTATTTTTATTCACGCAAGTTGACAATGAATGAACTTACCTATAAGCTTCATATTCTTAAAGTAAATTAAACATAACATATCAACTTCTTTAATGTACATTTTATTTATTTATTTTCCATATCATTTGGAAACTGATAGAAAAAGTAACCCAGTGAAATTTGATGATAGTAAGAGCCATAACTAGGAGCAAAACAAACATAACTTCAATAAGTTGCATATTTTTACAACACAGGTATTTCATCTCAAAGAATTTAAGTTGAACATAATAATATAGTGATAAATAGCTATTATTCTATGTAAAAAACTTCCATTAAAGTGGTCTTCATAAAAGTAAATAGGTGAATTTGTTTTTACACTTGCCGGATCTCGGTGTGCGAGCTTTAACCACTTATCTCTCATGATATTCTTGCTTGGTACGTAAATAAACAATTTATTAACTGTTGTTAAAGAAGTGTTTTTGCACAAAGGTACCGCACACCACCTATAAACTTTGGAATTCATTCTTATGAAACGAAATACTTAATGTTTTGTTGGCTTTCTTTCCACAACCAAAGACACAATAGTTTATTTACATAGGCGTGACGTCACAAGAGATGCCGTGACACCCAAGAGCATTTCCGCGCCAGATTCAAAGTGGACAGAGAAAAACGCAATTATTTGATAAAAAGACTTCGCGTTTTCATAAAATTAATAGTTTTTCGTAAAAAGTAGACGTATACTTACATGACACAACGGAATTTCAAAATTGTCATCCTGCCTATTCTAAACAAAAAATATTTTTTTTTCATATCGAACTTCGTTTAGGACAGGGGTTGGCAACCTGCAGCTTGCGAGCTGCATGTGGTTATAAAAAAATAAAAAATCGTAAAAAAATACGTTCAAACCGATAGTTTTAGACGACTCAAACAAGAATACTTTTTCTTTGTAGAATTGATCGTTCTTTTATATTATTATTTGCTTTGAACGTAACTCAAGAGACAAAAAAATATGTATTAATTTACATAAATAATAAGGCGAATCTAGCGCCCTCTGGAAGAAAGGTCAAAATAATCTAAAAATTCGTAATCCTTACACCAAAAACATAAAACTTATAATTTTAAATTTTAAATTTATAGCATCAAAACTCTTTCAGTTATTGAGAAATTTCAGAAAAAAAATTAAATTTTGAACGCTCTGTATCTTGTAAACAGCCACATTGGTATAATTCATATCGAGCTCAATCGTAATATTTTTGTGTCTAGTATTTCCAGTTTAGCGTTGGTCCATTCTTTCTGACTCACCCTGTGGAAAAGAGATGAAAAAGTCGAAAACTGCGAAAAAAAGGCAAATTTTGAAGTAAAGGTCTAAATTTTAAGAAATAAAAGGTCTTTTAGTGGCTTTTTCAACCTGGTTTAGGAAATAATAAACTCAAGAGTAAAATTAGGGAAGCAATGAAACCAAAGATTCATTCATTATTTGATGGCTTGATAGTGGCCTGCAAGGTACCCCGACCTTAATCCTCATAATATGTATTGATGGGATCACTTAACAGTAGTAGTTTATGTTGAGCTAGTTAATACCGTTGAGAATCTCAATTACAAGATAGAATTTTAAATTCAGTACATCACATTCAAAACACTAAATTTCGCAGATATTTACAATCCACTTGTTTTGTGTTGCCAGGCTTGGTGGGATTTTTGAAAATCTTCTAATTGTAATGCCGGGCTACACACTCGCGCGCGAGTCTCTGCGTGTATTCAGACTGTGATACGCGCGCGATTTTTGCACGAAAAACTTGCCTCTCCACACTCGCAATCTTCGCTTCCAAGAGAAATGGACCCACAGGTAGCCACTGCTGCTGCTGAGCTTTGCGCTGTAGCATATTGCAATTATCTGTATATTAAAAAAAAATAAAGAAAAAAAGGAAATAGTCCTCTCTGAAATCACAGAATAATCACTAGAAAAGTCTTTAAAACTGTGACTGAATTCACGCTGCGAGTGTGGATGCATTCGCGCTCGCGCCTTGCGAAAGTTCCGCGAACCCTTTGACGCTGACCAAAAAACCGACTTCGAATGGGGAACAGCGCGAACGCGAAGGCTCGAAAGCCTCCACACTCGCGTTCGCGCTATTTCTCGGCGCGAGTGTGAAGCCGGCATAAGTATTAGTTTTTTCTTGTAATAAATTGTAGTAAAATTGTACAAATAAACGTTTAAAATAATTAAAAAAAAAAGAATAAACGAAACCTTATGCTAGAAAAATTTATTCTTTATTTTAAGTTTAGAATTCCATTTTATATATAACATTTTATTTTCACTCTCCAGTTACGAAACTACAGTGTGTAGTTTCATTTTAAAGGTCCCTATTTATAACTTGGTTGCCCGATTTTAGACACCCTGTAAAGTATATTATATTTTTAAAAGCTATGCTATTTTTTTATTCTCATACGCCAATTTTTTTTTCTTTAGACTCTCGGCAATATTTTTTTAAGTGATATGGTATAATTTTTTTGCGGATTTTTATATATTTTGTTATTATCTTTTCAACAGTATAAATATTACATAAGCCATTTTATGCATAAAGATTTTTAAAGGAAGAAAGAACACACTTTTAGCCTAATGACAGCTCAGATGATTTCTAAGAACTCTAAAATCTTTTGTTGATAAACACAGAGTTTGTTGTTCTGGTTGTTTTACTAAGGAGCATCCTACATAATGAAACATTTGTTATCTGGAAACTATTGTAAGACTCTTTGGCTAATATTCAGTAAAAATTCAGATATAGCTGATAAGTTAACATTTTTTTGTGGCTATCATCGAAATCTTAGCTTTCTTTTTTTACAGTTCAGTATTAATATTTATGTACAACTTAATGCAAAGAAGATATAGAGGGTGATTTCAGTTGAGTTCCTTAAATTTCTGCTCTAACCTGTATTTGGATTTTGTAAATTGAATTTACAAAAGAATGTTACAAACTTTAGAATGTTACCGCTGGCGTGCTTCAGGGCCTTGCATTGATGTAAGTTTTAAGCAAGGTGACTACAAAGCTATAGCACTTAAACTGTCTGCAAAGAGATTTTGCCGATGTCTTTATAATCAAAACAGCTCATTGCAGTATTTGACTAACTGTTGTCACTGGAGAAAATGACATTAATCTATACTGTTTTTTTAACAGGTAAATAAGCAAGATTTTTTGAAGTTAAATCTTCTTTAGGTGCGTTGAGCGATTAAAACGAATAGTTTCGCGTTATCAATAACGTTAATTTGAACTACTGACATGCTCTAGTGTGTCGTAGTTCGAAAATTTTGCAGCTTTAAATTTCAACTTTGTTAAAAAAATTTAAAATTTTATTTGTTCTAAATTAGTATTCTTCGGTTACATTCGAAATTGACACCGGATTACAGAATGTGTAGGATTAGTGAGATGAGACCGTAATTCAAAAATATGCAAAATTTTAACAAAATTGTAGGTTTTTTAGAATTACTGCATAATTTTGGTAATCCGACACCCCGCAAATCCGAAACTCGAAAATCCGAACCTCGCCAATCCTAACCTCGCCAATCCGAACCTCGCTAATCCGAACTCGCTGATCCGAATTAATCCCAATTTCGGTAATCCGATCCTCGGTAATCCAACACCTGCCAATCCGCCACTCCGTTAATCCGAAAAATCAATACATTGAAAACATATTTCTGTGAAATATCTTGAAAGTTGCTATGCAGATATAAAATTTAGATAAGAGCTTTTTAAAATCAGGTAACCCAAAATAGACAAGATTAAATACTGGATTGGATACAAATATAAAATATATTAAAACTAGAAATAATAATTTTAATTTATAAATTTTAAAATTTTCATTTTTGATATTACAATTTAAAACTTAAAAAAAAAAACATTGTTATCATGGTTTTAAGTTTTCACTTCTGTCGGCAGTCCTTATAACTGCCCAATTTTTTTAAAGATAGTTGGCATGAATGTATTCGTCTAAAACCTTATCGAACATATTCAATTTTTTTATTTCTTGAAAAGCTGGAAAATGGAAGTCGTATTTTTTAGCAAAGAATAATGTCCGAAAAAGCAACATTAGACACAGGCAATTTATAAAATTAACAAGACCGGACCACTTGTTAAAGAAAATTGTCTGTCATTCGAAAAGAGGTTGGGGATGATTTTGACGGAGAAAACAGATTTATCGGGATGTATTTGTCCTTGCTACTTTAAGAATCTAATATGCATGATGCAAGACGAGGATAGCTATAATGACGGAGAACCTTAAAACCTAATCTAACCTAACCTAACCTAACCTTTAATAAATTCCGACCAAATACATTTAACTCGAAAATTCCACCTCAGTTTCAAAGTTGCGATTTTAACCTAAACATTTAATCTCGAAATACCCTTTTCCTGGAAATTTTACTTTAAAGTATGTTAGATCATAAGAACATATTAAGGATTTAGATTTTTTTAAAGTTGAGAGATTGAGAAATAATTAAAATCGTTAATTAAAACTTCATCGAGTCGAGATTCATTTTTTTTTCTCTTTCTACCTATTAATATTAACATCTTGGTTTGAATTTCATAATTTGGAATTATAATTTTAACCTCGAAGTTTTGTGTTCAAAGCTTGGAAGTTTTTCCAAGAGTTTCGGTTTATTTAATGAGAATCACTCAATCAGGTATTACAGTAGATTTCCGTGCAATTGGCTATTAAAACAACGCAAATTCCTGCAATTGTTCCCTCTTCATGCAGTGGATCACAAGTGGATGGTGAGGATTTATTTATCACTGATCGTCAGTCACTCGCATTTTCATGGAATCTATTCAAAAGAATTGGTACTTCACTTCTCCTCGGCTACCCTTTCTTTCTAAAATTGATGTTTGGCCAGTAATACTGGAGTACCGTGCTTATGTGTGGAACTTGCCGTAAAACAATCACAAGTTAGCACTTTAGATTCCATTCAGAAACACACTAATTAATGGTGATATTTTAACTTAAATTTTCCATTCCGTGGAACCTCCTTGATCGCGGAAGTAGTGATTCTAAAATTGCCGCACTTGGGCATCATAGAGGCAATGTTCCGTCTTACTGGAATATACGTTTTTTCTCCAATAATTCCGGATCGTCCCTCACGATCTGAATGATCAAGGGTATTATTTCATTTTTAGGCATATTTAGATACATGACTCCATTTAAGTTTCCTTCTAAGAAAAGTAGACCAATGATATGATTACCTAGGATGCCAGCCCATACATTAATTTTTTCAGGCCGTTGAGTATGCTTCTCTCTAATTAAATGAGAATTTGTATCTCTTCAATATCAGCAATTGTGGTGGCTAATTTCGCCATGCAATGAAAAGCTTGATTCATCCGAAAAACAGATATTGTAGAGACAATTCTGGTTGCAATTGATGCGTTCAGTCACATCACTTCACAAAACTCCATTCTTCGGTCAAAATCATCCTCATCCAGTTCGTGTACCAACTTAATTCTGTATGGATGAAATTTAAATTTGTAAAAAATTCTCCAAACTGATGGCCTTCTAGCTCCAGTTGCCCTGGAGACTTGGGTAATTGATGCAGTATTTCTCATTGCTGGTACCTGTCCGAAAACTTCGATGGCAACGTCTTCATTATAAACTGAATGACATTTTGTTTTTTGTTATGTACGGATCCTGCTTCCGTGAATTTCTGTAATAATTCCAGGACGTACTTGTGTCGCCCATTTTTTCCAGGGTGACTTACGTTGAACATTCGAACCGCTGCTCTTGCATTGTCTCCTTTTTGGTAATACAAACGCACTAGCTCAACACGTTCCTAATTAGGTTAAACCATTTTCGATTTTACAAAACTGCGCTCACGGCAAATCTTATATAGTGATGAATTTAGCAAGACTAAATTGAAGGACGTAGCTCGACAACACCAAAGTAAATGGACGTCTCAAGTAACATATTGAGGACCAAGATAAAGCAAGCGCAGCGCGGGAAAGACCACAAAGAAGATGGTTTGATGATATTAGGATATAAGCAAGAATAGGTGGTTTCAGTTACCACAGCATATATTAGCATGGAGAAGCATGGAAGAGGCCTACGTTCAAGAGTGGACAGAAAACGGCTGAGAAAGAAGAAGAAGGGGAATAGAGAAATTGAAGGAAAAGAAGCAGAACAAAAACCTACTGTGATAAAATCAATTCGCACAAACAAGTGCAGGTGCTGATGCGAGTCGGTTCTGAATCATGATCTTAAATCTGTTAAAAATGATGACTTGCTGCAGAGTGAATTACGAATGTATCAGTATACGGTGAACGGTGATGGAAGAAGGTTATTTGTAGCACCGAATATAGTAACGTACAGTCAGATTGAATGTACTCATAAAATCTAGAAAATGACGTCTTGCGTAACCAAAAAACAATGCTTATGATTACTGTCGCAAAGAGATTTGCAAGACCTTTCATATGAATGGTCACAACACTCACTTTCCCTATTCATATTGTAAGGGTAGTTGTGAGGGCAGGGGGGTTGACGTAAAGAATTTTAATTTCACATGAAAAGATGTTCCCCTCAATACTAAAATTGATCTGTTTCAGGAAATTATGTTCATACGCACAATATGGCAAATATTCTGTATGGCTCGTTTCAACTGAAACGCCTTGTGCAGTCCCCAAGTTTCAATTCGTTGCCGACTTCTTGGGTATTTGAAACAATCGCCATTTTCATTCATTTCAGTCCGCTCACATTGCTTCCAGTATGGATTGCTATTCAAATATGTTATTATTTCATCTAAAAACAATTATCTAATATCTTTTCAAATAGTGAATTAAAATAAGGCCCGAGGACCTAGAAATTCTATCGCTCAAAATTAGTTTATTTTGAAAGAAAAATAGGTGCAATAAAAGATCGATTTTCACCTACTTATTACTCGGCAGTTTAAAAAGTTTTATTGCACGATTGAAAGGTGTACTTAACATTTTTTTATGTGTCACTAAATATACAGCGCATATTATCAACCTGATGTCATAATCCATCTTTTTAAAGCAAATACAGATATAAAAATAAATATGTTTATCAGCAAAATTGCCGAACCTCAAAATATTTTTTCACCTGCATCAGCTTACAAGTGAAACAGTCAATTGCTTCTCCCATATACAGTATTGACCAGTTCATCAGTTCCATCTCTTGTAAAGAACTAAATGATTATTAGAATTCCGTAAGGATAGAGAAAGATGGTTGTAGTGGACATTGTTTCACCATTCATAGGTTTCTTGAAATCAGACGCGCATTGAAATCGCAACCTTTCACGCAGGCGCAAGTTAGGTTCATATGGTCCAGGCGTCGGACACCCTTTCATAAGGAAGGTTTTGACGAAATATTACTAACTTGTCATAATTTTTATTTTATATGATAGGCTGTAGCATGACCAAATTTTTTCAAAAATATTTGTCATTAAAAGTTGTCATTTGTGAACTTTAACCAAACTTATTTATTGTTTAGTTAAAGCATTTTGTTTTATTTTATATGATAGGGTGTAGCATGACCAAATTTTTTCAAAAATATTTGTCATTAAAAGTTCTCATTTGTGAACTTAACCAAACTTATTTATTGTTTAGTTAAAGTATTTTGTTTTATTTTATATGGTATTCAAGCATAGACTATACAACGTATGTAGTTATTTTGTAGTGTTATGTCCATTGCAAGTAAATAAACAACAATAAAAGACAAAAAATGGTAGTGACAGTTGCAGTTGTCAATGTAAAATTTAAATAGTAAAGTTGCTAGATAAATTGTCAATCGCCTTTTTTGCTCTCTATGTTGGTATTTATACCCTATGACATGACAAAATTTGTAATGGTGAGGATAAAAAGTGGCCTTTAAATATGTTGAATAGATGGTAACGTGGCGAATACGCACAATTGAAGCGTTATGGCATAACTGTTAATAATTTTCAATAAGAGATAATAGCGTTTACTTGGTATTTTATCGTTTTCTAATACCACCATAGCCAATTAGTAACTGAATTTAAAATATCATGCAAATTTTTTCATACAAAAGTAATGAATTGTCAATATTTCGAAAACTACGTATTTCCGGAGTAGATAATCTTTAGCAAAGTTAACTTTATTTTTAATGTTAAAGAAGAAAAAACAATATAAAATGAAGGGGTTGACAGTTCATTCAATTTAATTTTTATTATGTTATTTTGAACACCCTCTATTAATATTTATGAAATATCGCACAAAAGATACTACACCAAGGCTTTTCGTACAACATAACCAAGTCAAATTAAATAAAATTCTTTTCTCTTGGAAAAATTGATTTCTGTATTACAAAGGTAATTTTTGATGTAAAATTTTAAATATTTCATATATTTAGAATGTTAGTCAAATGAAATAATATATAGATTGTTCTACTTAAAATAACAAAGTTGACATTTACCCCCGATTAGATTGGTATTATGTCAAAGTTTTCAAATTGTTTGAGGCATATTTTTTGAGCAATCAATCGATAAGTTTATCATGGGACATCCTGTATGTATTTGCTGTCGATGAATAATATCGGGTGTCCAATTAAAAAAGTTGTCAAGTTGACTGGGAAAATTTCTTTTGTTTTTAACATACGTCAGTCATTGACATTTGCAATGTTTCAATACATTTGATTTACCTATTATCATTAAAAATTACTGATGGAAAACCTAGTAATGTTGTTTAAGATCACCTAAATACCTAAAACATGGATTCCCAAAATGGTGGATACCGCCCCCTTGGGGTCCAAATCGGTTTCCCAAGGGTCGACGTCAATGACATTTTAAGGGTTACTTATGTCATTGGTCGACATAAACGAAAACTGATTTTGGGGATTAACGAGATCTAAAAATCGAACCCTATTAATTAACACAAGTTTTTATTGGAAACTTTCAAGATACTGTATAAGTTCTGTTACGTGTACCAACTTGTTATAAAATGACTTAACATTTTAGTAGAAAAAACTCAACAAGTCGATAAGCGTGCATGAGTTCGTACAAGCTGAAAAATTCGGCAAGTCAATAAACGTGCAACAACGTTGCAAACAAATTCGTGCAAGATAGTGAGTTTCGAGCGCACAAATCTTCCAGGCACGTTTTTACTTGCTCTGTATTTGACGCATATACGCGATTTAACACGAACGAAATCATGAGCAAGTTCAAGTCCAAACATGCTCCTGATATTTTACTATATAAGAACCTTGCAGTTAAAAATTTCTATTTTTTTATCTTTACTTTGCGACTTTAATGTTTATTTTTTTCAAAAAATAATTACTTTAAGTATTTTTGCGCAATTTGTATTAATAATTATTAATTGCAATTGATATTTGCTAATTTTAGGTCTATTTATTTTGTTAAATTTTGATGGAAAAATGTTGTCAAGTTTAATCACTTAACCAACCGCAATGTTTTTAAAATTGGTAGGTATTTTGTATCAGTAGGAAAAAACTAAAGATAGGATTTTAAAAATAATTTAGCTTTTGGGCATGGGGCTCTGAGGTATTATTTCATTTCGGAAAAGGAGTCTCTTGCCCAAAATAGTCTCGGAATCCCTGGCTTAAAGCATCACACTGTTTGTGCATCTCACTAATTAAAACCAAATATCGTCAAGGAAAATAACCTAAAGGATTTTCTTTTGCCTTGGAAAATTCTAACCTCTTTTCATAAATAAGATGTCAAAGTGATACTCAACTGATCAACCGGAACAATCAGCAGATAATCGCATGCCTTTTTCGCTACGTCCTCTTCTAACAAAAAATCTCAACACACCTGATGACTTTTTCAATTTATTTCCAGAAATGTTAGCTTCTACATATCGCATTGTTTTAATGATTGAACCCTTATTAAAGTCATTCATATTTACATTATTTTACATGCATCTCTCCCCAGTTACCGATTCAAGTTATTTATAGAATTTTAATGGAAAATTCAATATTTTTCAGTTATCATATGTATCTGAAAAGTTTCTTGATTGGTTTACCCGGCTTTAAAGTTGATAGTAAGATTTTTTAAATTTTATTATTATTATAATTATTTCAAACTAATGTTTTATTGACTAAGCTCTTTTGCCCACTTTAATTAAATATCTTCTAAATTGTCAGTACAGTTTTTATTTTAACATTTCTTTCATACTGTTAAAGCAAAACTGAAGTTCTCATTCCAATAAAATGACAGCGTCCCTTATCAAACATTTGGAATAAAATTCTTCTAATCCGTTTTAAAATGAAGCTGATTTTTAAATAATTTCTTTATTAACTGTATTTTTTAAATTGTTTGATCTTCATTTGAAACTGCATTTGATTCTGGTTGCATTGCAAGCAGATAAATGATGTCATTTTGTACCGTTATTATGATTAAAGTTTGCAGTGAGTGTATCGTGGGATCGTGATAGTATACGGTCTAGCGGTTATAGTCTAACTATTTAATAGAAATTTAGTAGTAAATTGAAAAATCATACTAATTTTAGTATGTCAATGTGACATTCTTCATCATGATATAATATTATAATAATAATAGTATTTATTGTATCATGATTCTTCATTAGTATTTGACTTCGCTCGACACGATGGGGATGCTAGCTAGACAAAAACTGTGATTTCCCCAAGTGTCTGAAATATCCATTCACATCTGAAGTTAATTTTCGTCCCTCGGCGAGTTTTACCCACATACTTATCATCATTTGGTTTAGCTGAGCTTTGAAGCATGCTTGCCAGCTTCTAACGGATTGCCGATGTGTATAGGTGCATATAATTCCCCTCTAATATAAAAAAGCGTCGACGAAATCCTTTTGAATAACCCCACGTGCAAATTTGTTTAAAGGGACACAGCTGTGTCTTTCTGCATAACAAAAATAATGATCATATGACTGGGGCACAACATGTTCGATTATCACGAATCAGTGCTGAGTAAAATAAACTCGTCTAGAGTAATATTGTAATCTGTCTTTATTTGAAGCACTCAATACATTATTAGGATTTTAATCTCAGGATGACTATTGCTTTTGATTGCACAAGTTGTAATATTATGAAGTTCCAATGCTGTGTGAATTATTATAGTCAAAATTGACTTAGATTTCGATAATAATTAATTTTATTTAATGCTATTAATTAATCTAAATGTAAATATATATATATATATAATGTATATTAGTAAATATTCTGTGTTCCAATAGAAATAATATTTTACTCCCTTATATTTTTTAAGTTATGTTATTGTTATTATTATTATTGCTCCAAATAAATTCAGCTAAAAAGCTACATACTTATTATTATTATTTTTATTTATAACTAACTGACCTCCGCCACTTTTGTCTGCGCAAGATCTGATAACGTCATATTTCACAATAGGTAGGCCTTTAGGATGTACCTATATTATTGGCGTTTTGTCATGTCATATGAACTTCTTTTGTATTTTTGAATAGTGTTAGTTGTCATTTAAAATAAGCAGTTTTGAAATTTTGATCACCCACGACATTTGTTAAATGTTTGAAAAATGACGTATCTTCAGAAATATAACATAAATAATGTACATTAGGAACTTATAATCTTTGTTTTTTCAGATTATTTAGCTCTTATTTGGTCCTTCTTGATCAAGCAGTAGTGGTCAGTCAACACCCTTGAGTGCCCTGATAAACTTTTTTCATCATTGGAATATCCGTATGAAAATTTTATCAGTTCTTATTACTTAGGGCCCCCCAGAGCCCCCTAGTTCGTAAGAATAAAGTCGAGATATGTGTCTAAAAAATGAATCTTGATCCCCATATTGCAACCCAAAGTTTTATACTAAAATAAAGGTTTTTTAACCAAATATTTTTAGATGTCACTCTTATGATAAACCAAAAAATTTTCAATTTAATTTTTGAAGCATCTTCATGCTGATTTTATCAAAACATTTAATTCTTCTTTAAACAACGAGTCTTTTATTAATTTTCTTAATTTGAGGTTCTACTACTACTACTTCACTCATTATTGGAAATTTCTCTTTGAAATATAAAATTCCATTTTTATTGGGACCCATCCTCTCTAGAAAATTTTTGGTAAGCCTAACTTGATATGAAGTGGTAGAAATATACTAGAGAGCTTTACAAAAGTAAATGTTTTACAGTTTTCTATTTACAAATTAAACATCTCCGTGTAGGACAAACTTTTGATTAATTGTGATTTTTTCGATTCCTGGTGTCCCATTCGCATAAAAGGAACCCAAATTTTAATGATAAAAAACACTTCAAATGCAGAATTAGTATGATCATGATATTATGTTTAATTTTTGATAAAATTTTTTAAGATGTAAATAATATATGGACCTACATAAAAACAAACAGTATTTGAGAAAACTACATTTCCAAAATTAAATTTCACCTTGTCACGAGAAATCTGAAGGTGATGGACAAAAAAATAAGTACGGTTTCATGATGGGGGTAGGTAGTCCAAACACAATTACTTACCAGAGTTCGTGTGACAAATTCAGTATTGACCAGTGTAATCACTTCAAGAAAAAATAGATTTAAAAAATCTCTGTTGTTACATGAAAGTCCCAGAATTTTTCAATTAACAGAAACGGCCGTCATTTCAGTCATAATTCGTCACAAAAACATACCACTATACCAGAAATGAGCAACCTTTTTTTACAGCTAAACAAGGCTAAAAATTTGTGAGAAAAATATCAACGCTAGATTAGATGATTAACACTAAATATTAAGTTTTTATTAACAAAACAAAAATAATAAAATTACTATAAAAATTACCTAATTAAAATACATAATAGATATAAAAAAGGAAAATTATTATGGGAAACAAATCTGACAAATTTTAATGATATTTTTGGAGTTGTTCTTTGCCAAATTTGCCAAGTGTGCAACTTGCACAGAACTTTCCAGTTGTACTATATTGAGTCTGGACCTGCGGTCCCTTTTAACTATTTCTATGACGGAAAATAATTGTTTGTAAAGATAAGTTCGTCCAAAATTATAGGCGTAAGTAGAATAGGACAGGGTGGGGCGCTTGCCCCGGTCTGGTTCATGTAGGAAACCGAAAAGTTATGTGTATTCAATCGGAGGACTTTCTAATTCTTCATGAATTCATCCTTTCCTTAAAACATTTTTTCGAAATTTCTACTTTTTTCTCAAATTTCGTATATTGTTTTTACAAAATTTGTCTTTCTTTTGAAATTTCGCATTTATTCTTCAAATTTGACTTCCTTTTATTACTCAAAATTTCGAATTTAAAAGTTCGTCGTTTTTTTTAAGTTTCACCATTTCTCAAAGTAAGACTTTCTCTGAAAATTTCGACTTTTTTTAATTCTGAAAATTTCAGTTTGTTTGCCTTTTTCTCAAAATATGGTCCATCTTCAATTGAAAGAGTACATTTTTTGGAAATTTAAAATTTTTTTGAAATAAAAATTATGAAGAAAATTTCTTTGTAAATTTCAACCCTTTTTTAATCCAAATTTCTGGAAGTTTCAACTTGTTTGTCAAAATTTTGATGCGTATAACAGTATTCGATTTTTTTTTCTTAAAATTTCCTCATTTTCTGAATTTCGATAAAATCTGATTCTTTCGTCTATCGCATCGTCTTTTTCTTGGAGTTTGAGTATTTTTTTTTTAATTTCGACTTCTTTTTGAATTTGACTTTCTTTAGAAAATTTTTTGTCTTTTTCAAGGTTTTCTCGAAATTTCGCTTCTTTTCCAAGTTCCGATATTTTTCTGAACATTTAGCTGAGAATTTCGGTCCTTTAGATTCTGATTTTTTTTTTAGAAATTTTGACTGCTTTTCTAAAGTTTGCCTTTTTCAGGAAATCGTGATTTTTATTTCAATATCCGATATTTAATATTTCTATAATTTTTTTGTTTTATCTGGTAAATTCGTCTCTTTTTTGAAAATTTCGAATTTTACTAAAATAGCCTTTTACCTAAGCTTCGTCTGTTCTCAAAATTACTCTTTTTCGAAATTTCGATTTTATTTTCAAAATCCTTCTTTTTGAACTTTTTCAAAAATGATTTACTTATTTCAAAATGTTGTCACTTTTCTAAATATTTGTCTTTTTCAACAAATTACGACTTCCATGCTTTTATGGTTCTAAAAATGTTCACTTTTTTCTCTAAATTAGATCGAAGTGTTAATAAAAATGTTGCGAAAAATATTTTTGGGGATTCTGAGAAAAAAATTTCTTGTAAATTCAAAATATTTACTGAATTTTAAATTTTAAGAACAATGTTTTTGAAAATTGCGATTTTTCTTTCTCAAAGTTTGACTTTTTCTGAAAATGCGTCTTTTCACAAAATTAGATCTTTGAAAATTTTGACTTCTTTCGAATTTTGAACATTTCTCAAGATTTTGAGAAAGGTTAGGTTTTTTATTTTTAATAAGATTTATTGAAAATTCCAAGTTTTTCAATTTCCCTCTTAAAATTGGACTTTAAAAATTTGGAATCAGTTAGTGGCACCTAATTCTGACCCCCTCCCCCAGTAGCTAAGACTACCAACTTTAAATGATAATTTTTAAAATTTAAGATCGAGTCTCAAGAAGTAACCACTTGAAATCGAATGGCTTATATCCCTATTGAACATTTATGTTCGCAACAGTCGTGAGGTAAACCCATCATCTGTCAAAGCACTTTAGCAATGATATATCGACCGTCTTCTGAAATCTCTGCTTTTTCTTAAGTGTTTTATTGAGAAATCATAGATATCATAGATCTATTTTGTTTTATATATCGATATTTTATTCACATAGGTTAGTGGTACAGTTCTTAGTCTTTTTATTTGAAGTATATTATGTAATAAAATTGTTCAAACAACTTTATCATTAAAATTTGAGCCTAGAGAAGGGTATCAGGTTTAGGATACCAATAAATGGTCATTTTCCAATACCTGAAACAATGTTAGATACTGATTCTATTAGCAATACCACCTTATTTACAAATGAAGTTGGTTTTGGGCGTCCTTTGGCATAATTGTTATTGTACATATAATTAGAAATGTTTTATTAGCTATTTTCCAAAAGCTGACAGGCTTGTCCTATACTAGTGTTCTTACTGCCAGGTATTGGATGTGCCTTCAGTTGCTTCTTGGAAAAAATGTCAAGATTGTTATAAAAGAAAGCAAGAAAAAAGAAAGAACAAAAAGAGGAGAAATAAGAAAGAAATCGAAAACTAGCAGAAAAAAATTCAAAAGCAGTCGTCTCTCAACTCTTCCTGAAAAACGAATTTAAAATTTTTTTTTCCCAGATTCCTCTATAGAAGTAGCAGAGGAGTCTGAAAAAAAAAACATATTTCCAAATAAATGAACCATGGTCAAAATACAACAAGTCAACATTTAATAAGCCGTTCAGAATGTTTTTAATATATAAGAGAGGTTGAAGGTCCTCCACGTGGTAAATGTACGCAAGATGCCCAATAACAACTTTTGATGAATCATCACAAGGCAATCTTGGGATCAACATAGAGGATTCCATTGATAAGCGATTGCATTAAGGACATTAAGGAGAAGCTTTAAAAATAATAATTGCTAAAAATATGCCACTTGAGAGCTAGTTGAGCTAGAGATAGTTGACAATTCATTAAACAATCAAAGTTCTGCAGAAGATAACACAATTCACCAAACTGAAGAAACAGGATAGGAACCAGGTCCATTCAAATTCCAATAATTCTGATGCATAATCGAAGTCTTTCTAATATTTATTCCAGTCATACAGATGCAGTTATTTAAAGTAAAGGTACTGCGCAACCAGAATCAAGTTCATCCAGTAAAAGGAAAATTTAAGAAGTGACCTTTTTGTTCTGTTTTCATTTTTTAGAAGAATAATAAGCATTAAAACCAAAGTGCAGTGTGATATTGATAAGGTTTAAGATGTTCCCTAATTAATACCTAAGGGGAACTATCCTCACAGTAATGTAAACATTGGGTCACCTAACCCACTAGTAGGCTCTATCCCCACAACATATACTGACATTTTCATTTATTTTAAAAATATAGGTTTACGGTCTTATTCAATTTACTCTTTGCCGTGTAGTAGCTAATAGCCATGGTTTTCATGATGAATAATAATGTATTTAATTATTAGAATTTTTTCGGGAAAAATCGTCAATTTTCAAAAAAAAAAAAAATAGGAAGTAGAATATTACTTTTAGTGAATTCATTATTTGGTTGTTTCTAAAGAACTACTGATGCATTTCTTACTTGATACGTCAACTAGTCAAATTACATATTATCTTGTTTTTAGGTGTTTTCGGCAAGATTTCCACCGGATTTAAATCGGACGGCTGTAGAAGCTTTTCAAAATTAGGCTTAACCTAAATCAAGGTAAGTTATTTTCCTTTTATTTCGGTCGTGTTGTGATCGATCATCTTAGCAATCGTTTTCCTTGGCGCTGGATTGGCCGTGGTAGTTTTTGAAATTGGCCACCATAGTCAACATTATTTTCAAATTTTTTTAGTTTTTAGGCTTTGGATATAGCTTAAATTATTGTTAAAATGATGATTACAACACGACCAAAGTGAGCACCATCGTGCTTAAAGTACATGCATTTACTGATTGACTAATATTCAATGGAAAATCGTCTAGAAAGTCTAGGAAATTATTTTCCAAAAATTCTAGACCTGTAGGTCGAACTAGACGTTTATTTAGTACTATTGGACCAAGTAACTGATATCTAATGACAATTACTAATATCTTGGGCGTTTTGTTTAGAATGCACAGCCGGCACAAAATAAAATATCAAATAATAAATGTTCGGAAAAAAGCATATACTATATGTTTATTAGGTTCCGAATTATGCTTACTTTTGTCCCTCCTATACTTACTTTGAATATAGGCGTTTGTTCCTCAATCACCCTGTATTTATTTATCGATTGAACTAAAATCTTATCTCTAAAAAAGAACACAGTCACAATTTTGACTTAAGAGCTATGTGCGTGATGCTTTTGTGTCATTAATACCTCCACTCGGTTTTTTTACATGATCCATCTTCCCCCATATCTGCGTGCGCATTATACGGACGAACACTCATGCTGCTGTGTTGTTCTAGTCAAAGTTAACTTCAATAAAAGTTGAAGCAGACGATAAAATTGGGGGAGAGTCAGAAAATCATTTAATTTAGGTGACGTAATTAATGTAGCAGCTTTTCATCTTTCTGCAAAATTGTAAGTGCCATCTTTCGCGATTCGTCCTTTTCGTTAAAAAAATAATAAAACTCAAGATGCACAATGTCCAATGAATAGGGCGAGTTGCACAGTGGAATGTCAAGACAAGCTCTTACAAGTTGTTATTAAGGAGTCGAAGGCAATAGAGATGTGGCATTGTCCTCATGAAACACAGTGTCCTCTCTATTGATTAGTCCTGAGAATTTTTTCTCGGGTCGGTGCCTTTAATTTTATTATTTATCTTAATTTATCAACTAATTGTTAAAAGTCAACTTTTTTCACATTCTTTCTGTATTCTCCCAAAAGCAATATGGTTTTTTGATATAGGCTTTTAGGCTTGGATATAGCTTTTAAACAGGTTATTTACTCTTTGCAGTACTTGATAAACAAACCATAAAATTATTTTAAAATCTTCCGAACTCTTATTTCATTCTAAAAAAAATGATTTCAAAATAACATAATTAATTTAAATTAATTACAATAGTTTTTTTATGAAAATGTTATTAAATAAGTAGTAGAGAAGATCAAAACTTGTTTAAGAAGGCTTTCACATCTCTAATCAAAAATAATTAGTTTTAGGGAGCAAGTACCGCAAGGTACAACACCAATATAGCCTTTGTACAGCGGTTAAATTTTAGTTTAATTCAATTATTTCCAATTTTATTAAAATATTATTGTTATTTTCCCTCTTTCAATCCCACTCCATTTCTTTGACTTCCAATATATTTTATGCTTGAAAAATCTATTTATGTTACTGGGCGAGAGGAACCAATTAGAGACGCTGTGCCCCTACTTTCTTTGGTTACTATTTCTATTAGCCTAGGACCTTTCTCACCCTCCATTTTGTTCAGAGGCCACCCTTTGTCCCTTCTTTTACTGGTTTCTATTTAGGGTAGTGTTAAAAGTAAGGTTGTATCCATACATAACGATGGGGACATCAGCAGGTAACAATTTTGAATATTTCTATAGAGAAATCGTTAAAAGGTAGTAAGGGTAATGATTTATTTCTTAAAATATCCAATAATTGAAACTATACAAATTACTTACGTCGTACATTTTGTGATGTTTTATTGAAAGATAATCTTATAAATTTAAGTTGTATTTTCTCCTGATTTGATTAGGTAACTGATTTCAATAAATCAAATGCTATTGAAATTAGCAACTAAATAATACTTAAACACTTTTATAGCAGTTTTTTTATCAAATTTTAATGCTAATATTGTCATATCGACAAATTAAATAAATTTACAGCTCTTACTAACGCATTCAACAAATGGGTCATTTCATGTAACGGTTGTTACCATTTATACACTTTTAGGCGGCAATTTCTCATTAATTTATTATAAAAACTATTTATTTGAATGACTCATCAGAATCTATTTTTACATATTTTTTAAGATTATAAAACAATTTAATTAAGTATGTTCATTACGAGTACAGACCAAAGAATAGACACGAACGAACAGATACGAAGCACCGATATGATGAATGCTGGCAAACGGGATCCACTATCGGGTAATAGTTGGTATGTCAAAGGAAAATGCTTGTCGACACTTGTTCATGCTGTTTAAGTGTGGACTGAACACGACTGCGCTGTCCTGTAAAAAGGATCCTATTAATAAAAAAACACATTTTATTTTTATAAATATATGTTTTATTATCATCATTGAATTAGTGGGCAAACTTTGTTGAAATAAAATACAGTTAGATCGTAAAAATCGAAAATCGATTTATCATTTTTATTAAAACTTCACAGTAATCGTGTAACGTTATGGAAGAAATATAATTGAATGAAGATTTGAAATTTTTTATTTGTAAACGTGAATCTGATATGTAGTAAGTGTAGTGATGAGCATAGATTTAATGAAAAAGTTCGCTGTAGGTATAGATGATGAATTTGTCACTACAATCGGTCCAACGAAGTGTTTATTTGGCCACCGAAAATTATTTCACCAATAGATAAATTAATTCCATCATATTAAAAACAATTTTCTTGGTCCAACGAAATGCCTATTCCATTAATTTAATGAAATGCATGCTTATCGTGTCGAAAACAGTTTATGTTTTAACCCGTATTATTTATTAATTCAGTGATCATTTGTTAATAATTTTATAATTCGTATACGAATTGTAGTAAGTAGAAGGAAATAGAAGTATTAATGCAACAGGTTTTATTTTGTCTTATTTATCTATTTTCTTTTTCATAATACAGTGATCATGATTGTCATTATAATGATTTTATTAATATAGTGAATTAAATTATTAGTTGATACAGTTTATATTAACAGTATCACGGTTTGACAGGAAAAGAAATTTATAAATAGCTGATAAAAGTACATACATATTTTTTATAAACACAATGAATACCAGTTTCAATTGAATTTTACAAAATAGCATGTGCATAAGTTTTAAAAAAAGTTGGAAGCATTTTGCTGTGAAATTAATCAAAATTTTAAATACCGACTAATATTTTAATACTTGTCATTTTTTAGTTATATCTTTTTTTAAAATTTAATCCACTCGCAAAGGGCAACCCCCTATGCCTTCAAAACACTGCGAGTAGGATGCGGAAACAAGGATAGATGGCGATGAACCGTCTTCTTAAACAAGGATAGGTTGTAATAGGTAATAGAGGAATTGACCGAATTTCAAAAGCGCAGTGCCAGTGCACAGAGAATCAAACATCATTTTCAATGACTTATCACTTGGCCCCCACTCATGTTTAAAAGCTTTGGAGGGATGGCCCTCCCGCATTGGAGGGTAAAATTTTGGCTAAGGTTTTTCAGTCCAAAGTTGTCGTCGACCTCACAATCAGAATTACCGTACTTCAACATTCTTTCGACAAGATCTTTTAACGGCAGTTATACGCTACGGTACGTTTTCGATGGGCTACACTGTATCCTCGTAATCATTCATTTCTGACGTAAAAAATAGTAGAGTTCTGCACGACAAAATATGATTTAAGTCTTCCTGTGGTCTGATTCAAAATGCTCATTTGAGGCCTTAGATCCTCCAGCTCTGAGTTGCATCAGCAATCTCCCCTGTCGCAAGGGTTATGTGGTTACGTCTATAACTTTCCATCTTTTGCCATCCAGGAATGTAATAGGTTCATTACCTCTAGTATAATGAGTTTTGTACCTAAAAGGAATTGATGAAGACTTTCCCCCTCTACGTGATGTTAGAACTGCCCCACGCTACGCGAGATCGCATCACATCCTAGGAAAAGAATAAGCTTTCCATCCTCTTGAGTATTTAACCAGCCTACTAATATCGGCTGATGCTGGTTCCTCGGTTTCGTAGGGCATGTTTACTAGCGCCACTGGTACTTACAAAGGATTATTATTATTCCGTCTTAGACTTAGTTTAATGATACATAGATCTCCACTTCCGAGGGAGCCGAGTTTCTGTCTAGGTAGTTTTCGGGAATGGGTGCTATCCGGACACAATTTGTTGTGGTCTTAGTGTAGGACCTTGGGCCATGGCTGACCGACCTTACGTTTTTTCGTCTCTGTTCGCTGGGTACTCGGACTTAGAGTATGGTGTCCGGGTTTCCGGCATTTTATTGCCACCACGGGTACTGCTCCTATCGAACGGGTTGACATAGAGGACTGGACAGTTGGTTGGGTTGGAGTCCTTCTTAGTCCCCGTCACGACTACATCCACTCTCAGGGTGCACCCGCATCAGCATCAGCTCAAGACACATCACCGCGACATGGTAGGAACCATCGAGGGAAAAAATGAAGATATCTTCTCCAATTTTTTTTTTCATAACAATTAACATAATTTGGCACCCACAATAGAGAAGATATAAAAATTTGACGCCGTTGTATTATAAGTGGAATACTCTATCAGAAGTGATAATAATGTACAAAGTGGAAAAGAAAAATATATGTTTTTTTGAATACCTAAAACCACATTGTATAATCAAAAATATTTTAAGGCGATGCGGTCTTGAATATCAATATTTTCCATACCTTTTCGTTTACTTGCTAATACAGATTAGTCACATACTAATAAGTGAGGAGTCCCCCTCATGCCTTATTTTTCCATTTGAGAAAAAAAGTAAGGGGTAGCTGGGTGGTAGGGAGTTAAAGAAAAATTAAGATCAGATAACGTGTTTCGGCGTTTTAAAGAAAATTAAGTTGTTTAAAAGATAAGCATTTTATTCTGTACTTCTGGCCATCTCTGTATATGCAACTACGTCTTTTTCGGTTGAACAAAAAATGTTGTGTGTGCTCGTTCGCGTAACTCTTTAGCGACCCTGAGATTGTCAAGCCTCGGCAGCACAGCGCTCTCGGTCACAATATTTCTCTCGGTACGCTAGTTACTTTGCGGCCTAGGCACACAAATAACTTATTTCCCGAAATGTCATTCATTCGACTGAATGTAATGTTTACTGAAACACGCTCTACATTCCCCCGAATACTAGCAAATTGTATATTTTGAAAAAATTAAGGGCTACAAAGACATGTTGAAATTCAAACGGTCCTTCTGTTTTATTTTATTATTGAAGATATTGTTCTCGATTGCCAAGGTAAAAATAGTTTAATTTGAAATGGCTCTTCAGTATCAATAGATACCGAAATTTCAAATTCACCTAGAGTGGTCGGTTACTGACGCAATTATCTTACTTTAAAATTTAATACATGATGCATAATAGTATAATGAGAAAGAAATATTTGTAAAGCAGTTCATCTCTGAGATTCATTTTCAGTCAATATTTGCAGAAAACGAAAGCAGAAACACTTTTCTATTGAAATACAATTTGTTAGACGTCCGTCATCTAAAGTTGAAATTGCAGTCTGCATCCCACCGAACGGTGCATATATTTAGATCGGGTTTATCGCTCCGCGGTGGCCATTTTTAATTGTTTCATTGTGAGTAATCGTGATAGCCTGTGAAAAAAACAAAACGCAACGACCGATAATGCGCGCCAGTTATGACGCTTTAATTTATTCATTTGTTATTCTTTAACATCTAACGCAAAATGCCATCCGTCGTGCGTTTTGGTTGTTTCTTTCTGTCATTTACGATATGGTGTCCTTGTAACTACGCGATTCGCCCGAAAAGTAACGGAATTTAAATGCATTTATGCAGATGGAGCTTTTTGTTTGCAGAATGGAGAGGTCATTGTGCAAAGGATCATGAGAATATCGATACGATTAATAAGAGAGGTATTGTTTAATAATAGTCTTTTTCTACGAAATTAAAAGAATTGCGAAAACAAAAAAGTTATTGATGTGCTACACTATGATGACCTAGATATCAAATTATGTTTAATGCAGATGCGATTCTCAGAAGTGGGATTAAAACTGACATTTCTTTCTGATATCGGTAATCTCTGAACAAAACGGATAAACTGAAACAGGAATTCTCGATCATTTGCATTGTTAACGGGGATTATTAAATTTAAAACTACTAAATCATAAATCTACAGAAAACTAAGTACATGAGAAAGATAGAAAGTCGCTTGATAAGTTAGAAATGGAAGTTAGAAACAGTGTGACGTCACGGCCACCATTTTTGTTGCGGTCGACGAAGCTTGTGTTCTAAACACATTAAGTGACGTAATCATGTATTTTGAAGGACTTTTTCTCTTAGATCGATAATTTTGAGTTTCATAGACATATGGAATGCATTAACAAAAATAGAATTTCATCAAATGATTATTGAATATGATATGTGAAAAACTAAAAGTACAGTGTTATCTTTTGGAAAAATAGAGAATAAACCTGAATTTCTTGTGATATATTTTTGTAGATT
This sequence comes from Dastarcus helophoroides, assembly GCA_028583605.1. Lineage (NCBI taxonomy): Eukaryota > Metazoa > Arthropoda > Insecta > Coleoptera > Bothrideridae > Dastarcus > Dastarcus helophoroides. The sequence goes on from CM053334.1 coordinate 33,511,251, forward strand.
GCTGCAAATCCCCATACTATTAATGTATTCCATATAGGGTTGCCACCTGCAACTTTCGAATTGACGGAAGATTGGCATATAAAAAAAGAAACGAAAAAAAAAGAGATTAAAAAAGAAAGGTCGTTCGGAAACATTTGTTGACAAAAAAAGGTCTTCATCTCCAAATAATAGTTCAATTACAGTTGCTAACGTTAATTGAAAAAGCTCTTCAGCTTCTTTCTCTCTTTCAAAAGAGGGGGAATTTCCTCTCAAATATGGGTTTAACAGGAATCAGCATTTTTTGACCAAAATACGGGAAAACCCGTAAAGTGCGAGAGATCTGGCAAACCTGGTCCCATAAGTTTTTTTTTTCGGCGCTACGCTATGAATAACTAGCTGACTATGTTTTTATAACCATGCGAAACCATCAGTTCAGCTAAATATTGCTATGAACTATACTCTTTTCACCCAAGAGATATAGTTAGGCCATTCCCTCCTAAAAAGACAAGTTCACACGATATCAAGAAATAAATCAAAGTTACTAATTAAGCGATCAACCAAACTTTTTTGATGTGCGTGATGGGGGCATTTTAAGATTTAACCAATAGAAATATTTTTTTAAATATCCTGTTTTGTTTATAGGAATGACCTAACTATATCTCTTGGCTGAATAGAGTATAGATCAGTTAAAAACCACCACAGCAAAAAGCGGCCGGAATTGGAGAATCAACGAAGCGTCATTATTCATCACAACAACGCGAAAACTCATATTGCGTTGGTCGTAAGACAAAAACTAGTGCAGTTTGAGTCATCGTACCTCATCCTCCACACTCGCCATATCTTGCTCTATCCGATTATTAATTGTTCCTCTCATTAAAAAATTCTCTGCGTCTTATAAAAAGTTCAAATCCCTATACGATATAAAAAATGCACGTTGATGAATTAAGCTTCAATGATTTTGCAAAGGGCAGGACGATCATTCAAGTAACAAAAATCCTGCATTCATTTTCATCAGCCAAGAGGCGGGTTGGGCTCGCACAATTAGGGTCCCGTACCAACTACTACAGAGAAAACTCAATAGACCAAATAAAATAATTGTTACTTATATATGAATTTGAAATTTTATCCAAATTTTGTGTTATAATTGAAAAATGAAAAAAATGTCTATATTCAAATACACACTTTTTTCTACAATCAATCGCAATATGTATGGGACTAGCGATTGTGTTAAAAATGTCTCGGGGTAAAAAGCATCCATTCGCAATGAGTCGATGAGTAACGCAGTTTATGAGATCGTCTCGGATCGCACTAAAACGTTCGATTCCAACCGAAAATTAATCCGTTGCGCGCAACTTGATAAACCTTTGCTAAGCCATCCTTTGGCTAAATCAAGTTTTTTATTGGAATAAAAATTATTACTATACATCAAAAAGCGTTGGAATGTAAGCACCCATTTTTCCATAAAATATTCTCGACAAGTATTACGATATCGAAAAAATCAGTAGTTTTTCGATAATATATAACTAATTGCTAACCCTATTAAAATTTAAATTTAGAAGGTGTCAGAGGGGGAAAAGTCATTTCTTGCACATTATTTTGAGGTGTATCTTTAAGACCATTGGACTAAAAATTATAAAAAAAATATTTAAGGATCTTTAGAGGTAGTTCTTTCAAATAATACCTCACTCGATATATTTACTAAAACTTGATTTTTCGAAGGTCAAATTAACGTCTCATTTTAGTATAAAATAATTTCTTTTTCTAATCGTTGGCTGACGGTGTGACGGTATTTGTGTGAGTCATCGAGAACCAACGCTGTGCTGCAAATTCCCACGTTACATAATTTTCAAAGAAATCCTCTTTGTGACGGACGGATACAAGATGAGATTATAAAGGGTTCCGTTTTTTTCTTATAAGGTAAGCTATCCCAAAAGGGATCTTATTGGATACCCTAATATGGGGTTTTTTAAAAGTCACGCCTAGATATGTTTTAAAAAAAACTTTAAGTCATTAAAATATATACGAAAATTTCATTGAAAATAAATCGCAAGATCTGGGTGGCCATTCAATGTCAGAATTTCGTGAAATTAATCGTCGAGGACACTTCGATTTCAATAACCCAATGTTTTCAGTTGTCACGTGTGCTGTAGTTCCGTCTTGTTGAAAGTAGACACTGTTGGCGTCAAATTCTTCAATTTTAGGCCATAAAAAGTCCTCGAGCATTCGTCTATAACGAGCAGCGTTGATAGCAAACGTTTCTCCAGCTTCATTTTCAAAGAAATAAGGAGCAATACTCCTCCACTCCAAAATCCACACCAAACAGTACATTTTTTTGGATGCAAAGATTTGTCTTGAATTTTTTAAGGGTTATCTTCACTCCGAAAGCGATAATTTTGTTGTTTAACAAATCCATCTAAAGTGAAGTGAACTTCACCGCTGAAGATGATTCTGTTTGAAAAATAAGTATCAATTTTCTTTGTGTTCTGACCACCAATTAATAACTTGTCTGCGTTTCGAAGGATCTTTAAATTTATTTCTTGTGTTAGCCAAATTTTATAAGGATGTAAATGTAAATTTTACACAACTTGCTCAACACTCGATACACTAATTTCTGATTCTTGTGAACGTCATGGAATTGATGTGCGTTGGTTCATCAAGCATAGGAGCTGAAGGGTTTCAAAGAAGATATAGTCTTGTGTTTTTGAGCAGGTTTCTTGATAGCATTGTCAATAGTCTACTTCTTAGATATGTTCTTATCCATATTTGGGCATTGATAATGCCAAGGAGTCGAGGAGTAGTTCATTCTGAAAGCGCTTTGGTTGCTGTAACCCAAAGTTAGACACCATATTAGAGGATTTCTTGGTAGAGATAATTCGAAAGGTTATGAAATGGGAAATAATGTTCCATAAGTATCTAAATATGTTTATTTTTCTACACTTGAATTTCGGGTCTTCACTTTGTTTTTAGTAGATAACGCCTTCACCTAAGTTTGGTGCCTATGGTTAATAGGCCGTATTTATAAAAAGAAGTATTAGCTTTTACTTGGCAAAAACAAGAAAATACTTCAGAGGTTATCCATAAAAAAAGTAAAGCAAAAGATTTTGAAAGTTTTGCTTCAAAGTAAAAGGTTTTACTATTTTTAGTATTCATAAAAAAAGCTTTTACTCTTAAAACTAAAGGATTTGCTTCACCAAAATTGCATCTGCTACAAAACTAACTTTTTTCTATGCTTATATGCCTATATTCAAGTCCTTTGTTTATTGGTTATGTAAATTTTAGTCAGTCTAAGTTTATGGTCGTAATTAAGTGTTTCCAATGACTGACCTGGTAAATTTACGTGCAAGAAAATATTATAAACCAAGAACTATGCCTCGCCGATCAGATTTTAAAACTTTATTTAGATTTGAAAAGGTCTATTTTGAATGGTCAGTGAACCACATTCTGGCAGATAATCAAGAGACTCGTGGAGCAGCTCTGTTCAACATGCATAAAATAAAAATACTACCTTGATCAAAAAGTTCCCGGAATAACCACCGTGTAGCGCTCCCATCGTTTCGATTTGAGTTTTGTTTTTTTTTTTTGTTAAGTTGGTACATCTGTTGTTGATATTCCTTGACATTTGCAAAAGTTACGTAGCCAAGAGTGCATCTATCTCTGTGTGTGTTGGCGATTTTTTACAATTTTAGAAATGGATTTAAATTTGCAACAACGAACTTGTATTAAATTTTGCGTAAAAAACGGATTTAATCGCGCGCGAACGTTGAAAATGTTAGAAAAGTGTTTACGCAACGATTCTCTGAAGAAAACGGTCGTTTACCAGTGGCACGAGCGGTTTAAAAGTGGTCGTGAGTCAATCGAAGATGATGAACGCAGTGGCAGACCATCGACATGGAAAACCGATGAAAACATTGATAAAATAAAAGAAATGTTGGTCAATAACCTCAAATTAACCATCAGAGAGATAGCCACCCATTGCCTATGGGTCCGTCCAAGAAATTTTGGCTAATGATTTGGGTTTCCGTCGTGAAGCAGCAAAGTTGGTGCCAAAAGACCTCAATTTCATGCAAAAAAGAGACCGTGTTGACGTCGCAAAAGACATGATTTGCGAGACTGAATCCGATCCCACATTCATCAAAAGGATCATTGCTGGAGACGAAACGTGGGTTTATGAGTACGACACGCAATCCAGACATCAGGCAAGTAAATGGCGTTCACCAAAAGAGCCGAGAACAAAAAAAACACGTCGTTTTCAGTCAAAAAAAGAAGCAATGCTCACGGTTTTCATGGATTACAACGGTGTAGTGCATCATGAATTTTTCCCAAAAGGCCAGACAGTAAACAAAGAGTATTATTTGGGCGTTATGAGACGTTTGCGTGAAGCAATTCGCCGAAAGAGACCAGAATTTTGGGCAGAAAACTCATGGATGTTGCACCATGATAAGGCAGCGTGGCACAACGCCATAATTAATTTTTTTTGACGAAAAATGCAACAAATACCATCCAACAGCCACCGAATTCCACCTGATTTGGCTCCTTGTGACTTCTTTCCGTTCAATCGAATTAAAAAACCATTACGGGGAACGCGTTTCACCAGCCGAGAGGAAGTAATGGAAAAATCGCAGGAAGCACTGATGGGCATAACGAAAACCGAATATAAAAAATATTTCGAGGATTGGATCAAGCGCTGGCATAAGTGTCTTGCAGTCGATGGGGATTACTTTGAAGGGGACAATATAGATTTAGATGAATAAACTTGTATTTTTAATTTTCTAAATAAATTCCGGGAACTTTTTGATCATGGTAGTATTCTTGCGTTATCGTGCAAACCCTGGATTTTAAAGTTGCATTGCTGAAGAATTGGGATGCACCCAACCCACGGTATCCAGAATATTTCACAAAGTATTGGAGCATGTTGTAGAAAAGGCTCCTTAATTGATTCGGTTTCCAAGAACAGAAAATGAAATTATAGTGGTCAAAGAGGAATGATTGGGTAAATTTCGTTTCCCAACAGCCGTAGGGGTAGTTGACTGTACCCATCTTCGTATTGAAAAGCCAGTCCAATTTGGAGACGAATATGTAAACAGAAAAGGTTTTACTAGTTTGAATGTCCAAGTTACATGCGACCCAGACTGTGTTATAAACTAGGTACAGATGGAAGATGGCCTAGATCAGTTCATGATTCTCGTATATGGAAAAATTCGGCAATGTGTAAAGTCATGAAAAAGACAATAAATACAGTTCTCTTGGAAGACAGTGGGTACGGAATAATGCCATTTCTGATGTCTACCTTTATCAACCCCGAGGAGGAATATCGGAAATCTTTTATAGACTGTTTACATCTGAGCGAGTTGTAATTGAAGATACATTTGGGCAACTGAAACTGAGATTTCGTATTCTGAAATATGGGTGCAGAGTAAAGCAAACTAGTATTCCAAAAGTCGTAATAGCATGTGCTGTGTTACATAATATTCCCCAGTATCTAGGAGACGCAGATTTTAAAAATGAAGATGAGAACTTGGAGAATGTGCCACGTAGTTAAGAAGAAGCAGGCGAAGAGGTTTTGCGCACACAAGGAAAAAGACTGCGTGAAGAATTAGCCCATCTCATTTATAGTAACAACATTTAGTTTTGATCTAGTCAAATGATTGTAATTTTTCGAAAGTAAAAATCATTCACAAAATAAGGATTAGGGTTTAATTCTCAAAGATTACAGTATGATTTATTGCCAACAATGTCAATTGAATACCCGTTAGATTGTTAGTCTGTCAATTTCTTGAGTTTGGCCTGCAAAATATTGCTGCTGAAGACGAGCTGTTTTCAGTTGCTCTAATAAAACTACGCGTTGAAGCTGAGTAGTTGGCCTTACATCTATTGAACACTTTGATGGTAATTTGGGAACAACCTTGTTTACTCGTAACTTTTTGAGATAGTGGCTCAATCATGTGTTTAATTGGCATAGTCTTATTTATAGGTGGCAGTTGTAGCATTGCAATAGCACCTAGCACACAAAATAATAAAATAATGTGAAAAGGAATATTATTATTTCCCATCTGGAACCTGACTTAATACGGGATTAATATCACCATTCATGGCCTCCAACATTATTTTCTCCCAAGATAGAAGACGAATGGGTCTATTTCCCTTTTTATTTTTATCTGTCTTACTTTTCAATCGAGTTTTCATATTATGTACTTTCTTCATAAAAGTCTTATGATCTAATCGTTTTCCAAAGAATGTTCCATATTCTTCGACTATTTTAGTTAAAGCCAAAGTTTTTTTATTTTTCATTGCTGGCACTTGTGATTTTTCTAATACTTCTGGATATGCGCGGACTTTTTAGCAATAAACGTCATCTCATGAAAGAGATCTCCAGTAATATCACGTTCACCTTCTGCATCTGACATTTTTTGTCTTAAAATGATTACATATAATTATTGCACAATTTTAACCTCAAATTTAAATTAGGCAACGCACACTGCAAGTTTGAACCTGTGTCGTATTTGAAATTGCAACTGTTCTCTACCTTTTACTTTAATTTTTTAAAGGATTTGCTTGCAAGGAAAAGATAAAGATTATAAATACGAATTATAGAAAAACCTTTTACTTCTATTTTTTACTACTCATCCTTACCTTTTGCTTTTGCTTTTTACTTTAAAGTAAATACTTTATTTTTTAAAAATATTGGCTAATAGTTTCCACAAGACCACAACAGAACGTGTTAGTGTATGTAGATTGTGTTCTGTATACTCTAGTTGCTAGTGACTGCCTGAAGAAGGAGTTAATTTGATATTTTGTATTGCACTCAGGCATGCAAATCCTTCAAATATTCTTGATATTTGTTTATAGTGATAAATCATTACCGGGCTTATCGGACTAGATCCAGAAGTTAATTTCCAAAACCCATCACCTTTTAACCAGTATTTTTAATTATTATATAATCACAGGTTCCTTTATGTTGCATTTTATTAAAATTTATGACTATACCCTGAATGCAATTATTATTTGCGCCTGTAAGCATTGAACATGGACGAATGCACCCTTAATACTCCAATCTGCGCCTGTGGCGGCTTTAAAGGTCCAGAGTACCCATATGACAAACCAGTACCGTTGGTTATACGTTGGAACAGGACGAGGCCAATAGCATTTAAAAATAAAACATAAAGACCCTCGCCTGGTGCCCGGGCCCAACATCGGCCGAATCTCGGACCTCCTGCCTCTAGCGTCATTTAAAGTGCAATGCACTTCTGCCTTTTAATACGAATTTTAACCAGCACACCACAAACTACAACAGTTCAGAGTTCTTATAGGATCCTGGCCTACCGCGGGCCTCATGTCTATTGTCTAATTATGCTTGTGTAAATGAATACTGTGACCGTGTCCTAGGTTTATTATCAAACAATCTTGATCACGCCTACTTCGAAGGTTATTTTGATTTAAAAGAAAATTTTTATCTACTTTGTGCAGAAAACAATAGTATATTGTGTACCTAGTAGTAAAGGCAAAACATTGCCAGACGACGATGTAAATTGCGGACGAGAGACTAACAAACATGAAGTCCAGGAATGTGCTTTTACTATGAGGTACACATTTTATTTTTTTCCGAAATCGCAATATTACTTAAATAATTAATATTAAGGAATTTTTATAAATTCATAACATTTTTGATTCTCAAAGTTACCTACTTTCTCTGCCCAGGACGGAAAACAACTTTCTCGGACTGTTTTGTGATGATTCCTTAGCAACTGCCTAAAATACTGGAATAGAGTATTTTGGGGCCCAAAATTGCACCGAGAAAGTAGGCATCCGTGATCGGTTTAAAAAGAAATAATTAATTTTTTCAGTAGTGCTCGATTTTTTTTTCTGAATACATTTTCTTATGGGTTACCGGTATACAATTAAACACTGTGGATTTTGTAAAACTTTTGTTTAATTTAATTTAACAATTAAACAAAATATTCATACAACCGTGTAACATCTAATTTACATCTAGGCTGCGTTTACCGGCTTGTATTGGTAATTGACGCCTACTAGAATATTCGATATAGCACAAGTATGTTATCTCCTTAAAAGCCACTTAATTACTTGTAAACATTTGATAGAAGCGTACATCCGTAACAGCTTCTACTAAACATCTAGTAAACATTATTAAAGCTATCTATACACTTTAATGTTAATGTGCAATATATATTAGTTCCGAAGCTATGCACCATGCTCAGAGACGCCAAGAGCAAGTCTCGGGCTTTTTTATATCTCGGATCTCTTGCAAATAAAATATCTGCAGTGACTTAGGTGTTTCAGTATTGTCACGAAATATGTACTGAACGCCTTTTTGCAGAAAGGAATCGAGCCACAAATTCTTAAAAATTACATTTTTAGCACATCGTTCAAAAGAATTCATAATTTTTGAGGTAAAAAAGGACTGTTAAAAAAACCTGCACAAGTGCTTTGGTTCCTTTCTGCTGTCTGTCAAACAAAACAAAAAAGCAAGGTATTCGCTCTTAGTTGAAATTTCGAGATTTTCTCTAAATATCAACTTTTTTTTCTCACAATTCGCCTTTTTTTCACAAAATTTCTCTTTTTCGTTTGTATTTTCGAATTTGCCTTTACAATTTTAAAATCTTATCTCAAAATTATTAATTTTTTTTTTCGAAATTTCAGTATTCCTCAGAATTCGATTTTTTTTAAAATGAGATATAAATGAGAAAAAAATTCAGCCAGCAAATTCCAACTTTTTCCTAAAATCCACCCAGTTTTCCAAATTTCGACCAAATTTGATTCTAAGGTATTTCGAATTTTTACGAAATTTGTCCTCGGAAATTTTGATCGTTTTGTCATAATTTGGAAGAAATGATGATGTATTTTTTTTAAGCTTCTCGATCTTTTTTCAAAATTTCGCTTTTTTTAAAATTTGTTTTTGTTTTTTGAAATTTCGTCGATTTCTTTAAAGTTACGGCTTTATCCTTGAAATTCGTCTTTTTTAAAATTAAGATTTTCATGACGAGACGAGTATTCTCAAAATTGGACTATTTCTCCAAATTTGAGAACTTCTCACAATTTTATATTTAATTTTCGACGTGTACCACAATGTTGGACATTTTTTGACGCCACATTGAGGCGAAGTAGAGGACCTTTCTTCCTCTGACCCAAGCAATGAAGAGAAAATAAATACCCAGAAAATTTCGATTTTTTTTCTTTAAATTTCGATTTTTTTCTTAAAATTCGTCTTTTGCTAAATTTCAATAAAATCTGATTTCCTGGCAAGTTTAGAATTTTCACTAAAATTAGTCACTTTTTTTCAAAAGTTGGATCTTTTTCGCAAAATTTTGATCATTTTCTCGTAATTTTCTGCTTTTCTCAGAGTTTCGATTATATTATTCCAAATTTTGACTTTTTTTGTCAAGTGTGTTGTAATTTTTCGTTATCAAAGAACGTAGCAAAAAAAGGCATGCGATTATTGATTGTTTGAATCTTTTTTTGTTCCATTTCGAAATTTTCTGGAAATTTTGCTCTTTTTTCAAATTGTATATTTTTGAACATTTTAGCTTTTTGTTTATTAATTTTATTTAACATTTCTGGTACTTAGTTTGAAAATATTTAAATTTTAATAATGAAAGTTGATAATATTCCTGAAACAGTTTTTGAAATATCACTGCGTGATATCTAAATTTATTGAAAACATCACCTCTTGACAGTTTACAAAAAAATGAAGAATAATTTACCTTTTTCTGAAAATTTCGATCTTTTAGAATCTGATTTTTTTGGAAATTTTAACTGGTTTCTTAAAGTAGCCTTTTCATGAAATTTTGATTTATATCTCAATAGCCGATATTTAATATTTTTAGAAATTTTTCCTTTTTCCTGATAATTCGTCCTTTCTTTCAAAATTAATCTTTTTCGAAATTTCGATTTTATTTTCAAAATTTAACTTTTTGAATTTGTTTTTTAAAATCGTTTATTTGTTGCAAAATTCAGCCATTTTTTGAATATATTTGTCTTTTTCAACAAATTTCGTTTTTAAACTCTAAATATGATGTCTTATGGTTCTAACTTGGATCGGGATGTTGATAAAAATGTCATAAAAATAATTTTGGGGATTTCGAGAAAAAGATTTCTTGTAAATTCAACGTTTTTGTTGAATTTTAAATTTTGAGAACAAAGTTTTTGGAAATTGCGATTTGTCTTTCTCAAAATTAAACTTTTTCTGAAAATTTCGTCTTTTCAGGAAATTAATTTTTTGAAAATTTTAATTTTTTCCCAAATTTTGACATTTTTTGAGCTTGTGAGAAAGGTTAAGGTTTTTATTTTTAATATGATTTACTGAAAATTCCGACTTTTTCAATTTTGTTTTCAAAGTTCGTCCATTTCTAAATTTCTAGTTGATCCTAAAAATTCCAATTTTTCTCTTAAAATTGAACATATTCTTGGAAATTTGGAATATTTTCTAGAAAGTGCGATCTTTTTCTCGAAATTGCAACCGTACCTATCTTTTAAAAATCGTGATTTTTTTTCGAAGTTTCGTTTGCTAATTATTTGTTTTTTCTAATTTTTTTTTTAAATTTGACTCCCGGTAATTTCATCTTGTTCGAAATTTATCTTATTCTCCAAATTTTGGCTTATCACAAAATTCTATATTTTCTTTTCTGGACATTTCTATTTAATAAAATTTTTTTAAAGATTTCGACTTTTTCAGAAAATTAGTTTATTTTTCGAAAATTGGATCAAAATTTTAATAGAAAGACAAATTCTGAGACAAATATTTTTGATAGTTGCAATTGTTTTTTATCTAAATTCAACTTGTTCTGGAAATCGCCACTTTTTTCACGGCTTTTGGAAATTTCGTCCTTTTTTGACTTTTTCGAAATTTATACACTTTTTGAAGTTCTTCGAAAGGTTTTTTCTTAAAGGTTGGCTCTTTTTTGAAATTTCGACTTTAATCTGGAAATTCGATCTCCCCAGCTGGTGTAGTTTTTAAATGAAAATATACATTACTCAGGTGTAAGTTTTTTCTATTTTAGCCCATAAATTTTTCAGGATGATTGTTGCTCTCTCCCCTCCTTGAAGGAAATTCTGCCTACGTCTATGGGATAAGTTAGTTTTGGTCAAGTGTAAGGGTGCGTTTACACTTGACACTTTATTTCGTATATTTCCCTTTGACATAAAATATATCAAGTCTCAATTATCCTGAGAGAAGCTATCCGAGATTCTCAGCTGTGTTACGGTGCGCTTACACTAGACAGTTTATTCCGTACATTTCTCTCTGACAAATATATTAACGGTGCGGTTACACTAGACACTTTATTGCTTACGTTTCTCTCTGACATAAGTGTCAACTATCCTGAGAGAAACCATCCCAGGCTCTCAGCTGTGTAAATAAGGGTGCGTTTAGATTAGACACTATTCCGTACATTTTTCTCTGACATAAATGTCAACTATCCTGAGAGAAGCTATCCAAGACTTATCTGCACAGCTGGGAGGAGATAGCTTCTCTCAGGATAGTTGAAACCTATGTCAGAGAGAAAATATATTTTATGTCAGAGAGAAATGTGAATAAAGTGTCTAGTGTAAACGCACCGTCAGTCTCGCATAGCGCGTCTCAAGATAGGTGACACTTATCTCTGAGACAAATGAGAGAAATGTATGGAATAAAGTGTTTAGTATAAACGCACCCTTAGTGTTGACACTAAGAGTGTTTTATACTAGACACTATTCCGAACATTTCTCTCTGACATAACTGTCAACTATCCTGGGAGAAGAACTCGAGACTTATCTGTGTAAATAATGGTGCGTTTAGATTAGAGACTTATTTGATGACAGAAATATCAGGTATCTGAGGCTAAATTTCCTTGCCCGATTACACTATGACACAACAGTAGCTGAATAAAATTGCTGACACTTCTAGCTGAGAGAAAGTATCGATATAAAATGTCTTTGCTACTTAAAATAATCAAAATTTGTTTAATTAAATTTGCAAATTACTACGGTTATTATTGTTATTTACTGTTGATTTGACAGTCTCTCCGTATAGTATCTTTGCATAGTTTAAGGGTGCGTTTAGATTGGAGACTTATTTCATGAATAGAAATCTCAGGTATCTGAGACTAACTTTCCTTGCCCGTTTATATATACTATGACACAAATGTAGCCGAATAAAATTGCTGAAACTTCTAGCTGAGTGATTTGCAAATATTGAATAGGTTTTGTCTACTAAAGCACTGAACTAAACACTATGGTTTGTGATTAAGTCCAAAGAAGGTTTCATCCCTTTACCACATCGGCAATTAAATAAATAATTAAGCGATACGTATTTCGGCATGCCAGTTCTGCTGGCGAAATACGTATCGCGTAATTATTTATTTAATTGCCGATATGGTAAAGGGATGAAACCTTCTTTGGACTTAGCTTTTGTCTAATTAAATTTGCAAGTTACTTATATGGAATAGTATCTAAATATTATAAGTAATATACAATAGTTAAATGCATGAAATATCTCAAGAGAAAGTAGACGACTACAACTTCTGAGATATATGTCAGACACTGGCTGAAATTTATGTCGACATTTTATGTCGAGTAATTTATCGCAGATGTGTGATTAGTCTCAGCTAGCTTCTCTCAACATGGTTTGCACATGATATATTTTTATGTCAGAGGGAAATATGTGTTTAATCTTAACGCACCCTTAGTCTCGGATAGTTTCTCTCAGGATAGTTGCTACTTAACTTGTACAAATCTATGGAATAAGTGTGTAGTGTAAACGCACCCACCCTAAGTAAATATATTCTTTGTACATATTTTAAGTCCACATGCATTTATTACTGGTAATTTATAAAATAGTGTTACACTTTAACTATCGATTTCACGATAATTGTTTTTGGGTTTGGGCTCCTTGGATTTTGATCCCTTCCATTCACCACGGGTGTACTTTTCGCAGCATAGGAAATAAATTACTTTGTCAAAATCCCACTGACGATTAGTGTGTGGAGAACTCCATGCTTTTTTAAAGTAGAAACTTTTTTTTTTACTGGAACGGACTGTTCCTTAGTTATCTTGAGTTTCTCTACAATATCTCTCTGAAGATGATAGCTTGGCAATCGAAACGCGTTAAAGCAAGTGTGTTTTTAATCGTTGTGGGTTTCAGGGGACAATATTTGTATATAAATTTTTCAAGTCGAAACAAGTGCCAATAATACTTGCATGCTCAGATTCCTCACTTCTATGGTGCTGTATGCAGGGACGGATTGCTCATTTCAAAAAAATGGTAATAATTTAAATCTTATTTTTTTGTGACCAGTGACATGTGATTTACCAAATTATTCAGAAAATTAGGTTGGTTTCCAAAATGAGAAAATGTAATATTTCGTCCATAACAAAAAAAAAAAACAAAGTTACCATAATTTTCTTAGAAATTATTCAACACAAAAATAATTAACAACAAATAAAAAATAAAAATAATCGTCTAAACATACCTTCCGAAATATTGCACGACGAAATGTAAAAGCAGACTATTGGCTTTTATTAAAAGACACCGAATATATCACATATTTTTTTAAACTTCCTTGTAAATGAAAACCAGCTTTTGTACACCACTTTCAACTTAACAACGATATACAACAGTGATAACTTATAAATGGAAATTTTATTTCCATAAAAGGAGAACACGTATGAAAAGAATCTAAAAAAATACCTAAGTACATGCTTTAACAATTTACTTTGAAATGTACCACGTACAATGAAACTAACCGAATAGCTAAACTGTAGAAAACCTCTCTCGTTAATGTGCTAATATAAATGTACACATAAATTTAAGAAAAAATGGAACATATGGATGTAAGATATGAAATTGGATTTCCTTGATCTTAATTGTACATGGTGTCCGATTTTCGGCACTTTTTTGGACTATTGGAGTTATCATTTAAGATAGACTGTTGCGGTTTTTACTTTACTGTCCCACTTTTTAATTAATCAAATGAAAAATTTCAGCTGTTATTAAAGTATAGGATTATTTTGAAAATTTTATCTTTTACTTATAAAGTTAAAATATCGAGACTAAATTTGAAATTTTAATATTAACGACGCCATTTTCAAAAAAGTTCTTTTTTAATATGGATTTTTTGCACACTTTGACATCAAACTCAACATTTCGCCTTTAATTATTTTTAGATAGTACAGATTTCCTTTTCAAAATTTTAACATAATTTCGAAACGACTTGAAACAACTAAATTAAAAAAAAAATACTTTTCTAAAATTCCCGCACTTTTTTCGACTCCTGGTTCCTATATTTTCACATTAAATTCGACACTTCAAATTCGTCAAATACTACAATCTAATTAATCAGTCATTTCAAATATCAAATATCAATAGAAACATAAGTTTGTTATACATTCAGATGAATGAAGAATAATCCAGATCTTTCTATAGTACTCACTGAACTAAACACTGTGGCTTATGATTAAGTTCAAAGAACATCAGGCGGCATCAGCCAATGTGGTAAAGGGGTAAAACGTGTCTTTGGTCTTTATAGTAGAATATTAGGCTAATCTTAAGTCAGTTGTATTACATCAGTTTTTGATACCACTCCACATTCGCGTAGTGGCAATCTTATAAAATATAGATGTGTATGAAATAAAAAAAAAACGGAATTTCTGAACTAATGAATACACTAAAATCCCGCTAACTCTCTTTCACTACAATCCTGATAGTATTGGGATTCCCCGAAATCGCCAACCATTTTGTTTTCAAATTCATATGAAATTCCACGCCTCGAAAGTGCAAGAACGCACATAATGATTATTATCACCATTTAGTCGGTCAAAGTCTTATAGCTTAAAAATTTAAAAGGATGAACAAAAATTACCCTCCATGGTTCTACATGTGCTGAAATTTCCAAAAAATCGAAATTTTCCAGCCATATTCTGCCCAAATGTTTACCTTTTATTTAAATTATGATTTATTGTTAAAATGTCAGGAAAAGGGTTTAAAATTTCAAAAACATTTCCGAAATATAAAAAAAACTTTCTTTAGTTTAAATTTTGAAGTAATTTTTAGTCAAGATTTTTAGATAAAGACCAATTTCGAGAAAAGAGCGAAGCAAAAAGTTTTCATTTTGATCGTTTCTGTTTAACAAAGAAGATACTGTCCAGAAATATTTTTCACTGCGTTTCAAAAAAAAAAGACTTTTTATTTTTAAAACTTTGACTTTAAGGGAATAAAACATTGTGGGTAAAAATTTAATTTTCGCGGAAAAGACGAATTTCGAGGAAAAATTTGAAAATATTTAGGAACAGAGGGTATCGATTTTTGAGATAAAAGTTTCCATAGAAAGTCAAAATTTGGAAAAAGCAAGTTGAAATTTAAGCAATAGTTAGAATTACTAAGAATAGAAATAGAAATTCGGAAAAAAGACAAATTTAGAAAGACCTCGCGATTTGAGAGAAAAACGCTGAACTTGAAAAAAAAAAACGCAGGTGCCTGTGAGGAAGCAAAATTTTAAGTGAAGTTGAAATTTCGATTTTATTTCGAGATTTTGACTTGCGAAATCGAAATTTCGAAAACAATAAAATGAATTGAGATAATAAGGCAAAGTTTGGGGAAGGCAAAATTTGGAGAAAGACTTGTAAAAAAGGGAAAATTTTTATAAAAGTCTGAAGTTTGAGAAAAAAGCATTATCTCGGGAGAAGACCATTTTATTCTTCATGGTAGACTCTTATTGATCGGAAACATTATGTTTATTAATTTTAAAATTGAAATACAAATTTTGTCCGCTGAAACCAAGAAGGATTAAAAAACACAACAAAGGTTGCTCTAACGCGTTTCGATAGCCAAGCTATCATCTTCAGAGAGACACTTCATTTAAATATATCCAAACCGGGTCGCAGAAATGTTAAGTAAAATTAGTAAATATAAAGATTATTTTTATAAAGAAAAACAAAATTTTGAGAAAAAGTGAAATTTTGAGAAAAAGAAGGAATTGTGTAAATAAAACCGAACTTTCGTAAATAACCCAAATTTGGAATGAATAGATCGAAATTTCGAACTTTAAAAAAGTCACTAAATTCCAGAGAAGTCGATTTAAAAAAGAAAGTTAAATCTTCGAGCAAATTTTGATAAAAAGTTCGGGAAAAAGATTAATTTCGAGAAAAAAGTCAAAATGCGCGGAAACATAGAACGTTGAATACCAAATCTAAAATTTTTGAGAAAAAAGCGAATCTTGGAAACTACGTCTAAATTTCCAGACAGTTAAATATAGAAAAAGGGTTGAAATTGTCAAAAAATTCACATTTTGAAAAAATTGTGAAATTTTGACAAAAAAATACATTTTAAATATTGATATTCCAAGTCAAAATTTAGAAAAAACTCGAGTAAAGGCAATTTTGAGTAAAAGGAAAGTTTCAACTAATGATCCGTATGTGGTAAAAATGTTAAATTTTGATAAACAAATTGAAATTGCCAGAAATAGTAATTTCACAAAAAGCTTAACTTTTCAAAAAAGCCAAACTTCGGGAAGAATGACGAACTTCAGAAAAAGAAGATAAATTTTGAGAATAGTGGAAATTTCAAAAAAGACAAATTTTCAGAAAAAAGTGGGAATTTCGAATAAAAATCGGAAAAAAAAGATGAATTTTGAAATACAAGTTAAAATTTGGAAATTAGAAAATATGTCTCTTGGCTGTGTAGATATATTCGTTGGACGGAAGGAAAGCAAGAGCATCTACAGTTATTACATTTTGAATATTAATGTGGGTCGAGGAGGGTGAAGTAAGTGACCGACCCTACCCCACCAGACCTATGCCCAAAAAATATAAAATTTTGAGATGAAAATAGGAATTCTAGAAAAATCTTAATTTTCAGGAAAAGGTAAATTCTGGGTAACATGCGGAAATTTGTAGAAAATATGTCTTGAACTGTTTAACATGTCAAAGTTGAAAAATTGATTTCAGAAATTTGCTATTAATTTCATTTTTTAGATAATTCGTATACTTTTTCAAAACAAGACAGAGGCAATGTTAACACTTCTGGGAAAAAGTTGACATATTAAGAAAAAGTCAAAATTTTTAAAAATATTTCTTGTTTCTTGTTTTTTTTTGTTAAAGTCTAAATCTGACGTAAGCTTGATGTCTCAAGAATGTTGACATTTCAAATATTTTTGTTAAGAAACCGAGTTTTGAACAAGTGCAAATTCTGCGAAAATGTTGAAAATTTCATGAAAATTTGAAAAACCCCAAACTTTCGAGAAAAAGACGAGTTTCAGAAGGCAAGTTAAAATTTTCAGACAGGTTTAAAATTTACTTCTGAAAAAGCCAAATTGCTTTAAAAAAACTAAATTTCGAAGTGAAAAAACATAGAAATTTCTCAAGAAAAAAGTCGTAGTTTGAAAAAATCCAAAATTTTTCCGAAAACTCAAATTTTGAGAAAAAATTATCAAAATTTTTGATTTCGAATGAAATCTCGGGAAGGTGAATTTTGAGAAAGGAGTCGAAATTTATAGAAAGTTTAATTTCAAAAACCAAACTATTCTTTTTCCTTTCGGTTCATTTTCTAGTCCTTAAAAATTCATTTTTTACCATAATTAAAAAAAAAACATATTTAATTTATGACAAGATACATATATGAAAGTTATTAACTATTTTTTTACATAATCTTCTGATTTTGTTAGGCATTTTTCCCAACGGGTTGCGAGTTTTTTAATGCCATCATCATAAAATAAGTTAGGCGTGTTTGCAATCAAGGCACAAATGTCTCAACAGCACCATCATCATGGAATAGTTCACCTCCTAGAGCTTCTGTCAGTGGCCCAAACATATGATAATCGCATGATGATAAGTCGGGATTATAAGGAGGGGTTCTAATATTGCCCAATGCATTTCCTCTAATTTTTGATGTGTCAGATTGGCTCAGTGGGGGCGGGCATTGTCGTGAACCAAAATCACATTTCTAACCCAAAATTCGCGCCTCTTCCGCCGATATGCACGTTTTGCTTCATCCAATAGCTGGCAGTAGTAGGCAGCATTAACCGTACGACGTTCATGCACAAAATCGACTTGCACAACTCCTTTAAAATACCAAAACAAACGTAATGATACGTTGCAAAAACCATCACCTTCACGTTGAAAACGTCCAAGATGGCGCTAACAAATCTCCAGACGTTTCTATTTCTGGTTTTCAGTCAAAACACTAGGTACCCACCTGGCAGAAAATTTTGAAAACCCCAGCTCATCTGTAATGATGGATTGAACACTCTCAAAGCTTACCCCTATCTGAGCTGCAATTTCACCAACAGTTAAAAGGCGAACACTCTCTAAAAGGCGTTAAACAGCGTTAATCTTGTCCGAAATAACATTTCTCTTCCGTCGATATACACGTTCTGCTTCATCCTATAGCTGGCAGTATTATTCGTACGTCGTTCATGCAAAAAATCCACTTGCACTAAAGGCGTTGAACAGCGTTAATCTTGTCCGCAGTCACACTGGTCCTAGGACGACGGGCATTGGGTTCATTTTCAACTTGAGTTCGTTCTTCTAAAAATTTGTTGTGCCATTCCATACCCTTGAGTTTTCTTCAAACAAGTATCTCCAAACTGTGCTTCTAGTCTACGAAAAATTTCGGCGGGCCTTACACCTTCAACGGCAAGAAATTTAATAATAATGCGTTATGCAACGTGCTAATGAATCTTTTGCTCACAACTGACGAATGGCGAGAACGGAATTCGCTTGAGCACAGGAAGTCACGTCATATCCCCACCTAACATGTCTAAGAGTATGCGCACACTCCCGATGGCCTCATGGCGATATGATAGAAATTCCGGTTCATATTTGATTTACCCTCGTATTATATTTGCTAGCTAGTTATTACCCGCGACTTTGTCAGCAGATGTAACCGAACTGTTGCTTTTGCAACTTAACCGAAAACCGGTTCATTAAAGGCAGCTGCTGTGTTGTTGTAGTTGTCGTGCAAATAAACTTTCCCATTTACGAGTATAAAATTAGTTTGGATAAACGTTAAAACTAACTTAAAGAGTTCGTGCAGATTGCAGAATAATTTTATGCTCAAATTCTATTGGGTAGAAAAGTTGCGGCCGACGCTGTTAGATCATTATATTAAAAGAATGCTACGTGCAAAGTTACGTTAAGGTTGTTCCCTAGCGTCGTCGCTTCAGTTTTGCATATAATGACAGAAAATGGAGAAAGATTATATATTATTCCTGGATAAGTGTAATATTAACCTGGTAGTATCTGGAGCAGTTTTGCGGGATAAAACTTATCTTACTAACCATCCCGCCTTGCAAGCAGGGGTGGATTTAGGCATGTACAATTGCACAGGGGCTCCCATAATAGCAGATGGTTGGGCTTTTTTTTTTGCTAGGGATCTGGACTCGAAATGGTTATTTATGGATATTTTTAGACTTATTCATCTTTTTTAAATTGTTAAAAATATTGCGAATATGACATGTGGTAAGCAACTTTTTTACGTGGGGGCCTCCAGCATTGTGGTGCACGGAGCCCCGAACAAGGTTAATCGTTCATCCACCACTACTTGCCAAGGTATGTCTGCACCAATTTTCGTCAAAATCGCTTTAGCAGTTCAGCTGTGAAAAGCAGAGAAACACAGACAAACATACTTTCGCATTAACATGTTAGTTAGAATTAAGATTGTTGCAATTCTGACTTATATCTTGTTTTAGGGCCTGATTTGACTGAGACGAAAAATATGTAGGTAAGTAAGCATTTCTTCATTTAAACTCCCACTTTCTTATATGAAGTCATAAATTTATCAAATCAATTAATAATTATTTAATTGACAACAATGTTGATTGTGAACGGCGATCCATGTCTAATGGAATAATTTATATGATGACTAATAGAACGTTTCTCAACCTTACTTACATACCCCTTGACTTATCATCATAGCTCCACATATCTCACCTCCATTCTACCTCCCTCCATTTGTATCTATTAATTATGCAGCAATGGTATGCAGTTAGGATATAAATGCACCACACCATGAACGTCAAAATTTTATATTGACAAATTTCAATTTTAAATTTTAATTTCTCGAGTTAAATTTACAATTTGAGATTTTTTAAATAGTTTTCCAACATTCTGTCTTTTTTTTTTTTACTTTTGTTTTTATGAAATTTTGATTATAAATCCCTAATATCGGTATGTAATCTTAGAATTCCTATATTTTCCCCAAAATTGATTTGTTTTGATTGATTTTTTTTTATGTTCCATCCACTCGCAAAGGGTAACCCTATTATGCCTTTAAAAAAGCACCGAGAGTAGGATGTGGAAACAAGAATAAATGGCAATAAACTGCCTTCTTAAACAAGGATAGGTTGTAATTTTTGGGGAAAATTCCATTCGGTAACGAGTTCCATAGCTTGGAAGTTCTATAGAAAAAAAGAGTCTCCGTAGACAGAAGTCCTCACTGTGTCAAGCTGGAAAATCTTGTCTTGGGGGAATCGATCCTATTAGTTCCTGTAAGCATCTCCCATTAAAGTACTTGTAGAAAAGAGACATATCACCAACCATCTGCCTGTGCTCTAGTGTTCCGAGAGAATCGATCAAATTCTCGTCATCAATTAGGCAAATCGCTCTTCTTTGAATTGAATCCAAAAGAGCTAAAGTGTGCTTTGGGACTGACCTCCAAACATGAGACCAGTATTTTAGTGTTGGTCTAACTTGAGCTGTATATAGTTTGAGTAGCTGATGAAATGTGAAGAACTTTTTAGCTCTAAAAAGAAAGCCAAGTTTCTGTGAGGCGGACTTGGCAATGGCGCGCACATGCTCGTCCCAAGAGAAGTTAGTGCTCGCATTCACTGCTAGGGTACACAGATTAAATCCCATCGGGAGAATTTTACCGTCCATTAGTATGTTTGTTGCAATATCCCTTGATGTTTTCTTAGAGAAAACGTGGTCTGAACCGTATTGTCTGTCTGAGATGATTCTATTCTCTTTCAGATATTTGAGAATCTCGATATTAGTAACCTTTTCCATCACTTTAGATTTAACGGGCAACAAAGATATAGGGCGATAGTTGTTAGTCCCTTTTTAGGGACAGGCTGCACCTTAGCAGATTTCCAGATGTTAGCTAATGCACCTTTGTTGTAAGAGAGTATGAAGAATTTGCTGAGGACAGGAGTCAACTTTGGAGCTCACTTCTTAAGAACAATAGCAGGAATATCATCAAGGCCAGAATCTTTCGATGTGTCGAGCTCGAGGAGAATGTTTCTGCCTAGGAGTGAATAGGAGGTTCTGCATTTCGGAAATTAAGGTTGGAATTTTTAACAAACATTAAGGCTAGCAGGCCCAGCCTTTTCCTTGGAAGTAGTCGCAATATTGTTGTTGTCATCGAGTAAAGGTGGAAAATTTGTAGATTAAAAATTCTTTCTAATCGACTTTGCAAATCTCCAAAAGGACCTAGAACCGTTCAGACAGTTAATAAGCCTCTGACGCTTTTTACGATCGAAATCACTTTTTGCCTCGTTCTTTTTACATAAATTTCGTGCTTCTACAAAGGTGGTCCGAGTCTCGACTGAGGAATTATTTCGCCAACGACTATATTCGCGATTTTTGCAGGAGACAGCACAAGCCTTTTTTTGTTGAACCAAGATTTACTGGAGGCAGACTTTTTTTGGGAATGGGGAATTGAGCATTCCATGCCAACCAGGATAATTTTAGTTATGGATTCGGCGACTGAGCAAGGGTTGTCTAAGTTAAAGCAGACTTCTTGCCATGGGAAAAATGCAAAGAAGTCTCTTAGTTCTTCCCAGTTTGCAGAGTTAAAGTGCCAAACCCTACTGAGCTGTCTCTGAGAAGGATGTGGTATATGAAGGGAGCGAGAGGCTGCTACAAACTTGCGATCGGAATTTCCAAGCGGTGATGTCACAGTGATATTTTATACGAATTTGGAGAATTTGTAAGGGAAAGGTGGATTAGAATAGGTTGATGGGGATCTACATCGGGAATTCTTGTGGGTTCTTCAACCAGTTGCGATAGTCCACAAGTGATGGCGAAAGCCTCTGCCATCCTTCCCGCGTCGTCACTTTGGGAAGAAAACCTTAACCAGGGGATGTTGTGTACTTTGAAGTCACCGAGAAAGACAACCTCGGCGTTTGTATAATTCGTCTGTAGGTAATCGAAAGTTACGGAGAGATAAAAGAAGAGCTGCCTGCATGAGAGATCGTTTGGAGACAGATTTGATTTCCAATCCGAGTTTTATTCCAAATTTCGATTTTTTTTGTTGCAATTTTAAATGTTTAATTTTTATTTCTTTCCTAAAATCTAAATATGACATTCGGACCTTTTTTGATATTTTGACTTCTTTTCGAAATTTAGACTTTAAATCCGAAATTTCAACTCCTTCGAAATTTAGTAAACTCGAAAATTTAGAAATGTCTCTAATAACTATTGGGAGGTTTTTTTGAAATTCCAACTTTAGTCTCAAAAATTAGATCTTTTCCAAAATGTGGAGTTTCCTTTAAAAACTTGGTGTTTTTTTTTAATAAAAATTTCAAGTTGACTTTTCAATTTTTAAAAATTCTAGCAAAAATGTATATTTCTCTAAATTGCTTTCGAAAGCATAACAATTTTGAAATGTCCACTTAATTTACTTCTTATTCACTTTGGACTTTGAAATTTCTACTTTTTTATTTTTCGATTTTGACGTTCTTCATAAATTTTCAATTTTTAACTTGGAAATTGGTCCTTTGCTAGATATTTTCATTTTTTTTTTTTGAAAATCATACATGTAGTCTCGAAAAAAAATCGAAATTCTGAGTTTGGACTAGAAAAAAGCCAAATTCTTGAAATATGAACTATTTCCGCAATAGTTTACTTCTGTGAATTTTCACATTATTTTTGAAATTTCGACATAAATCTTAAAATAACCTTTGCTGACATTCTCTGCTACTTTTGGTTTATTTTAGTAAGTTTTACAAAGATATAAAAAAAGGATGACATTAAATTTTCTAATTTATTTTAATTTAAATTAATTTACTTTAGTTAAGTTTTAGATTTACTCAATATAGATAAAATAAAACCAGAACTACGTACTGGTGCCTTTGTAGTTTACCTCTGTAAACGAGTATTTTCTGGTAAATAAATAAATAAATTTCCAGAGTAAACTGAAAATGTTTCGCGATATTAACTCGTTTCGAGTTAGTTTTTTAAAACTAAAAAAAATTGATGGTTATTTTGAAGCTTCGATTTTCTTTTCAAAATTCAGTACCAGTGTTAACATAATTTCCTAAAATTCTCGAAATTTCGTCTCCATTTTTTTTAGAAAGGTCGCCGCAAATTTTTTCGAAACTTCGCCGCTAATTTTTTTGAGATTTCTAGAAGTTTTTATAAACGATGATATTTTTCCTAAAACTTTGTCTTTTGTTTTTTCAGTAATATTGTATTCAATGTTCATATTTTTTTTCTAAAAACTAGAATGTGGCCTGCACATTTCGTTTTTTTTTTTAAGTTTCAGTACTTATGAAATGTTAATATTGATTTCGAAATTTTAAATGGAGAATCGAAATGACAAGTTTTTGTTTAGTATAGGTTTTAAATACGAAATAATGTTGTTTAATAATTTTTTTCGAAATGACTTTCTCGATATTTCGAAAAATAATTTATTATATAATACTTACATATATATATACATTATTTTTTGGAAACTGCTTTTTCCCAATATTCACTTTAATTGTTAATTATTCCTAGAATTATGTTCCTGTCATTTTCATTTTTTTTTTCTAAAATTATGACTTAAAGCTGGAAATTTAGACCTGAGGATTTTGACCTTAATGTGGAAATTTCAAGCTTTTTTTACTATTTCCTGTTTGCTATTGTATTTATGTTTCTTTTTAAAATTTCTCTTTTGTATGAACTGCATGGGAATTTTATTTATTTACTTATTATTTTTTTTTGAGACAATTCGATTTTTTTTGAGAAAATATCGTGTCACACTTAATTTTTACGTTTTATCATAGATTTTAAATTACAAACTCCGCTTTTTTAGAAATTCGGAATTTGTTTTTTCGTTTTGCGGAAATTTACAATGACAAGCTTATATACTTTCATCTGTTAATTTTTTTTGTAAAATTTCGATTGTAATTTCGATTTCTGGTTATTATTTTAATATTGAAAGTGTAAATTCGAAATTCATAGTTGAGTTTTTTTTTAAGTTGCTTAAGTTGCTTCAACTTAAAACTTCGAAAACTTAAATATTGAAAATTCTGAATTTTCGTTTCAAAATTTGCAGTCTGCAAAATTCGATTTCTTTCGGAAGTTTCGAGAAGTTTTTTTTATTAATATTTCAAATTTCTTCACCGTAGTTTTAATCTCGTTATCGAGTTTGTGGCTCTTTAAGTGTTGCATAAGTAAAACTTTCCATGATTTTAGACTCTACTCCACCTCCCCTGTGCAAGCAAGAGAAAGAAAATTGCGAAAACCCTACTCCAAATGATAAAACGTTAGGCTTGTCAACTAAGAAGTTACCTAAAATATATTTCATTATGACTAAAAAACAAATACCTATACAGTGCGTCATCCCGGGGATAGCGGCGATCGATATCTGACAAAATACTTATCTAAAAAACTTGAATAGTGGGCCTCTTAGCAAAGTCGGTGAGGCAAACACAAAATATTTGCTAAGTTCTGGATTTCGGGTTATACCGAAAGTTGACACCAACATCGTTTTTTTAAATAACAATGTTGGTGGCTATATAGTCTTACGTTTTTTGGTTTCTATTTGGTATTTTAAATTTGCATAAGATAGGCTAAGAAAGTAATTCCACTTAACATAACCAAGTTATCTTTTTGAATTTATAAAAATGTTCAGGGTGGTCATTTATAATGTTCGCCCATCCTAACTTTTTTGTGTTTTGCATTAGAGAAAAATATTGAATACAAAGATTACATATAATGTGCATATGTACCTCAATTTCGGTCTACTAAGAACTGGTACCTCAAAGGTTTATTTTAGGTAAGACCCCCTAAGCCTGCTTACGTAATACTTGAACGCCCCCTTTAAACGCAAATACACACAGTAGGTAATTTATGGACTGCCCTTAAACATAACATTGGTTCTTTGAGATTTCAACCCCTCTCGAAGAAAATTTCTTTAGACTGTTAGTTGTTATAACAGGTTTTCCTTTTTTTCCTCTAATATTCAATCTGTCAACGTCCACCGTTACATCTTTTTTTCGCATACCTCTGAGACTATTTTACATACTCCTGAGAGTACGCGTACCACAAGTTCAGAAATGCTGTTTTAGTAGTTTGTATTTGTAATTTAAACAATTGGAAAGTGAACATTTCATTATTATTCAATTTTTCGTTTTTTACCATTATATGAACCTTACACCACCATAACACCAACAACTAAAGAGTTAAAATGATTAAAATACGATAGTGCTTCATAAATCAAAGTTTTTAGCTGTCGATTAATTTTTGATGGCTTTCCATTCATTTCATGTTTTGTGACATGGAACATTTAATATTTTATGTGGAACCGGTTATGGTAATTTTCAAGGACTACCTAATTTCCTATTAAAATATATTTTATGTTGTACGTCAAACTGTGTAGCATTATCAATACAGTTCGTACAATATTTAAAAATTTTTAGAGTTCTTATGCGTCCTATTGCACTTCGGTCTGAAGCTGCATGCACATTTATACATAAAACCAGCGAGACCTGTAACCTTGACAACGCAATCGAGACATACCCGCTACTACAGTTTGCCATGACATCCCAGTCGCATAGCAACAGCCATTGTGCACTTTGTGGGCGTGACCAAGCCCTACTCCACCCCTCTATTGCGGCCAAGAACCAGGATTTTTGTCGATTCGGCGTGGCGCCGACGAGGGAGCCACTTGTCAGATGCCAGAACGTCCTTAGAAGTTAGCTGTTGTGCGCACGCTCTGTGCATCTCGCATTTCTTGTCTGGCTCGAACGTGAATGTTGTGTTTTGGCCGGCAGTTGCATGTGGCTTACGCCGAAGGAGATGTGTATTTGGTTTGACTGCGGTTGTCGCACGGAGTTTTTTTTTTTATGTTTTAGTGATCGAAAGGTGGTTTTGTGATTTTAAAATCTATTTGTGAATGGTGAAAATGTTTTGTCGATGGATTTAAGGTGGAGACTGTGGTGTTTTTACGTTTATTGAACAAACGATTTGTTTAGTGTGTAAGTTGTTTTGAATTTTATTAATGATTCATTTAGTAAATATTTTGCACTGTGGGCTGAATAATTTCGTACCATGTTCATAATATGCTCCTGATTATACATACCACTTGATTTAAACATTGTGTTGGGATCCTCGATGTTGGAATTGAAACTTCTTGAAGTTGCACTTGACTTGTTTTATTCGGCCCAATTTACTTACAATCACTTACATTTGTCTAAGTTAAAACTAATTGAATAATTGAATTGTAATAATAATGTCTAATAATTAATTAATTTATGTCGCGAGGGATTTAGCAGTTTCTTATATACTGAGGGTCTTATCGGCAGTTGTCCGATAAGAAGGTGTTGAAAACTTACATCCGCAACACTTGTAGTGTGACATAGATGATTCTTCGAATCTAATCTAATTAATTACTATATTTTTGCTATTCGCAAAATTTGGCAATTGCGAACTAGAAAAATAAAGTAATAAAAATGATATCGTTTAACGGTTTATCGAAAGTACTAAATTTATGTTAAATATATGGAAAAATAAGATTTAAGGTAAAAATATAGGGTAGTATCCTAACACCTCCCTCCTAAAGCGTTTTTCTAGGGGGCTAAATGCTCGCTGTGCCTAGTTGTCTGTTGTCTCTTATGAAATTTAACACTTATGAAATAGTTTATATTTTCCTGCATTAGAGAACCTCAAAAAATCAGTTCATAATGAAATTTGGAGTTAATTTAATCGATAGTCCTGGTAAAGCAACAGAAGGCATAATTGTACAGTTTATTATTTATATGTACTTCCAAGTATGTGGTAGGTAATATGCAATAAATAATAGTGCGAAACAAAAGTGATATCAGAATTTCCTGCCGTTGATAATAATAATTATCGTCTATAGGAGACATGGCACACGAATAGAAGGAATTTGCCATGGCAACGTCTATTTTTAAGTAGTGAAATAGTCCATGACGTTAAATTACATGTATATAAAAGCACTGACCTACCGCAACGTAGTTATTCTAACTCCTTTATCAACTAACGTAAAATAGTGATGGGCGTTTTAGTTCACTTTAGTGAATAGTAGTTCGCTTCTCTGAATAGTTCGTTTTTATAGTTCGAAATGAACTAGCGAGTTTAAAATTGCATTATTTAAATTTGCTGCCATGTTAATAGTTCGTGAACCACAAAAATGTTGCAACTGTCTTCTTAAAATCTTAAAACTTTAAATTCTGACTCGAAATTTCAACGTTTAGATTTGAAACTCCAGAATTATTTTAAATTCCAACTTTGTTTTAACCGTTTCAGTTGAAGCTTGAAAAATCTCCATTCCAAAGTGGAACCTTTAAATTCACAATTTAAAACGTCAGATTCTTAAAAAAATTCGAAATATTCAGGAGAATGTGAATTTTTTAAAAAGTCTAATTTACAAAAATTCGAACATTCGAGTAAACGTCAAGTCGGAATTTTCAAACAAGTTCCAAATTTTGAAAAAAAAAATCAAAATTTGGAAGCAAAGTCAAAATTTTGATGACGAAAGAAAACTGCTCAAAAAAGTCGAATTTTTCAAAAAAAGTCAAAACTTTGAAAAATAGTAAAACTTTTGAACAAAGGTCGTTAAAAAACAGTGGATATTTTGAAAATGTCGGAAGAGTTCAGTAAAAAAATGAAGAGAGTCGAAATTTTGTGAAAAGGTTGAAATTTTCTGTCAGAATTGTCAAAAATTCGAAATTTTCGGAAAAAATACAAAATAACACAGAAGTCAAAATTTTCAGAGAAAGTCAACATTTTCGAAAAAAAAAAGCGAAATTGCGGAAAAGTTGAAGTTTTCACAATCAAATTTTGGAAAATGTAAAAATTTTGAAATTCAAAATTTTCAGTCGAAATTTAAAAAAAAAAGAATGGAAAAGTCAGTATTAAATTTTAAATGAGTAGATATTTCGAGAAAAAAGCGGACAAAAGTCGAAATTTTCCCAACTAAGTTAAAATTTTGAGAAAAAGTCGAAATTTTTAAAAAGAAAGATTTTTTAAAAAAATTACATAAACTCGGCACTTCCAAAAAAATAGTCAAAATTTTGAACAAAGGTCGAAATTTATAAAAGTGGCAGTTATGAAAAAATGTCGGAAATTGAAAATAATCAATAAATCAAATTTACCCAAAAAAAAAATGTTGAAAGTCAAAGTTTTGAAATAAGGTTAAAATTTTGTCAGAATTTTCAAAAAATTCGAACTTTTCTGAAAAAGTACCAAATTAACACAAAGTCAAAATTACTTGAAAGAAATTCCAATTTTTGAAAAAAGTATAAATTTTCGAAAAATGGCGAAACTGCGAAAAAGTTGAAATTTTCAAAATAAGTCAAATTTTGGAAAATGTGGAAATTTTGAAATTCTAATTTTTCAGAGTAATCGAAATGTTCAAAAAATTCGAAATTTTCAAAAAAAAATTGGAAAGGTCAGTGTGAATTTTTAAATAAGTTGAAATTTGGAAAAAAAGCAGATAAAGTCAAAATTTTCATAACTAAGTTAAAATTTTAAAGAAAAGTCGAAATTTTCAAAAAGAAAGTAGAATATATTTTTAAGTAAAACCTACATAATAAAACTCAAGACTTCTAAAAATCGAATTTATTGAAAAAAAAAATAGATTCCAATTTTTCAAAAAAAATTCAAAACTTTAAAAGATGCTCAAATTTTGAACATAAGCTCGAACTTTATAATAAAAGTGGAAATTATGAAAAAATGTCGCTAGTTTAAAGAAATGCAAAATAATCGAATTCACTAAAAAAAAAAGAAAATAGTGAGAAAATGTTGAAATTTTGTGTCAGAATTAAAAAAGAATCGCGATTTTCAGAAAAAGTACAAATTAACAAAAAGTCAATATTCCACAAAAAGTCGTTGAAAAAATATGAAATGTAAAAAAGTCAAATTTTTGGAAAAAAAATGGCGAAAATGTGGAAATTTTGAAATTCGAAATTAAAGTAACTCGAAATATTCAAAAAATTTGTAATTAAAAAAAAATTGGTCAGTGTGAATTTCTAAATAAACTGAAATTTTGAAAAAGGCGAAGAAAAGTCGAAATTTTCGATAATTTAGTTAAAATTTTCAGAAAAATCGAAATTTTGTCAGTCGAGATTTTCAAACACAGTTGAAAATTTGGAGATGTTTTAATAAGTTAAAATTAAAAAAAAAAACGAAATTTTAAAATATCTAAGCTGAAATTTTTTAAAATTTGTAATTTTTCAAGTAATAATTCGAGCTCTTCAAAAACAGTCGGAATTTTCAGAAGGTTAATACTTTGAAACATGTCGAAATTTTCAATCGAAGTCAGTTTTTTCAAAAAAAAAAGTCAAAACTGTCAAAACAGTTTCTAAATTTCAATTTTTTCTTGAAACTTTGATTTTTATATTTTGATTTTTCCCCAAAATTTGCCTTTTCTTCATTTTTCTAGAAATTCGGCCATTTCTAAAAATAGATTTTATGAAATCTCAATTTCTGAAAATTTCATTTTGTTTCTTAAAATTTTTCATTCTTCCAATTTTTTTTCTCAATATTTTTTTGAACAAAACTCATAGTTCTGCTAACGACTTTTTCCTCGAAATTCGTCCTTTTATCGAAAAATAGTTTTTATTTTCAGTTTTTGTACTTTTTTAATTTAACTTTCTCTGAAAATTTTCGCCTTTCTTTTAAATTGGTCTTTCTTTAGGACTTTAAATTTTTCTTGAAATTCGTCCTTTTTTTAAAATATCTACTTTATTCCCAAAATTTGACCTTTCTCACAAATTTATTTTCTAGTGGAAAACCCAATATTATTCAAGAACTTGAACTTTTACGGAACAATTCAATTCGATTCGTTTCGAATTTGTATTTTTTCTTCATTTTCTCTTAGAGTTTGACTTCCAATGCAGATTTTTACCTGAAGATTTGTTTTTCTCGAATTTCGACTTATTTTCATCAATTTTTTTTAAAT
Organism: Dastarcus helophoroides; assembly: GCA_028583605.1. Classification (NCBI taxonomy): domain Eukaryota; kingdom Metazoa; phylum Arthropoda; class Insecta; order Coleoptera; family Bothrideridae; genus Dastarcus; species Dastarcus helophoroides. The sequence continues at coordinate 33,541,345 of CM053334.1, forward strand.
AGGTTAAAAATCTCTCCCCAAACTTCTTGAAAATTTCCAGTTCAAAATTTCGATCTTCATAGTCTATTGAATTCTTGACCTTGAAAAGTTCAATTCTTTTAATATCGAAAATTTTGTCTTTCGAGATAGGTGAGTTTTTAAAAATTTTATTTTAAAAAAATTTCGACCTCTTTTAAAAACTTTTTTGTTGCAAATTTCGACATTTCAAAATTTGTACTTTTTTCACAATTTCTCTTTTTTTTTTAAATCTTGAATTGAAAATATCTAGTTCTTGGCAATTTTTGTGTGTAAATATCTACAAATTTTTCTACGTTTTTTGACTTTTTTTCGAAATATCTATTAACTTTAAAACTTTCGGCTTTTTGAAAATTTATTATTTCAAAAGTTTTCCCTTTTTCTATATTTTGAATTTTTCTCGAAATGTTGAATTTTTTGTAACTTTCGATTTTTTTTTGAAATTTGACATTTCAAAACTTTACCAAAATTTAATTTCAAAATGTTGGCTTTTTCAATCACTTCAAGATTTCCACTTTTTTAAAATCCCGGTTTTTATGAAATTTTATTTTTCGCAGTTTTGAGTTTCCTAACAATGGTTTTGAAAAATTTCGATATTTTAAAAATTCTTATTTTCCTGAAAATTTGGACTTTCTTCCAAGTTTAAGGGTTTGTAAATTTTTGATTTTGAAAAATCCCATATTTTTTAATACCGAAAATTTTGACTTTTGATAATTTTGACATTTCTAGATTCCCCGATTTCCAAATTTCGACACTTTGTCGAAACGTTAAATTTTTTTGTAAATTTCAAATGAAAAAAATCAAAATTCTCATCTTTTTCACAATTTAAACTTTCGCAAAATTTAGGTTCTTTCAGTTATTTCAATGTTTCAATTTTATGGAAAGTTCTGACTTTTTTTTTGGAAATTTGGACTTTAAACTTTGGACATTTTGCAAATTCTAACTTTTGAAAAATTTTAAGAATGTTCCACTTTTCTGAAAAATTCGACTTAAATATTTCGACATTTCAAAATTTTAACCTTTTTTCACAATTTCCATTTTTTCCCATAATGTTGACTTATTTTAAAAATTTCTATATTTTATCAAAACTTATTTTCTGTAAATTTTGACTTTTGAAAAATTCCTACTTGCTTTGGTGAAGTTCAATTCTAAATTATTTAACACTTGCTGTGGTAAGGGGATATGGTTTTTTTAATGGCAAATATCTTTTTTATTTCATCATGTGAAAGCTTTAATATAAGTCTTTCTGGTTAATTTGGCATGCAACATGTAAGGGTTTTCGATTCTTTCCCAAAATTTCAGAATAAAAAAGGCTCCCAAAATTTTTTACAAAAAAGTCAGAATTGTATTTAAAAATGAAATTGATGATGATCGCTTGAAAACGAAACGTTGAATGAAAAAACTGAATAAGTACTGCAAGCTTACTTAAAGTTGCAATGATAAAATTTCATCAGATTTGCTCCATCATTATTAACCTCAATAAATAACTAAATAAATAAAAACATATTTAAATTTGCATTTTTTTTTAAACACTGAAAATAAAAATCACAGGGAATGTTTCTCGGCGTCGTTTTGTTAGTCTTTTAATTGCCCAACTTTTTCCCCTTTTAATAGAACCCGTATCTCTCGTCGTTTCCGAGATGCCCGCCCATACTGCTAATCCTTATCTTGGACACGGTATATTTTGTTCTCTTGGCCGCTTATTGGTTTAACATTTTGCCGTCACAAAAAGCTGGAAGCAAAAATGAAGAATTACAAATCATCTAATTTATTAAACGAGATCGGTATAGTGACAGCTTTGATGTTGAGTAATTAATATATCAATTGAGCAGCTTCCGCATGATTGGAAGTCAGCTATTTGCCGACAAACCGGCCCTAAAGCTACTGTGGCAGCTACTGTTGAACTCGAGCGTAAAATTAAATTTTACAACAAGCCGGAAATGGCCCAGACTTGTGATATACACACTGACACGCTTACTTCGATATGTATTGACGTATTTTCTTACAATATAATCTATTAATAAATAGGGTGTCTCAAAACATCCAAAAGTGGGTTCCAGTGTAAAACATTTTTTATTCTGTACCCGCGTTTAAACATAAACATTTTGTGGTTAATTTATGTACAAATTGTATGTCGAATTTCTGATTGGGATAATTGATTACTTAAAATACTGCATTCTCTGCGTTATTACTAACCTTAATTAATCGCATTCTTAGGTTGCTGATGTGCAATGTCTAGAATTCCAGAAATTTCGGTTTCATAGAACAGTGGTCTTCAAACTTTGTTGAACGCGAAACCTTTAGAATGATAAGATTTTTTCCACGAACTCGATCGATTCTTAAAAAATGCATCTTAAATTATTATTTAAAGTAACCCAATACCCAATGTTGTAGGTATGTTGTGTAAAGACAAATATTCTCTTTTTTTATTTAAAAAAATTATGTGCCGTCGGGTGCAAATCGGTACTCCACCTTGAAACTTCTGATAATTTCTAAAGATAGCTACATAAATGCATGAGCCCAAGCAGAATTTTCTTCGAAGGAGGCAACATCATGTTGAAATTTTAATTATCAAAAAAGTATCTGGTTTTTAAGAAATCAATTGGTATATTCGACCAGGTGAACCGAAATTTAAAAAAAAAAATTTTTAATGAAAAATTATAAATTGTAAAAATATTTGTCTCGAAATTTTTTACTTTTTATTTAACTTTTGACATATGCTTGTTTTTTTTAAATATTTGCCCTTTTATTAAACATTTCGACCTTTTAAGATAATAAACGGATTTTTCAAAATAAGAGAAATTTCTAGAAAGTGACGAACCTCGAAAGAATTTAAATTTTCTAAAATCCCCCCCCCCCCCCCCCGTCCAATTTTTACGTTTTTATTTCAATGTTGACATATAATCTGAGAATTCCTAAAAGTTAATATTTTTGGAGAAATAGTTTTTCATAGTTTGAAAAATCATATTTTCATCCAAATTTTTACTTTTTTTTTAAATTAAAATCCCTACATAATTTAAAAAAAAATTAACCACTTTTTAGAGTAAAAGCGGACCCAGATGGGGGCACCCACCACAAAAGAAACTGCATTCGTTCTTGTTTGAGAAAGTCAAAATTTCAAAAAAAAGATTTTTAGGAAACTTCGAAATTTCCAGAAACAGAGGATGTTGAAGAATAATTCGAAATTTACAGAAAAATAAAATTTTGAGAAAAGTAATAAATCTCGAAGAAAAAAGCGAATTTAAAAAGTTCATATTTTAAGACAAATTTTAACATTTCGAGAAATAAAATCAAATTTCTCAGAAAAGGTCGAATCTGTTTAATACATGTCTGTGCACTGACTGACAGCCTAAATGGGTGGGTCTAAGAGCCTGAAATTTCGCACGGACGTTAACCTTAATAAGTAGGTGAGCACTAAGAATTTTCCAAATTCGATCTCTAATGGGGTAAAAGTTGGCATTAAAGGTTACGCGATCTGTATGAAATTAGTAATACAAACGATTCTATTTTAAGTTGCCTATACGCAGAGACTAAATAGACTGAACGCTGCAGGGTAACCAGTGAAAGCAGTTGGAAGCCTGGCGAAAGCCCTTCTCATAACGCGCTCTTATTCCTTAACAGACCTTTGCGGAGATAACATCGGTTTTTTTAGCAAATAGGGATAACATGGAAAAATGTATTGTGGAACACTGTTGGAACAGAAATGAACATATTAGTGGAGGAAAATCAAGAGTTTCATTCTTTGATTAGGTTAAAAATAAAATATATAAATATTCATTTATCGACATGTTCGCGAGTCACCGATTCACTGCAATCATCACATATTTGCAACTTAACAATATTGTGCACACGCGTCACGAAAGTTTCATTTGAATCGTTAGAACCGTTACGGGGAAGGTTTAATATTTACAATTTTGACTTAATCCGGCAGTGTCAAGGGTAAGCAGATACAGAGTTCTCTCTTCTCCGCATTTTGCGTTCAGCGGTTCTCATACTGCGAGATTGAAGCGTTCAGTCTTTTTAGTCTCTGCCTATACCCGTTAACTCATTATCACCTTTACTACGTTACATGCAGTCAGTGTATCCCGCTGGGATATCCGGCAAAGTACTCGTCTAATAAATTTGACATTTTGCCAATTAGCAAAGTCGATGATGGCAATACAACTAAAATATTTGCTTTGAAATAGAAACAGTAAGTTTTGCCAACAAACTGAAATTTTGAGAAGACTGATTTAAAAAAAATACTTGAAATTTTGAGAAAAAGTCGAATTTTGAGAAAGTTTGTACAAGTTCGAAAAGTAAAACAAAATAATCTAAAAACCAGCAACATCGACGAACTTTAAAAGGTCGAAATTTCTCAAAGTTAAATTTCAAAAAAAAATGTCAGAATAAAATAAAACTTAAAAAAAAAAGTTAAATTTAGACAAAAAAGTCAATTATTGAGAAATACATAATGCAGGAAGAAATCTGAATAAAATAAAATTTTGAGAAAAAATTCCAAATTTCCAGGAAAAGTTCGAGATTTTCAGAAAATGTTCGAAATTTTGTAAACCATGTCCCAAATTTTGATTAAAAAATGTCCAATTTTAAGGTTGCTTGGAAATTTAGAGGACAAGATGAATGTAAAAATCGTGATATTTTTAACACATTTGGTGCTGATCAGTATTGGAGGATGTTCCCTACGGCTTGCAAGGGTTTTATTAACAGATGAAATTATTTCGGAAAAACCACTAAAATCCTGGTACAACAACTTCTAATTTTTAGAAAAAACATAATTTTGAAAGAAAAAACGAATTATAAAATAAATTGGAAACTTCGAGAAAATTATCAACTTTTAAAAGAATCAAATTTTCCAGGAATCAAATTTTCACTTTCTAAAAAAAGTTAAATTTCAAGGAAAAAGACGAAAGTTGACAAGAAATGAAATCTCAAAAAATCTAAATTTGAGAAAAGTGGAAATTTTAAGAATAAAGTCAACATTTCGTAAAGAAAGTATAATATTTTTAGGACAAACCTCGAATTTTGAGAATAAATTAAGGACAAGGCGAAGCAAAAAAAATCGAAATTTCAAGTTTCAAATTGTTAGAAAAATGATAAAATATTTTTTGAAGAAACGACGACTATCAAAGCCCTTAAAATTGAAAAAAAAATGTCGAACAAAAAATGAAATGGAAAAAATCAAATTTTGATAATTAAGTCAGGCTTTCGAAAAAGGATAAAACCTGGAATTTCGATGTAAAAGTTGGAAAAAAGAAAGGCGAATTTTAGGAAAGCAGTACAATTTCCAGAAAATTGGAAAACGTTTAAGAAAAGTTCAATATTTGAAAACATGACGAAATTTAAAAAAAAGACGAATTTTAAAAGTCAAAATTCAGAGAAAGACGTTAACATTTCAAGAAAAAAAATATAGGTAAGAAAGGTCATTTTGAAAATAAAATATATTTTGGGAACTTAAAATTTCGAAAAAGACGTGTTTTGAGAAAAATTCGAAATCTTAAAATATATTTTCAAAAAAAAAAGAGTAATTTTTGAGAACCAAACAGAAACTTCTAGGGAAACAAAATTAGAAAAAGTTTAAATATTCAGAAAAACCCAAGCTAATACCGATTAGAGAAATAGATTAATTTTAAGGAAAATTTGAAAATACGTCAAGATTTCCCAAAGAAAGCCAAAAATCGCATACCTATTTAGAATAATGTCGATTTCCAAAAAAATGACAAATTTTGAGAAGAATAAAAAAGTCGAAAGGATCGGCTGAATATTGTACAGGTGTCCACCTTTTAATTGCCTTAAATGCTAATAGAAAAAAAAATTAAAGCAAAATGTTTCTATGGATATGTATCCCGAAAAAAATATACAGTGTTAAAATATTAATAAAGAAAAGTTATTATTTTATTTTATTTTCGAGTTTTTAAATATATTTAAACCAAATTTTACACACATATGATATATCGGCAAAGGACTGCGTAAAGTAATATAAAATTGAATTTCTATCTCAAACAGTGACGGATAACCTGTGATACTTTAGAAGAAAAAAAAATTGGTACGCACTGAACGAAATGTAACAAAATATCATTTTTGGATAAAGCATTAAGTCTGAATAAAAATTATCCCTTGACATTTTTTCGTATGTGTCACTAGTTGCCTCGTATCGTTAGTTTTGAAAAAGATCACTTTCATTGGTATTTTTACTGCAGAAAATGTTTAATTAAAATGTAGGTTAATAACTTCCAAAAATCCAAATTATGACACAACAGTAACAAATATAAAAAAATTCCGTGCTTTATCGAAAAATATTATTTCGTTTCATTTTATCCAGTGTCATACCATTTTTTGTTGTTGTGAAGTTAGCATCTTAATTACTTTTAACTCCGCCACTGATGGAGACAGAAACTTCATTTTATTACATTTTATGTTACTTCATCCATGCATTATGTGTGCAAAATTTGGTTTAAATGTATTTGCCGATTCAGAAATGAAAAAATAAAAATTCTGTCTAACTAAATTTTTAAAACTTTTGTTTCTTTTTTACGTAGAGTTTCCGAAAACCTCTTTCATTTAAGGAAGTTAAAGCTAGGACATTCTGTTTTCGAATTGGGTTGCATTAAACAGAGGGAGGCAAGGCCCCACCTTGCCTTACCATGGCTAAGTGTGTCCACTATTTTTATGAACATTAGTTACTTATTAGTGTGGATGCTTAATAATTTTTTTTTTAGGATTTTTGCTTTAATTTGCGAAAGCCTCACGGTTGACCCACGGAACCCCAGGTTTTTTTTAAACACCCAGAGCTGGGAACACCTTTAAATACCACATGCTGTACAATATACAAGGCTGTGAATTGTGGATACAATCAGGGGGTCGAGTTTTCTACAAGTTTTTTCACAAATGTTGTTTTGTGATAGAAATGCCAGCATTAGCAAATGACAATTAAAGGCTAAAAAAAATAATTAATTTTTTATTTAACTTTTGACATATGCTTGTTTTTTTTAAATATTTGCCCTTTTATTAAACATTTCGACCTTTTAAGATAATAAACGGATTTTTCAAAATAAGAGAAATTTCTAGAAAGTGACGAACCTCGAAAGAATTTAAATTTTCTAAAATCCCCCCCCCCCCCCCCCGTCCAATTTTTACGTTTTTATTTCAATGTTGACATATAATCTGAGAATTCCTAAAAGTTAATATTTTTGGAGAAATAGTTTTTCATAGTTTGAAAAATCATATTTTTCATCCAAATTTTTACTTTTTTTTTAAATTAAAATCCCTACATAATTTAAAAAAAATTAACCACTTTTTAGAGTAAAAGCGGACCCAGATGGGGGCACCCACCACAAAAGAAACTGCATTCGTTCTTGTTTGAGAAAGTCAAAATTTCAAAAAAAGATTTTTAGGAAACTTCGAAATTTCCAGAAACAGAGGATGTTGAAGAATAATTCGAAATTTACAGAAAAATAAAATTTTGAGAAAAGTAATAAATCTCGAAGAAAAAAGCGAATTTAAAAAGTTCATATTTTAAGACAAATTTTAACATTTCGAGAAATAAAATCAAATTTCTCAGAAAAGGTCGAATCTGTTTAATACATGTCTGTGCACTGACTGACAGCCTAAATGGGTGGGTCTAAGAGCCTGAAATTTCGCACGGACGTTAACCTTAATAAGTAGGTGAGCACTAAGAATTTTCCAAATTCGATCTCTAATGGGGTAAAAGTTGGCATTAAAGGTTACGCGATCTGTATGAAATTAGTAATACAAACGATTGTATTTTAAGTTGCCTATACTCAGAGACTAAATAGACTGAACGCTGCAGGGTAACCAGTGAAAGCAGTTGGAAGCTTGGCGAAAGCCCTTCTCATAACGCGCTCTTATTCCTTAACAGACCTTTGCGGAGATAACATCGGTTTTTTTTAGCAAATAGGGATAACATGGAAAAATGTATTGTGGAACACTGTTGGAACAGAAATGAACATATTAGTGGAGGAAAATCAAGAGTTTCATTCTTTGATTAGGTTAAAAATAAAATATATAAATATTCATTTATCGACATGTTCGCGAGTCACCGATTCACTGCAATCATTACATATTTGCAACTTAACAATATTGTGCACACGCGTCGCGAAAGTTTCATTTGAATCGTTAGAACCGTTACGGGGAAGGTTTAATATTTACAAATTTGACTTAATCCGGCAGTGTCAAGGGTAAGCAGATACAGAGTTCTCTCTTCTCCGCATTTTGCGTTCAGCGATTCTCATACTGCGAGATTGAAGCGTTCAGTCTTTTTAGTCTCTGCCTATACACGTTAACTCATTATCACCTTTACTACGTTACATGCAGTCAGTGTATCCCGCTGGGATATCCGGCAAAGTACTCGTCTAACAAATTTGACATTTTGCCAATTAGGAAAGTCGATGATGGCAATACAGAGACTAAATAGACTGAACCTAACCACGGTAAGCAGTAAAGCCAGTTGAAAGCCTGGCGAAAGCCTAGGTCCATCTAGCTCGCAATGCCCTCTTATTATTTGACAGACCTTTGCGAAGATAACATCGGTTTTTTTTTAAGAAAATGGGCTGGAAATATGGGGAAGTGTTTTGTGGATCATTGTTGAAACCTCAGTGAACACATTAGTGAAGGAAAATAAAGAGTTTCATTCTTTGGGTAGGTAAAAATAAAATATATAAATATTCAATTATCGGCGTGCGCGCGTCGCCATTTCACTGCAATCATGACGTGTTTACAGCACCGGCTTAACAATATTGTACACAGGCGTCGCGTATTGAAAGAAAATTATTTTACTATTAAACCAAGATGCCTTTGAAAATAGTTTTCCTGAACTTTTACCAAAAAGCACTTATAAAAATTATCCTATTGGGCCAAAAGCCCCTAATTCTAAAGTTTCATCTAAATCGTTAGAACCGTTACGCGGCAAGTTTCGTATTTATAAATTTTACTTAATCCGACCATATCAAAGAGTAGTGGAATGCACCTCCCCACTTCCCCGGATTTTAGCTTCAACTGTACGCATGAGACAACATTGAAACGTCCAGTCTATTTAGTCTCTGTGGCAATACAACTAAAATATTTGCTTTGAAATAGAAACAGTAAGTTTTGCCAACAAACTGAAATTTTGAGAAGACTGATTTAAAAAAAATACTTGAAATTTTGAGAAAAAGTCGAATTTTGAGAAAGTTTGTACAAGTTCGAAAAGTAAAACAAAATAATCTAAAAACCAGCAACATCGACGAACTTTAAAAGGTCGAAATTTCTCAAAGTTAAATTTCAAAAAAAAATGTCAGAATAAAATAAAACTTAAAAAAAAAAGTTAAATTTAGACAAAAAAGTCAATTATTGAGAAATACATAATGCAGGAAGAAATCTGAATAAAATAAAATTTTGAGAAAAAATTCCAAATTTCCAGGAAAAGTTCGAGATTTTCAGAAAATGTTCGAAATTTTGTAAACCATGTCCCAAATTTTGATTAAAAAATGTCCAATTTTAAGGTTGCTTGGAAATTTAGAGGACAAGATGAATGTAAAAATCGTGATATTTTTAACACATTTGGTGCTGATCAGTATTGGAGGATGTTCCCTACGGCTTGCAAGGGTTTTATTAACAGATGAAATTATTTCGGAAAAACCACTAAAATCCTGGTACAACAACTTCTAATTTTTAGAAAAAACATAATTTTGAAAGAAAAAACGAATTTATAAAATAAATTGGAAACTTCGAGAAAATTATCAACTTTTAAAAGAATCAAATTTTCCAGGAATCAAATTTTCACTTTCTAAAAAAGTTAAATTTCAAGGAAAAAGACGAAAGTTGACAAGAAATGAAATCTCAAAAAATCTAAATTTGAGAAAAGTGGAAATTTTAAGAATAAAGTCAACATTTCGTAAAGAAAGTATAATATTTTTAGAATTTTGAGAATAAATTAAGGACAAGGCGAAGCAAAAAAATCGAAATTTCAAGTTTCAAATTGTTAGAAAAATGATAAAATATTTTTTGAAGAAACGACGACTATCAAAGCCCTTAAAATTGAAAAAAAATGTCGAACAAAAAATGAAATGGAAAAAATCAAATTTTGATAATTAAGTCAGGCTTTCGAAAAAGGATAAAACCTGGAATTTCGATGTAAAAGTTGGAAAAAAGAAAGGCGAATTTTAGGAAAGCAGTACAATTTCCAGAAAATTGGAAAACGTTTAAGAAAAGTTCAATATTTGAAAAACATGACGAAATTTAAAAAAAAGACGAATTTTAAAAGTCAAAATTCAGAGAAAGACGTTAACATTTCAAGAAAAAAAATATAGGTAAGAAAGGTCATTTTGAAAATAAAATATATTTTGGGAACTTAAAATTTCGAAAAAGACGTGTTTTGAGAAAAATTCGAAATCTTAAAATATATTTTTCAAAAAAAAAAGAGTAATTTTTGAGAACCAAACAGAAACTTCTAGGGAAACAAAATTAGAAAAAGTTTAAATATTCAGAAAAACCCAAGCTAATACCGATTAGAGAAATAGATTAATTTTAAGGAAAATTTGAAAATACGTCAAGATTTCCCAAAGAAAGCCAAAAATCGCATACCTATTTAGAATAATGTCGATTTCCAAAAAAAGACAAATTTTGAGAAGAATAAAAAAGTCGAAAGGATCGGCTGAATATTGTACAGGTGTCCACCTTTTAATTGCCTTAAATGCTAATAGAAAAAAAATTAAAGCAAAATGTTTCTATGGATATGTATCCCGAAAAAATATACAGTGTTAAAATATTAATAAAGAAAAGTTATTATTTTATTTTATTTTCGAGTTTTTAAATATATTTAAACCAAATTTTACACACATGTGATATATCGGCAAAGAACTGCGTAAAGTAATATAAAATTGAATTTCTATCTCAAACAGTGACGGATAACCTGTGATACTTTAGAAGAAAAAAAATTGGTACGCACTGAACGAAATGTAACAAAATATCATTTTTGGATAAAGCATTAAGTCTGAATAAAAATTATCCCTTGACATTTTTTCGTATGTGTCACTAGTTGCCTCGTATCGTTAGTTTTGAAAAAGATCACTTTCATTGGTATTTTTACTGCAGAAAATGTTTAATTAAAATGTAGGTTAATAACTTCCAAAAATCCAAATTATGACACAACAGTAACAAATATAAAAAAATTCCGTGCTTTATCGAAAAATATTATTCATACCATTTTTTGTTGTTGTGAAGTTAGCATCTTAATTACTTTTAACTCCGCCACTGATGGAGACAGAAACTTCATTTTATTACATTTTATGTTACTTCATCCATGCATTATGTGTGCAAAATTTGGTTTAAATGTATTTGCCGATTCAGAAATGAAAAAATAAAAATTCTGTCTAACTAAATTTTTAAAACTTTGTTTCTTTTTTACGTAGAGTTTCCGAAAACCTCTTTCATTTAAGGAAGTTAAAGCTAGGACATTCTGTTTTCAATTGGGTTGCATTAAACAGAGGGAGGCAATGGCCCCACCTTGCCTTACCATGGCTAAGTGTGTCCACATTTTTTATGAACATTAGTTACTTATTAGTGTGGATGCTTAATAATTTTTTTTTTAGGATTTTTGCTTTAATTTGCGAAAGCCTCACGGTTGACCCACGGAACCCCAGGATTTTGTTAAACACCCAGAGACTGGAACACCTTTAAATACCACATGCTAGTACAATATACAAGGCTGTGAATTGTGGATACAATCAGTGAGGTCGAGTTGTCTACAAGTTTGTTTCACAAGTGTTGTTTGTGATAGAATATGCCAGCATTAGCAAATGACAATATAAAGGCTAAAAAAGTAATTAATTTTTTTTTAATTTCTGGGTTCAACAACGTAAAAGATGCTTAATTGTTTTTTTTTAACCCAGGGAAACCTCCATTCAACTTTAATCATGTATAATATTGAAAAGAAAAAAAAATATAATGCAAATTTTAGTGATAAAAAGGTTGCAGTTAAATTGCCACGAAACACTCTCGTTTATAGTTACGACATAATTTGGTACGGTTCTTCTTAAAGAATGTTTTCTTAGAAAAAATGTGGGTAAAAAACCGTTATAGCCTGACGGGGCCTCTTAAAAAGGGAAGTCAGGTAAAAAAATGTCCCCTACAGTCGTGAGATTCCCATGCAGGACGTTTTTTATGCAACTAAACGCCACTGCCACGTTAATGTCATATTTCTCACCACTTGTTCCTTCCATATGTAGGTGGCTGTGTACGAGGTATTAACATAAAGTTGCAGCCTCCTGATTTCATACGAACTAGAATCTTTTTTTTTTTTTACTTTATGGTTATGCCACAAATTTTTACTTACATTTTTTGAAATTTCGGTTTCAGTTTCTCATGTTGAAACGAAAAGTGTTTTTTTTTAAATATGCAATATTTTTTAAAATGTTTATTAATTTTATTTAACATTTCTTCACGTCGTCATATTTCAAAAACTGTTTTAGAATAATGTCAACAAACAATAAAAATTTAAATATTTCTAAACTGGGCCGAAGAAATGTTAAATAAAATAATAAACATAATGTTTCCGGTCAGTAAGGGTCCACCATGAAGAATTTTTTTAAATTTCGACTTTTTTCTCAAAAATTTGAATTAAAACGTTCGGTTTTATTTTCCTCCTAAAATTGCAAATTCAAAATTTCATTAGAATTTATTTTGTTATATGAATTGTAATCTTTTTCTTTTGAAGCTGCGTTTTTTTAAATGCAGGTTTACACTTTAAATGTTCCCTTTTCATGTACAAGTTTGAAATGAAACCCGAAAAATTTAACCTTTCTCTCAAAGTTATTTTTACAATTTTTTTTCTACATTTTGACTTTTTCACATAATTTCATATCTACAATTGCAGTTTTTACCGTTTTCTAGATCTGTTTGTGTTGTTTTCGATATTCTACTTTTTTTATTTAATTTTAGATTATAAATAATATAACAAAAAATTCTTTAGTAACCCTAAATTTTAATCAAAATTTGAATGTAGATAGATATATTATGAAAATTTCGATGGTAACTTTGAAAGTTTGCTGTTTTTTAAGTTCTGATTTTTTTATAAATCCACATTCTTTCGGAATTTTTACTTTTTTTAAAGATTTTAATTTTTTGGTTCCAAAAGTTCAACCTTAATTTCGAAGGCATAGTTCAGTTTTTAGTTTGTCCATTTTCTAAATTTCGACTTTTCCCACAACTCCATGTTTATACTTGCAAAATTTGGCTTCTTGTTTATAAATTTTGAGTTGTTTTCGAAATTCTAACATCAACAAAAGTGTTCCTGTAATTTTGAGTTTAAAATAATGATTTTAAGAAAGTCTTATTGATAAAGTATATACATGGTGAGCCAAGCTGAACGCTACGGCCTCTAGCGGATATAAGCCAACATATTTAAAAAAATAAACAATATGGTCAAATATGGGCCTCTGCGATGACATGTTAAAAATATTTTTAAATATACAGGATGTTCCAGAAAATTGTTATATATCAAAGTTGGGATTTTTTAAATGGGTTTCATTTTTAAGTTCGGTTCCAGATTTTATAAAGTTTCCGTATGTTTAGACATAGGTAAGGTTTAGACCTTACCCTTTTTGAAATAGTCCATTTTTTTAAATAAAAGTTTTGGAAAAGAAAATTTTGATCCCTGAAAGTAAATAATTTTGGCTGTGGCATCTTTAAATTTTCACGTGGCATAAAATTGACCAGAAAATGCATTTTGGACAAGTTCCAAATTTTTTACAGGATGTTCCAAATTCACCGGAACATTTATTTATATTTCAGACGTCGTTTTCTTTGTTAATTTAAATGGAATACGCAGTATCTTTTTATTTTAAATATTGACAAATTTAATCATCTTTACGTTGGTTTTCTCTATGCATAAATTCATTAGTTAAAGAGGTATAACTATTTTCACGAATTGTACTATTTTTCATCATTATCCAAAGGAAAACAATTTTAATCAAGGATGGCAGGCTTCGGCACATTATGGCAACCGTCATATAAGTTAATTTCATTTGTTTTATTTTAACCTAACTCAATTTATAAATAGTTTTATAAAAAAAGGCAACTACATACTTGATTTAATATTTAATGACATTGCAAATTAAATCTCCGACACAAATAAAAAACAATGTTTTACTCTAACAAATGTTCAATGTCGGAACCATCTAGTTCTAAACAAAGCCTTATTCTTTTCTCAAAAGCGTTCTTAACATTTGTTAAAATACTTTCGACATTTGTTTTAAAAGCACTTTGTATTCGATTATTTATATCCTTAAAGGTGATAGGGGAAATATTGAATACAATGTTTTTTTCATACCCACATAGGAAAAAGTCCATTGGGGTTAGGTCCGGCGATCTGGGTGGCCATATATTAGGACCGCCTCTTCCAATCTATTCATTTTGAAATTTCGTATTTAAATATTCCCTTACGACATTATAAAAATGAGCATGAGCCTCGTCTAATTGAATCCACATTTTTTGTCAACTATGACCAAATATTTTGTTGGATATCGGATTAAAAGCAGAACAATTCGTCAAAAATGGGTTTTATCTCTTAAACCACTGAACTTAGGTATAAGAAAAGCATACCGTCTGAAAGCTAATTAAATTTTCTAGTATCTAAAATAAAAAAATACTGGGTGTTTCATTTAAATTAACAAGGAAATTGAAGTGCGAAATTCGAGTAAATGTTTCGGTAAATTTGAGACATGCTATTATAAAGTTAGGTATTTATCCCAACTGCATTTTCTAGCAAGAGGCATGCCAAATAAAAATTTAGAGACGTTATTATCAAAATTTTTTTCAGGAGTAGAATTTACTTTTTGAAAATGTTGTGTTTTTGAAAAAAAAGCTGTTTATTTTTAAAAAGGTTTTTGTGTGGGGAAACCTTAATAAAATGGACATTATTTTTTGCACTGAATTTAAAAATGAAAAGAAAAACCTAGTGCCTTATTTAAAAAATCACAAATATTAGATGTAGCAATTTTCTGGAACACCCTGTATATTGGAAAATATTTTTAGTATGTAGACATTGCCTCCTATTTTTAAATACTATGTTTATTTTTTGAAATATGGTTACCCCCTAGCTCCTAAAGGCCGTAGCGTTCAGCGTGGCCCACCCTGTATAATTTAAAATATTTTTACTAAATATATTTTAATACTTTTTATTAAAAAAGGAGCAAGTCTAACATTATCATATCTATTTTTTTTATTTAACAATATTTTGTAGGTTATCACGTCAAATACAAATCTTTTTAGAGATTCCGAGTTATTTCCCGACATTTCCAAGTTTTTCTTAAACTTTTCAGTATAAACTTAAAATGTTTGTTGTTATTTGGACATTTTTTTCCAAGTTTAGCCCATTCGCAATCGAGACTGTAAAGCCGAAATTTGATTTTTTTTGAAATTTTCGATTTTAAAATCGAAAACTTAATAACTCTGAATTCTTTGTCAAAATTTCGGTTTTCTTCGGAAAATTCAGATTCAGATTTTACAGATTCAAATTATACTACTTTATCAAACATGGACTTTAAAATGTTGGGAAGTTTTTTCCAAACTATGAGTTTAAACCGGAAAAATTAAAAGCCTAAATTTGGGTTTTTTCTAAAAAGGCCTAATTTTGGGAAAAATTGGAAATTAAATAAATGAAAAGTTTTTAACTATTTGTTTCTGTTTCTCTTTTTTATAAATTCGGAATTTTTCTCGAAATGTTAACGTTTTTTCAAAGTTAAAAGTTGATACCTTTTATTTTTACTGTTTTTTTACAAATTCCACATCAAAATCAAAATGTATTCTGCAAATTTATAAAATATTTTTTATGCACTTCTTTTGTTTTAATTTCGATGTTTCGAGAATTAAAAAAATAATAAATTTTTTCTACAACTTTTCTCTCTTTTTGCTAGTTTTCACTTAAAATTTGCACAAATTTAACAATTTCGTCTCTAAAATAGAAATTTTAACTTTTTTAGAAAAATTTGACAGTTCATTTAGACTTTATTATTGAATTGCCGGCCGTTTTCTCAAAATTTTCAAAACGTTTTTTAAATTTAGATTTCTATTTTTCGATTTTGTCTTTAATCTCATAATATGCGCCTATTCTCGAAATTTTGTATTTTCACTTTTAGATTTTATTTATGGTCTACTTTTCTTTAGATTTCATTTTCGGATATTTTTTATCATTTCCAAAAAAATACTTGATTCGATGTTTTTTAATTTACTTATTTTTTCCGGTTTCCTCCTCCTTGGAATTTTTTTGTCAAATTATTTTATAGTTTTTAAAAATTTTGCGTAAGCCCTATAATTTCTATTTTATTTCCAAACATTAAATTGCAATCTCTATTAAGTGTTAAGTTGTTTTGTAAAAATGAAATGATGTATCGATTTTCAGTTTTTTTTTTTATTTTTACTTTTCGCAAGTTTTCAACCTTTCCCCCCTTTGTTTCTTAAAAATTAATGTATTCTAAATTTTTTTTTCCATAAACTCTATCTACATTTTTGTTGTTGTATATTATGAGTTGTTTTAATTGCTATTTCATTCATAAAATAATTTAGCGGAGGTGCGGTTTTAAACTGAAACAGTTTTCTTTCAATTTCGAATTGCTGTCTCATTTGAACTTTTTCTTTGAAATCTTGATTTTAATTTCATAATTTCGAGAATTACTCTTATAATCTTCTACATTTTTATTTTTGAAGTGAAGACTTCTTTAGGCGCGTTGAACAACTAAAGAATGGTTTCGCGTTACCAATAACGCTAATTTGAACTACCGACATGCTTTAATGTCTGGTAGGTATATGTACCTATGAATAGATCCCGCAATAGAGTTTAAAAAACCTGAGGTCGCCAGCGGATCCGCTACGCGGCTATAGATCGCGAGGTCCTGCGAAATATCAAAACTAGTCCCAAGACATACCAGTTCATTTGAAGAAAAAAATCTTGAAGGTTAGTCTCATATTTCATTAACTCTTAAATATTGGAAACTTTAAACAAAAATTGAACCTATTTCATAAATTTTGCGAGAGAAAATTTGGTTCAGTTTTGTTGAATTTATTCCAGTTAAAATAACCACCCTGTATGTAACATAAAGTATCTTGTTTCTAGGTAGAAATAATTAACATTGTTGTAAATTTGGCACGTATTATGAACGTAATAAACTATAAACTAGAAACTACTCTATAGATCTGACTGAATGAAGAACCTTAGATTAATTAAACATTGTAGCCGATGTAGGTGAAACAAAAAAGGTATGTGATTCCTTCATATCGCACCTCATTTAGGGACTTCCTTCGACTGCAAAGCGAGCATTGCTCTCTAGATAAAATTCAAATGCGGTAGGAAGCATTTTCTTTTTTTGTTCGAACTACAGTCAAGTCCTGGGAGTCATGCAGCAGATTTTATTAATGAATTTGCAGCATCCTTATATTTATTTAGATTGCACGCAGTTAATTAATCTGTTAAAAACCCAGGATGGAAACGTCGATCAGTTTCTTTGTTTAAACGTTTTCCTATGTAGATCCATTAATGTCTCAAACCGAGAGCGCTAAAACGTCAATTTGTTCGGCGACGTTCAAAGCGCCGCGTCAACCTACTCCGAGTGCAACGAGAAATGCGACAAGACATCCACCTGGGTTGTAAACATATGATCGCAGCTCGATGTTGCCGGTACAATGTCTGGAATATAATCGACAACGTCGCGTCTGGTGACTGCACGCCCTTGAGCGGATTCACAGCGTACGCTGTCCGTTCTGCCGATGGGTGAACAACCGACCGCAACATTCGGTGCGCCGTTGCCGCTACCTCTGCACTTTCTGCAAATTAATTTTGCACCAAACCATATTTTCATTGAAATTAATCAGTTTTATGTCCTACTATGCCTATTTAATACATGTCAACTAAATGCTTAATGATTTAAAAAAAAATCATGAAATTAGTGTAAAGGGCAACAGCTGCAGAAATACCAGACTTAATGGATTAGAAGCAGGGCGGTCCCGAGCACTACTAACTAGGTGCACTCCAAGAAAATTTGCAAATACTCTATAACGAGACCGGTTATAATAGGAAATCGCCTATAACGACTAGGCTACATGGACCCTTGCTTTCCCTATTCAATCGTTAAGAAAAAGCTCCCTCTTTAATGAACGATTTTTCTTTCAAGGAGCAAATCGAAGGTTTTTAAAATTGTGTTTAATGACTCATCGAGTTTCATTATTTTGGTTATTTATTACGCTTTTTTGTGTAAAATTCTTCAATGTAATTATATTTTATGTATACGTACTTTATAATTATGTAAAATTCGTTTGGGTGGAATTTTTTTAGGTTTTTTGAAAGACTAATATATTCTAAGTTCTTAGCAGAGGCATGTCGTGATTTTTATGAGTAGGGAAGCTGACCGGAAACCCTTTTAATTACAATTTTACTTTCAACTGATTACATTTTGAATGCATTAGCATTAGCATTCAGAAAGTAAAATGTTTTTGGTGGTATTTCCGTTAGTCGAAAAATCGATTTAAATTCAGAATTTCAATACAAAATTCAAATTTCGATAAAATGGTTGAAATGTTAGAAAAGTCTACATCCAGAAGTTTGTCTAGGATTAGGATTAGGATAAATCCAGATTTCCAATTTCAAGTTAAACTTTGAATATTATTTCTTTAATGTTCAATTAAATTTTGCACTATTTTATTTTTAGAATTTTTCTCTTTAAATTTGGATCATTACTCAAAATTTCGAAATAAAATTCTAAATTAAAAGATTAAACTAAAAATTTGTATTAAAAGTTACAAAAATCATTTTAATCACAAAATGGAACTTGCGCAAGAATACATTTTTTTCTGCGGTTTTCTTTAACACTTCAACATTTAAAGAAAATCTATATTTATTTCTCGAAAAGGTCGAAATTTTCAAAAAATCGGAATTTCTAAAAAAAGTCGATATTCCGAAAATTTTAAAATAAGTCCAAATAACGTCGCAACTTTCAAGTCACCATCCTGAAAAGTTCAAATTTTCGATAAAGTGTAATTTTTTTTAAAGTAGATAATTGTAAAAAAAATTAAAGTGGAAATGTTGAGAAAAAGGTGAAATTTCGAAAAATTCGAATTTTTCAAAAAAAGATCAAGTTTTCAAAAAGGTCGAAATTTTTAAGTCAATATTTCAAAAAAAAAGATGTAAAAAGTCGAAATTTTCAATATAATTAAAAATTATGGGAAACATTCAACATTTTAAAAAAAGTCAAAATCTTAGGAAAAATTGAAAAGTCGACATTATGAAAAAAATTGAAAAAAGAAAGTTTTGTAAAGTTAATATGTTAAAATGTTTAAATTTTCAAAAAAGTGGCAATTTTCAGAAATAAATCGAAAGTTAAAAAGGTCAAATTTAAAAAAAGATAATTTAACGTGGAATTTTTGTAAAAAAAGTTAAAAATTGCAAAGAAAACTAAATTTGGAGTTTCAGAGAAAATTTTGAGAATAATTCAAGTGTTGAAAAAGGTTTTAATTTTTCGAAAAAAAAAGCCATTTTTCGAAAAAAAGCTCAATTTTCAAAAATATTCAAAATGTGTCAATATATTCAGAAACAATTCAAAATTTCATAAAAAAGTTGAATTTTAGAAAAACTTAGACATGTTTAAAAAGTGGTCAAAACGTCACGAGAAAAGTAGATTTTGGAAAAACATATTTTTTTAAAAAAGCCAAAATTTTCAACATAAGTAAAAAATTATGAACAAAAGTGCAAATTTTGTATAAAAAAAGTCAAAATATTTTAAACAATGTAAATTTTCGCAACAGTTTTCAGTCTAGAGTTTTAAAAAGAAGTCCAACATTTGAATAGTATCAATTTTAGGTCTTAATTTTGAAAAAAGTCGATATTTTCATTAAAGAGATTTCAAAAACATATATTTTTGTATATTTTTAAGAACGAGTTGATATTTTGAAAAATATTGAATTTTTCAAATAAATGGTTCAAATTTTCAACAAAAAACTAATTTTACAAAAAAAGTTTTGATTCACAAGAAGTATTTGGAGAAAAAGTCGAAAATTAAAAAAAAGTATATATTTTGAAATAAGTCAGTCAGTCAGAATTTTAAGAAAAGGACTAAACTTTGAAAAAAATGTCAATTTTTGTTATCTGAGTTTGCAAAAAAGTCGAAATTTTTGAAAAAGTCAAAATTATCAGAATATTCGAAATTTTCAACAAAGGTATTTTTTAATTTTTTGAGAAATAAGAAGTCTAAATTTACAAAAAAGTCGAAATTTTGACAGGAAATTAGAAATTTTGAGAAATAAGCAAAATTATTAAATTTCGTGAAAGCCGAAATTTTGGAACAAAAACTCGCAAAATTTTCATAAAATCACAATGTTCATAATTATAACTTTTTAAAAGATCTTTTTAAGTTTCTTTTTAAGAAGATCGACATTTTCAATACAGTAAATTGAAATTCAGAGAAAAAGTCAAAAATAAAAAAAAATATTTTTGAAATGTCGAAGCTAAACTACTGATTAATAGTGGGATTTAGAAAAATAAGATGAAATTTCATAAAAAAAATCCAAATTTTGAAAAAGGTTAAGATTTTGAGAAACAAAGGTTGAAATATTAAGACAAAATCAAGATTTTGAAAAAGGTAAAATTTTAAAATTTTCAAAAGAGTCGAAATTTTTAATAACAAATTGAAATTTAAAACGTCAAAATTTTCAAAAGAGTTACAACTTTGAAAAAATTGTTAAATTTTGATCATAAGTGTTACCAATATCAATAAATAGTTGTTGCAGCTGATTTGCCAAAAAAGGGACTTTAAAATAAAGTGAATATGGATATTTTCATTATGTAAGGGGGGGGGGGCGCTTCCCTAATGAAGAACACGCCACTGGTTCTTAAGCTCCTTTGACATTTCTATGGGGCAGTTAAAAGTACCTGAAGCAACTCTTCTAGTGAAAATTTATCTGCTCTGATTTTAATGAAATATTTCTTTCCTCATTTAAAAGAACATGAAAGGTTATGTAAATGCTTAAATTTTACCAAAAACTGATATATGTTAAATTCAGAAGTCATATGGCTCTAAAATTTTCAACAAAAAAAGCGATTCCTAGTAATGTTCAAAAAATTAAAATTATTAAAAGTTATTAAAATTTTTACAGATAGAAGTTGAATTTTGAGTCAGATTTACAAAAAAAATGATCCGAATTTGCGGGGGAATCAGAATTTAAACAAAAAAGCAGGACTTAGAACTGGAACTAAACCGGAAACGGAAATTGTAATTTTTATCCTGAAATCTTTGATGTTTTTCTCAAGATTTCGACTTTAGCCTCGAAAGTTATAATTTTTTGTTCAGATTGTTTAGAATCCAGAAGTGCTTTGAAGGCATAATAGGGTTGTCATTTGCGGGTGGATTTTTTGTATCAAAAATCTGTCAAAATGTTAAGTTTCTTCACAAACTTTTTAGCTACAGCTGTAATTTTTTTTTTAAATTTTTTCGTTGATCTTGAAAATTCAATTCTCAAATTCAAATTTTAAATTTAAGTTTAAAAATAAATGAAATTGCTGTTTGTATGGAATTCTTTACTTTTACTCTTAAAATTTACATTTACATTAAAAATTTCGAATTTTTGCTAAAAAAGTCACCATAAGTTAAATTTAAAAATGCAAAAGTCCTAATTTTAATTTAAAAGTTTTTTTTTTTCATTTTGAATTTTAACTCAAAATCTCGAAAGATTGTCCAAATTTCTAGAAAAAAGCCAACTTTTATAAAAAAAAGTCTAAATTTTGAGGAAAAGCAAACTAAATTAAAGAATAACAATTTTTCAAAATTAATCTCATAATTTCGAATATACTGGAAATTTTGAGTTTTCGAGCTAAAAGTTTAATATTCGAAAGCTATATTCGCAAATTCCAAGTGTAAACTTATAATTTCTTATAGTCTGAATCTGAACTCATAATTTTAAGAATAATGTCTAGAATTGAATAATGAAAATCAACTATGTCGAGAAAAATATTTGCTAGAGAAAGGCTAAATTTTGTTTAAAGTCGGAATTTGAGAATATAAATAAACAAATAAAAAGTACAAGTTTAAATTTAGAACTTCCAAAAGAAAAAAGATGAAATATATTAACCAAAACTTTTGAAAAAAATTTTACTTTTTCAAGAAATTATAAATTTTTAGCAACATTTCGACATTTTAAAATACTTTTTTCAAAATCTCGATCTTTTCTGGAAACTTCTACTCTTTTAAAATTTTGCTTTGTTATATCTATTAAGAAATTTTTTTTAGTAAAAATTTGTTTTTGTAATTTTTAAATTTCGACCCAAATTTTCTATTTCTTTTTGTCTAAATGCTTTGATTTTATTGCCAAATTTTAAATTTATTGGGAAATTTCGACTTTTTTTAAATTTTGGACTTGAAAATGTTGGCTTTTTTTCAAAATTTCCCTTCTTGTGAACAGGGCTTCGAATCGCCATTTTTTTCATTCCGATTTTCGTTCCGGCAAAAAAATTATATCGGTTTCGGACAAAAATAACGGTTTTCTCCAGTTTTCGGTTCAGTTCCGGGTGAATCATTTTTTAATTCTTCAGACGTTTTCCAATTAAAAATAAATTGAAGGAAAATATTTTCGATTTTTCAAGTTTAAAAATTTCAAGCTGAAACTGAAATTTGAAAACGGGTCCAAATTAAAAAAATATAAAAATTTTTTTTTTTACTAAAGACAATTTTTTTAAATAGATATGACAAAGGAAAAATTTTAAAAGAGTAGGAATTTTAGTCAAAGTTGCAAAAAAATTGAAAAATTTAAATCAAAACTTCGAGAATTCAAAATTTCCAAAAAAGATTGAGATTTTAAAAAGTGGGCATTTCAAAATGTCGAAATTTTCAGAAAAAAAGTCGAAATTTTTTCAAAATTATATATTTCCGATTTAAATTGAATTTTTAGAAAAATGTTGAACTTTTTTAAGTCGCCATTATCACAATGAAATTTTCAATAGAAGTTAGTATTTAAAAAAAATCGATTTTTAAAAAATCGAACTATTAAAAAGTTTTTTGAAAAAAGTTTTTAAAAAGATTTTATAAAAAAAATTTTGAAAAAAAAAACATCACAGCGTAAATTATAAAGTAAACTTTTTTAGTTTATGTATTTATTCTTATTTTTTTTTCGACAAAAGTAAAATGATACAGATGTCAAATTTTTTTGCTCATCAAATTATTTTCCCCTGGACTGAACTTCCCCGGGAAGGGGGGTACTGTAGGAGCCCCTGCAGACAAAATTTGGAAATAGAACAACTTACTTCTTAGTATAGCCAATGCAAAGAATATAAGGGGCCCGCACCTCATAATTGCCCCCGGGTCCGGAAATTCTCTCGGCGGGCCTGATAAAGCTGTCCTCTCTATTTAATATGATGTACGACTTGCAGAGATTTTTACATTACTATGGAGAATTTTAAAGTATGTCGTAAAACATTAATTTATTTTAGCTTCATGGTTCCACAAAATTTTTGTAGACATCCCGGACGACCTGTTACGTAAATATTTGTCATTGTTTTTTAGTTCTCACAGAATATTTGTGTCTTACACCAGAATATAATTCTGATGTTTTCTGTTGTTAATTATTTTGTTTCATTATTGGATGAAGTTGTCAAAAATTCGAATAATTCAGAAAAAATCATTTCATATTTGAAATCGACATAGACGATATCATGGTGACAATATACTACCCCCGACTTCGTCAGTTAACTTAAAGAAATACTGGCAATGCAACAATTTTAAATTTAAATGAAATTCAAATTAATTTTGAGTTCAAATTGTAAGGCGGTAACGTTATATTACTGAAATCGATAATATAGATGCCTACTTTTATGGTAATAGTTCAATGCATCTAAGAGTAGTCGCTGTCAAAATAAAGATCAGAGTTCACACATTTACCTTTCTCTGATTTTATATGGTATGAAACTGTTATAAAGATTATTTAAGCTTTCTAAATATAAGTTTGAGATAAAAAGTAGCCTACTAACTATTCTGCATTGTAACGAATATTTATACCAATTTTCCTCAAAATCGCATCACTAATTCAGCCGTGAAAATCGGACAAACAAACGCACTTTCGCATTTAAATATTAGTCGGGATTTATCGGAAACAAGGCCGAAAATTCTGCGCCGATCGGCCAAGCAAGCCATGATATACTCAAAATCGTGCTAAAATTAATTCAACATTTTTATCGCTCTTGTGCAGACACTTCGGTAGAAATGTGCTCTATTTCTGGAGTCTTGGCAACGCCGCACGTCATCTCGGAACTTCTACTACCTGTTTCCTAAAATATTCGTGCCGCGAAACGATCTCGAATTAAGACCTGCATTAATACGATTTCATAATCGAATTTGTTACTATTCGATAATGAACTGTCACGATTTTATCTTTAAACCGCTAGTTGCTTCCTTTCAAGAATTGCCTCGACTAATTTATGGAGCCGTAAATTTAATAAACAGTTGTAACTTATATTGTTTTCTTTATCAAAATGCCAATCACTGTTCGTTGGTGACTAAATTTTTTCCCAGTAGAACTAATTTTCATTAAGTCTTGGACGAGTGCTTAACTGTTAAAAAAAACCTAAAGAATCGCAAACCTTATTAATTATTCTAAAGACGAATATTGATGTAATGTTATTAATTAAAAATAACTCAGCCAAGAGCAAGTTGGGCTTGCACAATTAGGGTTCCGTACCAATTACTACAGTAAACAGTCACAGTCAACAGATCAAATTAAATCATATTCATACGAATTTGATATTTTATCCAAATTTTTGTAATTAAAAAAAAATTCCATTTTCAGATAAACACACTTTTTTCTACAATCAATCCAATTATTTATGGAACTGATAATTGTGTTAATAATGTCTCAGATATTGATGTTATATTAAAATTTGTATTTTGTTTGCACAAAATTCGACTTTCGTCAAAATTTTGATTCTTTTCTAAAGACTTTTCTCATATTTTCGACTTTTTCAAATTTTTTACCTTTTTTCAAGATTTCGATTTGCATTTTTGGAAAAAAATCCCCTTTTTTTATATTTCGACTTTTGTTTACATTTTGACTCTTTAAGGCTTAGATTTTTTTTAAATTAAATTTTTTTGAAAACTTCGACATTTTTTTTCAGAATTTGTATTTTTGGAAAAGGTTTCCTTTTTTTCTAATTTCGATTTTTGTTAACGTTTTGACCAACTTTTCCAAAAAATGTCAATTTTTTTGAAAATTTCGATTTTTCAATGTTTTTTTTTTCTAAAATTTAGCCTTTTTAAAATCTTGGCTTTTTGAAAATGTTGACATTTTTTAAAAATTTTCACCCGTTGAAAATTCGTAATTTTTTAAAAATGTAAAATTTTTGAAAGCTAATCTGTTTTTAAAGTGTCAGTTTTACAAATTTTCCATTTTTTCACAATTTGAAATGTTTTTAAAAACTGTTACTTTTTGAACATTTTGATTCCTAAAAATGTTGACTATTTTTTAAATTTGAATTATTTTTGCAAAATTTCGACTTTTTGCAAACTTTCGATTTTTTTTAAATTTCACTTTCAGTTTAAACGTCACCTCTTTTTTAGATGCCAAATTTCTGTGAAATTTTTGATTATTTTGCAAAATTTTGATTTTTTGTTTTCAAAATGTCGGTTTTTTTATATTGCGGTTTTTTTCAAAGTTTAGACTTTTTAAAAACTTTCGATCATTTTTCAAAATTTTGATCTTTTGGAAATTTTAAGTATTTTAAAAAATGTAAAAATTCCTAAAAATTTGTTTTTTTTTTAACTTCGACACTTGTGATAATTTTGGCTTTTCTTCAATATTCAGACTTCGACAATTTTAACTTTATTTGAATTTTTTTTTCAAAAAAGTCAACATTTTTTTCGAATTTCGACTTGTTTTAAATTGAAACATTTTTTTTTTCAAATTGCGATTTTAAAAATAGTTCAACTTTCTTGATAATTTTCTCTTTTCTTAAGTAAAGAGCACCTTTTGAAAATTTAGGTTTGTTGAAAAGCTGATAAAAAATTCTTAAATTTTGTAAATCTCTACACTTTTTAAAATGTTGACCCTTTTTAAAATTTTGGATTATTTCGCAAAATATTAACTTTTTGAAAAGTTTAAAATTTTGTTGAAAATTTCGTCATTTTTTGAAATACTTGAATTTCTTGATGAATGTTAAAATTTTGACATTTTTTGACTTTTCAGAAAATCTTAACTTTTTTTTAGAAATTTTAACTTTCGATGAAAATCTTAACATTTTTCAAAATTTCGATTGTTTTAAAAAATTAGATTTCAAAATGTTCGACTTTTTCAAAATTTTAATGTTTTGAAAATTTAAACTTTTATTGAAAATTTCAACTCTAAAATTTGGATTTATTTTATAAGTTTGAACATTTTTGAAAAACTGACTCTTTTTACAATATTCGTGTTTCGGAAATTTCGACATATTTCGGAGTTTCGAAAGGTTCGGTTTTTATTTAAAGTTCGATATTTAAATGTTTTTCCAAAGTGTTCTCTTTAAAATTGTTATTAATTTTTAATTATTAATTTAAAAGTTCTCTTTAAAATTTCGATTTTAATCCGGAAATTCGAACCCTGTAGTTAAGTTAGTCGGCTTGAAAGTTTTCTGATCTGCTTGTTTGGCCCATCAATTTTTGAAAATGATTGTTGCCTCCTCCTACATTTTTTTCCCGTGGAAAGGCGTCCCTGGTGATTCCAAAATATTTAAAGTGGCCCGAGACTACAAAAAGGTTAAGAAACCCTGAGTTATGCCATCTGTATTTCACTAGTAGGACTGGCATCGTTAATAAGTAGGTAATACTAATCTAGTTCTTTATTTAGCAAAAGAAAGAACCATCGATTTCCTCTGTGTAGAGATTTAAATCGACATAAGGATGTCAATCCTACTTGGTCCTACTGGTGAAGTACATCGAGTAATATTCAATAATTGGTAAAGGGATGATAAAACCTTCTTTGGACTTAGCATCACTTTGTGTTTTTAAAATGCCATTTGACGTATCTTGACAAATTTCTTTGTCATATAACATTAATTTTGTTCCAAATTTAACATCGTCCTGTATAACGAATTATATTTAATTTTATTGAAAAATAGGCGATAAGTAATTGAGAGCCCGATTGTAACTGAATCCGATCAATTTCTGCTGGTTGTCGTCAACGAGAAACGAGCGCTCGCTAGTCGAGTCTGTTTTCTCCTTGCACAAGTGAACTAACGCCGTGTCGTCTGTCTAGCCGTGGCACACTACTCTCGATGTTGCGTAGGTCTAGAAAAGGCCATAGACCAGACCAATTAGCTCCCAGAGCGGATTTATACGCTCGAACGTAGTTACAGGGACGTTTTGCTAGTGTCTCGGATGCTCACCACTATCTCCCTATTTATTTTTCGTTAGCTTATCCGCCGCCGAAACGTGGGTAAACATTTGACGCTGCGACTTGTGTGTCTGTCTTTCTTTATCACTTTTGCATTCGAATCGAGACAGACGGTTTTTATCTGGGACCCAGGGCGCTAACGTCCTTAAAGATTGATAAATGGTTTTCAGATGCTAGTTGTTTTTTACAATTTGTTTGCTTTAATAAATATTTACCACCAATAGGTAGGCACTTACTGCATCGTAGATTATTTATTTATAGACATTGTCAATATTGGGTTTAATCTTATTTCTTAATAAACTGTATGTATATTCGAAGATAAAACCACTGCCATAGTAAAAATTTTGATGCAAATTATGTTGTACAAATCCTTAGACCGTCCTGAAATATAAATTTTTGTATGAACCACATTAAAACCGAGTTCAGCTGCATCAATTTTGAAACGATTTTTATTACGATAGACTGATTGACAAGAGAAACTAATATTAATTGAACTGCTTTCTCTTCCTTTTTCAAAATCTCCTAGCTTCAACAATTCTAAAAATCTATTATAGAGATAATATAATAAAATTCCCATTGGGTATTTATTTATTTGTGTATGAGAAAACTTTTATGAACGTTTATTGCAAACTAGCAGATACCCGCGCTTTCGTTTGCGTGATAGAAGAAAGGACGATAATTATTGAGCCAAAAACCCAAAGCTTGTTGGATATCGAGTAATGAAAAAAATATCCAGTTGTCTTCGATTTAAATGAGACGCTGCATTGCAAAGAGAAACGTTTGTGTTTCAAGTTCCCAAATAGCTACAAGTCCTCCTGTTATTGAATACCAGCATATTTTAGCCTGATATCAACTGGGACCACTTGCGCTTTCCACTAGAACAATTATTGTAACTAGGCTGAAAAAAATATTTTAAAATCATAATTTAAACTCCTTTTTGGACTGCCACTGATAAGGCTCCTAAGACCCAACTGAATAGGAAAAAGAAGTGACGACTGCGCAATCGGGACTCGTGCAAACCAAATAAAAAAATTGCTAGGTTATATCTAAATAACGATAATACCAAAATCATTTAATGATACTAACGGCACCGAAGGTTGCGAAAAAGTCGTTTAGTCATTTGTATTTTTATATGAACATCGGGTAATAACAAATTGCATAGGAAAGTTATACAGGAAAAAAACGTGAAATCG
Source organism: Dastarcus helophoroides (assembly GCA_028583605.1). Taxonomy (NCBI): domain Eukaryota; kingdom Metazoa; phylum Arthropoda; class Insecta; order Coleoptera; family Bothrideridae; genus Dastarcus; species Dastarcus helophoroides. Next base: position 33,569,937 of record CM053334.1, read on the forward strand.
GGTGCAAGTGTTGAACACTGCAAGTCATAAACATAAATAAATAAAGTTAATTCGCTGTAGTGGGTGCAAGTTTTGTAAAATGGTTAATGTTATTACTCGAGAGTTATTTTCTGACGTTTTAAGTGTTGTGATCCTGTAAATAAATGTGTGATGGCGAAGGAAATTTTTTAAACCATGGGTTGTTTAGTGACTAATCATAATTTTTTTCATACACCCGATTCAAATAGTTCGAAAAAGAGGTACTCGAGTATTAATGCTCATACATTGCACCTATTCTGGCTGTGGGCTGAACATATCTTTTTACAACCAATAACCTAACTGTTGACCAGGCTTTAAAATTAAATAAACCAATGCATCGTATCATTATTTTTAGAATTAATATTTTAGACCGAGTCATTTGTGTTCATTTATTTTTTAATTTTGCGTTTTCCTTTTTGCCAGATCAATTGATTAACGAAACAAAAAAACGAAAAAGTCTTAAGTGTATGGAAATACAATACTTATTTGCCAAAATAACTAATAATGCCCATTAATTGGCGATGTTTGGCCCTGGATCGAATTTAATCAAATTAAGTTATTTTGAAATAGAGTCAAATTTTGGGAAAAGAGCTAGACAATCGAATCTAAAATAAAAACCGAATTTCGAAAAAGTCGAAATTTTCAACAACAAAATTTAGATTTCCAAAAGTGAAATTTTGCGAAAAAAGTAGCAAATTTCCAGAATAACCAATTGTAAGTGCCAATGAAAAAAAAAAATCAATTTTTAAAAATATTCCTCAGAAGTTTTATTCTTCCAAGTTTGTTATTGTGGTAAAATTTACAAGAAATCATTTTCTCGAAGTTTCCTGCAAATATTATTCCCGGAATGGTTTACATTTTTATTGAAAGTCAATTCAATTGTGGAAAAATGAGCAATTTTAAAATATAGTCAAAATTTTGAGGAAATGTTCCGTCGAAATTTTGAAGAAATGTTCCATTGTTAGTGAAAATCTTTAGAAACTTCGCATTTTGAAGAACAAGTCTAAATTTCGAGAATAAGACAAATTTGGAGAAACAAAATTTTTAGAAAGGCACACTATAAAAAAAAAATTTTTTAGAAAAAGGCAATTAAAAAAATGGATTTCGAAAAAAAATATAACAAAAATTAAAAAAAAAATAACATCGAATTTTAAGAAACCAGTCAAAATGTCCAAAAGTCAGATTCTAAAAGACCAAGGTCATCAGAAAAAATATTTCGAAGAAGAAAAAAACCAAATTTCAGGAAAAAAAGAACTTTGAACAAATCAGAATTTTAACTGAAGTTTTCGAAAAAAGACGGATTTTGAGAAAAATCTCAAAATTTCAATTTTTTTTCGGGAAATTTGGACCTTTTTTTTCTAAATTTTAAGACAAAGATCGAAATTTCGAGATAAAAATCAAAATTTAATAAACACTTGAAACTCGCTAGAAAGTCAGCTAATTATTAAATTTTCTGAATTTTCTCCTGACTGAATCAGAGAGCGATAATTACTTAGTCCATCCTGCCGCATTGTGGTCTCAGAAAAGGTTTAATATTGAGATAAACGTCGAAATCTTGAGAAATAAATTGAAATTTCTATAAAATTAGATTTAAACTTTAAACAGTTACAATTTTTAATGTAAATCTTCTCAGAATTTTTGTCTTTACAAAATTTAAAAAAAAAATCACTTTCAAAATTACTAGATAAATATTTTTAATTTTTTTATTAAAAAAAAGATCGACCAAATTTTCACGGAAAATGTTTTTAATGAACCAATCAAATTTTGTAGAAAGTCCAGATTTCAAAAAAGTTGAAATTTTCAGATAAACAAATTTTGAAATTATGTGAAATGGGAAAATAAAAGTAAAAAATTGCAATTATTTCTAAAAGTTGTATCTGCAACCCATATGAAGCCTACAACTGGTTCAAGATAATTAAAATCTACATAAGATGGGCCAAAAAAATAAAATGTGTTCCATTTGAGATAACAAAGTTATCGCTGTTTGAATTTGCCAAATTGTACAGTCGTGAATTCAACACTGAGTATAATGTTTTTGAATTTATGAAAATTGTGCAAGATAGTTTCATATATGGTCTACTTACGTACCAAATATGAAAATATCTGGTTTCCGGAAAAATCATATAAAGAATTTCGTAGGATATACTTCTTCCGGGATTGGACCGTGTCAAAGAAATACCAAAAGTGTTCGACGTTTCGCCCACCACTGTAAGGGGCTTCTTCAGGAACAAAGAAACAATAAATGAAACATAAAATAAGAGGAAATATACAAAAATGAAAAAGGACCAATTTCAAAACATCAGAGTACGGTAACTCAGTATGTCCACCATACCAGAGGCGAAACTATTCTGAATTGAAAATTTGGTACAAAGGATAAGAAAGTTTAGACAGAAGAGCACGGTAACTCAGTATGTGCACAATACCAGAGGGGAAACTCTTCTGAGAAGAAAGAAAGGGAAACTTTATATACCATTCGTCTGCGCGATCCCTCCCGAAGATGGAGGAAAGCATGAAACCGTCGTCTCAGTTTCTGTTTTTGGGGAAGTTTTGGATTTCAATGGCCTCGCGTATCTTTCTATTATAGTAATTGGGAATATTGGATATAATTGAAATATTATCAAAAAAAAAATCTTATGTCCGGTCTCATGTTGATGTTCCGCAATGGCTGACTGCAAAAATAAACCAGACGTAAGACATCTTTGGTGCTCGGATATTCGCGTCTTAAATGATCTCCTCGTTTCTCCGATGTACACTGAACCACAAGAACAAGGAACCCTGTATACACCATTAAAACGAAAGGATGAAATTTTATCTTTGGGAGATGGGGGGAGCTGTTGAATTTTTTAGGTTGATGAAAACATGGGTTTGTTGTGTTTTCTCAATAATTTTCCGATTTGATCTATTGCTCCGTGAACATAAGGAAGAAAGACTTTAGAAGAAACTATTGAATTTTGTGAAGGACGAGAGGTAGGGTGAAGATGTCGTTTAATGACAGTTTCAATGTCGTGCAATTTGTAACCATTGTTGCGGAGGTTAAAACGAATTTTGTTCAATTCGTCTGGAATATTTATCGGCTGTGAAACTGCTACAGCTCGTGAAACCAGTGAATTTATAACAGAAAGTTTTTGGAAAGGGTAATAATGGGACTCTGCAGGCAAATAACGATTAGTATGGGTGGGTTTTCGATAAACGGAATGAGAGACGCTACCGTTTGGTAAACGGGTGACCAGTTCGTCAAGAAAAGAAAGAGAATCGTTGGTTTCGATTTCCATAGTGAAAGCTAATGGAAGAATGTAAACTGTTAAGGTGTTCCAAAAATATATTTAGTGAATCCTTGCCGTGTAGCCATACAATAAATGTATCATCTACGTAACGAAGCCATACCTTGGGTTTGTTTTAAATCCGCAGTTTCCAACTCGGTATTTTCAAAAGATTTCATGAAAATATTTGCTACGACTGGGGATAAGGGGAAATCCATTGGGGTGCCGGACACTTGTTTTTAGAAGCTGCCATTAAAAGAAAAATAAGTCGATGTGAGACACATTTCAGTCAAATCAACTAGGGAATCTGCATTCTCATTTGCCTGAAAGTAACTGACAAACTGGAACATTGATGAATAGTGAAGTGTCGTCAAAACTTACCTGTATGTCGTTGGGGTCTAGGGTTAATTCGGACAAAAATTCAACAAAGTGTTTAGAATTTAGGGCGTGTGATGATGTGTTTCCGGTATATGACTTGAGGATGTTAGACAAATATTTTGAGACATCGTAGGCAGGTAAATTTATCGTGCTGACAATGGTCCTGAAAGGAATATCGGGTTTGGGAATTTTGGGGAGACCATAAAGACGAGGTGGTTTGAATTCTCTCGGAGCAAGATGTCTCAGAGTGTCCGCGGACAAATTTGAGGATTTCGGCTTGGACTTGAGTTCACGTTCAATTTTGCTTGTTGGGTCCCGAGGAAGAGGAATATAGGATCCGTCATTCAAGAGAGCATTAATTTTGGATACATACTCGGAATTATCCAAGATAACAGTTGCATTACCTTTATCAGTCAAGAGAATAGAGATTGAAGAATCTGTTTTCCTGTACTAACTCTGGCCGTGGAAGCCTTTGTTATCAATTTCGTAGGACCTTGCATCTGTCAGATTTCTTATAAAAATCTATTCATTTCCAAAACTATACATTTTAAGAACAATGTTTTTACTCCAAAGTGGTCTTAAATATTAAACATAATTTAAAAATGCAAAAATGTATAGGGTGTCTTATTTAAAATAATGAAGTTGGTGTCAACTTCCGGTATAACCGGAAATACTACAACTAATATTTTAGTTGTATTGGCCTTGTTGACTTTGCTAAGTTGCCAAATTTTTATAGTTTTTTAGAAAAATTGTGGAATTAATTGAAACTTGGACTTTTTGTCGAGAAAATAATGTTTAGTAATGTATTTTTTTGATATTTCACATTTTTTGTAGAACATTTTTTAATTGAAATTTATTAGCTTATTCTTTCGAAATTAATTTTTTTTAAATGTTTATCTTAGTTTCGAAATTTGATTGTTTCAAAACATCAAACTCGAAAATTTGATATTTCTAATAATTTGACTAGGAATTTGAAATATTTCTGCTTATTTAACAGAATGTAGGGATTTCAATTTAACCTGAACTTTGAGACTATTTTTATTAATTGTTGCAAGAAAAAATCGAAGAACCCTACAGAAGTAAAGCTTAAAATTATGATATAACAGTGTTTTTTTTTAATTTTTAAATTATAATATCAAAAATAAAAGTTTCATAATTTGTGAATTAAAATTATTATTTCTAGTTTTTATATCTTTTATATTTGTATCTGTTATATTTGTTTGTTATGCTTTTGTCTGTTGACTGTGTAATATTGTGGACGAGAGATTCGCTTACGTAACAAAAATTTTTCTTTAAAACGATGAAGAAACTGTCGAATACATCAAGTAAATGATGCACACATCTGCGGGAGAATGTGTCAGAAATTGAGAATAAAATTACCGCATGAAGATTGGCTTTTAATTTCGATTTTTTTTTTATAATTGTTTATTTTACAAACATGGATTCTCTAATAATGTTAAATGAAATATACAATATCTATAATTGCTAATAATTTTACGTTGTTAAGTAAAGTAAGCGTGACATTTCTCACTTATTGTTGGTAGAAAAAGCATTTTTATCAGTTGCGTAATAATAATAAAAAGTTATCGATTACGTGTCACATCATAGAATCGGGACATTTAATTTCGTTACCAAGGTGTACTTATTTTTTCGACAAAATTTGAACACCTTAACAGCCGGCCGAAAGAGAGGGGAGTAACTGGGGGCAACGTCCAAGGGCCTCTCCGGGCAGAGTAACTGAGAATACGGTCAGAATAAAATCAGGTTTGAATGAGGTTTTAGTTTAATTATTTATTGTTATCATGAAACACCTTGTTATTCTCTTAGGTTTAATTTTGATTTCTAACCTACTTTGTGTAATTTTTAGAAAATAAATCAAAATTTCGTTATGTGGAAATTTATATACTACATTTCTTAGCAACAATTTTCGATACAGCTAAACGTAACAACAATTTACTTTTTGCCATTTTTTAAAATTTCTAAATAATTGAACTTTCTGTGTCCCCTATCTTGGGACACATTTTGGTGGAACGACTGGTCTTTGGTTAGCTTTAAAAATTGAAATGAAAATTTTGTCCCCTGAAACCAAGAAAGATTAAAAAACATAACAAAGGTTGCTCTAACGCGTTTCGATAACCAAGCTATCATCTTCAGAGAGTATCTCTCTCTTGGCTATCGAAATGCGTTAGAGCAACCTTTGTTGTGTTTTTTAATCTTTCTTGGTTTCAGGGGATAAGATTTGTATTTCAATTTCTGGGACACATTGTAGAAAGTTCAAGACCTGCAAGTCTAAAAATCTGAAAATACCTGTAAAACTTTAATAATTTTGTATTACCTAAATTACTAATCTTTTAATTTTGTTTAATCATTGTCGAAGTCTTGAGTTTAAAAGAACATATTTAATTTTCTTTCTTTCTAATTCTGTACAATTAAAAAAAGTGATATTCTTCTCGTGTCAACAAGAGTCTAATATACTAGAACAAACCCAAGTTATACTGGATGTTTTTTCGAAATGTTGAGTTCTTTACAAATTTGTTGAGAGTTTAGGCCTAGAATTTTTATTGTTTATTTATTTATTTCTTTTATTTTTTCCCTAAGATTTCGATTTTACATATAAAACGGAGCCATTTTTCTGGAAACTTTGGTTTGGTTTCTCAAATCTTCGCCCCTAATAGTGATCACTACACATCGATAGTTTCTATCATCAATAGTATCGATAAATTAAAAAACAATATCGATAGTTTTAGCTGATAATTATATTTAATTAAATCAACCTTCTACTTTAACCTGCTCTTGCCATCTAGGCTCCAATGAACGTTCCCGCAGGGGAGATAGCTGCCTCAATTCGCGACGCCTGGTAAACCGATATAAATTTTCTCCACATTGCAAAATATCGTACGTTAAAATTTTCTCATTGTCGATTTATTTGATTTCAATTGGACCATCTAATATAGACGAACACCAAATTTGTTTATAAATATTTATACATATTTTTTTTAAGAATTTCTGGAGTCACCTCAATAGCGGATCATACATTTTATAAAACGGGAAACTGATCGGAAAGATTTTCTTTCGAAAAGATGGTCTTGAGTTTCAAATCTAAATTTTTGAATTAAAAAAAAGTGTAGAAAAATTAAAATAAAAAACAAAACTTGAGATTTCTAAAAATTTTCAAAAACCTATTTACGCATTACATATTTTAACAACCTGAATTTTTTCAGGACCTTGACTCATTCAGGTTTGAAAGTTTTAACTTGAAATTACTATCTTTTTAAATTTCAACACTGAGTTTTTAATTTTCAAAACCACATGGACATCTCAAGTTTAAATTAAGAGAGATTCAAATGTTTTACAAGAAAAAAAATCAACATTACAATAAATTGGAGAAGTTTTATGAATTGTTTTCGATTTATTTTTTTGATATTTCGATTTTATTTCTAGTTCAAATTTGAATAAAAATTTATATATTTTTTTAATGCGACTTTTAAACGAAATGTTAAAAATAAACTTAAAATGTTCGGAAAATTTAAAGAAATAGATGCAACATTTTGAGATAAAAATCATGATTTTGACTTGTAACTCAAAATTTTGGAATAGAAGAGATTTAAAATTTAAACCCCAAAATATTTAACTTATTTCCTAAAATTTCGGTGTTTAAATCAAAATTTAAAAAAAAAGTCAAAATGGTGAACTTAAAAAAAACTTGGAAATTTCAAGAAGCAAAGTGAAAGTAAGTTTAAACATTGTTTCAATTTTTTCTAAATCTTTGGTAAAGAAAGCTTAGATTTTTCAATTCTTTTTTTCAAAATTTCAGTTCTTTAAAATGTTATGTTTAATTATTTAATTATATTTTTTTAATTTCAACTTTTAAATTTGAAATCTCCAACTTTAAAATTCAGAATTTTAAAACATTATTAAAATTTGCAAGATTCTAAAAATTACTTTTTAATCTGTTTTTTTTTTGTTTTCCCTGAATTTAAATTTCTTAAAATTGAAACTTAAAATCGAAAATTTGGGATTATAGCTGAAAATATATTTTGCAATTTAAAATAAAATCCTAAAAATTTGAAGTAGGTTTAAATCGATTGTTTATCTTTAAGATTAAAATTTCTATTTTAAAAACGTTATGTTAAGGAAAAGTCAAAACAACCAAAGAATTTCTACACAAATATTTGCGGAAGGATTAATTTTAAAGTCCAACTTTGGAAATTATGTTAAAATTTTCCTTAAAATGTCTGCTTAAACATTGCAATTTCTAGAGCTAAAATTTCAAGTTCAAAGTCGTATGTTACAAACAACCTTTTGTAGTTAAAGTTGAAATTTTAATTAAAATTTTGAGTCAGAATTTTAAAGTTAAATTCGAAATTCTGAGATTATTTTTTAATAAACGAAACTTTAGTTTTTTGGATTTTTTACTGAAAACAGCATTAAACGTAAAAATAAAAAGTTTCTCGAATTTTCGAGTATAAAAAGTCCAAGGCTTAAACCTCAAATTTAAAATAAAGTTCAGATTTTGAAAAAACTTATAAGTTGTAAAACAGATTTGAGTGTTACCACGAAGTTTCTTGAACAGGTTAAAATTTCGAAAAAAAAAAGAAAAAGAAAAGAAAAACAATTAAATTTAAAGAAAATAATAGTTTCGATTTTTTGTTCTCGAAATTTGGAATACAAATTCGAAATAATATTTAACTTTTTGTAAATATTTCAATTCAAAATTCTTTTTTTTTAATCACTTTAAATGTTTGTTTGGACTCAAAATTTGTTGTTTAAATTTTTAAACTTGAAAATTTGAGAATATTATTTATTATAGATATTAGTGTATAGTGTGGAGGTTTTTTTAAATGTCAACTATTTTTGGTTTTAAGTTCAAATTTGTTGTAACTTACACAGCTGTCTAAAATTTCAATTAAAATTTCGGGTCAAGTGTGGGGTTGCCACCTTTCGCGGCTAGATCACTCGAAGATTCGCAAATTGGCACATAAAAAACTTTAGATATTCGTCGCTTAGCAATACATGTTCACCAATAAAAAAAGATCCTCACATTTCATTCATATAAAGGTTTTAGTTCGCACGGCTGCAATGTAAATTGATGACAAAAAAAAGCTCGTCACCTTCAAGTAGGGATGCAACATCGTTCAAAAAAGCATCGATGATGAACATCGATATTTTTTTCAATGAAACATCGATGTCTCAAACATCGGTAGTCGGTATCGATACATCGATGTTTTTCCAATGATTTTTAAATATTTAATTGCGAGTTTCAGAAGAAGAAGTTCAGAAATTAGATATGTTTTTAAAAATTTCGAGTTGAATTGAAATTTCGACATTTTTTTCAAAATTACGTCATTAAAGTTGACATTTCTACTTTATCTCGAAATTTCTACTTTTTCAAGAAAAATTCAAAATTTTTTATTGAAAAACGAAATTTTCGCAAAAGCCAAAGTATTTTAAAATTGGTTTTAATTTAACTTAAACAATGTAAAAATGCAAGAATTTCAAGAATAGGTGAAATTAAAATAAAATGCTTAAAAAAAAATCTGAATTTTTAAAAAAGTTGAAATTTTAAAATAGTCTAAATTAAAAAAAAATATTGACAATTTAAAAAACATCGAAGTTTTCAGAAAAACTGTAAAGTTTTGATCAAAAAGTGAAATATTTAGAAAATTACAAATTTTGGAATTTTAAAAATAAAGAGATTTTAAAAATGTCGAAATTTTAAGCCACAATTTTGAAAAGGAAATAACATTTTCAAAAAATAAAAGTCGAAATTTTGAAAAATGCTGAAATTTTCATAAAATATTAAAATTTTCAAAAAAAGTTTCAGATCTTCCAAAACAATTCGAAATTAAAAAAAAAATCTCGAACTTTTTTAAAAAGTCAGTTGATTTTGTAAAAATGCCAAACTTTTAAAAAAGCAAAGTTTCGAGTCCTACTAATCTTCAAAAGGAGACAAAATTGTGAAATGAGACAAAATTTTAAAAATTCAAAATTTTTAACAGAATTCGAAATTTTGTCTCCATCGATGTTTTCAAAACATCGAACTATCGTTTGCATTCCTACCTTCAAGCCGATCAACCTGGAGAAATAAAGGGCCCGAAGATACCTCGCTAAACCCATGGAGGTCAAGTATCGATTTCGAAATTTTTATTTTCGAATTTTTCTCAGAATTTGGTTATTTTTATTTTTAATTCCGAGTTTACAATTAAAACACAACGGTTACTTGTCAATGACCATTTTATTGAAGAAGTTGCACATGCCACTGTTATTAATAAATAATGTTTGAAATTTGAAGTTTTGACCGATTTTGGATTTTGAACCGAAAATGCAGTAGTCGAAACTAGTTTTTTTGACCACAATCGAAGTTTCGCATACTACGGTGTGTTTAAAAAAATATATGGAGTCTTCTTAGAAATATAATTAATTTCTAGAAGGCACTTCTCAACTTAAATTATTACAGTATGCACATTTGACTTATTTTTAACCTCATTGTTTTTATATACTACGTAAAGTACAACTTCATAAATGTTTAATGCGGAAGCACAAACATCTTGCATGACATCTCAAAGTTGATATTCGGCACGTGGCATTATACGGATTGACATTTGACACGTAACACTAGAGGTGAAAAAAACGGGCCAAAGCATTCTTATAACGATTTTATTCGAACGCGTATAATATTGCTAAGCCGTTTTCAAATTATCTATCACCTCTGGCTTTCGTTGTACATTTGAGAATACATTACACGCTTTTTAAACGTTTAATAGAAAATTCGTCCCGCCCCGCAGGTGTGCGATTCGAAACATATTTCCAATAATCAATCGTTTCCTTTTTTGCATTATAGAACGCGACGTTATAACAACAGCGCCGGTCATTGTTCGAGATGTTTACACACAACATATTTCTAATTAGGACAGGTCATTGAATTTATACCAGACCGTTCCTTGGGGTCAACTCCTTGGTAATGGTAGCCTTTTTATATTAACATTCCGCGACAGATATAAAAATTGACGGTCACATGTAAAGGGTGGAAAGGTAGTGCGTCTGAATTTGATCAAAATAGCGCGTTTTACAATTGAGGAAAAAAATGACCTAAATTCAGCGAATCGATGATTCTACCAACGCTCGATGTTTCAAGAGATGTTAGTATTAGATAGTTGTACATTGCATTACAGTATCGCAAAAGTTTGTTATACATAGGGTGATTCAGGTATACCAAGGGTCGGCAAACTTTTAAGCCAAAAGAGGCATCCCCGATGAAAAAAATTCTTTCGTGAAGTTCAAAGAGTCACAAAGTTTTATTTCTGATTTTACATTTTATTTCAAAATTAAATTAGATAAATCAGACAAAATATGGGACAGGGAGAGGCCCATCTGACTTACGTAGTCAAACGAAAACATATTCAACCCAAAAGACCTTTTATCTGAAAATTTGGAGTTTTTTTTTATTTAGTCTTGTTCTCGAAATTGTAAATTTATTTTCAAAATTTAACTTTCTTTAGAAAATTGCAATTTTTATCGAAATTTCCAGTTCTAAACTTTTTCCATGAAATTCCTCCTAAAATTAAACTTTCTTCTTCTTCACTGAATAACTTTAACTTTTTTTAGAGATAACAATTATTTTTAAGCTTCCAGTTAATTTTTCTATTTTTATAATTTCGACTTTTAAAGTGGAGTCAACATTTTTTGAAGAGTCTCAAAATTTCGAAATTAAAATTAATGAAAATGTTGAAAAATATTCATTAACAATTTACTGTTCTAATGTAATTTTTTTCTAGTAATTTTAAAGTTCCAGATTTCAAAAATCATATATTCCAGCTTGAAGCCAATTATTTGTGATTAAAATTCAAATTTTGGCAATTTATTTGTAAATAAAATGCAAGTTTTTTTGAAAATTTGTTTCAAAACTTTGCACAATTTTAAAAATAGAAAGTTTTGTTACTATTTTTTTAGATTCGAGTGTTATTTTGAAATTTTTTCAAAAAATGTAAATTTAAAAAGAAATACAGTATCATTTTTAAAAAATAAAGCTAAAGTTATCAGAAAAATCGAATTTAAAAAAATTTTCATAGATAGTCAAAATTTCAAAATAAAATAAGGATTTCGAAAAAAAATTTGAATTTCTAAAATGGTCCACATTTTCAATAATTTTGGGAATGTAAATTTTCAGTAGTGCTAATTAAAAAAGAATCTTCTCTTTTAAGTCGAAAATTTAATTGGAAATGTTTTAATAAAATTATAAATAAAATTTCTAAAAAAGTTCGAACTTTTTATAAGAAAAGTCAAGTTTTCAAAAAAAGTCGAAGTTTTCAAATGGAGTCGAAATTTGACGAAGTATTAGTCAAAAATTTTAAAAAAAGGTTTCAAGAAATGTCTGACTTAAAAAAAATCACAATTTTCAAATAAAGGATCGACAGTAGTCAAAATTTTTAAGTATTCCAAAAATTTAAAATTTTGGAAAATGACTAAAATTTTCAAAAATTCAAACATTTAAAAAAGGCCGAAATTTTCAACAGTGGGAATTAAAATAAAAAGTCGAAAATTTCAAAAAAGTGCAGATTTAAGAAACGGTTAAAATTTTTAATAAAGAAAGTCGAAATTTGTTGACAAGGCAAAAAATTTCAAAATCTTTCAAATTTTCAAAAGAAGTCAAAATTTTGCAAAGGAAAAAAATTTCTAAAAGAAAAGCTCGAAATTTTATAGTCGAATTTAAAAAAAATATCAAAATTTGCAAAAGATTTGAGAATTTTTATCGAAGTTACGAAATAATTCGAAATTTTAAAAAAGTTTAAATTTTGAATAGTAGGGAAATTTGTACTCAACTTTTCAACAAAAACCAAAATGTCGAAACCGGAAGATCGAAAACAAGTGAAAATTATCAGATAGATCGAGGGTTTCAAAAGTCGAAATATTGAGAAGTTAAAATTTTGAAAGAAGTTTAAATTTTTGGTAGTTAAAATTTTGAATTAAAGTGAAACATTTTTTTTTAAAGTTAAAATGTTAGGTCAAAAACATTGAAGTTTTGAAAAAATGTCACGCATTTCATAAAATTTCAAAATTTTCAAAAAAATCGAAATTTTAAAAGAATTTCGAACACTAAGAAGTAGCGAAATTTTCAACATCAAAAAATCAAAAAATAATCAAAATTTTGCAAAAAAAAGTCGAAATTTTGACAAATAGTTGACATTTAAATAAAAACCAGTCGAAATTATTAAGAATCGAAATTTTCAATAAAAAAATTATAATTTAAAAAAAAATTATAAACAAAGATGAAATTTAGAAAAAAGTCGAAAATTTAAAAAGTCAAAAGTATAGTTTTAAAAAAAATTACATTTTCAGAAAAAGTAAGAATTTTTAAATGGTAAAAATTTAAAAAAATGTAATAATTAATTTTCAAAAAAAAATTACAAAAAAAAACAGAACACCAAAAAGCCTAAATATTTACGAAAATACGGAAATTTTTAAAAGAATATTCACAGTTTTTCAGAAAAGTCAATACTTAAAAATTAAATAAGGTCGAAATTACAAGAAAAAATCTAAATTTGTTCAGTACAGTCGAAATTTCGAAAAAAATCCAACGTTTCAAAATACGCGACATTATTCTTCATTGTAGACCCTTATTGACCGGGAATATTATGTTTTTTTCAATTTATTTAACATTTCTTCCGTCCAGTTTGGAAATATTTAAATTTTGATTTAAATATTTCCAAACTGGACCGAAGAAATGTTAAATAAATTGAAAAAAAAAATACGCGACATTATCAAAAATTTTCAAAGAAATCTAAAATTTTCGAAAAGTAACGTTTTGAAAATGTCGAAATTTTCAATCGAACTCTTAAAAATTTTAAAACGCTAAAGATTGTCGTAGCACCCTCATTAGTTTTGGTTACGAGTCGCCACTGCTAAGCATGATTTCGGCAACTCAGCATCAGAAGCAAACTAAATTGAATAAGGAGATAACCCTATCTTCAAGATCAACAACTTTCGTTAGCAATTCGCCCCCCCCCTCCCCCCATTCGCCTTCGGCGTAAGTAGTCTCGTTTATAAATTATCGCAGCTCGTACTTACTTCTTTTAAAAATTCCGAATTTTTTTCAAAATTTTACACAAACGCATGAAACTTTCATATCACATTACGAGTTTACTTCCAATCTCTCATTTTTTCTAAAACATTAGAAACTAACAATTTCTACATTTTCTAAAAAATATTAACTTTATTATCAAAATTTAACCCAAATTGACATTTTAACTGTTAGTTTGCATATTTGTTTTTAAAGTTTCTGCTTCTATATTGAAATTTGAATTTAATCTCTAAATTACTTGAAATATTTCTTTTCTTCTCCTAAAATTTCGAAGTTAAACTCTGGTATTACTTTGGAGTAATGCAACGGTGTGTATTTCATTGAAATATGGGAAACACAGCTTTCTTTACAATTTTTTTGCCAATTTGAGTTTTTCTGAAAATGTTATCTTTCTTAGAAAATACCAAATTTTCTCTTCTTTCCGCGATCTTCGATTTTTCATAGTCTGATATCTCTCTTATTTTTTTGAGGTTATTAGTCATTTCGATTTTTCTTGAATTTTTGAAATTTTGCGAATAAATATAAAATGGCTAACATACTAAAGAATGTCTAATTTAAACTTCTAATCTTTTACATGGTTTTGTCTACGCTATTTATTTTAAACATTTTTACGTTTTTTCTCAAGATTTGGACTTCAGCCTCGAAGCTGCGATTTTTTTTTAGATTGATTTAATTTAGAAGTTAATAATTAATATACAAATCTTAGAGCAACCTTTGTTGTGTTTTTAATCCTTCTTGGTTTCATTATTGAAGATAACCAAGGACCAGTATGTTCCACAAAAAAAAAATAGAAGTTAAACGTGTGTTTTGCAAAATATTAGTTGTTTTCGCGAAACTACTGATTTAAAATTTAAAGTTCGCATCGTCGTCCTTGAACTTTTGTGTTAAGTTTCTTCATAAACCTTTTAGCTACAGCTGAAGTTTTTCCTAAAATTTCTTCTTTAATCTTGAAATTTTGTGATTTTCCGAAAATTTGTCGTTGATTCTCAAATTCCACTTTTCCTATCGAAAACTTCAGTTTAGAAATTGAAATTGCATTTTTTATAGAATTTTTTACTTTTACTCTTAAAATTACATTTGCATTAAATACTTCTAATTGTTGCTAACCATTTTAGCAACAATTAGACATTTTTAAATGAATTTAAATGAAAAAGTGCTAGTTTCAATTTGACAGTTGTAATTTATTTTGAATATTAATTCAAAATCTCAAAAAAATCCAAATTTTAAGAAAAAAGTCAACAATTTTAGAAATAGTGTTGAACTTTGGAGGAAAAACAAACTAAATTTGTGAATAACAATTTTTAAAAATTTTGATTTAAATCTCAAATTTCAACTCGTAGAAATTTTCGAACAAAAAGTGGAATACTGGAGTTTTTAACAAAAGTTTAAACTTATAATTTTCAATTTTTTAAAGTTTAAATTTCAACTTTGTTATTATGAGGAAAAATA
The DNA here is from genome assembly GCA_028583605.1 of Dastarcus helophoroides. NCBI lineage: Eukaryota > Metazoa > Arthropoda > Insecta > Coleoptera > Bothrideridae > Dastarcus > Dastarcus helophoroides. Next base: position 33,585,120 of record CM053334.1, read on the forward strand.
TTTATTATTTAAAATTGAAGGACTAAAAGTCGAAACAAAGGATTATAATTACTCAGGTAGAAAAATGGTAAAGTTGGAATTTGGGAAAGGAAAATAAATATACAAAGTGAGTTAAAAGTTTGTTAATTGCTTAGAAAAATGTGGAAACAGAAGTTTTGTGTTCTATTTTTTTTTTTTTTTTTCGTAAACTAGGGAAATTCAATTTCTCTTCACATAAATAAATTCGCATATGGCAACGAACTTGGTTTTTTTTTAATAGCATGAAATGATTTTCTTTGCATTTTTGGAGAAGACGTCTATTTCTGAATAGCTTGTAAAATTTTAATGAGGTTGCATAAAAAGGTGGAGAAACAAAATTAACTTTTATAAAAATCATCTTCTTAGGTTTGATCTTACAAGAAGACGGCACCTTGGGGAAACCGAATTCGTTAATTTGCTTGCGTGTGGTAATAATAATCTGTATCCATATTTTGATCACAAAGTAATAGCATTCAATATTCAGTTTTTCGCAAGAAAATTCAATTTTTGATAACCTTAACGTTTTCTCTAAAGGTAAACCTAACGTATTTTAAAAACAAGTTTTCAAGGCTTCAGGGGTGTAGTTGATAAAGGAATTATTCAACCAAAAGTTTTCAAAAATAATTCCGGGGTCGATGGTTCAAATCTCTCCGAAGACAAATTTATTTTCTCTTTCTCGTTTTTTTGTGAAATCACCAAAGCAATGAAATAATAGAAGTAATGATTTGAATTAAATTGATCAAAGTTGAATGTTTTTGGTTCAAGAAAACGATCTAGGTAAGTGCCTTTTTTTTTGTAAAAATTTGAGGTCGTAATTTTTTTGGAGCTTTTATATTTTTATACAATTAAAGGAAGTATAAAACATTCTTTTTTTGGGGACTATCGGAGAACTATTTGTTGTCTCGACCAAATTGTAGTAGGCTTCTTTAGGAACAAATTTGATTTCTTTAAAACGACTCTATTGATTTCAATGAAATTTTTTAGCTGGGTGTTCTTTATTCAATTACATCCTTAGTTAGCAATAGTCTTATTGGAGGTATCATTTGTTTCTGAAGAAGCTCTCTATCCTTTTGGTCGAAAGCTCAAACAATTTAAATATTTTTCGATAGGGTAGTCCTTAGAAGAACAATGTTTTGCTTCTTTTAATTATATAAAAACATAATATGTTTCTAAAAAATGGTGATTTTAAATATTTCCCAAAAATAAAATAGCACCTATCCCCAGATTGCTTCATGTAGCTAAAAACCTCAAGTAGTTCTAGTTATTATGTTTTGCAAAAAAATTAAATTTTTAACCATAAAAAAGAAAAAATAAATAAATTTAGATCCGAAGAGGTTTGAACTCTCGACCCCTGAATCATTTTAGAAAATTGTACAGGGCGTTCCTCAAAAAAAAAACCGTTTATATCCGTATCTTTTTTTCTGTTACGTTCAATTGATTTTTTCATTTCAATATATTTCAAGTTAAAACTGGAACTTTCCAGCAAAACGCCGAAGTTTTAACAAAGACATTGACATTATTTAAAAAAATCAAAATTTCGATATCAGATTCTAAACATCCAGATAAAGGTCGAGATTTCGAGTAAAAAGTCAAAATTTAAATTTGAAATCGAAAATTGATATACAAATCTTGTTCTTTAAAACGAAGAAAGCTTAAAAACACAACACTTGTTCTCTTCGAGGTGAAATTTTAGAAAACAAGTAACTCACAATCAGTTCAGATCTAAACTTGATCTTTTCATCAAAAACCCGAAATTTTAATAAAAACTTTGAAATTCATAAAATAATAATTTCTCCAAATTTAGGGAAACTAAAAGTAAAAACTTAAACTTGAACTGAAAATTTGAGAAAAAGCGTGACATTTCAGGAAATATTCTCCAAATTTAAAAACAGTAGCTCAGGATTTAACTGGAAACTTCGAGGAAAAATATTCGAATTTTTGAGATCTAAATCCGAATTTCAAAAAAGATATTTTATGTTTCAAACTGGAACTTCTGGAAAACAGTGAAAATTTGAAAAAAACTAAATTTGTGAAATAAGAACTTCTGGAAAATTTGAAGTGGAAGTTTAGCTAATTTGAAGTTTAAATTGGAATTTTGAGGAAAAGATGCAAATTGCACAAACACCCGAAATTTAAAAATATTTCTAGTTTTAATCCAAAGTTTCGTAAAAAAAATTTAAAAAAAATCGAAATATTGTGATCAAATTTCGAGTAGAAACATGGAAATTTTAGAATCAACGAGTAAATTTGGAAATTAAACTGGAAATTTTTAGAGGAAGATTGAAAATAGAGCAAAAATTCGAAGAATTAAAAAACCAGAAATTTTAATTTTTTATTCATAAAAAAAATTGCAAGATCAAATTCGGACTATTGAAATCGTAATGAAATTGTTGAGATCGAATCGAATATTTAAAAAAAAATTGGTATAGGGTGGATTTAAAAAAAAAACACGAAACTTAGAGAACTTCGTTTATTTTTGATTGGCTGTTTCTTGGACAGTTGCTTTTTCCAAAAATCTAAATTTTCAATTACCTTTACGTTTATGATTGCTTTAGATCTTAATTTGTCGAAACGCTATTTGTAATTCAACAAAGATGAATATTTCAAGAAAGAATGCGAAATTAAGAAAAAATCGATAACTGGCCTTTAACGCCAAATTTTTTGCAAAAAATTAATATGAAAGTCGAAATTTTAAAAAACCAATTAAAAAAGCATACTTTTCTAAAAGTTTAGAACTTGAAATTTTAATTAAAAAAATAGTTTCGAGTTTAAACTTAACACTTTTTGCAGGGTCAAAATTTTGAGGAACTTGCGACAAAAAATTTCAGGTTATGAAACTGGAAAACAATCGAACTGTAAAAAAGTCTGGATTTCAAGTTTAAAGTCGACATTTTTAAAAGGGTAACAAGTTTCAAGAATAAATAGGAAATTTTTAAAATTCCAAATTTCGTTATCTAAGAATATTAAAAAGAAAAACAATCTGCGGATTTCGAATTTACGAAATTGTTGACCGAAGTTTTGAGATTGAAGTCGAAATCTGACATTAAATCAAATACTTTGAAAAAACTTATTTTGAATTTAAGTCAACATTTTTGAATAAAGTGGTAAACATTCCGGTTTTAATTTTATTATTTCATGAAATTTCAAACTTAAATTAGAAATTATGCGAAATTAGTCGATAAAATTCAGAGTTTCCCCCTAAAACTACTTGTAAGTCCCTTAGCATTCGCTTTTGGGAAAAAAAGCTTATTTTCTCATACTCTATTTACCTTGAAAATATAATTTTTGAGTTATTCTGTATACAATAATTGAAAAAAAGTCACTTGATAAAAATACTGACTTAACAGGAATATGTTTGTTTCAGTATCATCCTTGCAACCGACGAAGGACTGCGAGCTGGACGACAAAGCAACAGTCTTGCATAACACACGGCCGAGATAACCGGCTCGGCGTGTAGGAGGTCGACATCCCATCGACACGTATTTCTAACCTGTACTTTCTCCGCAGGCCCCAGAGATCACCGGATCAACGGCAGAGTGGAGAGAGAGTGAAACATGGTCGGAAGGGCGCAAGAAGAGGAAAACGGCAACAGCAGACATTGCAAAAAAACGCAATGCTCTGTCTGCCCGGTGCATTGACCCCGGTGTGCCAACGGCCCCAAAACGTTTTATGGAACGATCCTTGCGTCAGGACGCATTCGAAGAAATCAACATCCTTTCGATATTTTCTGCGAATAAGTTCACAGATACATAGGTGAATGTAGTCCCATATATAAAATTCGGAATAGGGGTTTGTGGCCTTAAGAAAAAACGCTGAACTACGTAAGTTAATAAATTTAAAAAAAACTAACTTTCAAAAGTAGTGGCCGCTGTCATTTCATCTACTTACATTTTGTACATGGGATTTTTTAAGATATTATGATATGAATTCATAGGAGGGGTTTATAAAAAGCATGAATTTGGGACAAATTGCTTGCCGCTTTTGGGTAATGTGAATTATTAATAAACATTTCGAAGTTTAAAAATTTATTGAATATCTTGGAAAAATAAAAATTTTAATTTTATTTTGAATTTTAAGAATTTTTTTTCTATATGAAAATAAAAATTCAAGTAAGTTACAAGGAATAAATAGCTAATGACTATTTTATTATTATAGGATTTTTGCACATATAAATTTGCATTAACAATAAAAACATTTTTTGAAAAATAGAAGAAATAAAAAATATTGTCACAGTTAAAAAAAATTAATTCAACTCACATAAAGGTTTGGAAATTGAAAAATAGAACAAATATTTAAAACAAAAATGTGAAACTTAAAAAGTTTTAAAGAATTGAAATAAATAAGGATAAAGCAAGAATTATGAATATTTTATGTAAAAGGAATCCACAACAAAAATAAAAAGGGATATAACTGAAATACCTCGAGGATCCGGAGTAATTAAATTTGATCCGGATTAGTAAATGATTCAAATTACTGAAGGAGGACAGTTTTTACTCGAAAGCTTTAATATTAAATACATTACACATTTTTTGCACGAAGTTTTGAGTTATAAAATGTACTTTTTTAAAGTAATTTTTAATTATTTTAGTACTTTTTTAGGGATTATATTTTCAAAATGAGCCAAGGGACCATTGATTTATTAAGCAAGCAAGCCTGGAGTTAAAGCTTGAATTATCTCTTATTTTTGTAGTTGGGGAGGGGGGGGGGGGCATTAAAAAATTTACCGAAAATTAAACGCTGGTGGGCAAAATATATTCTGGGGCAGTAACATAGCTTTCTTCCAAAGGACCCTGCGCAAGATGTTGAATTAGGGCTCTAAAAATTACCTACAAATAAAATATTTTTGAAGACCGAGATCTTTTTTGATTCATAACTCGAAATTTCATTGAAAGTTAAAAGTTGCGATTAAAGTAGAAGAAAGGTTAGAGAAAAGTCAACATTTCGAGTTTGATGTCGAAATGCTTAGGAAAAAAAGCAAAAATTGCCGGCTTATTTTGAAATTTTGAAAAAAATTCAAAAATAATTTATTTAGAAAAAAATTAAGTTTAAATTCGACATTTTGACAGCCTTTTTTAAGCCCAAAAATGCTTTCATAGCTTGTCAGTGTCACGAAGAGAATTTAACTACTCTCTATATTTCGTGTTTCTGATTTCAGTAATTAAGTCGATGAATCCCGATCATTTAGGACCAGAGACTAAATTTAGGACTTTTGTCTTTATTATAATAATGGTGCAAATAATAAGCATAGTGTTGGTCATATCAATTTTATCATGACGATGCGACACATTGACCTTATATCACTATTTTTTGAATGTAGCCGAATGCATTTGTTTATGTCAATAAGTTATGTTTGTTAAGTATTACAACAGCGACTCGCTTGTTGCCAATAAATGAACTATTATTACACAGAAAAATCATTATTTATTTTTATAATATTGCTAATTCCACTAATAAAATTTATCTTATTCCGCACAAAAAAAAATTACTAGAGATAGCAACGTGGACCATGCGAGTTCTTAAACTGCATACAGATTTAAGCCGCGTGGCGAACCGAACATCGTTGCGAACCACGGTCGCGCTCCTCGAACCAAACCTCGTTCTGCAACCTCACCGCGTTTTATTTTTGAGCTACATTTGTTTTATAACCATACTTTGATGCGACGCTGAAAGACCGACAATACGTGGGACTCGGCGCCCCTTTTATCAGCAGCTGATCAGCAGCGAACGTTGTTCGCATGAACGTCCAAACTAGATTCGCGACGAGGCTCGGTTCGCGACGTGGTTCAAATCTGTACGCGGGTTTACAGCTTTTTTTAATCACTAATGATAATCCTTACTTACCGTTGCAATCTCGCTAAGAAATTATCATTTGTGGTCGGCATTATCACTTTGAAGGTATACGTACACCATATTTAAATGAACAAAGTAGACAAATAGATTTATTGAAGAGGTCAAAATTTTTCGAAGATTAAATTGAAGTTTATAAAATAATTCTAATGAAGAATGAGCGTGTGATACCCTGTATAAATGCAGAAGTTTGTTATCTGCAACCTCTCCACCCATTTCTAATTTTTTTAAATAAAACGTTAAAATTAAAAATAAGACTTCTTTCGTGAAATTTCTCACTATTAGATTGTGTACTTTTTTTTACAAAGGTTTTATTTCGTTTTTTGATTTTATCAAAATTTCGGGTTTACACTCGAAACAAAATCTGTTGAAGAAGATTTAAGTGTTTCCTGAAACGAAATGAGATTTAGAAACCATTTTGACCTTAAAATGTTTATTTTCTGTTCTAAACTAAATTTAAATTCGAAAATTTTCCATGAACTGGAAGATTTCTTTCGAAATTTTGGCTTTTTCTAGAAATGTTTAGTTTATTTTTTTCAAAATGTTGACATTGTCGACATTTTTTTTACTTTTTTTTTACTTAAACTTTTGTGTTCCCATTTCTTCTTAAATTTTTTACCCAAACTCAAATTTGCGATTTTTTCCAAAAATATTGATTTTTTTCGAAAGCTCTATAAGTTTTTGTCGAAATTTCATCTTTTTTTTATTTGTTCAATATTCTAACCTGAACCTTTTTTCCGAAAATTGATTGTTAAAACTCTCAATTTGTATCTTCCGTCTTTTTATCGAAAGGTGTTCATTTTTTCCGAAATGTTGACTTTAAATTACAAATTTTTTCTTAAAATTCTGAGGTTACACTACTCATTTTGCTTTCTTCTTAACTAAATTTTTAATTCAAGTGCACAATTTAGAGATTTAAATTTATTTTTCAACCCTGAATCGAAACTTAGTTTTTTAAGATTTTCTAAAAAATTATATTTTTTCTCTATTTCCTCACTTTAAACTCGAAATCTCGAATAAAAATCATTAAAATCCGCAATTTTTGTGAATAAAATAAAAATTTCAGTTTTTACTTTTGCCAAGTTTTTAACTTAAAAATAAAAATTTTCCTTATATTTCATTTTTTCAATTTCAAGTTTAAATTGGAAATTTGTATCAATACATTTTTTCTCTAATAATTTCCATATTCTTTTTAAAAATCGACTCTTCTCTTTTGAAACTTGCACTCGATATTTCTAACCGTTTTTTTCCAGTATAGTTTGATATTTTTTTCAAATTTAGTTTTTTGCCCCAAAATTTTAGTTTAACATGAAATTTTCATTTCAAATATTTTTATCTTAGCTTACCGATCCCAGTTTCTAAGATATTTAAATTATTATTTAAATAAATGCAATTGTTTACTTTTGAAAACATTTTTGACGCACGACTATAAGATAATTAAAAAATCGCTTCATGACATCTGACAAAAATAGGTTAGTGGTTTTTAAAGACGAAAAACAAAGGGATTAAAATAAAGATGACCAGTATTATTTTTTTTATTATACGAGGGAATTTCAAATATAAACCGGAATTTCTATCATGTCGCCATGAGGACGTCGGGAGTGTGCGCACACTATAACACATTTTAGGTGGGAATTTCTTGCGCTCAAGCGAATTCCGTTTTCGCCGTTCGTTAGTTGTAAATATAATGAGTAACAAGAGGTTCATCCGCACGTTGCTCAGCGCTTTATTATTAAATTTCTTGCCGCTGTAGATATAGAGTCGGCCAAAATTCTTCGTAGACTAAAAGCACAGTTTGAGGATGCTTGTTTGAAGAAAACTCAGGTGTATGAATGGTACAAAAATTTTTGGAAGGACGAACTCAAGATGAAAATGAACCCCGTGCCCATCGTTCGGACCAGTGTGACTGCGGTCAAGATTCAGGCTGTGCAACGCCTTTTGGAAGGTGATCGCCGTTTAACTGTTGGTGAAAGTGCAGCTCAGATAGGGGTAAGCTTTGAGAGTGCTCAATCCATCATTACAGATGAGCTGGGGTTTCGAAAAATTTCTGCCAAGTGGGTACCTCGTGTTTTGACTGAAGAACAGAAACAGCAACGTCTGGAGATTTGTCAGCGCCATCTTGGACGTTTTCAACGTGAAGGTAATGGTTTTTTGCAACGTATCGTTACGTGTGTTTTGGGATTTTAAGGAGTTGTGCAAGTCGATTTTCTGCATGAACGTCGCACGGTTAATGCTACCTACTACTGTCAGCTATTGGATGAGGCAAAACGTGCATATCGGCGGAAGAGGCGCGAATTTTCGGTCAGAAAGGTGATTTTACTTCATGACAATACCCGCCCCCACTCAGCCAATCTGACATCAATAATTAGAGGAAATGCATTAGGCAACATTAGAACACCATCCTTATAGTCCCGACTTACCACTATGCGATTATCATATGTTTGGGCCACTGAAAGAAGCTCTAGGAGGTTAGTGGTTCCATGATGATGATGCTGTCGAGACATTTGTGCGCCATTAACTGGAAACAGGCATCCTTCATTTTATGACGATGGCATTAAAAGACACCCAATCCGTTGGGAAAAAATGCATAATAAAATTAGGAGATTATGTAGAAAAATAAGTTGATAACTTTCATATAGGTATCTTGTACTAATAAATTTTTAAAGACAAATTCCGGTTCATATTTGATTTACTCGTATTATATTACCAAAAGTAAGAATATGTTTTTAAAATTTTATTCTTATTTTTATTTTGGCTCTTTTTATCTGTCTAATTTTTTTGCCATTTAAATTTTAATACCTTTGTTTTTCGTTTGTATTTAAAAATTACTAACTCTTTTTTTGTCATATGTCATGGTGACGTGACAATTTCATTTATTTAAATAATACTTTAAATTTTGAAATAAAAAGATGACCAAGGAAAAGATGAAGCGATACGCATAGGGGATACCAACTGATAAACAGACAATTCTATCTAAATTAAAAATGGAACAAAATGAAAAGAATAAGAGTAATTTAAGAAAATAAAAATATTTTGCAGGCCAAGAAAACGCTCGCAAATTCTAAATATTTTTTTTAGAAACCTATAGTTTTATCTGAAATTTATACTACTTTTCTAGATATTTGGGGTTTGCATTTCAATTTTTTAATGTTTTTTTTTTAATTAAAACTTAGTTCCCTCCTGAAATATTGAATATAAAGCTAACATTTTTTGTTATTGAAATTCCTAAAGTGAAAATTTGGAAAAAAGTTTAAATTAATTTCATCGTAATAATTCTTGAAATTTTTACTTTCGGAATTTTAACTTCATATACAAAAATGATTAAAATAAAATTTTGAGAAAAAAATCTTCCCCAGAAACATTATAAATTTTGAAAAAAGAAACAAAATTCAGGAAAGATTTGTTTTCCCATAAAATATCAGTTTTTTCAGAAATTTATATTTTATTCTGAAAATTTTGAGTTTTAGTTTTAAATCCTTAATTTTGTCGAATATTTCGGCTCTGAATAAACTCCAACGTTCGACATCGTTTCTGAAATTTTAACTATGAGGACAGAAATGTGGTTAAGTTATAAGTTTTGGGAATAAGTCGAGGAAATTGGAATATTCAGTCATTCAGTTTTTAAACTTCGAAAAGCAATCAATTTTGAATATTATTCTTTCAAAGATTCATTTTGATAATTTTTTAATTTTTATTTTTTTTAATTTTAAACAATTTATTATTATTATTTACAAAATATTCATAAATCAGCGCTCTCCAAAGCTCCAAGCAATTGTATAAAAATATGATTTTGGTTGACTTCCATGGGGGTGGGGTTATAGGGTATTTTAAAGTTTACCCAAGATCGGCTGATGACAGCGCGTGTGGTCCCTGCTTTTATAATCTCGTAAATATAAAGTTTTAAGGTAGACTGATTATGATATGATTGATTACTTTTTAAGAATTTTTAACGTATATTTATAGGGGTCGTCCATTTAATGTTAGGCAATTATAGGAGTCTACAAAAAGTTACTACTTGTTTAAGGGAGATGGGGGACTCAGTGGTATAGTCGCGACGCTACATCACACGTGCCTTATTGCAAAATGGCGGTTAGGGACCCCCCCCTCCCCTTACGAAAACAAAAATTGATGATGGCATCTTTTTTTTATGTTAAGCATTTTTATCTGCAGATGTAACTATCAATCAGTGGTACGTTTTTTTAAACTTAAGTTCTGTTGACAAATTTTAAGAGATGTAAAATAGGACTTTTAAATTTACAACTTTCATTTACCTATAACTCTGTAAATAAAAATTTGATTACCTGTTTACCAGTAATTTGCCGATATTTGAATCTTGAAAAATAACACAAAATATAGTTGGTATCTTCTAAATTAGCCTAAAATAGAAAAAATGCTCAAGTTTTGAAAAAAAAATAAAATTCAATGAAAATATCAATTTTGAGAAAATAATTTAACAGTTCTCGAACAAAAAAAAATTACATTTAAGTTTGTGAGTTTGTGCAATTTCTTTTATCAATTTTCAGTTTTCCTCGAAATTTCGAATTTGCTTTTACAAATTTAGAGAAATTCAACTTCGAAAAATAGAAGAAAACTATTAACAAACTTACATTTTGAAAAAAAGGAATTAATAAATGAAGTGTTCAGATTTAAAGCCAACGTTGTAAAAATAAATCTGGAGTCTTTTTTTTGAAATTGTGACAGTATTCAAGCTTCCAAGTGTTAAGTTTTAATTTATTTTTATTTTTTAAATTTTGAGAAGAAAGTCGAAATTTCGGGAGAAAAAATTCAACGCTTTAGAAGAAGGCTGACTCACATTTGCGTTTCCAGGTTTTGAGGTTATTAAAAAAAAATCAATATTTCAACTTTATTTATAAATGTCTACTTTTTCTAGTAATAAGTTTCAAGCAAAAGTTCAATTATTCGAGTATTTTTAAAATTTCAGAGTTTCTCGTGAAATTGTTAAATACAAAAATAAATTTGTGACATTTCTTTTATTTTTTTTTTATTTTATAAGAATGCTTGAGTTTTTTGTTTATGCATAGTATTTTTTGATGTTATACGATTTTCTTCACGAAAATAGTCTTATTTCAAAAAATAGCACGAAAACCGTTGCGATATACATGAAATATGTTTATTAATTTTATTTAACATTTCTACGACCCAGTTTGGAAATATATTAAATAAAATTAATAAACATAATGTTTCCGACCAATGAGAGTCCACCATGAAAAATGATACGTGGAATACTCAAAAATTAGCATTTCGAAATTAAGGTAGAAATTTTGAGAAGAAACTGTTAGTCTTGAGAATTGTAAGTTTTAAGTTTAATCTTGACGTTTCCAATAAAAAACGAATACGAGGTTTACTAAAGAAAGTCCAATTAAAAAACCAAACGAAATATTCTATTAACAAAAAATCAGAAAATTAGAATTTCTGTAAAGTCTAACAATTCGAAATTAAATTGGAAAGTTTGACAATTATTTTGTCCATAAATTTTCAATCATTTTTTCGAAATTGTGGCAATGCCGAGTTAAACTTGAAATTTTTGTTCAATTTTAATTAAATTCTAAATTTATTGAACAATTCAAAGCTTAATGCTATTAAAAAAAGTCAAATACTTCCACATTCATGTGGAAAAATTCCACTTTTTATAAAAATTGAAGTTTCGAACAAAAAGTTGAATTTTGAATTTTTTGTCGACTTTCGGAGATTAAGCTTAAACTAATTTTTATAAATAATGAGTTTTTCATAAAATTTGCAATTTTTCCTCCAAATTTCAATTTAAATTTAAAAATTTTGCTCTTGAAAATTCGAAATTTTTTTAAATGACTTACGATTGAAGTTAAAATTTGGAGTAAGCTGATCAAAATTTCTAAAAACGTCTTACTTACTAAAATGATCTAACTCGACGTTGACTTTAAAATATAGACTCTTTTAATTATGATGAAAATTTCGGTATTGCAAGATTCAAATTTCAAGATTAAATTTCGAAAATTCGACAGTTAACTTGAATTTTCAGATTTTTTTATTAGCGAAATTGTAATTTTTTATAAAATTTTTTAAATTTTCACAACTGAAAATCTAGACTCGTATACCCTCACGTCATGTGGGTAGAACTGGATAAATTGCTCCATTACTTTTTACTTATTATCTTAATAAATTATGTAAGGTAGGCTAGTCATGGACCCCTGGCAGTTGGGCTACGGGATCCCTCAGGGGTCCATGGACCCAAGGTTGAGAAACCCTGATCTAAATGAATTTCAACGATTTTTGAACTACTACCTTAATGTAAAGTGATAATTAATAATATACTCTTTTTATTGATAAACTTATACTTTAACTTCAAAAAAACTTTTTTGTTCAATAAAGCAGGTGCGATATGTCGTGGGGGGTGGGTATCAATTGACCTGAGATAGTTATTAAATGGACGACGCCGCAGCTTAAATTACAACTATTTATTATTTTATTAGGTTTAGGACCAGTTGGGAGTTAATTGGGTTGGCTCCTAAAATATTTTATTCGTTGTAACCCGTAGATCCGAACTTGTTATATTCAATCACAAGTTTGTGTTTACTGGTACCAACTGATAAAAATGTTCATCGACTGTCCAGCACAAGATGCCCATAGATCTTCAAGTTGCTTCATGATTGAATCAGCACCATTACTTATAAAAATGAAGAAAGCTACGACCGATCAGTGATGATAATAATGGTTATTAATTAGGAATTGTTTATTTATTTGAATTGAAATAGAGCTTAGTTGATTTATAGGTTTGATTTGCGGATAGTGCCTGCAATTGCAATTATCAATTCTCTTGGCATAGACTGTTTTTTTTTTCTATAGTTAATTCTTTATATTTTTATCTTTTTGATGGTATATTTACATGTGATGGGTACACATTATTCTACTAAAATTAGTTTCAGTTAGTATCAGTATGACTTTAAGAAAAACCATCACAGTATCACAGGAACTCTAGATAATTGTAAATTCTCCAAAATTAAAAAATATATATAACCAACTTTATGAGAGGACAAATTATAGTTGTGTTGAAAGTGCCGCTGCATAAAGTTCTATGTTTGATAGTGCGGCCACCTGAAAATCTAGCGTCTTAATTATCTTGCTAAGTGATACCCGCATTAATGATAAGATTAAAAGTGCGACCACTGCATCTATAGCGACCTTTACCCTTATTTTTATACACTAATATTGTTTATAGATTGTAACATTTGGATTTTCTCCTAAGAAAAACACTTTTATCCAATAATTTCTTCTCAAGCTTTACTCGGATTGAAGACTGACAAATATATTTATTCTTTACTATTTTATGTGTTCCTTTATTCATTTTTAATTTGGATTTAATTTTATATATTGGGTTAAGTAAAAAGTTATGAGCGTTTTTTTCTCTTTATTTCAACGATGACAATTAACAAAGTTAGAGCGCCATTTTATTCGATAACATTTGTCCAGTTTGAAGGCAATTTGATAATTCCGCGATTGAACAAGTCCTAATCCCTATTAGTAAAAAGAAGGACAGTTTTGTACCATCAAGAAAATTTTGCAAATGTTGAAAAAGGTGAAAATCGCTTGGAGCAAGGTCTGGGCTATACGGCGGGTGCGATAAAACTTCTCATCAAAACTATCTCGTATTGACCAATTCTGGCCGCTTCTCGTCGAGGGCCTCTTTCAATATGTTCAGTCAGAATTGAGTAATTAGCTCGATAGAAGCAGCTCATAGTATATAATTCTATTTCAGTCCAACCAAATACACCATAAAACCTTCTTGACCGTTAATCCGGGTTTGCCGATCGTTTGGGCCAGCTTTCCGTGCTTGGACCACGATCTTTTTCGCCTCTCTTTGTAACCCATTGTTTATCGCCAGTCCCCATCCACTTCAAAAATAGGTTAAAGAATCGCAGGCATCAATTCGATTCATAAGGTTCTTTTGCGTCAATTCGTCTGGCACCCATACATCTAGTTTCTTCTTGAGACCAGCCCTTATACAAATGGTTTCAAACGATTTTCTGGCTAATCTTCAGTTCCCGGGCTATGGAATAATGTGCTCGCATGCCGGTCCGACTCGACGATTTACATGATTTTATCGAATTTTTGACGATTGACCTACTCTGGTAGCGGCTCTCGCTCTGGCGTGTCTTATCTTCGGCGTTCATATTACCAGAACGAAATCGTAGGAACCACCGTTTTGCTGTTACATTCGATTCTGTATTGGGTCCATAAACAGCACAAAGTGTTTTAGTCTCCTGCTCCGCCTTCTCCCCTTGGTCATAGTGGTAGTGAAGAATGTATAGAATTTTTTTCTTTTTGCCTCCATTTTGGAATGTTGAAACACACAACTGGCTTCATCATGCACAAAACTGTCAAAGAACATTTTTAAAGCGTTTATGTCACCTTTAAGACGCATTATAGAATGACCAGGTGCGATGTATACATCGTGAGATACATATTTGGAAGGATTCCATTACAGTTTGTTTGAACCTTTTATTATATTTATTGACAATTTTGGTTCTTTCTAAGAAATTCGTACTGGATGCTCTGTAGCGAATATAATTTGTATTCTTATATTTCTTAGGACTTCAGTAAATTGATTTCCAAAAATTTGTGTTTTCTTAACAAATTTGCAATAAAGTAGTACGTTTATTCTTTAATGTGTAAGGTAATGTGTCCTACTCAGTATCTAGATTATTCTTTATGGTCTTCTTTATTAATTTTTTTACCAATTACAATGTAAAATAGACTAACCTATTTTTGTCAACTGTCATGAAGTGACGTTTTAAAAAAATTAAATATCACGTAGTCATATTTCAAAAAAATTTTGAGGATGTGTCAACTTCCATTGCCAAAAATTTAAACTATTTTCAAACTGAGTCGCCGAGAAATGTTAAATAAAATTAATAAATCGGTATCTAGAATAGTAACATATTTGGCACTGCGTAAAATACATCATCAGTTTTTAATCATATGATTCATTGCACTCAGTAGTCAAATAGTGCATTTTTAACATAAGTTGGAGACTTAACATCCTCCTTTTTACTCCACATTTAGTCATATAATTGAGACATTTATTCGATGGCCAGCAATTAGCAAAGATCATTTCCAGTGGCCGCACTTTCATCCATGGTCGTAGCATAATTCCCCTTAGTTATCAGAATTTAAACTTTAATTACATGTTGCCGCACTTTCAACCCTAAATGAGCACTCACCGTACTTTATGCAGCCGCACTTTCACAGGCGTGGAGTTTTGAAAAAACTTTTCAACTTAGGTCTGCAAGTGAATGGTGATGCATCAAACGTTTTACGTTTATACATCATTTATTTATTAAGTAGAAAGTATTTTTAATATTAACAAGCCATAAATGTAATAAGTCAAAGGACATGTTCATTTCACAGAGTGACGGCATCTCCGCTGGAAAGATCCTGGTTCGAATTTGGCGTCATCTTTGGTCACATATTCTTGCTACAACTTCTCGATGTTATTTGTTGACATTGCATACCTAAACCCAAGTTCAAAATTCTCAAAGAAAGAAAGAAGTCATGGTGATATTATACGTCATATCACTATATAGATCCAACTCTTCCTTCTGGTCAGTATTTTTTAATTAGAATCGAAAAATGCTGCCTGGAAGCACATCGGTTGTCTTCAGTTCAAAGGAATAACAGAAAGATCTTTCGGTGTGGTATGCAAAATATTTAGATAAATACAGCCGGTTAATCTTTAGTCTGACAAATAAATGTACCTAGTTCTCGTAGCCCGTTCCGAGTACAAGCATAGTAAAACTTCGTAAAATTGTGTATTAACCACAAGTCGACTACAACTACCGTTCAGTTATTACGAAAATAAAAGGCATATTTTTGGGAATGAAACACCAAGCTCAAAATGCTGATTCTAATAAAATTAGTTTAAACCCCTAAATGAACAGTGGTTAAGTAAATTATTATTGTTTAATTTGAAATGTGTTTTCTACACTGCAAGCTGAAATATTTATTTATATTTTATTTTCACCTTCTAATTTTTTAATTAATTTTAATTAAAAAGTATCAACTTCTTAAAATTTAGTTATACGAGGTCATATTTTTATTCAACATAATAACAATAATAATTTAGCAGGTTTAATTGCTAATTTTTTAACGAAAGGTGTTTTTTTTTAATTTTTTCTTGAAAGTTTTGCCTTTTCGCCAAATGCTTTGTCAAAAACCATACATTTTAACGAAAATGTTTTCTTCTTAAATTAAAATTCAGACCAATTTTCCAGAATTTCGAGAAATTTAGTGAATAATCTTATTTCGAATGTTGTTCTGAAATTTTGGTTTTAAAATTTTGGCATGATCAGAGCTTGGAGCGGGAACCTTTCACTTTCTGAATTTATGCTCACTCTGAGCCATCACGCATCATCCCGGTTTATTTATTTATTTATTATTTGCACCGGTATAGATATTTTAACAACCTATTTTTTGATATTAAAGTTAACATTTTGGGAAAAATCTCTGATTTTTAATTTTAATAAGTGGATTTTTAACTTCTTTTCACGATTTCGACTTTTAAATTTGAAAAGTTGCACTTTAAACTGAAAATTAAAAAAAGATTTTTTTGAAATTTCGAAGCGTTTTGGGATTTATGAAAATATCGAAATTTATTTTTTTTACCAGAAATGTTTAATATTTGATGTACAAATCTTGTCCCCTTAAACCAAGAAATATGAAAAAAACACAACAGTTGTGTTTTTTAATGTTCTGACGGGTTTCGATAAGCAAGCTGTCATCTCCAGGGAGATATGTCTCTGCTATTATCTTCTGAAGACAACCAAGAACCAGTCCGTTCCACCAGATATTTTTAGTTTTTCTCACAATTTAGCGCTTTTTTATGAAGTTGCTGAACTTTCGAGGCAGAAGTTTAAATTTTGAGTTTAAAGTTTAAATGTAACATAAAAAATTACAGTACTACCGTTGAACCTCAAACCCCTCTATGACGAGGTCGGTTAGAAAAAGAGATTGGATATAACTAGTGAATTCCTTATCCTCTTGCTTGTTGTTCTTGTTTAAACAGTCTTGGTTTATAACGAAAATCGCTTTAACGAGTATTTTTACAAGTTCCTGGCGTTTTTGTTATAACAGAGTTGTAGGAAATTACGAAGATTTTTCTTGCAACATTTTTTCGGGTTTTCAACTTCGGAACTGAAAATTTCGAAAAAACATTTTTTCATAAATTTTATTAAATACGGGGGTCGTCTTTTTAGTTTTGCATATAGTCACATAGACGACGCAAGTAACAAAATACATAATTTCAAAATTAACCTCAATATTAGATTAATACGTGTTAAAAATTTCGTCAAAGTACAAGTGGTTTAGTCGCAGTGAATTTTGAAAGTTATAAGCCGTTCAGAAACATGGAGTTGAATCGAGATCGATCATTTTTTACAACTTTCAAAGAGGTCTATCTCAGCAAGAATATCTTGCCGAGTTGGTTGCTGTTTTTGGTAATGAAGCACCACAACAGTCAACAATTTTTAGCTGATATTCTGAATTCAGACGTTGACGTACAAATCTCAGCGATGATCCTAGGCCAGGCCCACCAAAAACATCGGTTAGCTAGAAAAACATTAATGCTGTGCGTGAGATGATTAATGGCGATCGTCATGTAATTTATCGCGAGATGGAGAGTTTCTTGGGTATTTCTAAGACCTCAATTTAAAAGTCGTTTCAATAGGGGTCGTTCCAAAAATGTGTACAGTATTGTCAGTGGTGACGAGTCTTGGATTTATTGTTTTAAACTCGAGAATAAACGTCAGTCTACTGTTTGGGTGTTTTAAGATTAGAGACCAACCAAACTCATCCGTTCCCGTAGTGTGTCCAAAAAGATGGTCGCAACCTTTGCATCAAAATCTGGACATGTGGATACAATTCCTTTAGAAGATTAAAGAACGGTAAATGTAGATTGGTACACAACCATTTATTTGCCCACACTTCTCGACAAACAATCGAGTTTTTGGAGCAGCAAAACATTAGTTGCCTGATCTTCCTCGATATAGCCCTGACCTATGTCCCAACGATTTCTTTTTGTATTTTCAACCATCAAGAATGCATTGCGGGGAAAACGCTTTCAATCACCTGAATATGTTGTCCTTTCAATTCCAAGTTTCTGAACGGCTTACTAATTTTCAAAATTCTAAACCACTTGTATTTTGACGAAATTTGAAACACGTATTAAGGTTAATGTTGCGGTTAATTTCCGAACTATGCATTTTGTTATTTGAGTCCTCTATGTGGCTATATGCAAAACTAAAAAGGCAGCTCTCGTACGGCGAACCCAATCAGAAGGTGAAAATTTAGAGTGCTAGATCCTTACTAGAGAGTACCGCCACCTATTATCCCATAGAAGAAACTGCGGATAACTATCAAGTTCATATTTTATACAAATATAATGCAACCTAGACTCTTTATTTTCTGGACTTTCCCAGAGAGCGACCGCTTGCTAGGAGTTTGTGGCCTAACTTTGGTAATTCGGCTGCCTATGATCCACTACTCACCTTTAGAGGGCTGCACACTAGATTGCAATTATATTTGCATTATTTTAATCTTCACATTTTGTCTAGATAATTTTAAGGTTCTTTTTAAGACCTTTACTAGAAATTTCGATTTTTTAATGAATTTTGATTGAATCTTCAAATTTTTTTGCACATTTTTGACTTTAATTTGAAAATTTTCTCTTTAAACTTGAAATGTAGAGAATATTTTTTTAAAGTTTGAAAATTTTTCTCGAAATTTCAGTTTGACGAAATCTATTATTTTTTAAAAGAAATTGTTAGCTTTTGTTACTGTTTTGATCTTTATGCAATTGTTAAACTTTCGAATTTAAAATTAAAATCTAAGGTTTAAAGACGAAATTACGTATATTTTTCTCGAAACATTTTTTTTCTTTTAATTTTGGAACTCAGAATGTCGGGAAAATATTTTTCCTCCTTCCACCTGTAATTCACTGCTTTTTTTCAATTTGCGAGTAGGATAGGGATAGTAGGAAACAGCAGTCTACTCAAAGGATATAATTTACATCTACACTGGTATGGGTAGAAAATTGACCAATCACGTGCGATAAGGACGAATGTCTTTATCATCATATCCGCTCTTACTAAAGCACTGAACTAAACACCGTGGTTTATGATTTAGTCCATAGGTTTTACCACATCGGCAGGAAAATAAATGGACTATGTCCCTTCTTGTTGTACAAATTACTATTTTCATAATTTTTTATTTTATTTCTATCTTCACATTGCTTTTTCCCAAAATGTTATTAATGTTTGTCTTTAAACCGCGAATGGGAATTTTGCTTCAGTTAAGGTGTTAAAGTCTCATATTTTTAAACTAAAAAAATAGGGATTTTTTTAAAATGTTAAAGATTAAAATTTCTAAAGGAAAAGTAAAAAGATGGCCTTTCCAAAAAAGTTTACTTTATTTGCAATTATTTTTCAAACTTAACGAACTGGAATATTTTCTTAGTCGAAAATTCAACAAAAAACTCCAAATAATAAAATATAGATATTTATAAATTGCAAGTTGTTTTTCAAAATGTTAAATTTTTTTCTCAAAATACTGACTTTAAACTTGTAATTTTTAGTTGTTTTCTTCTCTAATATTTCGATTTAAAATTCGACTTATGGACTTTTTTTTTAAATTTCGATGTAATTTTTCAAAATGTCGATTTATTCTTAAAATTTTGAATTGTTTCTATTGCTTCTTCAGTTATATTATTTACAAGACTTTAAATTTTTTCTATTTAGACGGTTTTCTCTCCAAATTATTTGTTTACATTTGAAATTAGAAAGGTTTTATTCTGAAAGTTTTCAGTGTAAACTTCAAAATTACGCATCTTTCTAAAATTTCAGCTCTAAAATGATAACTTCGTTAAAATTGGTCGAATTTGTTTTATTTTTACGTTTTCCTTAAAATTTGAATTATTTTCTAAAAATGTTAAGACGAGGTAAAGTTTGGACCATTTTGTGGAAGGTAAAGGTAAAAAGCAATCGAAATAAACAATGTCCACCAGGTTGGGTCCTGTGGCTCCACTATCTTTATTTTAAGTCACTTTTAAAATTGCTGTTGAATTTTTTTGGAGTAAGTAAATTGACATCTTTAAGAACATTTTTATTTTTAAATTTTGAATTTTTTCTCGACATTTTAATTTAGAAATATTTTTCTTTAAATTAGACTTTGGATTGAAAGGTCCCAGGAAAAATTAAGTTGTAACTGGAAGTCTTAAGAAAAATATGGATTTTTCCGGATAATACTTCAAAATTAGAGAAAATTGCAATGAACGTTAAAACGTAAAATTTGGGTATTTTAACTAATTTAAAAAATGAGAAGTTTTAAGTTTCCATAAAAAATTTCGGTTTAGGTTTTTTAATTTCTATATACTTCTTCTGAATTTTGAAGGATTAAATTTCCATTTTTTTTACTCAAGCTTTCTAAAAACACTCGAAATTTTAGAATAACAGTTGAAATTTCCGGAAAATTTGAAATTAAAAAATAATCTATTTAAATCTTATGTTTGAAATTTAAATAGGAAATTTCGTAAAACAAATTTGAAGGCGAAAGCATTTAAAATTAAAAACCTTTTTTTGTAGTTTTAAAATTTTAGTTCTTTCTTAAAATTTCGACTTTATGGGAAACGTTTTTTTTTTTAATAAATATTCGAAAAATTACAATTTGCGAGAGAACACTTAACATTTAAAACATTTAAACATTTTTTTTGGATTGTTTTGAACTTTTTTTTGAAAATTTTAAATTCTTTTCGAATCTTGAAATTGAATTAATTTTTTACTTTTAATCTCAACTTAATTTAAATTTTTTCATTTTAAACCCAAATTTTAGTTTTGTTCCTCAAATGGCGATACTAAAGTGAAAATGTTAGTGTTGAAATTTCCAGAAACAAAACAATGTAGAAAAAATTGAAAAAAAATCCGAGATTTCTGGAAAAAAAACCAAATTTTGCGAAAAAAAAGAAAAATATGCTTTTAAACAAATTGAATAATTAGACAATTTTAAATTCAATAAATAATTTGAGATAAAAATCGAGTTAGTTAAAAAATGGTTTTCTGTTTTTTCGAATTATTGTAAATTTTTTACTTAATTTTTTGTCTTTTAGGTCGGTTTTAAATTTAAACCTTCGACTTTGACCAAAGTTTAATTCAAATTTTCTATTTCTAAATTAAAACTGGAATTTTCAAGAATGAATTGAAAATAAATCAAGTTTAATAGGAAATGTCGAAAATAAAGTCAAAGTTTTGAATAGAATTTTAAAATTTTAAGATCAAAGTCAAAATTTTGTGGTTGAAAAATTCTGATCGCGAGAAAGAAGTCTAAACATTGAGATTAAAATTGAAATTTTCGATAATAAAATTAAAAGATAAAAAAAACACTCAAAGTTTCCGGAAAAAATCGAAATTTCAGGTAAATTTTGTCTAAAAAAACTCAAAATTGAAATTTATTTTTTATTTGAAGTTTTCGGGACCTTAATTTTTTTTTCAAAGTTGAGGGGGGCCACTTAAAGGAATTCCGTATTTAAAAAGGTTGAAAAAACTTCAGAAGGCGGCGTGTAGTCTTATGACCCACCCTTATTCTATTCTAAGGTATGTGATATTGTTTCCAACTCATTTTTGTAGAATGTGTATATAAGAGTGGACATATATTTCTACATATTCCTTCATTTCGAAACATTTTCCGTTGGAAGTACTTTTAGATGTGTATATTAAAAATAGTATCACAATTTTTTTAAGTTTAATCAAAATATTGAAAATGAGAATTTACTTAAAATGTTAACAAACGTCTTAGTGAGATCGCTATTAGTTAATGCTGAATCACTGCACAACTTTTATTATTGTCAAAGAGTTATGCACAGTTGAAAAAATCGTATAAAACATTTCGTCCGACACAAATGAATTTCTTACCTTCACACTGGTTTTGAAATATGGTGAAACTTCCAATTCACTGTTTATTTTAAAAAAAACTAAAGATAAAATCTACCGAGAAAACGAACGTCTTTGTAAAAATACATAGATATCTATATTCTGTGCAAGTGTATCTGCAAGAAATTTTATTTTCTCGTTTCCGAAACTGAACAAACTGAACATTTTCTGAAGAAATATTTAATTTCGTATTTTGTTTTGTCAACGATTATTTCAACAGTGTTACTAAACGCTAATTTTGTATTGTTTACTGTGTATTTTCAGTGTTTTTCTAATTGTGACCGTCTGAGGTAGTAGGTTGTATAGTAAGTATTACACCGATTTTGGAGTACTGTACAGCCTGCTAACTTTCCCGGTCATAATTGAATCGTCAGCAGGAAGCAGAAAGTCACGATTTTTTAAAGCTTGTGTTGTTAACAATTTGTTCCAGGTAAGGTCTGCAAGACTCAAAGGCTTTATTTGCCTGTTCCCTGAGACCCTAACTTGTGATGTTATTTGGACTCTCACAAGCTAGCGACTCGGGTATTGGCGATTAATAATTTACAGGACTTCGACTGGTTAAATATTCAGGGACTAAGTCCACAATTTATTATTTATTATTGGCAGCTTGACTTCTAACGTTTTAAGTGTTAGTGGTTGGCTGCATTGTATAAATAACAATATGTCGTCAACCTTAAATAACGTCTGCTGTGTTTACTTTTCGGATGTAATTAAGTATTTTTTTTAGAACAGTCGAAGGCATTAACACCATGTAACAATGGATAGCTATGATTTTGATTTCCTTGTTCAATTTCCTCTTATTTCTACCAAACATTTCGAGGGATACAATACACACTGTGGAATTATTCCTGTTAATGTAAGTTAACCTCTTTTGGATTGGAAATTTTTTTTGTACTTCCATATACTTAATATTTAGGGCTTAGATTGGCAAATTCAGTTGCGAGAAATTAAATCACCAACTGGAAGTTCCTTCAAGATAGAAAATGTAACAGACTTTGGGCATATCAAAACTATTGAAGATTTGGAGAAAACTAAGCACCCTAACATATATTCATATTTGATCTCTTTAAAAGACAAGTTGGACAATTTCAAGAGCACAGAAGATGTAGATGTTGATTGTGTAAAGTTTTGTATACAAGAATATGTTGAGTTTACAAAGTTTTATCTGAATCTAGATTTGTGCTCATTGGATTTAGAATCGAGCTGTATAAAAGTACGAACTTTGGATGATAAAAGGAGGAAACATTATGTTGAAATTAATATCAGTTTAACTTCAAGCAACGAGATTTTTACAATTACCCAATATGACTTGCCACGAAGAAAGGATGGAGGTGAACTGTTTGGAAACTCTTGCAGCTTGACAAGTTTGTTTAATGAGTATCTTGGTGTATTGGATATACTTCAGCCCTATTTTGACATAATAGAGATGATAGATCAAACTTGTCATGTTTTGGACCCTCAACAACCTGAATATAAACATAATTTTAGACGAGTTAGTGTAGGTATGTATGCAGTTTGTATGAATTCCAATAAAAACTAACTGATGATAGGACTATTGAATGAACTGTAGTTTCTACAATTAATTGTATTTTTTTATATATAAGGAACTGTCTACTGTAGTAACTTCGCCTGATTCAGACAGTTGATATGCTACTGGGATGCAGTCTAGCATGTTTTACTATTTCACTTTTTATGATTTAATATAATCCATTATTGCAAAAAATTTGCTGAGAAATCAAAAATATCTCTTGCTGTTCTTGGGATTTTTGAAAAAAAGGAAAATTGGAATTTTTATTTTTATTATTTCTTTGCGTTATTTGAAGAGTAATGGAAAAACAAAAAAAACTGTCATTTGCGTTTTTGATTCTTTACAAAATGGGATGAAAAGGTTTTCTTAGACGTTTCCTCATCTCGCTATCATCATCAAGTACATTATTTTAAATAGGGACCTACAATTTTTGTTGCATCTTTGTATTGCTTTTGAATTTCCGACTTCATTGATACACTAATGGACAAAACTAAAGAAACTTTAGATACTTTAATTTTTTTTAATACTCCGTTAAACTAACGTAGTTTTATGTATAATAGTATAATTAGGGCAACTAAAGAAACATAATAGCATATATAATAATGTAACTCGTAATGTAAGAAAACAATAAATAATTCTATAAAAAAAAAACAGTTGGACAAAACTAAAGGAACTATCCAAAATCTAAAAAATTATTCGTAATTCTGATAAAACAAGTTAAAACAAATTAGTAATGCGTAGAGTATCCTTTATTCTTAATTACTTCTTCACACCTTCTGGGCCTCGATTTAAGGAGAGTATATATTTTGAACATATCCATGTTTTTCCACACTTCTTGAATAGCTTGCTTCAACTGTTCCTTATTTTGGACATTTTCCTTTCTGATTTGGATTTTCAATTCATTCCATAAATTTTCGATGGGGTTCAGATCTGGGCTTTGCGCTGGCCAGTCTAAAACAACGATTTTTGAGTCCCTGAGTCAATTGGTAACGATTGCCGCTTTGTGCTTCGGATCGTTATCGTGCTGAAATATCCAATTGACTGGTAGATTTTCATCACAGAATGGTTCCATAACATTTTTCAAAATGTTTAGATACAGTAACCTATCCATTTTTTCTTCAATAAAATAAATTGGACCAATTTGTTAGACGAAAATCATCCCCATAGAAGAACAGATCCTCCGCCATGCTTTATTGTGGGTAAAGTGTACTTGGGGTCATACCGTTTACCAACTGGACGCCTCACCCATGCTACCCCATCAGAACCAAAAAGATTTATTTTGGTCTCATCGCTAAATAAAACTCTTCTCCAAAATGCTAAATCACAATGTAAATACTTTTAAGCAAAAGCTAGCCGGGCTTTTCTATTTTTCTGAGAAATGAATGAGGTTTTTGCTGGTCGTCTGCTTACAAGACCTACTTCATTACAACGCCTTTGTACAGTCTTATAACTCAAATCTTCTACTCCCAATTCGCGTAGAATGTCCCTTGCAGACAAATTCCGTTTTTTCATGGCGATGATTTTTATCTGCCTATCTAGCAAATTGCTCGTTTTTCTTTGTCTGCCGCCACAACGTCTATAAATAATAACATTTTTTTGTGTCCTGTACCTCTTCAATACTTTGGATACCACGGATTTATGTAAAGAAAAATTTTTAGCAATGTCCTTTTGCTTCGTTCCGGCCTCAAATGCTTGAACAATTTTTGACTGCAAATCTTGAGATAGATATCTTCCGGCAGGCATTGTCACAATTTTATGCACTGAACCCATACACAAACGAAACGTTAACTGATATACACAAACCAAATTCCAACTGATAAGCACTACAAACTTGGATAAAAAACATAGTTTCTTTAGTTTTGTCCCAGTACAACTTGTAAAACCAGCATAAAAAAATTATCAAGGAAAGCAATAAAAAATTGTATGGCATGCATTGAAGGAATATTTTCTTACGAATAAAGCATGGTATACAATAACACTGTACAGGGTAGAATTAACTTTATTTTTAAATGTATAAAAAGTTTCTTTAGTTTTGTCCATTAGTGTATGTGGCTAAAGGTTTCACAATCTTAAACCATCATCAAGGAAAAAACACTTTCAGATTACGTTACTTTATTATTTTTTCATAATTAATAAGTATTTATTGTTAGGATTGAAATTATAAAAATTTAATTAGTTGGTAAGAACAACGTAATGACACAATAAATAGATTGTAACAACAAACGTAATCATAAATAACTCGCCACCAAAAATAATGATTAATAACTGTGGAAAAAGCGACTATGGATATTTAGAATAACAAATAAAAAAGCAACTGCCACATTTCGCTTGTCATATGTTATAACATTTTGGTTATCTACTATTCAAAAATACAGAATATGTTTGTCTGAAAAAAGGTGTTTTTCCTTGATGGTAGTTTACAGTTACGAAACGTTTGGTGACATAAAAGTTTTATACATCAGTGAAGTCAAAGATTCAAAAGCTATACATAGATGCAATAAAAATTACAGGCCCGTATTTAAAATAACGTAGATGAAACATTTAATAGAAAAACTATTTAGGCTTGTGAAGGATAAAAAACGCCAGTAAAAAAGTGTTTTTAGTTTTTCCATTACTCTTCAAATAATGCCAAGAAAAAATAAAAACAAAAATTCCAACTTTTAATTTTTTTCAAAAATCTCAAGAACAGCAAGAGATATTTTTGATTTCTCGACGGCATATTACTGGTTGCCAAATTGTGCAACTTTGCCCCAATTTAACTGATGCTGTATCTCTTACTATTTTCGAGATCCCTGCAGTGAAAAGCGAATTTGTTACAACCTGTATAGACAAAGTTCTGCGATTCAAATTAAAAGTTAACCTATCTTTAAGGCTATAATATGTATATAAAAACTAGGCATCTCCTGTGAATATTTTCTTATTTTGCCAAGCAGTTTTTATAATTTTCATGATTTTCGTGTAATTATGGTATATGTATATTAAGAGGACAATAACTAAAGTAATTAAAACAAGCCGACTTTATACAAATTATGATGGATTCGGCGAAAAAGCTTTTATGTTTTGGAAGGAGGGCGAGATAGATTGTAGTGCATAAGCATCTTAATTTTGTTTTTAAAGCTCTACTTCTGTATGGAATAATTGTTAAAAGGTAAATTTATCATTATAGTAGATATTATTTTGATCCTTTTTTAAATATTTGTGAATTGCAGCGAATATTTTAATTTACTAGAACAGTTTAACGTTCTAAAAGTTGTAAGTGACGAATCAGTTAAAAGATAATGTAAAATTTCCTGAAGTTCTAAGTTATTTCGAAATAACTAAATAATTTCTTAGAAGGCATGGTAATACTTAACTTAATTTTGTTGTTCAGTTAAAAATTGAAAATATTTTTAGGGGAAGGGCTTCTGAATGGAAGTCATATTTATTATTCATTCATGTTAATCATTTAAATCTGCAATAGATAGGTCAAAAAAATATAAGGTGTTCCATTTGAGATAACAAAGTTCTCCCTGTTTAAATTTACCAAAATATGCAGAGCTGAATTCAACACTTGGTATAATGTTTTTGAACTTTTGAAAGTTGTATCAGATAGCTTCGTATGTGTTCTATTCACGTCCAAACATGAAATAAATATCTACTTTCTGGAAAAAGATATTAAGAATTTCGTGAGACCTTGCATCTGTCAAATTTTTTATAAAAATCCAATTATCCCAAAAACTATAAATTGTAGGAACCATATTTGTTATCCCAAGTGGACTTAAAATATCAAATAAAATCCAAAATTGCTCTCATTTAAAATAACGAAGTTGGTGTCACCTTCCGGTATAACCTGAAGTATTACAACTTGGAGAATAATTTAGTTGTGTTAGCTTCGTCGACTTTGTTAAGTTGTTCAATTTTCAAATTTTTTAGATGAGTACTTTGTCAAATATCGATCGTGGCGATTCCTGATCGTTTTCATAAAACTGAATATATGAACTTGTTCTTCATAGCGTTTGCTGCAAACAACGAGGGCAATCTTGAATACTAATAAAATATATTAAAATTTTCACGACGCTTGTATAAATATTTGATGTAATCGGCGATTATACAGGATGTCCGTTAATGAATGAGCCATACTAAAATGAGAGATTTTTGGAATCCAAATAGGCCGACACATAGGGAAAACTTACCCTAGTACAAAAGTTGATATTTGATAGATAAGGCATCAAAGTTGAAAATAAAAAACCGTTTTTCCGCTGTAATTTCTGTCATCTAGTACATACGCAGGGCAAATTCGGTGTATGGGAGGGAGTTCTCTTGATGTGGAATTTAGAATTGTTCAATATTTTGCCATATTTCATAACGGGCGCGATATGCAGCATTTAATGCGCATTTACTTTTTCGATGATTTTAATATAAAATATCGATTCTTCATAATTTTTGACGACTAAAAGGTACTCTTAGTAAACCTCGATAGAAGCGTTCGTTTTCGCGAAAGAGATGTTTTTAACATGCAACACCGTAAAATCGCCTTATTTCGGCCATTTTTCCGTGTTTTTGTCTGTAATTGTCAATGTGATTTTTATTTTTAATTGAAAAAATTAAGTAAGCTAGCTTAACATGTCGCAATTCAAATTGACTCAATACTGATTTTTTTCTATCATCTTTAAATATGGCCGAAATTAGGAGTCTAGTTTTGGTAACTTCGGCCACCCATCTGGAATCAATTAAAAACGACAATGCAGGATGGTTAATATAAAAAAAGAGGGGATATATTTTTACTCGGTAAAGAGAACGATTTCCATCTTTAGTCATAAAGGAATGCTTGTTTAAAATCAAGTTTCTTGAGAAAAGGAAGCCATGTTTTAAAAAAATTTTCCAATATGTATGGGCTCGTTAAACCACTCACTTTTGTTTTGATTGTAAGCCCATCCTGCTGCCCCTTCTTTGGCCTACGTTAGGTAGGCATAGGCGTAACGATTTGTATACAATGCATAGGGGTAGCAGTTTCCCATCAGTTGTCCCAGCTCGCATGACCGACATTCTTCAGGATAATGGAAACCGCGTGGAACTACGACTTTGACCTTCCCATATCATCCACGGATTTTGTTTCGTCATGTTTGTCATGTTCATCAGAGGGACGTACTTTGGTGTAATAACAAAATTTTCAAAATATTTATTTATCATTTCGCAGCTTACAGCTGCGGGAGGTATTTTTATGCTTCCCCAATTCTCTTGGAAGCAGAAACGTGCCATAACAAAAGGTTCGTCATCCACTTTTTATCAGGGCGATTCATATTATTTTTTTTACTGTCCAAGTATCCCTTACTAGGTTTCGTATTTCGATGGTTCTGGGTGGAAATTCCCACTTCCATAATGCCATCGACAAGAGAAATTTACTCTTGAAGTAATAAATATGTAGGGCAACCTACCTTTCCAGGATGAGCATGTTTTCCTTGTCCTGTAATGTAAATTTTTGCACTGCGTTTTTATTGATGCTGGCTAATTTGTCCTTTTCTAGATCTTTTGAGAGTATTTTGAGTAAATTGGATTATACTTTAACTAGTTTCACCCAGAATATTTTTCAGGATCCTTTGGACGACATTAGCTGAAATTGCCCATTCAATATTGAACATTGTACATTTTTATCCGTTGAAGAGGCAGGGGTGTGCTGAGATGTGACCAAAATCGAGAGAAAATGTTAAGGACAATTCGCCCAACAAAATTATAACACAACTCATTCGAAACATTCACCTGTTATTTATTTCAAGAACGAAAACAAACGAAAAAACAATTATTAATTTGCAGAATTTTTTGTTAACGTCCGATACTTACTATAAAAATCAACAAGTATGATTCTGTATAACCAAGACAACGCAAGACGTAATTACTACTAGAGATCTCAGTTGTGGTAGAACATTTTATTACTGCATATTCGAAATTTGCATCCAGATTTTTTTCAAGTCCGAAGTTCCAATTTCTTAAAACGTTTTAAACAATATATTGAAGTAAATGGTGGTTCCATTTTGAACCCCTTTGCTATAAATTATTGAAAATAAAGCTTGGTTTAAGGGGATTGTGATTTTTTAATGGACTCGCATTTTATATAACACTTTCTCGAAAAGGAAGAGTGCTGGCGAGGTTTATTAAGAATGCCTTTTAGTCATCAAAAAATATGAAGAATTGATATTTTGTATCGCAACTGACATCAAAAGCACTAAAAATGCTAAGACATTTTAATAAAATCATTAAATGCTGCTTGTAGCGTCCCCTGTGAAATATGGCAAAATGGCAAAATAGTGAATAATTTTGAATTCCAGAGCAAAACTCCCTCACCGAATTTCGTCCACGTATATGCTACGATTTAAAAAATACAGAGAAAAAAACGGTTTTTATTTTCAACTTTGTCTCCCTGTACAGGGTGTCCCGTATCGTTATGTTCAAATTTTAAGAGCATAAATTAGACTTAATTCTAAGACTAAGAAACATAAAAGTTGTAGGTCGATTTTCTTTTGTTTACAGGCCTATGAAATTTAATCAAAATTAAGTAAGTAAAAATTTATTCAAATAATAACTTAATTTATTATTTAAAATTTATAAATGAATTAAGTTTTCTAAATGCCGCCCTCCTTGCTGAATACAGACTTGTGCGCTAATCCAATAGACAAAGTGGCATTTCTTATTTAAAGTCTATTTATCAGAATTTGATGAGCAGATTGCTGAATACGTTTAATTAATTCTTCTCCCGTGTTTGAAACTTTGCTGCAAACTAAATTTTTCATATATCCCCGGAAATAAAAGTCTAGAGGGTTATGGTCAGGGGATCTAGGTGGCTATGCAACAGGATCCCCCCAACCAATCCATTGTGGATAATTGTTACTGAGAAAATTTCGAACATGTATTCAAAAATGTTGTGGTGCGCCGTCCATTTGAAACCACGTATCCCTTCTTAGTAAAGTGAAACTTCTAAAGGATGTGGTAATTCATCAGTAAGGAATTATAAATTATTAAACGAAGGGGAGTAACTAAAAGGAATATTTGGCGAATTTACCATTGTCGCCTGGTTTACTCTATCTATTAAAATAGTCACTGCTAACTTTTGAGTTAAATTTAAATTTAATCCTGTTGGCACTCTTGCATGACTACCTAGATCTCTAATTTATTTTTCCTTAACAATTTGTAACATAAATTAAAAAAAACCTCTTAACTCTGCATATTGTCTGGATAATTTTATAGGCCCGCAACTTATGAATAAAAGATCGACCTACAACTTTTGGGTTTTTTAGTCTTGGAATTAAGTCTAGTTTATGTTCCCAAAATTTGAACATAACGATACGGGACACCCCGTATATCTGCAACTTATCAACTTTTTTACTAAGGTTGGGTTAAATCGGCTCATTTGAATTCCAGGAATCTCCCATTATAGTATGGTTCATTCTTTAACGGACAGCCTGTATTTATATTAATGGTTTATTTAGCCGTTGTTATGGTAAACATCTTCATGGATCGCAGATTCTTACGAGTGTACTCTATAATCCGAACTCTCATCCAAAGCTTCTATTAAAGGTGTGCTCAGCAGATCTAGCTGTTCGCTCCCAAGTTATGGGTGGTTCTATTAAAAGTTAGTTGTGGTAGTGATGTCGGTTAGAATTAATTAGGGTCTGCCTGCTAGATTGAGAAATAAAATTGGACAGAAAATTTATCAGTATTATTTTATTTACATTGTGTCCAGACAATTATGCAGATTTCAAAAAATGTAATTGACGTTTCATGGGTACATTGAACGTAACAAGTTTGAAGGTGTTATGTTTATAAGTAAAGAAAAAATAGAGAACGTGTCCTAAAACTGTTACCCCATGATACGCAATTTTTGTTCAGTACATTATTGTTATGTTAAGATCTGATTTTTCAGCACCACTGTCATGGTGTATAAAAAAGACTTTCTGGTTTGATGTAAAAAGTAAATTAAAATTAAACTTTTTTTGTTAGAAAAAATTGAATTAATTTTTGTCTATATCCAGAACATGATGCTCCCTTGATAAGTCATAAATCCAAAGTTACTTATTAAGTTCATCCAATATACCTATTATTCTCATCCACACTATATGTAAATTTTGAATTAATTATGTTGCAGATAATAACGTTAGTGCACTTATTACTGTTGATGCTTACAACTCATTTCGATGTCCTGATGTCAAATTTTTGGGTTTGGAGCGATTTGTTGATCAATACCGCGATAATTTTGCATCCATTATTGAGAATTGGAACAGTCATAATTTAAATGAGTCAGTTCAAAATATTATTGACATGTTAAAAAAAGGTTTGTGTTTGTCCTTTAAATTGATTAATAAATTAATAATATTAACGCGGTATTTTTTACCTTTAGATAAGAAGGATATACTGATGCAGGAAATACCAGATGCATTAAAAACGGATAGTGAATGTGGAATTTGCTGCTGTTTGCTATTAGAGGATAAATTGCCTGATGTGATTTGCCCTAATATTTGCTGTAAAAATGTTTTCCATATCAGTTGCTTATATGAAGTAAGCTTTATTTGGTTTGGTTATTTCAGTAGGAATTATTTGTATTTTTTTAGTGGTTTACAACCATAAATGCGAAGAGAATGTTCAATACACTTCATGGGCCTTGCCTTAACTGTGAAAAGGTATTTATTCCCTTATATAAGCTCTATTTATCTTAGCAATGTAATTGTGAAAATGAAACTTCTAAAATGACGCAACAATGTAAAATTAAAAATTACCGTCATACAGTGGTGCCTCAATTATCTTAACGTCAATTATCCGAAGCATCGCTTTCTTGTGTCACAATGACAGTTAAATAAAATTTTTATCGCTCATTGCACTTAGCAATGATTTGAATGTCAAAAAAAGTTAATTACTTGCTGCTTTTCTATCAATATATAAGACATGTCTTTGCATTTATGCAAGACTTATCTGAACATATCGCCAGAGCCGTAGCAAGACAGGTGCAAATGCACAGGACCTAAAGCAAGAAGAGGGGCAAAGAAATGCTATTTTCGGATGCCACGGTTTATGTTGTAACTTAAATTTGAGATTTTGCCGCGAAAGCCCAACTCGTAACGCGCCCTTTTTCCTAAACAAACTTTGCGAAGATAACACCGGTTTTTTTTTAGCAAATAGGCATTAAATATGGGAAAATGTATTGTAGAACACTGTCGGAACAGAAGTGAACATATTACTGAAGGAAAATTAAGTTTCATTTTTTGATTAAGTAAAAATAAAATATATAAATATTCAATTATCGGCGTGCGTGAGTCATCGTTTCACTGCAATCATCACATATTTGCAGCATCGGCTTAACAATATTATGCACACGTGTCGCGTATTGAAAGTTTCATCTAAATCGCTAGAATCGTTAGGCGGATACAGAGTTCTCTCTTCTCATTTTGCATTCAACGATTCTCATGCTACGAGATTTAAATGTTCAGTCTATTTAGTCTCGGAAC
Source organism: Dastarcus helophoroides (assembly GCA_028583605.1). Classification (NCBI taxonomy): domain Eukaryota; kingdom Metazoa; phylum Arthropoda; class Insecta; order Coleoptera; family Bothrideridae; genus Dastarcus; species Dastarcus helophoroides. The sequence continues at coordinate 33,617,954 of CM053334.1, forward strand.
CGGATCGACGCTCTATTTTATTTGATAACATTGAAAGTATAATATACACTTTTTCTGTCATTGCCTTTAAGTTATAAAGAAAATATACTATTTACCGCTGTTATGGCAATCAACTACTGCATCAAATTCAGCTTTTATGTTCAAGAATGCGAAATGCCACTCTCTTGCTTGTTCTGGCTTCTGATGCACACTAAAGTAGGTTTTGAACTAAAATGCACAGCATAAGTTAAAGTGTTAAAAAGCTTAGGTATTACCTATTCAAAGATTTTCTGATAATATAATGAAGTATGGAAGCAGGGAAGGATTAGAGTTGGTAGGGATCCCTGCGAAATACAAAACCTTTCTATATTGTGTTCACAATAATATTAGTTTCTTCTCTCTTACAATATTTACCATATTTTTGATGACTAAAACAAAAAAAGTATCAATTTTTTGTGGGGGCCCCTGCGCAGTTGCACACCCTTAAATCCCCTCCTAGTAATCAGAATATAAATATGTGATCTGACAGAAAAATATGTCGCCACACCTATTTCCATAACACGGACCTGCGATTGTTTTCCTCTTACAAAACTAATTAGTAATAATAGGTACTATGATAAAAACAATTCCATCACATAAATTTTCTGAGAAAATTACTTTTTTTTTTTTCATTTTTCTTAGTATTATCGCTACTAGTGTTAAGTTTCAGTCTCATTGATAACAGTGTAGTACTGATGACATTTAAATATTCATCAACCTCCTTTATCATTGGTTGTCGTGATTAAAATCATATTACGATTTACGTGTATTGACTATGGTGATATTTTTGTGACTTTGGTTGGACTATATACGGCGTTCTAAAGATATTGAATATGGTTCTGAGTCAACAAGAAGGATGTACAAAATATCCCTGCTTTCTTTACGTGGGATAGTAGAATGAGAGCACAACATTGGATCAAAAAAGATTGGCCACAAAGAACATCATTAAGGAACCAAAAATGTTGTACAAGAGGCGCTAGTTGATCGTTCAAAAATTTTACTACCTCCACGTCACATTAAATTAGGTATTTTAAAGCAATTTGTAAGAGCACTGTTTAAAGACGTTGACTGCTTCAAGTACCTATGTGATAAATTTAACCATTTATCGGATGCAAAGATCAAGAGATAAGGAGTTTAATGCAAGACCCCAACTTTAAAAGAAGAAAACGCTTAGAATTCATTTAAAGATGTAGTAAAACATTTTTCAGGAAACGGAAACACCCCAAATTATGAAAATGTAGTGAATAATATGCTTAGCAATTTCCATAATTTGAGTTGCAAATATGAGTATAAATTTACATTTTCTGCATTCGCATATTGACTTCTTTCCCGAGAATCTTGGTGCCGTAAGTGAAGAATAAGGTGAGCGTTTCCACAAAGATGCTAAAATTATGGAGAGCAGATACCAAAGAGGGTGGGAAACACACATGATAGACTGCTGCTGGATGTTGAAGAGAGATGAACCTAATAAATAGAAAGCATAAGAAAAAAAGATTGAACAGGAGTTTTAAATGAAGTAGAAAATTGAGTCACAAGTCTTTTTGATTCCCTTAGTCTCTTTAGCATTATTTTTAACTAATACTGCTGTTTTTTAAGGAAAAATTTAGTTTTAAATTCATTAATTTTCGTCTTATAATTGTATACAAAGGATCAAAGAAGAGTTAAAATAATAATAACGATTTATTAACTTTTGATATAATTCTATTTGAATTTATTTTCTATGATTTTTTTACTATCACGTGTTATCCTTAATATCGTGTGATTCTGTCCCTTTGTGAGGGGAAGTGTCCTAACTATATCTGTTGGGTGAACGGAGTATAGATATTAAAAAAAAAGCATAATTATTGGAAAAGGGAAAAAAATTAAAATTCGCAGGTCTATTTAATTAATATCAATAAAATCTAACTTACATTAATTTTCTGGATATTTCGAGAAATGTTGAGAGTATATCTAATGACCAAAAAAAAATGTTTTTCTCTTGATCTAATTCCTTATAATGAAAAGAAGTATCTTTGATAAATAATTATGAATTTTCAACTTATACGTTTACTTAAACGTTTACCCTATTGTTTCACGCCATCAACTCGACAATACACCAAGGATCTTCATTAACTTGTCTATTTGTATAGGTCATTCGTTCCAGAATATTCAACTTAAAGAGAAGTCTGCATTTGTCACTCCATTAGCAACTTCTTGGAAAGTCTAATACATTTGAGAACATTATTTAAAGGAGATATACACTTTGGGATTTCTAATAACTAATTCAACATTATAAGTTTGTTACACTATTTTTTATGCAATATAATCTTTTTTTTTTCAGAGTGTAGCATGTCCAATCCCAGATTAGAAAAGAAGCCTTCTATTATCAGTGTGCTGATTTCATATATAATATTTGTTCCAGTTGTATATATTTTTTTAATAAAACCAGTTAGATTTAAGTCATGTGAGTTTATTTTTCTATAAAATTATTCTGAAATAAAAAATCTAAATAATACAAGATCTTTCAAAAAGTTACCCAGACCCCAGACTAAATTAGCTTAAAGCAGGTTGGACAACCTTGCTTATTTAGGGGACAAATTAAGAGTCCAGACAATTTGACAAATTTTTGGAAGACTTTAACAGTGCAAATTGGATAATTAATTCATTACACAAAGCGAAAACAAAATAAATTGTCTGGATTTAAATATCTATAAATCTCTAACACTGACTGATAGACAACGCACTGTCTAAGTGGGTGACTTCACAAGAATTAAGAATGAAATTTTGTACTCGAATTTTACATAAAACGTAGATGGCCGATAAGAGGGGATTTTTCAAAATTCACTTTCAAAGGGTCTAAAAATGGGCATTGAAAATCCAAAAGAATTTTTACAATAAGTAATACACACGAATGTATTTAAAGTTGCTTATGTACGTGTTAACTGATTTAATTGTTATGTATTTACAACCTCAGTGCTCATTAGGGGCATAACTTATTTTCTTTTTTTATATTTATAAATCCCCAACAAATTATGCTTAAGTCAAATATACATTAAAAAACATCATTAAGAGAAAGAGTATTTATTAATTTTATTGAACGGAAATATTTAAAACTTTAATAATGAAAGTTCACAATATTCTGAAACATGCAAGGTGCAAGAATTTATGGAATTTGGGTCTGTGACTAAAAGTGCACAAACCAGTAAGAGTAGACTACAGCGAAACTACAGAAGTTTAGAAATAGCTATTAATAGTAGAGAATGACGAATTTATCGGAAAATTTATTTATGTTTCAAAATGATAAGGCATATTTAAATCGGTCTGTACCTAAAGATCTAAAGGGAGAAAGGCAGTAGATAGATGTGCAATGATGAAATGGCCACCTAGGTCATCTGACTTGACCTTCATGGATTTTTTTCTGTTAGTTTTGTTATTTAAAAACAAAATATATGCAACACAGCCAAAGTCGATAAATAAATTACCAGAAAGAGTTATTGGTTAATGTTGAAAATTGACCCTAGGTCAGTAATATTAGAGATGCCTTTGAAGCTAGATTATATCATTGTATATAGGTTAGCGGAAGTCAATTTGAACACCTAATACTTTTTTCTTTTTAATTAAATGATAATAACATTACTCAAGTCGAGTTTCATTCATTAATCCTTGCTTAATTTAAATATTAATAGCTACAAATTCAGACCCTCACCTTTTTAAAATCTACTTGTGAAAACTGATCCAAATATTTAAGAAAATATAGGGGGTTATATTTAAAAAAAAGTAGATGAGGTTGATAGGGGAGTGTAGGGATGACAGTTACGGTCAGTATAAATATGACAAAATACTTATGTCCCCCTGTAAATATCTATTGACGTATTTTTTTTTAGTTTGGTTGCCATTGCTAAAACAGGAGAAACAACTGAGTCGCCTTAAAATCACCTGTTGTAGAGAAAAAGAAATTTATATTTATTTTGTGACGTTAATAAAACTGTGGAATGGTCTTGTTATTTAGTTTTATATCTGTTAAATCTTTAGAGTCTTACGTGTTTTTCAGTGTTGAATCACAAACAGCGGTTAACAAAGATCCAACCAACGCAATTGCTGCTTGGAGCAGTCTATAAGAAATTGCCAATCCCTGAAAATCTAGAACTGTCGAAGGAGCAACTAGCGAAGAAAAAATCAACAAAACATGAATGAAAAAAAGTTTATATAAACCTATGGACGGAAATGTTTCGTTTCTGAGATACAGGCTGTTGAAATCGGAATTTTATTATGAATTTTTTTTTAAATAATTTTTACGAAAGATAAATTTTTCGCACAAATTTTGGCTATCGGGAGAGAAATCATAATTTGGTATTATTTTTTGGGCATCACTTAGAGGGTGCTGCGTACGCTAGCACTATTAATTTTAATTTGTCCTAACTTTTTTGCCAGTAAACTTTTCCTTTTTTTTATGAATGAACCATATTCCTACACCTTTTTGAAGCAAAAAAATATACGTTGCTAATAAAGCTAGATGTCACCGCGTTCGAGAAATTTACAATTTCCGGAATTAAATAAAGATGTCATATTTAAATGTGGCCTTAAAGTTATTGGTTCATAGAAATGTAATATTCACTTTACTAAAATAGATATTGTTTTCTTGAAATGTTATATGGTAACATCTGCAAAATTTGGTGTAAATTTTAAGCACGAAACGCCCATAAACTGTCAGAATTTTTAGTCCCTACATTTTCCTGTCATTTTCTTGCGCCAAACCTATAGAAACTAAAATGACTAGGAGATACGTATGTACTTAATATGACCCTGTTCAATAGGTTTTGATTGAAAAAAAATATTTTATATATTTATTGAAAAAAATGAATTGATTTAGGAAATTAAATTTGAACTGTTTATTGACAAAGTACCAGATTAGAACAGAAACAACTTTGCAACGTTACTACAAAGCTGTACCGTTGGCGTATTGGATTTGCCTCTGGACTGCAGAACCGGGCAAGAAACAAGCCTTCCAATTGGTAGGTTTTGACGTCATGATTGAATTTTTATTTACGCCCATTTCTTACATATTCTCGACCGTACCTAATTCCTAGTTGAATGTAAATACTGCAGTTTTGATAACTGCTGTAGTAGTTATCTTATTGGAAGAAATTGTAGCTTCAATATCACTTTATAAAATAGTGGTATTTAATTTTTATACTTTTCATATGATGCGTCTGCATCATAAAACTTCTGGTATGGTTTTTTAATATTGCTTTTTTCCCCTAGGTGTGGCAAAGGGTAAATAAAAAATGTTATTTATTCGGCAGAAAAATGAATAAAATAATGTAAACTCATTTTATAGAAAATTTAAATCAATACAGCTTTTAATATTTTGAATTTGTCAAAAATAAAGCTAACCATTTAGAAAACTAACTCTGTAAATAAACTGTAAACATCAGAACGTGTCGCCTACGAGAATTAGCGTGATGGTAACGCAAACCATTAGTTTTTCCCCAAATCAAAAGTCGCTCAAAGCACCTAAAGAAGTTTTCACTTCAACTATAAAATGAAAACGTATGAGGATTGTAAAGACCATTTTTAATAATCCAATTCGTGTTAGTAGTTTCGCTATATTCCTGCAGCTTCAACTTTGCATCATTTTCCAAATTTATGTCAAGACGAATTTGAAAAGATTGTTCATAAATTGCAATTTCTTTCAACTTAAAATTACTTGGGAACAACATATTACTTTTTTATTGTATAATATAAATACACACAATCCACTGTTAGGTATATTAATGTGTAAATCACACACTTCTTTCAAATTGTGCATTAATGTGCGTTAGTTTTTTGAATCTGACACATTTAACAAACGAAAAGTTTACAAAGTCCTATTTAAAATGTTTTCCAATAGCAGCTATTTAAACTAACAATCCGAAAGTTGAGTCCGACATGCAAGTAATTACAGCCTAAACAAATAAAAAGCATCAATAACAAAACTAAAATATTATTAATAAAATAATACGTACAGTAATGTGTGGTCTCAACTGTCAATTGTATTTTACTCCAACGCGTTTGCGTGCATGATCATGATGTCAGAACCAACCAATTGGAACGCTTATATCTTGCCTGGTTCTGTAGTCCAGAGGCAAATCCAATACGCGTACCGTTGGGCGGCAAATTGGAAACATTTTAGCAATGTTTCTGTTAATAATTATTTATTGTGTTTAAGTCATACATGGGTTTTTAACACTGGTGGTATTTTCTGTGGACGAAATTTCCTGTACTTTGACGACGCGTATGTTCCTGAACTTTTGAATGAAATATCATTGAACGTAGTCGGGCAACTACCTTAAGGATATATTTTTTGGAGACAAATAATTGAATGGTAAATTAAATGTTTTATTATCACTAATAAGATAGAAAAATATACATTGAAAAAATTGTATTTCATGTCTTTTAATAGTAAATTACTTAGGGCAATTTAAATATTTAATCATATAAATAAAATCTGAGGTCAATTGCACCATTTTAAGTAATTTTATAGAAATGGCAAGATTTTTTAATAAAAAAGATAAATACATAATTTTAAACAATTTTGATTATTTAAAGCAATCCCCGGGAGGTCGTATGAGTACAACAAAGAGTATTTTTTCTTATCCTATTGTAAATAACAATTTCAAGATAGTGGAGCTTCTGTCCCATAAAAACTTCTGGAAGTTCACTTCGAATTTATTTTCAATTCTTCCAGCTGAAAAAAATAAAATAAATTAGACTAGAATAAGTTGAGACAGACGCAATACGAAGCTAACTTTGATGATTCACTGGAAAATTTGAGTAACCTATGGCAATTTTTTCTGGTGCCAATTTTTGAGATTTTCACTTTATTTTCAAAACGCATTTAGCAATTTAAACTTTTTCCCAAAATTCTAAATTTACGTCTCATTTCATTTTTAAAACTAAGGTTTTTTTTAACTTTTTCGGCGTTATGATGAATTTAAAAAATTGTTGCTTTTTCGAATTTTAAAATACTAGTTTTAAATGTTTTCTGTAAATTTAATTTTTCCCGAAATTTCGATTTTTTGTGGGAGTTTGAATTCCAAAGTTTTATCTTTTTTACATCACTTCAATTTTAAACTCGAAAATGATTTTATAAAAATTTCAGTTTAAATTTATTATCCAAATCCCCAGTTTAATCATTTTTTATCTAAAATTCTTCTATTTCCACTTTTTCTCAATATTTGAGATTTAACTCTAGTTCTTTTTTATAAATCTCGTGTTTTTTGTTCGAAATTTCGATTTTCTTCTCAAAATAATATATTTACAATTCAGCTTCTTTTACATTTCACTTGCAAAGGTTAATTCCATTATTCCTCTGTAGCTTTGCTAGTAGAAGGCGAAAATAGGTGGCGATCAACTACCTTTTTAGAAAAAGTCCAGAAAAAGTAATTATCGGAGAAAACGCCGCTAATTCTAAATAAGGGTTATGAAATTCTCTAGAAAAAAAAGTTTCTACTAAATGTCTGATTTCAAACTCAAAATATTTATTTTTAGAAATTAGAATTTGTTTCTTGAAATTTCCACTGCAAACCCGAAATTATTGCATTGTTTAACATTTCAAGCGGAAACAGAAAATTTTTTTCGATAAATATCTATGTTGCCCGAAATCTTGAATCATTACTTTTTTCCTAAGATATTTAGATTTTAAATTAACAATTGAGTTGGCCGGAAGAACAATAAGGATGCACATTTTCTTAAAATCCAAATAGATGTACCTGGTAAACATTTGCAAATAAAACGATGATAGTTTTTTATATACCTATATAGTTAAAAATTGTTTTGCAAAGAGCAAAGAGCCTTGCGTTTGATGGAATAATGTTGAGCCAAGATTTTCAATATCATCTTGAACACTGGAACCTTTTATTTCATCAAAACGTATGACAATAAAGTGAAAACCGCAACACTCTATCTTTAATAGTAACTAATAGCCCGGAAAGGTACCGAAAATGATACACTCTGTACATTTTGTTTCGAGGGTTCCTGTATAATTAAGGTACTGCACATTTTTTTAACATTATTTAAGCAAACAATTATGGTGTTTAATAGAAATTATAAAAAAACTGTAAGCAAAATATCGCAATAATGTGGTTTTGCTTAAAAAGGAACCAATTTAAAAAAATAAAAATGAAAACAATATTTTTTTTTCTGTCAGATTATTCTTGCTAGTATTGGTAAAGCATAAGGCTAAACTGTTGCAAACACTAACTTAAGATTATAATTACTTTTCCTTTGAAAAAGTGGTAAAAGTGCTCGAAAACAAAAATGTTATTATCTCAATTTCAAAGGCGATGCAAGTTCGTCGTTCTTCCCGCCAACTCCTTAACTTTTTAAGTTTAAAAAAAGCCAATAAAAAATGAATAAAATTAACACAACTTCGTAAGATATTTTTTTTTTTCAAAAAAATGTTCTTTAAATTTCAATATAAATTTCGATAAAAAAAAACTGAAATTTTTTCGAATTTTGCCTCTGAAATTTCGACGTTAATACTCAAAATTTCGGAAATGGAATTTGAAGATTTGAGTTGAAATCCGCGTTAGAGTCTAAATTTGGAGAAGAATGTCTGAATTTCTAAAATATTTTAGAATGTGGAGATATTCCAAAATTTAAATTTTAAATACATTGTATATTTTCGAGGTTGAAATTCAAAATTTAGACAAAAGAGTGAATTTTTCGTACAAAAATAATGTGATTTAGATAAATTTACCTTTTACCAAAAGTTAGAAATTAACCTTTTTTAATATTTTGGATTCCAAGGTTGAAATTTCAAAAAAGCAAAATTTCAAGTTTAACCTTGAAATTACGACAGAACATCGGTCAATTGGACATAGTTTAGGAAACCTTGATATGTCTTCCTTGACAGTTCGCTCTTTAAAATAATTTCCAGCCTTTTCAACGAATTGAAATTAAATAAGTCAGTACCTCTCCTTCCTCATCTACAGAGTCCGATTCATCTTCACTCCCATGCACGGAAGCCGCTGGAGTTGTTACCCTACTGGAGCTTGGTGAGGGTGGTTCGGAGATCGGTCTTGGGTATTTTAAAGTATTGAAATGGTTAACCTCTTCTTCTTTATAGTCTGGATAAACAGCATGAAGAGCTTTCATCCTGGCTTGCCTGTAATACTAAAAATTTCATTAATACTTTTTTTTATATGGGGATCTACTAGGAAAACTTACAACTCCTAAACTTCTCCAATCTAAGAGGTCACTTAAACGCTCTGTTCGATTTCTCTGAATAATTCGTTGCCTACGATTCAATCTAGCAAAATCGTACATGTATTGAGCTAACTGTTGAACTGAATCTTCTAAACCAATCGTTCTTCTATCTACTATGTATATGCCATAAGACATGGGGTCAGCTATATGCTCTTGCATGAAACATCCAAAACCTGTTTAAACCCAATAAGTAATTTTTCCATCCATGAATAATAAAAGGTCTAACCTGATAAGTTAGTAGTAATACTGGGAATACCCATTACAGTACATTCAGCTGGTGTATATCCCCATGGTTCGTAATAACTTGGGAAGACCCCCAAGTGGCAACCTCGGACAAATTCTTCATAATCCAAGCCAAACAACGGATTTGTACTACTCAAAAACTCTGGGTGAAATACTATCTAAAAACATAAATCTTACACATGATTAAGGTGGTAATGGATGAGCAATGTGTTTTACCCACCTTAACTCTGTCATTTTTTGTGTTAAACATATTACACCTCCTTATCGAATTCAACACAGGATCATTCCAATCGTCGACAACGTTATGAGTGGTAACAGGTGGTAAACCATCTCTCCCAAGGGCAAAAATACACCGCTTTAATCGAACTAATTCTTCTTTATGTAGCAACTCAGAACCAACCGGTAAATGCCCACTAGAATCTTGAATATTAAAGTAAATTTATGGCAACGCATGCAATTTTACCTCAGACAGATCTCGTATAACCTTTTTCCGATTTTATTCTGTATGTCATTTATGGTATCCCTGAGACTTTTAGTGACGGCATGTCCCCTTAAAGATTCCACGTTAAAGTTAGCAGTCTTAGCTGGGAAAATCAAGAATGCCACAACGGTAACATCAGGATGAGTACTCTGAAGCAAAAGTTAGTATCAAAGAAAATCATTCATTTCTGAAACATTCATAGCTGTTAAAGTAATGGACGTAACCAAAATCTTCGGTCGAGTTTAACCGGCTAGACTATTACACAAATTATTTCAATGCAGCAGCATTTAAATCTATTCGATAATTAAGCACCGTTTTCGACTGGTCAAATTATATATCTAATTAATCCTGGCCAAGTCTAATTATAACTGATGGCACTGGGAGAGGATTAAGAATCACAAAAACTAGCCTATCTGTGGGTGAAATCTACAAAGAACTGTTGCAAGCAGTGTACAATTAGATAGAAGTCTACTGGAGAATCAGCTCTACAGTGTGTCCTACCGGAAATCGCCGCGATCGATATCTGACAAAGTACTCATCTAAAAAATTTGAAAATTTAACAACTCAGTAAAGTCGGCAAGGCCAACACAACTAAAAAATTATAACATTTTTTATTATTTTATTTATTTTAAATGGTCATATCTCCGTTAGGAGGCAATTTAAAGAAAAAAATGTATTTCAACATTTTTCATATTTTAATGTGTAGAATATGCTCCTGAAGGACTTTTGTAACACCCTGTATAATGCTGCCTAAGCAGGGCCGGTTCTAGGGTTTTGAGCGCCTCGTACAAAACTAAATTTGGCGCCTTTTCATTCAAAAATATACAAATTAACTGCAAATTAAAGAAACTAGTAAAAATGGCAAAAAATCGAAATTACACAATAAAGAACTGCGTAAAAATTTATTTATTTAGAAAATAATACAATAGTTATTTACTTACAAGTGATGCAACATATGCATAACGAGCGCATTAGAAGTTCGAGCGAAAAAATCGATGTCTCATAAAAAATGGCCAATTTTAATTTATAAAATCTAAAAAAATAATGAATGTAAAAAAATATTTTATTTTTATATCGGCGCCCCTCTTGCCCGCCCCTTTATCTGGCGCTGTGCCTAAGACTTGAACTAACTTGTAGAAGTTACAAAGCATTTTGAATCTATGCGACTCCCACAAAATGTAAAAAAAAGACAATGGTCCAAAGAACCCCTCCAAACGTGCAAAGGTTTTCTTGAAATAAAAAGGACGAAAATATGTTGCAAAAATGAAATTCCCTTCCAATCACCAGATATGTCTCCTATAGATTTAGTATGGGGTGAACTATAGATAGGAAAGTTAACAATCGTTTGCCTCCCGCTTCAAACAAATTGTGGAGATACCCGCAAGACAAATGGTCAATGGTTGCATATTGCAATAAGTTTAATCTCAGAATGTACAAACATTTGTGAGGGAGTAATGAAACGGAAAAGTGGTCATTTCGATGATGCAAAGATTTAATAATTACTTGGAAATTATTAAACAAGATTTTTTTTAAGAATATGTTTCATTAAGTTTTTATAATTACACACAAAAGCTTTTATTTTAGCTTACTGGTCCAAATTTATAAAATATTTAAATAAAGGAAATTGTTTACTTTTAGAAACATTTTTTGATACACGACGAGTCCATCAAGGATCTGAAAGTGAAAAAGTGATTATTTTTATTCATGCTTCCAAATTTTGAACAACAGTGTCTCTGTTGCACAGAACTTTAAAAATTACTTTAAGGTAGATCACCGACTGTAATCATAGTAAACATTTTTAGAATATTAAATCTAAGATATTAATCACTATTTTCTTTGTTGAATAATTTTTCAAAAAATTATGGCAAATTTCTATTTTTATTATGGACGCCGTATAGGATTTTCAGTTTAGTAAACTTTTTTTTTCTAATATGATAAATCGCAATGTCCGAAGTGAAACATGGGCACCTTCACATAAGAAAAAAATCAAAATGAAAGTAGTGATTTTCAAAAAGGTGAGCCAAGAATCCTTTTTTTTTCTTTCATTTAGACGAAGGAGCGGGTATCAGTGAAATAGTAAAAGATAAAAACCTAAAATAAATCAAAATACTTAATGACCATTAGGTTAGGATTTTAAGAACACATCACAGCGCTGCCACACGACTACGTCTAAATATTACTAGATCATGTTTTTGCCACTACAAAATTAGAAATTTAGTGCCTACTCTGATACAGATTTATCTGAAATGAACTATACATATTTGTCTAATTTTCTGTGGTATAGTTTTGATATCGCTTTGACAAGACAGCAGTCAAAATGTAGATCAATTTTAATTTCAAAACTAACCGCGCCCCAATTTCTCCCGCACCATGAACAAGTTAGGTAAAAGCCAGAATTCAGTTTTACCCATTAAACCCACATCTGCACCGGTTAAATCGAGAACTCGTTCACCATATCACAGTAATGCTAACGAAATGGCAACAGAAATAAGCCAGGTGTCCAAAAAAATAGGATCACTTAGGCGGGACCATGGTCAGTTTCTCAAATTTATAGGGCATTTAAACGATAGAAACCAAAAATTACGGGATGAGGTCAACAAAGAGGATATTCACAGAAAACGCAAAATTCTGTTGGATATGAATAAGTCTTTCGCGGATGTTAATAGGGAACATTTTAAAAAAGGTAATGATGGTATTAAAAGGGACAGAAAACGTACTTTGGATAAAGAAAAATTGGTCGCTATTCAGAAAGAATTAGACGAATTCGACGATACTATGGCGAAATTAAAAGCTGACAGGGCGTCAAATGATCATTTTTCCGGAGAATATTTCGAAGAATATAACAAATTGATGAAGTTTGTTAATAAAATTGATAAAACAAAATCAGTAGGAAAATAGAGTTGGAGCTCTGTATGTTACACTATATATTATGTAATTAATGTTGTATGTAGTGTAAAGAATCTTGTGTAGATAATAAATGTAAAAATTGGGGCACTTATATTTATTTTATTAAATCTCATTTGAAGATCGGATTTTATTTAATAAAGTCCTTGCAAAAAGTGGTAACCCCCATCATCATCCATCAGCAAGTTTTTCAAAACCAACAAACTAGAAGGAGATGTTGTGCTTTTACTGCTCACTAATTCCTTTTTACAGTTCAAAATGAACTTATGTTTTCTTTCCGCGCATTTTAACTGTACTTTTTTAATTTTCTCGAAATGTCGACTTCCTTTTTAATTTCGAGTTTGAAGATGAAATTTTTGATATTTTTTTCGTTAAATGTAGACTTAAATATATTGAATTAAAAATTTCGAACTTTTTCTCAAAATTCGAATTTTAAAATTGAAATCCCGAATTCAGACTTACAATATTACAATTTTATAAATTTCTAGCCCTTCCAAAATTTCGATTTTTTTTAAATTCCGAGTTAACTATTGATTTTTATTTACTCCAAAGTTTTGAATTTTTCTAGAAATATTGAATGTAAAGAATAGTGAAGAGTAGTAGGGGTATAAAATGAAAAATTTTAAACGAAATCAGTCAAGAACCTATTTTTATGTTATTTATTGCAGTGGATTCCTAAGCCCTTACTAATGTTTACCAGTTAGAATTTGACAATATTTAAGAGATATTTTTGAATGAACGATTATTTTATACTAATTATCCTATAGCTAAAAATATGACATTTATGTTTTTGTGGTTGGCAAATAAGATTTCAACGAAAAGAACCAAAATGATGATAGTAATTACGTAACCAGTAATATTGGAAGAGAATTGTCGCCATATATCTTTCAGTTTAAAATTTCGACTTTTTTTCTTCAAATGAATAACTCGAAATTCGCGCTTAAAATCAGATTTTTTCTTGGAAATCTATTTTTTTAAACTTTAAACCCAAAAATCTCAAAATGTTAAGAAACATTTCTTTTAGAAATTACCAACTTTTTCTCGAAATTTCGTCTTCAAACGCTCTCGACTTTAAACTGAACTGTACAGACATTTCGACTTCTTTTCCTGTTATTTTGAGCTTCCATTTCAAAATTTAGATTTTAATTCTGAAAATTAGAAACAATTTGTATTCTGATTTTGTTTTTGTACAATTTTGACTATTCATTTAGAGTTTAAACTGAAACCAAAAATTTTCAGCTTAAATTCAAAATGTTAAGAATTTTTTTGGAAAGTTCGACTGTTCTCAGAATTTCCATTTTAATATAAAAATTTGGGTAGGCTTTCAATTTTAAATTTTTGAGAAAAAAATGCCTGTAAAAATTCCGAAGACTTTTCAATTTACTCATCACATTTCGACTGTAAAAAGTCTACACTTTAAATTTAAAAATGTCTAGAAAAAATAATTGTTTACAGGCCTCAAATTTCTAAAATTTTAAAATTTCGATTTCTCCGAGAAATTTTGATTGTAAAGTCAATATTTGAAACTTCAGTTGAAATGAAAAAAAAAGGCAAAAATTCTAGTGGAAATATTTTTTTGTTAAAATGAAATTTTGTTTCTCTTTTTCTCAAAATTTCGATTATAATATCGAAATCTGGGAGATTTTTCTCATTTTGAATGTCGAAATGAAAATTTCGAAATTTTTTCTCAATTGTCGACTTTAATTTGAAAATTCCATTCCATTCCAAACTCAAAAATATTTTTTGTTTTTAAATTCTGCATAATATTTTTTTTTATTTATTATGATTTTACTGTCGAAGTGTCGTCTTTTTTACTCAATTTTTTTATTTATTATTATTGTTAGCTAGATTTTTTTCGACTTTTAAAACAATTTTACATTTCGATATGTGGAGACGAGATGATTTTTTTTTATTTCTTTTAAATATCAAGTTTCTTCTTAATTTCAATTTCTCGTCCTTTCAAATTTTTTCTCAAAATATACACAATTTCATTGCAGGGTAAAAATTATTATAAAGAATCTTTTTTTTATTTATTAAAGATATTTTAAATTTTTGTTAAACTTCGATCTAAATTTTCGACTTTTTTCTAAAGATTTCTAGTTTAGAATGGATTTTTTTATAATGTTTGAATTCTTCCCCTTTCGAAATTTTTACTTTTTTTTCATATTTACACGTATTTTTACTTTCTTCTAAAATTTCGATTATAAACAACTCCCAAAATTCAACTTTTAAACTGGACAAATCGAGAAAATTTGACGAAGTATTTTATCAACATTTTGCAAAATACAAATTTTGACATTATAATCCGAAATTTCGAAAATGTTCCAGATTTTCCCTGAAGTTGCGAAATTTTTTTGAAATGTCGGCTTTTTGCGAGTCCAAAATCCCATATTAAAGTTGAAGATTTTATTTTTTCCAAATAAAATGGGTAAAGATCAGCCTTTTTTCACCCATCGGCCAAATCTCAAAATATACCTCTTTTCTTAATTCAACAGGTGATAGAAAAAGTAATTTTAAGGAAAACGTTTCCTATTAACATGTATTCGGAAACTCTTAATAAAAAAGATACAAGGTGTTAAAATTTGAACAAAAAAAGTTTTTATTGTTTCATTTTCAAGTTTTCAGGGTTACTTAAACTAAATTTGCACATATGGTGTGGTATGAAGGATCATAAAATAAGACAAAATTAAGTTTTTATCTAACCAGTGGCGGAGTTGTGGGCAACCTGTGATATTGTTTTGAAAAAAAAAGTAGTAAGCCACTAAACAAAATGAAATACATTAGAATTTTTGGATAAAGCGTTTATTTCTGAAGAGGAGTTTTTCCTTGATATTTTTTTTGGCATTTACTACCTTATGTTTTACGTAGGAACTGTTCGAATACAATGTATGCTAGTCAATCACTGACTAACACAAAGAGGGGTAAGTTAAGTTAATTTTCCGCTTTTTTATCAAGAAGGTGCCTAATGTCGTTTGTATTTTTCTTTTGCGCCCTATAAGAAGTCGTTAATATGTGGACAAGGCACCCACCTCTTGCCTTTGGACTCCTATCAAAAACTGCCTCATTTTCAATAAATTGGTTCATAATTTTCGTTATAGTGACTAAACTGGTTCTTAAAAATAGTGTTTAACACACCTAATTGTTTTCCAAATTCCTCAATTGTTTTAATTTCTTCATGTAATTGTTTAAAATTTAACAAATTCTCATTAATCAGGTTTATGAAAATTATTGCAAGGCTAAACAGAATTAACGATGGACGGTTAAACCAGCGACCGCCAACCAGTGCATTTGTTCACATATGCATGTTGTAGAATTATTAAATTTTTTGCTGCAAACTTGTATAACATCACATTTTTAATTTGTCATAGTTACATTTTACTTCTAATAAATTTAGTATTGATCGAATAGTCGTAAATAGCAAATTTTTTTAAATAAAATTCTGAAATTTTGACTTTATTCACAAAATTATGACTTTTTTCGAAACTGCAAAATTAAAATTGCGAGATCTAATTAGCGCCAGAAGTCAAGTTCTGCCCAACTTTCCTCTTCTGATCGAAATAACTTTCTTTGCACTATGGACGATTTATAATTTATAAGGAAACAAGAAAATATTTTTTTTAAAAAAGTATAAATTAATTTAAAAAATTCATTTTCGCCAAATAAAATCGAAATTTCATTAAAAAAATCGAGAAAAAGTCTAAATCCTGAAGCCGAATTTATGCAAAAGAAAGTTAAAATCTTCAAATAAGTCAATATCTTACAGTCAAAGTATTAAAAAAATTGAAATTTTCGTCGATTTAAAAAAAAAACCCTACCAATTTATTTACCGAAATTTTCAAAAGGGCAAATTTACAAAACGAATTTCCAAGAAAAAGTTTGAATGTTGAGAAAAGTCTAAAGTTTCAAAAATAGTCAAAACTTCAAAAACAATTACCATTTAAAAATCGAAATTAGTCAAAGTTTCAGAAGTCGAAAACGTGAAGAAAATTTTCAAAACAGTTGAAATTTCCAAAAATAGAAAATTTTCGAAAAACCTCTTTCTCAACAAACGGCCAATTTACAAAAAAAGATCAAAATTTTTAGAAAAAAAGGCAAGTTAAAAAAACGGAAATTTCAAAAAGCTGAAAATTTCAATAAAAAAACAAGATTAAAATTTTAAGTCACTTTCCAGGAGCATTTTTTAAAAGTCTAAATTCTGAAATTCCATATTTTTAAAAATAATTTGTCAAAATTTTGAAACAATAAGTAACTTTTAAAAAAGTCGAATTTTCCAAAAAATGCCATATTTACAACAACAATAATCGATAATTACGAGAAAGTCAACATATTGAAAAATGCCAAAATTTTAAGAGTCTAAATATTAGAAGGATTGGAAATTTTAAGAAAAAGAAATTTTGATAGGGTTGAAAATTTTGAAAAAAAAAACCGAAAATTTTACAATGTTGAAATTCCTAAAGATTCGCATTTGTCAAAAAGCCGAATTCTTTAAAAATAATTTGGAATTTAAAAGGCAGAATTTTCTAATAAACTCAAAATATTAATGGGGATGAAATTTTCAAAAAGTCGACATTTTCAAAATAGTTGAAATGTTCAGGAAAAATCGAATTCTTGCAAAAAATTGAAATTTTCAAAAAAAAAAACAAAGCTTCGAGAGTAAGTCGAAATTCTCAGAAAAATCAAAATTTTCAAGAAAAGTGGAATGTCTCTACTCCCACTCTTCCTCATAACGACATGATAAGAATTAATAATTTACACACAAATAAGTTGCAATTAATTATCTGAAAAGCAAGTTGAATCACAAATGGCCGAATTTCAACCACAATCCTCGTAAAAATGCGCCACTCCGAATCCAAAAATTCCCCACTTGTCCACGGGGAACTTTAAACTTTTTTTATAAATTGAAAATTTGTTTCGAAATGCTTTTTTTCAACGCAGTTTGACTTTTGCTTTGAAATCTCAACTTTATTATAGGACAAGTTTGTATTTCTAAATTTCGGAGATGTATTACTTATTCATTCAGTCAGGAAGAAATTTGCACATCGACAATGTGGTTGGAAAAAGAAATCGATTATACCAATTAATGTGAAGAATCCCAATTTATATGTTTATTATTTAGTTGTCTACAACATATATACACTAAAACATTTATTTTTTGAATTAAGTTTGTAAGTAATTCTTTTTATTGAACCGTTTCTCTAATTCTCTCTTTTTCTTCCTCGATCGATTCTAAAATTTCGTTGTATCGTTTTTCATATTCTTCAGATGGTATGTTTGTATTACTTGTTTGTTTTGCAGCTTTTATAGCAGCTTTTTTGTAACCCTCGATTTCTTTTTTTAATGCCAACAATTTTTCGCCTTTATCCATGTCGTTGAATCTTTTGTCGAACGTACCACCTTTTAAGTAATTCCGAACTTAGTTTTCTCTCCAGTTGGTCATTTCGTTCATTATTTCTTTCGTTGTACTGTTCAGTATTAACAGTTTGCGTACTCTCTTGTTCTGTTGCCGTATCTGATACGTTGGAGGAAGCTATCTCACTTGCACGTCGTCTGTTTAGCTCATCCTCATATTCTTCTAGTTTGTCTTTCAGCTCTATATTTTTTTTGGCCAACTCTTCGATTATTTTCGAGAACTTTGCGTTATCGTCTTTAAGTGATTCAATTTCATCCGATACGTTGCTAATTTCGCCCGCCAGTTCGAGAATCAGATCTTCCTTAGATGATCTCTCCTTCATCCTCATATATTTGGGCATGGATGGCGGAACGGGCCTGCGACCGAGCACATGAGGTTTCGGCTTTTTCATCCTGAGCTCCGGATTCCAGCGAAAAATTTGTTTATCATTTCTGTCGCTTGATGCGGACCCTCCTCGGGTTCGGTTACGATTGCAATTGTTCATTGTTAATGTTATGGACAATTTTGATTTAGATTATCATTAGATTTATAAATTGGGAATTTTTTACATTTTGAATTTCCTTCTGTCAATAAAAATCATTCATGAAGGCAAATATTGTGATCTGTACGTTTTCTATGTTGTTACATAGATTAACTAATGTTTTTCTGTACATAGAATGCGATTATGCAGCGGGCAGTGCTTAAGACTAATTTTAGGCAATAAACTATTAATTAAAAATCTATTATTTAACTCATTCATGCCCACTGTTAAGCCTGATATACACTCCTACATAAAATCGGGCGACTGTCTATAGACAAATCGAGGGTATTGTATTTAGACATCCGGAACCAAACTCAAAATGGTCCGGGGACTTTGTCAGGCATCCACATCTGCTGCTATTCAGCTAAACTAGTTTCCCAGCCACCTTGACAAATGAGACAGCCATTTGTGGAATTGTTGCTTGTTCACAGGGCGTTGAAGAACATGAGAATAGCCCCCGGCCATCCACAGCGGACTACTCGACGAATTGGATATGGCACATATCAAACCAGCGAAATTAACTTTGTGTTAATGGACAGGGCCGAGCCACGGACTAATCGGCAGACTTTATCTTGCAGACTAAATATCTCACTCAGTTAGTGGAATGCTAAAGGTTTTGATTCGTTCTGATTTTGACATCTTTTAGTCAAAAATGCCAGAAAACGCAAGTCAAATCTCAGGTGCATGCAAACATACCGCGAGTCGAGTCCAATTAGTACAAAAGTGACAATACTAGCCCCTGTTTCTCATTTGTTTATAGACAATCTTAGAATTTTGTCTATAGAAATATAATAAAATGACTAGAAACCAACATGTGAAAATAATTAATTGTCTTATATATAATAAGACTTATATTTTATAATTTCGTCATTTTTGAAATTTTGGATTTTTCTAGACATTTTGTTACATTTCGTAACATTGCTTGTAATCCAACCACTTTTTTTAAATACTTCGATTTTAAGTTCGAATATTCTTCCTTTAATTTTGTTACTTTTTTTTCACATATTTCTTCAACTTTCTGACATAAGATGTGCAACTTTAAATCTAAACCGATTTTAATCGAGACCTAAAAGTACTTCTATATTTAGTTATAATAACACATTGTCACATCCATAGTTTTCTAAAACTTTATACTTAAACTGAAAATCTACTTTTTTCGAAAATCAACTTTAAGCTCTACATTATTTCATTTTTTGTAGAGATTGTCAACTTTTTGTTATTTAATTTCATAATTAAGTATGATTTCTAAATTGTTCTATTTCGTATATTTTTTTTTGGAAACTCATTAATTCGAATTTTCTATGGAAATTTTAACTTCTGTTTTCAAATATCAGATAATTTAAATTCACTTTGGATTGTACTTTCATTTACTTTGTTCAATTTCTTTTTCAAGTCACTTTTTCAAGATTCGTTGTTTCGTGAAATTTCCAAAAATTTACTTTTAAAGAATTGTTTATTCCATTGAACTGGAGCTTACTTTTTTCCAAAATTTTAATTTCATGCTCCAAATTTCATCGCTTCTTGGAGATTTTCACTCTCTTTGTGAAACTTTTTTTTCAAAATATTTTTTGCAAAATTCCAAGTTTACATTTTTAATTTTACATTATTTAACCAAATTTTCAACTAAGAATCAGTGATTAAATGTTTTCTCTGATAAAGTTTTGTTCGAAATTTCAAGTTTAAAGTTTTCTACATATTTCAATTTTTTTCCAAGTTTTAATTTTTCTCTGGGTTTGAAAATATATATTCACGTTTTTTCTATCAGATAGACTCTAAACTCGAAATCTGGAGAAAGTATTTTCATATTTTCACATTTTTTGCAGATTGCCACCTCAATTTTACCCAACTTTAAATTAGAAACTTCTACTGTTGCTAGCAATTTTAAAGATTTAATTAAAATTTCAGATTCTTTCTTTTTTCATGTTGAAAATTATGGTTTTTTTCAAAAAATTCTGACTCAATCATTTTACTTTTTTTCCTAACTTTTTCACCATAAAAGTGTAGGGGAGATCGGGGTATTCTGGACCACGGGAAATTGAGGACCAGCTTTATATTTTTTTCTCTAGTAGTGGTTGACAGGTACAAATAACTGTTGTCAGCTCGCCTGATGTTAAGCTCATTTTCCCTTCAGTACTCGACTTGTGTACCTAAACCGTTAGCTCGCTTTGATACCAAATAAAAATGTGATACTTCGAATTTTTTTTTCAATTTGAGTTTTTTTGATCACAGTTTTCGAGGACCAACCCAAATAAATACGTTCATTATATTCGCGGAACCTTAAGACTTCGACACAGACCTGATTGGGTTAGTCTTATACTGTCATATTGTAAAAAATGACGTTCGGGGAATTACAGGCCACTTTTGTTGGGGAATTATGGATCACTCAATTTTCTACATTTCACAAGCTAACTTCGTGTATTTGATGCATGCAAGTGATTATTCATGCAAATTTTCAACACAGCATTATTTTTCGGCAATTTCTAATAGTTTTATTGGTATGATAATAATTTCGTTTCGAAGTGATTTTCATTCCCATTTCTTACCACTTTACTTTGTTTTTATTTCATAATAAAACTTTTGTCATTTGTAATGAAAAATAAAAGGTTTTTCTATTACATTTTTCCATTTTTTAATCGATTTACAAAGTGGTCCGTAATTCCATGACATTTTTCAAAATCGCAAAAATGCAATTTTTGTGCCAACTGATATAAGCTGTATATTTTAATTCAATTTGATCAAACTGTTGTGACCCAAAGAGAGGTTATTAGTTGTACTGCAAATTCAGGCTTTGAAATTTTCAGAAAAAAATATTTTTTTGCAAGTTTTTAGTCAAAATA
The DNA here is from genome assembly GCA_028583605.1 of Dastarcus helophoroides. Lineage (NCBI taxonomy): Eukaryota > Metazoa > Arthropoda > Insecta > Coleoptera > Bothrideridae > Dastarcus > Dastarcus helophoroides. Next base: position 33,639,595 of record CM053334.1, read on the forward strand.
AAAAGGCGGTCCACAATACTTCAGTTTCCCCTACCTTTTTCCAGGGATTGTGATTTATTTATTTATTTATTTATTTTTAATGTCGATTTTAGTATCAATCTTTCTACTATTTTGGGTAGAATATTGAAGAGGCACTCTCTTATTTCTTCTTCGATCTTTTGCAAATTTTCGCTGTTGTTATTTTTGATAGACGTAAGTTCTTTTTCTTGAAATTTCGTGCTCAGTCGCAAGTTTCTTGTATAGCTTTTTGTACTTGAAAAGCTCTTTTTCTCAAAATTTTTTCACCATTGAAATCGCCGAGTTTCATCAAAAAGTTCTGATTAATTCTTGAGTTATTAAAGAAAAACTGTTTTTTGGGGTTAACTTTAAGGGATGATTTCACCACTTAAATCGCCGAGTTAGCATCTAAAAAAATACGTGTCCAATATTTTTTTATGTACTATAACATATCACAAAATGAAAAAATCAGGTGGGGTACACCTCGGGTACTTTCCTTGTCAGTATCTTTCTGAAGATGATAGCTTGGCTATCGAAATTAGTTATAGAAAGTGTTTTTGTGCCTTTATAATTTGTCTTTCTTTCAGGGGACAATATTTCAATTTTTAAAGATAACCAAAGATCAGTCGGTTCCACAAAAAAAAAATCGAAATATTAATACAAAAAGAATTTTAAACAAGTCAAATTTTTAAAAAGGTCTAAATTTTCAAAATTAAGCAAAAATTTTGAGAAATAGAAAAAAAGGATAAAAATAATTACAGAAATGTTAAAATTTTGAAAAAAGTCGAAAATTAAAAAAGTTTAAATTTTGAAAAAGTAAAAACTAAAAGAAAACTATTTTTTCAGAATTTTTTTCGTCGTCAAAACAAAAATTATGAAGTATAACGTCTTTTTTTCTGGTCAAAAATCATATTGAATGTTTATTCTTTTTTTGTTAATAAAATGCGCTAAGGTTTCTGGGGGCCAGAAGGGAGGAATTTGGGCACATACGTAAGTTGAAAATACAAAACATTTTTGCTCCTTAGTTCTCAAAACAATAGAATGTAAGAGCCGTGGCCACATAATTGCTCCCAGGCGCGGAAATTCTTTGGCGGGCTTGAGAAGTGACCCTCAACAAGAAAGATAGAACTGACAAAGAGGTACCTTAAACTGAACTTTAGTGAATTTCCAAAAAAAATGTATTTGCGACACCTCGATTGAAAAATACTGTAACATTGTATCACACCTGGGGGCGGGGGGATTTGTATGTTTACAAAGTTCTCATACAGCTGGAATTATGAACTAGGAATTTCTATTTTTCTTAAGAGTATACTTAAATCATAAATATTCATCGTGAATGTACAGCGAACTACGACAATTCATAATTTTTGCGAATGTAAATCCATCGCAAAAGGTAGGTCGAATGTACCAAAGACATTTAAATAACCACAATATATCAACATAAGCCAAAAAATGTCAATTACGTCAAATTACTAAATTTAAAATGTAACATCCTTTCAAAATTCTAGTGTGTATCACAATGAAAAAACAAAGTAATATAATTAGACCAAAACACGTATTAAGCGTTTCCCGGCCCGCATCAATTATTTTAAAAAAACATCAACCATCAGAATCGATGAAAAATCTTGGTAAACTAAAAGCCAAAAGCAACAAATTGCCCAACCAAGATATCATGCAAGAACTTGATTTGGAAATTGCAAAGGTGCATAAAGGAATATCGGTTCTCAAAGACAACAATAAAATACTTAAAAAAGAGGTCGATCAGTTATCGGAAAACGCCAAGAAAATTAAAGAGAATATTAGAGTTAAAGAGCTGAAACTTTCTTCTGAAAAGTACAAAGATGAAGTTATTCTATTCCAACATAAAGACATAATAGATGATTTGGCTGCTCAATTACGCTTGAAGAATAGGTTAATGAAAGAAAACGAGCAACTAAGGGGAATCCTAAACGATCAGAAATATATCGACATGAGAAACGAATTGGTTGAATGTCAGCATAACATGCTTAGCATAAAGAAGCAGCTCCAAAAACATAAAAAGAACAGTGAGTTGCTGGAAGACGAGTACAATAGTCTAATTGAATTCGTCGAAGAACTGAATAAGACAATTAGAAAAAAAGTATTTAAAACCGATCATACACCAGTTTTTGTTCAAACAGACAAATAAAAAAGCTGTCTTGTTATATATTTTTTTCTCCAATAAAAGTTGTTTCTTATATTTTTTTTTGTTCTCTGTAAATAAGAACTGATTGTAAGATGAGTGCAGAAAGGCACGTGCAATCTGCATTCATTCGGTGTCTGTGAAAGTGCAGCCAGTGTTCATTTAGTGGAAGCTCTTCGCTAATCGCTGGCGATTCAATAAATATCTTAAATATACATGACAGCCATCGAACTTGTAAAGATGTAAAGTTTTTATAAAGTATAGGAATGACCAGAAGTACGGAATAAAATTTTTACCTTTTGGATGAGTAAATTTTCTTTAAAACCCCAAAACCCGTTAACTGATCTTATAATTAATTTTTCCTCAACCCCCTAATCTTAAGTTATCCTTGCTTTTTTTTCTCAAATGGAAACATAAAGCATAAGGGGGCTCGTTGAAAAGCTTGTAGAAAATCGAATCCAGCCATACCAAATAAACAATTTTTATGTTTTCAATATAACAAGTTCTTTTTTTCATTTAGAAATTGAAGCAACTAGATAATTTATTACAAAAATAAACCCAATGTCGCTTGTGCTGAAAATGTCCTTCATGCACTATTTGACATTCTCCAAAACGATAACAAAAGATGTCCACAGCATTCCGAATACTTCAGCTGGTAAATTATGCATCTCCGCCCTAATCTTGTTCTTTAAATTCTCGATATTATCCGATCTGTCCCGGCAGATTCTTTCTTTCAAATATCCCGAAAGAAAATAATCTGGGGGCTGTTGGCGGCCATTCAATTGAACCCCATCTAACAATCCAACGATTTGGAAAAATTTCATCTAAGTATCTTCGAACATCAATATCAAAATGTGAGGGAGCGCCATCTTGTGGGAACCAAATTCTTTCATTCGGTATATCTATATCAATTTCATCAGGGAAAATCACAGCTAGAGTAGGTATCAGGTCAAATGTTAGGAAATCTAGGTAGCGTGCGGCAGTAAGATTTTCTTCAAAAAAGAATGGGCCCAAGATTCTGTTGTTGATGATACCTGCTCATACATTAACTTTCTGTGGGTGCTGCGTATGCGATTCGCATGTCCAATGTGGATTTTCCTGGAACCAAAAGCGATAGTTGTACCTCTTAACCAGTTCATTTAAATAAAACGTAGCTTTATCCGAAAAAAGTACGTCTCGGTGAAAACCATTATTGTCGCTCCGCCGTCTCATAATTTCCTCACAAAATTGTAATTGCCCATTATAATTGTCTTCCAAAAGGTCTTGGACAAGAAATACCTTATAGGGGTGATTTTTCTCTTTTTTCAAAAAAATTCGAATTGCAGTTCAAGAAGCATCGTGACTGCGGGCCAATGAAAAAGTTGAAGTATGAGAATTTTCAACAAATTCTAATGCAATGTCCAATTTCTTTTCTTCATTCAAAGCACGTGCCCGTTCAGTTTTGGACAAACTCTGTACTATACCGTGTTCCTCAAATTTGTAAAATATTTCACTAACTGTCTCTTGCGAGATTTAGTTTTCGGAATATTTCGCATTAAATAAATCGCACACCTTAGCCTGACTTCTTACTTTGCCTTCTACATCCAAGCAATATCAAGATTCCGATGCGTTGCCTTCCCACAAAATACTATACCATTGCGACTCAGTAAATAACTTGATTTTGACACAATATTAACGCTTCGAACTCCAATTTACAACTAAAGCGAAAAATTAACCAGAAAGCATGGCAAGGAAGTGGTACCAAAAAAAAGCAACATAAAAAAAAGATACCTTTTTTGCATTAAGAAATGCTTTAATTCGAAAGTTATCTTTTTCGCAACAAACTGCATAAAATTCCTTCCATAATACCTACACTAACAAAACCAAATAATTGTACTTGATGCTGAAAATGTATCATGGTCGCAGTTAAGGTTGGAAAAATTCCACGTTTTCTGATAATTTTGTCGAGAATTGATTAAGAGATTAAGTAGAAAAGTTTAATATTTCGAACTCAAAATCGAATTTTTAACATCGAAATTTCGAGATTAGAGCTAAGATTTCGTTGTTATATTTGTAAATTCAATCAATTTGTATCAAAATTTCAATTCTAATTCAAAATTTCGGCTAAAAGTCAAGATTTTAAAATGCAAAAACTGTATCTGGGAGTTGAGTCGAAATTTATAGCAAAGAAATCTAAATTTATATAAAAAAAAATCAGGAATGTTTGAATTTAATGTAAACATTTTTGGAAAAACAATAAAAACATTTCGAGAATAAATCGAGATTCAATACATTTCGGAAAAACATAAATTTATCAAAAAAAAAAAACAAAAAAACAAATCAAAAATTTCTGCAAGTCGAAATTTTAAGTTATAAGTCAACATTTAGAAAAAAAGTAAATGACTGGAACTCTCAATTTTAAGAAAAAAAAAACGAAATTTCAACCGAAAAACTCGAAATTATTAAAAAATAATTTGAGCTAAATCGCTAAAATGAAGAAATGTTGAGAAAAAAGTTGAAACGTCGAAAAATTTGTAAATTTTTAAAGTCGAAATTTTCAGAAATATTTATAAATTTCGACACTTAAATATCTCGACGCAATCTTAAAAATTCTGATTTTATTAAAATTTTCCGTCCCTTTTTGAAAATTTTAACTTTTAAAATTTCTCGCTCAGGGGTGGTCAACTTGAGGCTGGCCTATAACATTTTTGCGGCCTAGTAAAGATTCATCACACTTTTGCAAGTTTATATTTTTCGCACTACTCTGGATTCTGTACTTCTTGTCGATCAAAAAGAAGGCGGTTTCTACTTCTGTTAATACTTCCGGCCAACATTTCTTGTAGATCAAATAGTAGTTTGTACAACAAGAGCGGATATGATGTCCATATCGCACGAGAACGAAGTTTGAGCACGACGCCGAAGGCGGAGTGCCTCAATCGTTCGAGTGCGATATGAACAATCCGCTCGAGTTGTACAGCGAATTTTTCCCACGACTACGATCTATCAAAGACTAAAATACGATTTAGCAAATTAATAATTTTTCATGTGACATTTGCAGTTTCTAATATATTTTATAGTGTCCATGTGTCAATGAAACGTCATAAATTTATCGCAACAAAATTCATATTTACTATTTGATTTTTATGGTAATCATATCTTGAATATATCACTTGCAGCTTTAGAAATGTCCGCTGGGATAAAGTTTACTGATTCTGCACTAAAAGCACTCATTTTAAATACTTTCTTGTCAGTTTGACAGATTCTATGGTATAATTCTGAATCTAAAAATGACATTCGTCTTTATCGCATGCCGTGATTGGTCAATTTCATATCCACACTAGTGTGGATATGAAATCGACCAATCACGGCGCGACTTTCGTTATATCCGTTCACTAGACTGATATGGTCTATCTATCTTGCTCGTAAGGTATAAAGAAAACAGTGAATATACGGGTGGGAGTGGGAAAAAACAATAAAAAGGGCGCTCATAAGGTTCGCAGAGTTATGATGTATTTCCAAAGAAGCCCGCAACATTATTTGGCTTGGCTACTCCTGTTCTAGCTTTATTATGTCTATTCAAAACAAATCAAAACCAGAACTTTTTTAATTTGATTTTTTTCAAAAATTCGACAATTCACAATTTCCACTTTTTTCAAAATGTTTATATGTCAAAAAAAGTTTTTTCGAAATTTCAACTTTTGAAAAGTTTTGATTTTTTTCAAAATTTCAATAATTCAAGCTGTTTTAAATAATTCATATTGTTTTTGAAAATGTCGACTTCTATGGCAAATTTACCAAATTTTTAATTTTATTTCTTTTTATGCCACTTCCTTAAAAATTTCAACCATCTCCATTTTTTTTTAATTTCGACTTTTCCGATGTTACAATTTCTCTGGAAGTTTTGAGTTTTTTTTATTTTATTTTTTTGAAAACCTCGAACGTTTTAAATAATTGGGTTTCGTGTTTTGAAAATTTAGATAGTTTAAATATCCACCTTTTTTTATAGCTTTCAAAAAAGTAGAAATTTCGAGAAAAATTACATTATTTTTTAATTCTAACCTATTCGAAATATTAGACTTGTTCATGAAGTGCTATATTTTAGAAATTTCAGATTTTAAAGGAAAATTCTACTTTTTAAAATTTTTTTGCCGTTTTTAAAATTTTTCCTTGTTTAAAAATTTCAACTTTTTGAAAATTTTTACTCCTTTGAAAATTTGACCCTTTTTCAAACTTCAACTTTTTCCAAGTTTTTTGTTTTGAAACTTTAACACTGTTGGATTTTTTCCTAGAATCTCCCATTTTAAATTCAAAACTTTAAGTTTTTCTGAAAGTTTTAAGCTTCAAGTGAAGTGAAGTCTCGGGTTTAAATGTCGGAAATTCAAGAAAAGAATTGATTATTCGAGTTAAATGTCGAAATTTGTTGATAAATTTAATAATAAATTGGAATTTTTAGGAATTTTTTTATTACAGACGGGGTGAGTCAGAAAGAACGGGCCAACGCTAAACTGGAAGTACTTGGCACAAAAATATAACAATGTCGCTAGTTTACGAGTTTACGAGATACACGACGTTCAAAGTTTAAATTTTATTCTGAATTTTGATGTTATAAATCTAAAATTTAAAAGTTTTTTGGTTTTTGATGTAAGGATTACAAATGTTAAACTTTCTCCCAGAGGGCGCTAGTTTCGCCGTGAGTTAGGCTTAAAACAAATAGAGGATATTAAAGAACAATCAATTTTACAAAGAAAAGTTTCTCTTGTTTAAGTTGTCTAAATCTATCGGTTTTTAAGATATTTGCATTTAAACGTTTTAATGTACTTTTTGTGTTTTTAAGGCGCTACATTTTTCAAAATTTGAAGAATTTAGTTTATCAGGAAGAATTAAATTTTCTTTAGGAGTTGCAGTAAATAATCCAAGGAGCCACAAATTTATTTAAAAATAATACTTTTGATGGTAACATTTAAAAAATATTTATTGAAATAGGTGGTAGACACTTCCAACATTGGATTTGAAGTTTGTGGTTGTCTCTAGTACCAATAATTATTATTGTTATTTACTGCTGCTTTGACTGAGTCTCCATACCTTTGCATATTTTAAGAATAAAATAATAAGAATAGGAATAAAAACACATAAAAAAATACACTGAACCTTTTAAATGCAAATAACTTGAAAACCGGTAGATTTAGACGACCTAAACAAGAGTTCCTTTTCTTTGTAGAATTGGTCCTTCTTTTATATTCTTCACTTGCTTTAAGCATAACTCAACAGATAAAAAAAAATATGTTTTAATTAAGGTAAATAATAATATGAAAGTAGCTCCCTCTGGGGGCAAGGCAAAATAAACCCAAAATTTGTAATTCTTACACCAAGGAACCTAAAATTCTTAAATATTAGATTTATAGCATCAAAACTGTCTCAGAAAATTTAAGCTTTGAACGTTTTGTACCTCTTGAATCAGTGACATTGGATAAAGCATGTTGAGCTCAATAGTAATATTTTGGTGTCTAAAATCTCCAGTTTAGTGTTGGCCCATTATTTTGACTCACCCCGTATATTACGAGTTTTTCACAAAATTTTGGGTTTCACCTTTAAAATATAGAGTTTAAACCTATAATTTTTAATTATTATTTTTTTAATCCATACGTTAAATTCAAAATGTAAGCTTTTTTTTAGAAATTTCCATTCGGTTTTTCAAAATTTGAACTTTAACCTGAAAGTATCAATTTTTTTCTAGAAATTTCGAATTTTAGATTCCTAATGTGTATCTCTTTTGCAAACAATTTTTTGATATTCAGCTTTTTGAAATTTGAGGTGTTTTTCAATAATTCCGTGTTTAAATTTTAAACTCCAAAATATTTTTATTATAAATATCGAGGTTTTTTTCTAAATTTCGAGGTTTTTTCAGAATATTTTGAGTTTCAACTTGAACTTTATATATTTCCTTCCAAAATTCAACTTAAAAATTGAAATTTGGATTTAGATTTCAAATTCATTTCTTAATTTTGTTTTTTTCTCTTAAAATGGGAATTATTTTTGAAAATTCCAATCTTGAAATTTGGAGTTTTATTTGAGCTTAAGGTTTGGGCCATTTTGGTCTGAAACCAAAACCGCGGGCGACACTAGTTTTTTTGCCGAAGGCGAAACTGGTCTTCAATAAATAGGTATTGAAGAGTGCAAAAGTTAAACGAAGCAATTAATTTCCAACAAAAATTAGTTGCAAACTTTTCTTGTAATTTTTTTCGACCTAGCAACGCCGAATGTGTCATCTTTGCTGCATAGTTACTATGATTATGAAAATAAAAGTCGCCTTTTGGCACTTGACTGAAACACTAACGTCGGTCAAAAATAAAAAAATGTAGTCAATTTTCCTTATAAAATTCACAAGTATCTAAAACCAATCAAGATGTACAGTCCAAATAAGGCCAAAAATAAACTAAGGGCAAAACAGAGAAAGTCCGTATTCGACACAACTTTGTTCAGAGGCGTTGCACCCCGCACCATCACCCTCACCCCAAAAGGGCCGCATTCGTCGAAGGTACCCCATAATGCTAGCACATACACAGATAAAAAAGGACGAACCATATCCACACATGACTTAATACAGAAAGTTGATGCGGAATTCAGAACTATTTCAAAAGAACTGAATGTCATCAGATTTCAAAACTTGGATTTCAAAAGACAAATAGAAGACTTGAAGCTGAAACGAAAAATATTGGAAGAAAAAATAGAAGCACAGCAGATGTGCTTAAATGATGAGCATTTTAAGAAACCGGTATTCGAACAAGCAAAAAAATACGCCTTAGAGGAAAGAGAAGGTAAGAAATTAATAGCTCAGCTAAAAAGAGAGAATAATAAAATCAAAGCAATTTTGAACAATAAGGAGTACAGAACGTTGGCTAAACAATTAGAAACGTATAAAGAAAATGTGGATAAAATGCAAGAAAAAGTGAAAGAAAAGAAAAGGTTAACAAGAGACTTAGAGGAACTCTATGGCGAGGTGTTGACCTTCTTGGACGAAATGAACAACACTGTTAAAATGAAAGGCTGGAAAAAGGAAAACCCCACTTGTGATGCTAAAATATGATCCTTTAATAAAGGCAGTAATTTGGCTCAAAATGCATTTTCAATTATAGTTAAATTTGGGTTTGTTTGCTCCTCTAATAAAATCAGACATTTGCGAAATGGTTTCGGTGTCTATCCGTCCGAACTAAAACATAAACTAAACATATTTTGCCTATAAAGTTTCGAGTGAAACATGACGAAAACAAGATGTATTATGTGATGCTAGTGCACTTTAACTTGACTTTGGCGGGAATATTATTAAGACAGGTCAAAAATTCGAGAAAAAGTGAAAATGTTGAAACTCTGAAAGTAGAAATGTGCAAAAATCGAAATTTAAACAAAAAGTAGAAACTTTAAAAAAAAAATTGAATATTAACAAAAGGACAAAGTTACAAAAAAGTCGCCAATATTCTCAAAATAAGTAAACCATTTGAAAAAACTCCGAAATTTTGAAAATAGTGAATCAAAAAGCCGTCAAAAATTAAAAAACCCAAACAACAACAATCTTTTAAATAAAGTAGCATATCTTTCAAAAAGCCAACATTTTTGAAATAAATCAAAATCTCAAGAAAAATACAACCTTTTAAAAAACGTGAAAATTTTCTTCTTTTAAAAAGACGAACTTTTCAAAAAAAGCGAGAATTCTAAAAACAAGTAAAATTCTTCAAAAACATTAAAATTTCGAGAAAAAGTCGAAATTTTATGAGTCGCAATTTTTAAAAAAGTTCAAATTTTCAAAAAGTTCAAACTTTTCAAGAAACAGTCGAAGTCAAATTTTTTTAAAAAGTCTAATTTACAAAAAAAAAGTCGAAATTTCGAGGAAGTCACAATTCTGAATGAACTTTCAAAAAATAAAGGTTTTCAAGACAAATCGAAATTTTGAAAAAAAATTGGAATTTTTAGAGTTGAAATTTACAAAAAATATCGAAACTTTGAAATAAAGTCAAAAATTTCAAAATAAAGTCAACATTTTCAAAATAAAGAAAAGACTAAATTTTCAAGGAAAGTAGAATTTTTTCCAAATTTTTTAAAAGTTTTCAGAAAAAAAATGTTGAAAGAGTGGAAAGTTTTTTAAATAAGTCAAAATTTTGAGAAAATGAAATTTTTAAAAAATGGAAGACTTAAATTGTCAAGATTCTCAAAAAGTAGACATTTTCAAAGGTCAAAATTTTCAAAAATTTCAAAATAAAAAAACCCAAATTTTCAAGGGAAGTAGAATTGTTCTTAAAACTTTTCTAAAAGTTTTCAGAAAAAAATTTTTGAAAGAGTAAAGTTTTTTAAATAAGCCAAAATTTTGAGAAAATGTCGAAATTTTTTAAGAAGTAGAAGACGTAAATTGTCAAAATTTTCAAAAAGTAGACATTTTTAAAAGTCAAAATTTTCAAAATAAATTAAAATTTTTTAAAAGAAATCTCAACAAAAAGAAAGAAATTTTCAAAAGTCCAATTTTTCAATAAAATTTGAAATTGTCTAAGAAAGTGGCACTTGATTTTTAGAAGTCGACATTCAAAAAGGGATAATTTACAAAAAAAAATTTAAAACAATTTTCAAAAAAATGAGAAAAAAAGAAAGAATAGTCAAAATTTTTAAGTTTAAATTTTTAGAGTCGAAAACAAAAAAAAATCGAAATTTTTAAAAAAAGGCAACATTTTTAGAAAACCAAAATTAAAAAAAAACAAATTTCAAGGAAAGTTTTCGGAAAGAAATTTCTTTCAGTGTCGAAAAGTTTTAAAAAAGTAAAAATTTTAAGATAAGTTGAAATTTTTAAAAAAGTGGAAAGGTCAAATTTTCGAAATTTTAAAAAAATCGACATTTTCAAAATAAATGGAAATTTTCTAAAAGAAGTGTTTTCATCAATAGGTACGAATTTTGAGAGTCTAAATTTTCAGTAAAGGTCTAAATTTTCAATAAAGGTCTAAATTTTCTATAAAAGTCTTTTTTAACAAAAAACGAAAATTGTTTTTTAGTTTTTAATTCGATATTTTCAAAAAAGTCAGAATTTCTTCAATAAGTCGTTTTAAGTTCGTTATAACCAAACATATTCGTCATTTTTTTTGGTGAAAGTTAAAATTTCGCATAAAATGTTCAGAGAACGTCGAAATTTTGAGTCTGTATTAAAACTATAAATTTTAAGAGAGATATTTTTAGAAAATAACCGAAATTTGGAAAAAAATCTTACTTTGGGTTAAACTAAAAAGATTAAAACAAAATTTCAAAAAATAAGAATCAAATTTTGTAGAAAGATTTAGTTTTGGGTTTAAAGTGTAAATTTTGGAAAAATAAAAAGTACAATTTTTAAGTGGAATTTTAAGAAAAAAGTCGTTTCGGTAAAAAAAAAAGTTGTTGAATGTCTTATTAAGGTCTTTAGAAATATACAGTGTGTAATTGTGAACTGGTAACAGGTAACAATACCTTAAATAAACATCTTAGATCAAAAAGAAGTATATCACATTCTAATTATTACTAAATACAACAGGTTCACCCATAGGTTCGTAGGTGTATACGCTTAAATACGCCATTTGCTCATAGATGACCAGCTACCATGGAAATGTCTTACTGTTTTTGTATGAGTTCGACATCTGTTAATATCAATCAGTGCACATCATAAGCGATTTCATACAACAACATACATTTTTCTTTGTGTAATCATGTCTAGTTTTGTGCCAAAAAAAAAAAAAAATATGCGGGAAGCTCTGCTTTTCTGCTTCAATTTTAAGAAATCGGCTGCCGAATCACATCGAATGCTTCTGAAAGCCTATGGTGACAGTGCTTTATAGGTCGAGGACCATGAATTACAGGCTCTTTTGGACGAGGACGATATCCAATCGCAAAAAATGCTTGCCGAGGAGTTAGGTGTCACTCAACCAGTCATTTCCATGCGTTTACGTGCCATAGGAAAGGTTCAAAGAATTGGAAAATAGGGAGATGGAACGACGCCAAAACACATGCGAAATCTTGTTTGCCAGACAAAAAAGTAAGTCATTTCTGCATCGTGTGGTGACTGGCGATGAGAAATGGATTTATTTCGAGAATCCAAACGCAAGAAATCGTGGGTTGATCCCGGCCAACCATCAACATCTTTCCCAAGACTAAATCGATTTGGACAGAAGACGATGCTGTGCTTTTGGTGGGGGATTCATCTACTACGAGCTGGTAAAACTGTAGATGCCCACCGTTACCGTCAACAGCTAATCAAATTGAACCGTGCTTTGCGTAAAAAAAGGCCTGGTTATCAACAAAGATATGACAAACTGATTTTCCTTTACGATAACGCACCATCGCACACGTCGAAATTTGTCCAAAATTACCTGAAAACACACAACTGGGAGGTGTTACCCCATCCCAGACCTGGTTCCTTCTGACTATCACCTGTTTTCGTCAATGGCCCACGCACTCGCCGAACAGCACTTCGATTCTTACGAAGACATTCGATAATGGCTGGACGAGTGGTTTGCCTCAAAACATAAGGAATTCTTTTTGGCGTGGTATTCACAAATTGCCCGAGAGATGGGAAAAATGTCTAGCTAGCGAGGAAAAGTACTTTGAATATAATTCTTTTTTGCTTTCTATACAAAACAAATGTGTTTTATTACTAAAAAACAGCGGATTTAAGCTTATATACCGGTATAACAATAAAACCTCGACATTAAACAATACTAGCTATCCAAAAGGAAAACAAATTCATTTGCTGATTTCTGGTTCCTGTTAAATAAATAATTAAAAACAATCGTATTTTTTTGATGAAATTATGATAATTATCAAATGAAAACACATATCATGCACACATTACGCATTGTCTTACCTTTAAATAATGATTAAGTCTAGCTAAAGCTTCTATAAAAATATCGGCGCCTTTGTTGCTAAATTCGTATCTTCCTGCTATGAAAAAAGTATAGTGTTTTATCCAAATCAAAGTCGTAATGCCTAAAATAATTAAAAATTATAATTTTTCAAGCAAAATCTCATACAGCTTACCCATAAAAATGACCTCGAACGAATTCGTGAAGTTTTTCTTTGGAAAGGGCGTGTAAATTTTGAAATTCGTGGAGTGCAGAGAACTTTTTGACGTTTAATCCATTCGGAGTAATAACATCAGGTTTTCTTTTAAGGAGATGTTCAGCTTCGAATCCTAAAGAACAACATAATGCAATAATTGTATCTGTGATCGTCAAAGCCGAATAAAAACCATTTTGTTTCAATATTATCTTTTATTTTATTTTTAAAATGTCATATCAAACTATAAAAATGAAATTTGAGGATTTCTTGTATCTTGCAGGCATTTAAAGTAATGCAGTTTTTAATTAATTCTAGGCAATTTGGTAAGTGCCAGTCTATTATTAAACAAGCCAACGTGCTACAGTTGAAAATACAACCAACAACCATAAATCGCTTTCGATGTTCCTTGGCCATCAACAATATGGTACGGCTGCTGTCAAAATGTCCAACTTATATATTCAATCTGCAAGTGCTCAAGACGTATGAATACCAGTGAGTGTCTTATAACTGACTTTCAACTATTTATATCGAATGTTTGCCACATGTTAATTAAAGCACTTATCTGCTGAAAATTACATCAATCATGTATATGTATACCAATATATACAGAAGGGGTAAGCAACATCGGCCCGCGGGCCGCCGCTCTGCAACGATATCAAATCCGGCCTTAAATGTGGATTTTTCTTCCGAAATTTCAATGGTTTTCAAAATTGCAAAATTTCTGTTTTTGCGCTTATCCAAACATTCTTATTTCAAGCATATAAATTTTGAGTCTTTCCTAAAAATTTTAATTTTCCTTAGACAATTTTCGGTTTAAAGGATGAATTATTACGGTCTTAAAATTGTATTTAACTTTACATTTTGAACTTCTAATTTTAATCTTAAAAATTCTTCTCTTAAAAATTTCTACGTTTATCGCAAAATTTTGATGAAGAGTTTTCCATAAAATTTCGACATTCCAATTAAAATGTAACCTTTTTCAAAATACTTTAATATTTTTGTTACTTTATTTTTCAAGGATTCTATGCACAGACCAATAGGTTTGAACATTTATTAGATGTTCAAAGCTATTGGTCTGTGCATTAGAATCCTTGTCTTCTGGGAACTTTCCTAGAGAGCAACCGCTTCGCTAGGTGGCAGTGGTAGAACTGTTGGTAGTTCAGCTACCTATGATTCACTATACACGCCTGGAGAGTTGCATGAATTTGTAGTCTAGATTGTATTCTACTTGTTTACTTTTTAAAATTTAAAATGAAAATGGAAATTTCACACTTTTATTCAAAATTTTAAGTATAAATTTTACGTTTTTAAAAATTTCAAGAGGTTTTGCAATATTTTTATTTAAAATCATCAAAATCTTGAACATGCTATAAATTAGAGATTTAACAATTTTACTGGAATTTTGATAATAAAATCGAGACCTGATAAACTTCGAAATTAAATTTAGATTACTTGCAAAAATCCGAAGTTTTGAAAGAAATTTATCTCGAAATTTCCAACAAAAAATATAGAATTTCTGAAATAAATGATATTAAAATGTTAAAAAATTTTCAGAAAATAAGCGAATTCTGAGAAAAAATGACATTAATATTAACTTAAAAATTGACATTAAAAAAAAGAACTTTTTTTAGTAATTTTCATATTTTTATTTAAATTTGGAAGATCCTAAAAGTTCGGCAAAAAAAGTGTGAATTGCTAAGAAATCTTTTCCCAGAACGGTTACCCATGTTATTAAAATTTTGACCTAATTATAAAAATTCAAAAAAAAAATCGAAATTTAGAGAAACAGACAATGTCAAGTTTTAACATAAAAGTCAACATTTCTAGAAAGTCAAACTTTGAGAAAAATGGAAGGGCTAATTTTAAAAAATGTTGAAATTTTTTTTTAAAAAAAGGGGTTTTCCCATAGAACGTCAATTTTGGAGAAAAAAGTAGAATTTGGGAACAGAGATGAAATTTTGAAAGAAAAAAAAATACATTTTGAAAATAAATTGAATTCAGAAAAAATAACTGTCAATTTCCACAGGAAACGAATTTTACAAAAAGACGAATACTGATAAAATATGTGCAAGTATAAAAAAAAGATGTAAAGATTGTAGAAAAATCGCGAAATTTGTATAAAAATGAATGATTAAATTTTAAGAGAAAAATTGAAATTTCGGTACAAATATTATAAAATTTCTACCGTATTTCGAGAATGAAAAAAAAGGTGCAACTTCGAGAAAAATACGAATTTCCGGGTAAAAAACTCATATTTCGAAAAACATAAGATGTTGACTTTTGATATAAAAGTCAACATATCCTGGAAAAAATCAAATTTTGAGAAAAATTCAAAAAAAAATAATACCGATTCTAAAAAATGGAATTTTTGAATTTTGGGAAAAAGCCAAATCTTGCAAAAAAGGCGAATTTGAGGGTAAATAAAAATTTCGAGAATTCTAGAAAAAGTCAATTTATTTATAACCAAATTAAAAAAAGAAGTTTCCAAATTTCCAGAAAAAGACCGAGCTTTAAAAAAGATGAACTTTGGCAAAAAAAAGTCTAATTTTGAAAAAAAAAATGAATTTTGAAAATAAAGTCGAATTTAAAAAAAAAGATGAATATTGAGAAAAGTTGAAATTTTACAAAAAAGACGAATTTACCGGAGAACGAAATTTTGAATACAAATGATTAAATTTTGAGAAAAGTCCAAATTTCGAGAGAAATTCCGATCTAATTTAGAAAAAAAATCGAAATTTTGAAAAAGACGAATTTTGAATCAAGATTGAAATTTCCATAAAAATAAATAAATGTTTAATTTTGAAGTAAATATCATTATTTCCAGAACAAAGCTAAACTTTCATAAAAATAAGGGACAAAAGAGACATTTTACAAAAGTTGGAATAACGAGTAAAAGTAGAAAAGTCAAAATTTGCAGAAACGAAAAGGTTAAATTTTGAAAAACAAAGTTGAAAATTCTGAAGTTTTCGAATAACTGGATTTAATGTCAAAAAAAAGGCAAAAATCGAGAAAAAGACGAATTTCAAGGAAAAAATCGAAATTTCCAGAAATAGAAAATTAAACCGAACTTTAAAATAATAATAATTTGAGAACATTTAGGCAAAAAACAAATTCTAAATGTTAGAATTAGAACAGATTGCAGGTGGCGCTAGAAGTTCTATTTTGATATTCATTCTTTGTATCGTGTGTGACATATATGTAGTTTGAAATGTGTCTCGTAATCAGCACTGTGTTTTAATACTAAACAAATCGAAATTTTTGGTAAAATGTCATATTTTGAAAATATTGGAATTTCCATTAGAAAATCAATTTGTGGTAAGAATCAAATTTTGGAAATATAATTAGAAATGTTGAATAATGGACGAATTTCGAAAGTAAAATACAATTTCAAGGAAAGACTATCAACTTTAAAAAAAATCGAAATTAGAGAAAAACACTTTAAACTTCCAAAAAACCTAACTTTAAAACAAGACGAAATTTCTTAGAGAATGTTTGAAAAAAGGTTGAATTTTGGGGATAAAATTACACTTAAGAAAATTGAGAAAAATTGAATTTTTGAAATAACGTAATACATTTAAGAAACAAACGAAATTTTCAGGAACTGGTATTCAAAAAGGTCAATATTCAGAAATTGCTGAATTTCTTTGAAAAAGAGACGCATTTTGAAAGAAGGTGTAAAAATCAAAATTTCTAGCAAGTCGAAATTTAAAAAAAAACTTTAAATTACCCAAAGACAATCAGGTATTGAAAAAGGCTGCATTTAAAAAAAATCAGTAATTAAAATTAAATTAAAATAAAAAAAAGACATCGAAAAACATTCATAATTTCAAAAATAATTAAGTATTAAGGGCCCCGAGAACCAAAAAGATTTCGGAATCATTGGTTTAAACTAATTTTTTTCTGGATTCAAATTTAAAATTTTGATCTATTCTGGTCCGTGTCATAACACGAAAATTTTATTACGTGAAAAAATTGTCCACTCCTCAAATACAGGATAATACAGTGTAATCAGCTTTACAAAGGTCACCAATAAAAGTAACTTGACTTTTATTACAGATTGCATTGCAACATCCATTAATAAAAACGTCCGTAAATCAATTACTCTCTATACTTTACCTGTAATATCTGAAACGGTGGTGAAAACATGTGCCAAATGAGATGCTGCTCTCTCCATGCAATACCTATGATAAATTTGACGTTTTCCAGCTTCTTCATCAACACTAAACTAAAAAACAAGGATGAGCTAACGAATAGTATAAAATATATGCATTACTTTGTCTAAATTATTGTAAAAATCAGTGTTACCAGCACACAGATATCTTCCCAGCAAAGTAGCGTGAGTAGTAAATACTGTAGCCACATTGACATGTCTAGTTCTAGTCGCAATTAATCCAACACCAGCTTGCCATTCGTGAAAATGCGCGCATATTCGAGGAGGAGCGTCGGGGTTGGAGGCTTCTGCCGCATTATTAAACTGCAAGACGAACATTTAAAACACTGCAACTTGTGCCAAAAATGTAAAATACTTCTGCTAAAAAGTCTGCAACCATATAACCTAAGATAATGGCGTCATTTGCTTCTATATCCAGATGTGGAACCCCCATATTGCATTTTTCCCATAGTTCACTCTTGTACTCATCCAACTTCCAAGCTGCCGATCCGATATCCATAAGGACTATTTGTGGATTTCCATCCACAAGCCATCGCCCTGTATGTACCTAGATGTCCATATTTAAGAACAAGTTAATAAATGCTGACATCTACCTTAAATCCTTTGTTTCTAAGAGCTAACGCGGCCTCGTTAATAGGTTCCGAGCCTAAGTGGACCTTCTTCAACTTCTGTTCTTGCACATACTTCTTTGTAAGGCCCAATCAAACAGTACTGATCTCCTAATTCTTCGGTGGATACATAAGCCTTGGATCTAATGACTGTATATATGCCCCCCACTGAGGAGAGAATAAATAAAAATTAGATCATGTGATACTTCGTAGCATTAATCTATTTAATAAATCACTAAGCGCTGACTGACAAACAAGGCGGAGCCTAAACGGATAGGTCTAGGAGCATGAAATTTCATACAGGTGTTACCCATACTACGTAGATGAACACCAGAGAGAATTTTTCAACATTCAAACTCTAAAATAGCGAAAATCGGCATTAACGGACAGGCGATCTTTACAAAGTGAATAATACTGTAACGCAATGTAAATAGATGGAATAGAATTTAGAATAGAATTGTATAATTTAGTAAATAAAAAAAAGTTTCTAGAAGGATCTGATAAGGGGAAAGCGGCCGCGATAACGAAACAAATGGCAGATAAGCGTTCCAGAAATTTCGGGAACGATAAGCTTTATCTGCCGAAATGTTCTAAAAGCCGGGGGCCAAAACTATAAAAGGCGGTCAACTTTCCATCGAGTCAGTCAGTTAGAAGTCAGTGTAGTTAGTGGGTTAGCAATTAGTAAATAAGTAGTGAGTTACTGTTCAGTTGAAGTGTGCCGAGTTAATTTGGGAATAAAGTGGTGTAATTCACACATGGTAACTATTCGAACCGATAAGCCCGTAACAATACATAAGATTGTATTTAAAGCTGCCTATAAGCATTAAGAGCTGATTTAATTAACGTGACCACGAATTTATCCAAATTTTTTCAGGTGCTCAGTGCATAGTTTGTCGCTTTTACGAATTCTTTCTTCTAAATATTAAAATTTCAAATTAGAAATTTTGGCTTTCATTTGGCACTTCCGATGTTTAAATCGAAATGTGAAGGAATATTTTCTTTTTCCTCGAAATTTCGAGTTTGTAGTCAACAGTCTCTGTACCCAATCGAAAATTTGCGTAGATTTTTTATCAAAGTTTTTTCCAAAAATGTTTGCTTAAAATATGAGTTTTTTTCAAACCCCAAATATTTACTGAAATTTCGACTTAAATTAAGATATTAAACTCTTAAGTTCCAGAACAAAAGTCAAAATTCCAACAAAAAAAAAGAAAGATAATTTTTTAGAAAATTTTCGATGTTTTTCAATTTTAAATTTCAAGTAAGGATTTCTAATGTTTTTTTTTTATTTCGACTTTAAAAACAAAATGTTGAACGTCCACATTTAAAGACAAAAATTATATTTTAAGAAACAATTTAAAATTTTCTTTTCTTTCTTATTTTTAAAATTTTAAGGAAAATGTCAAAATCCTCAAATAAGTTCAAAGAAATATCTAATTTTTTTCTAGAGACTTTGGAAAGAAAAATTTCTTAGAATTTTCGATTTTTTATTTCCATTTTCGATATGAAAAACTTCGGTTATGAATCAACACTTTTTTGAAAAAAAGTCACAACCTCAAGAATGTAAAAATTATTTAAGCAAATCTCGACTTTTTCTCAGAATAACGAGCGCAAATTGGACTTTTCCAATTATTTTCTTGAAACTTCACTTTACAATAATTCAAAATTTGGGATGAATGTGAAAATGCCAGATTAAATATTGAAGAAAAATTATGCAATAAAAAAATATTATTTTCGAAATTGAAAATTGAATTTCACATCTATAGTTAAAATTTCTAGACTAAAGTCGACTTTTAAATGTCTGCAAAATGTTTGTCGAAATTTTTACTTCTCAGATAAAATTTGGAAATGATGCTGAAATCTCGAGAGCAAATTTCAAAATGTTCAAAAAATTTTACTCAAACATTTCGACTTACACATCATCTTTAAGTTGAAGCTAAAATTTTGTTTTCCGCTCTTTTTTATTTTTATCTATGATTTATTTATATATTTATTTATAATTTATTTATTTTTATTTTATTTGATTTTAAACTCGAAAATTCTTTTAAATTTCGACTTTTTCTGAAACTTTTTATTTTTAAAATGTAAAATTTATTTAAGTCTCGAATTTGTTTTACAGGATTCATTCAAAATTTAAAAGTTCGCGATTTTAGAAAGTCATATTCTTCAAAAAAAATTAAGAATTATAAGGAACAAGTGAATTTTTCAAAAAGTCGAAGTTACAAAAATTTGAAGTTGCGAATAAAAGATCAACAGTTAAAAAAAATGGTAGTCACTAGGGGCTCAATCGGGGCTATATGGAGGATGGTCAAAGAGTTCCCAACCAAATTTGGTGATGGGATCTGTCATGGTGCGGGCGATGACAACAATTCTAATTTGGCCCCCAGTGACTATCATTTATTCCCTAACTTGAAGCAACACTTGCTTCTCAAGCGACGAAGAGCTGAAGGCATCTGTCGATTTTTCTTGCGCTAATCGGCGGGAGAATAACGACGCAGGTATAAAAAAGCTCCCGGAGGGACTTCAAAAGGGAACTATGTAGAAAAATAGCTAAAGGTCCGAGCTTTCAGAATTTGTACTTGGTTTTGCAATACAATGATGCTGACTATATAAAAAAAAATCGGAGACCTTAATTTACGGAAACCCCTCTAAATAAAATAAGTTATTATTTGAAAAAAAATCGAAATTAAAAGAAATGTAAAATTTGAAGTTTTCAAAATATAAAGTTGAAATGTTAAAAAAAGTCCAAATGTTCAAGAAAGCCAAGATTTTCACTAAAAATTGAAGTAAGACTTTTCAAAAGGTCGTCGTTTTCAGAAAGTCAAAATTTTGAGAAAAAGACAATTTTTTTTAAAAAGCTAAGTTTAAAAATAATCAAACACTTCAAAAGAATCAATGTTCTAAAAAGTCCAAATTTTTAAAAATTTAAATTTAAAAAAAGAATTAAAATGTTTTTAAAAATCGAATTTAAAAACAGCCCCCTTTTCAAAAAAGTTTAATTTCGAATGAAAATTTTTTAAAAAGTCAATAGTTTCAAAAAAACAAAGGTGAAATATTTGAAAAAAATCAAAATATTCTAAAAACTTCAACATTTCTATGTCAAAATATTCAAAAAAAATTGATTTTTGAAAAGGAATTTTTAATAAAGTTAATATTCCCCAAAAAACAAATGTTTAATTAAGACAAAAATTATAAAAAAAGGTAAAACGTTTTTTAAATAAAAGCAAAATATATCTAAATAAGCCAGAATTTTAAAGAATTTGGAATTTTCAAACAGCCAAAATTTCAAAAAAAAATCGCAATTTTCAAAATGAAGTCAAAATTTCGAGAAAAAGATAAAATTTTGGGAATGGAACGAGAAAAGGGTGACAATGAAAAAAGTGGATATTTTTAAATGTCGAAATTTTCGAAATAAGCGGAATTTTTCAATAAAAATCAAACTGTTCAAAAAAAAAGCAAACATCTTTTAAAAAGAGAATTCAGCTTTTTTAAAAATTTTGAATTGGGCAAAATGAACTTTTTAGAAAATTTTAAAATGTTTCTAGTTTTTATATTGAAAATTTCAACTTTTTTTCTAACTTCAACATTCAAAAAATTTTCAAATTTTACACTTTTTTCACAATTTTCACGTTTTTTTAAAATGTTGAATTTTTTTCAAAGTTTTGCCTATTTTAGGAATTTCTATACTTATTTCAAAATTTCGACTTTTTAGCAATTTTTTAACTTTCAACCTTTTTCAAAATTTTATTTTATTTATTTTGAAAATTTCGGGTTGTTTTCTAAATTTCGTTCTTCGTCTTGAAATTTCGAATTTCTTGTGAGTTTTTTAAAGAAAATTTCTACTTTTTTTCAAAAGGTGTGAAGACGAAAAGGAATGAAGACTTTCTGACAGTATTTTTACTTTTCTTTTTGAAAAATTTGATTTTTATAAAAATTACGCTTCTTTTCTGAAAATTTCGACTTTTTGAAAACTTTAATTTTTTGAAATTTCGTCATCAGAAACTTTTTATTTTTTTTAAATTTTTACTCTTTTGTAAATTCAAATTCAATTCAATTCAAATTCAAATTTCCGCCTTTTTATGGAAATTCTCATTTTTATCAACATTTCCATTTTTCTCAAAATTTTTACTTCAAATGTCATAATTTCTCGAAATTTTAACCTTTTTTTTTAACCTTAAAAAATGGACATTTAAAAAATCTCATTTTTGTTTTCTATTTGTAATTTTTATCATAATTTGGACTTTTTTCAAAACTTTGAGTTTTTTGAAAATGTAGAATTTTCTTTTTCTTGTACATTTTAAAATTCTCAAAATTTACTTTTTGCAACTGTTGACTTTAAACAGTTCTAATTTGTTTAATTTCGACTTTTTTGTACAATTAGCTTTTTTTTTTGGAAATTTCGGCTTTTTTTAAAGTTCGACTTTTTCAGAATTTCAACGTTCCTCAATTTCAAATTATTCTGAAAATTTTGACTTAATAAAAATTCCGCCATTTCAAAATACCTAATTTTATTTACAAAATTTCCACTTTTTTCAAAATTTCTACTGCTTTTCAATAAAATGGATAATTTTAAAAATTTCGGTATTTTAATTAACATTCCGACGAAGTATGATTTATATTGCGGATTTCCACTTTTTTTTTGAAATTTTGACTTCCCTTAAAAGGTATTAATTTTTTAAAATTTCATACTTTGATATTTTTGTCAGAATTGGTGGTGTGCTTACATAAATTAAAAAAGATTTAAATTTGGACTTTTGATGATAATCGAAATATTGGAATCACATTAAAAAAGTTTCAAATTCTACGTTTAAACTCGTATTTTGAAACTTCCATTTTAGACTAGAAATCGACTTTTTCACTTTTTTAATTAAAATGGAGACTTAGAGAAATGGCCAAAAGTTTTATGGGAAAAAAAAGAAAAATAATAATTACTTCTGATTTCTAAATTTCAAGAAAAATGTGTATTTTAAAGTCGATATTTTAGGTTTAAAAAATTTTAAATTTTTACTAAAAGTTTGGACAAAATCAATGTCAATCAATTTTAATGTTGAAAAAAAATCTAGCTAAAATTAGCTTTAGGAAACAGACCAGTTTGTCATGGAAATAGAACCTGAACAAATTGCGCACAACTTTTGGCTGAACTTAAATCCTCGCAGTAAATCCATTCAAATTTATTTACAGCTACTGTAGCTAATCAAATGAGAAATTCAATAAGATGAGGAAGATTGTGAAAGGCATGTGACAAAGTGGCATAAGTTATGTTTATGTTAGGAATGGTTTTGAGAGAAAAGCATGTTGAGCTTAAAAACGAACTTTTGTTTTTTTTTTAAGTTTATAGTTCAAAGTTAATTTTACGTAAAAAAGAATTGAAGAAAAAGTCGAAATTGAGCGACAAAAAAGTCTAAATTTTAAAATTTATGTTGGTTTACCAACGATAAGGTCGTTGACATCGTACCTTTGTTTGCGGCTTCCCAAGCAATTTCAAAAGTCCACCTATTTTCTTCTTCTGCTTGTTGGCCTCTATCTAGACATGCCAATAGATTTGTAGTGGACTCCCCTCTATAAAACCTTCGAGAAAAAGATCGTTCCCGGAACATAGCTGTAACAAAGACTTGTTAATAAACAGGGAAAGATAATACAATCCTAAGCCAATAGTTCCCAACCTTTTTCTGCTAGTAGTACTCTTGAATATTAGTTAACATTTTGAGACACATGAAAGCTTTTGCATTTTGGCGGTTAGATAATTTTAAACAATTTCAAAGTTAATAACAAAGATCGGCAAAAATACATTTTGCATGTTTTTTCATTTTTGTCACTGTTTGAAATAAAACGTATATTTACATGAATATATTTTCTTACATTTTCTTTTGAAAAATGTCCTACTCCCTTTATAATTTTCTTCAAAAATATTTGAAATTATTTTGCAAAACTCACACTTTTTCCTTAAGATTCTTAAAATTTTCAATGTATATATATATAGGTTTGCGTTTAAACTTGAATTGTCGAAAAAAAAAGTCAAAAAATACAAATTACAATTGTTATCGAAAATAGTGTAGTCAAAATTACCGAAAAATAAACTTAATCTATTAACAAAAACGTTCGTATATAAATTGTAAAAGTTCCAGTACAATTTTGAAAAAAACGTAAAAATTCGATTATTTCGATATGAAGGAGAAATTAGAATTAAAGTCTTATATAAATCTACTAAAAATTTCAAAATTACGCAAATTTGTTATTAAACGTCAATTTTTTTCTCGAATTTTGCTTTTTGTTGCGAAATTTCGGAAAAAAAATCAAATGCGTCAAAATTATGAGATTGAAGTTGAAATTTTGAGGTTATTTTTATATGAATTTTGATCTCATGTTTCGAAATATTGGCTTTTATATTTCTAGTTAAAAGTCAAAACTTCTTAAAAATTTAATTTTTTTATAAAAATCTTAAACTTCAATTTCTTTTTCTAGAAATTTTAAAGAATAAAGTTGAATAGGTCGAGTTTCTATCAAGATATCGACTAGAGCCCTATTTAATATAAATTTTAAACTAAAAAATTCGAAATTTCTCGATAATCTTAAGTTTCTCTTTATTTTTTTACTTTTTTCTTTACATTTTGTATTAAAATTTAAATTTACTTTTATCAATTCCGAGCTTTAAGTTGAAAAGTTCTGAAAAAAAGTCAGAAATTTGAAAAAGATAATTTAGGAAAAAAATTCAAAATTTCAATTTTAATCTCGACTTATTCTAAAAAAATTAAATTTCTGAACCACATATCGGGTTTAAAAGTCGAAAGTAAAGTAAACAATTTGATTTGGAATAAAAAATCTCGAAATTACAACTGAAAATTGGGCTTTTCAGCAAAAATCGGATCTTAAGTTATAATTTTAAATGATTTTTCTGTAAGATTCAACGTAAGGTTCAAAAATCAGACTTATCTTAACAGTGTTGACATTTTTTTTTCGAAATATTTCATTTATTCCCCAAATTTCGGGCATACTCTCAAAGTTATAATTTTTTTCTGAAAATTTTTATTTAAAATCCAAATTTCCTCCATTGTCTCGAAGTTTTCCAAAAGTCTAAAATTCTATCTCAAAATTTTGAAATATTAAACACAAAAACATTTTTATAATCACTGTTTCTCTATATTTCTGAATATGGTCAGTTTCAACTAGAACATTTCTAAAATTTCAAGTTTAAAATCCAAACAAATTGGTTATGAATTATTCCTGGGTCAGAGTGATCTCAAAATTTAAAATGTTTCTTAAAATTGTGGACTAAACTACACTTCTCCACAAAATTAACGCACCACTTGGAAATTTCGAGATAACTAAACAATTATCTCAAAATCATAAAATTTGTTATTCAAAACTTTAACACCTTAAGGATTAAAAGACTTTTATTTCCCCAGTCATTTAATGACAGTAGTTTTTAAGATTTATTGAATACTTAACAAAATATTGGAAAATTCTAATTTTTTTTAAAATTTTTTTTAAGGTTAATATCGTGTGTTTCCCCCTCTACTGCGGATAACAGCTTCACACCGACGTGGCAGACTCTCTATTAAACTTGTTATCTCCCTTTGATCTAGTCCATCCCAAATTTCTAGAATTCTTTCTTGTATCTCACCAAGGGTAGCTGGAGGGGGCATAAGAGCTTTGACTCGCTTTCCAATAATGTCCCACAAATGTTCTATGGGATTCAGGTCTGGACTTCTTGCTGGCCAGCCCATAAACTGAATACCAACTTCATCAAAGTATTCTCTCACTATTCTAGCAATGTGTAGTTTCGCATTATCTTGCATTAGAATAAAATCATCGCCAATATGGGGACCATACGGCACGATATGTTCTTGTACAATTTCGGTTATGTATCGTCGAGACTATTCAATGAACCTCGATTGATCACCTGCAAGTCTGTGTGACCCGTTGAAGAGATGCCACCCCATACCATTATTGATCCGCCACCAAAAGCTTGGACTGGTCTTATGTTGCATTGGGCATACCGTTCGTTTCTTCGTCGAAACACTCTCACACGTCTATCATTGTTAAACAGACAAAATCTGGACGCGTGTGTGAATAAGACACGAGCCCATTCGGCGTTGGTCCAATTGACGTGATCTCTAGCAAATTGTAGTCTTATTCGGCGATGGTCTGCGGTTAAGAGTGGACCCCTGGCTGGAGTTCTGGGGTGCAACTCGTCAGCAGCAAGCCGCCTTCTAACCGTTTCTATGCTAACTTGCAGATTTGCAAACTTCTACAGGTTGTAAATCTCTCACGTAATGCACGGAGTCTCAAAAAACGATCTTGTAGAGCGGTTGTTTTGCTAGGCCTTCCTTGTCGTGGTCTTCTTTGATTCGTATTTGTTTCCCGGAAACGTTGAACGACACGAG
The DNA here is from genome assembly GCA_028583605.1 of Dastarcus helophoroides. Taxonomy (NCBI): domain Eukaryota; kingdom Metazoa; phylum Arthropoda; class Insecta; order Coleoptera; family Bothrideridae; genus Dastarcus; species Dastarcus helophoroides. Next base: position 33,665,950 of record CM053334.1, read on the forward strand.
AAATTGTTGAATGGCATACCCCAAGTCTTTGGGCAATGTTTCGGTAACTTAATCCTTCATTGGCTAATGTTACAGCCTGGACACACTCATCACGACTTAAATTGCGCGAAACACGGTTCATCTTTTGAAAATAATGTTTTTCAATCCAAAATGCCAAAACACACCTCAAACAGTCAATTAGACAGAACTCTAATGGAACAACACAAAATCCTGTTTTATGTTGTTTATACCTTATTTTGTTTTTTTTTCTTGATACCAGCTGCAAAATGGACCAACAAAAAAAGGTAGCAGCATTTATCACATCCTAACATGATATGCTAATGTCCATGCATGTGAAAATTTTAAATTATTTGCACATGTACATGATTTTTGATAAAAGGATAGTGGTGCGTTAATTTTGTGGAGAAGTGTAGAAAATTCAAAATTCGATTATCTTTTTTTAATAAATTTCAAGTATCGTTTACCTTTTTTGGCGAATTTTCTAGATTAAACTTAAAAATTGTATATTTTTTGTCAATTTAAAATCGAAGCGGAAAATGTCAAAATATCGCCAAAGAAATTTAATAAAAAACTTTAAATTCCTTTAAAGAAATTTATACAGAAAAATCGAAATTTCGACCAGTTTCTTGAAATCATGTTTCGATTTTAAGCCGTGATAATAGAACCTTCTATATTCAAAATAAAATTTAAAATAAGAAACTTTTAGCAATTTTGAGAAAAAATCAAAGTCTCGACGTTTTATAAAAATATAGATAATTAAGTTTCAGAAAAGTACCGAAATTAGAGAAACAAAATGATGAAAATATCGGGTTTAAGATAGAAAAGAAATAGGTCTAACTTTGAAACTTTAACTCGAGATTTCCAAGAAAAATTTAAGGATAAGGTCCAAATTTTGTGAAAACAAAATTAAAAAACCCTAAAAATAAAAGGCGAAACTTTGACTTGTAATGGCAAAATGTGGTTGGAATTTTGAGAAAACGAAATTTTAGAATAGTTAAAAATCTGACATAAAAAGTTTAGGAAATACTGAACTAAACTATTGAACTTTTTCTTGAAATTTCAATTTTTAAATTGTTTATTTCTAGAACACACGTGAAATTTCGAAATTTTCAGGAAACTCAAAATTGCGATTCATTTGAAATTTTAATTCAACATTTCAACAAAAGGAAGTTGAAATTTTGAGAAAAAAAATTGTAGAAAAAGAATGAAAGGCCTTCAAATCTAAATCCCTTAAAAAGGAACACCAACTACTTAAATTTAATTGTGAGTCTCATTTTTTTCTGTTTTAATTATAATTAGGTCACAGAGATGTGCTTAAATACGACAAAACATTCAATGTGAAAAATGTTCAAACTTAGAAGTCACACATGAATGTTGCAGTCTTATTTGCCGCAATTATACTTTAAACGTCGACTTTCATACTTACATGACATTACATGACATTTTCTTCAAAATATTTTATAAATTCATGCTGTATTGGAATTTGCAATTTTTTTATTGCTAGAATATTCTACTAAACTGATAAATATGCATGTGTAAATGCGTAATAATTTTTAATGTTGATAAGACATAACTTGCAATAGTATTATTCCTTTGATAGTAAAACACTAAAATTGTTTACATTTTGTTGAGATAAAAACTGATTGTACTACTCTAGAAATAGTTAACCGCTAAAAAGCCTTAAAATCAAAATTAACACTTTCCAAAGTGTAAAAAAATATAAATATTGTGGTACTGGGTGCCAGAAGTTATTTTAAAAAATTCTAATATTATTCATTACCGTATACGAATACACATTTAACCAAAGCCAACGTCAATAATATAAATAGAAAACTATTACCACCTACCTGCCCTTTTAATACAATTTTTTCAAAAAAAATCACTGCACTTGTGAACTACAAAAATATAGTCCCTCGACGTTTATCTTGAATGCTGGTCTAGGATTACACTATTTCAAATTGCCTACACGTGCTCTAGATAGAGATAACGTAACCCCTTGTTAGAAATCTGAAAAAAGATACCACTAGAGATGTGGTTGCAATAAAACATCCTAGGATAAGGAGTGTTGGATCTAAGGTGACCTTCAAACGTTATACTGCTTGAGAAGTTATTCCAAAATGACTTTTTAAGCTGATGATGATGAAAACAACCATTACTTGATTTAGTATATAGAAATAATAACATATTTTACTGATATAAAACAAAATAAATTTATTTTAAATAATATAAGTAGTAGGTCTAAATACATATCTTGGTAGATCCAATCAAAGTAACCTCAAGCAGAACATATGCGGACAGTATACTTTGACTAATGGAATATGTTCAAAGACAAAATGTTAAGTGATATTAAAAAATAAGGTGATATTGTATTCATAATCAACATATTTTACAAATAAATAATGTTGCTAATTTTTGTAGCTCCAATGTGAGTAGTCCTCAATCAAACAAATAATTGACAACCAGTTGACGGATACCATAACCTTAAATCATCAACAAACAAAAATCGATTTTTTATTTGTGGTTTTAGTTCTCAAATAAATTATAATATGGGGAGCGAACATTCCACGCATGGATCAAGCCAAAGACAAGCGAGTTTTCAAGATAGCTCAACTAAGCAATCGAATATTAGGCGACAACATACAATAGCAAATCCGGGAGGTAGTGAATTTTCCGAAAATCAAAGCACGGAAAACAGACCCGGCTCGATTTCCCCAGGACCTAGCGTATGTAGCGATGTGGACTTACCATATATTAGCTACACAGTAAATCGACCTATAGGAGGTATGTCATTCTTTAATCATAATTTAATTCTCTAAAACAAATTATGTTAGATTCGCCAAAATTAACCAATAAGCAATTACTCAAGCAAAAACCGCAAAGGAAAACGACTCAAAAACAGGTGAAGAAATCTTCTCGTAATATAGTGGTTGTGAAATCGGCAGCAAATCCTTCTGTCACTGACAAAGATCCTGATATTGTAAGACTCCAAAGCATTCCGATGTTTCTGCCTATAATGAGAGCAACTTTGAATTTACCCGCTGCTAGAGATCCGGAAGTTTTAGAAAGACTGGATCCTGCCCCACTGTACAGGTTGTGTGTAAGATATCAGAATCATCTAACGTCATGTGCAAATATGATATCGACTGAGCAAAATGCATTAACACAAAGAGTGAGAGAGGTAAGAAATTTATTATTATTATTATTATTATAGATTATTAATACTTTTTCTGAATATTGCATAACACGGAAGATTGATGTATGGCTGGTATGAAATTGCCATTTAAATTCAAGAGAGGTGTTAACGCAGATTTAGACCAATCAAGCAAATGCTCATTCTGTGTATGCTTAGTTGCTCTTCTGAAATCGATTGTTACCTTTTTTTCTGGTTTCGTCTAAAAACTTTCAAACATTAGCTGGGAAGATTGAAACACAATCACAAATGTTTAAAAATAGTTTTATCAAGTAAATCATTGCGATTAAAGTCTAAATGAGAAGGCAGCAACATTTTTAGAAAAATTCTCAATTTTGGCTCCAGATTTAAAATTTTATAAAATCCATATAACAAATTCAAATTTAATAAAAAATCAAAATTTTAGAAGCATAAATTAGTTAACAAACATTTTTTTTCAAGGAATTTTCAAAAATGCGGATAATTTCAAAAAAGTCGAATTTTCAAAAAAGGTCAAGATTTCGAGAAAACTCAAAATTTTCAAAAAAAAGTGAAAATTATGAGAAAGAGCGAAATTTCAGAGTGGATATTTTGAAAAAAAAATTAGAATTTTCTGCATATCTGCAATTCTTCAGCAAATCATAATTCAAAAATTTTTAAACTCTCCAAAACTAATTCTACTTTGAAACTATTAACACAGAATTTCCAAGAAAAGGCGAGGTTTACAAAACAGTCGAAATTTTTAAAACAACAGAAATGTTTAATAAAATACATGTTCATTTTCAAAATAATCAAAATTTTGGAAAAGGTCGGAATTTAAAAAAAAAGGTGAATACAATAAATGCCACTTAATACAATTACATTGGGCCAGACCATTTTCATTTTAATAACCGGCGATTCTATAAAATGAAATTTGAAATTAACATAGCAAAAATATGAGATATTTTAAATATTAATTTAACAAAAATCCACAATCTTTATTTGTTTTTGTCTAAAGCAGCGTTTCTCCAACTTTTTTTGTCATGGCCCGGTAATTTTTTGTTTCCCCTTTGCGATCCACTAAAAGATTTTTTAACTATCTTAAAACTTCGTTTTTTTTCTTAAAATTTTGACCTATTTTAAAGTTAGAAGTTAAATTTTCGCCTTTTCTTTCTAGAATTTTTAATTTTCTTTTCTTAAAATTTCTACTTTGATCCCAAAATTTTCTCTCGAAATATCAAGTTGGAGTTTCAAAGTTCTACCTACATTGAAATCCGTTTATTATGACTCCGCTTATGGTTACCAACCGTTTTGTATGACGTAAACGCAGTAAAACATTTGAATTTAAATATGAACTTCAGTGTTTTTCAGTAAAAAATCTGTGCAAGTCTTCATAAATTAATTTATTATTTTAGAGCTCTCTTTTAAGTTAACTAATTCTTACAGATTGATGGTGACATTAATAAAATGGTTAATACAACAACAGACAAACAAAAACGCTTTGCAAAATATGCAGAAAAGTTCTCAAAAGTGCAGGAGTTATCTCATCAGTTAAACAGATGTCACATGTGGCTGAATCAGATTTTAGAATCAATGGAAACATTGAATAGTCAGCTGGAAATTGAAGATCGTCTGGAGTCATTTGTTTGGACAACTGGCTAGTTAACTTATTTATTAATCATTGTGATATAATTACAAATAATTAAGATCTCACTTTAGATTTAAAATGTAACCTACCTTTGTTGTAACTTATGTACTATACTATTTCTTAACCAATAAAAAATAAGTTATGAATGTTGAGAAGTGCTTTCTAGAGTAACTTATTAAACTTAATTAACCTTGTTTGATCTAATCAGCTTGTCATATCCACATCCATAATCAGCAAATATAAAATTTATGAAAACAGTTTTGAGTTTTAACTTGAGATAATGATACACATTTACATTTGAGAGGGAGAAGGCATATTTCTCAACATGATAGAAATCTTCTAGGATGTCACAAAAAGGAATATGATTAACTAATATATGTGCCATTAGGATTATTATTTACAAATTGTTTATATTTGAATATTATTATACCAACTATTTATTTAATTAGTAACAATCCTACTTGTAATTACCAAAAAGTTCAAAATAAAAAAAGGTGTAATTTAAAAGTTCATTTGCATGAAAACTATTAGAAGTAACCCCACATAATATAATAGTTGGAAAGGTAATTCTAGCCCTACAGGTGAGTTGCGTCCCAATCCCACAAAAAGGTACGAGTTGCGTCCTGATTATTAACCAATGACGTACGAATTGCATCCCAGTAACGGTAGTACTATTTTTGGATTTCTAAGCCTTTGTTAGGAAAACCAACCATTCAAATTTCCATAAACCAGAGCATTTCTTGCAAAATGAAAATATAAAAATAAAGAGCTATTTATCTTCTGTTTTGCCTTTAATGCTCTCGGTAGTTAGACTTAAATTAGAAAAGTGAAAAAGAAACCATTTTTGACAACCTATTTCCAACTTCTCCACTGTTTTGAAATAAAACTTTGTTTTCGTAATCGTTTATTTAAACTTATAGCAAAAAAATCGAATTTTTGATATTGTTATGTAAACTTTGAAAAAAAGTTCAAGTTTTAAATCAAAATTTTAGAATGTAATTTACAACTTCAGAATTTGCGAAATGAAAATCAAAGCTTTGATTAAACAAATAATTATTAATTAGCAACATTTTTCTCAAAATTCCGACTTTTTAAAAAATATCAATGTTTTGAAAGAACTTTTAAGAAAAAAGTCGAATATTTAGGTCTCAAGTCAATATTTTGTGCTGAAAATCTGCTCCAAAAGCGAAGTAATATTCATTTGTTCACTTTATTTGTCTCCAAACGATCCCTCATACAGACATCTCTTCTTTTTTCTCTCCCTAACCTTTGATCACCTACAGACGAATTATCCAAAAGTTGAGGTTGTCTTTCTCGGTGACTTCAACGTACACGACATCCCCTGGTTAAGGTTTTTTTCCCGAACCAACGAGGCGGGAAGGGTGGCAGAGGCTTTCGCCATCACTTGTAGATTATCATAATTAGTTGAGGAACCCACGAGAATTCCTGATGTAGGTACCCATCAAGCTAATCTACTCGACCTTTTCCTTACAAATTCTCCAAATTTCGTATAAAATCTCCGTGACATTACCGCTTGAAAATTCGGATGACAAAATTTGTAGCAGCCTCTCGCTCGCTTCATATACCACCTTCTTCTCAGACACAGTCCCGTAGGTTTGGCACTTTAACTCTGCAAACTGGGAAGAATTAAGAGGCTTCTTTGCATCTTTCCCATGGCCGGAAGTCTGCTTTAACTCAGACAACCCTTCCTCAGTCGGCGAATCCATCACTGAAACTATCCTGATTGCTATGGAACGCTCAATTCCCCACTCCTAAAAGAAGTCTGCCTGGAGTAAATATTGGTTTAGCAAAAATTGTGCTCGGGCTGTCTCCTGCAGAAATCTCGCATATCGTCGTTGGCGAAATAATCCCTCAGTCGAGACTCGGACCACATTTGTAGATGCACGAAATTCTTGTAAACAGGTGATTGGCGAGGCAAAAAGTGATTTCGATCGTAAAATTCGCCATAGGCTTATCAACTGTCCGAACGGTACCAGGTCCTTTTTGGGATTTGCAAAATCGATTGGAAAGAATTTTATATCTTCAAATGTTCCACCTTTACTCGATGAAAATAACAATATTGCGACTACTTCCAAGCAGAACGCTGACCTGCTAGCCTTAATGTTTGCTGAAATTTCCAATCTTGAAACGCAGAACCTCCAATTCCTCCTAAGGTTGGCACTTCGATGCCTGAAGTTATTTTCAGACAACGCACAATCAGGAAGATTCTCCTTGAGCTCGACACCTCAAAAGCTTCTGTCCTTGATAGTATCTCTGCTATTGTTCTTAAGAAGTGCGCCCCAGAATTGACTCCTGTTCTAAATCTGCTAGGGTGCAGCCTGTCTCTAAAAAGGGAAAAATGAATGTGGCGAACAACTATCGCCCTATATCTTTGTTATCCGTTATATCTAAATTGATGGAAAATGTTATCAACATCGAGATTCTCAAATATCTGGAGAAAAATAAAATAATCTCGGACAGACAATACGGTTTTAGACAACAACGCTCCACTGGCGATCTACTGGCATATGTTACTCCTATCTGTAACTCGGCTATGAAAAAACATTATGAGGCTAGGATTGTAACATTGGATATCTCAAAGGCCTTTGACAGAGTCTGACACCGATCTCTCTCGCCAAATTTTATGGTCTTCCTCCTGGACTCTGTCATTTGATATCCAATTTTTTTGCTGACAGATCTCTTCAGATCGTCGTCGATGGCATCTTATCTGAGACATTTACGATTAACACAGAGGTGCCTCAGAGGTTTGTCCTGTCTCCTACTCTGTTTTTGTTATACATCCTTTAGCTTCAACTCCCAATCCTATATACAGCTATGCAGCTAATAGTACCTTTGTATCATCTTTTTTGTTCGAAAAAACAATAATATGTTGCTGTTTCAGATCGACTAAAGGAATAGCAGATACAGACGATTAATCGGGATTTCGAAATCATTCTGGAATGGGGTAAAAATTCAACGCTTCAAAAACTCAGGCAGCGGTTTTCTCTAAGAAAACATTAAGGCATAATGCAACAAACATACTAATGGACGGTAAAATCCTTCCGATGGGATCTAATCTATCTATCCAAGGAGTGAATGCGAGCACTAACTTCTCTTGGAACGATCATGTGCGCGCCATTGCCAAATGCGCCTCTCAGAAGCTAGGCTTTCTTTTTAGAGCTAAAAAGTACTTCACATTTCATCAGCTATTCACATTATACAAAGCTTAAGTTAGGCCAACACTAGAATACTGCTCTCATGTTTGGAGTTCAGCCCCAAAGCACACTTTAGTTCTTTTGGATTAAATTCAAAGAAGAGCGATTCGCCTAATTGATAACGAGACTTTGACCGATTCTCTCGAAGCACTAGAGCATAGGCGTATGGTTGGTGGCTTGTCTCTTTTCTACAAGCACTATCATGGAAGATACTCGCAAAACTAATAGGATTGATCCCCCCAAGGGCAAGATTCTTGAGCATACAAGACAGTCGCAGGCAGCAAATTCCTGTGCAGCCCAACTTGGCACAGTGAGGACTTCTGTCTACGGGACTTTTATTTCTATAGAACTTCCAAGCTATGGAACTCGTTATCGAAAGGAATTTTCCCCAAAAATTACAACCTATCCTTGTTCAAGAAGGCGGTTCATCGCCATCTATTCTTGTTTCCGCATCCTACTCGGAGTGCTTTGGAGGCGTAATGGGGTTACCCTTTGCGAGTGGATTAAACTTGGAAAAAAAAATGAATTTCTTTTTATTTTTTTTACATTTTCGAGATGTTGGTGGTTTTCTCTTTAGAGCTCAATTTCTACAATCTTTTTTTCTTTTTTCGAATTTTAATTTGAAATCTTGAGAAAAAGTATTTACATATTTAGCTTTGAAAGAAGAGAATTAAATTCGTAAGAAAAATGTTTTTTAAAATTTTGAGCCTTAAACTTTTATCTCAATATTTCTACGTTTATAGACGTTTCTGGATAAGTCGAATAACTGAAATTTTATCAAAACTGTAAACTTTACTGTTGAAGTTTTAAACATTTTTTATGAATTTTAAATGTTAAAACTGATTTTCGTCAAGTCTACATTTCGAATTTCTCCCCAAATATTAACTTTTTCGCAAAATAGGGACCTAAAGCTTGAAGTTTTTAAACTCAAAAACAGGAAATTTGTTTATAAATTTCAACATGAAAATCACAAATTTTGAGAGAAACTTGAAATTTCGAAATTAGCTTACTTTATTAACGTTTTTTAACGCTTCAAGTTTAACCAGGAAATGGATATTTTTTCTTGAATTTTAAAACTTTTTAACTGAAAATTCGAGAATAAAATATGTATATTATGTATTTTTCAAAAGTCTTTTTAAATTTAATACCCAGTGAGTTTTTTTTCTATTTCGATTTAAAGCTCAACATTTATACTATTTTTTAAATTTTGATTTGATTTTGCACTATTTACTCTCGAGATTTTGTTTTAAAATACAGTTTTTTTAATATAACTTTTATTTTTTTTATTTGGAAAGTTTTTTAAAATTCCTAGTCTATCTAAATCGAAAAGTTAGAAATGTTTTTATTCTTTTATTCTAAAATTCGATTCTCTGCTAAAAGTTTTGAGTTTAAACCTGAAAATTATCCCCCTTTCCACAATTTCAATTCTAAAATCAAAACTTCCGGTGAAATCTCAAATTCCGTTTATAAATTTCAAGCTTTTCTTTATATTCAAATTTTTCCTGTAAACACATTTATCTTAAAATCTAAAGGCAAGACGATTTTTTTAGCAATTTGAGCAAAATTTTATAATACAAAAGTAAATTTTTACTTTCTCTCTGTTTAGTTTCTCGGCACACCAGAAATTGGACAAAAAAAGCGGAATAATATCTGGCACGCGCCACCGCTGGGCTATAGGAACTGCAGATACAAATGATTCATCGTGATCTCTAGGTTATTCTGAAATGGGAAAATAAAAATCTAATTGGTTTCAGTGCCTCGAAAACTCAAGCATCAGCTTTCTCGAAAACAGTGTTGGGGATGATGCATCCAATATTTTCATGAACGATAAGGTCTTTCCTACAAGATCAGATTTATCTATACAAAGGGTAAATGCCAAGCACCGACTTTTCTTAGGTTGGTCAAGGGCCATATGCCTTTCAAAATCTGGGCTTCTTTTTTCATCTAAAATGTACTTCACACCGCATCCGTTATTCACTCTATGCAAAGCCCAAGTTAAGTACTATGCCTATGTATGGAGTTCAGCTCCAGAATATGCATTGGCTTTTCTTAGATCCAATTCAAAGAACGATTCGCCTGATTAATGCTAAGACTTGATTGTCTCCATATAAGCGAGCACAGACGGTTGTTTGGCGACTTGTTTCTTTTCTACAAGTACTTTCATGGGATATTTTCATAAGAACTGATATAGCTATCATGCTCTGATTTCCCCAAAAGCAACATTTTTAAGGCATGTGTCAAGTCAGTAGAAGACAGCAAATTCCTGTACACTTCAACTTGGCTTAGTGAGATCTTCTATGTATAACGACTCTTGTTCTACATAACTGCGATGCTCTGGAGTTTTTTGGCAAGCAGGCTTTTCTCAGATATTACAACTTATCTTCAGTTAAACTGCCATCTATTTACCAATAATCCCTGTTGGAAGGGTAATATAAAGGAAAACCGAATTCGATACAAAAGAGCTCTAATTTAAATGTTGACCATACTAGAGGTGAAACTTATATGTCGAGACTGAATAATGGAAAACCAAGAATCAAAACACAAGAGTACATTAACTCAGAATATCAACCATAGAAGAGGAATTGATAAATGACTTGTTTTGTTTAAGGTTGCATTCTTATTTCATATTTAGAATGCAAGTATTTAATGGAACTAACTGAAATGCAATGTGTAATTAATTCTACATTCAAATTAAAATAATGTTACGCGTTATCGAGTCCGAATGATTATTAACACTTGTTGAATTGTACAAACTTTATTTCCAAACTAAACTCTGAACTTCTGAACTGAATAATTAACTTACTTAGTCGTTGACTTCTAACAACTAACTCACTAACTACATTGACTTCTCACTGATTCAAGGGAAAGGCGACATCCTTATATAGTTTTCGCTTCCGGATTCTAGAAAAATCCAGCAGTTAAGGCTTACCGTTTGTCGAAATTTCTGCAACGCTTATCTGCCGTTTGCTTCATTATCGCGGCCGCTTTCCGTTATCAGTTCTTTCTACAAAATTTTTTTACATACTAAATTCTATAATTTACATTTCGTTACACTGTAATAAAATTTATAATTATACTTTCAAGGGTTTCCACCACGACTAGAGTCAGTCAAAGATATACTTCTTCCGAGATTGAACCATACTAAGCAACTAAAAACAGTGTTCGACGTTTCTCACACCATCGCAAGGACTTCAAGAACAAGAAAAAACCAAATTCAAAACAGGTGATAATTCAGGAGTTAACCATACCACAGACAAAACTTTTCCCAAGTGAAAATGACACACACGCAAAAAAAGCAATACAATCAGTACAAGAGAGGAACGTTAACCCAGTACGTCCACCACAACTAAGGCGTAATTAAACTGCACATTGCGGAATGAATGAAAAAAAAACAGTTTACCGTTAGAATTTTACCTACCTCCTATTTCATTTATAAAGGCAAACAAAGTCACATCATACATCAATGATTTAACGCAGGACAATTGTCTTTCTAGTACCAAAAAGTCGCTTCTTCCACATGTTTCTTGTATTTCGGATAAGATATCGGTTCTCAGGTATTGGCTAGTACCAATAATGTATTAACTAAGCAAATGAATTTGGTACAGTGTACTATGTGTACATCACAATTCAAATTATTTCAAGACAAGCAGAGTACTGACTATGATGAATTAATAACAAACAGAATAGACATGTACGAGTCAATAGATAAAACAAACTTTGAACTGATAATTTAATTCACATTTTCATGAATACTATTAATAAAGGATATTATAATATCCTTTTTTTCATTATAGTGAGAAAAATATAGTTGTTGATTTTGTTGATTTCTAAGTTAACACTTTGTGAAGATGTAATTTTCATGTTGTTTTTTCTATGGATCAAATGAGTAAAAACAAGTAAATAAAGCTCTTACTTTACATTTTTTAAGTTTTTTCTTGTTATTTGTTAGTAAATAAATAACCAAAGTATTTATACTCGTGTTCATGAGTAAGTACTGTTTCTTATCTTGAGATTAAATTCTCATTTTTATCAGAGCCTTATTCTTCACAAGTATTTTAACAAGAATGGTGCTTTCATATGTTTAGATGCTAGAAAAAATTGCAGTCTGAATTTAAAAATGCTGATTTCCTAAGTATTTTTTTAAGGTATCGCATAATTTTGAAGTACATCATTTACAAAAATGGATGAAAATGTAAAATTTCTTACTTATCTTAGTGATACTGTACTGGGAAACAAACAAGTGCTGTACCTAGAGAATCTCCTGCAACATTGAGAACTAATGAATAAAAAGTGATCTATTTTCAAATTTTGCGCTGCCCCTACAAGATTTTATTGGTACTTTCGGGCTTTAGAATTCAGGGGTTAACAAAATTTGATAGGCAAAAAAAAGTAGGAAATTGCACAGTTCACTATAATATACTTTACTGTTGAAGACCAAAAAAAGAAGTTCCACTTCTAAATTTTTACTTTTGATGACAAAATAGAGAGCTCTAGTCCTGTGTCCAACCTTCGGGACATTTATCCCTCCCCTTTCGGTGGGCTAATTAATATACTCGTCAAGCATTTGTCAACAGAAAACAACCAATCCTGATGTTCTAACAACTGATTCTACAGCAGTCAACACATCGTCTTTATCCAGTGTATTTGCTAGAATTCTCGCCTGCTGATCTGTAACTTCTTTAAGGGCCTTAATAGCTTTTCGGAGAGATGACTTTTCAACGAGAAGCAACTGCTCAGTACGCCTTGAAAAAATTTATCAGCTTCAAACCATTAGGCGTACTAAGCGAAATAAACTCTTGTTGGTAAATTTGTGATTCTGATGTAATTCTTAGTAGATCAATAAAGTCAAATTTAAGGAGAGTGGTGGCATTTCACAACTATTATTTTGAATTCAAGTTTATTGTTGCATTTACCTAATATTAATAATACCGACCAATTTAAATGCCGAGAGAGCAGATTAGCTGTCGTTTTTTGCTAATAAAAAGACAGGTTGTAATTTCGTCTTTTTATGTCTTGTAAATCTTATATTGTTATATGTTTAATACTGTTCTTCATTCTTATCAATTACGGCTTTGGTATGGGCGGGCAATGGAGGATCCTGGGATTTGTTGTAGGAAATTTTTTGCAAAATGTGCTCCCAAATTTTATAGAAAATTAATTCAGAAATAAAGTTGAAAAAATTATTTACAGGTTGTTTTATTTAACTAACTTGTCTTTAACTAAAATCCTTTTGTCGCTCCTTACAATGAGCAAAATAATTAATAACTAATCCATAGTTATTTGATGTCGACCAACTCATAAAAACTCTCTTATTAGATTTATTAATGTGGTCAAGCTTTAAAAGTCCAAGTAAGACAGCTTTGTAGAGAATTTTTTATTAAGCACACAAAACAAAAAAAAGCATTTTACACATAACACCCGTAAGAACTTTTGTTGTGCTTTTTTGAAACGGTTTTATTAGTTTTTGGATTGTTTTCTGCTCGTTTGATCAGTAACTGTGGTCTAGGAGGACTTTCTGACAAAAAAATCACACGAAATGACTACCAAATTTAAAATATCAGAGCACGGTGTCTTGAATTCGCTTTTCATTTCATAATTCTTTTGTATTTTCTTATGTTTTTTGTAATTTTTATTTATTTTCTTTTATTTTTTGTTTCCGAAGAAGCCTCTTGCGATGGTGGAAAAAATAATGAACACTTTTAGTAGTTGTTTGACACCGTGCAGTCCCAGAAGAAGCATACAGTGGGAACCAGCCAAATGGAATAAATTCCGTATCTCAGTTATTCTACAGAATTATGACAAATTTCGAGGTCACTTTTAGATTATAAAATGACATCTTCCACCGTAAAAATTTCATCCCTAGATGCAACGCTCTTCGAGAAACAGTTGCAACTCATACATTTTTAAACTGAAAGTAGAGGCTTGTTATATCTTATTTAAAAGGTCCTTTTATTCTCTATTCAAAAATGTCAAGGTTTCCATATTTATTTCAAAAATTAACAGTAAAAAAAAGTAATTTCAATATTCGACAACAAAATATAAATCTGATATTTTCATTTCATTCAATAAAAAACAAATCATACTTAACGTAGGAGATGTTCAAAATGGGCACCTTCAACATCTTGGCAGCATCTTAATAGTGAATAAAAATGTATTAAAAAATGACATTATTCAACATCTCTGGTGTCACCGACGCAATCGCAAACGTTATTCCTGCTCGTAAGTTAGCTAAGTTGCGGGGTTTGGTTTTATACCAGAGACTATTTTATACACTGTACTTTTTACATAACCCCATAAAAAAGTCCAGAGGTGTCAGGTCTGGTGATCGTGGTGGCCATTCTAACGTACCTGTCTCCCTATCAACCGATTTACAAATGTAAAATCGAGTTATTGCCGGACTTGACTTGGCAGTGTTGTGATACTCCATCTTGCTAGAACCATATTACATTAGCTGGAACGTGTGGATTTTCTTAAGCTGGATATAAGTTTACCAAAGCTGGTACAATGTTATTTTGGAGTAATGCTAAATAATTATCTCCATTTAAATTTTCATCAATGAAAAATGGACCAATGACCGCCAAACATTAACTTTTTCAGGGCTCTGTGTGTGCAATTATCTCATCCAATGGGGATTTTCACTAGCCCAATGGCGACAGTTTTGATGATTTATATGACCGTGAAGAGTAAAAGTTTTCTATTTAAATGACATTATTACCTTATCTTTGCATCATTTGGTATTAAAAATAAGTTCTTCTATCAAAATCGTTTTCGCTGAGCTCTTGACATGTTGTCAGTTTATAAGGATGCATTTTATTTTCTTTCAGTACACTCGAGGAATGACTAACGTTCGGTGCTGCAGATACTTGTCGACTTGAAGAATGTGTATTTTCTTGAAACTCATTAATTATTTCCAAATTGGTATCATCAATTAATGCATTAGAGGGTTTTTTTTAGGTTTCGTGCATGTCCATGTTCGTGAAAATGCTTCTCGTTTTTACTAATGTACCTTGGGATATAGGCGTAGGTAAATCAGAAAATTTTTGTGGAAATAGATGAGGAACTTTGGCCTATGAGCTTTCTCTATCTCCATAACCGATCATTTGTAAAATTATTATTTTATGCATTTCTGGAAAATTATTATTATATAATTATATTAAATTTTCAAAATATGCAAAAAGATAACTGAAGCACGATACTGACCACTGTTTAATTCTCTCACAGTTTTAGAAAGTTACTAGGATGTTTTCGACAAAAAGTACAATTGACCATGATAAGGTTGATAAGTTTTTAAGTTTCCTTTTCTACAAAATCAAAAAAGGATATTGAAATTATTTTTGGTCCCTTTATGATTATCTAGGACGAACCGGACGAGTCAGTATTAGTTATTATTGTAGAAAATTTTATCTATTTGATAAATTATTGTTTTTATTGTTCATTTTTTAAATAAATGTAGCAACATAACATTTTTTAATAGAGAATGAAAATACCTTTTAAATGAGGTATACCAAGCCGTTATTTTCAATTAAAAAATTTAAGAATTGAAACGATAACTCGAAGGGGGTTGCATTTAGGGATGAAATTTTTGCGATGCAAGATGTTTTATAATTTAAAATTGAGCTATCACGGGATCTTTCCTAAATATGTACAACTGAGATATTGAATTTATTCCATTTGACTGTTCCACACTGTATCTTTTACTGACCCCGACCGTGAAACCATTCGTAACAATATTTAAAAATTCGAAATTTTTAAGATATGTTTTAAGGGTTTTTTCGAATTTTCGACTTTAAACCAAGATTTGCAGTCCATACCTTTTTAATGTACAGGGCCTTTGGTTATAAATGCACTCCCCATTTATCTTTCGAAATATGATAGATACAAACAATTTTGAATACAATAGTTTCTAGACACTTCTTATATTTTTATTTAAAATAAGTTTGCGATATTCAGGGGTTACGTTTTTTCAGAATCAAAGTCAACTTTGGTTTTTTAAATTGAACAACCCAATTATTTTTTTATTTTCGAATTTTATCAAAAATTCCACACATGTTTTATGTAACATACCTATATCCAAATTCAATTGTTTCCGAAATATTGATAAGTATAAATCGCCAATATGATTTTGATTTTTCGTAAATAATAGGTATCTATAAGAAATGTTAGATATAAAAGTTTATAGAAATCGTTTAAATATTTATTTCAATTAGGTTTGCTATATACAGGGTGTTTAGCTTTCCAGAATCCAAATCAATTTTGGTTTTTTAAATAGAACATCCGAATTAAGTTGTTATATTTGACCTACTTTGATAATTTTACAAGTATTTTGTAAAACATAGCTTATTCTTAGATTCAGCAGTTTCAAAAATGTTGTTACTTAAAAAACTGACAATTTTTTAAACTTAAAACAAAAACCTATAAGTATAACTCTGAAACCGCTTAGCATAGAAAAAATGGGCCCCTCTTTTTTTATTATTGATATTTTTTGAAATAAGCCAGCTTTGTATGTTATTTCATTTTTTTATTAAAGTTTTAATTGAAATAAACTTAGACGATTTAGAACCATCAATATTTTTAAAGTAGTTAAATTTAGATATGGAGCATGTTGTATTAAATATATTTTCAGGGAAATTCAAAAATGAAAAAATTATCGGACTGTTCTCCTTAAAAAAACCAAATTAAGTTTGAATTCTCGAAAAACAAAACACCCTATATATCGCTAAATCATTTTAAACAAAAATTTAGGCAATTCTTGAAAACTTTTACATTTAACATTTCTTGTAGATACCTAATTATTAGTATCAAATCAAGCTCATATTGGTGATTTATAACTATATATATTTCGGAAACAATTAAATTTAGTTATAGGTATGTTATATATAACATATGTGAAATTTTTAGGAGAATTCGAAAATGAAAAAATAATTGGAGTGTTCCGTTTAAAAAACCAAAATTGACTTTGATTCTGAAAAAACGTAACACCCTTATATCGGAAACTTATTTCAAATAAAAATTTAAAAGGTATCTAGAAACTTTTTTATTTAAAATTTTTTGTATCTATCATAATTCGAAAGATAAATGGGGGGTGCATTTATAACCGAAGACCCTGTACTTCAATCTTGAAATTCTGAACTGACTAAGATCAAAGTTTCGACCAATCTCTACATAAATTTATAAAATAATGTAAGAAGATATTTAATTTTAAGTAAACTAGGTACATAAAGGAAATTGTAATTTTTGACTGCAATATAATGGAAAGTGACGTTGTAATAATTTTAAATAGTTTGACACTGAAATCTGCATAAGTCGCATTTGCAGTGTCTTTCTCGCGTCCCAATTTACAAAAGGTACGACACGCCACAAAGTCATCGCAGGTTTATATGCGAGATGCCTGGGACCACAGGGCCGGGCTAGGTGACAGAGTAATTTCTAATAATACTAATATTCGAAATATGCTAGGAAAATATTGGAAGTTTAAATTTGAAATCTTGATACAAAATTCGAAATTTCTAGGGAACTCGAACTTTATGCAAGACATTTTTAGCATAAATACTAACTTTCCAGATGCAATGAAAATGCATAAAATCAAAATCTCTATGAGAAGCCAAAATTTTTAATTTCGAAAAAAACTTCTCTACGATATAACGCTTCAGGGCAAACAGATCAAGATGTTTTTTCAGCAACAACTTTTTTCGTGAAGTTTCCACCTTTCAACTGGGATTCCATTCTAACTTTTTAAATATTGAGAAAGTCAAAATTTTAATAACATTATCGAAATTTTAAAGAAGAAAAAATCAAGAAACCAATCGAGTGTTAATTCTGTCTTATTTGGTTGCTTTTGTTTTTTTTAAATATTTTACTTTTATAACTTTTGTTGGTGTTAAAAATTTTATTTTTTGCAAATTTCAAATTTTTTTGAATATTTGGAATTGAACTCGAAGTTTGAATGTTTGACCTTATTTTTGTAAATATTAGAAACTTCAGATTCGAAATTTCATCTTTTTTTGTAAATCCAACTAATTTTAAATTCGATTTCTTTAAAATATTTAAATTTTATTAAAAAATTTGGATTTTTTCAAAGTTTTAACTTTTTGCAAATATCGACTCTCTCGAGTGTGTGTTTTTGTTATTCACCTTTTTTTAAATTTTCACTTTTTCGCAAAATTCTGACTTTCTAAAAATGATTACTTTTTGAAGAGTGTGTCTTCGATTTTTATTGAAAATTCTTAAACATTTTTCGCTTTCTTTAAAGCATTTCGTCTATATTGTAACGCAATGTAAATAGATGAAATAGGATTTAGAATGGAATTGTAGAATTTAGTAAATAAAAAAAGTTTCTAGAAGGATCTGATAAGGGGAAAGCGGCTGCGATAACGAAACAAATGGCAGATAAGCGTTCCAGAAATTTCGGCAAACGATAAGCCTTATCTGCCAAAAAGTTCTAGAAGCCGGGGGCCAAAACTATAAAAAGGCGGTCAGCTTTCCCTCAAGTCAGTCAGTTATAGTCAGTGTAATTAGTGGGTTAGCAATTAGTAAATAAGTAGTGAGTTACTGTTCAGTTGAAGGTTGCCGAGTTAATTTAGTAATAAAGTGGGTCTTATTCGATAAGTGTAATCAATTCGAACCGATAAGCCCGTAACAATATTTTGAAAACCTTGAAATTCAAATGTTCTCATTTTTAGCTTCCACTTTTTTGAAATGTTTATTTATTTTATTAATCGCAAGACTTTTTCTGTTTGACCTGTCTTTAGGATTTTAATTTTTTTCCAAATTCTGAATTATTTGAAAATCGTTATACATAATTTCGAATTTTTTCTGCAAATTATTTTTTTGCAAAATTTTGATTTTTTTCTGTAAATTTAATGATGTTGAAAAACTGACTTTTAAAAACTTCTACCCTGTTTTTTTTTTTAATTTTTGACCTTGGTCCAACTTTTGACAATTTCTCAAAGCTTGATCTTTTTTCAAAACTGAATTTTTTGTTTTAAATTTCGACTTTTCTCTCTAGGTTTCGGCTTTTATCTAGTAAACTGAACTTTTATTTGAAAAATTAGATTTTCCTTTAATTTTCGTTTTTTGATAAATTAAATTTTTCTCAAAATTTCGAATATTTTTTTTAATATTTTCAAACCTTTTTCAGAATTTAGACTTCTTTTGAAATATTTCGACCTCTTATCATCGAAATTTCGACTAATTTCTCGAAGCTGTCACTTTTTTAGAATTTGATTTATTTGGAAAATTTCCTCTTCTTTTCAAGATTTTACCTTTTTGTAAAAAATTTGACAACACAAATTTTTTTTCCCAAAATTTGAATTTCTTTCAAAATTTTGGATTTTTTATGATATGATTATGTTGAAACATTTTTTTTTGAAAATCCTTTACATATTTTTTCAAAATTTCCATTTTAGCTCAAACTTTTTACTATTTCTCGAAGTTTAAACTTCTTCTTTTGATAATTCCGACTTTTTCCCGAAAATTGTCACTTTTTTCAAAAGTTGCAACTTTTTGAAATATTTGAATTTTTTCAGGATTTTATTTTAACCTTTTTTTGAGAATTTTTACCTTTTATCATTAAAATTGGGACTTATTTCGAAGTTAAATGTAGCTTCATTCAAAATTTTTTTTTTCGAAATTTCCACTTTTTTTTCAAAAGTTCGAGTTTTTGTGATAATTTCGACATTTTTTCAAAATTCTCTCGTCCCAGAATTTTTTTAATTTTGCTGAAGAATCTAATTTTCCAAATTACCAACTTTTTAAATTTTAAACGCATTCTACAAAACGAATTTAGGACTTAACTAAATTTCAATTTTAAAGCGGCCTAAATTCAAAACAATCTGCAAAAAAGTCGCAGCTTCGAGGCTAAAGTCGAAATTTTAAGAAAAAAAGTCAAATATAGCGTAAACAAAACCAGATAAAAATTAGAAGTTTACATTAGACATTTTCTAACATGCCATCGCTTCAAGTTTACCCAAAAAGTTTCGTCTTCAATTTCAAGATCCCTGCTTTAAATTGGAATATAAATGTTGTATTTTTCTCTTGAAATTTTGACTGAAATTCCCAATTTCTAGGAAAAACTAGAAATAGCGAGATTGTATCGCAAATTTTAAGAAAAAAAGCCAAATCCAGGAATTTTGGGAAGTTTTATGAACTCGGCATCGTAAAAAAATCATTAGAATTTGAAATGTCGAGAAAAAATTGGCATATTTAAATTAAAGTGAAATTTGAAGGAAAAAATTAAGAAAACTCGAAGTTTTTATTAATAACTCCAAAAAAATAGAAGTATCAGATTATAAAAGGGAAAATCCAAGTTTAAGAAAAAAAAACAAATTTTGAGTGTTTATTCTGAAGAAAAAGTTGGAATTTTCGGGAAAAATTCGAATTTGCAAATAAAATTGCCAGGAAACTGGGCTTCAATAAAAAAGACTTTACTGCTTGAATCCATATTTACAATAGACATATTTATTTTAAACTCGAAATTTTAGGAAACAATAAAGAAATATTTCGAGAATAAGGTCCAAATTTAAAAAGCCGAAAATTTTGAAAAAGGAATATTTAAGTTATACAACTTAAAATTCAGTTTGCCTTGAAATTTTGAGAATAAAATCATTTTTTTAGAAAGAGTGGAAATCGTAAGTTTCTAATTGAACTTTCAAAAAAATGTTTTTTAAAGTAAACTCGTAATTTTGAGATAAATTTGTGTAAAATTTTGAAAAGGAAATTTGTAAAAAAATCCCAAACTTTAGGGTAAAGTAAAAATTATTTAAAGTACATACAAATTCAACGAACCGAAATAAACCGTTATTTTTTCCGGTTCTGTTCCGGTTTTCGCTTCTACAAAAATAACGGTTTTTTTCGGTTCCCGGTTTTCGGTTCAGTTCCGGTTGGAAGCCCCGCTATAAATGTCGTAAAATTTTTCTTATGAAAATTTTAAAATTTAATTTCAAGTTTTAAATTATATAGTAGTCCCCTTAGCAATTTTCAGAATTTTCAGAAATTTTGAATTTTTTTTGAAGTTAAGAATTATTACTCTTATTGTCGAAACTTTCAAATTTTCAGTTTTGCAAAGGAGGGAGTGTCTACTGAAATGTGTTTTTTAAGGAAATATTAATCAATTTTTTTAAAGAATTTTTTTATGCTCTTGCCCACAATAATGTAACAATAACCTGTTTTGGGGTATGCGACAAAAACTAAAAGGTAAAGTTATGCAGCTCAATAATAACAAAGTCATTATTGGATTATTCAACAAACATCTTCAATGATGCATTACCCCGTTGGATTAAAAATGCCAAGGTCGTCCTATGTGAATCATTCGCCGCATATGACATTACATTGGCATATGTTTATGACGTCACTTAGAAAATGGCCGCCAGACGAAATGGAAAGGCCCCGGATTTTTTACTTTTTTAAAAAAGAATAAATAATTTCAAACAAAAAATACAAAACGTACAAACAAGTAAGTACAATTTATAAGTGTGCCCATAAATCAAAACTTAACCTATCGATTTTGCCTTAATACGCACTAATTTCATAAATAACTCAGCCACTGCGATTTATTTTTCATTTTCTTCAATTGTTATTTAAGTAGCCTATCACAAACGTTTATATAAAAAACAGCTGAAATATTCTTCAACCCCTGCACGCATTAGATATCTAGATCTAAAAATAATTCAGTGACTTTATAAAGTGACATATTTGAGAAATTTGGTTATTTTTAACTTCAATTTCACCGTTTAATTTTAGAAAGTCTCAAAGCTTTCTTTTTTTTCTAGATACCGGAAGATATATAGTAGATGTAGTTTTTCTGTGAAATCAAAGCCTTTTAGAAAATGCCTGTGTTGAGCCCCCACAGAAGCAGTGCGTCTGCATTGACAGGATCCTATAGGTCTACCTTCAGCTCCTCTTCGTTGGATAGGCCTTCGTATTATAGCTCAGGATCATATGCTCCAAGGATTACATCTTACAGTGAGAGGTTTTCAAGCAGGTCGTATACTGATGCAGATGGCAGGAGGATTTTTTCAAGGTTTGTTGATTTATATTGTGTGTCCAATGGTCCAGTAATTTAGTGCGTTATAATTCACGTGTTTAATTTGCATTTGTGCAGTTAAGTCTTAATGGGGCATTAGGTGAATGAAGTTCGAAACCTCATTTCGAATGTCATTCACCTAATGCCCCATTAGGACTTATTTTGCCAGCAGAATGTGGAAACTTTAAGATGTATGAAATAGACTGTTCTACAATTTAACAATAATTTTTATCAATATTACCATCATAGGAATCAGTAAGCGCATTATTAGCCAATCTTCGTGGATAACTTCAAATGGGGGAAATTAAATAATAATTTTCCTCAAATGGATGATATTTGTGTTGTTGGACTTTAATAAATAGTGAATTCATTGATGAATTAAACTTCAATTACAGCTCAATTAAATTCACATTTAAGCAAGAAAAATACAGATATGAATTTTTTAGCTGTTTTGGTAATAAGAAACAAGAATAATTTAAAATATCATACCTTGACAAATGACCAATTCAATGTTTTGTAATTAAGCAGTTAAATCTGCCAAAGTTGTTTACAACGACAACCATAGATTAGTTTCGGTCTTCCTTCTCATCAGTCTGGTATGGTCGTTGTAAATACTTTTAACTTAAGCTGCTCTAAGTTAAAAGTGTTTACGACTTACATTTTTTTTTTCAAAACTTTGATTTTCTTCTAGAGGTATTGATTTTATTTTAAATTTTCATTAATCAAGAAGTTATTTCTATTTTTGATTTTACACTCGAAAATTTCTTCTATGAATCATTTTTGTTATAATTTTTACTTAATGTTAAAAGTGAGATTTGACTCTCGAAATTACAAAAAAAAATGTAACATTAAATCAGTTTTGGTTGAAAATGGTAGCAGTGATCTTTCTTTTTCAAAATTTCAAGTTTAACCTTACAATTTTCACCTTATTTTTTTTTTTTGAGAGCATTGGCTTAGACCTTTTCTAGAGATTTTCACTTTCTTATTTTGTCTCATCTTTAATCTCGACCATTTTTTAATATTCTGCAGTTGACATGTTTTCTTTTTTGTTTCTTAATTTTAGACTGAAACTGAAAATCTTAAACTGAAAGATATTCGATTTTGTAATAAAAATTGAGTTTAATTCTAAAGTTTTATATAAAGCACGATTTGTTAGAATATTTAAATTTTTCTTAGAAAGTTTCATATAATTTTGGAAATGTCGGTTTGAAATTAATTTTTTTTCATTCTGGCTTTTGTAAAATTCTGGGTTTATACTTTTGAATTATAAATATTTTTTTAATTTTGAACATACTTCTCGAAATTAGGAGTTTTAAAATTACAAGTTTTATCTTTTACCCTAAAGTTTCGACTTTGTATTTAACATTTTCCCTTTTAGAAGATATTTTAACTTCTTTTTTGAAATGTTGACTTTACTTTAGAAATTCTGAAGTTGCCCCTTCAATTTTCTTCCCTAATTCCAAACTTACCTCATAAATGCACCTAGTTGCCATTTGGCAACAACATATTTTTGTATTTAAATTATAGAATAAGATAAATATCAAATTTGGGCTTCTTCGAATTTTTTTTTGTGCAGAATTTGACTTTTCAAAATTTAGTTTTTTTAAATTGCGGTTTTTTTTGGATTCCTCAAAATTTTGATTTTTTTGAAAATTTTCGGTCGGTTTGAATATTTTGACTTTTTCTTTAAATTTTGACCTTTCGTGAAATATTTTTTGTTTTTTCTTGAACAATTCGACCTCTTTCAAATCTCAGGCTTTACTGAAAATTTTGTTCAAAATTACAACTTCTAGAAAAAATTTAACTTTTTTTTTAATTCGACTTTTTTTGAAAATGCAACCTTCAGCATTTTTGAAATTTTCGTTTGTCAAAGTTTTAACGTTTTTTTTAAAGAAATGTTGACTTTTCTTGAAAATTTTGATATTTTAAAATTTTGGAATTTTTGAAAATTTCGACTTTTTCCTTGAACCCGTTTTAAATATGTCGAATTTTTCGTGAATATTTCTATAATTTTTTGCAAATTACATTACGACTTTTTTTTAAAATTTCCGTCTTTTCTTCCAAAATTTTCATTTTATTTTTTCTTAATTCTTTTTGAAAATTTCTTTTCACTTTGCCTTTTCGAAAGTTTTGGATATTTTAAAATGTTACTTTATGAAAATTTTAATATTTCGAAAATTTTGAAAACGAAAATTTTAACACTTTGAATGCATATTTCAATTTTTTTGAAAATTTACACATTTTCACATTTTCCAGGTATTCATTTTTTTTTCAGTTTTTTTCGATAAAATTGCAATTTTCAAAAATGTCGAAATTTCCAAAAACATCAAAACTTCAGAATATGACTTAATTTCGACTTATTCGAAATTTTTGACTTTTTCTAGAAAATTGGAAATTTCACAACCTAACAATTAGTTTTTTAAAAATTTTGCCCTTTAAAAAAATGTTAAGTAAAACAAATACTTTCTCAGATTTCTACTTCCTGATAGTAGATTTAAATCAACTTATTTTTCATCCAAGGAATCGGCTCCTGAAGTTTAGCTCATTTGATACTAGATGACTGCCTGAATAAAATGAAAATTTTTGAAACTTCAGTTAAAATTCTAGATTTCAATAGAAATTTTATAGATTTTGAATGAATCTTTAATGCAAACGCGGAGTAGCAAGGGAAAAAAGCCGAAATTCAAATCTTATGTGCCGTTTACACGGGATAGTAACTTGCGATAGCACTTGAGAGAGCGACTTGCGAGAGAGTGTTTACACGTACGCAAGTTTTTAAAAGCAAGTGCTCACAGCAAGTCCTACCTGCACTATCCAGACACTACTATCTGCAAGTTGCTTGCATAGCCGTTTACACGGTAGAGTGGGTCGTGCAGACTAGAGTGCGGAAAGTATAATTTTATTTCTAGGCGACATTCTAATTCAAACCCCCGCCGAGTAATTAATTGTGTGTGTGCTCCCTTAAATAGAAGTTTAAAGTGTTCCAATTAAAAGTTTCCTTTTGGTGATATCTACATAGCGCAAAAAAATGTCCCGTCTAGAAAGAGAGTTGCAGCAGCCTTTTTTCTAATTACAAATTCACAAAAACAGCGCAAAGGTGCTAAAAAAAGAACTTTGGTTAAAGAATGGATTGCCAGAAGGCCTACGCTTGGAGCTGACGCCATATTATTAGAAGAATGTGTGAAGGAGTGAAGAGTCAAGTAAATTAAAAAACTTTCTACGTATGTCAGAAGTGGATCTCCATTTTTTACTGAGATTAGTTTACCATAAAATAAGAAAAGTTGATATAGATATTTCAAGGGATGTCAAAGTAATAAAAGAAATCATTTTTTTTCTTAATTCTCAACACACTGCATTTTAAAAACAAAGCGGTTTCGGAGCTATGTTGATATAAACTTTTTTTCCTAAAATTACCCGAGGATTATGTTCTTTAAGCATCTTAAACATTACAACCTCGTACAATAATTTGATCAAAAGAAATTATTTTTTATTTGCATTTTCAATAAATAATTTTAGCTAAATTAATAAAATAAACCCTTTTACATATAAACCTATAAGTATTAGACTATACGTATGTAATTAGAAAAAAAGCTCTTTCCAAATGTGTAAAACGCCAAGAAAAGAATCTTAAATTAAGCTTGTTATAGTGAGGGTGTTTAATACAAAGAATAAATTTATAGTATTATGTCCAAATCTCTGTAAGGAAGTGCTTCAATAACGTATTTTTTAAAAATCCTTGCATAATTGTTAATAAAAATACAAAAAAAATCATTTTTTTTTCTAGTTTTTTCAAATAAATCAAAAATTATTAATTTTGCTTCAGATTTATTTTTCATATAATTGTGCGGTAATAAAATAAGAAACTTCGCCTTAATTTTAAACATCGCAGCTCTTCAAATGCGGGAATATATTTATTGACCATACACGAGTATTTCTACCTTGAAATGTACAACTTGCACAACCCACTTGCAGACAAGTTTCAGCAAATTGGAAATAAATCTGAACTTGCCTAGAGCGCTCTCCACGGGTAGTTTACACGAGCAAGTAATTATTGCTGCAAGCACTTGCGCAAGTTTTGCGACTTGCTTTGAGAGCACTCTCAGAGACTGTTTACACTACGCAACTTCTCTGGAAGTACTCTCAGACATCGACTTGCGATAGTTTTACTTGCTCGTGTAAATGGCACATTACAAAGAAAACAAACTTTCGAAACTTGTCGAATCTTTAAAAAATAAAATCTATTTTTTTAGGCATTTCGAAAAATATTTCGGGACTTGTAAAATAGTTTGTGCATCTAGTAGTAAAAGCAATACATTTCCATACGGCGATGTAAATTGTGGCACAGGCGTTAGACGAAGCTAACAAACATCAAATCCGGGAATGTGCTTTTACTACAAGTTACACATGCTATTTTTCCTGAAGTTGCAATCAGTAATTAGGGTGCGTTTAGATTAGACACTTTATTCCGTACATTTATTTCTCTCTGACATAATAATATATCAAGTGTAAACCATCCTGAGAGAAGCTACCTAAGACTTATTACACAGCTGAGATAAATTACTCGACACAAATTTCAGTCAGTGTCTGACATATATCTTAGAAGTTGTAGTCGTCTACTTTCTCTCGAAATATTTCATGCGATTAACTATTGTATATCACATACTATTCCATGTAAGTAATTTGCAAATTTAATTAGACAAAACCTATTCAATATTTGCAAATCACTGGTTATAAAATTGAATATCCAGAATTACCAATTAGACCTAATCACATTTTGATTATTGAAAACATCAAAGACATTTTATGTCGAAACTTTATCTCTACTAGAAGTGTCAGCAATTTTATTCAGCTACCTTTGTGTCATAGTGTAAATGGGCAAGGAAATTTAGGCTCAGACACCTGAGATTTTTATCATGAAATAGTCTAATCTAAAAGCATCCTTCTGGATTCGTTGGGGGTTGCCTAAAGTTTAGACTAGCACTTAGGCCACCCTTTCCGGACCCATTGTGCTATCCCCGTGATTGAGGTGTCCTTGGTCATTCATTCAGCCACCCAACCTTGTTGAGAAACTGAAGAACGTCCCTTGGATGCGCCTCTCTCAAACTGGCCACACTAGGCCAGAAGTCCCCCAGCGTGGATCCTCTGATTGATGCTAGTGCCGGGCAGTGACACATCACGTGCTCGACACTTTCATCTTCTTCTAAACACCCTCTGCAGCTCAGGTCGTTTATAATTCCCATTCTGTGGAGGTGTTTGTTTAATCGACAGTGACCTGTCCACATGCCTACAAGTTTCCTGAGATTATTCCTTGAGAGTTGTAGGCATAGTTTTGCCCTTTCCCTGCACGGCATTCTAATGAATGCGTGAGTTTGTCGGTATGTTGTTATTGATGCCCATAAGGCTTTGTGTTTACGATAAATTTCTTCGTTAAGTAGGGATCTTACGGTTGTTCTCGCCAGGGGAAGGGTTGGTTCTGGTCCAACGAATTGTCTCTCCGAACCCTTCCTCGCTAGTTTGTCAGCGCGTTCGTTTCCCCCTTTCTCAGAATGTCCTTTGATCCATATTAGATCAATTGCATTCTCTTGTGATAGACGTTCTAGAGCTAGATGGCAATTCCATACCAGCACTGAGTTTGTTTTCACATTCCTCAGGGCCTTAAGGGCTGCCTGACTGTCCGTCTTTATTTGGATATATTTTCCTGTAATGTTCAGTTAGGTCATTTGTTCGGCGCTATATAAAATTCCCAACATCTCCGCTTGAAAGATTGTTGAGTATTTATCTAACTTAATATTTACATTTAGGTTCAGGTCTTTCGAGAAGATCCCTGTTCCAGTGCCAGTATTTTTTTTCGATCCATCCGTGTATATACTTACGTCTGGTACTTGTACTTCATCCATTTTTGTACGGTAGGATTTTGTGAAGTTATATTCATCGGTAGATGGTCCATCGGCGCATCCAGAATAGGTACCTTTTGGAGCGCCTCCTCCATTATGCGCCGTTGACCCACCATTTTACCTAACGTATTCCACATTCCTACTGCTCGCAAACGGAGAGCAGAAGCCTGTGCCGCCCGCTCAAGAAATATATCGAGAGGTGGCAGGCACAAGACCGCCTCCATTGCTGCTGTTGGAGTGGATTTCATTGCTCCTATCACTGCCAGACACGCTAGTCTCTTGATGTGATTTAGCTTTTGTTTTATAGTGGTGCACTTTGTCTTTGGCCACCAAACTATAACTCCGTAGCTTACAATTGGTCTTATGACCGCCGTGAATAGCCAAAAGGTCATCTTAGGGAATAACCCTCAAGACCTCCCGATGGCCCCACGGCATTGCCAGAAGATCTTGTAAGCTTTGTTTAATTTATTTTCAGTGTGGTACTTCCAGCTCAGTTTGCTGTCAAGTTTAATACCAAGATATTTCACTCGATTTGACAAACCGAGTTGGGTTCCCATGAGTTTGGGAAATTTTAGTCGCGCTAATTTCCTTTTATTTGTGAAAAGGACCATTTCCGTCTTTGCAGGATTTGCTGCTAGGGAATGTTCTTTGCACCATTTCTCGACTATATATAAGGCGTCTTGCATTAACTGGAAGAGTACTCCCTCGTGTTTACATGAAAGCAGAATGGTCATATCATCTGCGTAGCCAATTGTATAGAGACTCCGGTCGTTGAGTTTTCGGATAAGGTCATTCGCTATGATTAACCATATAAGGGGGGATAATACACCCCCTTGCGGACATCCCTTACTTACGATTCCTCTGACCGTATAGTCTCCGACTGTAACTTGTATTGCTCTCCACTCAAGTATATGTCGTATATGAGTTCCCGCAAGGCGGGTTCAATACCACTACGCTCAAGCGCAGAAGAAATGTTATTGAAGTTAGGTCTATCAAAGGCACCTTCTGTGTCCAGAAATACACCCAGGGTGTGTTCTTTTACTTCTAGCAATCTCTCGATCCTGCTAAATACTGAATGTAGCGCAGTTTCGGTAGATCTGCCGGAAGTAAAAGCATGTTGACTTGAATGTAAGGGGTAGTGTATATCGAGGCTATCCCTTATATGTCTGTCGCACAACCTCTCCAACGTCTTCAGTAGGAAAGACGTTAGGCTGATTGGGCGACATGATTTAGCGTCACCTTGAGGTTTACCCGGTTTTGGAATAAAAATTACTTTGACTTTGTGTCATAGTGTAAACGGGCAAGGAAATTTAGTCTCAGACACCTGAGATTTCTATCATGAAATAGTCTAATCTAAAAGCATCCTTACTCAAATTAAGGAATTTTTATAAATTCGTGACATTTTTCATTGCTATTTAAATTTCTATGAAATCGTTTCCTTAACAACCACTATTTCTTATTTGTTATCCGGTATGGGAAAGTTACCTATACTTTCTCTAGGACAGAAAAACTGCCATTTTCTGATGGTTCCTTAACAACGAACTAAAATACTGAAATAACGTATTTTGCGGTCTGAAACTGCTCCGAGAAAGTAAGTATTCTCGAACAATTTCAGATTTTTTTTTTACTGTGACTGAAATTTTGACAAAAAGTCGATAAACTGTCGAAATTCAAAAAATGAAAAAAAGTGAAAACGCACATTGGTTATATAGCTTCCTGTTTTGGCGCAGTAAAAATATTTGATGAATTTCAGAAAAACGTTGAAAAATGTCGCTGGTTAAGCTTGTTCTGTCTAGCTTCTGCACGCAATCTCGGCAATTTTATAATTGTAATCAACGTTTCATCACTAGGGTGTTAAATCACCAATTAAAATTTAATTAGAGAGTTCAACTTAAGTAGATGCAGATAACAAATCGACAAATATCTATCTAATTTGGAGATATTGATAACGTATATTATCCTAGTCAGGTCACGATGTTCAGAATAGCCCAATCATAGTTTTTATACTCGGTGCATATTTGCAGTGTTTGTAAATATTTATTTTGTGATGTAAGTTATATTTGAATAAATATTTAACGTTACGCAGAGAATTATGTGGTCGATTATAAAAAAAGATGATTTATGTAAATAAATTTGTACTAATTTCAAGTTTTTCTTAAGGGGTGACCATTAATTAAGTTAATTTTAATTTTGAACCCCCTCCCTCTTGGAGCGATGTAACGGGAGCCTCAGGTGAGATTTACTCTAGAAATGGTTGATAAAAAAGGCCGTTATATGTATCTTGGCCATAAATGTTAAATTAATGATTAAAAATAGGTTGTTATGTTAGCCATAAAAACTTGACGCGAGATCTTTAATGACCATTTGGACTGGTGGGATTAAATCGGACTCTTCCTCCCCTATTTGTGCCTCATGTAATTAATGGACACTCCCAAAACATGTTTAATTGCAATTAACTTCAGTTGAGATTATTGTCTATGTAGGTAATTTAAAATCTGTTTTAGGTTAAAAGTTTTAAAATAAGAGACCGGCCGAACCGAACCGAATTTTGACTTTTTATTATACCACATGAGCTAAAAAGTCTTTGACCTAACAATGAAAGAAAGTTTTTTTGAATGAAAATATGGCGTTATTCTTCGACATAATCTTCATCCAGATAATGCATTTGTTGTAACGGTCCTCTAACGTTTCGATACCTGTTCGATAGGGTGAAACTTCGAGGCCTTCGAAATAGACGTTTGTTTCCATCTTGACCTCCTCATTTGAAAGAAATCTTTTTCCAGCGAGCCACTTTTTGAGTCTGGGAAAGAGGAAATAGTTGCTGGGGGTCAAATCTGGCGAATACGGTGGGTGAGAAAATAGGTCATACCGCAATTCCTTCAATTTATTGGTCGTATCACAAGCTGAATGAGCTGAAGCGTTGTCTTTGTGAAAAAGCAATTTTATTCTTCGCCAAATGGGGGCGCTTGGCTTTGATCTCGACGTCAATATTGTTTATTGTTTGTTTTACCATGTTCGAGATAGTCGATGAAAATTATTCCATGTGAATCTCAAAAAATACTGGTTAAAACCTTGCCGATCGACTGTTGTGTTTTCGGGCGCTTTGGACGACTTTCACCGGGCAACAACCATTCAGCGGACTGCCGATTGGACTCAGGTGTGTAATGATGGATCCATCTTTCATGCATTGTCACAAATCGGCGTAGAAACGCGTTCTTATTGCGTTTGATTAGTGCCAGATTTTCCTTTGAAAGTCGAACACATTTGTCTTTTTGATCAATGTTTAAAAAAACGCAGAACCCATTGCGTGCAAAGCTTTTTCATTTGTCAAAATTCGTGAATGATATGACCAGAGCTTCGAACAGCTATTTTTGTTTGTTTTCGATTTTTGTTGTTTTTGTTTCGGCAAAAAAATTATATCGGTTCAGTTCCGGTTTTCGTTTCGATAAAAATAACGGTTTTTTCCGGTTTTCGGTTCAGTCCCGGTTCGAAGCCCTGGAAATGATCTAGGCGTTCCTTTGAGATGGCAGTGATGTTAACTAACTCATTCAACTTCATTTTACGGTCACCCAACATAACTTTTTGCCTCTTTTGGCCTTCCTGAACGGGGTGCATCATTTGTGCTGGTACGGTTACGACGAAATTCATCAAACCAATACTTGACTGTTGAATATGCTGGGGCAGATTTGACTGTAACACCAGTTATCAAGCCATTGCTTTGCATCAACGGTGCTTTTTCCCATCAGGAAACTAATGTTTTATCAAAACACCAAATTCACTTTTTTTCCATTGTAAATTAAAGTCGCAGAGGTAGCGTCACTTTGAGACCAATAACTTAAGAACGATTAGATGAAACATTCATCAAACTGACAGGATTCTAGTTAAGGTTAGTACTCCTAAGACAAGTATAGAGATTTTTTGTTTGTGGCGCGATCTCTCGGTCAGGCCAAAGACTTTTCAGCCCATGTGGTATAGTCGAATTCGGATAAGAGGGAATTCAAAGCAGTGTTGTTAGGGTGCGTTTAGATTAGACACTGTTATCCGCGACTTATCTACACAGCATGGAGAATGTAGCTTCCCTAAGGATAGTTGACATTTACTTCAGAGGGAAAATATATTTTTTTCCTACTCCCACCCGTATATTCACTGTTTTCTTTATAACTTGCAAGCAGGATAGATAGGCTATATCAGTCTAGTGAATGGATATAACGTAAGTCGCGTTGTGATTGGTCGATTTCATATCCACACATGACTTCGGCGTCGTGCTCAAACATGAGTTCTTTTTATATAAAAGTTGAAATTTTGAATAATGATCTAAAATTTCGGTTAAATTTTCATTAAAAATAAAATTTTTAAGAAAAGCCAAATAATCAAGGGAAGTCGAAATTTTCGAAATTTGAAAAAAATAAATGTTTTGGATAATTTTTTTAGTAGTTTATTCTTTAAAAATGCACAAATGTAGATACACACATAAATATAACGAAAATTATAACTACAAAGATTACATAGGGACAACAGTTCTATAGATTCAAAACATGTGTCGTAACATAAAATCAATTCAATCAAGTTTCTTCAACATATAAAAAGACGCTGCATTTCCGAATTCTAGAGGTAATTCATTGAAAAATTTTAAACCGTCACATAAACATGATTTTTTGTTATTTCCTCATTTACTCTTTCAATATAAAAATTCGTGACATTTCTAGTAGTGTAATAATGGATTTTCTCCACAAGATTGATATTTTAAATAATCAGGTAGGAAGTTATTTTTCATTTTATGTACCAACAACATTGTATTATAAAATAGGTACTGATGTATAGACAAAATTGTAAACAATTTAACATTTAGTTCTTGTATAAATATCACATCTAAGAATAGCTCGTAAAGCCCTCTTCTGTTGAATCTGCAGATTATTAGCAATGTACAATAAAATAGACGAACAATAAATAAAATGTGCCGAAAAAAGGGTCTTATAATTTATTATTCTATTTTTAAAATTTAAATTATGTGCGATTCGGCAAAAATAATTTACCTTATTTATTACTTTTTGTAAAATACGTTCAGCATGTAATTTAAAATTTAATTGGCGATCAATGATTAATCTTAAATATTTAATTTCATTAATATATTCAATTATCTAATCATTTATCAATATAGGTAGTCTTATATTACATAATTAAAATTTTTTAATTAGAAATTTAGATAAATTAAATATTGAATAAATTTCGAAATTTTTGTAATTTTGGTTTCCAAAAAACTTTAAATTAAAAAAAATTTCATCATTTTGAAAAGGTTGACATTTTTTAAAAATTACAAAACGTTAAAACAATTACGAAATTATGGTAATTGAATGAAAATTTTCAAGCAAAGAAGAACTTTTGAAATATTTGCAATTTAAAAAAGTAATCAAAATTGGTAAAAATTAAAATTTTGAAAAAAATAATATTCGAAAACATTTTAATTTTGACAAAAAGGTAAAATTCTGAAAAAATTGAAAATTAAAAAAAAACAATTTTCTAAACCTTTTTTAAAAAAATTCGAGATTTAAAAAAGTACAAATTTTCGAAAACGATTGAATCATAAAAAGTGGACATTTTCAAAAACAGCAAAGATTTTTAAAAAGTTAAAATTTTCCACAAAATAAATTCCAAATTTTGACAAGAAGTAAATATTTTGAGAAAAGTGTAAATTTATAAACAAAATCAAAATTTTGAAAAACAATTCAATCCTTAACAAAAGCGACATTATCAAAAAATATTTTTTCACATTTTCAAAGAAATCTGAAATTCTCGAAAAGTAAAAGTTTTGAACAACATCGAAATTTTCCAAACGGACGAAATTATGAAAGGTTAAAATTTTGAAAAGTTAAACATTAAAAAAAACCGAAATTTTGAAAAAAGTCGAAATTTTGATAAAAAATGTCGAAATTTTGAGACGAATCTTTATAGAAAGAGAAAGCTAAAATAAAAAAAAATGAATAAGTTAAAAATGTGAAGATTCCAAAAAAAATCGAAATTTGGAAAAATGCCGAAACTCAAAATATGTTCCTTTAAAAGTTAAAGGCAGTACAAGTCCACGACAAAATTGTCTCATCATTTTAGTTGACAAAAAAAAAACAGTTATCGACTGGAATTAGCAAAATTATTTCAAATAACGCCCGAAAATATCCGAAACATTTATATCGGTTTCGGTTATGGATTCGGATATCCGACAGTTCCGGTTATGGTGACGGAGCTCCATAACATCCCTGATTTCTCTCATTCATTGTTCTCTACTCCTAAAATTAATGACATAATGACCAAGGTACCCCATACAGGGTGATTCAGTTCATAATGGCATTAATTTTAACTACCGTGTTCGGAAGACTCAGTAAAGACAGAAAATCTAAAAAAAATAAATTTTATTCGACTTTGGAACCAAATCAACATATTGACCACCAAAAACCCGGCACTACTGACCACATTAAATGCTTACAGCAACAGACGCTTATCACGTTATCATCCACTCACTAGCTGCAATGATAAGCCGGTCGTTTGGCGAGGGTGAAACATCGCTAATTAATGGGCAACAAATCTCTACTAGTTATTTTGATGAATAAGTATTTGTATTTTAATACACTTGAAAATTTTTACATTTTTTTGTTTTATTAATCAATCGG
This sequence comes from Dastarcus helophoroides, assembly GCA_028583605.1. Lineage (NCBI taxonomy): Eukaryota > Metazoa > Arthropoda > Insecta > Coleoptera > Bothrideridae > Dastarcus > Dastarcus helophoroides. Next base: position 33,700,534 of record CM053334.1, read on the forward strand.
TCTGATGAAAAGTAAAACGCTAAATTCAAAAACTAAACGAACACAAACGACTCGAACTAAAATATTAATTCTACAAAATAAATAACGGTACTGACAGCACTGCTTTATTTAATTTTGAAGCATATTAAAGTTGGTTAGCAGTTAGATTGTTGTTTATAAAAAATATGTCGACTGATAGCCTACAGTCAGAATAAGTGCGTTGTACTTACTATTAATACTCGAGTGCCTATTTTCCGAACTGTTTTAGAGCTGTTAGGCGCATGAAAAAAGTGATGATTCGTCGGTAAACTACACATGGTTTAAAAAAATTCCATCGCATCACAGAGGGTCACAAAAAATAAAACGTTGGGAAATAACTCTCGAGTCTGAAACACTTTTAACACTTGCACCCACAACAGCGAATTTAATTCCTTACTTGCGGCGTTGATATGAATGTTTACATCCATCTCGCGATTTCACGTTTTTTATTTTTGCGTGACTTTCTTCTGCAATTCGTTGTTACCCGATTTTCATATGAAAAAACAAATTACCCAACTACTTTTCCGCAACCATCGATGCCGCCAGGGATCATTTAATGTTTTTCATATTGTCATTTAGACATAACCTAGCAATGTTTTGTTTATTTGTTTCGTCCGACTTCCAACTCTTTCCTATATATCTGGGCCTTGAAGCTTTGGAGTCAGTGACAGCTCAAAAATGGGTTTAAATTATGATTTTAAAATATTTTTTTTCAGCGTAATTATATCTGCAATTGTTTTTTTAATTACCTATAAGTATTATACTAATTTTTCTCTATGTTCCCTTATGACTGAATCACCATGTATAACTAAGAAATAAAAACTTTATTATTATTATTTTTCACAAAATTATTGGTATTGAGTTATCGTCCTGAATATACAGTCAAGCGTTGTCGATGCAATTTGTGGATCCTTTATAATAAAAAATAATTTCTAATAATTTTTGTTTTAGGTCTGGCAGTATCACTGAGGACGGCATCACGACTCGTTACCGCGAAGAGACAAGAGATGGTAGCGTACGCAGAGACTCGATCTCTAGAGACTCCGGTATCAGCTCTATACGAGAAAACTCAATTTTGGATTACCCTCGTCGCGATAGCTCTCTATCCAGGGAAAATTCCCGCATATCGACTATTAACATCCATGACGATGTGGCTGAGTTAAGAAACAAATACTCTCCCTCGAATTACATACCGGCCGTCTACAGAAAGAACGAAAACATCTCGAGATCGAAAAGCATAAATGACATTGGACTACCCCCGATAGAGATAAAAAGCAAGAAAAAGGTAAATGATAGTGTGACTGTTAACAACTGCAGTGTGATATCTAACTCAACTAACACCGACAACGGGTGTGAACATGATGACAACGGAAACAGGGCTTCAGTGGCAGATTTGTGCAAAAAATTCGACGATAAACTGGTAGTTAACGGAACCGCTGTGAGATCCACCATTGGAAAATTAAAAAAGGCAGAATCCGGGGAAATTCTTAAACCCAAAAGTGCTAAAATCGACGCTAAAGCAGACGTTAAAGTTGTAAAAAAACCTAAAGGCGGCCGACGTCAGCAGGAAAAATTCGAAGGTAATCGACAAAGGGGGGAAGGAAACGTCTAATGTGACAGATGCGACTGACGGTCCGTCAATCAACAAAATTAGCAGTGATGATACAAATGGTGTGGACGCGGGCGAATTGGATAAATCTGAGTCTGTGAACAATGCTAAAAATGCAGCTGACCTCAGGGGGGAGAGCAGAGTAGCTTTAAATGACGGTAACCTTGGAAGCACTAGCCGAACCTCCAGAGTGAACGATTTCGCTTCTTTTATCCCAACAAAGAGCTACGATCAAGGTGACAAAGCTGGCGAGGTTAATGGTGATGTCCTAAATGGTGGAGAAACATGTAACATGGAAGATCAAGAGTTTTTGACTAAAAGAATCTATTTAAATGTAAGTAACTTTGTCCACTAACTGGTAGCACTAATGTGGGTTTGAAATGACTTGCCTTTGGCTTTACATAATATACTGGGGGATCCAAACAAATTTGCATTGAAACAAATTATATATGTTGTCATTTGTATAAGATGGAATTGATTTTTTTTCTCGTTAAAATAATGTTAAATCTACCTTATTGATTCTGTGTTTTCTCTTAAGAAATATTTTTTTATTTTCCCTTGAACGTATAGCGGAATTTGTTAAATAGAACCTCTATAATCCTGCTGTGGTCTAGACATTTCAGCATAAAATTATCTATTATAGGCTTCATCTATAACGTGACAATTTGTTTGTAAAGGGTTTTTTTCGTATAATTTGCCATCCCCTCTACAGAGTTTATTTAATAAAATACAGAAAAGTTTCTAATACAACAGTTGCAAGGTTTTTCCCAATTTTTTTTAACTTGTGGACCAAATAAAAAAAATAACAATCACAAAATGGCGGAATTGTGTGCAGGTTGTTTCTAAATACAACGCCATGTATGTTAATACTAGAGACCGATTTTAGGCACAATCAAATAAGGTAAAAAAGGTAAGGAAAATGTTAAATTAGGCAAAAATGAACGGCTAAAAAAGGCATTAAAAAGATCAAATACTCTAAAAAAAAGGTAGTAGAAGGTCAAAACCACAATAAACAAGAAAAATATTTTTTGGAAATTTTGAACATTATTTTGTTCCCAACTACAAATTAAATGTCAACATTTCAAGATTAAAGTAAAACTTTTGACAGTAAAGGCCGAAATTACAAGTTAGATTCAAAACTTTCATTTTTCAAGCTGAAATTTTGAGAAACCGTGTCAAAATTAAGAAGTTTTCACATGAAATTTTGAAAAAAAAATTAGATTTTATCTTATACTTGGGATATGCAGAAGAAGTATAATATTTCCAAATGAATAAGTTCTTAAATTTCGAGTTTATTCTCGAATTGTCACCAAAAACTTTGACATTTTTACTTTAAACTCAAGTATTCGAATTTTTTCCAGAAATTTTGACTTACAAATCTGAAATTTCGGTTGAAACTTACACTTTCTAAGAAAAATCAAAATTGTGAAACCAAAAGTCGAAATTTAGAAAAAACTCAACATTTTAAGGTTAAACTTGAATTTTTGAAAATTTCTTGTAATAATTTCAACTTCCTAAGATTTTTTCTTTTTTTTTAGAAATTTTGATCTTACGTTTTGTTTTATAAAAACAATTTTGAAGCTTCAAATTTAAGAAAATCTCGAAATTTATATAAACGACGTTTCGAGTTTAATACAAAATTAAAAAAAAAAACTTGGAATTAGTGGTATTTTTACAATTTTCGAAAATAAAAATTTAAAGTTTAAATTATTTGAATACAATTTTGACTCTTTGGTAAAAATTGGAAATCTCTTATAAGCGGTAATTTAGGAAGACATAAATTTTTTTTTCTAGGAATTGCTTCTGCACATTTTGTTTAAAATGTCAATTCTTTTATAGAGTTTTACACAAAATCTGAACATTTTTAAACTGGAAAATTCAGAATTTTTTTTATAACTTAAAGCAGTTTAAGCAGAAATTTCCAATATTTTTGTAAGATTTTAACCTTATAATAAAATATCAAATTTTTTGTATTATTAAGTTAATTTTTTTCTATTTCGGTTTTAATTCACAAAATTTGACTTATAATATCAAAACTTCGACTTCCAGGTAAAAACTTTACAAAACAGTTTAACGTTTCAAATTCAATATTAGAATTTTTATCTTACAAGGAAAGTACCCGAGGTGTACCCCACTGATTTTTTCATTTTGTGATATGTTATAGTACATACAAAAATATTTGTACATACAAAAAACAATTTGGGGTTAAATTGCAACCCCTAATTTTTATGGGGGTAAGTTTTATTTTTTTTCTTATATATCAACTTTTGAACAACCGAATTTTATCAAATTTAACAATTTTATTAAGAAAACTAAAAAATAAAATTGACCTGTCTCGAGGTTTTGCGAAAAAATCCTTGAAAGGGGTGATATATCCTTTGAGGTAATTTTTTTCTGCACAGTGATATGGAAAGTAAAACACAACATATGTTTTCAATTTTACTTCTATAATAATTATTTTGACATACATTTTGCATTAACAGTAAAATAACGTAACATTCCTATTTTTATGATGCTTGGAGAACCCCATGGATTTGATCATTATTAGATTGCGAATCAAAACATTTATTTTTTCACCTTTAACTTATTATACGTTGATATTTCATCAAAATAATCTATCAACAATTTTTTTTAGACGCTAAATTTGTGATTTAGGTGGTGAACTCCCCACCCCTAAAGATAACCCCCAAAAACAGTTTTGCTTTAATATCTCAAGAATAAATTGGAATTTTTCGGTAAAACCATTGTTACGTTATTTCCTATAAGAATGTGCTTTTAAAAACGTACCAATTATGCCAAAGGGTTGCAACCCCTAATTTGTATAGGGGTGGGTTTAATTTTTTTCTTTTATACCAACTTTTAAATCATTGAATTTTATGGAATGTAAAACATATCACAAAATGAAAAAAATCGATGGGGTACAGCTCGGGTACTTTTCTTGTTAGTTACCAAATTTCGACTTTAATTGGAAACATTTCTACTTTTATTCACGTGATTTCGACTTTAAACTCCTATTTTGTGAAAAACTTGATCAATTGACATTTCTCACCTTATATTTATAGAACTATCGTGGAAATTTTAACATCTGTTGTTTTAATTGTTAATAAAGTTTAATAGTCATAAAAACTTAATTTACAAAATTTTTTTGAACTTTTCGGCTTTAAAAATGCCAAGATTGAAGTCGAAATTTTGAAGTAATATTGGTTCAATAACTTTAGTTGTTTCTTTAAAAATATGGCATTGGCTCAAAAATCTGACTTTTTCAAAATACAGGCTGGACCATAAGTAATGGTACATAGAGCAAGACTAGATTTAGCCACATTTACCTTATACCAAAAGTTGATATTAACAGAGATACAGGGTGTTAAAGTTGAAAAAAAAAATGTGATTTTTTCGCATAACTGATGAACATATTTTACTATAGACAAGAAATTTGGCATAGGGGGGTTTCTTTGGTCAAAAAATTCTAATTTGCTAACAGATTGTCAGTAACTTATAGGGGGAGCCACCTGCGCTACCTTTTATTATTCTAAAGCATCATAACTTTTTTGTGCCTTCATGTACACTTATTTTATATAGACATTTTTATTTACCTACATTTTTTACGTAAAAAAGGTATACTTTCTAAATGTTGATACAAACAACCATTTTTAAGATATTTGCCTTCAAAGTTTGCCGTACGTTTATTTTAAGTTATGTAAATGTGAACTTTTTCGCAGTAAGTTTCAAAAAAAAAGTAATAAAACTGACTCTAAAATGGTTTATAGTAAATATTACTCTACTGACATTATTATTACACATATTTTTTAAATTTCTAAAGTAAATTTAAATAAAATACCAAAACAAAATTTATTTTCAAAAGTAAGTATGTGGGAAATGACCTTTTTCATGTAAAGGGATTGTAAACAATTAAAAATCTAGCTGTCTTTTATTGAAACTCATCTCCAAATATCTGCTTTGACCACCCAGACTATTAAAATTTTCTTGTGCGATCTCAGAGATCATATCTCACATCTCTATGTTAGAAAATAAATTACGTCTTAATTTTTTGGATTTTCTTTATCGAGATTTTCAAAATTTAGGTAATAATATTATCAGCAAAGTAATATTTGACCTAAATTAGCTTTAAGGCTGTCTTATGATTATTTTTTTTTTCAAGCTTACTTCGACAATTTAATATTTTAGTAATTTAAAAAAGGCACGTCAAGCTTTAAAGGCGAATATTTTGGAAACGGTTGCTCGTATCAACTTTGAGAAGGTAAACCTTTTTTACGTAAAAAATATGGGGAAATAAAATAACCCATTTAAAATTAATATACGTGGGTGCACAAAAAAGTTATGATGATTTAGAAATATGCAGGATAGCGCAGGTAGCGCCCCCTATCAACTATTTGTAATATGTTAGCATATTAGAGTTCATCGACTCAAGAAAACCCCTTGTGCCAAATTTGGTGCCTATATTACAATTAGGAAGTTTCCATTTTTTTCAAAGTACGCTTAATTATTGTCCTAAAAATTATAAGGCGACCAAAAAACTTTTTTGAATTATTTTTAAAAATAGCTGACTTATGGTTCTTTGAAGTTTATATTTGTTACGTTCTCTCAATTTGGCGCTGAAAACATTTGTGACGTCATAAAACATGATAGGAGTTTGGATCGCCTAAAGTCGCCTTGTCTTTTCCGTGCCCTTTCAGTTAACACTACTTCGCTGCACTTTTCAAATCTTGTTCCCGTTGAAAACAATCGTTATTTCGCCCTAAATAATAACTAGCAAAAAATGAGTGCAAAAACTTGCTCATATAAATATTTTATTGTTCCTAAATGTAGAAATACTGCTGTTTCTTGCCCTCTAGGCGTGTTCTTCCGGATCTGCCACGAAACTATTTAATTTTACAAAGAAATAAATAATAATTTTTATCGCCCTTAAACATAAATAATATTTTTGTAAATAAATCGTTGTTACATAAAAAAAACCTCTAAACCAAACATTGATATCGATATACTGCATAACAGTCACATCACTATACCTCTAGCTAAATATATACCAATTTCTTAAATAACAATTACTATAAACTAATCAATTTGAATTGCTCAGAATACTGTTTAAACTAAAAACGTTTTCTCCCAGGGGTGATTTTTATCAATTCTATAATGTGTCCCTCGATAGAGTACTGAAGGTGGATTTTGTTTTTATTTGTGGTTTTATGAGGAAAAGTTATTCTTTATAAAAACTCCTGCTTGATCTTAAATCACCGAAAATGACTTTTTCTTTCGAGATTTTTTGTACAGGGAGTTCAATTATTTGACAATTTCAAAAAATGGCAAAAAGTAAGTTGTGCTTTTTATTTTTGTAATTTAAGATCAAGCGGGAGCTGTTATAAAAAATGATTTTTTCTCGTAAATCCACAAATAAAAAAGAAACCCCTCTTCAGTACACTCTATCTTGGGATACAGTGTATGTTAAACCTTCCATTCTTAAATCTTAAAACAATTAACAATATTATTTTTCGTATAGAGTAATACTTCTTCATAATTTCAAACTAACTATTTATGTAAATATAATCAGTTCAAAAATTCCTAAGAAAATAGTGAAATAGTCCATTTACTTTGAAAGCTTTGCACCCTGGATTTCTGTATTGGTATATAGTGGATTATTTGAAAAAAAAAATCCATAATCATTGTTACATCAACTTTCGGTAAATTTTTGGAATCACCGCGAACAAAACATTCTCCCATTGTCTATTATTTCTCGACAACAAGGTAAAACAATTTATTGAATTCACACAAACCCTATGGTTTATTAGCTTAGAGGTAGTAAGAGTATGCCGGGTTGTGCCTAGTGACGTCACACAACATTTGCCGAGTCGCCTGTATCATAAATACTTTAAAGTATAATAATTTATTCAAATTTAAAGATATTGAAATAATTCTTTCAGTAATTTTTTAAATTTACTATGTACTATCAGCTAACATTAAAACTAGTAATACTTTTGATTAGTGGAAACTTCCTAATTCATTACATAATTATACGAAAAAATCGAAATTTTTTTTTCAACTTTGACACCCTGTATCACTGTTAATATCAACTTTTGGTAAAAGGTAAATGTAGCTAAATTACATTATTTTTATTCGAAAAATCCACCATTGCTCTGTGTACCATTACTTATGGTCCACCCTGTATATTAACTTTTCCCTTCCGACATTGAAACATTTTAAAAAAAAATCACTGGGGATTTTAAGGAAAACAGTAAAGGTTTCAAAAAACCTCAAAGGTTCTCTAAATTTTGCTCCAAAACAAAATTTTGATATTTAATAGTTTTTATTAATAGATTTAATCTTTTCGTTTAGGGATTTTATTTTCATACTTGTTCTTTTTTTTTTCAAAAATTTGACTTCAAACCTTTTTTCCTAGAAATTATGGCTTCTTTTTTCTCGAGATTTAGATAGTAATTTTAAATGTCAACGCATTTCTAGAATGTTGAGTTTAAAAAACCAAAAATGTTGGCTTTGGAAGTTAAAAATGTCTAAAAAAGTTATTATTTTAAAAAATGTTTATTAATGAATTCAGTTTTTTTTTAAATTTAAACTCATTCGTAATTAAACTTTTACTAAAACAACTTTATGCACTTTAAATGTAGACCTTTCTGGACATTTCAAATTAAAATTCCAAATTAGAAAAATCCAAAAGTTGAGAATTTTGATGACATTTTTCACAAAAATTTTCGCTAAACTTCCAGATTTCTAGAAAGAGCCGAAATTTAAACAAAAATATTTGTGAGTTTAATGCAAAAACCGAAATTTGAAACTCTGGATTTTTGAAAAAAAAAAAGTAAAGTATGTATACAGTGTATCCTACCGGGAATCGCCGCGATCGATATCTGACAAAGTATACACAACTAAAATAATTGCAAAGTTTTAGTACTTCCGGTTATACCGGAAGTTATCACCATTCGATATTTTAAATAAGACACCCTATACAGGGTGTCCGATAGGTCCGATTGGTTGTTATTTAGAAGTTGCAAAATGTTTAGGATCAAAATATTAATTAAACTTTATTAACAATTAACAATCAAAATTCGTAATAAATGAAAATAATAAATAATAATACTGTAAAAATTGTTCGAAATGTTCACCCTCGTCTCGAATTCAAGCCTCACATCGAAGGACTAAAGATTCCGTCAGTCGACGGATAAGATTTGGACATGATAATGTATGTCAGGTACTCCGACGCCAGGCGAAATGTGGGACATAATCGGCAGATTGACTGCTTAAAGAGAGATAGGTAGCAAGATGTTTAAGAAATGGATTTTTAACTTTTGTTAAAAAAATTTTTACAAAAAAATGATTCAAATAAACTTTTTTTGGTTAATTGCCACTTTTTAATGACCTTAATTTCTTTTTCCCTGCTTTTGTTTCATTGCTACGGTAGCGAACTTTGAATTTTCAAATGACATCCGTATTTTTGTTTGCTTTTTTAGAATATGCATGTCTTTCTGCATTTGCTGACCCCAAATTTTATAGGGTTTAGAATTGAAAAAGTTCGAGGAAATTTAATAATTTAATAATTTTTCCGATTCTTACATTAAATAATTTAATACTAATTTTAAACGTGCGTTAATAATTAAAATGAAACTTCTGCCAGTATACCTATGTTCGTTTTTGGTAAGGAGTTCAATTTAGAGACTTGAGACTTTAAAAATAACATTAAAATATGAATGATAAAAATCAGTAAAATTATGATTTCTCGAAATTCTCCGAATCTAACTCCTATAAATTTGATGTTGTCGAATGCAGAAAGTTAAGATTTTTCCAAAAGAGCAAAAAAATCCAGGTGCCATTTGAAAATTCAAAAATTAGTTACCAAAGCAACAAAATAAGAGCTAAGAAAAGAAAATCAAAGTCCGTGAAAAGTAACAAATAATTAACCAAAAAAAGTTTATCTGACACATCTTTTCTACAAACATTTTTAAAAAAGTTATAGCTAATGTTCTATACACACTTCGTACCCTGACAAATCAAACGGCTTGTATGTCTATTAATATCATTTTTCATTCTTAAATATGCAAAAAGAATTTTATGTTTAAATTACTTTAGGCATAAGATATTCATTTAATAGAAACTGAATAAGTTCATTAAGAAATACGTACTCTCCACAGCTCATTGTTGATTTCTCTTAAAACAAAATCTGCTCTAAAATGTTTTTCGCATATAAAATCTCGAGTTACAATAGCCGGTGATTTCGCGGGATTTTTCGCCTCCACACATCAACTTTGTTTTTAGGCACTCAAAAAAAAGAACACTTTTTCATGACAGCTTTTATAACCATCGTTGCATATAGGCACAAAACAAGTCTTGCCCATGCCCATTTTGTAATTAAAATATAAATATAAAACCGAAAAATTGCGAAACAATTGCATTAAGTATCAACATTTGCATAAGAAAGCGCTTCTTATTCTACTCAAGGCAGCCCTTCTACTGTCTATCCTTTATATGGTGTACTCTTTTCAATCGTCTCCGGTTTTAGTGCCACTTATCGCAACAGTGAGATATAGCGGGTTACATTAGCAGTCTTATTTTATATCATTCTTTATCTGTTTAGCTGCATCCTGAATTCTTCAAAGTAACTGCTGACGTGTAATGATTACAACATGGTAGACAAGCTGCTTCATATGTCCCTAGAAATAAAAATCCAAAGGATTTAGATCAGGGGAACGCGATGGCCATGCTATCGGACCTCTTGGACCTTTTATTTATTTATTTATTCGGGAAATGATCATTAAACCAATCAGTTACTTGTCTCGCTCTCTGCATAAGCTCTACGTCATTGATTAAATCAAAAATCATTTATAAAAAAACTTTTTTTGTTGCATTCACTATAAAAAGATCTATCAATCGAGGTATCGTAAGGAGTACTTAGCTATTTGAATTTTTAAAGTTGTGGTGGCCAGCCCTTAGGGGTGAAGTGGCGGGAGGTTGAAAATTGCATATCAAAATGGCAATTTAAAAATAAACATAAACGTGTCTGAGTATTCTTCTGAAATATGTTTCTTCACAGTTTTATAGAATTTATCCGTTACCTTTGGGAAGCGTTGTATATTTTTAAAATGCTTGCAAACCAAAACGAATTGGACCTATGTTCATTTAAGAAAAAATGTTTGAAATTAACCCAGCTATCACCTGTCAAAGTTTGGCATAGAGTCTGTAGAACACTGTATATTTTTGCATTTTTGGCTTTTATTTGATATTTTAAAGCCACTTTGGCTAACGAACATTGCTCTTAAAATTTATAGTTTTCAGATAATTGGATTTTTATAAAAAATTTGACAGATGCAAGATCCCATGAAATTCTTTATATTTTTGTGTTTTTATGAAAATTTCGATCGACTGTAAATCAGAACCGTTTTTACTTTTTTATTTTGAAAATTCTGTCTGAAAATCTCGATCTTTTTCAAAATTTTTACTTTATAAAAAGCCAAACCTTTTTGAAGAATTTTGCTTTTTTTCAAAATTTCAAGTTTTTTTAGAAAATTTTCACGTTTCTAGTGTTTTTTATTGAAAATGTCAACTTTTTTATTTCAAGCTTCGATATTTAAAATTTTCTTTCTTTTTTTAATTTAAATTCTTTTTCAAAATTTAAATTTTTGGTTCAAAATCTGTTTTTTTTTCAAAATTTTACTTATTTTTGGAATTTATATACCTAGGTATATTTGAAGATTTTGCCTTTTTCGCAAATTTTTGACTTATTTTGAAAATTTACATGTTTTTCAAAATTTCGTTTTTTTTTTGAAAAATTTTATTTTATCTTATTTTAAAAATTTCCACCCAAAACTTTGACTTTTTCTCGAAGTATTCATTTTATTTTTGAAACGTTCGAGTTATTTTCTAAAATTCGTACTTTGTGTTGAAATTTCGACTTTTTTCAAAAGATGAATTATTTTGAGAAACAAATTCTGATTTTTCTCGGAATGATGACTTTCTATCATTATATTTCCTCTTTTTTGAAGAATTTAATTTTTATGAAAATTAGGGCTTTTAATTTTGAAAATTTCGACATTTCAAAATTTCCATTATTTCTAAATTTTTACTTTTTTCAGATTTTCGCCTTTTTATCGAAATTTTGACGTTTAAATAGCGAGTTATTAAAAAAAATCGACATTTCAAAATTTCTACCTTTTTCACGTTCCCATTTTTATCAACATTATATCAACATTTTCTCAAAATTTTGACTTCAAATTTTCTACCCTTTCTTAGAATTTTGACTTGTTTTGTAAATTTAGCTTTAAAAAATTTCTCATTTAGAACTCCTTTTTTTTTTCAAATTTTAATTTTTATCAAAATTTGGAACTATTTTCAAAATTAAGATTTTTCTGAATATTTAGACTAAGAATTTTGATTTTTCTTGTACATTTTGGCTTTCTTGGAATTTACTTTTTTAAATTTTTTCATTTAAGAGAATTGTACCTTTTTAATTTCCATTTTTTTGTAAATTATTATTAGCTTTTTTTGGAAATTAAGGTTTTCTTTTGAATTTTAGAATTTCAGCGTTCCTTAAATTTAAATTTTCTGAAAAATTTGACTTTTTGAGAATTTCTGAATTTCAAAACATCTACTTTTAAAATTTTTAAAATTTTAATTTTTTTCCAAATATATACTTTTCAAAATTTTTCACTAAGCTGTATTATATTTGCTGATTTCTAAATATCAAGAAAAAAGTTCAAATTTCCATTTTAAAGTCGATATCTTGTGTTTAAAAAACTTTTAATTTTCATTAAAAGTTTGTTAAACTTCAGTGCTGAGAAAAATTCTAGCTAAAATTGGCTTTAGGAAAAAACAAGTTGAGTCTAGACCAGAAATTTAAAAAAAATTGGACGTTTGTGTTGAGAAGAAAAAAAGAAAATGAAATTTTAACTTTAACTAACAAAATTGTGAAAAAAACCTTACGTTTTCTAAAGTTAAAAATCTTTAGAAAAAAGTCGAAATAAAAAAAAAAAAATCAAAATTTTAGAATAAACGTCAAAGTGGAAGTTTAAATTAAACATTTTTTTTGAAAAGCTTTACCATTTCATAGTTCCTCTCAAAAGTTTGACCTTAATTTCAAAATTTCGACATAATATTTTTTTTGAAATTTTGATTTTGAAATTCAGAATAGTAAGATTTCAACCGAAACTTTGAGCCTTTAGAGAAATGTTCTCGAAATTAAAAAAAAACTCAGTATTGTGAAAAAATCGAGTTTTGAGATTTAGATTTAAGAAACATTTGAAACTTAAGCTCGAGATTTCGAAGCAAAATTTTGGGATGAAAGTCGAAATTTTGACTTCTAACCTCAAAATGTGATCGAAATTTTGCAAATCAAAACAGTTTTAATATATTGAAAATAGATTTTAGTGGGTCACGAAAGAGAAGCATAAAATTAACCGAGCCATGACAAAAAAGTTTCGGAAACGTTGTTCTAAACCATATTTTTGAGTAATATTTTTCGATACTACCAAAAATAGCAGAAGTTTACTCCAGATCATAACTAAATTTTTAGTTTTAAGTTGAAATTTCAAAAATGAATTTATATTTTTGAAATTTTGATTATTTTTTTGAACGACTTGACTTTTAATCTCTAAATTTCAAATTTGTACTCCAAATTTTATGGCAAGTCTTGTCCCATTTTTGAAATTAAAATGACAAAAATAGGAAGTTATTAAAAAAAATTATATTATCGGGTGCAAAATAAATGAAGATAGTATAATCAAACATATTAAAAAATTTAGTATAGAAAAACAATTTTCGTTTTTTGGAAATACTTTTCTTAAAATGTTTTAACCTTGCTACTGAAGTTCGACTTCTGATCCGAAACTCCGAATAAAAATCTAAAATCTTCAAAAAAAAAACTACATTACTAAAAAAAAATTCAATTTTAAAATGTTTATCAAAATTTTGGCTTGAAAGCGAAATTTTTCGTTTAAAGTGGAAAACAATTTGAAATTAGAATATGTTTTTTTTTTAAATTTCTAGAAAATTTCCAAATAAAGCTGAAAATTTAAAAATAGGCAAAATTTTCAAAAATAACTTTAATTAATGGTAAATAATGGAAAATAGTCTAAATTTTAGGAATGGAAGTTGCAAAAAAATTGAAATTTAACAAAATTTTAAAAAATTATGAAAAAGGTAGAAATTTGCAAAAAAAGTTTAAACTTTTATAGAAATTGAAACATATTGTAAGTTCCACAAAAAACCAAAAGACGAAATTTTCGAAAATTTTAAAAAAATATCAAATCTTTAAAAGAATTGAAAATAATTTTTAAAAAAGTGAAAGTTTTACTAATAGTCTAAATTTTGAATAAATGTTGGGATTTATTTTAAAATTTTCGAAAAAAGCTAAAATTATGAAAGGTATAAATATTGAAGAGATGCTAAAATTATTAGAAAAGTTTTCAAAATTTTCAGAAAAAAAATCGAACATACATTTTCGGAAATGTAAACAAGACGAAGTTTTCAAAAAAAAGTGAAAATTTTGCAATATGTTAAAATTTTGGGAGTCAAAAGCCCTGAAATAAGTTCAATTTTGGCAAGAAGTTGAGATTTTGAAAAAAGTCTAAATGTTGAAATAATATCGAAATTTTGAAAAAAATCTAAACTTTCCAAAAAAATTGGCCTTAGCAAAACTTTTCATTGTGAAGTTTTCAAAGAAATCAAAAAATAAAATTTCAAAATAGGCGATATCTTCAAAAAAGTCGAAATTTTGAAAAAGTTAAAACTTTTAAAAATTTCGAAATTTTGGATAAAATTGAAATGTTAAAAAATGTCAAACATTAAAAAAAGCCGAAATTTTGAAAAAGGTGCTGATATTTTTCAAAATTTCTGCTAAATAATATTTGGATGTTGCTAAAAATGTCGAAATCTTGAAATGCAATTGAAATCTTGAGAAAAATTGAATTATTCAAAAAACTCGTTTGTTTGACATTTTAAAAAATCAGATATTTTAAACAGAAATCGAAATTTTCAAAGTCGAATTTTGTAGGTTTCTAAATAAAGTCGAAATCTTTGAAAAAAGTAAACATTTTGAAAAAAAAATCGAAATTTTGAAGGCTCAGAATTTTGTGAAAAAATTAAATTTAAAAAGGGAAAAACTTCGAAAAAATCGTAATTTTAGAAAAATGTTGAAATGAAAAAAAAAATCACTTGATTTAACGCGATAAAGAAAATAGTGGCCGTGGCAGTGGTGAGTGGGGTCGGGTGACGTGTCAGTGAGTCTGATAGTAAAGTTGATTTAAAATTTCTAGTGTACTGAATCTGTCAGCGCTTTTATTATTTGCCTTTTCAACTTAACGGACAAACTGTTCAAAAATAAAGAGTTTTTGAATTTGTTACATTTACAGATCAATTTGTTTTGCATTAATGTTTTAATACGTTTCTGGGTTTAATTAAGAACCAGAGATAGTAGATTGTTGTGAGATAGTGATAGATAGTGCTGCAGATCAAACTATTGTCTCATTTATAAAATTAGTTCGAATAAACATAATAAAACTGACTTCATAAGCTTAACAGCTTTCAGATTTTCGTTCGTTGCAGATTGTAGAATGTGGTTTAATTCAAATTCGTTGATACGATCAGTCTTTGCAACTGCCTTGGGAGTCTCCAGTTAGTATGAGGGCAGTAAAATTGCGCCCAATCGAGTTAGATGATGCTAGCAGACCGATAAATTAAGTTTTACCGGAAAATAATTATGAAAAAAAAAAACATATCGTTTGAAATATTTAACTATTTGGAGAAACGGGAAAAGATGCTACCAGTAAACCATTAAAGTGAATTTATAATTAATTTGGTCAAAAATTAAAATAAAATTCTGATTGCATTGGTTTTTTATTTAAAGTTAATCAAGCAGACCTGTTTTAACATATCTCTGTTGAAAAGGGCATTGTTGTCGGTAGTTGTCAAAAATTATAGGTTAATTGTCATTTGCAATCAAGTAATTATGTATTCAAAGTTTGAACAAAAAGAAGCACACATATACATAAAGCGAAAGTGTCATTATTTGCAAATATGTCTAACAGAAACAACATACTGCTGAGGCGAAGGTCGAAGAGAGAATTGCTGGTACGTTAAAAAAAATTGGCATTTTTACGTAGGTCAACGTGTCTAGCTTTAAAATAACTCGCACGTTTTGTGACGATAATTATGGCTCGTACGCAATATTTTTAGATAGGCGTCTAAACGTACGTATATCACCATCGAACGAGATTATTTTGTTACTTTTAATTTAGAAAAAAATATGTCAAAAATAAACT
Organism: Dastarcus helophoroides; assembly: GCA_028583605.1. NCBI lineage: Eukaryota > Metazoa > Arthropoda > Insecta > Coleoptera > Bothrideridae > Dastarcus > Dastarcus helophoroides. Next base: position 33,716,437 of record CM053334.1, read on the forward strand.
TATGGCACGTTGGCGAAAACTAAACTGGTTTTTGTCATTATTACACTTAAAAAATTTGTGGATAACCCACAAACTTCCGTGGTATAAATTTTTATTATTAAACTTTTTAACTGGTGCATATCGAAAATTACTGATTATAATTATAATTATTATTGTATTGTACATTAATTCTCCTCAAAGTGATATTTCTTGTATTTATGTTTAAATGAGCAGTTACTGATTAGTAATCGAACGTTACAGTTGTAAGCTCTGTTTCTTGGGAATCGATATGATAATCAGGCATTAGGTAGATCTTTGTTTTTATTATGCAACTATTTTTTGCTGCCACTCATACAGTCGCGCGAACTCATTCTTTATCAATGAGATAAATGTACAATAATGTTTCGTTCAGTTAATAGGTGACAGTAAATTAAAAAGTGACCAGTTCTTAAAATGGTACTTGAAAGATTAGATTATTATAAAAATTTTCGCTACTATTTCTAGTTTTTGTGAGTTTATCATGCTGCTGATAAGATTCACGTTTATCGAATATCTGGAATGTTTTCTCTGGTCATCGATTGCATTTTGTCCTATGTCACGTTTTTTGTTTTGATTTTTATCGTTTGTGCCCTCACTATGGGATTTTTGGATAGTTTTAGTGAAAGTTTTGTTTTTGGGGTTAGAAAGGCAAAAATGGGAACAAAAAATGATTACGTGGTGAGTATCTTGATGCACATATCTTGGCTTTGTATATGTATTTATATTGTATTGAAAGTTGATGATCATATTTATCTATTTGAATAATAGAATTTTTACAGTAGAATTCATGACATCTAAATTGGGTACCCTGGAAACTATTAAAGTTATATTTTAAATGTATTTAATAATTATTAAACTTTTCACAGTTGCACAATTTAAGTACTGTACAATTTTAGTCATTCAAGCTTAGGTGTATTTTTTAACACTTTCCTTTTCTGATATTTGAAACCAATGTTCATAAGAAATCAATCAAAAGTTATTTGAAGATAAAATTTTATTTCTTCCACATTAAACATTCTTGCGTACCTTGGTATAAGATGTTTGGATGGTGGTGTTGCATTTATATCGAAAAAGCAGGGCTTCAAACCGGAACTGAACCGGAAACCGAAAAAACCGTTATTTTGATTGGAAAACCGGAGTTATACCGGAAAAAAATATGTTGGTTTATTTCGATGGTACAAGTTCAAGCGGCGTTAACAAAATGTTACTCTTCAGTTTTTTCATTACAATTATGAATTTAAATTTCCAACCAATTATTGTAATTTCCTTTCCTAAAATTTCAGCTTTAAATTTACAATTTTGATTTTTTTAGAAAAAAAATTATTTTTATTTCGCCATATTTCTTCCGTATTTCTTCCCTATTTCCATATTTTTTTTTCCAGATTTTAATTTTAACATCTGTAGGTCAAAAGTAAAATGTCGAGAATTGTAGAGTGGAAATACCAAAGGGGCCAAGTACTAAATAAGAATTTCGGAGTTATTAGAGAAAAACGTTATGTTGTATTACTTATTAATCTAATTAAGTAATTAAAGTTAGTAGTCAAACGAGGACTAGCATTTAGCGCTTTTGTTGGGATATTGGCGGTAACATTTAGTACCCATTTAAGGTTAAAACTGAAAAACACCGCTTTGATATTTCAACTCTCCAATGATTGTTTACTGAAATTTCAGGAATGTTTTTGAAACTTTCACTTTTCTTCGAAAGTCTGACTTTAAATTTTAATTTTTTCTTACAATCTTGATTGAAATATAAATTTTTGACTGATACTTGGATTATGTCGAATTTTTTTTGAAGGCGCATTGAGCAATTTTTGATGGGCGTAATCACGCTAATTTTCGTTACTGACATGCTCTAATATTAATATCATTATGTAGCCATGACGCGCAATAGAATCAAAAAACGATCGGCAGCGTGGTTTGACGTCACGACCTACAACGCAAGAATCAGTCTTCCTACCCGTTGCGCCGTACCCTCTTGTTGAATTAAAAATTTAACTCTCTTGATAATCTATCCCCACGCCTGCAAGATATCAGTTAAAAGCTGACTATCAAAAGAAAAAAACGCAGGTATTTTTTTAAACCTTTCACTTCTGTTGGCAGTCCCCATATTGCCCAGTTTTTTATGTTTTGAGTTTTTACAGAAATTTCGACGTTTTTCTGAATATTTCAATTTTTGCTTTTTTCAGATTCATAGTTGACTTCAATCTCTCGCGTTTAAAAACCCAAATTGTTGATGTCGACCATTTCGTCAAAGTTTTACTCTCAATTTTCATGATTTTTTCCCACTACTGCGATTTTAGTATTTTTTTCTTTTACTGTGAAATTTCACATGGAGAATCCTTGTCCTGAATTTTCAGATTTTTGTTTTAGTTATTTGGCTTACTCGAATTTTCGACTTTCTTAATTTATTTTTAATTTTTTCCACAATTTTGATTACGGATGCACAGTTTCGTCGTTCAAGAAATGTGAACTTTTTTTTTTTAAATTTTATCTTCATTTGAACACTTCGAATTTTTTCTCTAAATTTCTATTGTTCATTGGCAAACTTTATTTGTTTCAATATCTCGACTTTAAACTCAAAATTGTGATTTAATTTAATTTAAACTCTTAGATTTTTTCCAAATTGTCACTGAAATCCGAAATATCTAATTATTTTTCACGAAATTTCGAGATTTTATTTTAGTATGAGTGATGGGTTTTTTTTTCAAAAGTTGTCCTTTTTCTCAACATACAAGAGTTTACATTTTTGATTTTTTGTTTTTTTTCCCTAAAAGTTTGTCTAATCTTTCGAGCTAAAACTTAAATCGTTGGAATTGAGAAAAGCTCAGTGCAATTAGACAAAAAATATACATGCTGTGAAGAAATTCCGACATGTGGACTTCCATTTTTCCTAATTCCGTGGACCCCGCTACAAGTTTTCATCAACTTTTGATTAGTTATTTCATTTGTAACTGTAAAATAGTAGATTATATACGAAGGAAATAAAAGGCAATTACATATTTTCATATTCATTTCAAGTGCATGGAAATAAAAATAAATTATATGGTCAACGTAAATGGGAGGTAACCTTGACTGTAGTATGCAGCCCTCTAAACATGTGTAGGGAATTATATATATATATAGCCGAACTACCAATAGTTGAGCCACAATCTGCATCATATATCACCATAAATAAAAACCCAAAGGATTTAGATCTGGGGGACGTAATGGCCTCATTGACCTATCCGTTTATTCGGGAAATGATCATTTAACCAATCGGTTTTTTATCTGCCTCTATGTGGTGGTGTACAATCATGCTGATATCACATATTTTGAACAATATTAAGCTCTATATATTCTCTAGTTTGACTTGTTTGGCTTTTCTTATGGAATACCCATATACAAAAATAGTATTTGCTGATTCCTCTGTAAGTGACAAATGAATAAACAAAATAATACAAATGAAAATTATCGCTATCTCGACCGTTATACAAGGTGATTCTAAAAGTAGCACCATAAATTCAGAGCCCAAAATAACACGAAAATTCTACATAAACATGTGTCGTAAAATGCTTCGTTTCCGAGTTACAAGGTGTGGAAGGTTAGTTCCTAATTATAGTTTTTAATTAATAGTTGCGAAATCTGAATTCAGAATAGTCGATAATAATGAAAATAAAACAGGAAGTCCAGTTAATAAGACTAACCCTTTACCGACCTTGTTTGAGGTGTTGATACATTTTTCATAACTGTCGACAAATGTTTAATATGATCATAAATTTCAGAATTTGTCTGAGCATTGGACATTAATTTTGTGGATGTGTTATTGTCTAAGAGTTCCTGTTTTATTCTTAGTAAAATCAGTCGATTAAAGTAACCAAAAATCTGAAATTAACGCAGTTGTTCTCATATTAGTTTCAAATGTATGAAAATACAAATAAATATACGGTGAAATAATAGGTAAACATTTTGTTGTCATTAGTATGGCGACTAGGGGGAGTTATGGCTTGATTTGCCTCTCTTTTAAAAGACAATAACATTCGTTTTCTTTGTCTTGCCTTTCGAATACGTGGTTAAAATTAATAACCTAATGACTGAGACTGTAGTATCGGTGTTGCCTCGTAGTATCGGTATTGCCTCAAACAGTAATATTTTTCCAGAGTTCATACTTAGTCGTTTTTGTGTAAAAGTATATTTTTTCAATTTAATTTTCCAGTCGCACTAGGTAGACGACTTTAAGCTCAGAACCCCACAAAGTAACCCAAAACAACAAAAGTAACTAAAACTGTACTCGATGTGGAGCTTTAGCATGTACTGCAAACATTTTAGGTTAGGTAGAACATAAGAATTAACGGATTTACCATTACTTGTTATTTTAGGTCAATTAAATGCACTTTTTTAAAGTTCCTTGCCTTTCTTACAGGAATTGACAACTTCGCCAAAGTTAAACGCCAGGTCGGCGGCCTCACCACCTACCACGTCCTCCCTAAACGCCTCGTCGACCGTAACTTCGCCTCTTACCTCCTCTAATAGTCTTAACAGCAGTTACTCGATTAGACGACAGGCGCCGTCTGACGTATTGAGGAGGGAAGGCAGTCAGCGGTATTATGGGGACGACGAAGACCATCTCTTTGGCAGGAGGTCGACGTCTTCCCCCACCGCAGCTTCCTCCATTAAAACACTAGGCCTCAATGGATTGAAAAATATCGGCAATACTTGCTTCATGAATTCCGTTATTCAGTGCCTGTCCAACACCAAAATGCTTATGGAGTATTTGAGAAAAGACGCTTATATGAAAGATATTAACACTACTATATCTGGTATGAAAGGGGCACTCATTAAAGGTAAGTTGCGTTTATATATTACGTGAAATGTTACAGTAAAACATGTTATAGCATTCGCCGAGGTTATTAAAGAATTATGGTCTGAGGATGGTTCAGAGAGAGTTGTCAATACAGTATCTTTAAAGAGTCAAATTCAAAGATTTGCACCTCGTTTTATGGGTTACGCACAGCAAGATGCACAGGAATTCTTGAGATATTTACTAGAAGGCCTTCATGAAGACGTTAATAGGGTAACTGAAAAACCAAAACCTATCGTCACGGAAATTGATGAAAAATTAAGGTCAGTTTAAGTGATTGTGTACCGCGCATATAGTAAATTTAGATTTTCACAGTGATGTTGAAAAGGCTGCAGAATCATGGCAAAGATACCTTCGAATGGACAATTCGCGTATAGTGGACATTTTCGTCGGACAGCTCAAGTCAACTCTAAAATGCACACATTGCGGGCATTCCTCTGTAACTTTTGATCCGTTTTGGGATCTTTCCCTCCCTATACCACAGAGATCTGGTCAAGTCAGGTTATCACAATGTCTGGAGGCGTTTACGAGAGAAGAAACTTTGGATGGAGATGAAAAACCTGTAAGTCTGGTAATTTCAAAGTTTTTCATTATCGAATTGATGTTTGTTACAGACTTGCTCGAGGTGTAAAGAACGTCGGAAATGCACCAAGTCCTTCTCTATACAGAAGTTCCCGAAAATTTTAGTAATACGTATCCTTTTGTCGCAATCTAATATTAAAATGATATATTATATAAAGGTCCTTTGGTTAGGTAACTACCTTTGGAAGTCATCGCCTTATTTAGGGATTTGCGTAAATGACGGTAAGAGGTATTTTGGATACATTCAACATTTTTTTACGCCTACATAGTGGAGAAAAGACACACACACAATTGGATACTTTTTCAAATTCCAATGTAAAACTGCTTTAAATGAATAGCATTTCTATTTATTAACATCGCAAAATAAAAACTATCCACTTTATTTGAAAGATATCTTTAAAATTGATAGAACTCGTGGAATACTAGAAAAAAAGCCAATATTTCGAGATTAAGCCTGAAAGGTTGAGGTTTTTTTTTAAATGAATTTGTTCTTTTAGAAATTTTGACTTTAATCTTAAAATATTTTTAAAAATCGAATTTTAAAGTTTCAAGCTGAAGCTTAAAAATTTTGACAAAGAAAAGTCGAAATTTTAAGAGAAGCTTGAAATTAGTAAAAGAAATGGAGTTTAAAATGATTGATAAGATTTTAGATGTTTGATTTTTTGCTCAGAAATTCAGAACTTCCATAAAGTTAAAAATTTCAAGATTGAAATTGAAAGAAGAAATGTTGAGGGGATCAAATTTATGTTACCATTAGTCTAAATTACGAAACATTTTACGTATTAATCATATTTAAGCCATTCGCCATTATCTTAATAGACCACAAAATTGCTGACGTCATTCCGCCATTTGTATTGTCTAAAAAAAAAATGCGAAGTTGCATTAACTTTTCATTCTAATTGATAAATATATGTTGCTATAAGGTATGTGTAACAAAAATCATTTTGCTTGAAAGATCATTTAATGCAATAAAAGTAGACCCTAAATTAAAATGAGGTTATGTAACGGTAATGTAGGTTATTTTGAGTTATTGGATGTGTACAGCTGGAAAACCCATAAAAATATTACGATTATGTATTTTCTGCCATTCTACAAAAGTAGTGCATTCATATTTCTTCATTATTTTTCCGAAAGATAGATAACTTGATTTTTCGATTTTCGCATATTATCTCAGTAACTAACTTTTTAATTAAATCCTTTTTATATTTTTTCTGTAAATACATCGAACCAAAAGACATCACGACCTTGGGGAAATTGACTTTGTTAATTTTGCGTGTAGTAGTAGCAACTTCTGTTCATATTTTGATCACAAAGTAGTAGCACACAATATTTAGTTTTTTTTGTAAGAAAATTAATTTTATGATGACTATAAACTTTTCCGTGCGAGAGATATCATGCATTATTAAACATTTTTTCCAAGCTGCTGTGGCAAACTGGACTGCACTGTAATTTGCTGTCTCTGAGTGTCTTGTATGTCTTACGAATGTTACTCTCTACTTTACCTGCAGTGTTGAAAAGAAACAAGTTCAAATTTTTTTCCTTTCTTATTTAAAATTTCAAGCAGTAGCTCAAAGTCCAGAAGCTTCTTAAAACTTTCTTTACAGTATAAGTGGAAATTTCGATAAAAGAGTTTTGAGGATGTCAATATGGCATTTTAAAAAGTATATTTACGAATTTCGAAGTGTAAACTTAGGTTTTCTAATATTTTTTGTAATTTTATAAAATCGAAAATTTGGGATTAATGTCGAAATTTTAGGAAGTTTAAACTTCCGAATAAGTTCAGTGTTAAATAAAGTGTGAGAAAATCCACAGGGTATTTGACGCCTAACAATATTCAAGCTGGTTTTTAAGGCACAGATTACTATATGTTTTTAAATTTGAAGAGTTCGGGTTATCAAAAAGTGTTAAATTTTCCTCAAGAGTTGCGGTAAATAACCCATGAAGCCGCAAATACATTTAAAAATAGGACATTTTGATTTTGACACTTAAGAAAGTGAAATTTAAAATTTATTAAAGTAGGTGGTAGACACTTCCAAAATTTGATCTGCAGTTTGTTACTGTCTCTATAACCAAAAATTATTATTGTTATTTACTGTTGCTCTGATTGCTTCCCCGCATCTTTGCATATTTTAAGAATAAAAAAATCATAAACTAGATTGAAACTTTTAAATGCAAATAACTTGAAAACCAATAGATTTAGGCGATCTAAAGAAGAGTATCTTTTGTTTGTAGAATTAATTGTACTTTTATATTCTTCACTTGTTTAAGTCGTAACTCAACAGATAAGAAAAAAATATGTTTTAATTTACGTAAAAAATAATGTGAAACTGGCGCCCTCTAGCGGCAAGACCAAAATAAACCTAAAATTCTTAAATATTAAATTTATAGCAAGAAAACTTTTTTACTTATTGAGAAATTGGAGAATAAAATTTAAACTTTGAACGCCTTGTTTCTTTTAAGCCAGCGACATTGGTATAAGTAACGTGACCATTTATTTTTTGACTCTAATTGGAACGTCGCTTTATTTATCTCAATTAGTACTGAGTCATATAAGAAACTCAATTTTGCGAATATTAGCCTAGATTCTCAATGAAAAAAAACATTTTTTAATTTTTTTTTTATTTATCAAAATTATTTATTACAAATTTGAAAATTTAAGCAAAAGTAAGTTTTTAGTAATTTTTTTTATTTGTCAGTAGAGCAGATTTGTTTTAATGGAACTTCTGATGATTTTAAGTAATATTAAAGATCTTGGCAAGTTTTTTTTTTAATTCAACTTAGTTTCAACATCACCATAAGGATCGGAACTTCTTTCTTCAGACATTCACAATGTAACTGATTAAAGCAGTGTTTCTCAACCAATATGAAACTCTTTTATATTGAACTCTGCTAGTTTAAAACTGATAAAATTTTTTGATTTATTCGTTAAAATATAGCAGGAGAAATGATTGAGAATTATCTGTAGCAGCTACGTTTTGTTTTTAGTCAAAAATTTTTAGGTTGGAGAAAATTACCTGCTGTCATATATTTTTTTAGTCGCTAAAATGTATTAATAAAAAACAGAAAAATGTAACAAACTAATAGAAAATATGTGCCTTTAAATACAGCAATTTTGAACAAAATATGTTTTAGAGAAAATTACAACTAAATGCGTGCCATAAATAAGAAAAGATATTTTCAACAAAGAGAAGTAGGCATTAAGTTATTATTAAATCTATGTTTCGATGTCTAGTATTAGTTTTTATTAAATGTAAATTTACATTGTTAAAAAGTTTGCGAAAAAGCAGCAATTAATAAAAAAAAATCCAAATTATATATTTCAAGTTTACGCAGGAAAAAATCCAGAGGTTAAAAAAAAGTCGAACTATATAAAAAGAGCCCCGAGTTTTAAACAAAAATTTATTGAAAAAGAACTTTCGAGTTCAGGTTTTAAAGTTGAACTAAAAAAAATAAATGTATTACGTTTAAATTGAAAATCTAAAGAAAAGTCGAAAATTCAATCCTAAACGCAAATTTTTAACAAAGTAATTTAAACGAAAACATTGAAATTTAACATAAGATTCGGAGAGAAGTTAGAAACGTCAACAAATTCCAAATTTGTAAAAACATCCAAATTTGAGATTAAGGTCTAGTATTACACAAAGTTTGTTTAAAAAAAGTTTTTGAAAAAAGTCTTAAAAATTTGTTGAAACAAATTTTAGAGAAAAGAAGCTTTTAAGGAATAATTCAAAATTTTTCAAAAAAGTTGTTTATTTTAAAGAGAAATTAAAAAAAGTCTTAAGGAAGAACTTTCGTAAAAGGGTTTTTGAAGAAACACTAAACTGGATTCTTTCTGAAAAAAGTATAACTTTTGGAAAATATTCGTAACTTCCATAACAAATTTTTGAGAAAAACCTTTTTCTATTTTTTAAACAAAACTCGAGATAAGTTGTTCATATATAAAAAAAAAATAAAGAAAGTCGTAGAGAAATACAGTAAAACAAATACAAAAAAAAAAAAAAGGCGATATCTCAATTCCTACAAATTTTGAAAGAAATAACATTATTATACAATTTTTGAGAGAAAAATGCAATATTTTTAAAGAAGTCGACAGTTTTATAAATTTTGAGAAAAACGATTTCTTTAAAAATTGAGGAAATAAAATTTGAGAAAAGTGGAACTTTAAGGAATAAAATCGAAATTTCAACAAAAATGTTGGAGACAAAATTTGAAACTTTCATACGCAAATTTCTTTAAAAAAAGTGAGAATAGTCAAATTTTGAGAAACTTGGAATTTCTACATATAAATTAAACAAAAGGCGACATTTTTAGCAAAAATGCGAGAAGTTTAATTTTAAAAAAAGAAATCGAAATTTCTACAAAAACATTTAAAGAAAAATTTAAAAATTTCATTAAATATGTTAAAATTATTGCAACATTTTTTTCAAGGAACGGTCGAAATTTGGAAGAGAAGTCTTCGTGAAATTTTGCAAAAAACGTGATTTCAGAAAAAATGGCAAAATTTCGATTTTTCTGTGAAAGGTTCTTTAAAGAAATTTAAAGACTTTCCTAAAAATTTGTTTTACAGACTTTCTACTTTTTCGCACCTTTTCGAATTTAACCAACATTTTAATTGTAAAGTAAACATATTGACAAAAAATATAATTAATATATATAATTGAAGCTAGAAAACTTGCAAAAAAAGTTAAACTACTTGAAATTTATTTTTTAAAAATCGATTTTTTGAAATTTGAAGTTTAATCCAAACAGTTTAAGAAATATAAAGAAAATATTTTTACAAAAACCTCGTTGTGTTTAAAATTACAAAATTTTTGGATAGAATTTGAAGCTATTGAAAAAATACATTTATTTTTGTTTATTTTAACACGAAACTTTGAGAAAATGGAGGAAATTTCGGTTTTAAATAAAAATTTTGTCAAAAAAATTCAAAACTTTGGGAATGTGACCGAAATTTTGAGAATCAATCAAATATTTGGCAAAAAAGTCAACTCTTAAAAAAAGTGTAAATATTTGGAACCTTACGTCAAAATTTTAGAGAAAAATCTTTAAAAATTGTGGCTTAAGCGCAATTTTCAATTGTAATTTCGAACTTTTTCATTAAAAATCAAATTTTAATACACTTTTAAAAATGACAAAAAATGCAAAATGTATTTTTTCCGGTCTTTATTATTAGGTTGGGAATGGTTGAAAATTATCTGACAAAAAGGACAAAAAGTTTTTATGTGTCGCTAAATTGTAACTAATGTTTAAGAGTGCCATACTAACATAAAAAGGTTGAGAATCACTGCATTAGAAAAGACTTTCTACTGGTGCCTTTGGGCCGGGCAAGCATAGAATATGTATATGTGCTTTCTTTATAACTTTCGACACAAATTCACTAACGCTAGTGGTTAGTTGTTTGTGACTTTCGAGACAAACAGAGAGTATTCAGTAGATGGATAGATTAAAAAGTTCACGTGATAGACATAAACTGAGGCGTTGATTGAATATATTATTGTTATTATTCAATCAACGACTGAGGTTATTTTTTTTGGATTCAAGGCGCCAAAAATTACTAGGAAACAAGTCACAGATCTAAGACAGTGAAATTACTATTCCTCAGTGTTATTAGTTCCTCGCCTGAAAACGGGACAATTTTATGTCAACAGGTTTTTTTCGGGGACACCGGGACAAAGAATAGGATAAAGCGACGGTCCCTGTTCAAAACGGAACGTATGGTCAGGTTAGGTATAAAGCATGTTGAGCTTAAACGTAATATTTTGGTGTCTAGTATCTCCAGTTTAGGCGTTGGTCTATTCTTTCTGACTCGTCCTGTATATCAGTGCTTAGTGTTCTAAGAATATTCGTAAAAATTGCCGAAGTTCAAAAACGTTCAAGTCAAGTGACAAATGATGCATAAAGCTAGGACGACGCTTATGAATTCAAATTTAGAATGCCATGTGACGTTTTGCGAAGAACTCACTAAATTTAGTGTGATTACGTAGCGTGCCGATACAAATGTATCGTGCTACCCAGGTTTCCCATTAGATTCTGAGTCTTTCGCATCTCTCACTCTCTATTTCTACATGTTTTCCTTAGTTGCTGTGCATAGATTTGAAAAGGTTTTCACCTACAGAACGGTATAGGGGAAAATTAAGTGTAACGGTTGATTTTCCACTGGAAAGTTTGGATATGAGCAATTACGCCGCTGAAGGAATTAGTTCTACCCGATATAATTTGTATGCAATATCTAACCACAGCGGAACGACGTATAGTGGACATTATACGGCCTATTGTCGACATCCTTACGCCCATACATGGCACGAGTATAATGATTCCAGGCAAGTACCTTCCTATATTTTATGTAACTTTGCAACTTACTTCTTCTCATTTAGGGTATCTTCTGTGTCACCAGGATCTGTGGTCAGCGGAGAAGCTTATGTACTTTTTTACGAACAAGAAGGCCAACGTTCCCACCTTTAATAAAACGAAACTTTTTAGTTTTTATATAACAAAGATATCCATTTTATTTATTTTGTTACCATTATACAAAAGAACCTTCCTGACCTTTTCTCAGATTTTATTTATTTTCTAATATACGTACTTCTTTTATTATTTTTTGCATTTTTAATTTATTGATTCATCCGAGTATTTATTTTATTGGAATGCCATTAAAACGATAAAAAAAAGTCAACATGCATATGTTTCTATGTATTTTTTGAAACTATTTTTGTTGGTGTGTATAAATTGATGCTATAAAGTAGCCATAATTTTGTCTAGTCTATTTTTACTTCAAGTTGGTAATTTTGTAGCACAAATGAATTTGTCAGAACCCAGTGTATTTTGCAGTAGTTGCTTAGTTTATTGTACTTATTGTTGATATATATTTTATCCTTTTATCTAAATTCTAGGTACTTTTATAAGATAAATTTTCAATGATATTAAAACCATGTATTAGAAAGTACGATATTTTACAGCATAAATTTCAAAAATGATTAATGAAAAATCTGCCATTTCCTATTGCGTGTAATTAAAATTTGTGCTGTTAAATAGTGTTTTCATTTGATTTCAGTCTGTATGTAAATTCTAATACTAAGTTTCCTACCTCTATGAACAAAAAAGCTTTTTTAGTATAAATTTGTAGGGAATTAGAAGATATTGTAAATAATGTTACCAATTTTAGACAAATCAGAATGAAGCACTAATGTCAAAAAAACCAGAAAATGTCAACTAAGATTATGAACAGCTTTACATAAAAATCCATTGTTTAAAAAGCACTAACTATTTAATAAATTGTTTGCAAAAAATTAAAAATGTATTTTTTAAAGATTGATTCTTGGTGGAACATGAAATGAAATTCGCCATTGTTTATCCGAAACCGAAACTTGTTAAAATTTACGTTACATAAACAATGGAATCTCTCTTAAGTGGACACCTTCGGGACTGGCAAAATATGTCCGCTTCATGGAGATGTCTGTTCAGAATTTTGTTTGATGACTAATTATTTCCGCCTGTTCAGTATACCCAAAGTTGTTTAGAGCCAGACCACAAGTTAAAAATTTTATGCGAAAAAAATAAATAGTAAAATGAATAAACAAAATGAAAAACACTATCAGGCTTGAAGTGATTTAAACAAAAAAAGGGTAAACCACCTCAAAACATATTTTATTATAAAACCAGTGGTGTGTTTTTCTGAGAAGTTAAGGAAGCACAGGTTCCGAGTTAAACATATTAATGACCTATGATCAGGAATTTCGAGTTTAAACCAGAAATTTTCAAATTTTTAAGTTACTTCAAATGTCTAAGGTCAAATCTATTAAAAAAACTATCCAAATTTCAAATTTTTTTCACATTTTAAAATTTTCAAGAAATTTCGAGGTTATTTTTGAAATATTATTACTATTCCAAGTTCAAATTTTAATTCTTTAGGAGAAAAAAGTAAATATTAAGAAGGGAAGAAAACGAAAATTTGTCTAACATTGAAAACTGTATAAAAAAATCTGAGTGTGTTAAAAAATGTTTCTCAAAGTTTCAACTTTGTAATGAAATTTCCACTTTTAGAAGCTTTGAATTTCTAAATAAAAAATGAAAATTCTAAATTTTATTAAAATTCCTAATTGATATTTTGGAACTCGAAAATTGATAAAAAATTTTGTTAGACTTGATGCTTCTTTTACAAAAATTCGAGTTTTTTATCGAAATATGTCAAAGTCAAAAATTCGATATTAAATTCTATTTATTTAGTTTAAATTTGAAATATGATTAAAAGTCAAAATTTCTTAAATAATTAAGGTCGAAATTTCGAGACCCGGAATATTTAACTTACCATTTAATTTAAAAAATGAAAATTTCCACTCTTCTTGAAATAAAATGGGATAAATATCTTCGATAAAAAAATTAAATTTATATTTTTTTAAAATTTTGAAATTTTAAAATTTCAGTTTTCATAGAAGTGTTGGATTAATAAAAATTCCATAAACATTTTTGAGATAATCTTTAAAGGTTTTAACTTCAAAAATTTATATTTTTATACATTTTAGTTTAAAGTTTAAAGACTAAATACTTAGAAAATGTCTGTCACGGTCAAAATTTTATTAAAAAAATTAAAATTTTGACCTTAAACTCAAAATTTTGGGCCCCAAAAATTCAATATTCTAAAATTAACTAAATTCTGAGTTTCAATTGAAATTTCTTGTTCATTTGAAATTCATTTTTATCAATTTTCTGCTTAGGACTTTTTTTTAAAAATTCGGTGTTTAAGCTAGAAATTTTAAGTCGAAATTTTGAAAAAAATTTGATATTTCAAAAAAAGTTTGATTTATTGAAGAAAAATGTTTCACAATATGACAGACCTGAAATTTCAGCTGTTTAATCGAATTTTTCTTTTTTTTGTTCCTTTAATCTCAAACTTCGAGAATAAACCATAAGTTTTAATACTTTCGAAATGTTGAGTTTATTCTAAACATTTTTAATTTAAACTCTAACTTGTAATTTTTTTCTCTTAAAATTTGATGAAAATCTCAAAGTGTAAACTTTTTTGATACTTAAAATTTTGACCTTGATCTTGGAAGTTTGAACTTTTTTTTCTAAATTAAACTCAAAATTTTGACTTTTTCTCGCAGTTCTGTTTGACATTTTAGAGTCGAAAATTCGAGAAGATTTTTTGTGTTTTATATTTAAATTTCGACATTTATCTGTGAAGTTTTAACTAGAACACTGAACTGAATACTGTAGCTTATGGATTAAGTCCGATGCGGTAAAGGGGTAAAACCTTTTATGGACTTAAGAAGGTTTAGTATAAAGTTTAAAATAATCAGGGCCGAGCGTTAGATTTTCTTAGTATAATGCAATTCTTCGACATGCCGCCACAAAAAAAGTTTTTTTTTAAACAAAACAACTTTCGATTATATTTAACAAACAAATAACTTTAAAATGAAAAGTTAATTGTAAGCTTACAGCAAAACTGTCAGCACATATGTATGTAGCAATTTTTTCAAAGTTTCGATATTAAAATATTTAATTTTTTTTATACCGCATAATATAAAATATCGAACTTGAAATTCTAACCTCCTCGAGGCAATTTAAAATTTGACTTTTTTCCTTCCGAAATAAAAAGCTCCCACTTTTGGTTTTTACATGTTTATTTAAAATTTTGCTTTTAATATCTACAGCAGTGGCGGCTGGTCCTAAAGAGAGAAAGAGCGCGCGCACCTCGTGAAATGAGTGATTTATTGTCTCCCTTTTAATGTAAAAGAATATGATTTATCACATTTTTAAGCACCAAATAATGGTATCATAATTAACTTGTAATTGTAAGTGACGTGTAAAGTAGGCTTATGTTTTGTTCTATTATAAGGAAATATAAATAAGTTTGTGCGCTCTGCTCCTAGCGTGGCTACCGTTCCTATCAACGGCATCCACGCGATACGGAGATTCAATTAGAAATAGACCGCGGAACTAGTGTTGGAATAATGGAACGATTTTCAGAATCGAATACATTGAATTCGAATACTTTTTAGAATCGAATAAGTATTCGAACACAAAGAATCGAATTATAAGATAATAAAATACCTACTAAGAAAATTGTCTCGGCGGCCTATTCGATGTATGTGGTGGTGAGATATGACCTTCGATTTCAGTACTTCTGTACCTATGCCCGTAATTGGTAATTCCCTAATTGAATATATACACATTTCTTAATATAAATAAATCTCGAAGCTTTAGAATTCACATACGTATCTTTAACTTTGGATTCGCATATTGGCACTGTATTTCCTGATACTGTTAAATTTCATTATTAAAATTGAGAGCCAGATTTTAAAAAGTACTTAAGCATTTCGTTATTTAATAATTTTATGAGAAGGATGAAGCAATAAATTAGAAATTAGGTACATATTCGAATGCAGGAGTGTGCGAGCATAATGCGTAACCAACCATCCCGGATAAAAATGATATCGAATACAATACGCATTCAACAATGCATGTCTAAGATCTCGAATACAAGAATCGGGTACAGTATTCAATATCCGAGAAGTTGGTTTAGCTATTCTAATATGCTTTCCATCAATTGCTCCACCACAATTTGGAAAATTTCCATCTACGTTCAAAATATTTGCCTATTTGAATCCATTCTTCAGTTGTCTTAGGAAACTGGAAAAATAATTTGAATATACAATTTTTTTCTGTTATATGTACTGTAATGCGATTTACTTAAGATGTGTAACAAGAGTAATAGATAAATCTTAATGTTTCTTCTCCCATTTTAAATCACACTAATCTCAAATTTGTAATAACAAAACTTGATCGAAATCTTTCAAAAACCCCGTGTCCGAAGTTTATTATTTAATCTTAATCATTTTAATTTTATTTAAAGGTACTCGAAAACCGAGCTGAAGAATTAAATACATCTTTAACAGCATCATCGTCTACCACATGTACGGTTCAGGAAGATTATGCAAACATATCAACTGCTGCAACACCTTTGAGAGTATCTGCTGCACACAAAACAGGCCCCATAATTAAGAGAGCCAAAAAAGAAGATATTTGGAAGCAGCTTACAAACATTTAGCTAAACCCGACGACGAGTTTGATACAACAGGATCATCAGTGGCTTTTAAGCTAAGAAGAATGGAAGAAAAACAAATAAATATTGCCGAGCACTTAATAAATAAAATTTTATATTACGGCATTTCTAAAAAATTAGCAGATACAACATATACAGGGTGATTCAGTCATAATGACATTAATTTTAACCACGTATTCGGGAGGCTTAGTAAGGACAGAAAATCGAAAAATTAATTTTTTATTCAACGTTTAAGAATCGGGGCAATTACCCTTAAAATTGCCTTTGTGCCGCGCCACTGGACCAGTAGATTATTTAACCGCGAGACACACAGTTATAACGTTGAATACAAAAGCTACGTTGTCATATTTCCTACTTTCATTTGTCAAATTAATTACATAAATTTGGAGGTTAAGTTTTAAGCCCTTTTCATCACAGAACGGCTAAATCCGGCTGCAACTAAATCTGATTTGTGTTCGCAATACTGGGCCTGTGATACTGCGACACCAACTGAACAATCTAACAAGCAAAGCATCTGATAAATGTAGTTGAATTGGAGCAACAGAACGCAAGGACAAGAATCAGTGAAAGCCGGTTGGAGGTTTCCTCAAGTAAAGTTCAAGCTTTAGAATCAACCGATTTTTCCAGTCTTCTTGATTGTTTCAACTTGTTTACTGGTTTTAAAGTCAACAACAAAGCGACAAAGTGCTGTGGACAGATTGAATGTTATTTTACCAGTGCTGGTATTTTACTTTACTTTACTTTGCAGTAAGTAAATATGAACAGCTTTTCAACCTCTCTAAATGATTAACTCAGTCAGTTGATTGTTTTTTTTTACTACTTCTATTAAGAAACATATGTGTTTGATTATTTAATCTGTTGAAGTTTTGTAACTTAAGTATTAAAATGTCTTACACTCAAATAAATAATTTGTTTGCAGTCACAACATACACATTGGTCAGACAAAAATGTACATGCTGCCCATCAGTTTGGCTTTCAGAGCAGATTTGCTGTCAATGTATGAAACAAAGTATTCAGCAATTGTCCAGATTTTCTACAAGATGCACTGTAAGACAGAGCTTAGCCCATTTTGCTCGCTTTGCAGGAACCCTTGTGAAAGAAGAATGTTGGAAAAAGAATGTTACATTCTGCAGGAAAAGAAAACTATGATGAAAGGTAAACTGGCTCTCTTCATAACAAGCAAATTAGTTCTGCCAAAAAAATTGTCATAAATTACTCAAAACTATCAAATATGTAGATGATGATCTTGCTTGGCAGGGCAGAATACCGTTTATTGTGATTTTTTCTTCTGTGCAATGTTTCATTAAAAACCTCATTACTAAATACTCAATATTCTTGAATGTTATGGTGAATGATTGTTATTTTTCTACAATTAATTTATAGAACTGTGATAATTGAATTCATTCTTGTCTGAAAATGTACATGACGAACTTGGATCTTAAAAAAATTAAAATTTTTAAGTTATCAGGGTATTATAAAAACATGTTTATTTTATTTCTTTACTACAATTTTACTTTATTGTTCCCAGTGTGAAGAAAAAAAAGAAAAGTTTTAAATTTTCAATCTTAACATTTAAGAAAAAATATCAAAACTGAAAGTTTAAAATTGAAATTCTGACAAAAACAATTATTTATTACTACCAGCATCACTTTGACACAATTAAAACCTGTAAGAAAAAAAAATCAAAATTTCAGTAATGAGAAATTTCAAAGTTGCAATTTAGAAGAAGCAAAGAAAGGAAAAATCTAAAAAAAAGTAGAAATTTCAAGTGAAAGTCAAAATTTAATCCCCCTAAGGGCAACATTCTTGAAGCATAGAGGACAATCAAAGAGAGCAAATTCCGAATCTAGGTTAATTCACCGAAAAACAGTTGACCTACTACAATTGCCCGAATACAAGTCATCGAAATCACGAAATTCTTGTTTTTTTCCGAATTTGCAAACTTGAAAAGCCAATGCGTTTGTTACTTCAGAATTTGGGAAAAAGCTTTTGCCATAAATTATCTGTTCTTTTTTTAGTTTTAACTTTAATCTCAAAACGTCAACCTTTTTTGTGAAATTTTCGGTTTGAATTAGATTTTATTTTAAAGTCCCAGTTTGAGATTTTGTTTTTCACTTTTTACCTCAATTTTTAATTTTAAGCTTAACAAATTTCGACATGCTGCCGTTTAAAATATTTTTGCGAACATTTTACTTTACTCTGGAAATTTAGACCAGTTCCACGAAAATTCGAGTTTAAATTAGAGATTTGGGAATATTGTATAATAAATTTCCAGTGTGTTTTTAGCAATTTCAACGTTTTTCTTAGAATTTCTAAGTTATAGGTACTATGTTGAGCAGTGGCGTAGCGTGCCTTAAACGGGCCCTGTATCTAAATTTGTTGGGTAGGCCCAAATGAAGGGTAAAGATTTTTCACAGCAGCAATAAGAACACTCGCACTGAATTAAAATTATTAAATACTGACTAGCGAATGTCACCCGACCCCACTTATTACTTTTTTATCGTGTATAGATTTTTTTTTATTTCGATAATTTCAATTGTTTTTTAAATTTTTGTAATTTTAACTTTCTTTTTTACCATAATTTCGATTTTTTTCAAAATTTTTACCTTATTTACAAACCTTCCCCTTTAGAAAATTTCGATTTTTGTTTGAAATTTGAAATACTTTAAAATTTCGACTTTTTTGAAAATGTCGAATTTTTTAAATGGTTTATTTTTTCTCAAAATTTCGACTTTTTGATCAATAGCAAATTAATATTTAACCGAGTAAAAAAAAACTTATTTAAAAAGTTTGACTTTTTTTAAATGTTTGACATTTTTTCAAAATTTTAACTTTATCCAAAATTTCAAGTTTTTAAAAATTTTGACTTCCTTGGAATTCTTCCTTCCTTGAAATTTTTGACCTTTCTGATAGTTTCGACTATTTTTAAAATTTTGCTTTTCGAAGTAATTCAGATTGTTTTTAAAAACTTGACTAAAAAAAGTTTTGGTAAGATGAATTTTTTTTAAAGGTTTGATTTTTAAAAATTTCGATTTTATTTAAAAATTTAGACTTAAACTTGTACTTTTTAAAATTTAAATATGTCAGCTTTTTTAAAAATACCTCCTTTTTTGAAAACTTGGATTTTTTAAGTTCCTACTTTTCAGAAAATTTTTGTTTGTTTTGAAAATGTCGATTTTTTAAAATTTTAACTTTTCTAATGATTTTAGCATTTCTTCAATATTTACACCCTTAAAAATTTAGGCTTTCTTTAAAAATTTGAAAATAGTTGAATTCTTTTCAATTTGGGCATTTTTGTAATATTCTGACCAAGTTTGGAAATTTTAGACTATTTCTCAAGTTTTAATTTTCTTAAATTAAATTTCGAATGATTTTGAATAATTTTAACATTTTTTCAAATTTCAAAACAAATTTCTACTTGTTTTAAAACTTGAAAATTTTTCAATTTTATTTTTATTCATACTTAAAATTTTTTACGTGTTTTCAAATTTCTTGATCTTTTTCAAAATTCTAATATTTTTGCAAATTTCAACCCTAAAATTTGGACTGAAAATTTCAGGAACTATTTTTCAAAATTTTTTTGGGACAGCGTAATTGTTTTTAATTTTTTTTTTTGAAAATTTCATAATTTTCGCAAACTTCCGTTTTTTTTTAAAAATTTAGATTTTCTTTTAAATTTTGTCTTTTTTGGACTTTTTGAGTATTTTGTGATATTTTGAATTTTTGTAAAAATTTTAAAATTTTACCCAAATTTGGACTTTTTTCAAAAATTTTAATTTTTCATAAAAGTTTCCATCCTAAAATTTCGGCGAATAGGTCGTAATTCTTTGAAAGTTTTGCTTATTTATAAATTTTTGTTTTTTTTTCAAAGGGTCATTTTTGCAAAATTTTGACTGAACATTTCGAGTATTTTTTAAAATAACATTTTTTTTTAATATTTCGTTTTGTTCAAAATTTTGTTGTTTTTGTAAAATTTCGATTTGTTTTGACTATTTATTTTACATTTCAGCATTTCTTCAAAATTTTTAACTTTTTATAAATATTACCGTTCAAAAATGTTGGCTTTTTTGAAGAACGTTCGACTTTTTTGAAAATTTAACTATTCAAAATTTCGGCTTTTTTGAAAATTTTGACTTTTCTATTATTTTTGACGTTTCTTTCAGTATATTTAAAAGTTTCAAAATTTTTGAAGATTTGACCAAAAAAATCTCAATTTTTTTTAAATTTCGCCCTTTTAAAAAAAATTTGAATTGTTTTTAAAAATGTCGGTAATTTTTCCGAACTCTTGAATTTTTTGAAAATGTCAACATTTCCAACGTGATAACAATTTTTTCAAAATTTTGACCTAATTTTTTTTGTAAATTTTAACTGTCTATGATATTTAAGACATTTTTAAAAATTTCGACTTTTTTCAGTAACTTGGGCCTTTAAATTTTTGACTTAAAATTCAAACTTTTCTTGAAAATTTTGTCAATTTTCAAATTTTAGTCTTCTCCTGAAAATTTGGAATTTTTAGAACTTTCTGCCTTCGTTTCAATTTTTTTGAAAATTTCATTTGTTCCGAAATTTCAGCATTCTCCAGAGTTTCAACTTTTGAGAAGGTTTAAAAGACCATCTTTTAAAATATCGACATTTGTTAAAAATTTCACTAAAATGTTAGAAAAATGTACTTAGAGCTATAAATTATTTATGTTTTTTTTAGATCACTAATTGTGCTGAGTATGTGGAGATGACACGATGATTCATTGGAAAATTGGGACAATACAGGTACACCATCAAGGCGAGGAATAAAAATATTTTAACTGAGATTCTCCCAACAAAACCCTAGTATACTGTAATTAATAAAATATTAATTATTGGCATCACAGTTAATGTAAATAAATAAATAAAAGATGTTTCAGGTTTTCGATTTATTTCCTTTAATTCGCGAAAGCAGTAGCGACATGGGCCTTCCTACTAATGTTATATTGCGTTCCAAACTTAAAAGCGGGTAAATTTTAAATCGGCCAAATTTACAATTCATAAAACTGGTGAAATGAATTTTCCAAATTTCAGGTCTGCGAAGTCGATAGTTAAAGAAGCTTAGCGAGTTTCAAGCCCTTCCAAAATCCCAAATAGATAACAGTAATTTGGTAGAATAGGATTAATTTTTGGAAAGCTATAACTTAAATTCTTTATAGAATTTTTAAACTTTGCATTTTGACCTTTTCTAGATCTTTGAATTTTTTTCATATTTAGAAGCAAAATTCTTGAAAAATCGAAGAATTTGACAGGTCAAACAAATATCACCTCCCATTTATACTTCTTTGAAAGTCTGAAATATTCTTGGAAATGCACTTTTTTTCAAAATTTTGATTTTTTTAATCTTTGAAAATATGTTTTTTGTGAAAGGCTGTTATTTTTTCCGAATCTAGATTAATTTCAAAATTTAGAGAGCTTTTCAAAATTTGAACCTTCCCTGAAAATTTCCACTTTCCAGAATTTAGATGTTTTCAAAAATTTCCACGTGTCTGATAACTTCCACATTTCCTCAAAATTTCCAAGTCTATCAAAATTCCTTTTTTTAATATCAACTTACAAAATAATTTCGACATTTTTGGAAATTTTGACTTTTTTCAGAGTTGAATTTTTTTAAATTTTAGGCTGAAAATTTCGAAATTTTCTGGAAATTTTGATATTTTTTAAACAGTTCGCCTATGCTTTATAATTTCCACATTGTTTTAAATTTCAACTATTTTTTAAAATTGCTACTTTTTGCAAAATTTAAATTTTTTAATTTCTAAAATATTGAATTCTTTTTTTAAAAATTAATTTTTTTTTAATTTGGTTTTTTATGAAAAATGGGGCTTTAACCTCTTCTAACAAGGCATTAGACAATAAAGCACACTGGATGACTTTTTTACTTAACACTGAATAGTTGATTCTACAGCCGCCACCCGGAGTTTGTTCGAATTACATCAAACATTAAATTCTTTTATTTATTATAATTATTATGCATTCCTGCAATTCGCATTAGATATGTTAAATGATTTTAAAGCTATTTATCATGTCTAACAGCGTTGATTCAATCAATATTAACAGTATAACCGTTGATTGAATACATATTAGATAGGGAAACTCGATCACAAAATGCGTATACCACCTTTCTCTATGCATACTCCAAAACGTTGTTAAGGAAGTGCTGGTACCTAGTGGTCAATAGTAAAACTATTACACTTTGGCTGGGGAAAACGGAGTTCTTTACAGTTTTGATCATTTATCTACACCACAAATCAAACGATAATTATTTTCTCTTATTGATATGTCCAAGGTCGCCGCGTAATGGGATGGCAATTTGACTGATTTCTATACCCGGGTTTCTTAAGTTTCACTTCGATGAATACACTTTTAAAGTATGAAACTTTGACAAAATACCTTTTTTTAACATTGGAAATGTTTATGTTGAGATATGGGGTGAAGTTTCGGGTTTTCGTTCAAGCTTGAGAGAACAAGGTGTCGGTCGGTCGGACATACTCGAATCGCCAGTCGAGCGCTCTCGGCGTCGAGAGGCCGGCATGAAAACTATGGGGGAATGTTAAAGTTTACAGTTCACCGCAGAGCACCGTATTCGTTTAATCCACTGACGTTTCATTGGATAAGGCTATCAGCTATGTATATTAAGAGTATGAAAAATAGCGAAAAGTGTAAGACATATTGAGAGCGTAAAAAACGTTTACGAGAGATTGAAAATAGAGAATCTAGTGAGTTAAGTACGAAAACACCGCTAACAAAAACTGAACACAGTAGGCGGTATTGTGAGCATGTAAAGATGCGCAAACTTAAAGGTTCTGAAGTTTACACGGGCTACCTAAGTCAGCGGCCCTTAAGTGAGGGGGTTATAATTCTATTATTATGCTGTAAACTCTTACCCTAAATCCAATTCACGTACTGTCTTGAAGTACTCAGTAAACGAATGTGGTAAAATATCTGCACTTATAATTTTTAGGGCTCAAATAAATGTAAATTACTTTTACAATAAAGTTGACAAATTTTTGCTTGTAGATTAAAAATATTTTAATATTTCATTGTTTTCACTTTGTACTAAAATATTTCTTTCAAGAGCCATGAGCATAGATGCCTTAATATTATTTTGATTTAAATAATTTCGTAGTCTATTTGGTTATACGAGTATATTTCAATTTAAAAAATAATCTTTCAGAAGAAACTTGGCTAATGGAAACTGTAAATTTAGAAAAGATAAACATTGCAGAAATAACCTTAAAAATAGAAAAAGTCGAAAGAAAAATATATGAATATTCAAGTTTTCACTCGAAATCTCAAGTCGAATACTTCGATATTAAGGTCGAAAATAAAAAAAAATATCTAAATAAGGCCAAAATTTTGAATTCAGAAAAGTTGCGAGAAAAATAGTAAAAAAAATAGACAATTTTAGGAAAATATTCCAGGATTTCAGAAAATTCATAATGTTCTAAAATTTCAAAACATATGTCAACATTTTGAGGTTAAAGATAAAATTTTGCAACTAAATCAAAATCATTTGAAAAAAATCAAAATATTTCATTTAAAGTCAAGATTTTAAATAAATGACTTGTGTTCTTAAAAAAAAAGTCTTGAGTAAATTTAAAATCTTAAAAATAAAAAATTAAAGCTTTAACACTGGTTGAAACCTTCATTGTAAGAGTAGAAAGTAAAGTTTGAATTTTGGGATTTTAAAATTCGAGGAAACCCACCGCTCATGATTTAATAAAAAAGGGGATTTTAAATTTCGAAAAAAAAATTGACATTACAAAATTTTGATAAAAAATCTTGAGTTTTCGAGTTTATATATTTATAATTTTAAGAATTTTTTAGGCTGAAGTCACAATTTCGAAAATAAATCAAAATCTTTAGAAATATTTAGAATTTATTATTTAACATGAAAATTTTAACCAAAACGTAAATATTTATTGACAGTTTAAGAAAAATAAATGACATTTTGAAAGGTTGGGGAATTTTATGAAAAAGTCATAATTTCAAGAAAATACTCTATATTTATTTTTTAATGCCATATCTTGCGTTAGACTCGCAAGACTGATGTTCAAATTTTGAATCGGTTTGAAATCCGAAGTTTTAAGAAAAAACACAAGAATTGCAAGTTTAATGTAAAAAATTAAAAAATTGGAAATTGTGGAAGAAATTATTAAATTTCGGAAAAGCCCAAAATTTGTGTTTATAATTATTTTGAAAGCATTGTAATTTTCTTTAAAAGAGTTTGAAGTAATGTACCATATGAATCAAATCACATCTAAACGAATTCACGTGTGATCTGGAATATGATAAACAAAATCACAGAATCTCAATTTTTAAGATTGATAAATTTGCCATTCAATTGCCCTCTAATGTTTTTTAGATGATCCTGATTACAATGCGAAATAATCCAAATAGATTTATTAACTGAAACAAGTTTATTTTGGGAGTAATTAGAAATTCCATTGAAATCAGAAAAAAATAACTTCATTTTCAAGAAACCAAATTGGGTTGAATGCAGCTGGTCATTTAAAAGTCCATTCAAAAAAACAAAAGTATGACATGCAATTCAAAGACCATAAATTCTTATCAGGAAGAACAATTAGATGACTGGGGCAATAAATTTTAGGATCAAGAGGAAACTGAAAACAAAATACTTTTATCCCAAGAAGAAAAGGCCACGAATAACACTTTCAAGACAATTACTACTTAGGAGCACCCTGTGGTCTATTCATTGTAACGTTGCCTTTCAAAAAGGAAAGAAGGCACCTTCAGTATCAATAAAATGATTTTTAAACTTGGAAAAAATAGGGATGACAGAATATCTAAGAACCACTTGTCGGAATGACAAATTTCTGAAATGTACACTTATCCAACCAGGGGGTTCAAACAAACTGTGAAGGGCCATAAAATTCATGTGGTGTAAGACACATCTGCAAACACTTTCAACACAGTCAGCCTTAACGACATTTTAATTAGTCATAAAAAAATAAAAACTAAACGTAATACGTATTGTTGTAAATCAATACATATTTTATGTAATTATTATTATTTACTACTTCGAAGATACATAGATAATTGTCGTGGGGAATTTCAAGGGGTATCGGATAACACAAGGGTCGACATCACTAAGATTCTAGCCTTTAATCTAAATAAATAAAGGTTTCATATTTCAACACGATCGGTAAAGAGGTTATGAAATAGTAATTAAATTATTTTTTATAACAACTTTGAAAGTCTGCAATTCGAAAAGTAAACATTTTTTATTAATTTTTTTTCGTAATTCGTATTTATTTATCATTCCGAATCAACTGCCAAGCGTTGTCTTTGAAATTTGTAAGTACCCTGTATAACCTTGTATGTTAAATAAAGTGTTAATTATGTTCCTATTTGGTCATTTCCAATGTCTCCGTTGGTTGCAAGGATTGCGAAATCTGTGAATTTTTTATAGAGTTTAAAACCTTTCTCTATGGGGTTTAAGACATTTTATTAACTTCGAATTTTTAAGCCAAATTCTCAACTTTAACTTGAAATATATTGTTCAAAATTTCCAAATTTTTAGAAAAATTAGAAATTACTAAACGAATACAGTAACTTTTAAGAAATAACTCCAAATTAAAAAAAAAATCGTGAAATTTATTATTTTAATTTACAACTCGTTATTAATTAAATACCGTAAAACGGGGTGAATAGGAACAGAAAGGCGGAAAAAGTCAAATAATTGTCTTGTGACCCTCATAATAATTTAAAACAAAAATAAAAAACGGCTTTACATAGGGAAATCTAGACAGATTCTGTTTTAAGGCGTCAACCCTTTTCCACTAACAAATTTTGACAGTTGGCAAGTCTATTTCACGCGCTGTCAAAATTTAGTTGTTTTGGAGTTTTGGGTGGTCGTCAAAACTTCAGTTGCAAAGTGCTTTTCATTATTCAGGTGGGTTTGGAAACAATGTTTTATCGATTATTTACACATTTTTATAAAGTCCAGTACGTTTAAATCAGATGGATAGATAAATAAAACTATGATCTGTAATGTTTTTAATGACGATGTATTTTTTTTTAGGTTGAAAGGGGTGAATAGGAACGCGCAATAATGAGGACCTACCGACCAGATCCGCATTCTAAACGTTATAAAAAACAATCCGGACCAGTTGCAATGTGTTGTAGATGCTGTGAAGAGAGGAATGACGTATAGAAAGGCCGTCAAAAAATTCCAAATTCCAAAAACTGTAATATTCAGGCATATAAAATATGGGAAACAAATGTTAAAACAAGGAGGGCAGACTGCTTTACCAAACGTACTAGAAAAACTGTTAGTTCAAAAGTTGATTTTGACCTCTTCATGGGGGTATCCAATGGGCATCTACGACCTACGAATGATTGCAAAATCGTATCTTGACAAATCCGGAGTTGAAACATTCAGAAATAATTTGCCGGGCACAGACTGGGCTAAATCATTCCTCAGAAGACATCGGACAGAATTGGCAGAGCGTATGTGCCAGAATATTAAGAGATCTCGAGCAGGTGTGTCCCTAGAGACTATTCAGAGCTATTTTGATCACCTTACGGTCACATTAGAAGGAGTCCCACCCAATAATATAATAAACTATGATGAGACAAACTTGTCGGACGATCCACGGAAATCGAAGATTATTTGCAAAAGGGGCTGCAAGGATCCTGAAAGAATTATGAATCACAGTAAGTCTTCAACATCTATCATGTATGCACCAGCTGGCAATGGAGTCCTTCTTCCACCATATGTTGTGTACAAGGCTACACATTTGTACACTACATGGAGTCAGGGAGGGCCCCCTGGTTGCCGTTATAATGGGAGTGCCTCTGTTGGTTCGATTCCATTTGTTTCGATGATTGGCTTTCGACCATAGCCATACCTTTTTTAAGAAAGCTTTCTGGGCGAAAAATACTCATTGGGGATAATTTATCGTCCCATTTGTCACTTGAGTCAATTAGAAACTGTGAAGAACATAATATTGAATTTGTATTTCTTCCCGCGAATTCTACACACCTAACTCAACCGTTGGATGTATCATTGTTTAGGCCTTTAAAGACAACGTGGAAGAAAATTTTACTTGAATACAAAAAAGGTCCTGGTAGGAAACAACCTGGCATTCCTAAGGACGTGTTTCCCCGGCTTTTAAGAAAATTAACTCTAGCTATTGAAGAAAATAAAGAAAAACATATCAAGTTTGGCTTTGAGAAATGCGGCATAATTCCTGTTAATGCTCAAAAGGTACTGGAATGACAACCACAGCAAGAATACGATGAACCAGATGTCCAAGAAGCTCACTTAAATGAATCCACCGAGTCATTATTAAAAAGCATGAGATATTCTGATGCTCCAAAAGCGAGGCAACCTAAGAAACGTTTGGCGGTAGCTCCAGGGAAGAGCGTTTCATCGGTAGATTTTCCAAGTACAAGTCGTACCTCTCAAACAAAAGATGATCCTCCAGATAATCATTATTTCAGCGATGAGAGTGACGGGGAAATTGTACCTGTAATGCAAGATGCTCATGATAAGGATACATCCTTTGAAAGCATTGAGGACAAGACTGATACCGACGAAAACGACTGTGATACTAATTTACACAACACTGAATCTGAGACTGATAAGATTGAAGTACGTTATAATGGAAAAATGTTGAAGGGAGTATTTAAAGCAACGCCAAAGGTAGATAGCTGGCTAGTTGTTGATTTTAAATCTATGAAATCCCCAAAAACTTCGCTTTTTATTGGAAAAGTAATTTCAGTTGAGAGTGAAACTTATTTGACTACATTTGTTAAATATACTCCCACTCGCATCGATAAAGGAACTATTTTTGTTTGGCCAAACAATGAGGACTTGGCGGAATTTGAACTGAATAAAATAGTTGGGGAAGTAAACCCGCCTATTGAATTAAGAAGGGGCCAGTTAAAATTTAATGTTAACGCCGAAGACTGGAAAGTTGCAATTTGTTCCTAATAGGTACCTAGTTTAAGAGATTGTCTTTGTTTTTGTGTTTTGTTTATGAGTTTATATATGTATCCTAAAATGTTATTTTGAGACTTAAGTATACCAACCCTTTATTTTTGTTATTTGACTCTTAAAAAGTGTGAGAAATAAATGATTTTGAAATCTTATCTGTTTGCTTTTAAACCTGCTCTACTGCTCTAAAACGATGCTAACTCGGCAAATACAGGCACTAAGTATCATTGAAACATTTTAAAAAATGTTAATTTAGTTAATATTGACCCCTTAAGCAGACAGTATAGAAACA
This sequence comes from Dastarcus helophoroides, assembly GCA_028583605.1. NCBI lineage: Eukaryota > Metazoa > Arthropoda > Insecta > Coleoptera > Bothrideridae > Dastarcus > Dastarcus helophoroides. The sequence goes on from CM053334.1 coordinate 33,745,217, forward strand.
TACCTTCAAATATATGAGTGTTCCTATTCACCCCCCTCTGGAGGTGAATAGGAACAACCAGAAAAAAAAACTTTTTGAGGAGTGTCCTTGAAAATAGTCAAAAATCGTTATTTTGGAGGTTTACTCATAATATGAAATAATAATTGTGTGTCAGTTTTATCCGACAAGCAAGATATAATAAGCAGAAGTTAGAAAACGTTCCTATTCACCCCGTTTTACGGTATTTTGAATTTGAGGTCAACATTTTAGGGAAAAGAGAAATAACAATAATTGCAAATTTAAAGTAAAAAAAATAAATTTATTTAAAAAAATGTTTTCAAAATTTCAAGTTGAACTTGCTACTTTTTTTCCTTCGATTCAAAATTTTATTTTTTTAAATTGTTCCCAATAACTCGTGTTTAAATTGGAAAATTCCAGACATTGTTTTAACGAAATGTTTATTATTTTAGTAATTTCAACTTTTTATAAACGTGTGGAAAATCTCTTTTTATTTTTAAAATCATAACTTTTTCTCAAAATTTCGAATTATAAATTTACATATTTCCAGTTTAATCACGAAATCAGAACTTTCTAGAAATCTTGTACTTTCGAACGAACTTTTAAGAAAAATTCACAGATTTCGCAATCCTTGCAACCAACGGAGACATTGGAAATGATAACACCAAATAGAAACATAATTAACACTGTATTTAACATACAAGGTTATACTGGGTATTTACAAATTTCAAAGACAACGTTGGCAGTTGATTCGGAATGATAAATAAATACGAATTACGAAAAAAAATTAATAAAAAATGTTTACTTTTCGAATTGCAGACTTTCAAAGTTGCTATAAAAAATAATTTAATTAATAATTTCATAACCTCTTTACCGATCGTGTTGATATATGAAACCTTTATTTATTTAGATTATTAAGGCTAGAATCTTAGTGACGAAGACCCTTGTTTTATCCGACATCCCTTGTAATTCACCACGACAATTATCTATGTATCTTCGAAGTAGTATTTACTACTACTACTACTACTACTACTATTACATAAAATATGTATTGATTTACAACAATACGTATTACGTTAATTCTGTAATAAACCTTGTGATATTTATTATTATTATTTTGTTGTTGCTTAATTCGTGAAGTTTAATATTGTATAATCTTAAGTATAGATTTTGTCTGATCATTTTTATATGTAATTATTCAGATTACAAGATGCTCTTTTTCAAAAAGTTTCGGACTATAAGCGAGAAGTACTCTATAGTTCGCCAAAATTGATCGTGAATCAAAAGTTTCAAAATTTTGGTACATTTAAAATTTATTTTTCTTATCCTTCGAGGTAAAATTACTTTAAGGCTGAAAATCGACGTATCTGCTACTACTACCTATAATAGTATATTTAGAGAATTCT